>JAUCBN010000021.1:1350000-2692500 GCA_035048815.1 Abelmoschus esculentus
AGTATTAGAGAAATGAGGTTGCAATAAAAAAAAACAAAAGTAAAACTTGAAGTGAAAATGAGAGGATTAAGAACATGTCAAGTGACAGAATCTGGGTTGCAAATGGACAGAGGGTGGTAGGAAAGGAAAGGGTGTTTAGGGATTTCTTTTGATTTAAAATAAAATTGTAATTAAATTAATTATATTGTTCAATAATTTTTAGCGTTATTGATATTTAACGCTATTCGATACACGTGTTAGATTCATCTGATAATTTATATATTTTACTTTTCTTTTTATGTACATAGAAATAACTAGGACTGTAAATGAAACGAGACAAATCGCGAGCTACTCGAGCTCGACTCGGTCAAAACTTGACTCGATTGGACTCGGCTCGAGTTCTTGACAAGCTGTGCCGAGCTACATGATACTCGACTCGAAAAGCTCACGAGCTACTCGAAAATATAAATATACTTTAAAACCCTAAAATATAAACCCTAAACATAAGTCTTACACTCTAAATTAACATACTAAAATCTAAAATTAACAAGCTTGAGTTTACACAACTTGTATATCAAAGTTTTCTCTCTGTTAAGCTTTAAATGAGACGTAAAAGATAAGAGTTATTCAAGTCTAACATGGTCAAAGATCGGGTAATACTTAGTTCGATTAGGCTCGAAAAAATCTCAAACTCAACTCGAGTTCTAAACGAGTCGAGCCGAGCTCAGATTTTTTAGGCTCGTTTAAAATTACTCAAGCTCAAACTCAACTCGAAATCTTAACGAGTCGAGCCGAGCTTAGCACTACTCGAGTTCGACTCGGCTCGTTTAAACCCCTAGAAATAACAAAGAACCTTACCGATCTTGTTTATTTAATTTTGTATAAATTGTAAGAAAATAGCAAGGAAACATAAGTCTTACACTCTAAATTAACATACTAAAATCTAAAATTAACAAGCTTGAGTTTACACAACTTGTATATCAAAGTTTTTTCTCCGTTAAGCTTTAAATGAGACGCAAAAGATAAGAGTTACTCAAGTCTAACATGGTCAAAGATCAGGTAATACTTAGCTCGATTAGGCTCGAAAAAATCTCAAACTCAACTCGAGTTCTAAACGAGTCGAGCCGAGCCGAGCTCAGATTTTTTAGGCTCGTTTAAAATTACTCAAGCTCGAACTCGACTCGAAATCTTAACGAGTCGAGCCGAGCTTAGCACTACTCGAGTTCGACTCGGCTCGTTTACCTAGAAATAACAAAGAACCTTACCGATCTTGTTTATTTAATTTTGTATAAATTGTAAGAAAATAGCAAGGAAACTGCACTGTAATAATCATTTATTGTATCTTAATTGAAAACGTAATTAAGATTCAGACAGGTTTCAATAAATTATATTAATAGATACTTGACATAGTCGTCTGGTTTAAATTATTTTCATAATTGTGTTTCTTTCAAGTATATAGAAATAACAAGGACCCGTACTGATTTCAAATAAAAAAATCAAATCTAATAGATAGTTTGAATTAGGGTGAGTATTTGTTCGAGTTAAGTCAAAAAAATTGAATTATTTGAATTAACGTATCATATTTTACGATTAAAATTTATTTGAATCTTTTTCGATTTCAATCGAGCTTAAGAAATTCAAGTCGAGTCGAGTATTAGAGCTTATATAAAAAATTAATTATAATTATTTATCGTATTATAATATAATTTGATTGTAATTTAAACGATTTTTTATAATCATGTAAGATATATATACTGGTATTTTTTTATATGTAGCAATATTTATTTATATTTTACATATAGATATATATATCATAAAAATTTAAGACTCGTCTCGATCTTAAAAATAAACTCTTTAATTACTAAAATTTTTGAGTTATTCGGATTTTTATTTTACAACTCAAATTTTTATTAATTTTTTTAAATTGAGTCGAATTTATAAAATTTTGAGTCAAATTAAGACGAGTCGGGTATTTTCACCTTGAGTCATATTATTCGATTTTTTCGAGTCGTTTCAAGTTTTGTTCACCCTGAACGTATTGATATAATCATGAATATCATTATTTAATTTTGGACAAATTTAAAAAAAGGTAGATTACGTAAATCATCACTAAATTTTACTATAAAACTTAGTTTTATCACTAAAGTTTTAAAACACATAATTTATTCACTGAAGTTTAGATATTGAATGTTTTTTGTCACACTTTTGTTAACTTTTTGATAGCATCTATTTACCGTCGAACTTAAGAACTTCTCTAAGATCTGAATGGTGAAAAGCTTTATCGATACAAGAATAATATTATAATAAGAATTAAAAGACGAACTCTATTCGACGTCGGAGGAAGAAGACCAATGAAAGAGAAATTTAAACGTATTTGACTGGTTCATAGATAGCACTTTCCATCGAAATGAAAGTCTGATTCAGACTTGGGGGCAATATATATATAAAACGACTAGTGAAATTTAATACTAAATAACTATAATCTATGATGCATGTCAGACAACAATGATGACTAAACTTCAGTGATTAAAAACGTTCGATGTCTAAACTCCGTGAATAAATTAAACATTTAATAACCAAGATAAATTAAAAACCTAACTAAGATTCAGACACATTCAACCCGTACCTTCTTGTCGTGTTTCTTGTTACGCGGTTCGTTTGTTCTATAAATACCTTCATACACTGCATAGAAGTATTGTGGAATGTAATTCAATCTTTTGTGTTTAACGATGGAGGTACCGGAACCAAACCGTTTTAACGGTCACCGGCACGAGCTTGATCCGGCGATAAGCGAAGTCTCTTTCGAGTGCAACGGTTGCAAACAGCTAGGGTTCGGGTCATGCTACAAATGTCCCACACCCAATTGCAATTACATTGTTCATACAGAATGTCACAATCCTGTTCTCACACTCTCCTACCACTGCGCGAACCTTCCGCCGGCCTACTCTTTTCCGGATTCTGACATGAAGATCTACCTCCGCAAGAGGATCAGATCAAAATGCTTGAAATGCAATAGCAAGAAAAGATCATCCGGCAAAGTCCAAGGTTTGTCCTATGTTTCATCGGATGGTAACCTTTGTTACCATGTGGCCTGTCTGAATGAAGCGCTTGTTAATGCTAATGGAGAGAACAACGAATGCCTTGAATTGCAAAACCTAGCTCAGAATCAAGTGGCTCGCCCACAAAACTTCAATGCAATGAAGGGACTCAAATGGATCTTTAAATTTATCAAGGCTGTCATCTTTCTTCTATTTGGAGACCACATCACTTTAGTTTCCACTTTATATCAACTGTTGCAGGACTAGTTACTGTCGTGCTGTGTCGTGTCGTGTCATGTTGCGTCGTGTTGAGAGCTCGGTTTCGTTTTAGTGTTAAGTGGTTGTGGTTCGGCGTGTATGTCTCTTCTAGCTGTTAGTCTTTGATTCGAGTCGTGTATCGATTGTTTTGTGTACTTGAATAAGGTTAAGCACTCTTTTCCTCCTTCTGCTGACAGGAGTTAAGTTTCGACTTAATTTTTATTATGAAGAGGTTTTTAACAAGGCTTATTTTCTCCCCAAATTATCGGTGTTCTTATCGTGTCTACGAATTGCGTAATTTGTAATTTTTTGTATTATCATGTATGTTTAATGATGTTGTTTTGGGTGTAATTTATCTATGGGATAAGTACTAGTTACTTTTTTTTCTAGTATAAATTTGGTTACATATTTTGAAAAACGACCAATAAAGACACTTATGTTTAGGAAGTGTAAATTTTTTGTCACTCCAACGTTAATTATCGTTAAATATTGATAGAAAAATAATCTGATACAATAAAAATAATAAATTACTTAGATAGTTTTTAAACTATTATTTCACTTATTTTATTTTAATTTAACCTCAAAATTTTAAAATTTTAAATTTTTATCATCTAATTTCCGAAAAATTTTATTTTCTTTAAAATTCTCTATCCCTTAAATCTCTCGTTCTTAATTAGTTTCGTTGCACTTTATTTGTGTGAGTGAAGGGATCTTTTTCCTTTTTATTTTATTCTGTTTTTCATTTGTTTATTTTCTAAAATTCTTATTTATGACATCTTTCTTAATAATATATTTTTCATTTTCAAATATAATATTCTTTTTTGCATGGACGGAGCCACGTGGACACCCAAAATTTTTGAAAAATCATATTTTTCTATATAATTTATATATAAAAATTAAATATATATATAATTGACACTCTTTTATAAATAATTAATTTTTTTAAAATAATATTCAAGAAAATAAAACCCCTTAAAAAAATTTTGGCTCCGCCCCTACTTTTTTGATGTATAATATATCTTACTATTATTCAAACATTCATTAATTTTGATGGCTTTTTGTTATACCCGAGCTGTCACACACTCACATATCACATATTTTCATCGAACGTCATTAATTATACCTCTCCCGTAATTTTTAAAAATTCTCATTAAGTCTATTAAATTTTTTAAAATTTTAGTTAGACCCAATTTTTAAAATATATATATAAATTAAACCGTTCAAAATTTAAATTTTTTTAATTAAATCTCTAAAAATTTAAAATCATCCCCTAAACTCTACCGCCAAGTTTCAACACTATCTAAGATGAACGTCATCATCTTTTTCAGCAAAACTACTCGTTACGTTATTATAATCATCTTTCTTAATAATATAATTTTCAATTATAAATATAATATTTTTTTTCTGACGTATAATATATCTTATCATCGTACCGAACATTCATTATTTTGATGGCTTTTTATTACACCCAAGCCGCCATACACTTTCCCCCTAACAAATTTTCATCTAACTTTTAGGCTCCACATTAAATTAAAATCCCAACACCACTTTAATCCATTGAAAAAGTTTCCACCATGTAGTTAATGGTCCACCTCACTTATTTCATTACAATTAAGTACCTTTTTTGGCAACTTGTAATAAAAAAATATTTTTCAACCACCTTAATTATTATTTTTATTTTTTTCAAACTCATTTATGTTTTAAGTATGGATCTTTTCATTTTTTTTAAATTTTTTTTATTGTTTTAAACAAAATATAAATTGATATTAGAACCACCTTCATTTTTAAGAGAGAAGAATAGTTATCAATGAACATTGGTAAAACTACCCATTAAGGGTTTGAAGTTTACAGAATTTAAAAACAGACCCTCAAGTTTCCAGAAATTACCGTTTAGTCACTGACTTCATATTAAAATTCCCAAATTCCTAGGGTTTTGGATTAGGGATTTAGAGTTTTTAATTTGGGGACAAAATGAGGTGTGACATTACAATTATTTATAATTAAATTTTAATATAAACTCTAACAACTTTACATGATTCAAGTCAAATTTAATAAACTTAAATACTCTATTAAAAAATTTTAAAATAAAATTTGAGTTATAAAATATAATTTTTAACTTAAATAACTTAAAAAAATTATTTAACTTAATAAAATACTCACTTACCGTATTAATTAATTACAATTTAAATAACTTTTAATAATATATATTTCTTTATCGAGTTGAACAAAACAGTTAGAGTAATTGTTTCCGGGTATTTATCGAGTGAGTTAAATATTTATTTAAAAAATAATAAAATAAGTTATTATTAATATTTAAAAATATATTTAATTGAATAATTAAAACAAAAAATGATAATAGTTGAGTGATTACTCATATAGTTTTTTATAAAAATATTTTAATTAATTTTTTAAAAATAATTATTAATTATACGTTAAATATTTAAAATTTTTAATCTTTATCAATTAGTTTAATAATATTTTGTATTGTTTAATATTAATAGTGTTCAATTATGTTCGAGGATCATTATAAAAATTTAAATATTAAATGGATAAAATCTTGTTTAATTTATGTTCGTTAAAATAATTCGTTACATGTTAAATTTGATAAATACATAATTCTTTTAAAAAAAATTAATTCCTATAATTTTTATATAATTATTTAATAAGTCGTTGATTTTTTTAATTTTTAAATAATATTAAAAAAAAATTGGCACATAAAATTTTAAAGATAATTACCAAAAAAATTATAAAATATGCAATAAATTATTAACTTGCTCTCGAAATTACTGTCAAATTAGATATTACTTAGGCAGTATTAAATGAAAAAACTAATTTTATTATTTTATTAAAAGATAACCTTCATGTAATATTATTTTAAAAAATAACTCTTAAACCATATATATAAGATAAAATTACATTTTACGTGAGTTTAAAACTCGTTTCTCTACAAAATTTGAGTTTGATATTAAGTAAAATTAAGGGTGTTAATTATCGGGTACCTAAGAAACCGTGTACCGATTCTTTCAGATTATAAAAATTTGATCCGCATCTCACCCATTTAAATCGGGTATTTATTATCGGGTATCCGACTAATCGGGTAACGGGTATCCGATTCACAATTTTTATTTTTTTATTTTAATATTAAAAAAAATTATATATTAAATATATAAATTTTAAAAATTTATAATGTATAACTAAATATAAAAATAAGTGATTTAAAGTTAATTTAGAATATTTAGATGTATATAAATATCTATATTTTTTAAATTTTATTACTAAAATAACGTTAAAAGTATTAATCTCATTTTTCTTTCGATATTAGTAAATTAATAAAAATATATTTAAAAATTTCAAAACTTAAAAATTTATAACACAAACGTAAAACTAATTTAGAGATTTAAATTTAATTTTATGTATAAATATTAAAGAAATCTAAAATTAAAAAAATATATATATAATAAAACTAGTCGGGTCGGATACTCGGAAATTAAAAAATTTTGGCCTAAGCCCGGCCCACTAATTCTCGGGTCGGGTACCCGGCCCGATCGGATAATTTTTTTCTTGAAATTACTCGCTATTTTTATTTCAGATCATCGGGTCGGGTAATTTTAAACACCCCTAAGTAAAATTACAAAAAGACATTTCTTACAATTTTTAACATAAAATTCACGTTTAATCAGATACGAATTCAAAAATTACTTTCTATAAAATATGAATTTATTTTACGTGAATCGATAATAAATTATTGATGAAATTATTAAAATATTATTTTTATTTTTTATTTATAAACTATAGTTTTTTTTAAATTATTTTCAACAATAAGGTACTTTATTGTAGCAATAAATAGTCGGATTGATTACAATCCGATTTTAAACATTATTTTATCTTAAATAATAAAAAATCGATATTTTTTAAAAAACGGATGAATTACACTTGACTTTGAACAATATAAATTTTTTATTATTTTTTTATAAAATATTATTAAAAATCGGATTATAATCAACCCAACATCTGATTTGTTACAATAACATACCTTATTATTGGGAAAAAAAACTTAAACAATAATATTAACGTGAAAACTCCATAAATTATTTACTTAAATGATCTTAAGAAAAAATTATTTTTGTAATTAAATAATAAAAAAAGGTTTATGAATTAAAATGCCTATCACTTATCTCGTCTGGTTAAATCTTGAATCAGTGGCCTGTAAAATTAATATGATGCGACCATTGAACTCGACCCGCCCATCTCCGTTAGCAGCTTCTGCTTAGTTCCAATGGCGGCACTAGCAGAACAAAAGATCATAATTTGCCCTCGAGAACTCCGTACAAACAATTCTTCTTTCTTCTTCTCATATATATCAAAGAAATCCATATGGTTCTGTAAGAGCTTCGACAGTTCATATTCCAAGAAATCCATGGCTGCAGATCCTATGTCCAAGGTGAGTATGAAGCTCCTTATTGACTCCAAGAGCAACAAAGTCCTCTTTGCTGAAGCAGGGAAAGATTTCGTTGATTTTCTATTCAACCTTCTTTCTCTGCCTGTTGGCACTGTCATCAAGCTTCTCAAAACCAAATCCATGGTGGGTTCTCTCGGGAACCTCTACGAGAGTATCGAGAACCTTAGCGAAACCTACATGCAACCCAACAGAACGAAAGACTCGGTGCTCAACCCCCGGGCTTCTGCTTCAGCTTCTTCTGGTGTGCCAGCGTTGCTTGCTTACGATGTGGGTGGCAAAGTGTACATGTGTCGCCACTATCATCGCAATGTGGCTGATGATCCACGCGCGGTTTGCCCTCACTGCGGGGAATCGATGTCGAAAGAGGTGACCGTGGTGGCTCCGGAACTCGGGAGAGGAGAGGAAGGTGACGGAGGGTTTGTGAAAGGGGTGGTGACGTACATGGTGATGGATGATTTGGCGGTTAAACCCATGTCTACTATTTCAAGCATTACTTTGCTCAACAAGTTCAATGTTAAGGAAGTCGGAGCACTTGAGGAGAAGGTTGTTCATTTGGGAATGGATGAGGTATTTAAGTTCCTAAGATGTATATGTATGTATGCATGCATGTATGTATGCGTATCATGGCATGATGCTTATTTTGTTTTCCTGATAGGGATTGAAGCTGCTCAAGTGTTCCTTGCAGTCCAAGGCAGTGCTGACCAGTGTCTTTCTGGGAAAAATGAGTACCTAAACTCATCTTCTGCAAGCATCTGGAGTTGCCTTAGTAATGGTAGATGTGTAGGATTTGTTTGGATTTTGAAGGCAATGTGTCCTTAACATCTGGGGTAGAATTTTGGTAATCTTGTAATGGATGTGTCTTTTTGATGTAACCATTTGAATGTTTATGGAGCTTAATGCTTAGGGTGGTTCCAACTTCGAATTTGCATACTGATTATAATGATGCAGCTTTTTAAATTACAATGAGGAAAAAGACACAATATGAAACAATATGAAATTCAACCAGACTTTCCTATATCATGATCGAATGCATACCGGTAGAATCGCTCGCTTCACCTGCTTTCTTTCTCGACTGTGACGAAGCCTTGAGCAACTTCACATCCTATTTGCATAAAAGCAATAGAGAGCTTAAAATTAAGGCAGCGGAGGAAAATGGCTTGTTTCTTATCTCATCTGTTCCTACATCAATGGTTTTCTCTTCAAAAACACCTACATCCTTGGGACCTTATCATTGAACTTGTTGAGCAAAGTAATACGAGAGATGGCAGACACAGGCCTTACAACAAGATCATCTGTTATCATGTATGTAATTACCCCTTTCACATAACCTTGACATTGAACTTGTCAATGAATCCTTCTTTTCCGGATCAACAACGGTTGCACTTTGGCTCATGACATATTGCAGATGCTACTACTGTAACTATTACGGCACCTATAAATTTCGGAGGGTTTCGATGATTCGATTATTGACAACAAAGGAGGTACACTTGCAGCATTGTTGGAAACTACAGGGTTTAAGAGGGTGTCTTTGTTTGCTGATGGCTGAATGCGAGTATCACTCATATTCTCAAGGCTGTCATACAGGTTTCCAAGTGAACCCACCATCTCTTGTTTTGTGAGAAGCCTTAGGATGTTGAACAGAAAATCGACAAACTCTTTCCCGGATTCTGCAAACAGAACTCTTTGACTTGCCGTGTCAACCAGAAGCTTCTGGTACACATAACAAGCCAAAGTGTTCTGTTTGCAGAATCTGAGAAAGATTTTGTTGCTTTTCTGTTTTACATACTGTCATTGCCTACTGACACTGTCATAAGGCTTCTCACCAAACAAGAGATCGTTGGTTCCTTTGGAAACCTTTACGACAGCCTCGAGATTAAGAATGGTACCTACATTCAACCATCAGCAAACAATCAAATCTTCGAAAAAAATCCGAACTTTAAGTTTTCTTTTCTTTGCAATCCATTATTTTTTAATATGAGACTTGAAACTAAAGTAACCAATGAAGATAAATGATTTGATTAGGAAAGAATCCCTTGTTACTCACTTCAACTCTATTTGTTTGAGACCCAATGAGGATAAAGTAGTCATCCATTTGCTTAGGCCTTCTAATTCCCATCATTCACTGATTGAACAACTGTGATGATCTCACATTCAGACAATAGTTTTCTTCCTCTTTTCCCCAATGACCAATTTAAGTACCACTAACGCCAGCCTAAAGCTTCTGATAGACTCAAAATCCAACAAACTCGAGTTTGCCGAAGCATGTAAAGATTTTGTCGATTTTATTTTCAGCAACCTGTCATTACCTGTTGGCACTGTGGTGAGATTCCTTAGCAAACAAGGAACAGCGGGTGCGTTCGGAACACCTGCGAAAGCATCAAAAATTTGGATTGCATAAAACTATAAAAGTAGTCATTTTAATAAAAAAATTAGAATTTTCCTTGATATTCTCTTGAACAGTACTCCTATAATTTGTCACTTACTTCTGTAGAGTATTCTTTGTAAGTTTTCAGAACGGTTCCTAAGTCCCACGGGATTTTAAGAAAAACAAATGGAGAGTCATCACCAATGATTTTCATGGTGACATTGGATTGCATAAATCTTCGATAATCGATTACGTATGGAAAGGCTTAGCAGTATCATTCTACACCGTCCAAAAATTGATATCTAGTTGCTTACATCTCTTAGCAATGGAGGTTTCATATTCAAATTGATATCTAGTGTTTCGGTTGTAATAGAGGGAAATTCTGGTTGAATTTCAGCCTGGGAAGAGAAGCTCTTTGGTTTTTCTTTAAACTTCAGCAGTTTGTATGACAATTACAGTGCATCGATTTTGTCTGCAACAAACGATTTCGAGTAACACTGAATATATTGTTTAAGCAAATGGTGGAATCCTATGAGCTACTGCATATTTTCCTAGAAACAGATTCTACTTACTTTAATGTTATCAATAAAGGAACTCCATTAATGTTTAAATGGCAGATTCAAACTACAGATGAATTACTGGGAAATTGGAAATTCAAGAGTTATCTTTGAATTGGTTACATGCATTTAGTGAAAATTGGAACTAAAAAAGAACTCTTGACTTTCCACTAGTTCGTAGTTTGAACCTGCCATGCAGCATTAATGGAGTTCCTTTACTTCCACACCAATTAATCAATGACTTGCAGGTAGTTTGAATCTGTTAACTTTACAGAAACTTAGTCCTTAGTTTAGTTCCACACCAGATGATTTCATTAAGAAAACTAGGCATCTATGAACTCGATCGAGGCTTCTTAGTTACCTGGTAAAAGTTTAGTTTGATTCTTATGGTCGAGTTCGAATTCATTTGCCTGCTAATTTCCCTACATGAAAAACAGAACATTTTAGGAGTGTGAGAGACTGTCCCTTGGAATTCAACAAAACTTGTTTTACATACATTAACCAAATGCATTAACCATTCCACTTCTCTGTTCTCATTGATTACTGCAAATTCACCGCTATATAAAGAATTCGACTAGGCCAAAATCGTGATGGCGGAATCTGAATTGAAGTCCTGTGATTATTTCTCCTTTTTTCTATGGCTGCCCCAAGCCCCTCCACTGTCAGTTTGAAGCTCCTGATAGCCCCCAAATCCCAGAAAGTTCTGTATGCTGAGGCAGGCAAAGATTTTGTTGATTTTCTCTTCAACATCATGTTGTTATCCGTTGGAACTGCAATAAGGTTCCTTGGTAAGCAAGGAACAGCGGGTTGCGTTTGGAACATCTATGAAAGCATTGAAAATTTGGGCAGTTCCTACATGCTGTCTGAGGCAAACAAGGATATCCTTTTGAAGGCTCAAGGTTTTAACTTTGCTTCTTATGAACCCCTCTTGTTGCCATCCATCCAACCCCCAGCTTACACCAACCTCTATAGATGTAGTAGCAGTGGCGGCTATGCCAATTGTCGCATGTATATGGCAAATAATCCGAATTCCCGTTGGCCTAAGTGCAACAGTTTGATGAACCTTAGTTTCACTTTTGTCAACCAGCCAAGCAACGTTGGGTACCGATTTGTCAAAGAAGCAGTAACTTACATGATCACGGATGATCTTGTGGCGAAGCCTATTTCCACCAGTTCTATTCTCACTTTGCTCAACAAGTACAACATTAAGGATGTTGCAGATCTTGATGAGAAAGTTATTGCCATTGGAGTTAATGAGGTAGAACGATATTTTGTTGTACTGTTATGATTTCTCCTGTAGTTTCCTATAGGATTACATGTCATTGTTTTAATTATTTTGCTATTGTGCAATAGGGTGTGAAGTTGCTTATGGCATCGTTACGGTCTGAAACTGCGCTCACCGATGTCTTCCTTGAGAAGAAAGCAGGGCATATTTTCCGACATCTTCCTCGAGTAGAAAGCAGGCGATATTTTCAATAGAATATACATAGAAAGTTTCTAAATCATATATATTTTCAAATGTCTAGTTGAATCTCAGTCTAGGAAGACAAGCTCTTTTGCCTTTCTTTAAACTTTTGCAGTATTAGTCTATGAATCATGGTTATGTTCTTAACTTGTTTTATTTGTGTAAGTTAATCTATCCAAATATATTGGAACTATATGTTCTTATGTAAACCTGAAATTATCAAATGTTTGTCCCGATACGATGTGTATACAACTCCGATGAATGTGAGTAGTACCGGTAACGATACCTGTTGTGATTTAAAGAAGCTCCATAATGCTTGTGGTGCACAAAGAAGGCCAAGTACCTGTTGGTTCTCCTGTGAAATAGAAATGACACAGAATAACAATTACAATGGCATATGTAGAATCCTTGTGTTGCTGTTGGTTGAATGTTGGATAACTAGAAGAAAGAACAGCCAACCAAAGATAGGCCTATGCCGCTAAAGAAGGTGGGTACACGGTATCCATGACCGTTTGTGTAACAAGTCCGTTCATTTTACTGCCCTCACTTGCAGAAGTCAGACTTGCTCGGAGGGTTTACTGATGCTGCAGTGGTGTTGGAGGGTTGTTTCGACCGTCGGTATTATCTTTTGGTGTTTACGAATTACGTTTCAACAATGCAACCCTGTTTATTGCAGGGTATACGTAAGCTTCACTCAACTTTCTGCAAATGTTATAACAGTACCAGCTAAGGTGAACAAAACTCGACTTGAAAGAATCACATTCCAACACATGCACTTCACTTGATTTTCAAAATAAAGAGGACATGATTTTCATGTAGTTTATCTGTAGTCTGAAGCTGCTATGTTCCATTAATGGAGTTTCTTTGTTAGGATTAACTTCCTTGTCAAATCTTCAATGACATCAGCTTAACCAATCATATCTGTTATTGTATAATAACATACCTTACTCGAATTCATTACATTCATATATGCACTCGAAAAGCATATATTTGTAGTATAAATGGCAGAACAATACACATCATATATCAACAGAATAATAAAAAGAACGAGTTAAAAGCTTCTGAAGACAGCATTTGCCTTCAGAGAAAATTACTGTTAAAGCCTCTGCAGAAAGTTGTGAATTGAACAGTTGTGAGAATAGGAAGAAATAAAATTGACCAAAGGGAAACTACAGGGTATCTATTGTCTGTAACAAATGATTTGGAGTAGCACTGAATATACAAATAACAGTCTGGAACAAATGACTATCGGTTACGACGGTGTTAACGATGATGCTATACAACCAGGGTGAATTGCCACAAAATCCTTCCCAAAAGCAGTTACCTGGATCAATCATAAACATACACTTAACAATCAATGGAATCACAAAGATGAGGTTAGACATGGTAGGGAAAATTTGCAAGTATAATTTTCAATATTTAGCAATGACTAAAACTAAACTAAACATTCAAGGAACCTGCTGGAGCAAAACATTCTCTTTTTCAATGGTGAAATTTTAAACATTTTCAAACTTTCTGGCCCCTCTAAAGCTTAGTTTCATGGACAATATGTTCTGATCAACATCTTGGACACATTCTCTTGATGTACTATAACTTACGATCAATTAGTGAAGTAACGTCAACCAACATAGAAGTGAACTTACAAGGACACCTAGTAGCTGAATGACATCAAAAGTGAAGAGAATATGAAAACAAGCATGAAAAAGACTTAACACAGCTAAATCAAAATAGTTGAGCATAGGTCGTATTCATGCTTTCATATTAACAATGGAGTTGTGCAAATTTTAGCTCCCAAGTAAACACTGAAAATGATGGGAATAAATCCTGTGGTAAAAAATTGCAACTGAAAGTTGTTCGAAAGAAACTAAACTAGATTGGTTTCAAAAGCGATATTTTCATATTCTATTACAAGAAACTATCCATCAAATGAACAATTGAGGCCAAGAAAACCATAGAATATAAAATGTTGTAGAATATCTGCACAAATCTTAACCTAATAGAATGATAAGGAATGTCTTAAAATGCTTGATGCTTGTAGAATATAGCAGAAAAACTTGCCGAAAATACATACAACCGGTAAGTCAGATTACCTCATTTGTTTTGCCATGGGAACTAGGCTTGATGCTTGAAATTCTTGGGCAAAAATAGGCCATGTGAATAATGGGGAAGATAATTTATAAATTTAACGAGTGATTTTGGTGAAAAAAATGATATTTATTTTAGAAAGTTTTAAAATTTGGTGGTAGAATTTAGTGGACAACTTAAAATTTTAAAATTTTTAGGGATTTAATTATTTTTTCAAAAGAATCTAAATGTTCAATTTTTTTTCCAAAAAACGGGTCTAACTATTTTTTTGAAAATTTGAGAGACTTAATGAGAGTTTTAAAAATTATGGGAGGGATGTAATTAAGAATGTTCGAAAATTTTGGAGCTTAATCTAAATTTATATTAAAAAATTGTAGGACCAAATTATTTTTTCTTAAATTTGAAGGGTCTAAGTTATAATTTTTCAAATATTCTGGGTTTTCCTATCACAGGTCTATTGTGTTTTGCCCCTGATCTTAGGAGACTCGAATTCAATCATTATTATCTGTAGGGTATGTGCCCTATCAAATAGATAAAAAAAATAAACATATATTACCTCATAGCTACCTTTAGGCTTTAAGCCTCGAACACAGATAATAAAATATACATAAATATAAAAAAAGCAAATAGAATTTATTAAATGATTTATTTTCTTACGTAGTTCGGATTTAAACATTATAATCTACAAATGTATGAATTTTACTCCATTTAAAATTGAAAAATATTATTATCTAATTGAATTAAAATATAAAAATAAAATGATTAAACTGTTAAAAAAATTCAAATAAAATAGTACATGGTTACTAAAGGACTGACTAAGAATAGAACGTTACCAAACTGTGTCGTGAGGATAAAGTAACATACATTTTCTTTAGACTCTCTATCCTAATCCTCTCAAATTCCCCACACCCGTCACTGCCGCTGTTTTTTTTTTCAACTTTGAGTGTCGGCGACGGCATCAATTTTAATATTGATCGTCGATTGTTGAACTCTATCGTTTCATTTTTTTTATTATTCGTTAGTTTTTAATAAATAAGTTTTTTCTGTCGTTTGACAAGTTTTTTTTTGTTATTTAAGGTTGAATTTGACGACGCCACGACTGATCAAAATGGCGTTTATTTGTTATCACGATGATCTTCCTTAATTTGGATCCTCAGATTGAATACGAATACGCGGTTTACGCTCGTGGATAATTTATCGCGACTCAGTTCTGATTTGCAATTTTCAGTGGTCTTTCATAGATTAATCCCCTTTTGTGGTTCGTTTGCTGATGCAATCAGATTTGTTCATGTTTATTTTTCGATCGAATCTTTGGATGAGTTTTTAAATTTTTTCCATGTATGGTCCTTGTATGATCTAAAGTGACTAATTTTGTCTTTATTTATTTATTATTGTAATTGGGAGATTCAACCGCCTCAGATATACGATGAAAATTAATTTAAATTAATCAAGATAAAATTTAAAAATCATGAAGATAATAAAATAAATAAATTTATTTTTCTAGCTATTTTGAATATGGGTTCATCTTCCTTGATTTATATCGTCTATTTTTATATAATTATTAATTTTAATCTATTCACCGATAAATTTATATCGGATATTATAAATGTTCAACACGTATAATATTTTTTTAATTTTATTTGTTTCATACGATATTCAAATTTTTAACTTTATTAAAAAATTTAATATTTTATTTTACTAGATTACCTATTATTGTATTATCTATATTTTGTTAATATCACCTAATTTAATTGATTTTTTTAACCAAATAAAAATTAACCTTAAATATTTTTAATAAAAATTAAAGAAAAATAAATTTAACGAAAATAAATATCAAATTTGGATTAAGCGACTTACCTATAGAGATGGCAACGGTGCGGGACAGTTTTTTTTCGTCTCGATCTAAAAAATAAATTAGTATACACGATTAGCTCGAACCTGATTTTTAATATATCTTACCCGATCAAATCCCGATACGTCCCCTTTATTTTAATAAAAAAATCGACCAAAACTGACCTGATATAATAATAAATATAATATATATTTATATATATCAGGTCGGGTCAAATATTTTAAACTCTAAAATCGTCCCTAAAATTTTAAATTTCACCCTACTACCCCACCTTAAAACCTGATTTTAGTATAAAAAATTTATCCAAAACAGATCGAATCGAAAACCGTCAGAGACAAATATTATTATCGTACCTACTTACTTGGTCCAAATTAGTCTTTATTAACAATTTGACTAATATATTTCCATGAAAAAAATAGCCAGAGAAAAGTCTAAAAAGTCTTTATTAACAATTGGTTTAGGGGTTGTCTACGTAGATGGTACTATTAGCATTGATTTTTCGGGTTAATCGCATCGTATATTCTTAAATTATAATATTTATTTTAAATTAATATTTAGATTTTTATTCGTTCTAATTTTATATTCAAATTACGATTCTTATTTTAAATTGATCATTATATATTTTAGTATTTTAATTTCAAACCTCCAAACTATGACCTTCATTTTGATTTTTATCCTTCAAATAAAATTAATAAAATTAAACCTTAATCTTATTTTTATTTAATTACTTTTTAAGAACTTTTAATTTTAAAATTCGTAAAATTAGAGCCAAACTCTCTCAATTTTTGTAATTTATTTATTTTTAAAACCTTTTAATTATTTTTAAAATTAGACCTTTTAATTACTCTTTTTTGAATCAGCTATATTGATTATAATAATATTTGTTCTAGAGAATACTTTCAATTATTTTGGACATTGATCGCTCAACCACTATGCTGGCACTAGTGGTGCTCGAACCCGTGACCTCTAGGAACAACAACCATTCCTTTAATCACTGAGGCTAGATAACTCGTGTAATAAGTCTGTACTTTCGTAATTCAATCATGACATCGTCTCTAATTATACGATGTTATATTCAATCGAATGTGTAAAAGTAATTACCATGTCAATTATTTTGCAATTAATCCTTCATACTATCCATTTCTATGAAGATTTGAAACCTTTGACATTTACTCCCTTGTGACACATGATTGTGTCCACAATTATTACTCTTGAACAAGGTTGTCTTGCTTTATGTCTCATAAAACACCTTGGCGTGAACCAATGGCGGATCCACCTTTAGAATAGGGTGGACCGGTGTCAACCTAAACTTTTCAAAATTCATATATTTATCTTTAATTTTTTTTTAATTTTTACGAATTAATCCTTAAAATTTTATAATATTTAAGCTTTGTGCGCACTTTGAGATTTCAAAATTTCATATATGCCCGCCCTCAAATAAATTTCTGGATCCGTCACTGACGTGAATCAAGTTATTACATTTACAAACACAAAGGGAAATGGTCCACATTTAACCAATAACTAATTAGACATTTAAAGATGTCATTTTCCTTACATGGGGCTAGTTATGAGACCAAGGTGTTATTTGGTGCCACTTGAGTTGAGCAAGTGGGAAAAAAGGGTTCAAATGGATAAGATTTTTGTGTTTTTTAAGTTTGAATTTAACTCTCTTTAGAATTTATTATTATTTAAAGAAAAATCATTTAATTGATTGAATAATCAAGAACGTTTATGTTGTTTCGTTTTATACGATTCGAATTATAATATTTTCGTGTGAATGTATATATATCTACTTAATAAACTCGTCACATATGTATCAGTAAGATTTTTTTACACAACGTAAAACTTTTAAGTTTTACGTTTTATTGGTCCAGTTGATGAAGATAAATGGATGTATAAGATTAACAATAGAAAATAAGGATATTGTATAGAAAAAAATATTATTATTTCATTTACTGAATAATAAAAAAATATAAAACTAAATGAATTTTACATAGTGTAAGTAAATTTTAAATTTATTTTAAATTATTAGTTTATACTTAAAACTATTTAAGCATATTTTTTTTAGTTTTTTTATTGATCTTCTGGTTCCAGAGTCTAACCCTGACTAATCTAGATCGACCCGCGTCGCACACCTAGCATTGGTGGGTGAGTCTCCCATCCGGGATTTTCTACGTACACAACATCTCGAACCTGACACTTCCTTAAGCGGAACCAAACTAATTACCACTTATATCAACATATTTCTAAAATATATATTTAGAGGTACTTTACCCAATTTTTTTATAAAAAAATAATTTTATTTTAACTAAAGAAAAACCCAAAATGGAAATTATAAATAGACATGCATCAGTTCCACATAGAGTATGCCAATTTGTATATTTCTCTCAATATCTGTGAAGCAAAGTTCACAGATTTTGATTTTATACTAAAACAGTCCATCCCCCATCACATTCTCTAAGCTTTTTCAATGGAGTTTTTGATGAAATTATGTCTCGTCTACCTTTGTGTCCTCGTTTCTTACCTTGTTAACATGTTTTGTCGGAAGAGAAATCAACAGTGCTACATGTTGGGTTACGAGTGTTTCAAGGCTCCCGATGACCGGAAGCTCGACACCGAGGCATGTGTCAAGGTCGTGATGAGGAACAAGAATCTCGGCCTGGAACAGTACAGATTTCTGTTGAAGACGATCGTCAGTTCTGGTCTAGGTGAAGAGACCTACGGTCCGAGGAATGTTCTCGACGGTCGAGAAGAGTTTCCTTCCGAGACCGACGCGCATTCGGAGATGGACGAGATCATGTTCGGCACTCTCGATAGTCTCTTCGCTAAAACCGGGGTGTCTCCGTCCGAAATCGATATACTCGTTGTCGACGTATCATTGTTTTCACCATCACCGTCATTGGCATCTCGAATTATAAACAGGTATAATGGTGAAACCGTCATATATTTAGAATAGACAAGTGTTATATTAGTTATTCATTTTATAATCAAAGACTACAAATTTAAATTTTGTGCTCAAAAATATTTCTGAATCTGTTGCCGAACAGGTACAAGATGAGAGACAACATCAAGTCCTTCAACCTCTCCGGAATGGGATGTAGCGCGAGCATGGTGGCCGTGGACCTCGTGCAACGCTTGTTCAAGACGTACGAGAATAAGTTCGCGATCGTCGTTAGCACCGAATCGATCTCTACACATTGGTATTGCGGCAAGGAGAAGTCGATGATGTTATCGAACTGCCTGTTCCGTTCCGGTGGAAGCTCCATTCTTCTAACAAACAAAAGGGAATTGAAGGACCGGTGCTTGATGAAGCTGAAATGCGCCGTGCGGACCAACATTGGATACGACGACGAAGCATACGGATGTTGCATACAAGTAAGTAACAGTCGCATTTTCTAAAAATTTCAAATTCTCGTACAATTTTATAAAATATAAAAATCGTCCTTCTAACGTAAAATTCTGCGTCCGTCCCTAATACAGGTCGAAGATCAGCAAGGCTACCAGGGCTTTCTCCTTACAAAAAGCTTAACAAAAGCAGCAGCCAAAGCCTTCACCGGCAACCTCAAAATCCTCCTCCCCAAAATCCTCCCGGTCTCGGAACTTCTCCGGTACACAATATCAACCACCATTCGAAAAACGATGTCGAAAGGAATCAATCCAAGACCTTCTTTGAGCTTCAACATCAATCTGAAATCCGGTGTTGATCATTTCTGTCTCCACCCCGGTGGAAGGGCAGTAATAGATGGTCTAGGAAAGAGCTTGTGTCTAAGTGAACATGACTTGGAGCCGACCAGAATGGCACTGTACAGGTTTGGTAACACATCCGCCGGTGGTTTGTGGTATGTCTTAAGCTACATGGAGGCCAAGAAGAGGTTAAAGAAAGGCGACAAGATCTTCATGGTCAGCCTTGGTGCTGGTTTCATGTGTAATAATTGTGTGTGGGAGGTAATGAAAGATGGTTTGGAGGATACTAGGGTTTGGGGGGATTGTATTGAGGACTACCCTAGGAAGAATTTGGTGAATCCTTTTACTGAAAAGTATAGTTGGATTAATGATGAGTGTTTGAACTTTGTTAGGCTTGAGTTGTGTGAAGTGTATAAATCTATGGTAGCTTGATTGAGAAGGTACCATTATTTGTTGTGCCCCATTGTTACAAGTTTGGTCCATGTATTATTCAAAAGTCATGTTATATTGGAAATAAAAAAGTTTATAAGATTGTGTGATCATAGTATTTGTTCTACGTTTTTCTATAAATTTTATATACACCTTACGGATAAAATTATTTAAATTTCATTCTTTCTTATGGGATCACTCCTTAAATTATTATTATTTTGAATAGAAAAGGAGTCATAAAGGATGATCTCTCTCTCTCAAGGGTACTATGGAAATTGGTGGGCAAGACCAGGTACCCGACCAATTTAAATAGAATTGGCCTCGGTCCCGGTAACTATCGGTTCCTAAAAATTAAAATCAGTTTCGGTTTGGGTCACACCGGATCCTAAATTTTAAAAACTGGTCCCGTTACTAGTAAAAACCGGTACCAATATCGGATACCCGATCAATTACTTTATTCTTAAAAATTTGAGTAATTAGAGAAAAAATTCAACCACAATAATAATATTAAATAATAAAATTAGAATATTGTAGGCGTGAAAATTAAATTTTTAAAACAGTCATACTCATAATATTCATATATAAAGAGAAAGTTTGATAAAAAAAATATACAAAAGAACATTATCTATTAAAAGAAAGAAAATCAGTAGCGAATATTTGGTATTGATCTCGGTTCTATTGGGTACCCATCAAGTATCGGGTCTAAAAAAAATAAGATTCAATCCCGGTTACGACTGAAACTTAAATTTTGGATTCAGTTTTAGTCTCACTGGAACCAATACTAAATAAAAATTTATCGGATCTAAAATTAAGACTGGATAATCGAACTTTGTCCACACCTATTATGGATGGCCGCAAGAGGCTAATCTAAATCATTATGAAAGTATCAGTTGAAATGTTTTTCATGTTACGCTGGAAATAAAAGATTTATATGATTTTGTGATAGTATTTATTTTATTTTTAATTATTGATAAATATTAAATATATCTTACTGATAAAATTATTTAAATTCATGTCTCCAAAAAAGAATATCATTTTCGCTAGTACCGAAATCATACACCGGAGGTCGTTATTTTCTTTAATAGAAAAAAAAGCATTAAAAGACAAGAAATTTCTCTCGGAGTATTTCGGATGGATGAGAGATGGATTTATGATTAGAGCTTAGTAAATTAAGTGTAAGGTATATTTTTTTGGATATAGTGTATTTTTTGTGATAGGCTCGTTAGTCTTTTAAGTACATTTTTTTAAAAAAAAATTATACGTCTTTTTATGATGTATCTTTTTATGTCTTTTTTTAAAAAAATTAAAAAGTTGAATTTTCTACTTTATCCCTTATTTTTTTATATTCTAAATCATACGCCTTAAAATTACACCTTACCCCTAATTCTTTAAACCCTAACCATAATCTTTAACATTGGATCCTAAACCTAAACCTTAAATCTCTAATTTAAAATAAAAGCATAAAAAGAAACATAAAAAAGAGGTGGATGATTTCCAGCCGTCTTTTCTGATTTTAGGGATGTGAGTTTCACGTTGTTTGATGGCTTTACTTTTTTTTTCCTCTCATTTTCAGTTTGATTCTAACAACATTTTTTATGACAAGATTATCTTTGGTTCGAAAAAAAATTCTGTCTCTAGATGAAACTCTTATAAAGGTGTTACTCGTGTGAGTATCAATCAATTATAAGAGTAAAACATCTACTTTTTAATTGTGTTTTTATTAATGTTTAGGGTTTTAGGTTAGGGGTTGTAGTTAGGGTTTAGAGAATTAGGGGTAAGGTGTATTTTAGGGTATATGATTTAGAGTTTAGGATATAAAATAAGAGTTAGGGTTTAAAATTCAATTTTATAAAAAAAATTCAATAGGAGTCATACAAAGAAGCATGATAAGAAGGCAGAAGATTTTCACTCACTAATTATGTATTTGGCATTCATGTTATGTTTCTTTTTGTTTTACTTTGTTTAATGCTTCCCTCTCGATTCTTTCCGATGTTTGTTCTATTTTTTTTAGATCATATGTTTTTTATTGTGTTTTTGTGTCAATATTTTAAAATAATTTATTTAAGTTTAAGGATTAGGGTTTAAGATTAAAAAGTATATTTTACCCCTAAAATTAGGGGTAGAATATATTTTTAGGGTGCTGATTTGAGGTTTAAGATGTGAAAATTAACCTTCGAGTTTACAATTTAATTTTTAAGTATTTTTAAAATAAGATATAGAAGGAGACATGATTAGAGACGAATGATTTTTGTTCTTTTCTAGACAATGGTCTTGGTCTGTCTTGCGAGTAAAAATCTTTTACCTTTTTATCATGCCTCCTGTTAAAATTTTTTAATAACCCTTATTTTTTATATCTTAAACCCTAAATCCTTCGCCCTAAAAAATACACTATACCCTAATTCCCTAAACCCTAACCAAAACCCCTAACCTAGAACCTTAACCTATACTCTAAACCCTCTAATTTAAAACGGAGGCACAAATGGAGGCATGAGAAAGAGGTAGATGATTTTTACCCTGTTTTGTAGGACGAAAATCGTTTATTCTTTTATTGTGTCTCCTTTGATGCTCCCACTTTTTTGACAAATGTTACTGAATTTTTATTAAATCCATAAAAATTATATTTACATCGCTTTCAAAAAGTAAAAAATTAGATTAAACAATTCAAAAATTTTTACAACCCAAAAAACAAAGAAAATAAAATTCCTATGAAGATAAGCATACCTATAAAATTCAGAAGCTTCATGAATCTCCTTCGCTGTCCTAACGAAACGCATAAAGAAAGAAGAAAGAGTTGTAGACGATTCAAACTATCAGGTAAAAAACATCGCTACCCAGGACTGATTTCATCAACAAACAACCATCAACCGAGTGATGATATAACTTTTTAAATAAAATATTTCGAATAATATTTATATTTTTCTTTCACTGAATGAATACTTCTCTCTTTTTCAAAAAAAAAATGTACTCTCTCAATTTATAACTTAACTCCCATGCGTTTATTAAGGTGTATTAATTCCATGCAATTATAGCCAGCTTCCCTTTCTGGTGAGTCAATTCTCATCATTCTTACCAATTAACATTAATTTTCTATCATAATTTATTAATAAATTTATTATATAAAATTAGATATTTGAATTTTTATGTTATAAATAAAATTAATTGAATTAAAAATATATATTTTTATATTAAAATTTAAATAATATTTAATTTAAATTAATTGATAAATAATTTTTGAAGCAACTGAATATATTAATATTGATGATTAAAAAATAACATAAATATGAAACATTGGATTCATTCTAATGGTTTAAGTATTGATTTTTTTTTAATTTGAATATTCATTTTATATTTGAAAGGGTGTGAACAAAAATGTTAGGTTTAAAATAGTTTTTTTAAATGTTTATAAAAATATAAGTAGGTTTTGTGTTCTAATAAATAAGGGTTGGTCCATTTTTTTAAAAATTTTATAATGTTTTTATATTTTTAGAATTTATATATTATGAGAATTAAATATATAATACTTTAATATAAATATTAGAAATATATCAAGTTGTTTATACTTAAAAATTTAATAAAACATATGAAATTGTTAATAATGAATAAAAGGTATAATATTTAATTTTTTACCGTATTTAAGTCAATTTGATTTATCTATTTTGATTATGTTATTACGTTAATTTTTAAAAGTTTTTTTTTATAATTATAAATATTTGACTTATTAATTAATTAATTTAAAGTGGTTATTATGATGATTAATTACAGGGTGACATCCCAATTCAATTTTCTCCTCTCATAATATCGAATTTAAACTCCGAATTTTATTTAAAATATCAACAACCAATTCTCTTAAAATCTCCTATTGCCACAGATTTGTTTTTCTTCTTCTTTGAGTGCCGCCGGCGGCACTAATCTTAATATTGGTCGTCGTCCGTCGGACTCTATTGTTTTCGTTTTTTATTAATAAATAATTCTGCTCTTGTGGCACGATCTACTCTATCTTTTGGTACGTTTCTTCTGTCGTTTGACACGTTTCTTCTGTCGTTTGGCATGTTTTTCTTTTCTTTTGTTTTTTTAAGGTTGAATCTGACGACGCCACGACTGATCAAGATGGCGCTTATTTGTTATCACGATGATCTTTCTTGTTTTGGACCCTTAGATTGAATATGGATACGCGGTTTGCGCTCGTGGATAGTTTACCGCGACGCTTTGTTCTGATCTGCGTTTCTTAGTTATCTTCATAGATTAATCCCCTTTTGGTTCGTTTACTGATGCAATCAGATTTGTTCGTATCTATCTTTTCGATCGAATCTTTGGATAAGTTTTAAACTTTTTCATGTATGGTCCTTGTCTGATCTAGAATGGCTCATTTTAAGAAAATGATCAAATTATATTTTTAGTTTATAATGATAATTATAAACCATTATTGTAATATTGAGTATTTTCTTGTTAATAAAATTAGCTGCATCTGTTTAAAAAATAATATAACATCTCGTCCAGTTATATTAATTAATCGTTAATTTTTTGAATTAGAATTTTTTAAACTAATTAAGCATAAAATATTCAATCAAAGTTGAATATACTAAAAAAATCAAATTTGACTTGTCATTGGATTCGATAATATTCGAATCGAATTCAAATAACCCATTACGTTTCATCTAGTTAATAATTTCTGGGCTTACTAAATTTAGGCCCATAAAACTCCAGCTTATTGTGGGCAAATAATAAGTTATAAAAACGCCATATTCTTCTTCTTCTCTTGGGAAAGAAAACCCTAAACTCTCCGGCAGCCGCAGCTGAAAAAAGGTATATGAATTTCTTTAAATTATGTTGATTGATCGTCTTTTAATTCACTAATTTGGGTATCTGAAGTTTTTTTTAATCTTTTTTTTTCATTCTTTATTTTTTTTTCTCAGGTTATTGAAGCAAGAATTTTAGCAATGTCTCCGGCTAAAGGTAAGGCTTTTCTAGTTTTTAATGTGATCTTTGTATAATAGATTGTGAAGTTTGTTTCTTTGTCAGATTTAAGCTGTGTTGAAAATGTTAGGGTTTGAACCTAAATTGAGGATCATACCTTTTCAAGGATGATTATATGAACTGATCAAACTAAAATCTGGGTTTATTATATGTTTTCCCCATCTTTTTGTGTTTTTTATTAGCATTTTGCAGTTGTTTGGGTATGGGATGCTGTTGAGAATGTTGGTTCAGGCATCAGGGTGTTTGGTTTAGTTGGATTAAGTGCATTTCTTGTGTTTGATTCAATGTCTGTGTTGTTTTTACCCTTTAAAGTAATGCATTAAAGGATAGTTTTCGGTTTTAAATTACCGATGCTGTCTGGTGGTTTAATAATTTGCTCGATTGTGTCACATAGTACTAAATTGTGGTTGCGGTGGTGCGGTTGCAGACATTATTATCATGATTTTCCAAAAAATTCATGAAGTTTCTAAGTTGTGGTTGCCAATGGTGGTGTTTAGGGGTGTAAACAAGCCGAGTCGAGCTCGAGTAGTGTTAAGCTCGGCTCGACTCGTTAAGATTTTGAGTCGAGTTCGAGCTTGGGTAATTTTAAACGAGCCTAAAAAACCTGAGCTCGGCTCGACTCGTTTAGAACTCAAGTCGAGTTTGAGTTTTTTTCGAGCCTAATCGAGCTAAGTATTAACCGATCTTTGATCATGTTATACGTGAGTAACTCTTATCTCTTACGTCTCATTTAAAACCTAACGGAGAAAAAACTTTGATACACAAATTGTGTAGACTTAAGCTTGTTAATTTTAGGTTTTAGTATGTTAATTTAGAGTGTAGGACTTATGTTTAGGATTTAGATTTTTGGGTTTTAAAGTATATTTATATTTTTCGAGTAGCTTGTGAGTTTTTCGAGTCGAGTATCATGTAGCTCGGCTCGTAAAGAACTCGAGCCGAGTTCGAGTTCGAGCCGAGTCCAATCGAGTCGAGTTTTGACCGAGCTTTGACCGAGTCGAGCTTGAGTAACTCACGATCTGTCTCGTATCATTTACGGCCCTAGTGGTGTTACAGTGACCTTGAAAATTGTTATGATGCAGCCGTTGTGCTGCGGCTCAATTTAGTACTAACAGGCATCGGCATGGTTGACCTGAATCAGTCTTTGCAATTTTTAGCCACTGTTGTCTACCTTAGCTTCATTTATTTGGAGTGGTGTTCTTAAGGTTCGGATTTTAGTTGGTTGAATTGTTTCTGTTCTGTGTTGTGTTATGTTTAATTAAGTTTACCACTGATCTGCATGATAAGTTCTTGTAATCTGGCTTATATGTTCGGGCAGTTGTGTTCGATAGCAATGTTATTACGTTGTGCGTTTTTCTTATTAGTTTTTCTATAACCATTGGCAGTTGACAACAGCAAGAAAAAGGCTGATCCGAAGGCTCAAGCGGTGAAGGCTGCTAAGGCTGTGAAATCCGGTGCAACGTTTAAGAAGAAGGCTAAGAAGATCAGGACAAAAGTTACGTTTCATCGGCTAAGGACTTTGAAAAAGGATAGGAACCCCAAATATCCTTGCATCAGTGCTCCGCCGAGAAATAAGTTGGATCAGTATCAAATCCTCAAGCATCCTCTGACTACCGAGTCTGCAATGAAGAAAATCGAGGACAACAACACCTTGGTTTTCATCGTTGACATCCGTGCTGACAAGAAGAAGATCAAAGATGCCGTGAAGAAGATGTACGACATTCAGACAAAGAAAGTGAATACGTTGATCAGGTAAATTCCGTTATGTTGGTTTTGTTTACACATATTGTTAGACAGACTCTAGATGGTAATCCGGTACATTAAGTTCAACATAGAACTCGGGTTTGTTCTTTCAACTTTGCTACTCGGTCGTGTTTATCATACATCCTCACATTGTTGTTCATCCACTTCAATCGATTGTTATGTGAATCCAAACATTTATTTCGGTGTTGAACTCGTATCAATCTTTATGCAGGCCTGATGGAACTAAGAAGGCGTACGTTAGGTTGACTCCGGATTATGATGCCTTGGATGTCGCAAACAAGATCGGAATTATCTAAGTTGATCGAGCGATGTCGTTCCATGCTGTTAGCAGTTTTGTTAGAATGATCGACTGTGTTATGCTTGTTTCATTGTCTTCTTTATGTGTTCAAGGATCTATGTTTTTTCTACATAAATTCTGCATGGGATTTGGATTTTGTTTAGGATTTACACACTTGATGCCCTGTATGAATGGTTTTTACTTCTTAATTAGGGTAAACAAACCCATTAGTTACCAAACTATTGTGTTTTAATTGGGGAAAGAACATGAGCAATCTTGAAAGCATATAAATCCTAGGTCCTGATACTCTTAGGTAGGGGCGATAACGAGCTTGGTTAGGCTCGAGGCTTGTCAAGCTCGGAATTTTAGGTTCGGGTTTGACTCAGGTTCAAAGCTTGTGAGGTTCGGTTCGGGCTCAAAGCTTGTGGGATTTGGCTCGGGCTCAATGCTCGTGGTTTTGGCTTGGGTTCGTCAGGCTTGGCTTGGTTTGACATAAAATAGATAATTTTGTTATATTTTT
This sequence comes from Abelmoschus esculentus, assembly GCA_035048815.1. Lineage (NCBI taxonomy): Eukaryota > Viridiplantae > Streptophyta > Magnoliopsida > Malvales > Malvaceae > Abelmoschus > Abelmoschus esculentus. The sequence continues at coordinate 1,377,704 of JAUCBN010000021.1, forward strand.
ATATAAAAAATAAGACCTTGTTAAAAATCTTTTTTATAACCAACATCGAAAATAAATTTCAATATTGAGAAAAAAAGTGTTCAATTTATTTTAATTAATTATTTTTTAGTGAATTTCTCTTATTTTATTTTATTATTTTTCTTTTACTAAAAAGATTATTTTATGTGTATATATAGTATATATAATATAATTATTTTGAGCCTGTTCACTCGGCTTATTAAGGTCTCGAATCGAGCTTTGATCGAGTAGCTCCCTAGCTGATTAGAGGCTCATTATCACCCCTACTCTTAGGAATGGTAACGAAGTGAGGTAGTTTTTTGACTTGGAAACAATATTACTAGGCTCAGTTCAAAAATAGTATTACTAGGTTTGACTTGGGTTTGAAGCTCTATAAGGTTCAAGGCTCGAACTTCGTTTGTTGTTTTCTTTAAATATTTTTATTGAGCTCGGTTGGTTTTTTACTTTAGTACATTTTTTAAATTATAGTTCATATAAAGACAGGGATTTTTAAGTATTTAATCATGATTATAAGTTAATCAATACTGAAACATATAAGTGTATACGAAGTATATCTATAAATAAGTATTTTAAGCCTGTTTATGAGTTTTTCGAGTTGAATTTAATTTGATTCGATTTATTAAACTCTTAAATCGAACATGAGTTTGAATCGGATTCATTCAAATTGAACTTTTACCGAGTTGAACTTACGAGTTAATCAGGTTAATTATTACCCTACTTATTGGATCTAACCATTCAAAACCTGTGAAATTCATCATCCCTACCTGGTTGTATGAGCCAAGAAACAATTTCTAAGTTCAACCAAAAGAACCTTATAAACTTTTCTTCAGTACATCAAAATAACCTTAGAGTTGAATTAAAAAGTTATTTTATAATTTAAATTTTATTTAAATTTTTTAAAATTTGATTCGAGATTATAAAATTAAAGTCGAATCAAATTTGAATTCGGTTTAAATTTATATTCAAATTTAATATACTAGATTTTAATGGTATCCAAAGTTTTTTATTACTGTTTATGTCTGTATAGACCATATGCTTCAATCTGTCCAATATCAAATCCAAACGTTTGGAATTACAATAAAAAATAATCAAATTTATTTTAATAAATAATAACAACCAAATCTATTTTTAATTCAAAGTTCTAGTTTAAATTTTTTATTACTAATAAAATATAATCAACGGGTCTCATTAAAAAAAAACTGATCTTAGATGAAGAAAAAAGAGTATATAAATTCTACTTTTAAAAATAAAACGAGACAAATCCGACTACACATATTATTATACTGTACCGTGTTTTATATTACGATGAAGACTCTATAATAAATTCAGGTGGATTATTAAAATATCACTTGTCTTATGAGTCCTTCAAAGTAACAAAATAAAACGATCAACGACTATGTTAGCTTTCTTATTAACTCGTTGAATTTGAACCTCCTGATTTCTTTTGATCATTTCTCGGATACCAGTAACTAAAGCACACCCGTTCAAACCCATGGAATCATCTTTGAGAATAGCTTCAACAATTACATTACCCGTTCGACCACAACCTTATACCAATTTAATCTCCGGTAATGATTAAGACCATCCAACACGACCCACATTTCAGATATAAAGACCGTGCAAATTTCAATTCTTCGAGTAAAATCAAATAACCAATCAGGTACACAAATTATTTTTAGATCAAATAGAAGCCTAATATTTTATTTCAAGATTCATTTAAGGTTTTTCGTTAATTTTTACGGTTAAAAAACATATATCATTTCTTGAAAGTTTTAAAATTATATTAAAAACAAATAATATTACTTCATTTTTTAAAAATTCTAAACTTTTAAAAAAATAATACTACCTTATAATTATCGAATCAACAAAACAAATTTTTGCTTAAACATTAATTGATAAATACAAAAGGAGAAATTCTATAAATATAATTTTATTTTATTTCCCTAAAATATAGTCCTCCATGTATTAATTTTTAGAATATTATATTTTTCTGGAGAATATTATTCAAAATTAAATTCTATTAAATTCAAATTTAATATATTAAAATAAATATAATATTTTGAGAATTAAAATAAAAAAATATAATTTAAATTTTTAATTACGTTTTTCTTATATATTTTAAAAAATATATTAAATCTTTTAAAATTATTAAATACTTTAGTTAAATTTATTTTTTAGAAAAAAGTCCATAAATTAAATATTTAAAATTTTTAATATAACAACAGAGCAAATGGACTGGCATTGGCAAAGGGGAAAAAGCTGGGTCTAAAATAAAATATTCGGCTGAGCAATGCTACACTCACCCTGACAGTCACAGAGATTCACACGTGTCATTATTAAAATATTCAACGTCAAGCAAAAATCTAGCTGTATCCAATGTCCCCCTAAACGAATATAAAAATATGGATTATTATATTATTTATTTATTATAAATAATATTTTAAATCCAAATGTTTAGTTAATAAAGTTTTTTAAAGAATTATGAAATAATTTTATATTCGGAGAGAAAATCTGTATACACATTTAATAAAGGGTATATTAGAGATCTATTGATTAATTTAGTGATTAAGGATATTTATTATTTTATTTTGTATAAATTTGAATTTCGGTAAAAAATTATAATATTTATTTAATAAAAAAATATATATCGTATGGCAAAAATATTTTGTTTTTATAAATATTTTAATTTTAAAGATGATTTAGTTTAAGGTTCAGTTTAAATTTAAAATTTAGGGTTTAAGATTTAGTGGTGATAAGTAAAATATTTTAATTCTTAATGTATTACTTAAAAATTAAACCCTAACCCCTAAATTTTAAATTTTAAATTCGTAAACATAAAATTATAAATTATAAACCTTAAACTAAATAATGTTTATTATCATCTAATTAGATAGTTTAAGGAAATAATCGTTATTTTTAGAGATTACGGGTTTGAACACCTATATTTGTAGTACAATAATTAAAGGTCAATATCTAATAATTAAAAGTATATTTTAGAACGTGTATTTTTTATAGTTGTTGTAATTGATTAAAAAGACTAGATATTTTATTAACTTAGGATTTAAGATTAAAATTAGGATTAGAGTTTAAGGTTTAGGGTTAGTGCTTAGAGTTCAGATAGTTTATTAGTTTATCTCAAATGAGATACTTCAAGTTTATTTGTGACATTAATTGAATTATATTATATAAAATATTTTAGATTTTTTAATGAATTAAATTAAAGTTTAATTATTTTATAAATAATATATATATTTTTTATATGATCATGAATATCATATATATTGATCAATTAATTAAAATTAAATACTATAAAATTTTGAATAATATTTTTATTTTAATTTGATATATTTATATTTAAAGTAAATATTTGATCGAGTTAAGTTAAAAATATTTTAATTAGTCTATTTGAAGAGTAATATTTTATAATTAAAAATTTGATTTAAAAATTGAGTTAAGTCGAGTAAAATTGTTTTAATTTTTATTTAAATTTAATTATAAATATTTATAATATTATGATACTAACCGATCATTTTATAATGATATACAACATACATATGGATATTTCTTTATATGCGATAAAAGTATATTTTTTGATAAAATTAAGAAAATGTCGTACTATTAAGTGTCTTGTTAAAAAATCCTCCTAAACGAGAGATTATATCAAGAATCATGTTCATCATGTCATCCGTAGTGCAAGTAATCAGGTCCGTTCATCTTTAAATAACTATCACTCATTAGTCATTAATTACATGTTAGAAAGAAGTGATGATTCACCTTAACAAATTAAAATGGAGGAATCTAATTGGTTGGACCACAGATGACGTAGTAAAAAGATTCATACTATTAAGCGTCTCATTAAAAAAACCTCCTAAACGAGAGATTATATCAAGAATCATGTTCACCATATATTCGTGATCCAAGTAATCAGGTTCGTTCATCTTTAAGTAACTATCGCTCGTTAATTACATGTTGAAAAGAAGTGAGAATTCACCTTAAAAAATAAAATCGATGAATCTAATTAATAGGGACCACGTATGACGTAATAAAAAAAATTCATGATATAATTTCTTCTCATAAACTTAAGTGATCGATCCATATCCACATTGGGTAATAATTATCGTAAATTAAAAATAATATTTTATTTGATAAAAATTAAAAAAATAAAATTTTATTTATTCTAATTTATACCATCAAAAATGTAAAACTTAACCTACTATTAACCTTAAGCGAAACAAAATCTACTTTTTGCCGTTAACAAAAACAAAGATTGGAATCATTAAAAAGCATCAGAAAAATCGAAAAATTATTAATTTTTTATAAAAAATTTCTCGTCTGCTTTAATGTAAGGGTGGGTTGCTCCGGATTCTCTCTTTAGTTCATCTGTCTCCTCCGCCATAGTTGACCTGGTCTCCATTTTTGCTTTTTAAAACGAAAATTATATGAAAATCCCAGACCTTTAGTTTAAAAAGCTGATTTTTTGTGAATTTTTCGGTGTCTGAATTTAGCAGATCCGTTGAAAGTTTCTGCTAAATTTAGAAGAAGGATACTGGGTTTTGGGTTTGGTTTTCTTTGAAGATGATGGTATCAAGAGGTTTATTTGGGTGGTCACCACCCCACATACAACCGTTGACACCGGTATCGGAGGTTTCGGAGCCACCGGAATCGCCTTCCCCGTACTTGGATATAAGTGCGGAAGCAGCAGCAGCTGCAGCGGCGCAGGTGGAGGTAGAGGAGGAAATGGAGGAGGCTGAAGAGCTGGAGTCGCCACCTGCTGCTGTTCCTTTCTCGAAACTCTTCGCCTGCGCTGACCGGCTTGATTGGGCTCTCATGATCGTTGGATCGCTTGCTGCTGCTGCTCATGGGACTGCTCTCGTTGTTTACTTGCATTACTTTGCGAAGATTGTTCATGTTCTCGGAATTGGGTCTTCAGTTCCGGGGCCGGAGAGATTGGATGAGCAATTTGAAAGGTTTACAGAGGTTAGCTATTTTTATTCAGGAAGTGAAAAGCTTAAATTTTGGAATTTTAAAGGCTTAACTTAGTGTTTTAGTTATTAATTTGTAGTTTTTCAGGAGTTCACAATTTTGACAGTGTAGTTAACTGAGATGTTTTGTTTTTAGAGAGTTGGGGAATTAGGGGAGATGGACCATTTTAGCTTTCAAGTGGATCGGTAGGAAATTTTGTTGTGTAAAAACAACATGAAATGTTGGAAATATATTTTTATAAGATATTAATGGTCATTGTTTGTATAGACTTAGGTATTGCCATGGTAGGATATTGTTGTTCTAAATCTTTGGGTGGATGGATGGTCTTTAACCTATGATACACAAACTCTTCATTTTTTTATCTAAAATTACCTGTCTGACACCTAATTCCTCCAAATATTTGGACATGGGTATGGGGTATGTCATGATCCTCCAAATATTCGGACATGGGTATTGACATGATCTTCCTACTATTTGAAAAACTTACGACGACACATATCCTTATCTGACACTCAACCCTAAACCTCCGATAAGTGATAACAGTCATTTACTACTTCCCCCCTCTGGGGACAGGGTGTCTCTTCCACATTCTAGATGCAAGGAATCATTATATAAAAAGGCTAGGAATACTGAAGGGAAGGGTGTGTTTCATCTTTATATTTTTCAAGGCTTGTGTATTTGTAGAACAGTAAATGGGGTGGGGGAGATGGGTAGTGAACTACAAAAAGAATGAAATTTTTGATGTGATGGTTTAGTTAATTGCAAATCAAACTGCCACATTTTGGTTGTAGTACCAGCTAGATCCATGGACATCGAGTTATGTAGCCACTCTCTCATGTAGTTGTTATCATGGATGCATCATGCATGTAAACTGATTCTATATTTCGATGTGATTATCTCTGCTTGTTTGCAATTAATATTTTGTTTAAATTGTTACCATGAAAATATAGAAACTCTATATCTTCTGGGTTAAGTCTGGATTGCCTTTATTCCTAAGAGGCTAAGAGGTGTTAATCAGTAAGATAATGTGCAAATAACATGGGGCAATGCAAAGTCATCTTTTGTGGCTTGGGTTTCTGTCTGATTTATCTCTTCTTTTGTTTGATTTAAGCAACTATCAGTTGTAGTTTCCTTTAGACACTCTGTTGTTTGTACTTGTGCTTATCGCCAACTGTTTTCCTTGTTATGCAGCTTGCTTTAACTATTGTTTATATTGCGGTGGGTGTTTTTGTTGCGGGCTGGATTGGTAAGTTGATTATCAAAATCAGTTATTGCTTCATTTGCGTTTTCTTCTGAGTGATGTGTTGTTTCTGCCATTTGTTGCTGACTTGCTCTGTGTAATAGAGGTTTCATGCTGGATTCTGACGGGAGAGCGGCAAACTGCTGTCATCAGATCAAATTATGTACAAGTTTTATTGAACCAAGATATGAGCTTTTTTGATACTTATGGGAATAATGGAGACATAGTGAGTCAAGTATTGAGTGATGTATTGCTCATCCAGTCTGCTCTTAGTGAAAAAGTATGTTCAGTCGCATGTGGGTTTCCCTACTTTTTTTAATAACTTATTCTCTGGTGGGATTTCCTTACAGATCTCTGCTCTAATCTTAATATTCCAATGATACAGGTCGGGAATTACATTCATAACATGGCCACATTTTTCAGTGGTCTAATTATCGGTTTTATCAACTGTTGGGAGATCACGCTTATAACTCTAGCCACTGGTCCATTCATTGTTGCTGCTGGGGGCATATCCAATATATTTCTTCATAGGCTTGCTGAGAACATTCAAGATGCTTATGCTGAGGCAGCTAGCGTCGCTGAACAGGTTTTTCTCCTCTTCTGACACCATTCCTTTCAACCAAACTTTATTTTTGTTAATACTATTGTTTTGAATTAGAATTGGCTACTTTGCCTAATGTTCATTTAGAACGTGTTGATCAAAATTGCATAAACTGGCTTAAGAGTGCAGTTACCATGGCATTTTAACTATTATGAGTTTATTTGAACTGGCTGTTAATCTAAGGACCTTTGGACTAAACTTTAGTAGTTATTTGTATTTGAAACAGAAACAGAGGCAAAGTTACCCCCAATGTTTACTAGATATTTACAGGAGCCTTTAGATGCTTAGTTTAAGGGCCTCTTTGGCTCGGTTGGAGTTGTGGGAAAAAATGTGTTGCTAGATTTAAATGTGTTATCAAATTGAAATCCCTCGAGTTAACTAGCGTTTCTATTGAACTTGTCAACCAGATATTACATAGAGGTTCTTTTCAGAAGATCCAACCTTGGGTTTCTACTTTCTGCCCGTGGAAAGCTGATTTGCAGTTTCTGTAGAGTCTGTAATACTTCTTTATTAAAACTCTGTTTAAACTTTGAACACTGCTTCCTGGAGTAAAGAAGTTGCCCTAAAGCTCGATAGAACTTGCACTAGACATTTTCTTTATTATCCATGCATCATGCATCTTATATATTTGAAGTTTCAATTGTATTGAATTTATTGAAATGGTGACATGAATTCTTTATTGATTTTGACTTTCTCTGTAGAATCAACCTACTGATCTGTATGGGTAAGCACGGTAGGAAGTGATGCTAATATACATATAGTTTTCTCTTTTTTGCAGGCAATCTCTTGCATTAGGACCTTGTATGCATTTACTAATGAAACTTTGGCCAAATATTCTTATGCGACTTCATTACAAGCAACTTTGAGATATGGTATATTGATTAGTCTCGTGCAAGGGCTTGGCCTTGGATTTACGTATGGGCTTGCAATATGTTCTTGTGCCTTGCAACTTTGGGTTGGAAGGTTCCTGGTCACACATAATAGAGCTGATGGCGGTGAAATAATCACAGCTCTTTTTGCTGTAATTTTAAGTGGCCTGTAAGTATCAGTTTCTCTCTGTTTTTCCTGCTATCTAATCTATACTTTCTTACCGACCTTTCAATATTGTGCAGTGGGCTGAACCAAGCCGCAACAAATTTCTATTCATTTGACCAAGGACGAATTGCTGCTTATAGACTTTTTGAGATGATTTTTCGGTCATCCTCTGATTCTAATCAGGAGAGGAACATCCCTTCCTCCCTTCAAGGAAATATTGAGTTTCGCAACGTATATTTTAGTTATCTCTCTCGACCTGAAATCCCTATATTGAGTGGATTTTACCTCACTGTACCTGCTAAAAAGGCTGTGGCCCTTGTTGGCAGAAATGGCTCTGGAAAAAGTAGTATTATTCCACTTATGGAACGGTTCTATGATCCCACATTAGGTATTATGTTCTTATGATTTTACATATCACACTGCAGTGGCATGCCATTTTGGTGTTGAAACCATTGCTTGGTGGTGAGCCAACCTTCATGATTTAAACAATTTTATTTTCTCTGGTGCAGGGGAAGTTCTTCTAGATGGAGAGAACATTAAAAACCTAAAGTTGGAGTGGCTGAGAAGCCAAATTGGACTTGTTACTCAGGAACCTGCATTACTTAGTTTGAGCATAAAAGATAATATCGCTTATGGGCGAGATGCTACACTTGATCAAATTGAAGAAGCTGCAAAAATAGCACATGCGCATACATTTATTAGCTCACTTGAGAGAGGATATGAGACACAGGTGAAATATGGAAGAACATGATATACGGTTTTTGTCAATCTTACCGATCATCTTGATAATTTCTCATTTGTGTCGCTTTGTTAAAATCAATTTACTGCGACTTTCAGGTAGGTAGGGCTGGCTTAGCATTGACAGAAGGACAGAAGATTAAACTTTCTATTGCTAGGGCTGTGCTTTTGAACCCGACAATCCTTCTGCTTGATGAGGTTACTGGTGGACTCGATTTTGAAGCTGAAAGAACTGTTCAGGAAGCTTTAGATCTTCTGATGTTGGGGCGTTCAACTATAATAATTGCTCGACGTCTTAGTCTCATAAGAAATGCTGATTATATAGCTGTGATGGAGGAGGGTCAGCTGGTTGAAATGGGTACACATGATGAGTTACTAGCCCTTGATGGCTTGTATGCGGAGCTCCTTAAATGCGAAGAGGCAGCAAAACTTCCAAGGAGGTAATTAGAACTATATTTGCCTTTTATTAAGAAGGCTTGGAAGGCTATCGAAGTCTATTTCTTTTCACTGATATTTTCTAGATTAGATTAAAAAAAGGCCGCTGTCTTTCAATATTCTAAATTCTGGTTTTATGATTGTTTATTTTTTTTTCCAGGACACCAGTTACGAACTACAAGGAGACGTCAACTTTCCAGATTGAAAAGGAGTCTTCATCAATTTACAGCTTCCAAGAATCATCATCTCCAAAATTGATCAAATCACCATCTCTTCAAAGAGTTCCTGGTGTATTTCGGGCCCATGATGGTGCTTTTAACTCGCAAGAATCGCCTAAGGCTCATAGTCCACCACCAGAGAAAATACACGGAAATGGTTTTCCTGTGGATGGTAATGATAAGGAACCATCGATCAAAAGACAGGATAGTTTTGAAATGAGGCTGCCAGAGTTGCCCAAGCTTGACGTTCAGTCTACTCAGAGGCAGAAATCAAACGGTTCTGACCCAGAATCTCCTGTTTCACCCCTTCTGATTTCTGATCCTAAAAGTGAACGTTCTCATTCTCAGACTTTTAGTCGTCCTCTCAGTCACTCTGGTGACATCCCAATTAAAGCTAAGGCCACACATCATAAAGAAGCTCCATCATTTTGGAGGTTAGCACAGCTTAGTTTTGCAGAGTGGCTCTATGCTGTGTTGGGAAGCATTGGTGCAGCAATCTTTGGCTCTTTTAATCCACTTCTTGCCTATGTTATTGCTCTGATAGTAACAGCATATTATAGGCGTCAGGAACATCATCGTTTACGGGATGAAGTAGATAGGTGGTGTTTGATAATTGCCTGTATGGGTATAGTAACTGTTGTTGCCAACTTTTTGCAACACTTCTACTTTGGCATTATGGGGGAAAAGATGACTGAACGGGTTCGCAGGATGATGTTCTCAGGTATATGATTCTTCAAATCAGTATTGCAAATTTACTAGAATGCTGAATTCTTTGCATATTGTTTACCATGTTTGCCTACCATTGACAGCAATGCTGCGGAATGAAGTTGGATGGTTTGATGAAGAAGAGAATAATGCTGACACCTTGTCAATGCGATTGGCAAATGATGCCACATTTGTACGGGCTTCTTTTAGCAACCGGCTTTCAATATTTGTACAGGATAGTACTGCTGTTATTGTTGCTTTGCTAATCGGGTTGTTGCTACATTGGCGGTTGGCACTTGTGGCATTTGCAACCCTGCCGGTTCTAACTGTCTCTGCTGCTGCACAGGTTTGCATATCTTTCTTATTGAACTTGGATGAAAGATTGTACATTTCCAAATTTCTGAATTGTTGCATACTTTAATGTTTCAGAAATTATGGCTTGCCGGATTTTCGAAGGGAATCCAGGAGATGCATAGGAAGGCGTCATTGGTCCTCGAGGATGCAGTGAGAAACATTTACACTGTTGTAGCATTTTGTGCTGGTAATAAGGTTATGGAGCTCTACCGATTGCAGCTGAAGAAAATATTTAGAAAGAGCTTCTTCCATGGAATGGCAATAGGGTTTGCATTCGGCTTTTCACAGTTCCTTCTTTTCGCCTGCAATGCTCTTCTCCTTTGGTACACTGCTCTCTGTGTTAAACGAGGCTATATGGATCTGCCTACAGCTATCAAGGAGTACATGGTTTTCTCTTTTGCAACTTTTGCACTGGTGGAGCCATTTGGATTGGCACCATATATTCTCAAGAGACGGAAATCTCTCACTTCAGTGTTTGAAATTATCGAGCGAGTCCCTAAAATCGAGCCAGATGATAACTCGGCATTGAAGCCACCTAATGTATATGGTAGCATCGAGTTGAAAAATGTTGATTTCTGCTATCCTAGTCGTCCAGAAACGTTGGTATTAAGCAATTTTAGCCTTAAAGTTAATGGCGGACAAACTTTAGCTGTTGTTGGAGTTTCAGGATCTGGGAAGAGTACCATAATATCTCTCATCGAAAGATTCTATGATCCAGTAGCCGGTCAGGTTCTACTCGACGGACGGGATTTAAAGCAATACAATTTGAGGTGGTTGAGGAATCACTTAGGTCTTGTTCAACAGGAACCTGTTATCTTCTCAACTACTATCAGGGAAAACATTATATATGCAAGGCACAATGCTAGCGAAGCCGAGATAAAAGAGGCTGCAAGAATAGCCAATGCTCACCATTTCATCAGCAACTTGCCTCATGGTTACGACACGCATGTTGGCATGAGGGGTGTCGATTTGACCCCAGGACAGAAACAAAGAATCGCTATCGCTCGAGTGGTGCTAAAGAATGCTCCCATCTTATTACTTGATGAAGCCAGCTCATCCATTGAATCCGAGTCAAGCCGAGTTGTGCAGGAGGCACTTGATACACTAATAATGGGGAACAAAACTACCATTTTGATAGCCCACAGAGCTGCGATGATGAGGCATGTTGACAACATCGTAGTACTTAACGGCGGTCGAATCGTGGAGGAAGGAACACATGATTCTTTGGTAGCAAAAAACGGCTTGTATGTTCGCTTAATGCAACCTCATTTTGGGAAAGGTTTGCGTCAGCACCGGCTGGTTTAGTTTTGCCTTGTGATTGAACGTAACTTGCATTTGTTCTCCTGTATATTACACATTCGAATAGCCGGAACTACCACCAACCCGTTTGGCGTCACCAAGAAACGACAATCGGTGAACGATGCAAATTGTAACAGCGTTCTCCAACTGGTGAACCAAAGACCATGCGGGAACGATAGGGTAGTAACAACATCAACTCCGGCAGGTAGGCACCGCAGCGACTGTAGTTACATTGTTTAAAGGTAGGGGTTTAGAATTCAGGGTTTGTGAATTTGGGTGGTTGTTGAGACAGGTCCATATTCTTTGAAAGGGGACAAAACAGCATTAGCTTGGGGCTGTCCTTTTGTCTCCATGGTATATTAATTTTGTTTACTGAACAGAAAAGGGTTGAAACTTCTAGATTATTTGAGGTGTGTATTTTTCTGGACATGTTTCTATGAATTTCCTTAACACTTGTTCTTACCAAAAAGCTTGGATGATGTATGTGTTTTGTCTGTAAAATTTTCAACATCTGATCAGTTAGAAAGAATGTTTACCGATGGGGTTGGTCCAATTGGTAAACAACTTAGTTTTATTAAAGTCTCGGGTTCAATGTTAGACTCTTATTTGGGTAATCTCTAATTTAGAATCTTATTTAGAGATGACAAATGAATTATTCGGATTGAGTTTGGTTGGGGTCATTTTGTTTTGGATCAGGTTCGATTATGATTATATTCGATTTTGTTTAGTTCGGGTCAGATATTGTCTAGTTCATTTTTAATTCGCGTCTATAGTGGTTTCATGGGGTAACAGGATGGAACGGGTCATATCGGTTTAGTTGATTTTTATGTCGGATGATTTTGTGTCAGATATTTTTGAATTAGTTGATTTTGGATCGGATCAAGATCGGTTTAATAAGAGATTGATATGTTTCACTCAGGTTTTTAGGTTGAATCAATTTTTTAACTTTTATGAAGCTAATATATTTAGTTTTTTGGTAAGTTGAATGAGTATCAAATCTTTTATTATTCCTTTTAATATATATATATATTTTTAAAATTATTTTTAATTTAAATTTATTCAATTCATTTAAAAATCGGTTTAGATCTATTCAATTTCAAACAAAAGTTTTGGTTCAAAACTGAGAAATCTTGGTATTCGTAAGATTTGTACATTTAAAAAAAATGCTTGATATCTATCCTATTATACGCAAGACCCGTCTATTAAAGAGATTATTAGATGAATCGTGTTTATTACGTCATCCGTATTCAAATAATTAAGATTATTTATCTTTAAATAACTATTTAATAACTATCCACCTATTAATTACATGTAAGAAAGAGATGATAATATAGTTATGAGCATCGAATACAAGTATATTTAATATTTTTAAAATTTTCATAAAATTTAAAAATCGTCTAAAGAAGGTGTTAGAGATAGATTGATGGACAGTCGCACCCCCTTATAGATTTTAAATTCTTACGTAGTTTATGTATTTTTTTTTATAAATTTAGAGTTTAGGATTTTAAGGTTTTAGTTTGAGGATATAAAATTTAAGGTTTATGATTATAGTTAGGGGTGTTCATTGTCGGATATTGGGTCGGATTTGATTTTTTAAGATATCTGAGATTTTAGATCGATAATATAATAATCTGTATCCAATCTATTTTTTTGGATATCCGACTCTTCGTGTAACACACTCGACCCGGTGTCACATTAGGCCTCCGGCCCATAACCTGTATATTAAATTTTCCATCGAAAGCCTAATAATAAAACCAACACAAGTCCAAATATGATTCATAAAATCCGTTTAAGTTAAAACATAAGCCCCAAATAGTATAAAGTAATCGGAGCTCTAAAATATTACAAACCATTTAAAATATTCGATCCAATTTAAAATAACAGAGTTACAATTACATATAGGGTTCAACATAATACTAGCCCACTACATCTATAATTGTACTCTGACACATAGTCGATGCTGAAATCCAAACCTCGATGGTACTCCACAAGAACCGGCTTCACCTAACCTACGCACGAAAACACATTTTGAACGTTGAGCTACTAAAGCTCAGTGGGTACGCCGAACTCGGCCAACATCATGCATATCATAAGTAGTAAAGCAGAACATATAAATGTCATGCATGATATGAGTGTCTAGCATGCTTGCCTACCACATGACATAAGTGAAAGTATAATGATGCACACATCATATACCTATCAAAACAGACATACAAGGTAGTGAGGCCCGCATCTACACATCATCGGGATCCTGCACTACGAGTAGGGCCTGCGTTCACACAGCATTGGGATCCCATACTTAAGGATGAGACTCGCGTCTATATAGCATCAGGATCCTACATCCGGGATTTGAGGCTCGTGTCCACACAGCATCGGGATCCTCCAAATCCCATACTCGAAATATTACATCGAGTATCATCGAATAAAGCTCACGTCCACACAGCATTGGGATCCTACACTCGGGATGGTCATCAACCAACACCCGGATTGTTACATCGGATGACCTTCGACATGTTGCAACACTTTTGGATATCCGGATTTCCATCACACAAAGACTCGAACCACACAAACGATCCACCAAAGATCTTAGCACAACAAGACGTATTAAGATTATCTCAATTAGTCTTTCGGGGTTGTAAGTATCGACTTGGGTTTAACAATCCACTCCATAGCTTTTAGGGTTAATGAGACTATTTATTACAATCACCGTACCTCAATTCTCTACTCAAACTTGGCAATATTACACAGGGGTATCGATACCCACCCAAAGAGGGTATCGAAACTAAAGTATCGATACCGGTACTGATACCCTTTGACCAACTCAAAGGTCAACGAAGGAGGCTTCCTCGATTCGATAATGACATCGAATCGGAAATGCCACTGTAGAGTTCGGTATCGAACCATGGTTCGATACACTTTCTCAACAAGCCTATATTTCTCTCAGGGGTATCGATACACGGGCCACCGGTATCGATACCCCCTGCACGAAACTGCAGGTTTCACTTGAAATCTTCTAAGTATCATTCCCCAAACTTAATCTAATCGATTCTAAAGTATTCCTACTTGCTACTAAGATTGATTGGAGCGTTTTAACATCCTTTTCCAACCCTTAATCACATTAATACGAAATTCACTATTAATGCATCCAAAGCTCCAACCAAGCATTCATGCATAAAAACCTACATGTAAGGTAGCTACCGTGAAATACATGAAGAAAGGAAGAGTTTGGAGTACCAACTTCAAGCAAACACAGTAAAAACGTCCCTTCTTCCTCTTCAAGCTTTTTCCTTGCCTTGCCTTTGAGATGGAACTTCCACTTTTTTCTCTAAAGAGTTGAAACCGACCATTAGACTAAGCTTAGGAAGGTTCCTTGAGTTAGAAACTTGATTAAAACTGAGAAAAAATCCTCAACACTCTAAACCCAGATTTCTTCTACACCTCTAACCAAAGCCAAACTTCAACCTTTTTACCTCTTTAGATAGATCTCTTGATACTCTACAACAAGCTCTCAACCTACAAAACTTGATTCTAGCTCAAACTCTTAAAGTTACCTATTTTCCTTAGGGATTTGGGTGGAAAGAAGATGGAGATGAAGAGGAAAAACAAGAGTGACCTCACTCTCTGTTTTTCTGCAGAAAAACAACTCAAAACCCTTTCATCCAACCTTTTGGGCATTTACAAAAATGCCCCTAACCTACCACTCAAAG
Source organism: Abelmoschus esculentus (assembly GCA_035048815.1). Lineage (NCBI taxonomy): Eukaryota > Viridiplantae > Streptophyta > Magnoliopsida > Malvales > Malvaceae > Abelmoschus > Abelmoschus esculentus. The sequence goes on from JAUCBN010000021.1 coordinate 1,393,037, forward strand.
CCCAACACAAACCCGAGGCCCAAAACCGAAGCCCAAACTCCTCGGGTTAACCCGATATTCGGATCTGAATCTGGGTCGTTACACTTTGGATTATCGGATCATATTTTTAGATATCTGATTATCGAAAAATATATTTTAATTTAATTATTTTTTGAATTTAAAAGTTATATTTATAAAAAAATTTAAAATTTCAAATATAACAAGACTCACATCTATAAAAAATTTAATTGCTTTAATTTTTGGATATAACAAACATCAAATTATAAACATAAAAAAATAATATTAAAAAAATAAATTTTTGAATTTTTGGATAATCCAAAACTTGAAATAATACGATCTATATTCGATGTGAAAATTTTAAATCAGATCAAATATTTGATAAAAAATAAAATTTGATTAGATATTCGAATTTTCGGATCGGATCAACAAATTTTCGGATCATATCAATCAGATCAAATACTTTTTAACTCTTTACTTTTTTAGTTTAAATACATTTAAGGTCCTATACTTTTGAAATAAGTTGAAATTAAGTTTGGACCCTAGTTAGTTGGTTTAAATATTTATTGGTTCCATATTAATTTAAAAATTATATAATTAGTCATAATCCCTAAGTATTTAATTTAAATACTTCTAAATTCTTATCAATTTCAAAGGCAGATAATCTGTTCCTTCTCTAATTAGGGATTCGTGAGGGTTCCTAATTTTTATATTATATTTAAAAAATTACATTTTTAAACTAATTTTCCATTTCTTGTGTATATGAATTTTTTTTAATAATAATTATTATCATGTAATTTGATCATATATATTCTCATCTGATAATAATATCATCTACTCCAGTTTTTTTTTTAATTTTTATAATTAATGATATCTGATTTATTAATAAAATAATTTGGATCAAATATTACTTTTATATTGTATAATTACATAATAATATATATTCTTTACTCTTAGTCATTTAAAAATATAAACATAAACATATTGACAGACAACGCCAATCAAAATTGGGTCACTTAAGAACAACATCATTTTTTACTAGTGAGACCAAATTTTTCTTGGGGCTAAGCCCTTTAACTCGTTATAAAATTAAAATATTCGATTGATTTTGATCTAATTATTTGATTTTTGTAAAAATAAATATTTAAATTAAAATATAAAAAATTATTAAATTATATAATCAATTAGGAATTTACTTAAAGAAGAATAAGCTCACATTATTAATTTTTTGTCTAATATTAATTAAATCTTTATAAATTTAAATATTAAATAAATTAAGCTTTATCCGGTAAATTTTGAGTTTTAAATACTTAATAAACTTTTATAATTATTCAATCTTAATTTTATCTTTGTTTAATTCGAGAAATTATATCATGAACCATGTTCATCACATCATCTGAAATTCAAGTAATCAAGTTTGTTCATCTTTAAATAACTACTTAATACCTAACCACTCACTCAGTGACAGACCCAGAAAAATATTTGAGGGTGGGCACATATGAAGTTCTAAAATTTTAGGGTGGGCACAACTCATAAATATTAAAAAAATTAAGGACTAACTCATAAAATTTTAAAAATATGAAGGCAAATGTGTGAACTTTAAAAAGTTTAGGGTGAGTTTGAGCCCACCTTATCATGCACGTACATCCGGCACTATACTCACTAATTACATGTAAAAAAGAGATGGTGATTCACCTTAAAAGAATAAAATGAATGAAACTGATTAATTAAGACTATAAATAACATAATAAAAAAATCATGATATAATTTCTCGTCTAAATCTATTTCTACTCTTAATTTAATTTATTTTATTTAAAAAATAAAAATTATAATTTAGAGTTAATTTATAATTTTCCTTCTCCAAATCTTGACTGTCAAAATTCTGTGAGTTTATTAATAAAATCCAAGTGTCAGTTTGAGTATCTTTAACTGAAACAAACTGAAGGGTTCTTTACGCATGCTGGCTTTTTATTTATTTATTTATTATTTTATTTAAATAATAAAATAATAAATAAAAAAAGATTTCGTTCATTCTCCTAGGCTCTGATACAAATTACTAGGCGAAGACCCAAGATGGGATAAAAAAATATTATTTATTTTAATGATAAACAACACCCTATGTGGTCCAATCTCAAATAATAACTTCCATAGGACCTACTGAATCTAATGAGTAATATATATATATATATACACGGATTAAGTTATATAATATAAAATTTTTAAAATTTTATTTTTTTAAATTATTGAACGATTAAAATAGATGACTTAGATTAACAGTTGATCATGTAAAGATTATCGATTGAGAAAAAAGTAAAGAATAAATCTGAATCATCTATTTTAGTCATGTAAAATTTAGAAAATTTTATACTGTATAATTTAATCTTTATCTTTCTCTATATGCATATAAGATCCGTTTCTATAATAAAAAATCTTTAAATTTTATATATTTTTCGATTTATTGAATATAAAAATGAATAACTGAGAAAATGATACGTAAAAATTATTACTTAATTAAAAATAAAAATTTTAAATATTTAATTCAATTATTTTATTAATTAAAAAATAACATATAAAACTCATAATTTTACGTTACAAATAAATAAATTTTAAACCTATATATATAAAATCTATGACAAGTTGTTGAAACGGGGTCTTTGGATCAGGCATGTGAACATGTGCCAAACCCTTTACTTATGCTTCATAAAGATTAATTACATTCAGTTTTTTTTAAAATATCCGTTCTGATACGAAATTTAAAATTTATTTAAATTTAATTTAAATTGATACGATATTTTACCTAATTTAAATTAATTTAAAATTTTAAAAATATAAATCAGCTTTCGACAAGATTGAACATATTTTTTTTTTCATTCAGTAAAATAAGAAGTTAATTGAAAAATATAAAAAATAAGAATTATAATAATCATTTTAATTTATTTGACAAAATAGGAAAATAATTAAATTTATATGTAAAAAAGAAGAATAAAATAATTATCTTTAAATATTTAGAATAAAATTATGTTATTATCTTGTATAAAATAATTTCTGCCTTAAATCTGATCAAACTGAAATTTTTAAAAATAAATTCAACCATGTCAAAAATAATTAAATTCGGATTAAATGACTTTCCTTATTTTGAATTTCATGTATTTAACTTTAATTTTTCTAAATTTGTTCTTATTCTTTTTAAATTTTATAAAGACATAAAGATAATTTTAATCATTAACATTATAATTTTTATCATTTTAGCTCTTATTTTTTTGGATAAATTTAGCTCTTAACCTATATCTTTTTGAAAAATAACTTATTTTTTAACTAGTATGATGACTAGACCATTAAAAATCTAACGATAATGACCTGACATATGCACATGATAATATATTTTAAATAACATAACATCTAACCTATCAAATATATATATATACAATATAATTTTATTCTAATATAAAATACAAAACAATTAAAATTCAAATAAAATATTAAAATTTTATATGTGTTTATTCTTAAAAATATTTTTAGATTTGTCTTACATAAGACAACTTACGACTCGATGAGAGTCGATGTCTGTTTGACGGACTATACTTCCTTCGTATATTTCCTTACGGAGGGATTCGAAAATCCCTCCGTAAATTCTTTGTCTAATAAGCTTCTTAGTGAGTGATTATCTGGTAAAACAAAAGGCTAAAAAAGTCAGGTGGTTGGTCAACAAGGAATCAGATGTGGTTGTTGCTTGAGAGAAAGCACAGATTGTGTTTTAAGACAGGGTCCCCCTAGTGACCTGCATATGTCTTGTTTTTTAAATGTCAGGCGCAGGCCCTCATGTTCATCCCCTTAGATGCCGCAAAATAGTAAAAGAAAAAGAAACAAATCTCATAAAGTTTCAGTTAAGACAGTTTCCCAGAAACCCTTTTCTTTTAAACATCTTTGGAGCTTGCAGAAACCCCAAATTTCAGGTATGATTCAAACTCCATTTATGTTCCTCATTCGGACATGAAAAGGTTTTGAACTCTGGTTGTGTTAGAAATGGGGGTTTCAGTTGTGTTGGTCTTGTTGTTCTTTCCATTTGTTTGCTTTGTTCAATCAGTCATCTGTTCTTCTTTGAGTCCTCTGGATGTTTTTCTTATTGATTGCGGTGGAAGTAATCGGATCGAAGTCGATGATTCTCGGGTTTTCGAGCCGGATACTCGTGTTCGTAATCTGAAATTGTCCCCTTCTAGTGGAATTGTTGTTACTGGGGATGGAATTAGGAGTGTTGGTTACTCGGCTCTTTATAATTCAGCTCGAGTTTTTGAGAAAACTTCGGTTTATGCGATGAAACCGAAGCAGATCGGCCGCCATTGGCTGCGGCTGCACTTTTTCCCAATTCGGGACTCGAAATATGATTTGAGGTCTGCAGTTTTTTCAGTTGTTGCTAATGGAATCACACTGCAACGGTTTTCGTTCCCGGGACGGAACTCTCGTCTAGTGAAGGAATATGTGATTGAGATCGGAGATTCGGGTTCGAAAAACTTGGAACTGAAGTTTTGTCCTAGCAATGGCTCAGTTGCATTTGTTAATGGGATTGAGGTTGTGGCTGTACCCAACATAATTTTCCCTTCCGGTGCCGTGCCAGTTCCTTTGGGGCCGGAAGTTAAGATCCCGAAACATGTAGCATTCGAGACGGCTTATAGGATAAACATGGGAGGTCCTCTTCTGACTCCCAAGAATGATTCCATGTGGAGAACATGGGAACCGGATCAAGCTTATTTGATCAATGCTGCATCGGCCAACAGTGTTGCGGTGAGTCCGAATTTGATCAAGTACATCGATGGAGTCTCGGCCGAAATCGCACCGAATTCGGTTTACGCAACTGCTCAAGAAATGGCCGAAGCGAATGTTACAGATCAGAGGTTTAACATTTCGTGGACATTCGAGGTCGACGGGGGCTACACTTATCTCATCAGGCTGCATTTTTGTGACATTGTTAGCACAGTTCTTAACAGCTTGATTTTCAATGTTTACATCAACAGACAGTCTGCTTTGGCATCTTTCGATATTTCGAGTAAGACATTAGCATTATCGGCCGCTTACTATGCCGACTTCGTCACGAATGTTTCGATGGGATCGAATCAAATTTTGGTCCAAGTCGGTCCGCCCGATTTAAGAAATCTTCCGAGCAATGCAATTTTGAATGGTTTAGAGATCATGAAAATGAGCAATCCTTGTGACAGCCTTGATGGAAATGTTTGTGCAATTCATAAGGACTCAAAAATCTCCAGAAGAAAATTTATTGTCCTAGCTGTTTCTTCGGCTTCGGTTTTCGCCGTTTTGATGGTAGTTGTAGCTGTTCTGTTCTTGCATTTGCACCGGCGGAAGAAGCCTAAACGTTGCTCGTCGTCCTGGTTTCCTCTCCCAACGAACATGGGAAATTCAGATTCCAAAGTTTCGATCTGCAGCCTCGCTTCAACCGCACAATCTCACGGTTTAGGCCGTGTACTATCGTTCGTTGAAATTCGAGAAGCAACCAAGAACTTTGATGAGAGCTTGATCATTGGTGTAGGTGGATTTGGGAAGGTTTATAAAGGTGTGCTAGAGAGCGGGGTAACGGTCGCGGTAAAGCGCGGGAATCCCGGATCCCGGCAAGGACTAACCGAGCTCAGGACGGAAATTTTGATGCTTTCCAGGTTGAGGCACAGGCACCTAGTGTCTCTTATAGGCTATTGTGAAGAACAAAACGAGATGATCCTCGTTTACGAGTTCATGGCAGGCGGTCCGTTACGGAAACACTTGTATGGCTCCAATCTCCTCTCACTTAGTTGGAAACAACGGCTCGAAATCTGCATCGGAGCGGCGAAAGGCCTCCACTACCTTCACACGGGAGCATCGGACACCATCATTCATCGCGACGTAAAAACAACAAACATACTCCTTGATGAAAATTTCACAGCAAAAGTAGCGGATTTCGGACTGTCAAAGCTCGGCCCTACTCTAGACCAGACTCACGTAAGCACTGCAGTGAAAGGAAGCTTCGGTTATCTCGACCCCGAGTACTTCCGTCGACAACAACTCACCGAGAAATCCGACGTGTACTCGTTCGGAGTCGTTCTCATGGAAATTCTATGTGCTAGGCCTGCAATAAACCCTGCTCTTCCAAGGGAACAAGTTAACATTGCAGAATGGGGCATGCATTGGCAAAAGAGAGGCCTATTAGAAAGGATCATAGATTCGAATCTAGTCGGATTAATCAACATCGATTCCCTCTGAAAATTCGGCGAAACGGCCGAGAAATGCCTTGCGGAACACGGATCCGAGCGGCCTACAATGGGAGATGTGTTATGGAATTTGGAGTATGCTCTTCAACTACAAGATGCTTCAACACAAAATGATTCATCTGATAACAGTGCAAACCATATTCCGGAAATCCCGGGATGGATCCCTCAAGTCGAATCGATCAGCATCGATCGATTCGACGTCATCAGCGATCAAGCGGCTTCCGATGCAACGACAACAAGTGATGTGTTTTCACAGATTATGGATCCTAAAGGAAGATAATCTCAGAGGGTTAGGCCTCATTTGTTTCATTTTAGTGTGTTTTTCAAACTTTTTTACAGATTTTGTCTTGATCATAACTCGAATTCTATTTTATTTTGATTACTGATACATGATGAAAATAAACCCTAAACTCTTTTTAATATTTAAACATATTCGAACTCACGGTTAAAAATTTATATTATTATAATAACAACGATGTCAATTAAATTAAAGATAAAAATAAAATATAAAATGATTTATTACCCTAAAAGGGGGAGGAAATTGGAGCTCAAAAATTAAAAAAAAAACTTTTAAAGTGATTTTAAATATTGATGTGATAAATATTGTAATACTTTTAATAATAATCGACAAAATGATTGGCTGATGAAATAAATAAATCCCCAAAAATAAAGAAAATTATATATTGAGCAGGAAAATAAATTCCATTATTGAAAAAAAATGTACATGGTTGTACGAGAAGCTCTTTGTTTGGGAGATGGTCAGTCCAATAGGTAATAATATGGGTGTTTATTGTCGGATATTAGATCGGATCGAATTTAATTTTTTGGATATTTGGGTTTTCGGATAGATGATATAGTGATCCGTATCTGATCTGAAAAAGCGAATATCCACATATTCAGATATCAGATATTCGAATCGGTCGGATATACGATTATCCAAAAATATAATTTGAATAAACTAATTTTTCAAATTTGAAGGTTTTATTTATGAAAAATTTGGAATTTCGAATATAATAAACAACAAATTATTAAAGACAACAAGATTCACATTTATAAAAGTTTTAATTTTTAAAAAATTTTAATATAACAAACACTAAATTGTTGAGTATAACAAGATTAATATTAATAAAAATTTGAATTTTTGGATTTTCGGATAATCCAAAACTTAAAATATTATGTTTCATATCCGATATGAAAAACTTAAAATCGGATCGAATATCCGATCTAAAAATAAAAATCGAATCGAATTAACCGGGTTGGATATTTTTGAATACCCCGGGTAAAAGTGTACATCTTTGATTTTGGGTCTCATGTAACATAAATATTTGACATCTCATATTGTACACAACCAATAATTTTGTTAGGTAAACCATCCATTTCATCCTCATTCCTCGCAACAACCTTCAACTTCTAGCAAGCCCACCATCTCTAGGTTCATGGGCTATCTGTTCATTTTGTGACAGAAGATGTAAGAATTTTGTTTATCATTGTTCTTGTAACTTAGACTTTCATATCAAATGTGTTTTGTTCTCAAAAACCATTGCTGAGAATAGGTTCGGGGAGTTTGATGATGTTTCCCAAAAAGATATGTTGGTCTCTCCCAGGGGTGATAACGAGTCGAGCCGAGTCCGAGCCAGGCCAGGCTCGGTTCGGCTCGAAAATAGGCATATCTGGGCTTGACTCGAGGCTCGTCGAACTCGGAATTTTAGGCTCGGGTTCAGTTCAAAAATAATATTACCGGGCTCGGCTTGGGCTCAAAGCTCGTCAGGCTCAACTCGGGCTCGGTTCGGCTCGAAATGGATAATTTTCTATGTTATTGTGTTTTATTATTTATTTGTAGTTTATTTTTTATTATTATTATTTGTAGTTTTTTAAATTTGTTTTAGTTGATAATATTCAATTTATTTAATTTAATTTATTTTTAGTAGATTTATTCTTGATTATTTTATTATTTTTCTTTGTTAAACAAATTATTTTTTCGCCTTATTTATTTGTCATTTGTATGGAGCAGTTAGCGAAGGCGATTGATCGACGAATCCTTGATGGACAATGGAAGAAAATTCAACTTTCTCGTGGTGGCCTAGTCTTGTCGCACCTGTTTTTCGCAGACGATCTGATACTATTTACGGAGGCATCGTTGGAGCAAGCTAAAATTGTTCATGAAGTCCTCCAAGATTTTTGTATGTCGTCAGGACACCGGGTTAGTGTTTCTAAAACCCATATATTCTTTTCTAATTATTGCAGCTTAGAGCGAAAGCAAAATATAGCAAACCATTTTGGGTTTGAGGTAGTGGATGATTTGGGGAAGTACTTGGGTGTGCCGCTTCTACATAAGCGTGTTACACGAGCTACTTACCAATATCTGATAGAGAAGATTGATCAGCGCTTATCGAGTTGGAAAGCAAAATCATTGGCATTAGCCGGGAGAATTACTCTGGCGAAGGCTGTGTTACAGGTATACCAATTTATACAATGCAAACTACCTGGCTTCCGAAAGGTATTTGTGATGATATTGAGAAACGCATTCGTCGTTTTGTTTGGTGTATGACATTAGACCATAATGCTATCAACCTTGTAAAATGAGATACTGCAAAGAAGCCATCAAATATGGGAGGTTTAGATTTTTGTGATGTGCAGAATCAAAATTGTGCCTTCCTTATGAAGGTAGGGTATCACTTAGTTTGTAGTATGGACAAGCTATGGGTCCAAGTACTAAGGGATAAGTATAAATGGGTTGGAGAGTTGCCTAGTGAAATTTATCGACGAAACTCTTCGAGGCTTTGGCAAGGTGTGAGTCATTGTTGGGAAGCAATAAAGCAAAACATGTGTTGGCAAGTTCGTAATGGGTGAAAAGTCGGTTTTTGGTGGGATGTGTGGTTAGATGGGAGAGAGCCTTTAGCGACTAAATACCTTCTACCCGGTGATCCTCCTCACGTTAGTGTTGTTAGCAGGCTAACGGTAACAGGGGCTTGGGATTGGAGCAAGCTTGCGTTGGTATTGCCTCGCGAGTCCTTGGATCGGATGGCAAGCGTTGTTCCGCCACACGCTGGATTTGGGAATGACTCGCTAGTTTGGAGATGGACTGAAACGCGTACATTCTCAACCGCATCGGCCTATCGTGCTTTGGGACCAGAGGTGCTTATTGAAGAAGAGGATTCATGGAAGTTCATTTGACGTCTACCGGTTTCGCAACGAATCAGAACTTTTTATGGCTATTAAACCATGATAGGTTGATGACGAACAAGGAAAGAACTCGTCGACATTTCAGTAACTGCAGCCTATGCCCTGTGTGTAGCGTAGAAGATGAGGATATAAATCATGTGTTGAGAACGTGTAGCCGGGCGAGGCAGGTTTAGGCTAAGCTGGTACCGCAAAACCTATAGCATAACTTCTTTAACGGGAGTGACCGCGATTGGTTGCAAGCTAACTTGAAGAGTAATAGTAATTGGTGGACGATTTTGTTTGCAACAACTTGTTGGATCCTTTGGAAGAGACGATGTGTTTATGTGTTTGATAGCGAAAGAGAATTAGTTGGTAACGTTGTGGATTATTGTGTGGCGTATGCAAAGGAAATTGTGGCTGCTATGGAAATACGCAAACAACAACAACGAAAAGGGGTATGTAAACAATGGTGCCGACCGGATGAAGGATGGGCTAAAGTTAATACGGATGGAGCGGTGGGAGAAAATCCTTTGGTTGCAACCGCTGGAGGAATCATTCGGGACGCCGACGATGAGTGGATTCGTGGTATTGGGCGACGTATTGGCCGTTGCTCGGTGATCTGCGCGGAATTATGGGCTGCTTTTGACGGTTTAACCTTAGCCTGAGAATTAGGGTACCGTAAGGTGGTGCTTGAACTTGACAGCACTACAGCCATGGCTTTGATACAGGGGTTGTTGGTTGATGTCGCCCATCACAATCTTGTTCATTTGATTAATGGGTTACTGGTACGTGCATGGGACGTTAGGATTGTGCATGCGGGAAGAGAGGCTAATGGTGTAGCTGATCTGTTGGCTAAGATCATGCGAAATACTGAGGATTTGGTGCGGGTGTTCTTGGAACCACCTAATGCAGTTCGGATTTTACTTGATCGGGACAAGTCCATAGGTTTGGCTTGATGTTTTGGGTTTTAAGTTTTTGGTTAAATTTGTTTAATGCCGCTACGAGTACTCTTTTCCTCCAACTAGGTTTAAGGAGATTTTTAATGAGCTCGTAATTGCATTCCTTTTTACATCAAAAAAGAAACAAATTATTTTTAATGTATTTATAAATATATATATTTATATGTATGTTTATATATAATTATTCCGTCGTTTAGGTCCCGAGCCGAACCCGAGCTCGAGTCAAACTCACTCGAACCGAGTCCGAGTAGCTCACGAGCCGGACAAGTTCATTATCACCCTAGTCTCTCCTGAAAAAAAAAAAAAAAAAACCAAACCGAAAACCTTAAAGAAACCGAGTGTTTTGCATGTTGGAAACCATTACTAGATTCTCCACGTGTTTCTCTAGGTTCTGGATTTCACATGTACAGAAAATGTCTTGGCCTACCTACTGAAATCAATCATGTTCTTCACAGACAACATCCTCTAGTTTTACAGTTCAATGGCCAACGTTTACCTTGCCTAATATGCCGAGAAACTCAACTTAGGGGATTGTTTATTGTTGTCCACCTTGTCGGTTTGTCCTTCATGGTGCATGTGCTGAGTGTCTGACTAAAATTAACCACCCTTGTCCGGGGGATCGATTCGACATGCCTCTTTTGTCGAATCTGTCGAGAAACACACGGTTTCTCGTATGTTTACTATTGTTCGATCTGCATGTTTGGCCTTCATGCTAAATGTGTCCCTCCATCACTACACTGTCAAAGGTGAAATTCATGAGCATCCATTTGTGATGCATGTGGAACAACCGGAGATTGTGTCTCTTACATATGTTCTCCGAGTGGTTTCATAGTCCATGAAAAGTGCATTTCATTGCAGCCCGACGTCAAAAGGTTTCCGCGGCACCATCATCCGATTTCACACACTTTCTTCCTCGGGAAACATGAGATCAGAACAGGGAAATGTAGCGTTTGCTTCAAGGTGAACTCGAACCATGGGTGTTACTGTCGTTCTGGCTGCAATTATCTTGTCCATACAAATTGTGCACGCGAAGATGTCGTGATACCGACGGAGATAAAACATGTAAGCCATCCTCGTAACTTAATTTTCGTCGACGATGTTAAGATGACGGATACTGCGAAGGCTGCATATTGTTCATCTCAACTTCATTTTACTAAGTGTGCTGAACATCCCCTCATGCTCACATATCATGAACATACCATTGTGCATTTTGTGACAATTCTGTTCATCGGAGTTGTCCTATTCACAGATACTCGTATATAAAGATCGAAAGCGTTACACATCAGAGGATCATCCGCACTCGCTCACTTTCACCCGAAAGGTCTACGACTACCCTGAATGCGATATATGTCATCGGCATTGCGACGATCTATCTGTCGAGTGTCGACAGACCGGGTGCAACTACATTGTTCACCGGATATATGTAGACCCTCGATTCAACCTGGATGGCCCATGAATCTAGTCCATTTGATGGCATTGCAGCCAGCACTGGTCCCTGCACCCAAGTTTCTGAATAGACGTACCGAAATTTAAATATAATTGGAATAAATTAACGAACATCACAGCCTAAACGATGTCGTATAGAGGTACAAGGGAAAAATGGTGTTGTCAAACAGGAAGCTGAAACAGAAGCTTAGAGCACAACTATTGGCCAAAAGGGTAGCCGACCCGGAACCGGATAAGACAAACCCAGATTGGAATTCGGAGCCCCAGTCCCTGGAATCGCTTCTAGCCTCTGCAACTCACAAACCCAGATTGTCAAAGCTAGACAAATGGGACTGAAAGGTAATTTGCTTTTGGCAATATATATTATACAAGTTTCTTGAGCTAAGTTTTGCTTATTGAAGCAAATTATGTATCTTTTAGTTGCTATTGATTGTCTCAGCTTGTTACCAAACCTGTATTTGTTTGCTTTTCTGTAAAGAGATTTGCTTTTTTCTTTTGTAGTCAATAAAAAGCTGAAAAATGGGGATTGAAGGAAGAAATTTGAATTCTTGATGTTGCTTTTGAAGTTCAATTTACTGCATTCACTGTGTTCTGTAATAAAAGGACAGGTTTTTATCTTTTAGGAATTATGTTCAAAAGGTGAAGGAAGGGTCTTTGGGGGAACAAATACTTCTGTTTTGCTTTTCCTTGATGTGGTTGTTAGTAGATTCATGATGTTTTTGTTTCAAAGTTCTAACTGATATCCATGCCATCTTTATGCAGCCAGGCGAGGGACGATGTTCCCCCAACAGTATACGTTGGAGGCATTCCATATCGCTATGCGGAGGATGATATTCGATATTATGTTGAGAGTTGTGGCTCCATAACTGAAGTGGATTGTATGAAGTTTCTTGAGACCAGGAAGTTTGAAGGAATTGCAGTTATTAGTTTCGACTTGAGGTAATTATCCATGATGCTTGTTCTTACTCACTTATGAATGCTAAGCTAACTTGGGGTAGATCAGTTTCTTTATATTAGTATCATCTATTATGTTATGCTTATTGTTATCACATGCTAGTTCTTATAAAATACTGTGTGAACCAGCAAGGATCACCTTGCAAGGCTAAATAGTCTTGGGGGATCGATAGCAAAGTAAAATACCGTGAAGGAAGGGTGAAATGAATCATGTTGGGGAATGAAATAGAACATGAAATCGTAAGCTCCAAAGCAATGGGAGGTGCCCAAGGCTCTAACCTCATCTCATAGGCAGTGGCTTAGTTTATTTAAGGGAACCCATCAGAGCTGTAGCAAAAGCGAATCTTCATAGGGCACTTGTCATTGCTTATTTACCTGAATCTAGGTGATCCATCCATGCCCAAGATGAAACATGGATGAAACTAAGTGTAGGTCTGAACTGACTGATATTGAAGAATTAATAGATGAGTTGTGGTTACTGGTTAGGGGTGGAATGCCACTCGAGCCCAAAGGCAGCTGGCTTGACTCTCGTTTAGGTCAGCTGAGTGATGATCCCTCTTCTCTTTCAAAATAAAGTGTTATATATATAAAGTTGGTATTATAAGGAAAAAAGAAGTATACATGTATAAAATTATTGTTATACATATCATCATCATCATCATCTGAACGAGTGAAATAATAATAAGAAGAAGAGTGGAGAAAAGGAATTTACACCCTCCAAAATTAAAACAGCAAGAAAGGAATAAAATCAAAAAGATAAAATAGGATAACTTGGAAGGGAGGGAATTTGAGCATTTTAACTTTACTCTTAATAAAAGGTAAAAGCTATTTCAATAAATAAATAAATAATAAAATACAAAATAATTTTTAAGAAAATGCTCTCATTTCCCCCATATTTTTGTCTTGTAACTTCTCTTTCTAGCAATCACAAAATAGGTATAGAAAATAAAATAAAATTTATCAACAAAATTTAAAAATTGAAATGCAAAGTGTTCAATATCAATAATTCACAATCACCTTTATTTTTATATTATATTATATAAAATTAAAAAGGGGTTATGATTTATCTAGACATATGGAGAAGATTAATTCCTTATAAAGAGGGTGCATAACAAGATATTGATTGTACATCTAAGATGGTTTGGAACAAACATAAACTTGAAGATCAAGTAAAATAAAATTCTTTTCTCTTTTGAAAATCTTGATGTGTATATATATGAGTATGTGTTTCTGCAGAATCATCAACAACTACATCACCTACAAACTTACATAGAGAGAAAGGAGAGAGATGGAAGTTCTTCAACACTTTAGCCATGTTCATCCTCTTGTTTTCAATGATGAGAGAAGCCATGAGAGTGAGGAGATTCATTGTTGTGCTTGTGGGGAATTGGTGTCTGGTCCGAGGTTTAGCTGCATGGAGTGTGGGTTTCATCTCGACAGGAACTGCGCCGAGGCACCTGTCGAGATGGACCACCCTTTTCATCGCAGACATAGCCTTAGTCTTCTAACAAGCTCTCCATATGTTGAAGGTAACACATTTTGTTATTTCTGCAATAACTTATGTGAGAAGTTCTTTTATCATTGTTCTTGCAATTTAGACTTTCACATCAAATGTGCTGTTCTTTCTTGCAAAATCCTTGAAAAAATCCTTAGGGAGCCTCAACCACTTGTCTATCATGACCCACCCATTTCTTCCAAATTTCGATCTCAAGAACTCGAAAAAGTCCAGTGTTTTGCATGTAGGAAGCCCTTATTAGATTTTGATTACATCTCTCCTGATTCTGGTTTTTTCCTACATAAAAAATGCTTTGAGTTACCTCTTGAAATCAACCACCTCTCTCACCGCTACCATCCTCTTTTCTTACAATTTAACATTTATCACTTCCCTTGCCGAATTTGTGGGCAAATCCAACACCTAGGACTGGTCTATTGTTGTTTGGTTTGCATATTTTTCATTCACATTGAATGTGTGTCACCACCACCTGTTCTTGAGGACCCAAGTAGTCATGAACACCCATTTACCATGTGTCTAAGAGATTTTATGTTCTCTTGTGATGCATGTGGCGGATTAGGATCTTGTGTTTCTTATGTTTGCTTGATATGTAGCTTGATAATCCATAAGAAATGCATTTCATTGCCACGCTACATCCAGAGCGTATTCCATGAACATCCTATTTCCCACAAATACTTTGTAGTGGACAACTTGTGTACAACACAAGATTGTTGGTTCTGTCACTTGGAGGTGAACATGGCTTGTGGGAGTTACTCGTGTTCTAAGTGCAAGTTCTTTATCCATGTGGATTGTGCACTACAAGATCCTCGTTATTTTCTGAAAATTTATTCAAAAGAGGAATTTGAAAATGCAATGTTGGAAGCCTGCATTACAGATCCAAGCTTTCTCGTTATTAAAACGATCGAAGTTGGAGGAAATGTGATGAATACAGAGATAAAACATTTTAGCCATCAACATAATTTAGTATTGAATGATCAAGTGATCAAGGATCAAAGTTACAGTGATTGCTGCAGTCAACTCGTAACAACTTCGTCTTACTGTTGTTCAGACTGTGAGTTTCGTCTCCACGTCTCATGTGCCATGTTACCGAAGAAGAAGAAAGTTTTTGGTCACTTCCACCAACACCCTTTGGACCTTATTCCATGTTGCATTTTCGTATGCGCAATATGCAACTCGTGTTGTAGTGGTTTTGCCTACAAATGTAAGGTTCAGTCGTGCAACAATCATTTATGTGTTCGGTGTGCTACGATGCCATCGTTCTTGGAAAGTCAAGCTCATACACACACCCTGTTCTTATACCACGATAATTTTCCGTACTGCTATGCTTGTGGTTTTAGGTTCATTTCCCGTGTATATCGATGCAAGACTTGCAATTTCTCTCTGCATTCTTTTTGTGCCATTTCTTTACCACAAACAGCTTGGCACAAATTTGACAGGCATTGTTTCGTTCTCACGTATCACGAAGATAATGATTATTCAGAATATCTTTATTGTGATATCTGTGAAGGAGAAAGAAGCCCCAATACATGGTTTTACCATTGTGCAATTTGTGACAACTCGGCACACCTCTCTTGTGTAGTCGGACTCTATTCTTTCATCAAACGCGGTATCACCTTCAGGGAAATCGACCATCCACACACTCTGGTGTTTGTGCAGAAGGTTTATGACTATCCTGAATGTTGCAGATGTGGTCAGCGCTGCTTGGATTTGGCTGTCGAGTGTTCCGATGCAGGATGCAGCTATATTGTTCACTGGACATGCAGCCGTTTGTTCATGTCACTTTCCAACATGATCATTTCTGGTTCATAATCAAGTACAGAGGTTGTTTCTCATGATGATCACAGTTGACACTGTCACTTGTCTGAAGTTTTTTTTTTCTTTCCCTTTTAAAGAGTCTTCTTCTTTGTATGACTGTTTTTTTTTTTTTTTTTCTGTCATCATTTGATAATGTAAAATATGTTTGCATAATGTAATCTCTGTTATGATATTTACAACATCTTTTTCTTTGAAATTAGAAGTGATTAATTTCTGATACATCCTTTTGCCATGGACATGGAAAACGAGACTATAAAGACAAGGTTCATGAATAGGATTTTTCATGTAAGATGGGATAAGCAACGTACTTCAACTTTATCAGGGTCTTTCTCTGACTAATCCGGATCGACCTGTACCACATACCTAATTTTGGTGGGTAAAACGACGTCGAGACTGGTGGTTCGTGCATTAACCTTGGTAAGTTGAGGAGGACACAAAAAGGCACATTTCTTCTGCTTGCCTAAATATGAAATCTGCAGAAACAACATATGCAAACACAAATTGTGACCCTTAATGGAAGGTTTTTCTCCCATCACCTCAATTGCTGCAACTAATTTACATGTGACTCCTGTTGTACATACAAATTGGTAAAGAAATGAGATTCTTTCTCAAAGGTAAAAAATGGGATTCTCTTGAAATTTAGTTTACTTTTACCTGGTTGTAATTTTCTGATGCTGTAATCTGCTCTATCTTTACAGATGCTATAACTAAACTGAACACCATCCGAGGTGATGGCATGGTCACCAGGTTTTCCTGGTCTTCTAAAAGGTATTGTGATTATTTTTTATTCCTAGACAGTCGTATATGAACAAATATCTGTATCTGATATTCAAACTCGAATTCGAATCCATTCGAGTTGATGTAATGATTTCATTTCAGGAGCTATTAGAATGGATCTGTGTGGCAAGATTTATCAGAAAACAAGTTCATATACCATTTTGTCATGGACTTGAATTCATTCTCGGAGGCTCACTACTCTTAGAATCGTCTCTAAGCTTTCGATCCTACGAAACAGTTTCTTCGACTTCATCGATCTCCAAAATCTCCTCAGAAACCTACGAGTGAAGATTCCAATGTTGTTTAAACTAGAAGGAAACACAATTCATGGAGTGAAGTCAAGGAGCTCTATGAATATGAACACAGAATCTATAAGGCCAAAACCAGCAGAGAACTTAGCTGCAAAGGCAACAGTCTGATAATGCAAAACAAGGAAGATATGGGGTTGAAATAGCCGAAGAACACGAAATGGACGTACTACGCACTTCCTCGTCTCTAGGTGCTTAGGTATCTCCGTAAATTTTTTCTCGTTTGAACCTCGCCTTTAACTTTAAGGCTATGCCATTCTAAGGTGCTCTTAAATAAAATAGAAGAATCTTATCAACGTCCATAAATAATAATCATAGATCGAAATGTTAAATAAAAAAACTAGATACTTTTATTTAACTTTATTTCGACTAAATTCACGAGTTAAAGATAAACAGACTTAAATCACTAACATCTGTCACACAGTAAACCCTAGCTTCTCAGAACCCAACTAATTCTATCATAAAAGCCAACAATAGATGATAATTTCTCATGTACAAAGTTTACAACTTTCATCATACTGTGTTCTCTAAAGAACAACTCTTCTCAAAATCTTAACAGGCACTAAATTAAAATCTTATTTTAATAAAGGATACTTATGATTTCGAAAAATTCAGTTACAAAGTTCAGGATCATCTGCAATGCTGAATGAAATCGATTGCTTGTGAATTAAGAAAGGTCAAGGATTGGAAATTATCGAAATTGATGAGAAACTTCAAACTAGTCATGTGCCATGAATCATAATGTTATACAGCGACGAAACTTAACGTTATATATTTAAGGGATTATTTAAAATATAATCTATCGATGAGAAACTAATCATGTGCCATGGAATCATGCATCTTTTTGCCATGAACACATCTTATATTCATATTCGAATCAAAATAACATAAGAATATAACATTAAATTTTGGCATACTAAAAGCTATTGGCAATGACAAATTAAAATTTCTTGACCGTAGGATTTACATTGAAATCTCATCAAGTATTACTCAAATTGTAACAAGAATTGAAAGTTTTTTGTTTCATTAAAGAGTGATTAGAAGTAGCAAATTAGGCAACTTAATTAATAAAGTCCTTTAATGATTGTCTAATACTTAAAGATGGAATCACTTGTTTATGAACATCCATTCCCCTAATAAAAGATTAGGTGTTCATTTCTTTTTACACTCAAGAACTAATGATTATCGATATTATTGATATACAGGTCGTGTAAAATTATTTTTAGATAATTTTTATATTATAAAGTCTAAATTTTAAATTCTTAAGTCGAACCTTAAAAAATTAAACTCTATATCATACACCTCAAATTTTAAACTCTAACCTTAAATTCTGAAACTACACCTTAAATCCTAAACTAAAACTCAAACTGTAGAAACTAAAAAAAATTATTAATCTTCTGTAAAGAAATCAAATCTTAAGCTCTAATTCTAAATTATAAACTCAAAACCCTAAAAATACATCATACATCTATTACTTTAAACTGTAATTCTAAATCTTAACCCTATACCCTAATTCTAAAACCTAATTATAAAGCTTTAATTTTTTTAGTATTAAAACAACAATAAAGGCATAAAAAACAGAATAAACGATTTTTATTTCTCTTTACTTAAAAATCAAATAAATAATAAGTATTTAAATATATTCGATTTTATAATCTTTACGTATTATACCATAACGATATCAATTAAACTATACAGTAAAGTATCTTCATTTTGCCTCATTCCAATTATAAACTAAGGTCAATGACCATGGAAAAGGCTAATGAAGCTTGTTTCATCTTTCTTCCTCCGCACTGAGTGTCCTTAAACAACAAAAGAAATCACTCACGTCACTTGCCTAATGCCTACATAGTACCTAAGGGACTCTTTTCATTCAAGTCCAACCATTTATAAATGCATTCAAAACCCAAAACTCAAATCTTTTCGTCCCTAGATTCCTTTGATCTTTGCTGTTAGGTCCTTTGAAGTTCTTCTAAGTTGAACTCATTTGAAGGGTTTCTGTTTCTTTCAATGGGACCCATTAAAGGGTTCAAAAGAAAAAAAGCTTCAGACAAGAAGGTGGTTGACCAGAATGCCTTGCCTTCTTCTTCCACCACTGTTCCTTCTTTGGGGTCTCAACCTCAGCCCTTGGATTGGTGGGATGAGTTCTCCAAGAGGATTTCAGGTATTACAACAAGATGCTTCTCCACAGTTCTCAATGTTATTTGTCAATTTCTATACATTGCTTTTCTGTAGGTTTGAACTTGTCTATCAATGGTGATTCTAACTGATATCGGCTTTTGCTTTATGTTTAATGAAATTTCATGACTTGGGTTCAAATGGGTTTCTTTTAATTTGAATGAATTTGTAAAGATATCAGTTTGTGTAAGAATGGTAGGGGATGGAGATTTTCTGGTTTAAATTCTTTGCAAATTTGAAGCTTTATGTATTTGTTGATTGTTTTGCATTGCTGGAAATTTGGTTATCCCTTTGAAGTGTTCCAATATGCATCTGTTAGGTCTTTGTTTTCAACAGTTTCTGATAAAATTTCAGATTTAGGGCTTTCATTTGATGTAAGGTGGTCATTTGGGTGTAGTGTAGTTAGTAATTATCCCTTGTAACTTAATATGAAATGTATTTTCGGTTAGTGCCTGTGATGGACTGATGTTAGTCTTTTCTCGAACTCTATTCGCCGATGGCTATACAGGCGTCCGCCGTCCAGGCATGAGTTAGATTGACATGTTTGTAGTTATTAGGGGAGGAACAACCTGTATCGATATTTTCCTTTTCCGTTACGGACTAGGTATTAGAGTTTTCGGTTTGTGCATCTTGAAAAGCTAAGCAATGAGTCTCCTTCGCCCACTTTAATCATTTACTCCCTTCAGTGGAATGAATTTTGAGACACTGCACAATAAAATTACCCTTTTCGGTATTGCGGTGCGTACGTTACAGATGTTCCTTGCATGTTAATGCCTGTTTATCGAGTTACAATCCGATGAGTGATATATAAATTCGGATAAATTTCAGATTGCAACTTGTCATTTTGATTGAAACTTGGTTTTGTTTGTATGAAGTCGTCTGTTAAGTGGTCTTAGAAAATGGACATACAAAGAGCTTGAAGGCCATACAAAGATGGAGGATGGATCTTGCCTCATTATTGTAAATTCTACACGGAAATTGACCATGAAACCGATGTTTATATCTCCGTATATATGCTACCTTTGCTGATGTAAAAACAGCAAGTCAGTTGTGCTGTGTGTCTCATTTTGTCGTAGTCGCCAATGTGGTTTAAATGTCTCTCTTTTTATTTACCACAGAGCTTGATGATATATTGTATGTGGATGGTAAGAACATGATGAATTATCTGATTAGCTTCGGCATGTGTGATGAAAATAAACGAGATATGTGCTTTCCAATCGTGTTTCGAACTTTTATTTTGAGTATGTGATATTGTTTTAATTCAAGGTTACAAGGCCGTGTCATTGATATGCCGGGATCGGCGAGCCTTATGGTAAACTGATTTCCAGGGGATTAAGTCAATGTTCTTAAATCTACTGTTTTCATGTCACTCACTGTTTAGGTCCTTTATCTCAATCAAAGGGTTCAAAAAGTTTCGAATCGGTTTTCAGAATTTCAAGAAAGACATTCAACTACATCTGTTCACTAGTGAAGGAAGATCTGATGGCTAGGCAATCGAGCTACACCGATATAAATGGCAAGCCTTTGTCTCTAAATGATCAAGTTGCGGTTGCTCTTAGAAGGCTTAGCTCTGGTGAGTCATTATCGATCATTGGAGATACTTTTGGGATGAATCAATCGACTGTTTCTCAGATAACCTGGCGGTTTGTCGAAGCAATGGAGGAAAGAGGGTTGCACCATCTCAGTTGGCCTTCAAATGTAGCAGAAATGGAGGAAATAAAGTCCAAGTTCGAGAAAATAAGGGGCCTTCCTAACTGCTGTGGTGCAATCGACATCACTCACGTTGTCATGACTCTGCCTACAATGGACCCTTCAAACCATGTCTGGTTCGACCGGGAGAAGAACTACAGCATGATTTTGCAGGCAGTTGTGGACCCCGAGATGAGATTCCGTGATGTGATTGCCGGGTGGCCAGGGAGTTTAAGTGATGCCATTGTCCTCAAGAGCTCAGGCTTATTCAGACTTTCCGAAGAAGGAAAGAGGCTAAACGGAAGGAAACTAAACATTTCCGAAGGAACAGAAATAAGAGAATATATAATAGGGGATGCAGGTTTTCCCCTATTGCCATGGCTTCTCACTCCTTATCAAGGAAAAGGTCTCTCGGATCTTCAAATCGAGTTCAACAAACGACACGCTGCAACCAGAATGGTAGCTCAGATGGCACTGGCGAGGCTGAAAGAGATGTGGAGAATAATACATGGGGTGATGTGGATGCCTGATAGGAACAGATTGCCAAGAATCATTCTTGTCTGCTGCTTGTTGCACAATATTCTTATCGATCTCGAGGACGAAGCGCTGGACGATATGTCGTTGTCCCATCATCATGACATTGGTTACAGTCGACAAAACTGTGAATCCTCCGACCAGTCTGCCTCGATTATGAGAGACAAGCTCTCTCTTTACTTAACAGGAAAACTGCCACCATGAAAGGACCAGCTCCACCATGGTAATTTTCGCAGGTATTTCCGATGAACATCATGGTTATGTATCTTAATTCGCAATGCAAGCGAGTCCCGAAACATAATTTTCTGTTGTTTTACCTGTCAGTCGAACCAGAAAGTACTATTTTGAAGCAGTTCATCTATTTTCAGCTTTGATAGTAGAACATCTAGTTTTTACCATCTGATATTCTTCAAATGTGCAGATATGGATTCATATTTAAAGTTAGCCTAATGACAATTTTGGTCCCTGAACTTTAATTTTCTGACAGATTGATTCGACAAAAAAAGTACTAACAGATACATTAAGATAATGTCAGCTAAGACTTTTAAAGTTCAAGGACCAAAAAATGTCGTTAGACTTTTAAAGTTTGATCTTCAATGAACTCGAACTTTAAAAACGAAACTCGATCAAGATCGAGCTCGAATTATGAATTTTTATTTTTGAAACTTAAAAAGTCTTACAACTCTACCAACAAGTTGTCTGGTTGATACATTTCTAAGATCATTAGAATCTATTCATCCATAATTTGATAGCCTGATTATAACACTTGAGTGAACTAAAGCTCTAAAGTGTTTAGATTAAAACAAATAGAGAAAATGAGTATAAAAGATGTAAGTTTGATTTTCACTTTGATAGCTCTGATTTCTAGTTTCTTGTTGTTTTAGAGCCGTCTTTGGCTTGTATTTATAATTCAGGGACAGAGGCGTGATTTAAGGTTGAGGGACGACGGGGTATAGATGTATTTAAAGTTGAGGGACTACGGGGTATAAATGTATTGTGGTTAAATCCCACGGTACGGATGCGTTAAGGGTGAGTCGACAAGGGTTGTACAAGGGTGTTCCAATCGCTTCGCTCTTATTAGTGTTTTCGATCAACCTCCGATTGAGGTGTTACGGGAAAAAACCCGATTACTCAGTTTCGGTCTCGGACCCGGTAAGATCCGATAGATTTTTATCTGATATTAATTTTGGTGGAACCAAAATTAGATCCAAAATTTAGGTCCCAGTCATAACTGGGATCGAAACTAGATCTTGATTTTTTGGACTCGGTACCCGGTGGGTACCCAATAGAACCGAGACCAATACTAAATATCATGTATTGGTTTTCTTTTGTTTATTTTTCTTATCAAACTTTCTCTTTATGTATGAATATTATGAGTATAACTAGTTTTAAAATTTTAATTTTCAAGCCTACAATGTTCTAATTTTATTATTTAATATTATTATTGGTGATTGAATTTTTTTAAAAAATAAATTAATTGACCGGGTATTCGATATTAAAACCGATTCCCACCAGTAATGGGACCGGTTCGTAAAATTTAGTATCCAATGTGACCGGGATCGAGACTGGTTTCAATTTTCAGGAACCGATAGTTATCAAGACCGGGACCAATTCTATTCAAATTGACCGTTAAATCTCGTATTTACTTTTATTTTTTAATTTGAGAAAACAATGCGTCAACAAATTGAGAAGATTTTTCATACAATCGAACTGCCAAATCAAATAATTATTGTAGTTTCAAGCGATTCATATAATCACAACCATCAGCGTTTCCCCTTTTAACCCTTAACGTTTATAATATTATCGTTTTGACCTTTATTCTTTTTTTAAAATAAATTTAATCCTTAATCTATATCTTTTTGACAAATAGCTTATTTTTTAACTAGCTTGATGACTGAACCGTTAAAAATTTAACGATGATATATATATGAAATATAATTTTAAATGACATGGAATATATCTTATCAAGTACATATATATAGAATATAATTTTATTCTAATATAAAATATAAAACAATTAAAATTCAAATAAAATATTAAAAAATAATTAATTCTAAAATAAAAAAATTATTAAACATTTTTAACCCTAACTACGATAAAATCAAAATCTCATCTTAAAAAATATAAACACAATTTAAATAAGATTTTGATTTTATCGTAGTTAGGTTAAGAATGTTTAATAATCTTTTATTTTAGAATTAATTAATTTTTAATATTTTATTTGAATTTTAATTGTTTTATATTTTATATTGGAATAAAATTATATTCCATATATATATATATATGCATTTGATAGGTTACATGTCATGTCACTTAAAATTATATTTCATATATATATATATATGTATGTATCATCGTTAAATTTTTAATGATCCAGTCATCAAGCTAGTTAAAAAATAAGGTATTTGTCAAAAAGATATAGGTTAAGGGCTAAATTTATCCCAAAAAAGAATAAGAGCCAAAACGACAAAAACTATAAACGTTAAGGGTTAAAATTATCTTTATACCTAAAAAGTATTATCTCACCCCTGTGTTTTATTTACGAGCTGTAACAAATAAAGTTGTGGGTGAGATAATATTTTTTAAAGAATAACTATACCCTTAATATTGTAAATTTTGCCGTAATACTCAAAATATAGATCCCTTATTCTTATTTCTCTAATTAATTTTATGGAGTACAATATCCACTAAAATTGCCGATAAAAATCATTAAAATTTAATTATTTACTTATTTTTTATTTGTGGATTTTTTCTATTATCTATATATTAAAATCAAACTAAAATTAAATAAAAATAATCTTTTGTGTATATAACTGTACCAAATCAAATTTTATATATGAAAATATAAATTTGACAAAATTAAAAATTAAAATAATTTTATTTTTTAGTTTATGGTTAGAATTTGTATACTTTGACAAAAGTAGTATATGGCATTACAAATTTGACTAAGTTTAAAAATTAAAAGCATTAGTCTTATAATATTAAAAAAAATTAAACTCTAAATCTTAAACTTTAAATTATAAACCCTAAATCATAAATTAAATCTCTAACCCTAAAATATTCATTGAATTATTTTTCTTATTTTACACTTTTTCATATTAAATATCATCTTTAACTCACATTAAATTTAATTAAACCATTTTAAGAAATAAATATTTTTTCCTTAAAAATGTCATAAGGGTTTAATGTTTTAGAATTTTCTAAGAAAGATATCTAATGTTAATTTTTGTTTGATTCTGTTTATTTTTGGTTCAGATTAAATTCGAATATCATGTTTGAGTTAATATTAAATTTCAAACAAGGATGAGATTTAATATATAATTATTAATTATAATTTAAGTTCGAACACTGTTGAAAACTACTAATATTGAATACTGTTGAACATCATTAAATTAATTAAAAAATTAAAATTCTTAAAGACTCAAACTACAACTAATAAAAGAATGATAGATTTAATACATAATTATTAATTATAATTTAAGTTCTTAAAATTTTTAATTTTTGTTAATTAACTTATCCTAAAATAAATTGTCTTAAAATATAATTATAAATTAATTAAGGGATTTAGTTAAGTCATCGTCAGCAACAAAAGTTGACTAGCCGCCAGTCAGCCAATTAAATATTGTTTGGTAAGGTTTTGGGTAAACAACACCATTGCTCACTAAGCTATTCCAGATTTCATGCTTTAGTCATCAAACTATTATTTTTAGCAAAATCATCACTAACATTATGTTTTTTCCCATTTTGGTCACCCAAACACCCACTGTTAAAAATTTCATGGAAAAAACAATAATTTGGTGACCAAAACAAGAAAGAAGCAATAGATTGGTAATCAAAATATAAAAAAGTAGTATTAGTGACGAAAATAGGAAAATATAACGTTCATGATGGTTTTGTCAAAAATAATAATTTGATGATCAAAATAGGAAAGCGAAAATAGTTTAGTGATCAATAGTATTATTTACCATAATATTTTCTTCTAACGCCGTCAATTATCCGATCATTTAGCATAATGATAAGTTAAATTTCTTAGGTAAGAATATATGTTTAAATTATGACGTTGAGAATAAAGTAAATTATATCGGAAAATCTCAATAATACTCGATCTGAATTAATCGAAAAAATATTTTGTTCAACCACCCTTCATTCTCCTTTTGTTAATTAAACAAACTTTATAGTTTCCCCCACTAAATTTCATCATCTAACAAAGAAATTAAAAGTATGAACCCTAAAGTGTAAGCAATTATTGAATACCATTGAAAATCAAGCAAAAAACAAAGAATCACTTTTCCCGACACTTGAAAACTTAGGGGTTTCGTCGCTAAAAGTCTTTGACACGTGAGAAAGCAAGTAGGTCAAAAGTAAAAGTTGGTGGGTGAGATTAAAGTAATACCAACAAATTCAAGCTGACGTCGTCGCTAATGTTTTGAGACGACAATTTCAGGCAAATTACAGGACATTCACATTTAACTGTTTTAAGAAGTTGGTGGGAAATTATAAATAATCTGTAATATGGAATTAGAATTTCAGTTTAATTTAAATACAATAATCATGTATGTGTTGTCTTAGGTGTTCGTTTTGGTTTATCATGTATGAAAAATACTTAAGATTTGGTGCGGGTGTTCTTGAAACCACCTAATCCAGTTCAGATTTTATTTGATCGGGACAAGTTCTAGGTTTAGCTTGATGGGTTATGTTTTGTTTAATACCACTACGAGTACTTTTTTTCTTCTAATTAGGTTTAGGGAGGATTTTAACGAGGCTCGTAATTGCATTCATTATTCATAAAAAAAAAAACAAAGTCTTGGGTTTCGTTCAAATTTAGGATAAAAATATTATTTAATAAGGGTAATAGCATAATCACGTTTTATATTTAAACATACTAATTGTTATAATGTTCATCTCTATATTTAATTTTTTTATTTTATTAAATGAAATAAAATTGTATTTGTGTCCGGTCAAGTCAGAAGCATAGTTTTATCTTAAGATTTTGACTCAATAATAATAGGGATTGATCCAAATGATAAGCAGTTTGATTTTGTTTAAGCAGATCTTAAGTTCGAGGCATTGTGTGTGTGCAGAAAATTTTTACTGAGAGACTCACCTACCAAAGCTAAGTGAGTGATTCGAGTCGATCTAAATTAGTTAGGACGAAGCCCTAAAAACCAAAAGAACAATCATGAAAAAATTAAGTCAGTAGGACACTCATTAAATGTCAGGTTGAGTTCAGATCGACCAAAAAATCAAATTCATTCTAACTCGTGTTCGTCTCTAATGTAAAAATTCTTTTTAAATTTATGATTATCGATCTGATTATAAATAAAATTTTGATTCTATTTTATCTTAAAATTTTGACTCAGTAACAATAGGGATTGATCCAAATGATAAGTAGTTTGATTCTGTTTAAGCAGATCTTAAGTTCGAGGCATTGTGTGTGTGGGGAAAATTTTTACTGAGAGACTCACCTACCAAAGCTAAGTGTGTGACTCGAGTCGGTCCGAATTAGTTAGGACGAAGCCCTAAAAACCAAAAGAACAATCATGAAAAAATTAAGTCAGTAGGACACTCATTAAATGTCAGGTTGAGTTCAGATCGACCAAAAAATCAAATTCATTCTGACTCGTGTTCGTCTCTAATGTAAAAATTCTTTTTAAATTTATGATTATCGATCTGATTATAAATAAAAATTTGATTCTGTTTTATCTTAAAATTTTGACTCAGTAACAATAGGGATTGATCCAAATGATAAGTAGTTTGATTCTGTTTAAGCAGATCTTAAGTTCGAGGCATTGTGTGTGTGCAGAAAATTCTTATTGGGAGACGCACCTACCAAAACTAAGTGTGTGATTCAAGTCGGTCCGAATTAGTTAGGACGAAGCCCTAAAAATCAAAGAACAATCATGAAAAAATTAAGTCAGTAGGACACTCATTAAATGTCAGGTTGAGTTCAGATCGACCAAAAAATCAAATTCATTCTGACTCGTGTTCGTCTCTAATGTAAAAATTCTTTTTAAATTTATGATTATCGATCCGATTATAAATAAAATTAGAGTTAACATTTCATGTATAGATAATAATATTTTCCACAAACTTATATTCAAGACATTCAACTCCACGTGTAAATATATAATTGGGTCTCATCTTTCCCACCATCTTTGCTGAGAGTCAGAATATTTCTAGACGATTTGAATATTCCAACTTCAAAGAGAGGACTTTCAACTCGCTCGATTGGCGACAGTCTTGACTCAGCAACTCGGTCATGCTTACGTGTACATAGATCCGAACCGATTTTATATAAAAAAAAGTTGTGTACGGAAAAATTATATCATAAGACTGATTTATCACGTTTATCAAAATTTTATCTAATAAAAATTATTTATTTATTTTATTTTTTATCATCGAATTTTATTATTTTTCATGTTATTTAAAATATTATTTTTTTAGAAGTTACTATTTTTAGACATAATGATAAAATATATGATTTTTATTGAATAAGATCATAATTATAAATTTGATGAGTCCAATAAAATATATGATTTTTATTTTGTATAAGACAAGAGACGGATATATAATTTTACGTAAGGGGTATAAACTATCAAGAAGTTATATTAAAAATTTAAGGGGTATAAAATTAAACGAGTTTAAAAAGTACGGAATTAGATTATTAATAGAAAATATAAAAAAAAAAACATACATAAAATATAGAAAAGCTTAATATTTTAGAGGGTAGGACTGTTCCATTATCCCTAGTTACATCCATGAATGAGATAATTAATATTTAGCCATTTTAAAAAATAAATTTTAATTTCTGAAAATCTCTCATTAACTCTCATTTTTTAAAAAATAGTTAGACCTAAAAAAATATATTATATGTTCTAAAATTTTTAATTTTTTAAAATAAACCCTTAAATACTTTCGACAAATTTATTTTATCTGATAATATTTAAAGGACTTAATATCACGTCATAACGTATAAAAATACAAATACTATTTTAAAAGGTCAATTTTAAAAGTTAAAACTTGTTTTTTTCTCTCTTTCCAAACAACCTATAAATATCCATCCCATTTCACTCAATTCTTACTTGAAAAAATAAAATAAAATAAAATACCAAACCATGAAGAGAAGTTTTCCTAGTGAAATTGAGAGCAATTTAGCTTTAGCAAATTGTTTGATCTTCCTTTCACATGGAGCCAACAACTATGACCATCATGCCATCTTCAACACCACCACCACCAACCCTAGTAGGGTTTTCGAGTGCCGAACATGTAATCGGCAGTTCGCTTCGTTCCAAGCTCTAGGAGGTCACCGAGCCAGCCACAAGAAATCTAAGTTGATCGATGGGGACAACGGATTGACGGAGATTCAACAGCCGGCGAAACCTAAGACACATGAGTGTTCTATATGTGGGTTGGAATTCGCCATCGGACAAGCCTTGGGAGGACATATGAGGAGGCATAGGACGGTTTCGAGCGAAAATCGGCACCGGGATGAGGATTTGAGGTTGAAGAAATCTAATAGTAAAAGAGTTTTGTGCTTGGATTTGAACTTGACTCCATTGGAGAATGATTTGGAAGTGTTTAAGCTTGGCAAGGTAACTCCTGTAATAGATTGTTTCTTCTGAGTTCTACCAATAACAGAGATGGATCGAGGAAGGCTGACAGGTCCGTTGTCTCCTTGAAAATTTAAAATTCGTATATGATTTAGATTTTTTTTTAATTTTCTTTTATAAATTTTTTATTGAAAATTTAATTTTGTATCTCGTAACGTAAAGTCATACGTCGGTCCTTATCTATAACATTTTGATACTATTGAAATGTGCAGACATGGATTCTTATTACAAGCTATCCATTATGTCTGGAATTTGAAACTGAATTCCAATGTTGGAATGTTTTGACCCAACACTAAGCTTATTTGAGTTTAGCTTTCATGTATAGAGAAGATTGGATTTGACCCGCGGGACGAAATTAAATGGGGTGGGAAGGGACAAACGTCTTTTCATTTTTTATTTTTTTTTCATTTTTTTTAATTTGATTTATTTATAAATTTGTTCTTTGCTTTCAAACATTTATGCTTTAATCGTTAACCTCATATTTTGGCTTCATCTCTGGAGATTTGTACGAGCATAGTTTTCTTAAGACATATTTCGATCACTCGTTAGTGTTTGAATTATTTCGATCACTCGTTAGTGTTTGAATTATTTCGATCATTAGTTTCATAGGATACAGCAACAGATGATCTTCAATATTGACACAACTATTGAGATCACGAACTGTTCATATTGCTTTTGTCTTTCACCGAAAATATCAATGTGTTTTAAAAATAAAGAGATTTTCGAGATTATTAAAACCAAGTAAAAGACTTGGTATTAATGGCCAAAATTCGATTTAATTCAAAGATATTTAATATTTTTATTTTAAATGAATATATTTTCGTGAATCGAACCTGATACCTTTAATATTCGATTTTTCTCTTTTAAATTTGATATATTCAAAAAAAAATTATGTGTAAGGAAAAAATATTTAAAGTGGGTAAAATATTCGTAGACTCCCGAAGGGTTTGATTAGTCTAAGCATTTGTATCACCTATGTCGTGCTAGTGTACTCTAACTTGATATATGATTGGATTCACACCCTCTGTGCGTGAGGAGAAATTATATCATGGGTCCGGCTCACCACATCAGCCATGGTCTCATCCAATTATAATCACCCACTTCACCACTATCTTCCAACTCATTTTTTTCCAACCAATGAATCTTCACTCATCTTTTTCATGTCATTTTAAAAATATAATTTCTGGAAATTATACTAATGACATGGCTAATTAGTGGTGAAATGGGTGGTTTTCATTGGTTAGGGACCACGGCTGACATGGTGAGCCGAGCCTATGATATAATCTCTCATGCATGAGACACAATTTACATTCAAGTCATCCAATGGTCATAAAGTGAGTAAGTGTATATAAACGCTTCTCATACTTTAAGCATCGATTCTCATTCACCACTCAATTAAATTGAGCATATAAGATCTTATTGTAAAAATCTCATGAAATAAAAGAAAACCCAATAAAATCATTGTTCGAATCTCTACCTTTATCTTTTTATAATACGACTCAAAGTTATATTTTCTTCATATTTTCTAACATTTATTACAATGTGCCGTAGTAATTTTAGGGTTTAAATATTTAATTTAGAGCTAAAAGTTTCGAGGTTTAAATTTAAGGATTTAGAATTTAAATATTGTCGATAGGATTTGGTGTTATAGGTAAAAACTTAAATATCTAATCATATTACCCTAAATCGAAACAATAACCTCTAAAATTTAAATTTTAACCACAAATTATAACTCTAAACCCTAAACATAAACTCTAAAACTAAAGTATTTGTGGAAACGTTTTGTTTCCGACAACAATGCATGAATATTTTTCGTATATATCATTATATATCTAAACAATCTCAGTTATGGGTATTTAAATCATAAACCCTAAACTTTAAACCCTAAACACAAATTTTGTATTGCTTAAGTTTTATTCCGTTAAATTTAATGATATATAACTATTAATATCTAATTTATTAATTGATTAATTTATATCAGATATTATAAAAAAATATTTTTGGAACGATTTTCTTAACCTAATTTAGTTATGCTAAACTTGTAGTTTAACAATATTTGACATTATTTTATCTGGTATTTGGAATTACAAAATTAAATTTTGATTATTGAAATTAAAAGTCTTACAATTCCACCAACAAATTGTAGGGTTAATTGCATATTCGGTCCTTCATTTACAAGATTATTATAAACTATTCATATACTATTAAAAACAAATGATTAAAAGTTGCTGCTTGAATCTAGGTTTAATAATTAATATATAAATGTTGTATTATCTATTTATTTTAAGATAAATAATATTTATAGTCACTGAGTTTTTAAAATAATATTATTTAAATTAAATTTAGTGAGTTTTTAATTTATTTTTATTATGATTATTATCGTTAAAAATATTGATGTAATACGTTAATATATTTTTCTCTCAAAAATCTAAAATTTTTAAATTGACAATTACTAAAAAGTTAGATTTTTCGATGAACGGAGCATTCAATACTCAATCTGAATGATGAAAAAGCTTTGTTTGATTAAAATTAATATAGTTTGATTTTAATTTGATCTGACGATTAATAGTGACATATAAAAAATTAACTTTTAATTTCTAATGGATCACTACTACTTTTCGTAGATTTTTACATCGTCTGATGATATCGGTAAAAATCATAAAATTACTATTACTACTATTAATTTCCTTCTTTTCTTTTTTTTTTCCATCGAATCAAAATCGTCGAAAAACTTTTCAATCTCCTTAACTTCTAATTAAAAGTCATTATTAACTACCAGATCAATTTAAAATTGAACTACGTTAATCTTTTGATCAAACATATCTTTTCATCGTTGGGATTGTTCGATTATCACTCTAATCTTTAGAAATATGGTCTTTTGCAATGGTATTTTTTTTTTTTACAAATTCTACTAAATTTTTATTAAATACATAGAAAAATCATCATTACATCGCACTCAAGAAGTAAAATAATTGGATTAAACAATCCAAAAAATCTTACAACCCAAAAATAAAGAAAAATAAAAATTTCTATAGAGATAAACATACTAGTAAAATTCAGAAACTTCCTAAATCTCCTTGTCTCTATCCAAACGAGACGCATAAAGAAGGAAGGAGTTGTACGCGATCCAAACTGTCATGCAAAAAGTATTGTTACCCATGACTGATTTCATCCGCAAACAGTCATCAACCGAGTGGGGATAAATTTTTTCAAGTGATCATCGACAAAACATAAATCAGAAACTAGCGTCGATTGAATCTTTGCACGATTCAGAAACTAGTGGGGACAATTCAGGAAGCTTCTGAATTTTGTTAGTATGCTTATCTCCATAGAAATTTTCTTTTTTCTTTGCTTTTGAGTTGTTTAATCCAATTATTTTGATTCTTGGATACGATATAATTTTGATTTTTCTATAAATTTAATAAAAATTCAGTAGTATTTGTCAATATATATATATATAGTTGTATACTAAACAATAAACATGCCATATTATATGTCATAATTTTTATTACTTTTAAGGATAAATTATAATAGAGATCACTTAATTACAAGTAAAGTCACATTTAGGTCATTCAATTATTAAAAATTATATTTGAGTCACTCAATTATAAAAAAATTATATTTAAATCATCTAATTATTAAAAATTATATTTAAATTACTTAATTATAAATAAAATTACATTTGAGATACCCTTTATATTTAAAAATATGTAAGGAAAAGACACTAAATTTGACTATTAAGAGCTTCACAAAGTTCCAAACTTCAATAGTCAATGTTTCCTGGTCATGTAGTTTTGAAGTATGTGGTGAAGTCATCAATGAAATCATAATCAAATTCCACTAAAAAAATCTACCTTGGTCTCTTTTATCGACCACAAATTTTAAAGTTGTTAAATATTGATAATAAAAATTATTTTTTTTATTTTTTTAATATTTGATAAAATTTAAGGGTTATATTTTAATATATAAATTATATAATTTGTTATATTTAAATTATAAAATATAAAATAAAATTTTTAGGGATAAGAATTAGATCTGATTCCATAGAATTTTGACCCGACTCAAAAAAAATTGGGTATGGTTGAGTTAGGTCAATTTATTGTAAAAATAAAGTTAGGTTGGGTCAGGTTGGTTTAGTATAAAATTCTTCAACCTGATCCGAACCGATATGTTTATATATTTTTATTATACTTTTATTAATTTTCCCGGATCGAATCAAATTTAGTCTTTTTTATTAATATATCGAGGTCAGATCGGGTTGAATTATATGTTTTATTATTTTGGGTTGGGTCGGATCGAGATATATGTATATATATTAAAATTTGATCAGATGAATATTTTAATTTTTGGGTTGAGGTCGGGATCGGGTAGCCAAAAAACTTCCCCGGCCTGACCTGTTTCCATTCCTAAAATTTTCTAACCCTACCACCCTAAATCATAAACTTTAAACATTAAACTCTAAATTCTAATAATAAACCCTAAATCCTTGAACTCTAAAACTAAAAGGCTTTTACGAACTTTAAGTTTATATATTAAAATATTTTTAAAGATTAATATCTAAAATTATATGTAAAAATATGATCATTTATTCTCTAACATTCATCGATAGGGATGATTTTTTTTTTAAAAAAAATTGGGTATGGTTGAGTCAGGTCAATTTATTGTAAAAATAAAGTTAGGTTGGGTCAGGTTGGTTTAGTATAAAATTCTTCAACTTGATCCGAACCGATATGTTTATATATTTTTATTATACTTTTATTAATTTTCCTGGATCGAATCAAATTTAGTCTTTTTTATTAATATATCGAGGTCAGATCGGGTTGTATTATATGTTTTATTATTTTGGGTTGGGTCGGATCGAGATATATGTATATATATATTAAAATTTGATCAGATGAATATTTTAATTTTTGGGTTGAGGTCGGGATCGGGTAGCCAAAAAACTTCCCCAGGACCTGTTTCCATTCCTAAAATTTTCTAACCCTACCACCCTAAATCATAAACTTTAAACATTAAACTCTAAATTCTAATAATAAACCCTAAATCCTTGAACTCTAAAACTAAAAGGCTTTTACGAACTTTAATTTTATATATTAAAATATTTTTTAAAGATTAATATCTAAAATTATATGTAAAAATATGATCATTTATTCTCTAACATTCATCGATCTACTCAAATATAACAAATTATTCTTAGTAAAAATGTCACACAAATTAAATAAAAACAATTGATCGCATTTTTATTATATTAATATAATTTTAATCACATCTATATAAAATACTATTTATATAAGTCCTTTTTTTCATAATCTCGATTTACATAACTGATAAGTGCTCAAAAGATCATTATTTTATACACCTTTCATGGACAATAAGTACTCAATTCATACCTACTTGGACTGATGCATGTACTTAATGGGTAATATTTGGATATTTTGCTATTATAACTTACAAAGCTGATATTTATAGAAAATGCAGAATTTACGACATCTTCTGTACTTGTAGGAATAACCACTGCCGAGGCAGCATTGAGGCCGAGGCGGAACCTGAAGCTCTAGCACCAATGTTGTAGGCGATTGGAAGAGAAAAATAAGCTGGACGTTTTTAGACATGCAGCACCTGGATCGGAGCTGGTCAGCACATGAAAAGCGCAAGTCAAAGGCCACAAGGAAAAAGCATCCTAATTGGAATAAAGTTTGAAATATTTTATTTATGAAATTTAATTGTATCCTACTCCAAGTTGTACTCCTACTTAGAAAGGGTTTGCCATAGACCTAGACTATATATACCATAGCCGGACGTTGTTTAAAAGAGAGCCGATTTAGAGAGTTCACCCTAAGACTCATTGTTTTCTTTCTCTCAATCATGTTCTAAATTTTTTTAGGGTTTAGGTGAAGGTTATCGAGTACTTGTGAGAAGAGATTGTACTTGTTCTTTGTTTCAATGCAATAAAATATCAATGTTTGCTTATCCTTTGCCATTCTTTGTTCTTGCATTCAAGCTCGGGAGAGAGGTTTGTAAGTAATCCATTTATCTACACTCGGGAGAGTTAGATTCACGAAAAGATAAGTACGGTATTTCAATCGTGAAATACTAACTCGGCCTAGGGATAGGTTAAGAGTTTCAGCGGCTAAAAGAAGTGTGAGATTGGTTGATAATTATAATTGATTCACGCCGGAAGATATCATCAAGGATTGATCACCAACAGTACTTCGACTTAGGGATAAGCGAAGTCATCAAAGGACACTTTGTCGAACGTTGGTAAAGTTCACCCAAGAGCAAGGGATTGTCGCGGCGGACAAGTGTCGTTGCTGCCAAGACAGTAATCTGCAGTACTGCCGAGGCAGTGATGTACAATTGCATTAGACAGAGACAAGCCAATCAAATCCACAATACAACATAACTGGATCCTGCCCTCTCTATTAATCTGATCTCATCCTTTTTACTTAGTTGTCTTTATTCAAATTATTTAGTTTATTCAAATCCTATTCATTTGTGTTCTTATTTTAATTCCTTTACAGTGCAAGAAGAAAAGAGAAGACATATTAAGTAAACCAATTCCTGTGAAGACGATACATGATTATACTGACCACTTTATTACTTGCGACGTGTACATTGCATAAATTGCGTTCTTTCTCCACGCAACAATAACATTAATGAGTTGTTTACATTCTAAATATATGAATACTTTATATTTTATATTTTATATTTTTTATTTATTTTATTTTTTTAAATAGTTAAAATTTAAATAAAAACAAAAACAATAATATATAAGAATAAAATAATGCTATTGTAATCACTGATTTTATCTGAGATTGTAAAACCCAATTTAATTTTATTCCTCTTCGAATAACGAGTATTAGTTGATTTATTAAAAAATCCAAAAAATTATAAATATATTACTTTTTTAATGTGTTTGTTTTCATCACTTGTTTGATATTAAAAAAATTCCAAAAAGTATTATGTTACTATTTTACATATATATTTTATTATTACATATTAAAAAATCAAAAAAAATCGCATAATGTTAATACTTTTATTATTAATTTTGTTTTTTACTTTTGTTTTAACAATTTGTTATTTTTCCTTCGATGTTTGGTTTTATATTATATTATATTATATTATATTATATTATATTATATTATATTATATTATATTATATTATATTATATTATATTATATTATATTATATTATATTATATTATATTATATTATATTATATTATATTATATTATATTATATTATATTATTCTTTTTTATTATTTATTATAAATCGGACACAATAAATAAAAAACTCAAAAACATTAATTAAATAAAACAATAGCCCAAATCTATTTTATTTTCAATCCATATAAATATAACCCAATACTAATAAAATACAAACCCATATTAAATAATTATAAGCCCAACATTTACATCAAACCCAACCGGGCCTTTTATCCCTAATTAACAGAAATTTTAGCCGACTCCATCTATCCCCATGTGTAGCCGATCGTGGACCGTTAGATTTGTCCTTGATCTAACAGTCCCGATCACACCAATGAAGGTCCCACGTTAAAGATTCTTGCACGCTCCCACGCGCGTCGATTGGAGCTCCCACGTGTGCTGCTTCAGCTCTCCCATTATTGTTCGATTCGCGCGTGTGGCACACGCGTGGTCCTTCGACTACTAAGGTAATCGTTCATCGTCTCTCCGCGCTGATCATCGCTGGTCCCGCCGATTTACGCCGTTAGCATGACTCATGCAAACAACCAAAAAATATGTCAGATTCGTACTAAATAACGCCGAAAACAGAGAGAAATTCACACCAAAAAATCTGAAAATTCAGAGGCATTACAACGAATTTCAGAGCCAAAATCAACAGAAATTTCAGAAGCAAAATCAGAGAATTTCAAAGCGTTGCACAACATGAATACATCCAAAAATTAACAGAATCAATAGAAGATTTTAGATATTTTTTCTTTTCAGTTTTTCATATAACCATTCGGTTATAAGAGAGTCACCGAAGAACATTATAAAGGATTTTCCCTCATCTTTCCATCAATAAAAAAACCTTGAGGTATATCCTCGTCTTTTTTTTACATACGACAACAAAAAAAAAATAAAAGCTAGGGTTTTAGTATTACCTTTGTTTGGCGATCAACACTGGTGTGTCTCTTCCTCTTTCGTCGGCGATAATTTTAAGATAAAAAAATAAATAACTTTCCTGTCCACCGTTCAAATCCCAATAATCTTAAGATCACAGACACTCCCACATGCCTTTGTAATATCATAAATGCTCAGCTGAACCTGCATTTACGGAACGAAAGGGATAAATTTTGAATTTTATATAAAAAACATAAATTATTAAAAAATATATTAAAAATATAAAAATTATAAAATTATAGGTATTTAAAGAGCGTAAAATTTGATTACCGATAAAAATATAAAAAATATATAAAATATAAGAAAATTTAAAAATTTTAGAGGATACGCACGGTTGCATTCTAGTTAAGAATGAGTGTTCAATTGAGTAAAATCCAATTAAATTTTTTTGAGTTATTTGTGTTGACGAATCATATTTTATAACTTAAATTTTATTTGAAAATTTTCAATTCGATTCTATATAAGAAAATCGTATGAGTCGAGTTGTCGAGTTTTTATAAAAAATTAATTATAATTATTTATCATATTATAATATAATTTGATTCAATTTAAACGATTTTCTTTAATCATATAAGATACGTAGATTGATATATTTTTATATCTTTTCCATATGTGACAATATTTTTATATATCAATATCTATATATATTATAAAAATTAAGAAACTCATCTTAAATTTAAAAATAAATTATTTAATTATTAAAATTTTTGAGATTTAAATTTTTATTTTATAACTCAAATTTTATTTAAAATTTTAAAAATCAAATAGAGTTTATATAATTTAAAATAAAATATTTTTTTCTCGAGTAAAATCGAGTTATTCAAATTTTGTTCGGCTCTAATCCCAACACCCCTAGTTCCATCATACGTCTCAGCCACACCAGTCTCTTCTCCTTCATTCAAGAATCCTATCCATTTTCCTTATTCTTTTCTCGTCTTCCAAACAACCAGTATGGAGATCACCATAAAGGAGTCCACGACTGTTCGTCCGGCCGCCGAAACTCCCCATAAACGCCTCTGGAACTCCAACTTGGACGTGGTGATGACAAGGTACCATCTCCCCACTGTGTACTACTACAAACCTACTGCTTCTTCTGTTTTTTTTTGATACCGGAAAGCTGAAGGAGGCTTTGAGCAAGATTCTGGTGCAATTCTATCCCGTCGCCGGAAGGTTGGGATTCGATGAGAATGGAAGACTAGAAATCGTATGCACCGGCGAAGGAGTTTTGTTCGTGGAAGCTGAAGCTAACTCCGCCATGGATCATTGGGTGGGTGATTATGGGGAGGAGTCTCAGGTTTTGGAACTGGTTCCCAAGGTGGAGTATTCTGGGGGAATATCTTCATATCCACTTTTTGTAGTACAGGTAATGTTTAAACAATTATTCTTAATATTAGATCGTAGGAACTAGAATCTAGGGTTAAGGGTAAAATATAAATATTTAAGAGTAGAATAAAAATTTATAAAAAAATATTTTTAAAAAAATTAAATAAGAGAATAAAAATATAAAAGAAATTTCTTCGGGAGTGAAGGGTGAGTGCTTCACCCCAGCTTCATTTAGCTTCGTCACTGTAGATAAGAATAATAATATAACTTAAATCCGTCGGCTTTTGATATGTCTTGATCAGATAAAGGAGAAGTTTTTTAGTTAAAAGATCGAGTTTAGGGTGATAAAAAATTCTTTTAAGGTTAATTCAATCTTACATGTATAAATCGTCTACCTTTTTCTTATGCTTTCATTCGTGCCTCTACTTCAAATGAGAAAGTTTAGGGTTTAGGATCTAGGGTTTAGGGTTGTGGTTAGGGTTTAGGAAATTAAGGGTAAGTATATTTTTTAAGGCGTATGATTTAGGGTTTAGAATATAAAAAATTAAGGTTAAGAGTTTAAAATTTAATTATTTAATAAATTTCAACAAGAGACATAAATAGAGGAAGGAGAAAGAGGCAATGATTTTTACCCCAACCCTACTTATATGTATGACAGTATGAATATTAAATTTAGAATGTGATTAGAATATAGGTTTAAGATTAAAGTTTAAAGTTTATAATTTAAAATATA
Source organism: Abelmoschus esculentus (assembly GCA_035048815.1). NCBI lineage: Eukaryota > Viridiplantae > Streptophyta > Magnoliopsida > Malvales > Malvaceae > Abelmoschus > Abelmoschus esculentus. The sequence goes on from JAUCBN010000021.1 coordinate 1,432,431, forward strand.
AATCTTTAATATTTTAAGTCTAAACCTTAATTTTTAAACTTTAGAGTTTAACTATCGATTATAAATTCAAATCTCATTAACTTAAACCTTAATTTAGGACACCAGACTCTAAAACTAAGATATTTGTAAAAGTATTTTATTTTTATCGCTCATACATATAATATTTTTTCATTATTTAATATATAATATTAACATATTTTGTGCTAGCGAATTTGAATATTATTTAAGTTAATTTCTTTTTATTTAACACTATAATGTTAAAATAGATGTTTTATCTTCATAAAATTATTTTTAATTTTATAAAAGATATTTTTAGTAGGATGTGTTTATCATATATATCGAACACTGTTAAAATATATTAACACTAATCACTTTAAATATCATTAGATTAATTAATAAAATTAAAAATCTTAAAACTCAAATACAATTATAAATTATTTAAAATAAAATTTTAATTAAAATATTCTATATATTCTATATTTTAATTTTTTAATTAATTAAATCTTAAAATTTTAAACTGAATTAAAATATAATTATTACACATGGTGATCAACTCACGTAGAATTTTCCTTTGTAATAACACTTTCGAAACTAATTAAAAAATATTCTATTAAGTAAATATATAATTGACTTACATTATAAATATGTAATTAAAGTATATTATTTTTTATTTTAATTATTTAAAATATTTTTAATTAAAATAAATATATAAAATATATTTTTAATTAAATTAAATACATAAAATATTTTTTTTGTCAAATAGGTACTTAAAATATTTTTTTATTAAAGCAAATACCTAAATTATATTTTATTATTAAAATAAGTACCTAAAATGTATTTTGATAAAAATAAGTAATTAAAGTATATATATATATATTTTATATAAGTTCCTAAAAGTTATCAGGTAACATTACTTAAAAATACATTACATATCTATTTTATCAAAAAATATACTTTAAGTACCTATTTTAATGAAAAATATAGTTTAAGTACCTTTTTTTGACGGAAAAATATATTTTAAATACCCATTTTGACAAAAAATTAATTATAAGTATCTATTTTGACTAAAAATGTACTTTAGATATTTAATTTAATAAAAAAGTTATTTTAAGGATAATTTCATCACACGTTATTAAATTATGATTTGAACTTTTTAAGTTATTTCAAACTTTAAAATATTATAGTTGAGTCCTCAAAGTATTTATTTTATCAATCAGGTCATTTTGTCAGCCTAGACATTAACTTGAGCATTAAATATCGACTCAAATATGATACGAATCATATTCAAAAGACATGGATCAAATTATAAATATATGTTTACAATTTAATCCATTAGATTCCCATATGTTTACAATTTAGTCCATGTGTTAATAGTTGATTTATTGTCTATATTTTACTAGGTAACTAGGTTCAAATGTGGTGGAGTTTGCCTTGGAATTGGAATTCAACATACATTAGGAGATGGCTTATCATCTCTTCATTTCATTAATAGTTGGGCTGACATTGCAAGAGGCTCGTCGCCCGCCGTTGCACCGTTCATCGATCGAACTCTCGTCCGTGCTCAAGATCCGCCGACACCCAAATTCCACCATGTCGAATACGACCCGCCTCCGTCGATGAAATCTACATCAGATGATGTTAAGCCATCCACTGTTTCAACCTTTAAGCTCACAACTGATCAATTGAATACCCTAAAAGCTAAAGCAAATGTTGCAGATGCAAAGAGTGGTATAAAGTATAGCAGTTTCAACATCTTAGCTGCACATATATGGCGTTGTGTAAGTAAAGCAAGGGGTCTCCCGGATGATCAAGCTACCAAGCTGAATTTTCCGATCGATGGTCGATTGAAATTGAATCCTACGCTCCCGAACGGTTACTTTGGTAATGTAATCTTTCCGGCTGCACAAATTGCTCAAGCCGGTGACCTGAAAACCGAAACGTTCATCGATACTATAAAGAGGATCCATGAACGATTAAAGGAGATCGATGATGAATACTTGAGATCATCTCTTGATTACATCGAAAAGGTGTCTGATTTAAACACTTTGGTTAGAGGATCCCATACTTACCGATGTCCGAATCTGAACATCGTTCCGTGGATATGGTTGCCGATATATGATGCAGATTTCGGATGGGGTCGTCCGATGTACATGGGGCCTGCAAATGTCGTCCATGAAGGGAAATTCTACATAATACCAAGTCCAGACAATGATGGGAGCTTGTCTCTGGTAACTCGCTTGGGAGCTTCCCACATGAAACTCTTTGAGGAACATCTTTATGAATTTTAGTAGTTATGTTATTTCATCAATGTCGGATTAGAGATTATAATATTTGGAGTTTGTGGATTGTAATAATCGATATGGTAATAATTTATGACATGTTCGGATGATATATTTATTAATTGCTTTAGTAAGTTGTGTGATTTTTATAAATGTTGGAAGCTAGATTGTGTTGTAATATTTGTTGATGAAAATAATTTTGGCTTAAACAAAATGTTTAAATATCAACATACTAGCACAAGGACAAGTAAATATAAAATCATTAGGTTATTCTCGACGATCTTTAGAATAAGTGATTAAAATTCTCAGTTCACACTCTCTTCTAGGTTATGCGTTCGAAATTTAGGTGTGAGCAAAATTGAACTCGAAAAAATCGAATAACTCGACTCGAGATAAAAATACTTGACTCAAATTGATTCGACTTGAAAATTTTCAAATAAAGTTTAAACTATAAAATATAATTTTGAATAACACAACATTTTTAGTATTAGATGATTTATTTTTAAGTTCGAGACGAGCCTCTTAAATTTTTATGATATATATCGATATATAAAAATATGAAGATATATATATATATATTATATGATTAGTGAAAGTCATTTAAATATAATCTAATCGTACTATAACATAATAAATAATTACAATTAAATTTTTATAAGAACTCGAAAATACGACTCGGAATTTTTTTGAATGAAAGTTTGAATGATAAAATTAGACTCGTCAACTTGAATAACTCAAAAATTTTTTACTCGACTCGACTCGATTAAACGTACACCCCTATCAAAACTAAATAGGAGTAAATTCTCCCTACCCTACCCTACATAGAAAATGTTCAAAAAAGCATTAGGTCATTATCCGACCATTTCAAAAGATAATGCTTATTCAAGCATTTAGCTAACAATATTTTAAATTAAGATCGAAACAAAATTAATTAAAAAATAATTTATTCAGATTAATTCGATTGAAGAAAAATTTGAGAAAATTTAAAAATTATATCCTTATTTGATATGTAACACTCTAGATCGATACAGACGACTCGACTCAATTTTAAATTTTACATTCGGGTCAGAAGAGAATATGTAAATACAAAATATAATTAAATTAAAACTTTGAATAAACTGTTAGTAATGCTCAATATCCCACATAGGAAAGAAATATCCATTGGCAAGGTTATTTATAAAGTTAGAACTATATTTTCTTTCCCTTGTTGAGAGAGAAAAAAATAAAGATAAATCTCGTGTATTGTCTCGTGATCATAATTATAATAATATGTCAATCAAAGTGAATTTTATGATTATTCTTACACAATTATTTAATCAAATTATTTTTTTTATTATTATTTTGGAATTTTTTATCCTCATGTTCCAGCCTATAAATAGAGAGGTTATTCTTCTCATTTGACATCATCCTACACAGCAATTCAATTGCTTACAAAAATTTCCCTACACATTAATGAAGAGATTACTTGTCCTTAGTTGTTCATTTATGAAGTTGAAAAGGACTAAATTTAGGACCAATTTGTCATATTTGAAAGTTAGAGGACCCCAAAACTTTTGGAAATCAGGAGCAACAAAGGAAATCCTTTTTGGATGGGGCTGCCCTAGTAAGGATACTTGATTGGTTCAGGTTGCATTGCAAGATTTAAAACCCCAGCTTGTTCATTTTGGTGGACCTGCAGTAAACCGGTGGCGGTGGCAGCCGATGGTGGCCTTCCGACGTACTTGATGTCTTCGAGAGATCCCCGACCTAAGTCCTTCATGGCGGTGCAAAGACGAGGAGCAATATAGGTGTATGCACCCATGTTCATAGACTCTTCTTGGCACCACACAATCTCAGCATCTGATACAGGCAAGAAAATGCAAATAAACAAACAAATACGACCGTTTTTCGAACCATAACGCTATGTTATTTCGACTCGGGTGTGAGTAAATCGGTCTTGAGTACTAGTCTAATACGAGTATGTTCGATTTTTTACTTTTCGGAGGATCGTACACTAATTTTAAGTCCGACACAACGTATTTTTGATCGTAGAAAGTTAATAACTCAAACCGGTTCAACTTAAACCAAAAACCAACTCGAACACGAGACAATCCAATTTGAATCTTAAACACAAAACTGATATAAAAAATGACATGAACTCGAAATGATTAAAATACGAAACCGATACGAAATTTTCGCAAAAGTTCATGGAACGTACTTGGATAACGCTTCAGCTCTCGCTGGATGAGATCAAAGGGGAAGGGACAGAGCTGTTCCACTCTACAAATTGCAACATCATTGGCATTAAGCTTCTGACGCTCCTCATCAAGCTCATAATAAACCTGAAAAAATTTCAATAACAATTAGAATCGACTTTTCGGAACACGAAGCGATTACGGATTTCCATCGAGTTTGGTATCGTCTAGGGGATTACGGAGAAGCCTAGTCGTTCCGGTCATGAAGGGGTACGTAATGGGTTCGAACCCGTACCCCATGACATATTGGACACATGGGTTCGAAGTTCGAACCCCGTGTGCCAAATTATTCAGTTCTGCAGAGGTTGTCTCTTCAATTAATTTGTGAGTTGTGACACTCCCACTTCACAACTCTTTCGACACACAGACAACACTTCACATACTTTTTCCGACTCCGTAATCTCTTAACACGAATGTTTTACGTATAGGAAGGCGAAACATACCTTCCCGGAACAAAGAACTAGTCGCCGGATGCCTTTCTCGAGATCGGAATGGTTGTTCTGGTCCTTTATAAGACGTTTGAACCTGGTTCCCTGTTTGTCAAAGCCTTCATGGCCTTGAACATCGTCGAATTCCGATAAGTTTGATTTGCAGAACTTGTAACGAAGCAGGTTCTTTGGTGACATTACAATCAACGGCTTACGGAATTCCCTGTGCATCTACAAAATGAAAAAAAACATGCATATATAGTGTACTATGTTGCACGGACTCTTCAATTTTATCGAATTACTTCTTCTCGGAACATATTCGGTCATGAATACGAGATATCCGTGTGACGGTGTCGGACATATACTCACGTCTCAAACTCATGTCCGTGTAATTTGACCGGTTTATATCTTTTGAGGAATAAAGATGCAGAGCTCTAACTCACCTGTCGCCTTAAAACATGAAAGTAATTTGCAGGGGTTGTAACATTCACAACCTGCCAATTGCATTTCTGTATTTGCTTTCGATGTGTTGGATCCATTTCAGGAATTTCATACGGATTCTCGTCGCTCATCTGCCGTTATTCGTATCGGACATAAACTCGTATTACACATACATATGCATATTCAATGCTCATTCTGAATCTGAATAACATAGATTCTTGAATTCGAACCTGGAGGAATCGTTCGAGTCTTGCACTCGAATGTTCGGGGCCTTGACCATCATAGCCATGAGGAAGCAATATGACAAGACCTGTTTGCCGAAGCCACTTAGCCTCTCCACTGCTTAGAAACTGATCAAATATAACTTGAGCACCATTAGAAAAATCACCAAACTGCGCCTCCCAGAGAACGATGGCGTCTGGATTTTCCATCGAGTATCCTAATTCGAACCCGAGAACACCGAATTCCGAAAGAGAGCTGTCAACGTTGACATATACTCCATTAAAGTACCACATGCAAGGATACTACCATGACCCGAAGTCCGAATAACATAGTTTCGATATAGGAGAAATTTTGTACCTGTTACACACTGTAAACATCTCTGCATTCTGGTTCTCCATGACGTGATCCAAAGGGCAATAAATTCCACCCGTTTCTTGGTCGTGAAGGATTGCGTGCCGATGACTAAACGTGCCTCGTTCGACATCTTGGCCACTCAGTCTAACATGCTTGCCTTCCACCAACAGTGTTCCAAATGCCAGTGCCTCCCCCATCGCCCAATCGAGGCCCTCCCCGGTCTCGATCATCTTTGCTCGTTCTTCATACACTTTCTTCACAGCTCTATGGGGCTTGAAATCTTTCGGCAAAATCGAGATTGATCTCCCTACTTTCTTTAGTATCTCTGGATTCACCCTGTTAGAGACAAAGGGAAGTTAAAATTGTAACCGAATTTGTGACAACATTTCGGGCTAATTACATGTGTACAAACCCGGTATTTCGGATTCGGGAAAGTTGTTCGGGCGACTTGAATCCTTTCCAATTAGTTGAAAGCCAGTCCCTTCTTTGCTGAACATAATCTTTACTACTCAAGAACTCCTCATTGAGAATGGATTCAATCTTTTTGTGAATCCTCTCAATGTCTTCTTCAGTCACCTCTCCAGATTCCAAAAGCTTGTTTTTATAAATTTCGAGCGACGAGGGATGCTTTCGGATGACCTTGTACATGTTCGGTTGTGTGAAAAATGGTTCATCGATCTCGTTATGTCCGAATCTCCGGTAACACACAATATCAACGACCACGTCCGAATGAAAAGTCTGGCGCCATTGTGCTGCAAGCTCACATACGTGAACGACTGCCTCTATGTCGTCGCCGTTAACATGAAAAATGGGAGCATTTAAGGCATGTGCAACATCGGTACAATACTCCGAAGATCGTCCGGCCCTCGGATCAGTAGTAAATGCCACTTGATTGTTCACTACAATATGTATCGTCCCGCCAGTCGTGTAGTTCGGTAGTGCACTAAGGTGTAGAGTTTCATACACCACACCTTGTCCGGCAAAGCTTCCATCCCCATGAATCAATACTGCCATGTTCTTAGTCCGATCCAAATCGTTTGTAAAGTATTGCTTTGCTCGAGTCTTTCCGATCACGACCGGGTCTACGGCTTCTAAATGACTCGGATTTGCAACCAGAGACAAATGAATCCTTTTCCCACCCCTAGTGGGACGATCATAAGAAGTTCCTAAATGGTACTTAACATCACCAGTGCCTGTATATAGCCCGGTTCCGTCTTCGAACTTTGAGTTCTTATCAAATTCACTGAATATCTGTCGTAATGGCTTCCGAAAAACGTTACCTAAAACGTTTAATCGTCCTCTATGAGGCATTCCAACGACTATACATTCAACCCCCAAGTCCGCAGCTCGATCGAACATCTCCTTCATACCGGGAATCAACGTCTCCCCACCTTCAAGCCCAAATCTCTTAGCTGTTTTCATTTTTGTTGCCAAGAAACTCTCAAATTGTGTACTCCACATAAGTCTATCAAGAATTACAGCACGACGATCCTTATTGTAGTGCATAGGCATCGGAGTTTCGATTTTTTCTCTTAACCAATTACATTTCTCTCTTTCTTCGATGTGCATATACTCATACCCTATGCTCCCACAATATGCTTGCTCGAGACGGGTCAATATCGACCTGAGAGTCTGAACCGGTCGATTTTCGGATAAAAAACCAGACATGCTCCACACACCTATGAAGAATTCACGGTCAAGATCGGTGTCGGTGAAACCGTAGAATGCAGGGTCTAACTCATCAGGGATTTCCCTTTCTTCCAAACCAAGGGGGTCTAATTTTGATTTCAAGTGACCATTAACCTGGTAGTCTCTTACAAGCAACATCAAACGCATGCTCTCTTGTATCGTTTGGCCCGAAACTCCGGCCCTCCCCGATGCCTCTCCAACGAAATTTCTGAAGAAATTATCCCAGGATTCATCGACACTGTTCGGATCGGATTCCCAAGCTCTTTGAAGTTCCTCCAAGTACACGCTACTCGTCGCATCGAGGAAGCTATCTGTTAGCTTCGAAAGAGGCACAGCTCTAGGAACAGGCGACGCTTTCTCTTTCGGATTGAATACAGTGGACCGAAAACATCGACTCCGTAAGATCCGGCTTCTTGTTCCATACCATCCACTCTGGGAAACTGTTCTTCTGATCGCCAACTTTCCCACATAAGAAATTGCTCTAAACCAAGCCATTACTTGGGGCAGAAGCTATCCAAAATTACTATCAATGAATGAACATACAAACAAATAAAAAACAAAAATATATCAATCAACAAGGAAATTACTGTAATTTCTATAATTTTTATATGATTTATTGCAAAAAACTTGAGAAAAATGTATATAAATTTTGAAATAATACTTCAAAATACTGAAATTAATGGCATTTCAATATGCAGAAAATAGTAACTTAATGGTATAACAAACTCACTGATCAAGGAGATAAGTATGGCCTTAGTAGTTAAGTGGAGCATTTTCCATTATAGATGGAGACAGTTAGGGTCAAAAGGTTACTTGGGTATGAAGTTAATTAGCTTATTCAGTATTCACATTTGTTAATATATAATTAATTTAAACATTATTAAAAAATATTTTAGTTTCACACATGAGCTTAAAAATCAGTACATGTCTCGGGTTCGAGATGTTATGTACACAAAAAATTTATTGTGGAAGACTCACCCACCAAAGCTGCTAGGTGTACAATGTGAATCAGTCCGAATTAATTAAGACGAAGCCCTGAAACCGAAAAAGTAATAAAAAAATCAACGCATGTCTTTTTAGTGTTATGTATGTGTCAAATCGAATCCGTCTTGATAAATGTTTTTATTAGATTTTGATTATTTTTTGTTGTTTTTAAACCAGTTTTTTCGTTCAAACCCAAAAATTAGAATTTACGGCTTTTGAGTTGGATAAGCTAGTTTGAAAATAAAATTACTTATTTACCCTTATAATATATTGTTAAAATAATGTTTATACATATAAAATTATAAAATAATTTATATTTTATAATATTTATATTGAGAATGAAATTATTTTATTTGTAATTTATTGTAATATTTATATATGAATAAAATTATTTTATTTTTAATTTATTATTAATTTGTAATTAGGCTTAAGGGTTCAATAAGCCCTTAAACTTTTGTAAAAAAGTCAATTAAGCTCTTAAACTTTTTTTGCACCCAATAAAACCCTCAAAATCACTAAAAAAAGTAATTTAGCCCTTAAACTGTTGTAAAAAATCAATTAAGCCCTTAAACTTTTATTGCATTCAATTAAACTCTCAAACTCACGAAAAAAAAATCAATTTGGCCCTTTGATCAACTATGACGTTAACTTTAATATTTTTTTATATTTTTTTGACACTTGTCGCGATAAGATAATACCACTTATCGTTTTTAAGAATTTTTAAATTTTAAAAATATATAAAAAAATCTAAAAACTTTACAAAAAATCTTGAAAAATTTTAAATTATTTTAAAATATAAAAATATTTTTTATAATTGTAAAGTAATATTTAATATTTTTATTTTTTATTTTTAATATTTTTAAAAAATATTATTTATTATTTTAAATTAAATTTCATTTTTTTATATTTTAAAAATATTTTTTTCATGATTTTTATATGATTTTTAAAAATAAATTTTAAAAATTCCTAGAAACAAAAAGTTGTGTTATTTTGTTACAACACGTGTTAAAATTTTTTTTAAAAAAAGTTAAAGTTAACGGTTAAAGTTGGTAAAAGGGTTAAATTAATTTTTTTCTTGAGTTTGAGGATTTAATTGGGTGTCAAAAAAGTTGAAGGGCTGAATTGCTTTTTTTAGTTTGAGGGCTTATTTGAGTGTAAAAAATATTTAAGGGCTTAATTGATTTTTTTGCAAAAGTTTAAGGGCTTATTAGACCCTTAAGCCTTGTAATTATTATATTTATATATAATTTAAAATATACTTTATATTTTTAAATTAAATTTTACAAAATTAAATTTTTTTATTATAATTTAAGTTCACTGATACCTTACAACATCGTATCTAAAATAGATATTTTATCTTTTCAAAATCACTTTTTCAACTATACTTTTTATAAGCAATGCTAAACCAAGCTTAAGTATTCAGTTGAATCGAGTCAAAAAAATTAAATTAATCGAGTTAAAAATTATATTTTACCATTTAAATTTTATTTGAATTTTTTTGCGTCGAGTTGTTTGAGTTTTTATAAAAATTTAACATGATATTTCTTTTCTTTAATGAACCCCGTCTCTTAGACTAAAACACCAATTCATTTTTTTTTGATAAAATGTGTGTTTTATTTATCCAAGAAGTAGAAAACTACTACAGTCAATCAAAGAAACATTAAAAACCTATACATTATTGGTATCCCCACTCTATACAGAGCTTAGAATGAAGTCTATTGTTACTATCTATGTATCTAGTATGTAACTTAATGCAAACAATAGATCTAATAGAGTTAACTATATCATCTTCACTTTGACATGTGCCTGAGAAAAGACAACGGTTCCTCTCACGCCATATAAGATAAATATGACAATTCCAAGCTATTTTTAAAATGAAAACAACCAAAGACTTCCCTTTGAGTTGAGTTGATGCCCATTGGATCTCATCATCCCAATCTCTTATCCTCTTTGTTTGCAAACACATACTCAACACTCGCCTCCAAATTCTTCTAGAAAAACGACATTCAAAAAATAAATGCCCTCGAGTTTCCTAATTATCCTGACAAAACAAACAATCACCAGTTTGTACAAGACCAAATTACAATAGACGAGCACACGTAGGGAGTCTGTCAAGAATGGCCATCCATGCTATGGTTGAATGCTTTGGCACATGAGAAGGATACCAGATCAGCTTATGCCATTGCATTTTATTCCTAACCTCTCGAATGTGATCCCAAATCCAAGAGTGCGTCACTGCTCTCCAGTTATCAACTCCATCAAAAATATGTCGAAACTCATCTCTAATCTTTAGCAACTTCTTTATAATCCAGCTAAAGGAAGTTTTACTTTCAATTGCCCAAAAGTTTACCTCTTTAAAAAAATTTTAAAAAATTTTTTGTAATCCATTTTTTATCTTTATTATTTGTTTCTTTCCAAAAAATTTAATACTTGTTATTAGAGGTTTAATTTTTTTAATATCTTATTATTACGAGTTACTTTTAAAATTTATTTTATTCAATATTTATTATTAAGAGTCTAATTTTTAATACATATTATTTGATATTTAATTTTTCGTGATATTTATTCTTAGAAACTTATTCTTAAAATTTATTTTTAATACTTTTTATTTGGGTTTTATTTTTTTTCAATACTTATGTAAATTATTCTGAAATATTTTAAATTAGTTGTATGTAAATTTAAATTAATTAAAATTTACTTGTTAAGAGGAACGAATCATTGATAAATAACAACAAACAAAACATACGTTTGGTGAGAAGAACGAGGTTAACAAAACAAAATCTTATGTTTCTAATCATGTTTTTTTAATATTTATTAAAAATTATTTAAAAATTAAATTCTAAATTTTATTTTTATTTTTTAAATTTTAAATTAAATATTTTAAAAATACACTCTACATTTAATTTTTTTATAAACTCTATTTTAAAATTTTATTCAATAATCAAATATTATATGAATAACTGAAATTCACTAATTAATCTAATGACGGAGCGTATTTATATTATTTCGTCGTAAATTTAAATTTTAATGTTTAATTTAAGGTTATTAGATTTTATCAAATCCGACTTTAAAAATTAAAAAAACTACATCAAACCCTAATTAAGAAGAAAAACTCAACCTAATTAAATTGGATTAAATTAAAATTTGGAGTTGGAAAATTAATCTAAATCTTCCATGTGCCCTAAAATATTTTATGTATATAAAGAGACAAATTTTTTTTTATATAAAAATAACAATCTTATGGATTCACATTATTGGTAATATTATAGAAATAGAAGGATTAAATTGTATAAAACTAAAGTCTAAGGGTTAACTTTACAATTTCAAAATGATTAAAGGACTGAATTAAGAATTATACCTTTTTCTAACTAGGTTTGGCTTCATTGTCCTACCCACGTAAAACAGTTCCCTCCTTTCTCTTCGTCACCGCAAAACCAAAACCCTCAAAAACCCTAAATTCCACTCTATCGAACAAGCAGAAGAAGATGAAAAACCTGAAGCTTTATTCAGAGATTACATCGAATCTTCAGTTACAATCAGAAGGAGAAGTGTTACTGTTCTCTGCATATGATATCGAGAGAAATCGCTTCTTCTTTGTTTCCTCGTACAATCTTATTTACACACTCAATCTTTCCTCTCTCCAGGTCTGCTCCCTTTCTTCGCTCTTTCCCTTTAATTACTTGATATTGGACCGATATATCATGTTTTTTTAATAGAGAAATGGTTTATGGTTAGCTGAATCGAACTTTAGGATTTTACTTTTTTTCTGGAAAGCTTATGGTAAAGATTTTACCTTTGTTTAGATTTTTAGGGAAGGGAGTAACCCTTTTCTGTAATGTGAAATGGGGTATTTGTTGTAATTCTAAGCGAGGAATGGTGTCTTAATTCGGATTTTTTTGTTTGAAATTTGGCTTTTTTTTTTTTTTTAGATTTTGTTTTTGTTGTGCCATGTATACTTGTTGACATGAGTTGATGAATCTTTCAGAATGAACGGTCGTGGACAAAAGCTCCATTACAAGCTGAAATGGATCCATTGGATTTGGAGCCTGATGATGTTATTACTTCCTTTGATTATCTTATGGAGAAAGAAGCATTGATAGTAGGTACATCGAGTGGACTTTTACTACTGCATTCCGTGGACGGAAAGGAAACAGAAGTTGTTGGTCGGGTTGAGGGTGGAGTGAAGTGCATTTCACCTAGTCCAGATGGAGACTTGCTTGGGGTAACCACTGGTTTCGGACAATTACTGGTTATGACTCATGATTGGGATTTGTTGTATGAGGCTTCATTGGAGGATCATCCTGACAGAGTTGACGTAAGTAAGGACTTTCCTCCATTCTTCTCTTCTCTTTTTTGACCTTATATCTCTAATCAATTTCTATGTATTGTGCCCTCATACTTTTTTCAGATAGGTAGAATAATAATTTTTCAATCATATAAGTTGCTTATGTTGTTTGTTATATTTGTTTTTTATCGACTTGAACCGGGCTTCAGGTGAACCCGAATTTTCATCCAGAGAAATGTTTGGAAGTCCCATAACTTGGAGAGGTGATGGGAAGTACTTTGCCACTCTAAGCAATGTGTTGAGTTCATCTTCTTCGAATAAGAGGCTTAAGGTTTGGGAGCGGGATGCTGGAACAGTACATGCTTCCTCAGAGCCAAAGGATTTAATCGGGTCGGTTCTGGAGTGGATGCCTAGTGGAGCTAGAATTGCTACTGTTTGTGACAGGAAGGCACAGAATGAGGGTCCATCAATAGTTTTCTATGAAAGAAATGGGTTAGAGAGAAGCTCATTTAACATTGGCGAATCAGTTGATTCAAGTGTAGAACTTCTGAAATGGAATTGCAGTTCCGATCTTCTTGCGTCTGTTGTCAGATGTGGAAATTATGATTCCATTAAGATCTGGTTTTTCAGCAACAATCATTGGTATCTAAAGCATGAAATCAAGTACCCAAGGAAAGATGGAGTTCGATTCATGTGGGATCCAACAAAGTCGCAGCAATTGATTTGTTGGTCACTTGATGGGCAGGTCACAGTTTACAAATTTATCTGGGTAACAGCTGTCATGGATGAGTCCACGGCTTTAGTTATTGATGGCTCTAAGATACTCGTGACCCCTCTCTCTTTGTTCTTAATGCCACCTCCTATGCATTTATTCAGCCTTAATTTCCCATGTGCTGTTCGAGAAATGGCTTTTTATTCAGTGACTGGTAAGAATTGCTTGGCTGCTTTTTTATCAAATGGATTTCTGTGTGTTGCAGAGCTTCCTATGCTTGATACTTGGGAATCTCTAGAGGGAAAAGAATTTAGTGTGGACCCGTGTGCATCTGAAATGCCACTGGGGTCCTTTGTACATTTTATATGGCTGGACTCACACATGCTTCTTGCTGTTTCTCATCATGGATTCAATCACAGCAACTGTTACGTCCAAAAATCTTCAAAGGAGGATAGGCTTCTTGGTTTCTATTTGCAGGAGATCGAGCTTGCTTGTTCTGAGGATAACGTCCCAGGACTTCTGACGTGCTCTGGCTGGCATGCAAAAGTTTCATACCGGAGCTTGTTGGAAGGACTTGTAATGGGTATTACTCCCAATCCTGCTAAAAGATGTTCAGCTTTTGTCCAGTTTGATGGTGGAGAAGTTTTTGAATATACATCTAAGTTGGGAATTAACAAACGAGATTTTAAATATGATGAGTTAAGGTTTTCTTCATCTTGCCCCTTGATGAATGTGGTTCTAGTCGGTGCAACCGAACCATCAAAGCTATTGGTTTTTGGTCTTGATGATATGGGGAGGCTGCATGTCGGTAGGAAAATACTATGCAGCAACTGCAGCAGTTTCTCATTTTACTCTAATTTAGCTGACAATGTAATCACCCATTTGATTCTTGCAACAAAACAAGATTTGCTCTTTATCGTGGACATCAGTGATATATTGCATGGAGAATTAGAATTAACATATGAAAACTTTATCCATGTTAGTAGCAAACGGAAGGAAGAGGAGAGTATTAACTTCATAAATATTTGGGAAAGAGGTGCCAAAATCATTGGTGTTTTACACGGAGATGAAGCTGCTGTCATATTGCAAACAAATCGTGGAAATCTGGAATGCATCTGTCCGAGAAAACTGGTGCTAGCCTCAATTGTCAATGCTTTGAACCAAAGACGCTTTAGGGATGCACTTCTCATGGTGAGGCGACACAGGATTGATTTCAATGTGATTGTTGATTATTGTGGATTGCAAGTGTTCAGCCAGTTAGCTTCAGAGTTTGTCAGACAAGTCAAAAATTTGAGTTACATAACCGACTTTGTTTGTGCCATTAAAAATGAAAATGTGACGGAGAAACTTTACAAGAAGTTTCTCTCTGCACCATGCTGCAAGGAGCAAAAGGATCTATTAACCAATGAGTTCAAGGGTTCTGATACTAGTTTAGATTCAAATAATAAGGTGTCATCAGTGCTTCTGGCCATAAGGAGGGCTCTTGAGGAACAAGTATCCGAGAGTCCTGCAAGGGAGCTCTGTATTTTGACCACTCTAGCTCGTAGTGACCCCCCAGCTCTTGAAGAGGCTTTGGAGAGGGTAAAGATCATCCGGGAGATGGAGTTAACAGGTTCTGATGACCCAAGACAAGTAAATTGCCCTTCTGCTGAAGAAGCTCTGAAACATCTTCTGTGGTTATCAGATTCAGAGGCCGTCTTTGAAGCTGCTTTGGGTCTTTATGATTTGAACCTTGCGGCTATTGTGGCACTGAATTCACAACGAGACCCTAAGGAATTTCTTCCCTTTCTCCAGGAATTGGAACATATGCCTGTTCTCTTGATGCGCTATAACATTGACCTCAGGCTGCACAAATTTGAGAAAGCTCTCAAACATATTGTATCTGCAGGTGATGCCCATTTCTCTGATTGCATGAACCTTATGAAGAAAAATCCCCAACTTTTTCCTCTTGGACTTCAGCTGATAACTGATCTTACCCGAAGAGGGCAAGTCCTTGATGCTTGGGGAGATCATCTTAGTGATGAAAAATGCTTCGAAGATGCTGCTGCAACTTATTTGTGTTGCGCCAATTTGCAAAAGGCTCTGAAGTCTTATCGTGAATGCGGTAACTGGAGTGGTGTGCTGACAGTTTCTGGGCTGTTAAAGCTGGAAAAGAGTGAAGTAATGCAACTGGCTCATGAGCTTTATGAAGAACTCCAAGCCCTTGGAAAACCTGGAGAAGCTGCCAAGATTGCTTTGGAATATTGTGGAGATATTAATGCCGGGATTAATTTGCTAATCAGTGCAAGGGACTGGGAAGAGGCTTTGAGGGTTGCCTTTTTGCACAGCAGAGAGGATTTAGTCTCATTGGTGAAAAATGCTGCACTGGAATGTGCAAACAGCCTAATAGATGAATATAAGGAAGGGCTGGAGAAAGTGGGGAAATATTTGACTCGCTATTTGGCTGTTCGGCAAAGAAGGTTGCTTCTTGCAGCAAAGCTGCAGTCAGAGGAAAGGTCGGTAAATGAACTTGATGATGATACTGCTTCAGAAGCTAGTAGTGCATTCAGTGGAATGAGTGTCTACACCAGAGGGTACGTGTACTGCATATTCTGTGTTTTGTGTTGCAGAAAATGTGCTGTTTTGCTGTTTTCGACTTATGTTCATTTCTGAATGTGCTGTTTCCTTCTGGCATTAACAGGACAAGAAAAAGCTCTGCTGCTTCAACTGCCTCAACCGCAGCTAGCAGGGCAAGAGATACAAGGCGTCAGCGAAGTAGAGGAAAAATTCGTCCGGGCAGGTATGTGGTAATTCAAGTATCGTGATCTCCTTGCTTTTATCTATATATGTTTTTTGCTGAGACCATTCTTGACATTATAGCCCGGGCGAGGAGATGGCTCTTGTAGAACACTTGAAAGCCATGTCCCTAACAGCTGGAGCAAAGAAGGAACTGAAGTCGTTGTTGGTTACTCTTGTAATGCTTGGCGAGGTAGAAACTGCTCGAAAGGTGCAACATGTTGGAGAGAACTTTCAACTTTCTCACATGGCTGCAGTCAGACTAGCTGAAGATACATTATCTGATGATACCATAAATGAGCAGGCACATACTTTGGAGCGATACCTACAGAAAGTGAGAACAGAACTGCAGGATTCAGATGCTTTTTCATGGCGCTGTCGAGTATTCCTTTCTCCTTGACAGGTTACCTCATTTCTTGTTAATGACCCTCCGTTCAAAATTCTGCATTCCTAAATCATGTCTTATATTATTTGATTTTCCATGGAGAACTTTGTGCACCAGTAACTTCTTCTTAACTGATCCATGTTTTAACTTTCCATCTGCATCAATGTCAAAGCCGAATCACTTTTTAATTTTCTATGGATGACTTTTGAACATGCATTCCCCCTTGCCATGCACATACATAAAGAAAAAAAATGCATTGCCATAATTTTTCATTTTCTTCACGATTCGTTTGTCAAACACACAGCTTCAAAATCCATGTCATGAGTTACAGTTTGATTAACCCCTTCAAGTTCAATGTGCTCGAAGCTTAACATCGAATATTTGCAAATGTGTCTACAGGCACAAGGAGATGTATCTGCTGCCTGCTGTTCAACATTGATTATTTATTCCCTGGAAGTAGCTTTCAAAATCTCCTCCTTCATTTCTTTGGCATTAGGCACTTCATTGGATTTTGCATTTGTTAGCATCTGCTTGCTTATGTTTTGGTTTTGAGTTCTATTACTAGATAGCTCATTAGGGTCTTATACTTCCAGTATTCTATCAAATTGTGTACTGAAACACTATTTTTCATTTAGTTTGATAATGGATGTCTTTGAGATTTCTGAATAAAGATCTTGTTGGTTGGAAAACTTCTATTAAAAATATTGAACTAAATTAAAAGGATTAGAAAAATTGGGGTTAATTTTGAGTTAATTAAAGATTTTTAAGATTGAATTGAATAAAAACACCATCTTTAAAATATTAGATTAAATTAAAAAAGAATAAGAGTGAAACAAAGTAGGGTGGCTAAAGGGTGATCAAATGATGGCTCAGCCTCAGCCAGTCTTTAAAAGGAATTTGAACAAATGGAATTGAAAATGGGGCTGAAGCACCTAAAATGGTTGTGAAAAAGAAAAATAAACCAGTTCAAGGGGTGATAGAAGCTTAGGTTCCAATTTCAAAGAATCCATTGCCTCTTATATGTTAGTTGGTTTCGAGTCCGTGTCAGATACGAGTGTGTGTCCGAGACGAGTATGTTCATTTCGTTCTTCGGCAGATCGGACTATCATTTGTATGTATCAGTGTAAAGAGAGCAGTGTTTAGGGGATTCTGCAGATTTTAGGCTGTGCTTATATAGAGCTGTATTTGACATCAATAAACATCTAATTAAATTAAAAAAGACAATATATAATTATCATTCATGGTTTTATTTCTAAAACTAGTATTAATATGAAATATATTGTTCAAAAACACAGAAATAATAATCCAAAATGATTCAAACTCGAAAAAACTGGTGCCATTATTATGCATCATGATAAAACATATTGGAATAGACTGTAACTTTGATCATATAACATAGTCGCCTGGTGATTGTATATATGTAAAAACATCTTCAATCAATTCTTGCTCGGGACCCCGAGCCTCTGCCAGAAATCCTCCTCCATAAGTGGAAGTCCGTCTCGCAACTTCACCTTCGGTTCCCATCCGAGCAGCTCCTTCGCTTTGGTTATGTCCGGCTTCCTTTGTCGGGGATCATCGGGAGTATTTTCAACCATCGATATCTTTACCTCCGGGTTGATAAGCTGCAAAACCACATTACCAACAAGTTGATTAATTGTTTTTCTCAGAAAATATCCACCTGTTCTATGATAAATGTATGGAAAACTGACCTCCTTCACAGCTTCAGCAAGTTCGAGCATGGTGAATTCACCTGTAATGCAGAAAAAGAACCCAAAGTCGATATCGGATATAACAGAGTTTCAGTAGGTCGAAAAATCGAGAGTGAAGGGACTCATATAATTACCTGGATTACCAATATTAATCGGTCCGGTGTTCTCTCCTTCCATAAGTCGGATTAGGCCATCAACCTTGATCAATTCAAACAAAACATATGAGAAGCGACATTAGTACATAAAGTAGTTTTATTTTTAACAAGGATGTGCCGGCATACCATGTCGGAGACATAACAGAAACTCCTTGTCTGTGTTCCAGGTAATTGAACAGTCAGAGGCTCATTGCTGCAAAAATTTAACAGTTAAAGAACAAGAAAACAGTGAAAAAAACCAGAACTGTCTTAGGCATATCGGTAACATCTTATTACGTACCGGATTGCTTGAGCTATGAAATTGCTGACAACACGACCATCATCAATGTTCATGCGTGGTCCATAAGTGTTGAAGATACGAGCAATTCGAATCTCTGTTATCGTAAAAAAGAGTAAGAATCTTCACTAGGGAAATCGAAAGGAAATGAAAAAAAAAATACAATCGAGCTGCAAGCAAATGGTGTGCATTGTTACCAATGCCATGCTGCCTATGGTAATCGAACATCAGAGTTTCCGCTACTCGTTTTCCCTCATCGTAGCAGCTCCGAACACCTGAAGCATTATAAACAAGCATATCAATCAGAATTCATGTGTAACAAGATCGTTAGAATAGTCCAACTATCAGGCTTCTAGATATAAAAAACCCGAAAACGCTTCATCGATATAAAAAACCCAAAAATGCTTCATCGATATAAAAAAACAAACCGATAGGGTTGACATTTCCCCAATAGCTCTCAGTCTGGGGATGCTCCAAGGGATCTCCATAAACCTCTGAAGTTGAGGTAAGCAAAATCCTGTTTTCAGACAATCATGCCATGAGAACCTAGGAACATGCTTATAACAAAATCTACACAACTTCGATAAGTAACAATCTCGAACCTTGCCCCGACACGCTTTGCAAGCCCCAACATGTTCAATGTACCGATCACATTTGTCTTTATCGTCTGTTTAATGTCATAAAAACATGGTATTCATACATTGAGTCCGTTTAGACAACTGATGTTCCATATAGGATGCTGCCAAGGAAACATACCTTAACAGGATTGTATTTGTAGAAGATCGGTGAAGCCGGGCAAGCAAGATGGTAGATCCGATCAACCTCAACGAGTAACGTCTCGGTTACATCTGATCAAAAACCATTGCTACTTAGAACATGAACATATATATTCCAACATTCTCAACCTATATCTTACAGAACCATATGAAAGTAAACAACAAATACCATGACGGATAAGCTCGAATCTCGGATGTCCGATCCACTTCTTGAGGTTGTCTTTGGTTCCAGTAAAGTAATTATCAACAACAATAACCTCATTCTTCTCATTCTCCATCAACTTGTCCACTAGGTGGGAGCCAATGAATCCAGCTCCTCCAGTAACCAAAATCCTCATGTTGGACTGCAAATAAACCAAATCACACCATGTTACTTAGACAAGGATACATGTACATATCCGACATTGATATGTTCGGCTTTTCTTTGTGTTTTTCGTGTTCTCGAAATCGAATCAATCTTACCTGGAAAAACTTGGAAAATCTCAAAGGAGAGGGACTTGGAGGAGGCTTCTTAGAAGCTGAGTTGTCAGTTCCATTTGCAGACATCTTTCTGGGAATCCTACAGAGAAAATCAAACCGAAACACTCAAAATTTTCCAAATTTTATTCTCTAACAATGCCTATGAAACAAAGAGAATGTGTCCTAATATATGCAAAAATATGATCCAAAATCAATTATTTAATTACTTTAAAAATTTGAAAAAATAAACAAATAAATAAAATCAAATGACCAAACTGCTATGTACCAACCAGAGAGAGAAGGAAACTTAAAAAACAATCAATAGTTTCACATTAACAACTCTATACCCCCCCATACCAGATCTGAATCTGTACCAAAACCCCAAAAATACCACAGAAATTCAAAAAAAAAACATACCTTTGGGAAAACAAAGAGAAAATAAAATTTGGGTTCTTCTTATTTTACTTAGAATTTTAAAGATTTTTGATGAAAACTATGTTCTGAGAGTCTACTTCTAGGACTAGTTTTTATACTGTTTGTTCGTAAGGTTGCTGAAGATGGAGGAAGTCTGTCAAGTCACGCTGCTGATGACGTGGATATGAGTTTTTAAGTTGAAGTTTGGAAGTGTTTTTAGAACTACAGTTGTCTTTCCAATTATGGAATGCCACGTATACACTTTTTCCTATCATGTCCAATTGGGTTGGAGAGGAGAAATTATATTATGGGTCAGTTTTGTCACGTTATCCATAAGATCAACCATTAAAAATTACCCACCTCAGCAATTTTGAATTTTTTAAGTGAAGATTACTTGGGAAAAAAATATGACATAGAAAAATTGCTGAGGAGGATAATTTTTAATGGTTGGTCCATGGACACGTGGTGGGACTGACTCATGATATAATTTTTCGTTGGAGAGGGCTAAATGATAAAAATATCTAAAAAATTATTTCCTAATATATATATATATTTTTTAAATTATTTACTAAATTTTTAATGTTTTTATGGTAAAAGTAAAGTTGCATCCATTAAAACTCGATTTTGAATAGTGATTATTTTTTAAAATTAAAAAATTAAAATCGGGGAAAAGAGGCTTTGACTATTTTTTTGAATTAAAGTGAAAGAGTACATAACAGTAGTTTTGCAGTAGGGGACCATCAATATCTCTGATAAGTAAGTCCTTGATAGAATCCAAGAGTTTCATGGAAAGTGAAATTGTAATAAGTCAAAGTGATATTTTTAGTCAAAACCTGATTTGTTTCGCGTGGAATTCATGTGAAATCTGCCACCCAACCTCGGTTATGTAAAGTTGAGATGACTCGGACAAGAGAAATAGAACTATGACTTGCGTCCGGAGCCTTTATCGCTTCAATAGCACTTATCGAGTCAGATTGTAGCTAAACAAATTCAAAAAATTCAAAACAAACACTAAAGTCGATGGTAAGAGGCTCCGACTTTAAATAGTATTTTTATTTTTTTAATCCGGTTATTATTCATAATCTGATTCTAATGAATTTGATTTCATTGGTACGGTTTAAAGTACAATACTTTGAAAATAATTTTACAAGTCTAATATTATATTAAAAAAATTAAACAATAATATTTATAAGATTTAGCGGTTGGGGAGATTCTTGTTTGATGTGGTTAGATGTATTATATAACATGATAATGTAACTTGTCTTTGTATATTAATTATATTTTTTAGGTTTTATAATATATATCAAAAGATATAAATTTATAATATTTAATTCAACAACTAATTTTAGTATAAAACAAATAATATTCATCCTAAATGGTTTAATTTTAAATTATTTTGTTTATAAATTTATTGCACTAAAATTAATTTAATGATTGTATAATTATATTAGGTTTTATTAGGAAAAAAAAATGATGATTTTTATCCTAAGAGATTTGAGTTTAATTCGTTTTGACTATAAGAATGATAAAAAGAATAAATTTAATGAGTTTTCGATCTGATCTATTTTGATAGGGTTTGATTTTTTTTTAATTTTTTTTGGGTCGGATCTATTTTTTAAGAAGTCTGAGTTGTATTTAAGTTTAGGATAAAAATTCTTCGATCTTTCTAGATTTATTTTATTTACAAATATATATTTATATTTATTATATTTTTATATATCATATTTAATATTTTTATTATTTTTTTTAAGATTAGCTAAATTGAATCAAGTTTTTTATTAAAATTTGGAAGTTAGATCAGAGTCGGATTATACTTTTATTATATTAGATTAGATTAGGTCGAATTTGAGATAAAAATATATTAAACTTGGGTAAAGTCAGGTAAAAATGAAACTTAAAATACATCAATAATTTATTTAGATACTTAAAATATATTTTGGTTAAATAAAAATTTAAAGTTTTTTAAAATAAGTACTCAAAATATCATTTTTATATGATTCTTAAAAGTTATTGTGTGTTATTGATTAAAAAAAATTATTAGGTACTTATTTTATTTTGATAAAATAATATATTATAAATACATACTTTAACGAAAATATTTTAAATATTTATTTTAATAAAAATATAAATTAAATATTTATTTTGATAAAATGATATTTTAAGTACTTAAATAAAAAGGTTAGTATGATTTAAGTACTTATTTGCTGGGATTGAGCAATAAAACCGAGAAAATTGAAAAATCTATTCAAACTGAGTTATGCTTCAGTTCGGTTTGAGTTTATATATTACGATTCGATTTAAAAATTAAAATTTATAATTCGGTTCGGTTTCAAGTTTTCCATATTAAACCCGTTTATTCTATAGCAACCCGAATTAAAAATATATGGAGTATGTTTTTATTCCATATCAAATATATTTAAAAATAGTCTCTTAAAAATATTTAAATTTATTTTTTAAGATAGTCTCTTAAAATATTTAGATATGTTTTCATAATATTAAACTAATTAGATAACATATTTTAAATTCGAATATGTTTTTATAATAATAATTATTTAGGGTTATTTTACGATATTGAATATTTGAGTTTATTTTTAATCAAACAATATATTAGGCTATATATTTATGTTTAAGTTGATGATACAGAATCATTAAGTGTATATTAATTAGATAAATATTTTTTGTGATTTATTTTTCAGATATGTTATTTATTTTGTAATATTTATTATTTTTATTCTTTTTAAAATTTTAGATTTGTCAAAAGCTCGAGACATATATTTTTTGTTCTTGATAGTAAAATAAATTGATATTTAAGGTTATAAATAAATTATTTGTTTTTCTTATTTTTTGAATTGTAAAAGAATCCGATAAAACCACAGGTTTTAACTAAACCGAACTGAAAAATTCAGTTTTTGATCTTTCGATTTTTACATCATTCAATTTCGGTTTATTTTTTAAAAAAACATTAAACTACGGTTTAATTTATATTTATAAAAAAACCGAACCGAACTAAATACAACCTTATTATTTGCTAGATAAGTTGAAAATAAACAACCGCTTTAATGTTGTCATTTTTCCTTAGCGTCTAACGTGTCAGACTATAATTGGTTGGTATAATATTTTATTAGTGGTCCGCGTAGCACTTTATAACTACCGCAAATATAGATAAAATGTCCTAATTATATGGTGTGGGCTTATCTTGTCCTGCTTGATTAAGAGTTTTAATCGTGTGATCCGATCTGATTCGATCCAATTCAATCATGTTAAATTATTGAAAATTATACTCAAGTTCGAACCGACGAGAAAAGTATATAGAAACGATGTTTACTTTCTATTCTATTACTATTATTTAGTGATCTCGATTCGATAAACAAAATTAAAATTAAATCATTTAATTTAAAATATAATAATTTATTAAGTATTTAAATAAAAAATAAATGATAAAATCTTTATATTAAGAGTAGATAAAACTCGACTTTACTTAAAGGTATAATGTTGTTATATGGGAATGGAAATAAAGTCGAATAGGGATAGAGGTAGAGTTGAATCAGATTTTTGGTTGATCTACACCCGATCCAAAAATATAACATCTCTATCTAAACTCAGTTGACATTTTATGATATTTACAAATTTGAATCGATCTAAATTTTAAAGTAAAAAACTCGAACTCAAAATCGATCTAGTTTAACAAATAGTTTTTTTTTTCTGATAAAATAGGGAGTTAATTGAAAAATATAAATAGAAAGAAGCATTATAATTATTCTATTTTTATTAGACAATAATAAGATAGTTGAAAAATATAGAGGAAAACAATATGATAATTATACCTAAATATTAAATATTTTTTTAGAGTAAAATTATTATTTTTTGTCGTGTCAGATTAAATATTTTTTACTTTTAACCCAAATCCGACATGAATCGACAATATCATAAAAAAATTTAACCCGTACAATTTTTTCTTAAAAAAACTTTGATCAGATCAAAACTCGTCTAGTTTGAGTCAAATAATTATCCCTAAAAATATATAATAAGGGTGTAAGGTGTTTTTGACCCAAACAATTTAGAAATTTATAAAAGTTCTTTATTTTAATAAAATTTTTAATTTAATCTCCTCAAATTTTTATAAATTCATATTAAACATGTTTTTTTAAATATTTTTTAATTAAATCCTTTATATTAGAGGATCTATCTTTGTGGAGAAAAAGGAAAATGCATGCTTGGAATCCAAGTCATCTGATATCTGATTGGTAATATAACCAGATTTGTTGCTTTTGCTTGCTTCTTGGATCAACAGGGGTGACCCAAAAGTGGTGCAGGGGCCTTCACTCCCCCAAATGAGATTGAATTTCTATCTAGTCCCTTCAGAAATTGCAAACTTACAAGTTAGTACATCGGTATAATTGCAGTTTAGTCCTTCCAAACAATTATAATTCTCTTTCCAGACCATCTGCAATGCCTATGTTCAAGATCAAGACCATCTACTTTGATTATAAAGCCTAAAATTTTAACTACAAAACTCACTGGAAACATATGTCTATGCATATATATAGCCTTATACTCAGTAGTCTCCAGCACTTCTGCATTGTCCACATATTCGAAACCGAGACCACTGGTTCGCCTCGTAACTTAACCGATATCGACCACGTCCGGAACCAATGCATTAAAGTTCAATCTCAAACTAAAATACAGATTAAGTTTTCTGGTTACAAAACAACACCCTCTGTGTTGATGTTCATAATTTTTCAACAGAATAAGATAATTTGAGTCGATCGAATAAGTAGAAATATATAAAGTAATTATGCAGTAGACCTGCAACCTGGTTGAGCAATGTTTCTGAGCTGCAGAATGTAAACAAAAGAGAAGAGCAAGCACGTTTCCAGACCTAAGTGTCTCAAGTTTATCCATATGGTACCTTAGATGCCTGCAGGGATTTATTTGACCACAACATTTCATCAGAAAAAGTAATTAAATTAGGCTTAAGTGATGAAATGATCCAGTGTTTGCTTAGATAAGAAGACATTATAACCTGTTGATTGAGCAATGTAGGGAGTTTGAACCCCAGGACGGACTCGAGTTCGACGAAGAAGCTTGTCCCTAACAGAAGAAAGCTTGGTAACAACATCGCTCATCCTCATCCGCTCACTCGGTGATTCGGAAGAACATATGAGACCTATTTCGAATATCAAGTTCAAGTACTGAAGTCTCTCATTTCTCAGGTTCTTTTCATTGAGAGTGATGCCTGCAGATGTTCCTGTTCTGATCCTCTCTTGAAGAAGAATGGGATCTATAATCTCAATGATTCGATCGGGAAAAGCTTTTGCAACAAAGCTGTGAAGACTTAGACCTTCTTTGAATCTTTCATCAGTTGGCCTTTTCCCTGTAAACAACTCTAGCAAGAGGATGCCGTAGCTGTACACATCACCTTCTGTTGACAGCTCGCTTCCCATGCCATATTCTATAATCATTTCATCACAGATTACGTTACAAATACTTAAAAACGAAAACCCTCTAAAATATTGCAGAAGAAATGAATACAATGTAATTACCTGGTGGAGCATAACCGATGGTTCCTCTTATGCCAAGGGAGCTTGACTGATTAGCAGGATGGTTAAGCCTATCTTCTTCTTCGTACAGGACTTTTGCTAAGCCGAAGTCACTTATATGGCCAACCATGTTCTCATCGAGTAGAATATTGCTTGGCTTGAGGTCACAATGAATAATCGGCGTCTCACAACGATGGTGCAGATATTCGAGTGCATGAGCAACATCTATGGCCACATCAACTCTTTTGAAGAAGTTTAGGTCTCTTGTTGGCCTCGCGGTGATAGATGGATGCAGCCAGTCCTCCAAGCTTCCATTTTCCATGAACTCATAAACCAAGGCTTTAAAATCATTGCCTTTGTAATCGACCCACGAAATGGCTGTTAATACCTTGACAAGATTTCGATGTCGAATGTTCTTCAATGCCTCACATTCAGCCAAGAAACTCCTGGATGCTCCACGATTCAGAAGATTAAGCACCTTAACTGCAATAGTTGCTCCACTCTCTTCAAGAATTCCTTTATATACAAAACCGAAACTTCCCGAACCAACCAAATTATGCGTGTCGAATCCATTAGTAGCCCTCAGGATGCTTTGGTATGATAACTGCAAAAACGAATTTTCTCCACAAGTTGCTGTTGGCTGCTGCTTTCTCTTCTTTCTGAACCACAAGATGAGGAGGCAAGTGAAAACCAAGGTCACTCCCAAGACCACAACAATAATTGCAAGTTTTAACTTGCTTTTGGATTGCTTTGAGTAACATCTCGACAAGTGTAACTCAGGTATTCCTCCACAGAGCTTGTTGTTTCCCTCAACAAATGTAGCACTTGCATTCTTAAAGACTCCTTCATTTGGTAACACTCCCTCCAAATCATTGAAAGAAAGGTTTAAATACTTTAATGCTCCAAAGTTCACAAGAAATTCTGGAATACCTCCTGAAAGATTATTGTCAGATAAGTCCAATGCCTCAAGGCCTCTCAATGAACTCAAAGATGATGGAATCGACCCTTCAAACATATTGCCATCCAAGAACAATCTCTCTAGACTAGTGCATCTACCAAGGTTGTTTGGAATCAGACCGGATAACCTATTTTGAGAAACATCCGATTCAGCTAGATTTTGTAGGTTTTCTACTTCAACAGGAAGCTCACCAGTCAAATAGTTTGATGACAAGTTTAGTATAATGGTCAAGGATGAGAGTTCAAGTACTTGAGAGGGTATCTGTCCGCTAAGATTGTTGCTAGAAAGACCCAAATAAAACAACAATTGACACTCACCTAGACTTGAGGGAATGCTGCCATTGAGATTGTTAGAATCTAAAGCAAGTTGGATTAACATTGTTAGATTTCCAATGGAATGTGGAATAGTCCCCGAGAGAGAATTAGAATGAGCTTGGAAGATCTTTAGCTTCTGAAGCCTCCCAATATCAAGGGGAATTGGACCTGATAGTAGATTTCTTGATGCCACTAGCACCTCCAAATTGGCTAGATTTATGATCCCACTTGGGATGCTACCTGATATTTTGTTATCTTCTATTACTAAATGTAAAAGGGTCCTAGAAAAATTGCTAATGCATGCAGGAAATTCCCCTCCAAAATTACTTATGCTTATATAGACAAATTCCAGTTTGGTTTTATTGACTAAAGTGCAGAGAAAGTTCAAGTCACCTTCTGTTCTATGTCCCAAATGGTTTTTGCTTAGGCTAAGCACAGATAATTTATCCAACTT
Organism: Abelmoschus esculentus; assembly: GCA_035048815.1. Classification (NCBI taxonomy): domain Eukaryota; kingdom Viridiplantae; phylum Streptophyta; class Magnoliopsida; order Malvales; family Malvaceae; genus Abelmoschus; species Abelmoschus esculentus. The sequence continues at coordinate 1,460,275 of JAUCBN010000021.1, forward strand.
TTCCAATGAAGGAACACTTCCACGGAGTCTGTTATCAAAAACTTGAAGTACATTTAGATTTGAGACATGGGATTTGTCCAGAGATTTGGTTTCCCCCTATGGAAAAGAACTCAACATGTGGCATAGAGATTTCGAAGTCGGAACGAAGAGTACCTTGAATCTTGTTTCCACCAATATCAAAGGCTCTAATGTTGGAGAGATTGAACATTGCAGAGGGAACAGTACCAGAAATTGCATTGTGTTGTAATGAGAAAACTGAAAGATTTGTTAGTTGTACAAGAGCATCTGGTATAGTCCCACTTAATCTATTTTCTCCCAAGAAAAGTACCTCCAAGGATGACAAGTTCCCCAACGAAGGTGGGATTCTCCCTGTCAAACTGTTCTGGTAAACTCCCAAGACTTTCAGGTTCGATATGAGACTCAACGAAGCAGGTATTTCTCCTGTTAACTTGTTGTTTCTCATATTAATGGATGTAAGCTGAGAGCAAGCTGATAAATTGGAAGGAATTCCACCACTGATGGAGTTATTGGTGAGGACTAATCTTTCCAGTCTTCTTAAACCACCAATTTCTTGAGGAATCTGGTTGTAGAAGCTGTTGCCGGCAAGGTTCAACTCCCTGAGAAAGCTCAAGTTTCCAATGTATGGTGATAAAGAACCGGAGAGTTTGAGGAATTGCAGTTCCAACTTGGTGACTCTCTGATGCTTGCGACCGCATGTAACACCATGCCACCGACAGAAGTGAATGGAACTATTCCAGGACTCCATGATCTTTGTCTGATCACCAGTTATCTTGGCCTTCAACTGGAATAAAGCTTGTTGATCACTGTCATTTCCTCTAGCTACAGGTCTTGCTGTTGCTAAACCAAGACCCTGCAAGTTACAACATGAGAGAAGAATCATAATCATAGCTTCAACATAAACAAGGAAACAAGAGATGAACACTTCCGAATGCTTTTTTGTTTTCTCCATCGAAATGAGATTGAATTGTATATGAGAGTGTATGGCCTATCAACATGAACTAGAGTTCTATATAAGTAGTTTCTGAAGTCTGGTATCAACCTTTTTCCATCACCCTTCAATTGGTTCATGTTTTCCAACTTTGAGAGTCATGTGGCTACGATTTCCAGGGTCATGCTTTAGTTCAATGCGTCTACTTGGGGTTGGTTTTTATGGTTGATATTCACTCAGAATCCATCAATTTCCTTTGCAAGAAAATGATGATGAGGAGACTTGAAAGTAAACTCTAATTGTTTTACATTCAGACATAGTCAACTGATCCTGTGGTTCCATGAATAAAGCAGAGGCTTATGGAAATTAATTCATGAATCTGGAAATGGAAGTACATAAATCAGAGAATGTTAAGCAATAAACACAGAAAATGGAATTACAGGCAGGCTCGTTCTTGAAATTTTGGTGGGCTAATCTAAAAAATAGGCCTTTTTTTTCTGACAAAATGCTAATGAATTTTTATTAAATCCATAAAAAATTATAATATCTTCAAAAATTAAAAAAAACAATCCAAACATTTTACAACCAAAAAAGCAAAGAAAATAAAATTCTTATGGAATTAAGCATATCAATAAAATTCAGAAACTTCCTGAATCTTCTTGTCTCTGTTCAAACAAGACGCATAAAGAAGGAAGGAGTTATAGACGATCCAAAAATAGGCTCTTTCTAATAAATATTAAAATAAATAAATTTTAAGAGTAAACTCTTAATACTAAGTATTAAAAAAGATCAGGACTGTAATAAAAAAATAAATAAATAAACTTTAAAAGTAAATCTCTGATAACAAATATTAAAAAATAGACTTCTAACAACAAGTATTATAAAATATTGGGACTCGTAATAATAAATATAGTATATTGAACATTTTTAAAGTATAAATATCATATTTGGACATTTTAAAAATTAGAAATGTCACATTGAAATTTTTGTTAAAGTACAAGTATTAAATGTGATATTACCTTACTTTATTTATTTTATGGATAAATTATGTAAATCATCACTAAAATTTTATTCTTAAATATGTTTTAATCATCGAATATTTAAAATATTTAATTTACTCAATAAAATTTAGATATTAAATATTTTTTATCACTCTTTCAATAAAATTTTAACGGTGTCTATTACCGACGGACTAAAGAAATTTTCTAAGACTCAAACGGTGAAAAGCTACATCAGTACGATGAAAGCAATATAATGAGAAATAGGTTTTATTCGACAGTGGAAGATAAAATCGACAAGAGAGAAATCAAAAGACTTTTATCTGACTTAGAGCACCTTTCGATAAAATAAAGATCGAATTCACGAGACAAAACAACTAATGAAATTTAGTACCGAATGATGTTGACTATGAACAATGAAGAGATAAAAAAAATGTTTAATGTTTAAACTTCAGTGACAAAAAAATGTTCAATGTCTAAACTCTAACGAGTAAATTGAACGTTTTGAAATTTCAATGATCAACATTGATTTGAGAGTAAAGTTTAGTGATAATTTACATAATTTACCATATTTTTATTTGATTAAAGAAACAAATCTGCAGAAAATAAGGATGTTCAGTATTTGATTAAAATTGAATTAATCAATCAAATTGAAAAATAATTTGATTAATCGATTGGTCATCAAATATTCATTCGTCCGAAGATTTTATAAAGTTCTATTGTCAATTAATTCAATTCGAAATTGAATTGACAAAAAGAAGAGAGTAAAAATAAAAATATGTAACGAAAGAAACTAAAAATTAATTTATTTCAACTTCAATTGCCATTTTGAATAAAACTAAAAAAATAATTAAATGTTTTGGTTAATTCAAAAACATACTAAATTAATTGAATTTGATTCATTTCGGTTAACCGTTAAAAACTTTTAGTATCGGAAAAATATTTTAATACATAAATATATTTAATTTACATATTTTTTTAATTTTAAGGTTTAGGAACTTACGTTAAGGTTTAGGGATTGTGTAGGGGTAGAATTTAAGGTTTATAGTTAGGATTTAAGGTTTAAAATTTAAGTTTTAGGTGTTACTGTTAGAGATTTAGATTTTAAATTTTATAGTTTAAATATGAAAGATTGTGTCAATTTTTTTTGCACAACTTGTACGAAACCATATAGAGGTGGGGAGGGTTATTCTTCCCCAACCTCGAAGATTTTTTTTGTCGTCTATTTAATTTTTTTAATTTTTGGTTTATTTATGAAATTTTACTTTCAAACATTTTTATTTTGCTCCAAGCTAAAATCTTAGTTCCGTCCTCATAACTTATATATCAAAATATAACCGTAAGAGCTATGTTGATTCAATTTTAAGTAATTCGATTAATAAACGAAATGACTGTTTGAAGTTTGAACACACCACAAAAACACCCAAACATAATTAGCATTAATTATAGGATTTTTTTTTTCAATTACTCATTTTTCTTTTCATTTTTATTTTAGTTTTTAAATTTATATTTTACTTTAATCATCCAACTTTTAATTTACTCATATTTTTATAACTCACTCGTTTAAATTAGAGGTGTTTAAAATTATCCGACCTGATTGACCCGATCCGAAAAAAATAGCGGGTAATTTCCGAAAAAAATTACCCAATCGGGCTGGGTACCTGACCCGAGAATTAGTGGGTCGGGCTTGGATCGAAATTTTTTAATTTTCGGGTCTCAACCCGACCCGACTAGTTTTATTATATATATTTTTTAACTTTAAATTATATTTTTATTTTAAATTTCTTTAATATTTATACATAAAATTAAATTTAAATCTCTAAATTAATTTTATTTTGTATTATATATTTTTAAGTTTTTAAATTTCTAAATATATTTTTATTAATTTACTAATACTGAAAGAAAAACGAGATTAATATTTTTAACGTTATTTTAGTGATAAATTTAATAAATATAGATATTTATATACAGCCAAATATTCTAAAATTAACTTTAAATCACTTAATTTTATATTTAATTATGTATTATAAATTTTTAAAATTTATATGTTTAATATATATATTTTAATTTTAAAATAAAAAAATAAAAAATAATAATTGTGAACTGAGTACCCGTTACTCGATTAGTCGGATACCTGGTTTTTACGGATACTCGATAATAAATACCCAGTTTAAATAGACCACGCAAATTTTTATGACCCAAAAAAATCGAATACCCGATTTATCGGGTATCGAAAAACCAAATACCCGATAATAAACATCCCTAGTTTAAACCATTATATAATTATATTATTTACTCATATTTTCTAATTCTAGACAAGTCTATTTACTTTTCTTACACGAAATTGCGAAGAATCTGACCTTGTGGAGATTTTGGACTCATTTTTCTTTTAATAATCTTCTTTGACCGAGAAAAACAACAGTAACCATCTGAATTTTCTTGGAAATGAACCGGAAAAGAGAAGAAAATTAATCCAGGCTTGACTTATAGAGCTATAAATCTGCTCAGAAACTGCTGAAGAATTTACCAAGCTTAGTTTCAGACAAATCTGTTGCAATCTTTCATCTTTGTTGCTGGTAAGTGTTGGCAGCCCTTTCAATTACTTTTATGGTCTTGTTTTTTCATGATACATGTAAGATCATTTCGATTGATGTTGAGTCGAGATCAAATTCGAACAGTTCAAGTTATTGATCGAGTTGAACTCGAGTATTTTTATGCTTGTTTTTTGAATAAATTACTTAAATCGTCATTGAATTTTGTTTTCTAACCAATTTTGATTATTGAACGTTGAAATTTTTTCTTGTGCTTGTTTTCTCGGATTTGTTTTAGGGCTTTCCCTATCATTTTAGTATGTTTTTTATTAAACAATAATCATTTTGCAGAAAAAAATATTGATGGAGTTTGAGTTGAATTTCTTCAAACTATAATAAAGGTCACTCAATTATGGGTATGATTATATTTAGGTTCATCTAATTATTAAAAGTTACATTTGAGTCACTCATTTATGGGTAGGTTATATTTGGGTCATCTAATTATTGAAGATTACATTTGGGTCACCTAATTATAGGTAAGTTTATGATTCGATCACCCTTCATATTTAAAAGAAACATTAATTTGACCGTTTTTTCTTCCAAATCACGTGTATACTCTCATTAACATTAGAGTATTTTATTTGAAATCATTAATTAATCTAATACACTAATTTATAATTTTTTTTTAAAATAAGAAGGGTGACTCAGATATAACCTTACCTATAATTGAGTGATCCAAATATAACCTTTATTAATTAGGTGACTTAAATATAACCTTACTCAAAATTGAGTGACTTAAATGTATATACCCATAATTAAATAACCTCTGTTGTAGTTTACCCTTTCTTCGAGTATCCTTGTGCTTGTGATTTCTTCTATTCTTTTATTAAAAGACCAAACAAACATGTAGGCTATGAAGATCACCGAGATAAACCATTTCAGTCATGGCCACAAGCTCAAGCTAAGCTATTCCGAAACACCATATCAATGTGACGGATGCAAAGAACTCGGATTCGGTTCACGTTACCAATGCAATAAAAAGAAATGCAATTTCCATCTTCACGAAAAATGCGCGGTGGCCGAGCCTTTCGCCACTCATCCGTTCTTCGAAAACACCAATTTTGAGTTCAAGAAGAAAAGGAAACGAGGCAAAGCTTGTAAAGCATGTGGAAAAGATGTTCAAGGTTTCATGTACAAGTCCAAGGGTACATATTTGCACCCTTGTTGTTTGAATTTACCTAGCACATTGAGTGGTGGTAATGACCGAAGGTCGTTGAGACTCGATCTTAAACCGAAGGCCTCGACTGAGTGTTTGATATGTCGAAAAAAGGAAATCCTTAAAGGGAAATTGAAAGGTTGGGCTTATGTTTCAAGTGGTGGGAAGCATTGTTACCATGTTGGATGTGTGAATAGCATGAACTATGAGAATTGGAAAATGGGTTATTTCAATGGATTGCAAAGTGGTGGTGGGGCAAATGGGTTAGTGATTGTGAAAGTAAAAAATGGGGAAAGTTCAAATGGGACTAAGGAAAGTGAAGGGTGGTTGATGGGGTATGCTTTGGATCTCATAGTCCAAGCCGTTTTAGGGGGTGCTTTAGCCTCTTTGTTAGGGCTTTAGATTATACTCAAGTTCAAAATAATCGAAGGTCGATCTACGATTGATATGACTATTATTGTAATATTCAAAAGGTGTTATCTTGAATGTACTTAATTTAGTCTATCATCGAAAAGCGTATCAAATTAAATCTTTCAATTTATAAATTGCATCAAATTAATCTTTTGATCAATGTTGATTATTACAATTCTGATATGATAGTTAACAATATTGACATGACAATTCATATTGTTGGCGTTATAGTTAATGATGATGAAATGATAGTACATGTGTGATGTCATGTACACAATCTTATGTATTAAATTATTTTTCAAAAATCAATTATGTCCTCGAATTCAGTTAAAATAATCAATTTATCTCATTAGTCACGTTATCATCATATGTGTACTGTGACATTATCATTATATGTCATCACATCAACAATATGAACCAGCATGTCAATACCATTAACTACCATATCAATATTATAACAATTAATATCGATCAAATGATCAATTTGATACAATTCACGAATTAAAAGATTTAATTAAATGCATTTTTCAATGAAACGTTGAATTAATTTTTTCAGTCGATATCAGGTACAAAATACCCTTTAGCCTAAAATTTTTTAAACAAATAATGAATAATCATAATCACTTTTCTACTTTAATTTTTTTTATTTAATATAGGGTAACCTCTCCCCATGCCTCAATAAAAAATTCCTTAATCCTAAGTGAAGGAAAAAGGATATATGTGAAAGTGGTGCGAATTAAACAAGTAAACCAGTTACATCAATAAAACAAACACAAGCTACATAAAAAGCTACCCTACACCATCAAGATGTTGTAAATCATCAAGTAAAAAAGCTTGACACTCAATCGGTGGACAAAAATGAAGAATCTCCATCAGCTTTCTTCCTCGTAAAATAACTGCAAGTTTATCCACCATAGAATTGGCCGCCGATTAATATGATGCACAATAACCTCTTAATCTCCTTGTAGCATATCGTGCATCTTCGAAATTAACGTATGATCAGTTTTAGATGAATCAATATCCAAAATACTCTCAATCGCCTCTCGACAATCTGATTCAAGAATAACACAAGCAAAATTCATTCTCCTCGCATGTCGGAGTCCATCAATAACAGCCCAGAGTTCAGCACTAAACACAGAACAAATACCCAAACTGCGAGAAAACTCAAAGAACCACTCACCTTGATCACCTCTAATCACACCCCACCAGCTTTCTTACTATCGATATCCACGACACCATTAATATTGAAGTTAAGAAATCTCTATGCAGTGTATCAGGAATGGTTCAACACGGTATTCCAAGACAAGTCTGTTTACTTTTCTTACAAGGAAATTAATCTGCGGAAGATGACCTCGTGTGTGTATATATATATTGTTCGCATTAAGAAATGATCATTCGAAGATCGGCTATGGCTGTAAAGGAACTGTGGGGCGAGAGTTGCATCGAGAGGGATGATTCAGATCAGCTTGACGTCGAGATCCAAAGTAAAAGCCTTGTGCCGATGAACCGAGATCACCGTCACCCAGCTGTTCGACATGGACAGAGCTTGAAAGTAAACAACGGCGGCACACCGTTGCCGTTGATCGTATTCCTCAAGCTAGCGGTTGCTGCTTTGCTCGGAGATCCATCTCTGTTCGTGTCTGCGGTGTTTCAGTTTTATCAGAAATAATTTATAGGGTTTGCAGATAAATATGTTTGGCCAAATCGCACTTTTGGTCCATCTACTATGCTCAAATTTGTTATTTCATCCGTAATTGTAATTTAATTCGGTATAAATTGGTCTATTTTATTATAAAATATAATTTTTATTAGTCAAGATCGTAGAAACGTAATGAGTAAGCTTCATAATATAATTTTTACTCTAATTGTAAATTGAGTTAAGAAAATCATCATTATTGTACCAAATAATAATTTCAGTTTAGATATTTAATATCGTTAAGTATTTCGATTAAAATTCTAATTGCAATTTTTTCTTTGTCTTGCACTAAAAATAAATTAAATTTAAAATTTTAGATTAGGATTTAATGTTAAGATTTAAGGAATTAAGGGTATAATATATTTTTTAAGGTTTAAGATTTTCTATTTAAAATTTAAAATTTTGGGTTAGGATTTAAATTTATTTTTAGTGTTGAGTATACAGGACAACGAAAAGAGTTACATAATTTTTGTCCAAAAATTACCATTTTAATTGAATAGATATTCCTTCTCCCTTTTCAGTATCTTTAGGGTTAGAGTTTAATTTTTTTTAGCGTTGGGTATACAAAATACCGAAAAGAGCTATATGATTTTTGTCTGTAAATTACCATTTTAATTTAATAAAAATTCTTTATCCCTTTTCGGTTTCTTTATACATGTCACACACTAAAAAACTTGGTTTAAGATTTATGGTTTAAAAAATTAGGACATTATTTATTTTTTAAAGTTTAAAATTTACGGATTATAATTTAAAACTTAGGGTTAAGTCTTAAAATTTAAAAATTTTAATATTATTATATAAAAAATATCGAAAAAATGTAATCTATTTTTATCATTTTAATTAAGGTAAACTTTTACTTATTTTCCTTGATATTTATCGCATAGAATCAACATAAAAATAAGAAAAAAGTAATACAAGTCTTGAAACTTCCTGAAAATTCTTAAAAACTGTGAAATAACAAAGAAATATATATATATATATATATATTAATGTACATTGAAATAACAAAGAACCTTACCGATCTAAATAAAAATGAAATAAAATCGATGGTTTCAGCTTTAATGATATAATAATGAATATGGTTTATTTAATTGTGGAAAAAATACTTAAAAATATTAAAAATTTGCGAGGAAAACTGAATGTAATGATCATTTATCGTCTCTTAATTGAAAACCTAACTAAGATTCAGACATCTGTAGCTTCCTGACTCTTGTCATGTTTCTTCGAATCAATTGTAGAAAATTTACGTAGAAATAACCAAGGAACAAGTCACGCGGTGGTTTGGTTCTATAAATATATGTATATGTCCTGATGAATGCAATTCAATATTTGTGTTTGCAGATTGAAGAGATGCCTACCTTATCGAAACCAAGACGATTCGACGGTCACCGGCACGAGCTTACTCCGGCGAAAAGCAAAGTCCCTTTCTCGTGCGATGGTTGCAAAGAGTTAGGGTTCAGGACATGCTACCGAGTCCCGACACGAATTGTAATTACATTGTTCATATAGAATGTTACATTCCTCTTCCCACAATCTCATCCCACACTTTTTTCAAAAAATGCAACTTCAAATTCTACGAGGAATCACCAACGGGACCGGGAACCAGGATTTGCGATGTTTGTGCGTCGGACATACACGGGTTCTCGTACCAATGCTCCCTTGGCAAGCACGATTTACATCCCCATTGCGCGAACCTTCCTCCATCGTTCTCCCTTCCGGATTCCGACACGAAGATCTACCTTCGAGAGAAGATCAAATCAACATGCTTGCATTGCAATAGCAAGAAAAGATCATCCGGCAAAGTCCAAGGTTTGTCCTATGTTTCATCGGATGATGATAAGCTTTGTTACCATGTGGCCTGTCTGAATGAAGCACATGTCGAGAATTGGAGGAATGGTCAGTTGAAACTCGATTTTAATGGGAATGAAGAGATCAGAAGCCTTGAATTGCCAAGATTAGATCCAAATCAGGTGTTTCGGACACAAACCTCGAAAGCAATGAAGAGACTGAAATGGCTGTTAACATTTATCAAGGTGGTCGTGTCTGCTCTCTTTGGAGACCACATCACTTTGGTTTCCACTTTGTATCAACTGTTTCAGAACTAATTAGTGTATGTTTGTTTGTTGTTGCTGCTTGTTTTGGGTGTGAATAATTTATTGATTATGTTTTTAGTGTGTCTGTGTATTTAAATTCCGAGTTTTTAATTTGTAATTTATTGTGTTATTATGTACGTTTGATACGATTGTTTTCGGTGTAATTTATAAACCGGTTGCGTTCTTAAAATCTATTTGATATTATTTTTAAAAATATATTTTTACGAGTATTGTTTTAAAAAAATGTATTTATAAAATTTTAATATTTGATATTACTTTCAATAAATATTTTTAAAAAGATAAAATATTTATTTTAGACATATAAAATAAAATATATCTGTTATTTGATGTCCAATTCAATACGTCGGAATTTCTAATTATTTTCCTGTGTACTTGTCAAGTAGAATCAACATAAAAAAAAAAGTAAGAATTTTTGGGAGATAATTTCAATAAATTATATTAATAAATAATTTATACCTTGGAACTGACAGAAATTCTTAAAAATCACAAATTATTTGACATAGTTATGATCTTGTTCAAATATTGTTTTTGTTTTAAGGGTAAAATACGTAAATTATTTTTAATTTTTTTAATTTTATTTTGATCATTAAAATTTTAAAACGTTAAATTTATTCATTGAATTTTGTAAATTATTTTTTATTATTTCTCTGTTAATTTTCTAATACTGTAAAAAGGTCGACCATAGCATATGAAACCTCGTTGATCAAAATAGATTAGAGAGTAAAATTCAATGATGATTTACGTATTTTATATATCAATTTTTATTAATATTTTATGAGTAAATTACATCGTTTATTACTCAATTTTTTTTCTCATTTTTATCTTGAATGATATAAATTATTTTATTATTTTTCTATGACATACGATATTTTATTAATATTTTAATATCATATTAGATTTAAAATAAAATCTTTAAATATTAATTTTAAATCTCAATCCCTAACCCCAAATCAACTACCCAAACCTCTAATCAAATTGAAAAAGTAAGCTAATGAAGAACTAACATAAAAAATACGAGAGAATAAAAAATATTAATATGTCAAAGAAAAGGGTGTTTAGGGCTTTCTTTTGATTTGGGATTTAGGGGTTTAAGGTATAAAGATTTTATTTTAAATTTAATATGAAATTAAAATATTAATAAAATATATTATATTATAAGAAAATATTAATAAAATGAGTGAGGTCATCAAGAGCAATTAAAATAGAGTAATTTAAAAATTGAGCGATTAAATTAAGAAATTTTAAACTTTAATGATAAAAATTAAAAATAAAGTTGAGTAATAAACGGTTTAATTTACCTTATTTTGTTACACGTCCTAACGGTGTTAAAGAATTGATTTTGTATAAATTGTAAGAATTATTTATCATGTTATAATATATTTTGATTACAATTTAAATAACATTTTTTAATCATATAGTATATGTATATATATTCATATTTTTCATATGTGAAAATATTTATTCATATTTTTATATATTGGTATTATATCATAGAAATTTGAGAGACTCGTCTTGAACCTAAACCCTCTAATTACTAAAGATTTTGAGTTATTCAAATTTCTATCTTACAACTCAAACTTTATTTGAATTTTTTGAATTGAGTCGAGTCAAATTATTCATTTTTCTCGAGTCGGTTCAAGTTTTGTTCACCCCTATTTTGAACGTAGTGATATAATCATGAATATAGTTTATTTAATTTTGGATAAAATTAAAAAAGATAGATTACGTAAATCATCAATGAATTTTACTATCAAACTTATTTTGATCTCTAAAGTTTTAAAACGCTCAATTTATTCATTGAAGTTTAGATATCAAACGTTTTTGTTACACTTTTGTTAACCTTTTGACATTATCTATTTACCATCAAACTAAAGAACTTCTCCAAGATTATTTAAAAAGAATTAATTATTTATAAAGGGGTGTCAAATTATTTATAAAAGGGTGTTAATTATATATATTTAATTTTTTATATACAAATTATATAAAAAAATATGATTTTCCAAAAATTTTGGGGTGTCAATAGACACCCTAATGATGCATGTGGCTCTACCCATGCGGGTCGGATTCAGGTTGGCCAAAAATTCAACCTGTGCCCATCCATATGCGTTTAATACCGAATAGTTGCCGAGGCTTCGGCCAAAACCAAAAAACCATGTACCAGCCTCGTTACGCCCTCCCCCTCCGGCGCTCCCCCTGCTGCCATATTTCCTTGACCACCACCACCACCACCGGCATTTACCACAAACTACCTCGGCGGGGTCTTAAGCCATCACGCAGCTGGGGGCTTAAGAGGACATTCCAATTGCATTCAGCACTTGGAAAATTATAAATGGTCTCCCGACTATACTTCAATTATCTTTTGTATCCTTCGACTATCAAAAATTATAAATTGATCCAACGACTTAAAAATTATAACAAACTAGTCCAATGCCGTTAGAAAATTAAAGGTTGATGACATGACAGTTAACATAAATTGATATAATTATATAATTAGTCCCCAAATTCTATACTTATTTTAATTTGACCTTAATTTTAAAAATTAACCCACGTAATTTTAAAATTATTCTACACTTATCTTTTATTGGAACAGTTTATGGAAGCTTTGGTTGAAAGAGGAATTAAATTGATAGGTTATTAAAATTAGGGTCACGTCATCAATCATTAATTTTTTAACGGCATTGGATTAATTTATTATAATTTTTAAGTCGCTGGACCAATCTGTAATTTTTGATAGTCGAAGAATACGAAAGATAATTAGAATATAGTCGGAAGACCAATTATATAATTTACCCAATTATTTAATTTTAAATTTTAATAATAATGGATACATCAAATATTGATCCATGAATTTATCTATTCTTTTTATGCAATTTGATGGAGGGAGGAGAAAACAAACACAATAAACACAATTGTATTATTTTCATAAATTTTATATTTTTAGATATAAAATAATTTAACATAAATAATAAAATTATGTTTTATTATTGTTAAATTTAAAAATATGAAGAAAAAATCACCACCATCGTCAATTTATGAAATTCAATCACCGTTGAATTTCAGAATCAACGATTGTTTGATATCAAATTGCACCAGTAGACTCATTTTGACACATTAGGTCTCGAAATTAGCAAATCTTTTGAAATTTTTCAGTGTCCTAACTTTTGATTTTTTTATACTCTTTGTAGCACTTTTTGGTAAAATAGAGGTTAATTTCACACTCAAGGATACGAGACGAAGCGAATGGTAAAATATAGAACTAAACGGATACCATCTAAAGTCGACGATAGTGGCATCCGATCACGATGAATGGTGACCAATAAACAATTGAATTGATTTTTATATTTTATATTTTAAATTATTTTATATTAAATAATAATAATAATAAATGCTAAAAATTCAAAAATAATTGAGACTAAAATAGGAGCAATTCAAAAAATTTATTAGTAAATTAAAAATTAAAAAAATTAAGTGACTAAAATTGAACGAAAATAAAACGGCGACGGAAAAGATTTTAACCCGGGAAAAAGTCTTAAATGCTAGGTTATTTTCATAAAATAAGATACCCAAAACACGACATTTTAGTACTACTACAACCGGGTGACTAAAAAACTGAATTTCTAAAATTAAATGATCAAAATAAAAATACGATAAAAGCGACTAAATACATAGTTTACTCATTAAATCTAGACAAAACTATTTTAAAAAACGACCAATAAGGACATTCATGTTTAGGAAGTGTAAATATTTTGTTACTCCAACGTTAATTGTCGTTAAACATTGACGGAAAAATATCTAGTACAATAAAAAAAAATTACCTAGATAGTCTTTAAGTTTTTTAAGTTTATTTTCTTTGAATTGTTTAAAGAAATGAAGGTTTTTTGAAAGATGGTGAAAAGATAAAATTTTAAATTTTTGAGGGTTAAATTAAAGATAAGATAAAAGTAAAATAATAGTTTAAGAATTATTTAGGTAATTTATCTTTAGGGTAAAATACCCTAAAGTAGGGGAAAAACGCTAAAATATTAGGTTAAATATATCAAAGAAAATACCCAAAACACAACGTTTTAATACTATCACAACCGGGTGACCGAAAAACTGAATTTCTAAAATTGAATGATCAAAATAAAAATACGATAAAAGCGACTAAATACATAGTTTACTCATTAAATCTAGACAAAACTACAATGGTATGTAAAAAAAACTAGGGTATGATCAACTATATTGAACCATCCATGAGCTTTCAGGTTGAAGTACCCATTTTTGGTAATGCATAAGCTGAAAAGACAGATAATATTGCAGCACATAGAAATGCAACGAGAAGCAAACTAGCCGATGCGTATCCTTTATCGAAATAGTCATCCAGGTCCTCCACTTTTAACGCATCGGCAGCAGCCTTCAGATCTTTGGTGGCTCCAAAACCAGCTGCAGACCCTGTGGCCAATATATACGATATGACCTGCGTGTACGTACGGACTCAAAATTTTATGTAAAAAGAAATAAATTTTCAAGAAATTATATTTAAAATATAAGGGATGTAAAATTAGATTATCTATAAAAAATACATAGAAAATATATAAAATATAACGGAACTTAAAATTTTTAGGGGTGCGACTGTCCCTAACGCCCTTATGTCCGTCCCTGTGCATGCATGTAGGCTCAAACATGTCAAGTTCTATTTATTAGAAGAAAAAACTCACAACTATATCGGTACAAGGGGTGAGTATTCGATCAAGTCGAGTATACAAAATTTAAGTGTATATATATTATATATACAATATTACGAAGGATTGACATAAGATTTTATGTTGGGGGAAAAAAGTTATGAGGCGGTGAAAATAGATTTTCAATAAAAAATACATTAAAAAATCTATACGTAGGAATTTTAAATTTTCAAGAGGCAACCACTCCTTAGCCTCCCTCGGTCCATCCCAGATATTGTGGTACTAATCAATTATAATTTAAAATAGATTTTGCGGGGGGAATATTGACGAGAGTATATTCGAGTCAAGGAATTAATGAAAAAAGGCATTTGCAAAAGAATAGTCATTGGACTAAATTGAATAAAATAAAAAATTGAAAGACTAAAATGCAAAATATATATTCATTCAAATTTTCGAGTTATATGAGTCAAATTTTATAACTCAAACTTTATTAGATTATCTTTCAAGTCTAATCAAATTTATAAAATCCGAATTAAATTAAATCGAATCGAATTTATAAAATTTTATAAGAAAAATGATAGATCGTACCTTGTCCGCATAGAAATTAAAAACAAAGATACCCTCACTGGTAATCAATCGACTCCCCGTAGCAATATGATATAAAGAGAGGGCGGTTTGCGAGAGTGAATAAACAAGTCCAAAGATAATGGAAGCAAGGACGTATCTGCAATATATAAAAACTTCAAGGGCGTAAATATAAAATATAATTATTGGTTCTGGTCACTAAGATACAAAAACTTTCAATTCCGTCACTAACGTTATTAATCAGTTCTATTTGGGTCACTTTAAGTGTCCTTTCTTAAATTGATATAATAGTACATTTGTCCCTCAACAATTACATATTTTATAAATTCAGTCCTTAATATTTATAAGCACGGATGAACGTCGGAGTTTCTATTAGGGGTGAACTTATAAAATTTTACGGGATGAATTTTATGGGATATTATAGCAATTGTCCCTAAATTTATAGAGATAAAATTTTACTATTATTTTTAGTAGGATTGGAGATTTTTTACCATAAACTTGATCCCGACCTGTAAAACTAACATATGACCCGGAAAATCATGTAATCAATCAACCCCAACCTCCAACATCTCCTAGAGTAGGGAAGATTGGGGATAAGATAGGATCGAATTTTTAACTGGTCCGCATTTGATCTAAAAAATTGAAAGCTCAACTTGAATTTAATTCGACCCGACCCTCGGAGATGTTTCACCTGACTTGAATTTGACCCAAATTTTGAGACAAAAAATCCATTTTCATCTCTGGGTTGACCCAACACAAATATAAAGAATAGGGCATTATAACAATTATCCTTAAATTTACAGATATAAATTTCAACTATGATATTTGTTCGGGTCATGGGTTTTTCACCTTAAACTTAAACCCAATCCAATTTTATTCTTCACAAAATGGACTCGACCGACTTAAACCCAATTATTATTTTATAAAACAACAACAAAAACCTATCGAATTCGGATAATTTGATCATCTCTACGACCCAAAATTATCATCTTCAGAATAAATTTGTTGAAAATCATTTGATTCAATAACAATTTCAATCTAAAAATGATTTTAAAGCCCTAATATTTGTATAAAATTAAGTACTTAGCGATAAGTATAGACGTCGTCGAAATGAATTTCCGAGTTAACGAAAAGACTAAGCGATACGGTTGCGGAATCAGTGACGAGAACGACGAGTGATGCTAAAAGGAAAGCAAACATTAAGATGTTCAAAACAAGAATACTTATCCGAGAAACCGTTGAAGTTGGTGGTGGTGCCATCCTCCTTTGATTTTATTACATGGATCTTCTAATCAATACACAAAGCTAGAATATAAACCCTCCTTTGCTTCAAAAATGTCGTCTCTCATTTGTTTCTAATGAGTTTTGTAATAATTATGTAATAAAATTATTTTAAAAGGGTCCGAGTACCAGCATTACAACACAGTGATTGAACGATTAATATCTAATAGTTGAAAGTATATTCTAGAATAGATATTATTGTAATCACTGTAGCTGGTTAAGTTTGGTAATAGTTAACCATGTAATAAAATTATTTTTAAAAGGTTCGAATCGATATGAAATTACTCGATCGTTATATCGAAGTTGGTACAATTGTATGAGAGTATGGATGATAAATTTGGATGGAAAATACTAGACTTTGGTTAACAATGGCAACAAGACTTTAATTTTGTCATCTACAATGGTTATTGAGTAATGTAAAGACGAGGGAAAGATATTTTTTAATGTAACCTTTGATATTTTTATATTTTTCAATTTGGTCCCCAAAAAACTAAACACATCTCTTTCATTACCACCACATTATTACCAAATCTCCAATTTGGTCACCTTACTTTTCTTCATACCAACAAAATTAAAAACTAAAAACAACTTTTTAAATCTTCTAATTTTTAGAATACTTCAAACCCATCAAAAAAAAATAAAATTGATAGGCTTTTCAACTTTCAAAAGAAATGTACCCTTCGAGTGGTCGAAATGTAAATGTAAATGTTGTTAGCTTTAGGATTTTCGAGTTCGAACAACTTATCTGTACGGTATATATTATTAAAAGATTTTCGAGTAAACTAGTCTTATTTAAGAAACACCGAATCCCTAACGTATAAATATTGATGATCAAATATATTATTACGTTAATTATTAAAACATCATGTCATACTTTTGCTAGAGTTAACAACATAATGATGAAAATACCCCTTCTCGAGTATTGTAGTGACAAAAACGTAACTTTTTAAAAGTCAAATGGTGAAAACATAATCTTACTAGTAATGTAGTGACTGTGGCTGTAATTTATCCTAATTTTTTAGTTATTTTAAAAAATAAAGAATGCTTGGTTGACCGATTATGGCCGGCCAAGTCCCTATCAAAATAAAACTTGGGATATATCTTTCGAATTTATATACAAAATAAGATCAAGTATACAGTGTAAAACTCTTTAAAAATCAAGAGAATCTGCCTCAAAAGACACAAAAATACGAGTCTACAAAAAAAAATATTAAATTTAGTCATACTCTTTTCTTAAATAGAGGAAAACAATACTCTGATAACACCGTTATAGGTACTATTTTCTTCTATTTATATTTACGGAGATTTCAGATTTTTAACTAGGTTTATAGTGTCATCCACTTATCAATCAGAAAATATAAATTTATTAAATATAAAATTATTGAGTATCGTTAGAAACCTCTCTAGATTTGTATAGAGAACAAAAGTATTACACAACTAGGCATGACACGCACTCAAGATGAACCAATAAACCAAAGAAGCTACCATACACCTAGGGGTGTTCAAACTGTTTATTCGATCAGTGGTCGAACCGAAATACCACAAATCGAATTAACCGTTTTTTTAAATCTCTAATTGTTAGTCAAATCAAACTTTTCTCGAAATAAATTAATTGAATCGAATAAATTTTGGTTAATTCAGTAAACAAAAAATTGTTATAAAAATTTGGAGAAATTATACAAATGATTACTCAACAATGTTAAAATAATCCTTTTAGTCAACGAACTTTCAAAAATTATAAAACAACAATTAAATTTATCTAATTATTATAAATTGATCATTTAATTATTGTATGTTATAAATTATTGATAAATTTTAAAAATTTTAATGAATATTTTTTTAATAATTTAATAAATTTAATTATCATTTTATATTAATTTGATGAAATTTAATGACCAATTTATAATTTTTAAAAGTTTAGTGACTAAAAACAATATATAATATAAAATATAAAATTTTGATTAATTCAGTTAATTAACCTATTTCGAACCGAATCAACCGTTAACCGAACTTTGAAGAAAAACTTTAATCACTCACCAACCAAACAAAATTCAATAACCGACCGTTTAATCAAATTAATTCGGATTGATCGGTTAATTTAGTTTAACCGACCGTTTGAACACCCCTACATACACCTGACCAAACAATCAAACTCTAAGTTACAATGAGCAAAGATGATAAGGGAAAACACAATTATAACACAAAATTTCATTGCAATAAAAGCTCATACCATATTCACACAAAAACAAGACAGACATTAACATTTGAATCAGAAGCCCATTAAAAACCCAATATTTTGATATATTTTGTATGTCCGAACCTAATATGCATTAGCCCATTACACATTTATTAATTAAAAGCCCAAAACTCTCAAAAGAAACCCAAAACCCACAAGCACTTAAAGTACCCAACCCAAATCAAATTGGACCAAACCGGGTCGAGAGGATCGAAATAGGTCAAACTAGGTTAAAGTTGTGAATCGAGTCAAACCAGGTTAAAATAATCAAAACCAACTAAATAGACTTGAACTAATCAAAGTCAACAAGTCAAGGTCAAAGTCAATGGTCAATCCTAACTAGAGGTTGATTAACATGTGAGGCTGATGATCGGTGAACGAAAAAGCATGAGTCTCGGTTACACTAAAAAACTTTCTCTAATTAGGTCAAACTAGGCTAAACTTGTTAATCGAATCGAATCAGATTAAAATAATCAAGACTAACTAAATGGATTTGAACTAATCAAAGTCAACGGGTCAAGATCAAAGTCAATGGTCAATCCTAACTAGAGGATGATTAACATGTGAGGCTGATGGTCAGTGAACAAAGATGCATGAGCCTCGGTTACTCTCAAAAACTTTCTCTAATCGATTAAATTTTAAAATTGATCGTAACCTAAATAATTATACTCGATTAAAAAATCAACAAAACTAGATCAATCAAATGATGTTGCAATTCCATGATTAACATTAGATTATATGTCCACCCACCTCTCCTCAAGATCAATCTTTTAAGGATTTTATTACAAGGACAACATAATTATGTTTCAAGTGAGCATTGCACAAATTTAAATCATGATCTAATCAACTTTAAGACTAAAGTGAAAGACTTGACTCAATCAATATAAAGAAAATGATTAAGTAGGACCAACATGTTTTATATCACGACAATTTCAATTTATTTCATATCAAGTTTGTTTGGACCTATTGGCATGCCCCTATAATTTTAATATATTAGATCTGATATTAATCGAACCCGAAATTTCTGAACTAATTTTTTTATATTTCATTTATTTTTATTGTGTTTTTTATTTTCATGAACTTTTAAGCACAATTCATATATATAATTTTAAAATTTTATTCACCAATAATTTTAAAATTTCTTTTGTTATTTAAATCCTTATTTCAATAAAATCAGAATATTTTTTAAAAAATAAAATTTTATCCATAACTTATTTGATTTATCGAAATAAAATTTATAAAAATATAAATATAAATTTATTTATTTAAAATTAGTTTCTCTCGAGTTTCAACAAAGATAACCGAGGAACGTGTTTGTATTTTATGATCACTATATAGTACGATAAAATTCTAACAATACTGAGAGAATTTAATTTTTTAAAAATAATAATTTGTTAAAAAATATGTTTAACTTATTTTTATTAAAAATAATTATATAATATTTATGAAATATAATTATGAAAATATCAACAATTGCATTTTTATATATTTGCCATTATTTTACTTCTTAAGCTAATTTAAGGCATAAAAACTAAACTAAATTTTGATATTGAGTTTTTTTTATCCTTACTATTGTAAAACTTTATATACATTAATATTATACCATAACGTTCGTTTGTTATTTAAACAGATATTTTAACGACGTTAGTTTTTTATTATGATTTTTTCGAGAATTATAAAAAGTTAGATCCCACTCGGTTGATAGTTGTTCATTAATATAATTTATCTTGGTTAACGAAATATTCTGCCTGATAGTTTTGGTCGCTTACCACTCAATTTTCACTTATTATATGTCTCAGTTAGATAAAGACAAAAAGAATCAGGAAAGCTTTTGAATTTTAATGGTATATTTATCTCTATAAAAATTTTCAATTTTTTATTTAAGATTGTATGAGATTTTGATATATTAATCACATTATTCTTATTCCGAGATGAGTTATAATCATAATATCTTATATAATTTTAATAAAAATTCAACGATTATTTTTAATATATATATATATACCAAATTTTTAAAAATTACCTTATCATCCATCTTATGATGTCTAAAGCTACAAAGGCCTAGATACTTTTAATTACCTTTATTTATGACATCACATTCCAATAAATCTTTTGGAAGAAAATAATTTAATAACTAAGACTCCGTTGTTATATCGAATAATTCGATTAATTTAGTGATAAGAATAAAATCAAGATTAAATAATAAAAAAGATTAAATGGTTTAATTTTAAAATTATAAAAAATAATAAGTGTTAAATTTTAAATTTTTAGAGGATCGAGAGTTAATTTGACATTTATTCAAACTAAGTAAAAACTAAAATTTAAAATTCTAACCTGTCATTTTTTAAATAATAAATAAGGCTTTACAAATTTAAATAAAAATTAAAGGATTTCGTACCATGAGATATCGTGGATTATTTTTATCACATCATCCCATAAATCACATCAATTTCATTAATTTTTTTTATTTTATCTTTTTATCAAGTAAATCTTCACTAGTATTTACTGTAAATTGAATTAAAAACACTTTTTACCAAGTGAATCTTCACTTGATAAAAAAGATGAGAAAAAATTAATGAAATAAATGCATTTAATTGGTTGATTCTATGGATAACGTATCGAAAATGACTCGTAATATAATAGACACGATACATATAAAAGCATATGTTTGATTTTAACTATTTTAGTCAAAATTAACCATAAAAAAACTAATTTAGTCAAAATTAAACAATTCTATTTGTAGTGTGATTTCTTCTATATGGCCTTTTCTTATGTCATCATCTTATCTAGACTTCAACCAAAGCAAATTTGCAAGCAAAAGTTGGTGCCTAATTGCGTAAGATTCCAATATTTTTGCATATATGATTGATTGCATGGGGAATGTACGTGGAATGGAATCTAAATTGATTTAAGAAAATTTTTATTTTTTTATTTTAAATTTAGATAAATTTGTGTATACAGGGACGAAACTATATGGGTTGGGAAGGGTAATTTCCCCCACCCGAAGAATTTTTTTACTTTTATTTCCATATTTAAATTTTTAAATTTTTTTTATGAATTTTCCTCTACTTCTAAACATTTGTGTTTTACCACTGTCAACCCCAAATCCAGACTCTGTCTCTGCGTGTATACGTGCGAATTATATTATTCAAACTCATGTCACATAAAAAAATATCATTATTTACCACCGAAACCATTCGATTGGCTAATCTCATGTTTTTAATTAAGAAGTTCAAAATAATACATATTGAATACTAAAATTATGGGTAATTCTTTTCCTTCGTCTAAACTTATAAAATTTTATGGGCAAAAATAAATTTTCAATAAAAAATGCATATATTTTTCTGAAAATTTTAAATTATATACAAATTTTAAATTTTTAGGGAGGCGACAACCCTTCCGACCTTTCTCTATATGTATCTTGATCATTATAATAGATATTTATAATATCTAATTTGAATTAATTAATTAATATAACGAATGTTAATCATTATATCAAAATTTGTCATTTTCCTTTTTTTTTTAATCTTTTCCTCTTTTATCTCTTTTCCCATATTTGATATAATAGCTACCAGTAATATTTTTTTTCATAAATAATAAACTACTTAATCTTAATTTTTTTTTCATTACTAATGAGGAAGATGGAAATTTATGACTTAAGAAGTTTTTATTAAAAATTAAGAAATATTAATTATAATTATACGATATATTGTGTTTTTAAATAAATATATATACATATTTAAATAGGATGAGTCTACCACGTGTGTCGAACATTGTTGAACACCACTAACGATGAACACCGCTGAACACTATTAAATTAATTAATAAAAATTAAAATTTTCAAGGACTAAACATATAATTTCAAATTATTTAAAATAAAATTTTAAACAAATTATATATTATATTTTAATTTTTAAAATTATTTTAAAATTATTTTTAATTTTAAAAAATATTTAATCTAAAATTTAAAACCCTAAACTCAAGCTAAAAATACTAAACATTAAATCTTAAAATTCAAAACACTAAATCATAATCTCTAAACCCTAAAATAATAAAATCATAAACCATAACCTAAACCCTAAAATAAAAATTTCTGAAACTCTAAAAAGTATAAACCCCACCTAAACTTGAAATCCAAAATTAGTTTAAGATTTAGATACAGGGATTTTGGTTATTTTAGGGTTTAGGATTTAGATTTAGTGTTTAGGGTTTAGTACTTTTAGGGTTTTGAGATTTTATATTTTAGAGTTAAAGTTTTATGTTTAGTGATTTAGATTTTGAATTTTGGTTTTAGGGTTTAGAGTTATTTTTTATTTTTTAAAACTAATTTAAATTAGTATTTTATTTAATTATTTAAAAAATAAAATAATATATATATAATAATTTAATAAATAATTTATTTTAAATAATTTATAATTACATATTGAGTCCTTAAACTTTTAGTCTTTACTAATTAGTTTAATAATGTTCAACGGTATTTATCATTAGCGATATTCAGCGATGTTCGACGTCTGTCGTGGGATTTTTCATTTAAATATCAAAGATAATTTTTTAAAAGAGAATCACAAACCCTACAAACATATATAAGTACTATAAGACTAACATAAAAAATAATATAACCATATTCAAAAGTACTTAAAGAGGTGAGATTAGGATGAGGCTTTTAATATATTCGTAGCGAAGAGAGATAAAGATTTATTTTTTAAAAAAAATAAAAATTTATTCGATAAAATTCTAAATGATAGTAAATCAGATATATCTAATAAATTTTCGTAATAAGAAAAAGAAAGTTGCAGATAGAACGACTAAAGTCGTTTTTGATTCAAATTTTCAATTAAACTACTTTGTCACTCCACCGTCGGAAGTAGTGACAAAGCTAAATGGGATGAGAGGGGAAATCATCCCTCACTCTGATTTTTTTTTTTTACATGTGTCTTCCAAGCTACTTTATCTTGAACATTTTTTCGATAATTATTATCGTACGTATTTTTTTCTTTTAATTAAATTTACCGAAGAATACGATAATATCGAATTTTTTCGTAAAATATGATAAAATTAACGAAGAATGTGTAGAATTTACGAGGAAGAATCTCTATGGAGTTGTATGATTGGGCACATGTGGAAGAACGTGAGGGACTGAGCCCCAACACAAATGAGAGAATCTGATAACAAAGTAAAGCAAGAAAAAGTAAAAGGAGGTTTCAAAAGGGAAAGTTGCAAGAGAAAACAGACAGAAACCATACATACATGCATGCATACATACATACATCTCGATATAATACTCAATTATATTAAAGATTTATGATATAAATTAAAGTGAATATTAAGTTCAGTGATCTAAAATATAAACTACCATATTCTCTATCCTCCATTTCTTGTCCAACATGAATTCAATTTAACTACTCGATTATAATATATAAGATTAGTCATTGTTATCGATCGTTGATATTTTGATTCGAAATAAAGGGAGAGATTTGCTTTTTTGGATAAATGCCTTTATTCCATGTTAGTAGGCAGCCTTGGTTATTACAAAAGCAGATCTAAAATTCAGATTCCATGCTCTTATACTATGACTTACAAACACACCTAAAACAAAAGGAGTTTGAATTTCAGACATTAAATTATCAATAGCATCAAAAGATTCAGACATTCTTGAAATAAAAAAAATAAAACTTTAATGAATATATTAAATATTTAAAATAAATAAAATATTAATTAGTGTTAATGCAGTAACAAAGTTAAATAGGGACGGAAAAGGACAATCATCTTTATCCTAAAGATTTTTTTATCTTTAAAAAATTAATTTATTTACGAATTTACTCTTCCATTTTTAGATATTTATGTTTTACATCCGATGTTTATTCGTATCTTTTGTTAAATTAAAAGATGTTAAAGCTTAAGCATGGTTAATTTAATTTACTCAATAAAAATAATTGATTTAATTAATCAAAGAAACCCAATTTAATTTATGGATACATAATTTTGTAAAAGATACATATTTAAATTTTAAATATAATATTATTAAAATAATAATACAGTGAAAGAACGATTATTGTTCTTGGAAGTCAGGGTTCGTACACCAGTGTTCCACATAGTAATTGAGCGATTAATATCTAATAATTAAGAATGTTCTGAAACAGATATTATTATAACCGACTAAAAAATATAAAATTTAAAACGGATACGAAAATTACTAAAATAATTCTATAAAACACAGAACAAAAGTCTTTGAAATGTAATAAATTATTTTTTAATTTCTTCTTGTCCTTTTGACTTCACCTGTCCTTTAGGGTTTCGGTCTTACGTTAAAAAAATTGTTGACAAAAATGGAGTATCATTGCATGGTTTTGAGTGAGATTTTGGCGTTTTTCATTTTTGGTAGCTTTAGCTTTAATTTTCAAACTCTCAGTTCATATTTATTAAAAAATAAAAGAAAAAAGTTATATTTATAATTGATTGGTAAAATTTTAAATAATTTTAAATATTTTTTAATTTATTTATAATTATCAATTTATGTTTAATAATAAAAAAATTGATTAAACGAAGATAGTTACTCTATCAAGTTTATAAATATTCGTGATCACTTAATTAATTAATAGATCTCAATAATAATTTTATTAGAGTGATCATTTATTTGATTAGACATTGTTCGATGAATTTTATTTTTTTTATTTCAAATGTTTAATTTTTATATTATCTTTAAACGTATAGTTTTAATATCGTATCTATATCATTCAGACTCTTCCTCACTCTTATTGAATCATATTGAACATTTTTCTCGTATATATTGTACGAGTGATAATACTAGGGACGAAACCAGAATTTAAGGTGTAGGGACAAAACATAAATGTTTAAAAGTGGGGTAACTCTTTCTACCCCACGAGAAATGAGTAAAAATCTTTTACCTCAGAATCGTGCATATTTTCATGTCTCTTACTAAAAAATCTTAAAAAATTGAATTTTAAACTCTAACCCTAATTTTCTGCATCAAAAATCCTACACCCTAAAAACACACCTTACCCATAATTTCTTAAACCCTAACCTTAAACCATAAACCCACTAATTTAAAGTGGAGGCATTAATGGAGGCACGATTAGGAGGTAGACGATTTGCACCCACGACAAATTATCAGATAGATATGACTCACCACATCATCTATGTCCCATTCAATAAAATCCATTAATTTCAGCGTAACTTCTACGTAAGTGCTCACGCTTTAATAATATGTAGGAAAAAATGAAAAATTACCTTAAAAAATAAGATAAAAATTACTATTGAACGAATTATAAATAACATGATAAACTATATTCATCTAATAATTTTTCTTACTCCACGTAACTTCGTCACTGAATCATACCAAATAAGTTAAAATCAATCAACTTTCTACATTACTTTTTTTAATAAAATTATTTTAAAAAAACATGTCAATATGGAAATGAAAAAAAAATCTATGCATTGAAGACAAAATAATTATTTATTGTTATTTTTGGGTTTTTGGGAAGGTGAAAAATAACTAACCTCAGGTAAAAAACCCTAAAAAATGTGAGACAAAGCAACATCTTAGGGATTTGAAATTTGCCATGAAACTTGATTAAAGCAAGAAACTGAGATTCTGATGGTCAGTGATCCCTACAGCAGCAGTAAAATCAATTGAATCACTTTTACCTTAAAGATTTTACTGTGGTCGGAAAATGTAAGATGGAAAAAGAGTTGCAGAAGAAAATGACCGAGACCACATTTACTGCATATTGTTACTATTTTATCTTCCATCTCGACAAGGATTAATTCAGAATTTTATATTAAAAATATAAATTTTTATATTTATAAATGTACAATTAAATTATTAATAATAAGATATAAAAAATTAAAATTTTTGGGATGGACAGTCCCGAAAATGGAAAATAATAATTTCCTGTTGTTTGATAGAAATTACTGTCACGTTGCATGGAGATGGTTGAAGCTCACTTTCAGCTCTGCCAGAAAGTAGTAAACACTGATCGCAATGTAGTTTAAAAGAAGAGAAATCGATATTTATATTCGAGATATAAGATTTACTTACATAATATAAAATTTTTAAAGTTTATAATAATTTTGGATCGTTAAATAAATTTAGGTCGATGACTAAGATTAATAATAAAAAATGTGAGATTTTTGAGAAAAAAAGAATAAAGATGATCATTTGACTAGAAACCCAACGGATTTTAACTTAAGCCGAACCTATAATATCGAGTGTTTTTTTTTTTTAATTTAAATTTGAATTTAGGTTGAGTCAAGTCTATTATGAATAGAGTCAGGTTAGGTTCGGGTTTATTTTGAAAATATCCGACCAGGTCCGAGATGATAATATACTTGTACTCTAAATATTTGGTGATAATTGCAATAATGCCCCTCTTTCTATATTTTTTTCAATTATCTCCTTATTTTTATTAAATGAAAACTGAGTATTTATTGTAACATCCTTCTATGCATATATTTTCTTAAATCTATATTTTATCGAATGAAAATAAAAAATATCTTTTTTATTAGGTTGAAGGTGGATTTTTATACTAAAATTCAGATCGGATGAAAAATCATTTAACGTCGTGTCATAAGAGAGTTGATTAAAAACTCGTCCAACTTATGACCATCTCTAAAATGAGAGTCGATAATCTCAATCATATATTTATAGTATCAGATGGTTTGAATACAATATAAATGGATCTTAACGATATATATACAATCTATTTAAATTATATATATATATATATTAATTTTATGTATTTTTATATCGTTAGATGAGTAAAAATAAATGAACGAGATTAAACTAAAAAAATAAAACAAATAGATTATAATAAAATCAAAAATATGGATACATTCTTCATGTCAGATACCAAACTCTCTTTGTCCCCATGAATATATTACATATACTAATTAAAACCTACTTAATTCCTTAGATCATTACAGTAATATATAGAAATACAACATGAACAACACCAAATTAATAGCTTTTGTCCCCATCAAATTTTGTAATGAAACTCTTGTTTTACTACCCCATTGGAAGCTTGAAATTGGCAAAAGTTAGAGTTGTTTCACCATGGAAACCCCTTATCTATGACTTGATTTCTCTTTGATCAAACCTGTAAAAATAAGTATTAAATTGGGTTTTGAAGGAATATTATACGGGATAAGATCCAGCTACGTAATATAAGAATTTTTAACTTTTACACGTTTTTAGGATTGTTAGATACGTGAAACAGATGGTTGAGATTAACAGTGAGTTATGTAAAAATAAGGAGTTAATCTCAACCATCCATTTCAGCTATTCAACGATCCAAAAAGCGTGTCAAACTAAGAATTTTACATTCTGTGTAAGTGGATCCTATTTCATATTATCTACTGATCCAAAAAAGTAAGAAGTTAATCTCAACCATCCATTTCACCTATTAACCATATGTTTGTTATCTATTTTACTGATTGTATGAATGTATTATGTGTATATATATATATATATATATGCATGCATGTATGTATATATATATGTATAAGGGAGGAGAAATAACCAGAAAGATCAGTCCATGAGTTGCCAGCACTTCCACCCCAATATTGATGATCATTGCCTGAGATTCCTAAGAAATTCCTTGATAGATTCAATCCTTGAGAGTCTTCCATTTTAACAGTAGCAAGCTGAGTAATAGAACTCTCCAATGGCTTAGACCGAAGCAGATGGTGGCCGCCGTAACTTGGTGACGGCTCGACGCCGACACTCTCGAACGGATATGATCCATACTGGTGCTGCTCCAAGCTAGTTAAAAATGGAAATTGCTGAACCTGTTGCAGTGACCTCCACTGTTCGACTAGACCTAGTCCATTTGCTAACATTGACCCACCACCACTTGAGCCTTGAAAATCCATGTTAGTAGTAGTACCATCCCCTGTCGCCGCCATCTGAGGTTGAATTCCACTGAAATTCAGCCCGATATCGCCGGAATTGTAGTCGCCGAGATGTTGTAAAGGCGGCAATAGTGGCAACTGTGGCGCTGCTAGGTTCATGTGACCTAAAATATCAGTGCAAGTATTCGAAGCATGTGTACCGGAAGATGAGGTCGAACCGGTTTGACGTTCGAAAACAACCGATGGAGACTTTGATCTATTGCTTCCTTTGCTCCTCTTGTTCCTCCGACAACCACCTCCGACGGGTACGTTCCTTAACGCGCCGCCGCGAGTCCAGTATCGTCTACAAGCCTTACAAAAGTGGCGAGGCTGAGCAAGGCTATAATTGTTGAAGTAACAAAATTTCGTGTTCGTCGAGTCACAACGAGGACACTTCAGAGCCGACTCAGGCTGTGGTATTTTAGCTAGCCTGGCTCGTTCCGGCATCGAGCCAGGCTTAATACCTCCTGTACCACCACCAACCACCGCCGGGGGTGGCGGCGGAAGCTGAGAATTATGACGACTTTCACTAGTGATAACTCCAGCTTGCTGATGAGATTGTGTCTGCCCAAAAAACAAAAAAAAAAAAATCTGATTAACACATAAAGAAGATCAAACAAATGGTATATTCAAATTCAAGTGAAGATCATAAAAAGGTTAAGAATATTACTTATATCTTTCTTGGAGAAGATGCCAACCCAGAAAAGAAAAGAAAAGAAAATCTGGGTTTGAAAAAACGAAAAAGAAAATTCACCTGCTGCCAATCTGGAGGATCTAGATAGACTGGAACAGAAGAGAAAACCATGGCGTTTATTGAGCTTAAGCTTTCAATCTTTTTGTAAAGGGATGCTGCCTGCTGGTGATATGGTGGAGAATCACATCAAAAAACAAGAGAGTTGCAGAGATCAAGAAAAAAAAAGGAGTAAAAATTAAAGGAAAGCATAAGGGAGTGTTTATTTATATAATTTTTGTTTCCTTTGATTCTCTCTCATCCCACTCTCTATTTTTATTTTATTATTTTCTTTTTAGGGTTTGAAACTATCCGTATTAATATTAGATATATCGACGATATAAATAAATCAATGCATCATTGAATTAGACGATGATATATAGAGGTGAATAAAATTTGATTTGACGAAGAAAATCGTTTCAGTTTGATTTAAATTGTAATTTAATAAAACCGACTCGAAATTCAAGTTTCTGTTATAAAATGTAACTTCGAATAGCTCAAATTTTGTAGTAATTAATGGATCAATATTTAATTTTAAGTTAATCCTCTCAATTTTGTCTGATATATATATCACATATGGAAAATATGAATATATATTATACATGGTTATAGAAAATCGTTTAAATTGAAACCGGTTGTTATCTTACCATTATAAATATTTATCATCTTAAACAGAAACTCGAATAACTCAACTAAAAAAATTTAATTATAAAATATAACTCATAAACTCAATTAACTAAAATTTTTAAACTTAACATAATCGAATACTCTCTCCTTAATCTGATATATAGTGTTGATATATCAAATAATAAACCGAACAATATTTTTAAGGATAAATTTACAATGGGCGTCGAACATCGTTGAACACCATTAAACATTATTAAATTAATTATCTATTGAGTCTATCTCTCTTTTATTAATTAAATATAAAATTTTTAATCTTTATTTATAAATTTAATAATATTTAACGATATTCGACATGGGTCGTAAAATTTTCCTATTCTCAATGAGTTTGATTGTTTTTATTATTACAGTGGCCGAAAAAGATCTTAGTGGCCATGCATGTCTTGATAAAGATGAAACCCTAGATGAAACTTTGTAATAAAAATAATAATTTATTAAGAAATAATCCTGAGAAAAAAAGGGAAATAAAGTTGGTATTGGTGGGGGTGTCTTATGGGTGGATGTGTCATAGTCTAAGGTACCTTTGTTTATTGGGTTTGTCCCCTGGAGGATTTTTTCTTTGCATGTAAAATATTTTTGTTTTCTCTCCTCTTTTATTGTCTCTTCATATATATTATTGTAGCCTTGTAGGTGAAGCTTTTACATTAAACTTTTACTCAATTTTAAAAAAAAATGAGAGGGAAAAGATAATTGAATCAATTAAATAAAAAATAATGATATATTTGTTTGAATCAATAATCATTTAATCGATCAGTTCGATCTGGTTATTTATTAATGTTTTTAGTGTAATTTTTTAATTTATTTATTGATTCAGGGATAGATTTAGGGGTATTATGGGTGCAATCGTACTTCCTAAAAATTTCAAAATGTTCTATATTTTCTATATTATATTTTCTATTGATGATCTAATTTCGCACGCCCCAAACTATCATAATTTTGTACCCACTATATTTTTAATATACTTCTTGATAGTTTATATAGATTTATGTGATTTTGGAAAACCCATGAAAAAGTATACCATGAAATAAAAAATAGTTATAACTTTGAAGCTTACTATTAAATTGATCTATGATATCTTTTTAAAAAATAAAATTTAATTAATTTAAGTTTGAGTTTCGAAAATTACAAATTCAAACAGTGTAAACTGAAAAATTATTAGATGAATTTTGTTTACCACGTTATCCGTGTTCTCAATTAATCAGGATCATTCATCTTAATCTTTTTTAAGGTGAATCATCAACTCTTTCCTACATATAATTAGTGGGTGAGCAGTTATTAGGTAGTTATTTAAGGATGAACGGTTTTGATTGATTAGACCATGGATGACGTGATAAACAGAGTTCACCTAATAATCTCTCCTATAAACTTATATATATTTTAATCAACCATTAATTATATATTTTAAACTGCTTTTACTTCTGCATGACTTTGATTTCTTCTTAAGTCAATACAAAATTCCTTTTAGATTTAAGACAAAAGAGGAATTAGGAGAATAATGTGAAAAGGAACCAAAGAAAAAAAATGAATACTTTTTTTAACCATTTAATTAAAAATGATAAATATTTAATATCAAAAGCCCGTTGGTCTAACAGGATAAGACGTTAGATCTGATAATATATCTTGATAAAAAAAAAGTACGAGAGATAATTTTAAAATTTTAAAAAATTAGATGCTTAAACTAAAATTTCCAAAAACTTGAAGGGTTTAATTTACATTGTCAAATAATTCGTGCTTTAACTAAATTTTTTAATGATTTTAAGAGGGTCAATGATAATTTTTAAAAATCATGAGTGAAGATTTAATTAAAATATTTTTAAATCTTTTAACCTTAAGAATTTTAAAAAATCAAATTAAAAAATTTAAAATTTTAAAAAATTAAAATTTAATTACCTAATATTTATGAGTCATGAAACTACTAATCTCCATTACCTTTTGTTACTAGTTAAGACTAATTAAGAAAAATCATCGGTGTAAATTATGATATTAAAAACGGAACAAAATAAGGTCGAAAGGTTAACACATTATACCACCTAAAGTTGAAAATGAGTCGAGACAGATCGCGAGTTACTTGAGTTTGATTCGGTTAAAACTTGATTTGATTGATTGAACTCGGCTTGAGTTCTTACCAAGACGAAACGAGCAGAGCTACATGAGACTCGACTCGAAAAGCTCACCAGCTACTTAAAAATATAAATATAATATTTTTATTTTTTATAATTTAAAATCTAAAATTTTAAACTTAAGACCCTAAAATCTAAACTCTTAACATAAGTCTTAGACCCTAAAATTAACAAGTTTGAGTTTACACAATTTGTGTATCAAAGTTGTTTTTCTTCATTAGGCTTTAAATGAGACATGACAGATAAGAGTTACTCGAGTCTAACACGGTCAAAAATCAATCAACACTTGACTCGATTAGACTTGAATAAAGCTCAAAGTCGACTCAAGTTCTTAACGAGCCAAGACAAGCTCAGATTTTTCAGGCTCGTTTAAAATCACTTAAGCTCGAACTCAACTCAAAATCTTAATGAACTGAGCCGAGCTTAGCACTACTCGAGATCAACTCGACTTGTTTACACCCCTAATATCACCTTAAACCTTTTATTATTGTCAGAGATGACAACGGGATAGGGTGGATTTTTTATCATCCCGACCCTAATTCAAAAATTATAATATATGCCCTAATCTTGATCCAACATTAAATATTTTTTTATAATCTAATTCAATCTGATCTAACATAATAAAAGTTATAACTCAACTCTGATTCGATCTCGATATTTTAATAAAGTGCTCAACTAAACTTGACTTCACCAAAAAAATTAATAAAATTTTTTATCTTAAACTCGACTACGATCCGGTTTAACTTTATTTTTTTAATAACACAATCCGATTTTTTAATTTAAAAAAGTTCACCTTTTTCAGATCCGATCAAATTGAAACCCGATAAATTCAAGGCATATTATCATCCTAATTACATTGTAGTGTATAAACAATTACTCTTAATCTAATATTTTATAAATCAAAAACATAAAGAAAAAAATAGTTCACGGGAGAATTAATTTGATTGGAACTTTCTTAATTACCATTAAATTGATTTAATTAAAATTTTACAATCATTTAATTTTTGGGTTTAAAAAGTAATAATCCATTGCATTAAATAAATATCTCCTAGACATAAATACTTAAATTTATTTCATGAAATTAAAATCATTTTCAAAGATTTGCAGGATGCTAGCTGTTTTTGAAAATTTAAAGAATTATATAGAATTTAAGTAGCCAAAGCCAGAATTCTCAATCCACGTCACCAATTTATAAAATGATCGACCAACTCTAAAATATTCTAAAACAACGTTTAATTCACGAAATATAAAATTATTTATAATAAAATTATCGGTATATAATATTATCTAATACATGTCAAGAATAAAATTATCAGTATAGTAATTTTAATATGATTAAGAAAAAAATCTCAAACAATTAGATGATTAAACTGAAAATCGATGATGTATTAAACAAAAATATCTAATATTAAAAAAATTAATTGTTATATATGGATAATTATTTTATACATTGACGAAAGATGCTAAAAATTTCAATAAATAATTTAATTTTAGATTTAGAGATTTAGTTCAAGATTTATGATTAAAAGGTTTAAAATTTAGGTATAATGATTAAAATTAGGGTTTATACTTATACTTTAGGTTTTTAGGTTAAAATTTAAATTCTCATCATATCAGCACAAGACATCTGGTTTCAGTGGTTAAAGGAATGATTGTTATTCCTAGTGTTTACGAGTTCGAACCTAGTAATGTCAGTATAATGATTAAGCGATCAATGTCTAATAGTTAAGAGTATATTCTAAAACAGATACTACGATTAAATTACTGTTAATAGATTTAAAAAAAATCCTCATTGTATTATCCCGAAAAATTAATCACAACCTTACGTTTATTTATTTTTATATAATCGATTAATATAATTCGTTAATCAAATTAATTAATACTATTCGTTATAAACTAATCTAGGGGTAATAACGAGCCGAGCCGAGCCGAGCCCAAGCTAGGTCAGGTCAGGCTCGGCTCGGAAACATGTATATCTGGGCTCGGCTCAAAGCTCGTCGAGTTCGGAATTTTAGGCTCGAGCTCGGCTCGGGCTCAAAGCTCGTCAGGCTCGGTTTGGCTCAAAATGGACAAATTTCTATATTATTGTGTTTTATTATTTATTTATCTATTTATTTGTAATTTAATTTTTATTTATTATTTATAGTTTTATAAATTTGTTTTTGTTGATAATATTTAATTTATTTTTAGTGAATTTACTCTCAATTATTTTATTATTTTCATTACTAAACAAATTATTTTTAATGTATATATAAATATATATGTATGTTTATATATAATTATTCCAAGCTTGTTCACGAGCTTTTCGATCCGAGTTTGGATAAACTCGGCTCGACTCGTTTAAAAATCGAGCTGAATCCGAACCCGAATCAAGCTCACTCAATCAAACTTTGACCGAACCGAACCCAAATAGCTCGCGAACCGGTTAGGCTTGTTATCACCCTAAACTAATATAAATCCGTTTAACAAAATATTTTGTTTATCCCACCTCGTAATCAGTTTAAAACAATTCCAACGACGAAGCTGCCGTGAGTGGAATGCGGAGATAAGTCTTCATCGGATATGCTCACGGTCGGGTGGATTTACCTTTATTTGTATTTTATTTTATTTTCCTTAGTTTTGTCATGTGCCACGT
This sequence comes from Abelmoschus esculentus, assembly GCA_035048815.1. Lineage (NCBI taxonomy): Eukaryota > Viridiplantae > Streptophyta > Magnoliopsida > Malvales > Malvaceae > Abelmoschus > Abelmoschus esculentus. The sequence goes on from JAUCBN010000021.1 coordinate 1,495,031, forward strand.
AAGATTCAAGTGGGTCCCACAACACCTTCTTGTAAGGTTCTTGTCTTTGGGCCCTACAGTTTTTAATTTTAATAAAGCTGGTGTCCAAGGGGCCCACACACATGAAACATGAGGCCAACCTTTGTGTTTAAAAGAGACATTGATCATGCAATGAACAACTTGGATCATACCCCATCTGTTGGTTTGATGTTGAAATCTGGACCGTCGGATCGATCCTAATTAAGGATATTTATAATTGATTAATCGTTATAATAATTACTAATAGTAATTTAACTATTAAAAATTAATTCTATTATAATTTTTTAAATAATAAATCCTTCTTTTTAAATAAATATTATATTAAATTTAAAAATAAACTTAAATAGAGATATTTAAAACACATTAATATAATCATTGTCTTGCAACAAATTTAGTGTTTTTTTTAAGTTTAGTTGTTGTATGTTATTGTAACGGTTTATAATTACTAAATGAGTAATTTTTTATGATTATACATTACGAAAAATTATTAGGCGAACCCTGTTAATCACGTTGTATGTCATCTTAATTAGTCAGGACTGTTTATCTTAAATTTTTTTAAGGTAAATCGTCATATTTTTTTACATGTAATTAGTGGGTGAGCAGTTATTAGGTAGTTATTTAAAGATAAACGATCTTGATTGCTTAGACCATAAATGACGTAGTGAACAGGGTTCACCTAATAATTTCTCGTATATTACACTTTCAAAAGAGATTTATGTGTTTACATGTTTGGAATTTCCTTTCTTTTTCCTTTGTTAAGTACTAAAAAAAAGTTTGATTGGTTGCACGGGATTAGAGACGAAACTATATAAGATATGAGAGTAGTTGTTATTTTTCGTAAATTTTTTGATACAATTATATTTTTAATCTCTTTTAATTTAAGTATTAATTAATTAAGACTTCTACCTTATTAATTTTTAAATTTAAAATTTTTATAAATCTTAATATTAAATCCTAATTCCGTATCCGGGATAAAAGAGTACCTACAAATGCTTTTTTCCCTTGAAATTATGACCACTTCCTGCCATGGACAATCATGCATGTATTTGGCCTTCAAGTGTATGGCACAAAATTAAGCACCCTTTTCATCAATGTATGCGATATATATCTTTCTTTCTATTGAAGGATTTATTTATTTTTAGTAAAAAATATACATTGAAGGTTATATTTTAATTTGGATATAATAAAAAAATAATTGTTTAAATATATATCGTAATTATTTGATTTTTTCTCATAAGCGAGCGTCTAAAACTGTCTGTCACATATCTTTTTACGAGCCTTAAACCTTATTCTTTAATCTCTAAATTATAATCTATATATTTTAAACTTTAAACCATAGAATTTATTCTCAAATCTTAAAATTTAATCACGGATCCAAAATTCTAACCTTTAAACCTTAAAAATTAGACGCTCATGAAAAACAAGTTTTTCACCGTCAGCGGAATTGTGATGTTGGGATCTAAGATGAAGACGGTGTGATGTTTTAGTAGGTAAATTAACAACTCAGGTCGAGGCATCGATATAAGATAGATTCAAAAGAAAAAGATTCTAATTTTAATCCGAAAATAATTTGTGTATATATTTTACAAAAATAAGATATCAAAATAGACGATAAAGTACTCGAACGACTTAAAAATAAAGGGATTATTTCAAAATTTGAATCTATACATAATATTTGTTGATATCAATTCCATCTCACTTAATATAGATAGCTAGACACACATATTTATTGTCTATATAGCTACCATCCAAAAATGTTCTTTTGTTATAATTTAGATATTATTTTGTCTGCATTTTACCTGGTATAGAAAAATAGTGACATGAAAATAAAAATAAAAAGACTTGGGAATAATAGAATTCATATTTAAAGAAAAATAATAGATTAAGAAAATATTATACACGGGTTATATTTTGATACGCGTTAAAAATTAGGTATAAAGATAATTTTAATCTTTAGTATTTATAATTTTTATCATTTTAATTTTTATTTTTTTGGATAAATTTAGCTTTTAATCTATATTTTTTTGATAAATATCTGATTTTTTAACTAATATAATGATTAAACTGTTAAAAATTTAACGATAATGACATGTGATAATATATTTTAAATAACATAGCATCTAACCCATTCTACATATACATGACATGTCATTATCATTAAATGTTTTTTTACGATAATGACAAATATATACATGTCAAATATAATTTTATTCTACCATAAAATATAAAACAATTAAAATTTAAATAAAATATTAAAAATTAATTAAATCTAAAGTAAAAGACTACTAAACATTCTCGAATCTCAAACCTCATTATACATATATATGACATATCATTATTATTAAATTTTTAACGATCTAATCATCATGTTAGTTAAGAAAAATGAGATATTTGTCAAATAGACATACGTTAAGGGATAAATTTATCTTAAAAACGAGGGCCAAAATGATAGAAAATATAAAGGTTGAGAGTTAAAATTATTTTTATGCCTAAAAATATTATGCAATCTTTCTTTAAAATTTAAAATCTAAACCCCTAAACTATAACCTTAATTTAAATTCTAAGCACCATGACCTAAATCCCTAAACCTTAAGCATTAAACTAACATCCTAAACCCTAAATCAAACAAGCTTATATAAACTAAAGTTTACACAATTTATGTATCAAATTTTTTATATATATTAATTTATAAATTGTATACAAAGAAAATATCCTTATAATCAGAGATGGAGTCAGAGTAAACATTCATAGAGATTAAAATATTAAATTTAAAAAACACAAAAGTATATTAATTTTTTAAAACTCAAAATTCACGAGACAATACCTAATTTGCTTAATATTTGAATTCATAAAGACTTAAATGTTGGAAAAATAGTGATATGTGACCATCTTTGGAGCATATTTTGAAAGAGTAAAGATGAGGTTTCGAATAAGGAAATGGTTGATTCCTATTCTACTCCGTGAGATCTTTACAACGGTAGCTCATATGCTCAAAATTATTGAGTGGTGAATGAGAAATTGATGCTCAAAGTAAGAAAGTCAAGAATAAATAAGGAATGTAGAACTCCCTTATCCCATATTGGTAGGGTAAATGGATTGAGAGGTGTTTATATACACCTACCCATATAAAGTTATTAAATGACTTTAGATGACTTTGTGATTTGCGCGCAAGGGGTGTAAATCTAATTCCAGTCAAGTTGGGGTGCACCTGTGTGATATGGGTCAATGTGAATGTTCAAGCTTTTTCGGATAGAATTTATTTTTTTCTTAGTTTACTTTTACCCGTATGAGGTGTTTATATACACCTACCTATATTTTACCCGTTGTGAATATTTTTTTCTTAATTTATTTTTTTAATATCCAGAAAAGAGTTTGAATTCAGATAAAATTTGAATTAAAAGCAGTTGAAACTGCTCTAGATATTAAAGAGGATAATGGAGAGATAATGTCTATAATTAGTATTTAAATTGAATTTAATTCAGTTTTAAACACTAAATAATATCATTATCCCTTATTTTTCGGATAGAATTTATTTTTTCCTTAATTTACTTTTACCCGTATGAGGTGTTTATATACACCTACCTATATTTTACCCGTTGTGAATTTTTTTCTTTAATTTATTTTTTTAATATCCAGAAAAGAGTTTGAATTCAGATAAAATTTGAATTAAAAGCAGTTGAAACTGCTCTAGATATTAAAGAGGATAATGGAAAGATAATGTCTATAATTAGTATTTAAATTGAATTTAATTCAGTTTTAAACACTAAATAATATCATTATCCCTTATTTTTCGGATTTTAATTCGAAAATTCAAATCATTGTTGCCCTCATTCCACACTATAAATATGAGATTGTTTCAGTTTTCACTCATCCCTTAAATCGTTCTCTCCTCTGTTTTTCTATCGGTGATCGGCAAAGGCAAGATAAATTCAGGAACTTAGCAAAAGTGCTATTGTTGGAGTTCTTCTAGTTGTTGTATCTTGGGAAACAGACTACCAATCAACTCAGCACCACCGGAGTGACAGAAAAATCTGTCTTAAGGAAACTGCTTCTACAGGCCTCAACTCGCTTCCGTTTTCGTTCTAAAATCCGGTTTGAATTTTCTACCTTTTCAATTTTGGTTTTTGAATTTAATTAATTTTTTTTTATTTTATCGTCTGGGTGAAAGATTGTTTTATATTAAATTTATATTAAAACAAAATATTTGATAATAAAGGATCATTATTCTTTAGTTTAATTCCCACTAGATTGTATATTAAATAAATTTTTGTATTTTTTAATTTAAATATTTATTTTTATAAATGTCAAATTATAATTAAACATGATATATTGAATATTCTAATTTTATAATAGGAGTCCCAAGAAAAATCCACCCCCATTACAACCTTATTTTTTAGTGATTTTAAAATTAAATTAGTATTATTTTTCTCATAATAAAAAGAATTTATGTCAACATAAATTGTGTCGTCACTTTCATGGAAAATTTGATGTGGAAAATGGCATGAAATGACTGATAATGAAAACTTTGCAAATTTTAGTTTAACAAATATAATTATAATTAGAGGCGACCTTTGCAAATTAATGGAAGTTGGCGATAAGATTTGATTATCCCTTTCAACCGAATTATATTATATTATATAATAACTTCTCTATTTTTTATGTAGGGTTACAATAATTATATTTTTAAAATATTCGAATATATATATAAGGATGGGTATTTTATCCGGCTTGATCGGGTTTCGACCTAGTCCTCTCAATTGGGTCGGACTTTTTGATAAAAATCGAGTTTGGACTGATCGGTTCGGGTGTTTTGGGGAGTGACGTCGGGTCGGATTCAAGTTTAAGGACTGAAAATGTCATTTTCCCATTAAAACAAGTCCTTCACAAAGTGTATCTAACAATCGGATCAATTATTTATCAGATATAAATTTGAATAAAAAATTTACAAGGAATTTAAGATTTCACCTTGTTTTAACATATTACATCACATGTAGAAGAATTAACAAGTATAAATAAAATAAAATAACAATAAATAAATTATTCAGAACGCAAGATTTTATATAAAATAGTATGATTTTAATGAGTTTAGAAATTAAACCCGACCTCTGGTTAAGAATGCGCTAAGCAACCATCACATTATATCTCGTGATTAGAATAATAACCTCTTTAAAAGAAATTTAACAGTTTGAGCTCGACTTGAGATTTTAATAAGTTAAATCGAATAAAATTTAATTTGACTCGATAAATTCATTAACAATCCAATAATTTACTTAAAGAAGGATAGGGTTTGGAGAATGAGTACACAATATATTCCCAAACATGAGATTGTGGCCCACAGGATCTAAGAATATCAAGTTGTGGCCACTGCCCATGTATGAGTTTGGTGTGAAATTGACCTAAGAAACTGACATTTCATTTCAACCAAGTTCTTCAGTTTTTTTTCTTCACAATAACATGTTTAGGTTTTGTCCAATTTTATTTTGGTTCAGATTTAGATATATTTTGATTTTCAGTCCGATCGAGCATATATTTGATTTTAATTTTTGTTATCTTCGATCTGATCTATTCGAGCATGAAAAGAACGAGAGAGATGAAGTTGTGGGAACAACAAGGCATGGGAAGGCTGGAATTCAACTTTAAACTTCTTTACCCCCTAAAATTAGATATAAAAATGGAAAGCATCTGACATGTTTTGTGGATAAAATTGTTAAAACATTGCCATTCATAAAAGCTGAGAAGGGGGGAAAACATGTCTCATGACTGTCCCAATTCTTACCATTGGCAAAGAAATTTGTGGTCCAAAGACATTTCCTACACATCGAACGTCGGATGCATGTCCGATTATGAGTACGGAGATACAAGGATATATATATTTAACATATTTGTATCCAACACTCAAACTCGAACTCAAACGTTACCGTTTGTAGTGCCTATTTTACTTTTTATCCCAGGCCACTGTAGCTGGAAACCTTTTGGATGGCCTCTTCTTCCATTTGCACAAGTTGCTGACAAAAGGACTCGATGTCCCGAGCCTCTTCTTTGAATGTGATCCTGAACTGCTTCCATTTGTATTCATCTTCTTCGTTCCCGGTACCTTTACAAAGAACCTTTCCTAGGACGTCAAAGCCCCTACGATCAAGCGAGAGCATGTATGCATCCTACAAACAACGATTAGTCGGTTATGATGGAGCCTTAACTCTATAGAGTCTCATACATTCGGTCAATACATGATTAACGAGGACATGATACAGTGGATAACAATAACAAATCGATCATCATCTTTGACACCAAATGCTCAAGGAAACACAGAGAAAGTAGAAGCAAAAACAGCAGTAGAAAGTAATAACTCGGAAATTAGGAGGATAGTAAATCTTACTCTTGCATTTACGTTCAAGTATATGAAACAAAAAAGGATCAGTCCTCTGCGTCGAGCCTCGCTTTGATTGATACCATCAATGAGCTTAGCAGCATAAGGTGCTACAAAGAAACAAATTGAAGATAAATGTTAAAACTTCTGCAGTGATAATTCCATGCCAGAACTATCCATAAGATAAGGCGGTCAACTTTTCTATCCTCGGAAGTGACGTCTTACCTAGCAAACTTGCCTTACATTTTTCCATATCTTCAAAGTCTACTTCATGAGTTCCTCCATTGCCATCAACAAACATGCAAGAACTGTACAGCAGATATTTCATTTCAGATGAAGTTTGTGTTTAACGTCTCTTTTTGTATTCCCTTTCTCTCAAAGTTAACTTCTTTCTAATTGTTTATATTCTAAATCTATCAGCGAAGAAATTACAATATTTAAATACAATGCCTCAACTAAAATCAAATCGAACAGGAAACTGATGTAATATTGAAGCTTCAATACATAACATAGGGATCCCTATTGGATACTCATTCAGAAAGCATTTCAACCAACCATTACTTAAATCAGTAAAAATAACAGCAATGTAATGTCTCTAAATGAAATGTCATGCTACAGACAACTTCATTTCTTACATGATGATATAGCATGATATCACCCTTTCCCGATTCGGCAAAGAAGACAAACCAAGCACCATTGCTACTGGGGTTCATATGATGACAATTTTCTACAATTACAGTATGATAAATTAACAATATCAGCGGAAGTTTATACCTCAGATTGAACTTATAAATCAAATATTTTTCATTCCCGTCAATCAGCTCCTTGAGGTTCTCACTTCGAGTTGTGGAAAAGTGATTAGAAGAACTTAATACACCAGAAACTGTATAACTAAATTCTTTAGTTGCTTTCTCCTCAGAGAGCATGACTTCTTTAAGGAATTCTGCAACAGATTGAGCCTATAACATGAAAATTATAAATAAAGTTGAATATGGTTCGAATATTCTTCAAAATATATACTAAATTTAGATTACCAAGATTATTACTAATCATTCAATAAACTAGAATCCTCGAGAGTATTTAAACTAAATGATAGTATATAATCTCCAATTTTTTGCAAATATTTGGTTTAAGCTATTTTATCTCTGAAAGCTTATATGCCATAAAGTCTTATATTGGTTGCTTTGATACTATATGCCCAGGAACATTGCGAAAGTTAGACCAGCATACTAGTTACTTGAACCAGCAGAAGTATTTGACCAGCATACCCTGTTTCTCTTGAGTCTTGACATACAACGGATACAAAACATGAAGGTTTCGCAAGCGTTGGTTAATCCAATCTTACCCTCTAAAAGTATATATGCTGACACAATTGCATTAGCATAGTGTGGTTAGTTGCAGCAGCCTAATCATAGGGATATGCTCATAGTTGTATGGAATTCCTATTATCAAGTCAGTTTTCTAAATATATTTACCTTTTTATCGTTAAGAGGCACAACATCTCCAGTTAGAGCAACCCGAACCGGAAACTGCAGCAAGGAAATATAGCAAATTACACCATTGTTTGGCTTCAAATCGAAATTGCATGCTCAACACAATTGTCAAATTATATGCTACAGAAAGAAAGGAAGTGCCCTCTCGAAAATATAGTGCTTACGAGAAAAGAAAAAATGAACAAAAGTTCATACAGACACCAACCTTGTTCATAGATTTGAGTAATTTTCCAAGAGGCCCGGGGAACGGGCTGGCTACAGAAAACGAACCACGTTCATCAATTATAGTATTCTGTGTACAAGAGGGGAATAACGAAATAAATAAGAATTCAGTTGGCAAGGTGAACAGCCAATTTCTCAAAGTTATAAGAACTAATGAAAACTGTAAGTTCTACATTCACAAGTTTATCAACTTTCAAGGCTGTCAGAACATTTTGAGAAAGGAATTTAAACTTTATACAAACAGGTACAAGGGTAACATTTAACTAAAAGAGAACATACATGCTTGAACTGTTCAACATGTGACGAATAAATACAATAATTATTCCAAATAGTGAATCAACCAAAGGAAGAATAAAAGTTCAACATTTCCATTAAATATTTTAACTGTTCTACACCGAAATGTTTAAAAGCATACAACGCCGTTGGCAATTTACCTCCGACTCTTCTTCCTTTTAACTAAGTATCCATATCTGACAAATTTTCATATATGTGTACGAGGATATGACCTTCCATGGACCCTCCAAATACATAGAAAAATCTAGAGGGGGAAATCGGGTGTTGAAGATGCACTTATCGGACACGTAGACTATGGGGCCACAAGATGCTCGAATATTAAGGAAACATTACAACAGAAAAACAAAAACAAAGTAGAGCCATAGCAGCAAGAGAAACATACCACATTATGCAAGTCATGCTCTGGTACCCAAATAAAAGGTTTCCCCTTCTTCACAATGTACTTAACCTTGGACGTGTATATATTCTCTTTGCTGTGATACAACCATTCAAAAGCAATCAAACACAATATCAAAATTGATTCCAAACATTTTTTCAAACCAAAAACATGATTTCATTGTTTTGATTCCTAATAAAATGCAGCTAAACTCAACTATTTTCACCTAAATTCTTCCTTTCCCCCTAACATTTCAGGGGTTTTCAACGATACCGAAACACATAAAACACAAACCCAACATACCAAATTGAGCTAAACAGAAAGGGGGAAAGCAATATTGAAACGAAATATGAAAAGGGTACCTTCCATGGGCATCAGTTTTGATCGTATTAAGATGACCTTGCCAATTTGATGCCAATATATTCTGCAACAATGAGGAAAGAAAGTGAAAGCATTTAAATGCAGGATGAGAGTAAAGACGCAAACTTGTACATTGGAACCAATGGTGGAAAGTATTAGACCTTGCATTTCTCGGCAAGAGTTAAAACAGTCGCTTTGTTGGTGCCTTTCATTTGAACACCAGGTGTTCGACCAAATTACTCTTACAAAATTGAGCTTTTCTGCTTTCGAAAGAAATTATCTTTCCCTGGGTTTTCACGAGCGTGGACCTAAGAGAGGTTTACGGAGTAACGCAGGGGTTTGGGAATTTTTTTTCTTTTTTGGTTAAATATGCTAAAGGGTCCTCTATTATTTTAAAACATAAAATTTAATCTTCATACTTTAAAATTTTACGATATTATCCTTAATTTTTTATATAAAATGAGGCTGTTAGGCCAATTATATAAAAAAATTATTTCATATAATCAATGTTCAAAAATATAAATATATATATACACAATATTACTAAAATCTCTTATCAATTTATGTAATTTTTAAATAATATAAAATATTACTATATAGGTTTTTCACCTTTAAAGATTTTTTATTTTTTATTTAAATTTTAAAAAAAATAAATTTATTTATAAATTTATACTTTTATTTTTAAATATTTATGTTTTGTACTTTTTAATCTTAAATCTCAATTTCGTTCTTGACTATAATTATGTTTACTCTTAAATTTTATGCATGATATAAACTCTCATATGCATTTTAAAGTTCCGCTTTTAACACCGAACATATAATTTGAATACCCTACTAAGAGATTATTAGGTGAACCATGTTCACCACGTAATCCATGGTCCAAACAATCAGAACCGTTCATCTTTAAATAACTATCGAATAACTATCCACCCCTAATTATACGTAAGAAAGAAGTGATGATTCACCTTTAAAAAAATTTAAGATGAACGATTATGAGTAAAAATCATCTACCTCTTTATCATGCCTCTTGTTAAAAATTTCTAAGAAATTGAATTTTAAACCCTAACCCTAATTTTCTATATCTTAAACCCTAAATCCTACTCCCTAAAAAATACATCCTATCACTAATTCCTTAAACCCTAACCACAACCCCTAACTTAAAACCTTAAGCCCTATACCTTAAACCTCTAATTTGAAACGGAGGCACAGATAAAGGCATGAGAAAGAGGTAGTTGATTTATTACCGAACCATTCTAATTGTTTAAGACCACAAATAACGTAGTAAATAGGGTTTGACCTAATAATTTTTCCCACTGACCAAAATTTTCCTACTCACGACTTTCTGTTGAAAAATGAAAACTTGAATGGTCTCTGCACTATGCATGACTGACTCAGTCATCGCATTGAATCAACCGGCCCTTTGCATGGGGATATTCCATTGGAAAACTAACGCACAGTAAGCCCTAGGTGATACAGACATATCGTGTACATTACGGACAAGTCGAGAAGCTACCGTAGAGCAAGTATTTGGCCATGCAACACAGCAATTATATACTCTATTTTCTCTCTTTCTGCAATGTGAAAGTTCCAAGTCGGTCAACAGGTGCTGGATTTATATGTTTCTTTACATTCATCAGCCTGGAACCACAGCTGAATGTTTAGCAGAATATTAAGCTTGATAAGCTAAATAATCATGGCTTCATCCTTAGCCAAAACCATGATTCTAGAGGTAATGTTTGCTACCATCATTTTTTCCTTTGATACAATTATGTCGGCACCAGATCAGTCGCCGTTCGAGTCCGAGGCCAGAGCTCTGCTGGAGAGTGGTTGGTGGAGTAGCTATAGCAACCATACTTCACACAGTTGCAGGTGGCCTGGTATATCATACAACACTGCTGGAAGCGTCACTGGAATCAACTTATCCTATGCGTTCGATGTTGCGATCGAAAGTGATCCGGAATTAATTAAAATTAAAGAAAAATATTTAAAATATTTTTTACATTAAATTATTAAAAAATTATAATTCAATTGATATCAATTTACTAAATTTCTTTAATAATTTAATGTAAAAAATAATATTTTTTTAATTTTAATTAATATTAACTTGCTAACATGAAAAAGCATGTCTAGTAGGATTATTGAGTTAGCTTTTTCATTAAAATATTTAACGATGTTAGTGTGAATGATTTAATTTGTTAATAATAAAAATTTAATGATTTAATCTGATTAAATTAAAGGTTTATGACCTATACGAAAATTGAGGATAAATTCAATGATTTAAATCGTAAATGGCTCTGAAAACCATTATGATTAAGTTATTGTTTTTAATAAAATTATTCCATTTATGATTGTTAGGACTAAAATTAATAAAATTAAGCTTCCACCCCTCATATTTATGGTTTAATTACTTTTTAAGATTTTGTTCGTATCAAAATTAATCAATTTATTCTTTTATAATTCAATCATGATTTTATCCCTGACTGATTATTATATTATTTGTTTAAATGTTTGATTTAACTCAACTCTCGGTAATCGAATCTTGTGTTACAAGGCAATAAGGATTTCTCTGACATATCATACATATCGTACACAGCATAAGACTCTTTAAGTTTTATATTTTTTGGATCGTTGAATGACTAAAAAAATGACTCAGATTAACTTTTTACTTTTTTCAAATGATAATCTTCGCATAATCAACTATTAAGCTGAGTCGTCCGTTTCAATTATCCAACGATCAAAAAAACATATAAAACTTAGAAAATTTTACACTGCGTAACTTGATCATATCTTATATATAAGGGATAAGATCAAGTTACACAAGACAAAACTCTTTAAGTTTTATATATTTTTTGGATCGTTGGATAATTGAAACAGATAACTCTGTTTAACTCGTTACTTTTTTTAATCACTTCATCTAACACGATCAATTTAAAATTTAAAGATTTTTACATTATATAACTTAATTATATTTATCTATCTATCTATCTATACGAATAGTTTAACGGGGAAACAGTAACAGGATTGAATCCAACATATTCATATTCATGGCTTGGATGGTGGATGCCGGTTTCCTTTCGGATTCGGAGCAGATGGAACCTTCTTCATGTTTTCTTTCACCTTCATTCCACATCAACCGTGTATATAAGATTTATATTCGATACACTGACGCATGTATTTAGATAAGAGAAACTTACCCAAGTAGCTGACAAGAACCTGTTGACAGAATCTGAGTTTGGCTCTCCATGTCTGGTCATCTTCACATCATCATTAACTGTAAACATAGATTATTACAAAGCAAAAAAAGCAGACAAGAACTTGCTTGTTCCCATGGCTACTGAGAGTTGTGAAGATGTACGAAGTGCAAGGAGCAGATAGGGTAGAATTAGTTGTGTTTTGATCTTCATGTTTGGTCCACCTCTTTGCATGGACATGGTAGGGGTCTGGTTGTGGGTATTTATGGTGGACAAATGGGGTTGTTTAATCATTACATAGTTTGAAAAACATGGTAAGTAGTACGATATTTGTCTGGGAATCCAATGCTTTTCCTTTTTACAGATTTGGATTATGTCTGTAAAGCTGGTTAGAAAATGTGGGATTTTTATTCCCTGGCGTTTCACGTTGACTCCACTTGATGGGGGCAAATTGTAACAGAAATTAAAGAAAAATCAATAAATGATCGAGATGAATTTAAACCGAGGCTTGTACTATTACAGTGTTTTTAAAACAGATTCGTCTTTTCCCGATGCTAGAATTACTATGAAACGTCTTTTCCCGATGCTAGAATTACTATGAAACGTCTGTTTCTCAGGATACAACGGTAGAATACAGTAAAGAGAGTAACGCAACCTTAACTGTAACAACGAACTTTACAGAAGCAGAACACTATAAAAAATTTAGCTAGAGGATGTTTATGATTTTTTTCATGTGCCATACCGTTTTTCTAACAAAACCATGTGATTGAGCTATTATATTGAGTTTGAAGTATCCATATGTTGAAAGACGGATTCAGAATTTAATATTAAAAAAATTATAATATTAAATTTTAAAAATACAAAAGTTTATTAGGTATTTAACGAAGTCGAGAAACAATGTTTAATTTGTCCATTATTATTAGGTTAATACATTTGAGGTCCCTGACTCTTTCTTCTTTAATGCATATGATTTTTTATTAACTAAAAAGATATTATATTCTCAATATGTTGTGAATAAAATAAAATATAAAAATAAAATAGGAGAACAAAGATAAGAGACGAAAGAGAGAGATCTGTATTATATTCTTAAAGTAGGGTTGTGTACAATGCTTAATGTTTTCTCCAAAAGTCTATATTTATAGGCATAAGAGGAAAACCCTAATTCTAATGGTATTAAACCCTAATAATAAAGCTCATCAAAACTTAATTTAATATATGGATATTCACCGTAAATAAATATATTCATAACACAATATAAATATTCGACTATATAACATCTTTAAACACTCAACCAATTAATAATCTCAGTTCAACTCTTATTTAATTAAATATTTAATAAATTTTTGTATTTTTAGGATATACGTAATCAATCATCAATAGGAAAAAAAAAACTAAACTATATCAGAATTTGAAATTTTCAAAGGTAGGATAGTCCTAATTGCCCACCCACCCTCTTTTAATCTTCTTATATATAAAATTAATTTATTTATAAATTTATTCCTTATTTTTAAATATTTATTTTTTTATCAAACCCTAAATTTTAGTTTTATTATCCTAATACATACATAATATATAAGATAAACACCGATGATAAAACTAAATTTAATGGGGAGGGACGATTGTCCCGTCTCAATTTTTTTATTTTAATCTTTCTATTTAATTTTTTAAAAAAATATTTATTTATTAATTTTATTTTATTTTTAAATATTTATATTTTATCTTTAATCTCGAATTATGACTTCGCCCACCATACGCATGGATAAAATTTAAGATAGACCGACACTATTCAAGAGAATGTTATGCAGCTCTTCCAAGAAGCACAGTTGTGTAGACAAGAACACATTGGTGTCTTGTACTAATCATCACCCAGAAAAAAAAAAAAAAAAAAGCTGATTTAACAGTGGAAATTCTCACTTAACAAAGATAGAAATGAATAGGGTGAATATTCGATCGAGTCGAGTCGAGTCGAGTTAAGTTAAAAATTTTGAGTTATTCGAGATAAAGAGTTATATTTTACGACTCAAACTTTATTTAAATTTTTTTTTGTTTGTGTCGAGTTTAAGAAATTCGAGTCAAGTCGAATCGAGTTCCTATAAATATTTAATTGTAATTATTTATAACATCATAGTATGATTTGATTTTAATTTAAACGACTTTCTCTAATCAATTAAGATATGTATATATATTTTTTATATGTAGTAATATTTTTTTATATTTATATATATATATCATAAAAAATGATAGACTCATCTCAAACTTAAAAATAATCCTTTAATTACTAAAAATTTCGAGTTATTTGAATTTTTATTTTACAACTCGAATTTTTTTGAAATTTTTTGAATCGATTCGAATCTATAAAATTTCGAATCAAGTCAAAACAAATCGAGTATTTTTATCTTAAATTGAGTCAGATTATTTAATTTTTCGAGTCGAATTTTACTCACCAAAAAACGAGAGACACTTAAAACCTGGATCTGTACTAATGATGCCATGTCCCCCATTGACATACAAAATGAGACAAAATCTGTAATCATAACATCTTGGATTAAGTAAATTAAGGTTATGTTTTTAGTTGAATTTCATAGTTTAAACGTGAGTTTATTCAGTTTTTTTATCAAATAATATTTAATAATTGATCATTAAATAAATGTTCGTTTATTATTTTTAACGTTTAAACCAGCGTTTATTAACAATTATATATATTTTATAGTTTTAAATCCGGATGTTACGATTCGAACCGAAGTTTAGGTGTTACAATGAAAAATGAAACCTAAGTCTTTAAATTTTATCTACTCCATTTGATTAGTTTCGGGTTTGAATTTCAAATAATTTGTTTTTATGATTATATCAGAATGATATTTTTAATAATTCTTATTTAAATAATTTTATCTGTATTTTATTCGATTTTAAACAAACAAAATAAATACTACTATAAAATTATATTAAAAAACCTCTTATTAAAGTTATTTATGGTAGGGTTAGATTAATTTGTTTGGAATTGTTTTTAAAACGTTGTCTGTTTAACAAATTTTTATGATTTAAAACCTTGATTTAGCTAAAACATGTTAAACTAAGGATGTATACTTTTCTTTATATTTTATATAATTAGGTCTTTAAAATTAAAATTTTATTTAAAATTTAATCCTTAAAATTATTTTTATGATTAAGTTTTCTAAAATTAATTTTTTATAATTAGGTCCCTAAAATTATTTTTTTATAAGTTAGGTCATGACCGAGTTTAAAATATTAATAAAAGCCACTCATTTTATCACTAATCACCCAAGTCATTAATCTAATTTCTAAAAAAATATTTTTTAATGACAAAAAAAAAGTAGAGATTCATTAATTAAAATAATAATAATAAAATAGATTATTATAATCGAATAAGACCATATTTGATATATGGTAAGTCAGGTCTATACAGCGACAGAGCTATGTTGTAGGTGGGAGGAAAAAAATATAATTGCATTTAAGGTCCTTCCTAATTTAAATAGTAATAAAATAAGGTTTTTGTCCCTCCCAATTTTTAGATTTAAAAGCTTAATAAACCTTTGCCCCTCCCACTATTCGATCCTGGTTTTGTCCCTGAATCTATAATATAATTTTAGCCTCTATACAATTTAAAATGATTATTTCTACCTAAATTAAATCTTCAATTTTGATGCTCTTCACAATTTTCATATGATTAGGGTCTAATTAGAACCCTAGCTAAGGGCATAGCTTTGCACATTGTAGGGCACATAACCAAGATCTTTAAACTATAAATCTTAAATACTAAACTTTAAATCTTAAATTCTAAACCTTAAACTTAAATTTTAAACTCTAAAACCTTAATCATAAATTTAAAAACTTTTAATATTAAACCATAAATATTTTAAGTGAATACTAATTACATTAAATAATTTAAATTAATTAAACATAATTTTTAAAAATATAATTAATTATGTTCTACCAAATTTTATTAAAAAAAACTAACATTAATTATAAAAATCTATGAAGTTGTTATCGACACCTCTAAGTAAAATCCGTAAGAATATAGTTATTTTTTATTTAAATTATGAACATGATGAGTTTTGAACTTAAAGCCAATTTTCATAGTGTTTAGATTTTAAAAGTATTAAAAAATGTTTTTTTAATTATTGTAGAAAAGTGTATTAATTTAAATTTTGGTATTATTTTAAAAAACATTGTAAAAAATTAAATTTATTTTTTTTCAAATATTTTTGAATTTCTATAAAATTCATAAAAAATTATAATTATATCGTAATCGATAAGCAAAATAATTAGATTAAATAGTCCAAAAATTTTTACAACCTAAAAATAATTTTTTTTTTTATGGAGATAGGCATATCAAGAAAATTCAGAAGCTTCCTGAATCTCCTTATGTCTGTCCAAACAAGACGCATAATAAAGGAAGAAGTTGTAGGAGATCTAAATTGTCTTGCAAAAAATATCACTACCCAGTATTGATTTTATCGGCAAACAATCATCAACCGAGTGCGGATAAATCTTTCTAAGCAACCACCAACAAAAATTCTAAATCAAAAACTAACATCGATTGAATCTCTGTGCGAACAATAATCGATCGTTAGGGTATGCTGCAACATGCTATAAAGACAGATAAATCAAATCCCAAAACAAAAATAAAAACATGTCATAAGGACAGGGAAGAAACGTGTTAAAAAGACAAAAAATAGATATTTATTAAATAAAATAAAAAATAATAATTTCGATAGTCGACAACTAATACTAAAATTGATTGTCGGCAACCAACACTAAAGAAGGGAGGATGATTTTTGTCCCTACCTAATATACCAAGTTTATCACACATTTAAATTCCCCACCTTTAAATGTTTAGTAATAATATATTGTGACATAGATGATAATTTAAAGCTAATTTTAGAATATTAAAGTAGAATTTGAGATGTCTAAAAATTTATGGACTAATTTGAAATAAAAATTATAGTTTAAGGATGCATGAATCAATTAAACCGAATAATAATTTAATTCTTAAAACCCTTCCTCCTCCTTTTCCCCTTCTTTTCGTCCCACTTTTCCCTCTCTTTTCTCTTCTTTCTTGTCACAACACTTTCCCTCTCATTTCCTCCCTTATCAGTTATCTCCGCCGTGAACCACCTGCCCTTCAGTTCCTCACAATTCCTTCCCCTTTTACTCATGACTAATTCACCACTCTCTTAGTCACAGCCGTTCATCATGCGGTCACCACAGGGTTTCCGCTACGGCGACACCCCTTCCCCTCACTTTCACAACACCGTGACTCTCCGTAAAATCAGACGATTCAACTCACTGATTCTCATCTTCCGAGTCACTGCTTTCACTTTCTCCCTAGCTTCCTCAATCTTCATGGTTACTAACTCTCGCGGCTCCGATACACCTCGCTGGACCGATTTCGACGCTTTCAGGTCAGTTTATTTCCTTTAGAAATCGCACGGTTATTCAGCTCGTAATTCAAATAAGTACCAAAATGAAAAAGAAGTATTTAATTTCGATTTTATGTTGCTTTTACGATCTGGATTATAGTATGAAATTCAAAGAAAAAAGTACATAAGTTTAGAAATTGAAATGAAAACGCACCGCAGATTCGTTTTCGCGGCGAACGCAATCGTGGCTCTGTATTCGCTGTTCGAAATGGGCGTTTCCGTTTGGGAGATCTCCACCGGTGCCACACTCCTCCCTGAGACCCTCCAGGTTTGGTTCGACTTCGGCCACGATCAGGTTTCCTCTTGTTTTATCAGTTATAGCAACAAGTATTAAATTTCAACAATTTCCATTTGCATTATGGTCAAATTACATACAAGTCCCTACATTATTGTTTTTTATGAATTTAGTCTATCCATAATAATTTAGTAAAAATTATCCAATCATTTTTATTTAATTAAAATATTCAATTTTAATTTTAAACCTTAAAATTGATAAATTTGTCAAAACATTTTTTATAATATAATTATTTTCATATTTTTTATTTCAAAATATATAATAATAACCTAAGTTCATTTTATGGTATCTTGACCTTATGAAAATTAAAAATAATGAAGGACCTTTTACGAGATTCGACCTTATTCTTATTAAAAATTTAAGTAGCTGATTAATATTTAATAGATTGTTTTAACATTGGATTAGGTCTTTGCTTATCTGTTGTTGTCGGCGAACTCCTCGGGTACGGCGTTGGTGAAGACTTTAAAGAGTACGGACACCTGTACGACGTCGACCTCGTTTTGCGTGCAATCTGATATTTCCCTGGCGTTGGGTTTCGCCGGGTTTTTGTTTATCGGGTTATCGTCGTTGATGTCGGGTTTTCGGGTCGTATGTTTTATAATCAACGGCTCTCGTTTCCATCTTTAGAGAGAATTTTTCTAATTCATGTACTGAAAATTTTAAATGCTTCCGACTCTGTACCGTACGATGTAACATATTTTTCTAATGGATGTGATTAACTGATTCCTTCTCATTTTTACTTATCTTTTAAACTTAAATTAAAAGTTTAAGCATTATATTTTATAATTTAAATTTGAATTGATTTTTTATTTAAATCAAATATATAAAATTAAAAAAATTGGATTTATAAGTTTTTATATAAATTTAATTGAAATTAAAATAGTATGTGCATATATATTGATGGGTTTGACAAAAGTCAGGATATTTCCAGGGAGGCAGGATTCTATTATGACCAACGATTAAAAAAAATCATAAAACTAAATGAATTTTACACGACATAAGCGAATTCTAACCCGATTAGGTGTAGAAAGACTACGTTAGTTGGAACTCAAATGCGAGTGTCGGATACGAGCACACGTCTAACACAAATAAGCTCTGTTTTTTCCCCTAATTTCTCCAATGTAATTAGAGGGTTCATTAAGTACAAGTTCTTATCTAAATCCACTGGAAAACAATGTTAACATGCTTCAAATCTAAAGAAACTTGATTATAGATCAATCTTTAGTTGAAGAAACAAAGACAGCTCAAATATGGAAAGAAAACTAACATGTTACTAATATAAATTAAGTTCTTATCTAAAAAGTGCATACATTAGCTCAGTGTAGGTTTTCAGTTTCCTTCATATTTTGGATCAGCCATCACATAATGGTATGCAATTACCAACGCAAATATAAAAATGCCTAGGAAATTGGCAAGAAACCCTAGCTGTTGATCATCAATCATCTGCAAGAAGCCAAGAACAGGTAAATCCCACAAATCAATGGCTCATCAGAAACCATATGTGCTGTGATTTTAACAAACATTGGAAATAAAATCCGTAACGTAAAGTTTCAAACTCGAGAAACTGTGGAGTAGTGTTTTCCAGACAGGCAGATAATTGGTCAAATTCAGCTCAATACCTATCTTTATATAGGAGAATACGGGCATAATATTCGTGGTTATAAGTTTGAATCTTTATGCAAGCAATCAGACTACTAAAGTTAATCAACTTACTGTCTGTAGTCATAATAAAGATTCAATGGTATCTGAACTACAGTCGAGTTAATATTGACAGTCTTGAAATCAATATAAAGTAAAGGTCAAAATTTGTTAATAGTTCCTGTACTTTCATGTTTCAGTCGGGACTAAAATTTCAAATTTTGGGAAGTAAATGGACTAAAAATCACCAAATTACAGTATAGGGGATAAATTCAGGAACTAATAGTAGAACTTAATCTAAAGTAAACTATATGTGGCCAAACAAATTCAATTTTTCTACGAAAGTTTAATAAAATTCAAATCCTGATGCTACCATGGAGGCGTGAAAAACTGATAACTTGTCGGCAAACGCACGCACTAACAAACAGCCTAACATTGTAAGCCATCAATGGTCATCTAATTGAGCTTTAACACGAATTTCTCATCAAATTTCCATTTTATAACTCATTTTCTTAAAACAAAAGAAAAATCTCGCAGAGCTTAAAATGAGAAAAAGAAGGATTTGCGATCGCAGTGGGATTCGAATCCACGACCTTTAGATCCGGAGTCTAATGCGATATCCACTCCGCTAAGCGATCGCTTTTGCAAACAATTATAATAGTTTCTTTATATTATCACAAACGATATGATCCACTACCATCTCAATCTCTAAGCCAGAAACCTAAAATGTTCACAAGACCTAATACACTATGAACAGAGTAAATCTAAAAGAGATCAGCATGTTAAATGTAAAAAAAAAAAATTGAAGAAACGCGATGCACACACATGATCTGCTCATAGAAAGAGTAAACCTAGAAGAGATCGGCGATCTGATCCAAGATAGTGATAATTTGCTTCGATTATAAAACAGAAAAACAAGAAACAGAGTCAATACAGGCGAGGGATTGAATAAGAAACGACGTACCTTCGTGGATCGAGGAGAGGCTAAAGCATCCAAAGCAAAGATCAGATCTGAAGCAAAAAAATGGCGAAAATTAATTGAAAAGGCGAAAAACAAAACCGTCTTTGTTTCAAGTCAATGGAATTTATAGAACTTGTAGGGGTTGATGACAACGGTTTTGTGAAACCAAAACGACACGCGTTTTGGGCTCTGTTAAACAAAAACTTGGCCCAAAGCAACAAAGTTGAAAAAGTCGGCCCATATACAAGGGATAGAGGATCCTTTTTGATATTTAGCCCTTGAAAATTTAAAATTTTTAATTTGGTCATGTATTTTAGATATCGTAAGCACATGACACTGAAGGAAGTACAGAGAAGAAGAAGGTGGGCACGAGCTCACCCTGAACTATTTAAAATTTATATATTTAGCTTTAATTTTTTAAATTGTTATGAATTGATCCTCAAGTTTTTAATTTTTTATGATTTATGTCCACTATGATTTTTTGAAATTTTATGATTTGTGTTCACCCTAAAACATATTTTGATTTGTACCTACCCTCATAAACATTTCTGGATCCACTACTGCCGACAGTTTCACCGACCTCTACTTAATGTATTGTTTTGTTCGAATTCTTTTTATACCAGTGAAATAGACAATTTATTTTAAGTTTTGTTATATTTTAGAGTACAAATCATTTGTCCCTTCCCCATGCCTCTATTTATGTCTCCACTTTTAATTAGAGAGTTTAGGGTTTAGAGTTTAGAGTTTTAGATTAGGGGTTTTGGTTAAAGTTTAGAGAATTAGGAGTAGGGTGTATTTTTTAGGGCGTAGGGTTTAGGGTTTAAAATTGAATTTATTTTTAAAAAACAAATGAGACACCAAATGAGGCATGAGGAAGGAGCAGAGGATTTTTGTTCATTTTATATATATTTTTGTATTTTTTATAGATAATCTAATTTTATATTCCTTATATTTTTAATATAGTTTCTTAATAATTTATATATATTCTTGTATGCTTCAATATATTTGATCATACCCTAGTTTTTTCCCATACCATTGTAGTTTTATCTAGATTTAATGAGTAAGCTATGTATTTAGTCGCTTTTATCGTATTTTTATTTTGATCATTCAATTTTAAAAATTCAGTTTTTTTATCATCTGGTTGTGGTAGTATTAAAACGTTATGTTTTGGATATTTTCTTTGATAAATTTAACCTAATATTTTAGCGTTTTCTTTTCCTGCTTTAGGGTATTTTACCCTAAAGATAAATTACCTAAATAATTCTTAAACTATTATTTCACTTTTATTTTATCTTTAATTTAACTCTCAAAAATTTAAAATTTTATATTTTCACGATCTTTCAAAAAACCTTCATTTATTTAAACAATTCAAAGAAAATAAACTTAAAAAACTTAAAAGGATATCTAGAAATCTATTGGCTAGCAGGACTACGCTCAATTGCAGAAGAGCTACAGTGTCTTCAGCAACGCAAGCAATTCGGTTGGTTCTTCATCTTCTTTGACAATCTGTCATCAACGATCAAGGTGCAAAATATGAGGCTAGAAGGAACTACAGATAATTTGCATCTTTTCTATGGGGTGAATACATAACAAAATAGAACGGATGTGCTGCAAAAAAGAGTTCAGAGACAAATCTTATTATTTTCCCCTACTATGCAAATAAGTTTTCCACAACAGAAGAATCAAAGAGAACAAGTGGATATCTAAAACTTAACTAGACCCTGCCATAATCAGAACCGGATCTTTTGGTTTGAAATTTTGAATAGCAAGCTGGTTGCCATCATAAATGATCTACAGATGGATATAGTGCACATAACATACTTAACATGTAAACATAATAACAAAAAAGAGTAAATCAGAAGCTTCAAATATAAATAACATTAATCCATACCTTCACAGGGGTGTCTTTTGGCAGACCCACTTGTGTTAGAACATCATAACCAACTTGGTTCCAGTCAACATCTTCTCTATCCCCTAGCACTTGGCTGCTATCTAATTGAATCAAGCTTTTGTCACAATGAAAAAACTTCCCTATCCAAAAATATAGAATGCTATCTTCATTTTTGCCTACATCTGTAGCCGCGGAGAAAATTGCAAAAGCAGATTTTGAATCTAGATCACTTCTATTAAATTTTGTCATCTTGTCTATGTCGGGCCAGCGCCATACTAAAGGTCGAACTACACCAGGACACGCAGGAAAACTTTCCTCTATCCTATTTGGAACAGCAGAAACAAAACCATCTAGGGGACTATGGATTCTTTCAGGTTCACAATTACTTGAAAAAGTAGACCCCTTGTCACCCGAATAGATATTAGCTCTTCTACAAGGAGATACCTTCAAATTGGAACCTTCAATTATAATATCCCCACCATTTGTCACACCATGATTGGAATCAAAGACAATTTCAATATCTGACTTGCATGACGCACTAGTATGGTCATTTATCCCGACCACATCTTGCTTGACAAGAAAATATGACCGATCATTTGTTTCTCTTGAATTATCACTCAGCATTGGCAGCTTGAGAGACTTCGATAAACTGCCTCGCCGTTCAGCAAGGGACGGTGGAACTGTTTTTAGGGTTGAAGATGCAGGCTCAGGTTGAGAAGTGAGATTGACACTGACAATTCTTGAGCTATTAGATTTGGGTTGTGAAGAAGTTTCTGATGAAACAAGAGACAAGTTAGAAAAATTAGGCAAAGTTGAAGAAAACTGAGAACTAGAACCAGCTGAAGGTGAATCTAAAGAGGACTCTGAAAAGTAGTTCGAACAACTACTGGAATCAGGAGAGCGAAACAGAGGTGAGGAAGATGAAGAGGAGGATGTTGATGACGGTGATGATGCACGAACTATCATCATGGAATCTGAATACATTCTAGAGAGCAATATCTTTGGTGTGGAGACAAAGTCCTTCATTATGCCAGAGGCAAACTTATATCTAAGCATGCTCCAACTGCTTTCTCTGGCAGGAAGGTGGGTTTCATGTTCATCCTCTGATGGTGCAAATGGAGGGACAACACCTCCCTTTATAGCCTTCTCGTAAACCTCAAAATCAACATTATATGACTCCACTATCCTCTTACCAGCACAAATCTTAATTGCTGACTCCCCTAATTCAACTTTATTTCCGGATTTGTCCATCAAGGGTAAAAATTTTGAAAAGGCATTCCAAAAATAAGTTGGTTCTTCTCCTTCCTTTATCAATATTATAGGCCCCTGCACTTTCTCGTACCGAACGATCTGACATACAGCACCTCGTGTGTCCCTTTCCATGATAGATCCACAGTTTCTACCAATCCAAACATATATTGCAGAAGGTATCTGAATAATAAATGCACCTCTAGAATCCAGCACAGAAGCAGATGGATCATTCAGCATTTTAGGGACTAGGTGCAAAGGATCATAAGGCGAGTGAGGCACAATTCTATACATTCTTAATAAGGAACTAGGGCTCAATGGGAAAGCATGGACCCTCTTTTGACACTGTAACAACTGGCAAGCAAAACCCATATTTGGATCTGCAATTCCTCTTGCTGCCTTTACATACTGAAAGGCTTCATCAAAATTCTGTCCTTCTCTCCACATAAGATATGCTATCACCAGTGATGTGGACCTTGATACCCCCTGGCAACAATGAACAAAAACTCTTCCACCCTGTTCCCTAACATCCTCAAAATAATCAAAAACATCATAAAGTATGCTAGTAATATCCTCTGACGGACTATCTTGCAACCACAAAGTTCTGTACACAAAATCAGCCTTGAAATATTCAGGACAAACAAAGCCCACGCAGTTCAAAACATGAGTAATCCCATTCTGTTTGAGTATTTCCCTGTCCCTTGCAACAGCATCTCCACCGAGATAAATATGTTGAGCCACTTTCGAGCATTCTTTATCAAAGAAAGCAATCTTATCCCTCTTCATAAGACCACTATTCTTATCATTACCCTGCTGAATAGATGATAAATCAAGCTTCAACCTCTCACCAGTCTTGTTCCCACTAGGGGTCGGCGGCTGTGGCCACTCTCCAAGATCATCAGAACCAGCCTTCGGCCACTCCTCCAAACTCCTCCGAGCAATTGACAATGGTTGCAAGGGTGGCAAACATGACCTGGCCTTAAAATTTTGTTGCGAACGCGGCGTTAAGGGAGGAGGAGGAAAACGGCGAGTTTGTCCATCATTAGTACCATTATTAACATTAGGATCTGCTCCTAGATCTTTGCCAGCTTCAGGAATTTGAAGAGCAGTTCTGGATGCAGACCACGAAGCTGAACGCCAAAACATTTTCCGAGAGCCAGAAAGCTGGCATGATGGAGCCCTAGAATTAACAGGAGCATCCTCTTTGCCCACCATACCCACTTCACAATATTACCTTTGCTAAAATTGCAAAACAAGCACAAAGATCCAATTAAACCCAACAACTAATTCACCATGCTTCCAACATTACAAACATCTTCATAAGGCCATCAAACAAACATAACCCAAATCCACAAACCTAATAAAAAATCAACTTTTCACCACTTCACCATACCTAATTCCAACCTTAAGTCTTTAGACAAACCCTAGAACCATTCAAAAAGATACGAGTTGGGGATTAAAAACCTCACTTGAAATTACGAGCGGACACGGCTGAAGTAACCCCAATATCTGATAAAATCGAAAACCCATGTCAGATCAACCACGAGGAACGAGTCGCTGCAAATCAAAATCCCATCTTTTAAAAGAAAATAAAAGCACAGGCAAAGAGGTAAAAGAAGAAAACCTAGAGTTCCAATAACAACTCCAATAAATAAAAACTGAAATTTTTTTTTAAAAAAATGCAACCCCAAATTGTAAATCTATCTCGGCAACTTAATAATAACATCAAAATCTTAAATTTATACATACACAAATATATATAAAAGAAGAAGAAGAATGTTTTAGGGCTTACCGGGAAAGGAAAGGAAGGGAAAGAAGCCATGGAAAGAGTGAAGCTGATGAGGAAGAGAACGAGGGGAAAAGGTAAAAAATGAATGAAGAAAAGGGGAAACGAAAAGGAGGGTCAGGAGGTGCGTTCTCTTTTGGTTAAATTCATAAAAAGGTCCCCCTACTATAGTTCATTTGCGAATCTTACCCATATATTTTAATTTTGATTGTTTCTAACCATTTTATTTTTCCAAAATATTTTTTATTTTTTATTTTTGTTACGGTGATTATAGTAGTATCTGTTCTAGAGTATATACTCTCAACCATTGGACATTGATCGCTCAATCACTGTGCTGACAGTACTAGTGCTCAAACACGTGACCTCTAGGAACAACAATTGTTCCTTCAACCGATGAGGCTAGATGGTTCATGCCAAAATATTTATTATGTATTTACGATATCGAGATTAAATTTTTGAGTTACACAATATAAAATTCTCTAAATTTTATACATTTTTTAAATTGTTGAACGATTAAAACGAGCAACTCAAATTAACAATTGATTATGTGAAGAATATCAGTTATGAAAAAAATGTAAAAAGTTAATTTGAGTCATTTAATAATTCCAAAATTGTATAAAATTTAAAGATTTCTATACCGTATTACTTTATTCTAACTTCATTAAACAATTTATTCAGTATTTTTGCATTTTATATAATGTAATATTCCCTTATAATATTTCTTTAAAATTCTAATTTAGAGAGTTTTATATTGTATTTCTTTATTATTCTTATAATTTATTCTCTTAACATTAAAAATAATCAATTAAGTTCTTCACATATATCGCATGACATTATTAAAGATTTTTCTAAAAAATAAGTGTGTTTAGCAACACAAATCTCGTGAATAAACTAACAATAAAATCAATCTATAAATATATAATATTTTGGTGAAATATATCATTAGTCACTGAACATTATGTATTGTTTCATTTTGGTCACAAAACTATGAAAGATTCAATTAAAACACTAAAGTTTTCAAATTAGCTCTTTTTAGTAAAACGTTAAATCGATAACGTTGCAATGATACAATTGTTATTTGGTCCGGTATCTGGTAATGAATATTTCTAAAAGTAATTCAATGCTCTCTTTCATATTCTTTGGGCTCAAAAATAAATATATTAGGCTCGGGTTCGAATCTAAAACAATACTATAAAGCTCGATCCAGGTTTGAAGCTCATTAGGCTCGGCTCAGACCAAAATGAATAATTTTAATATATTTTCTTATAAAAGATGGAGTTTCGTCAAAAAAACTCTTTCATAACCAATACTGAAATAAAATTCAATATTGGGAAAGAAAAAATATTCAAAAAAAATAAATTAATCCAAATAACTATGAAATATTCTTACCCTATAAACTCATAATGTCTAATTTATTTTAGTTAATTTGTTTTTAATGAATTTTCTCTAATTTGTTGTATTATTTTTCTTTTACTAAAAAATAATTTTAGTATATATATAATTATTCTGAGCTTGTTTACAAGTTTTTTAAGTTGAGCTTGAGTTTTAGTGTATACATATTATATAATTATTCTAAACTTGTTCGCGAACTTTTCAAACTGAATTTAAGTTGACTCGTCTCGGGTTGTAAAGATCTCGACTCAAATCCGAATCAAACTTATTTAAACCAAATTTTTATTAAACCGAACTGAAACCAAGTAATTTACAAGCTAGTCGGACTCATTATCCGCCCTAATCGATGCTATGCACCCCCTCCACAATCCCAAGGCTAGATATGCATGAATACTGATGGTGCCGTTTCTCCATCCTCGAGCAATGTTTCCATATGCGGTGTATTTCATGACTACATTTAGGGTGAGCAAAATTCGACTCGACTTAAAAAAATTAAATAATTTGACTCGATTCGAGATAAAAATACTCGATTCTTTTTGATTCGACTCAAAATTTCATAGGCTCGACTCGAAAAAATTTCAAATAAAGTTCGAGTTGTAAAATGAAAATTCGAATAACTCGAATAACTCGAAATTTTTAGTAATTAAAGGATTATTTTTTTAAGTTTAAGATGAGTCTATCATTTTTATGATATATATATACATTGATATATAAAAATATAAAAAATATTGCTACATATGAAAAATACATATATCTTATATGATTAGAGAAAGTCGTTTAAATTGGAATCATATCATACTATAATAAGATAAATAATTATAATTAAATGTTTATAAGAATTCGAAAACTCGACTCGATTCGACTCGAATTTCTTAAACTCGACTCGAACCGAAAAAAATTCAAATAAAGTTTGAGTCGTAAAATATGACTCGTCAACTCGAATAACTCAAAATTTTTTGACTCGACTCGATCGAATACTCACCCCTAACACCACCAGTGCTTTCATCTCGGGTCATTCTAAAAAGGGTTAGAATTGTTGATGTCCTCCATTAGAGCTCTGGGTTTTTTCTTAACTGATCTCGAGTCAGCTTTAAACTTTGATTCTGAACGTATCGTTTTGCAGTCAAATAACCCTAATACCGTGGCTTTGCTATCTCCTTCATCCTCCTCGAGTCCCTATGGTCTGGTTTGCTCTATTTTGGCAATCTTATCGTCTGCATGTGACGTTCATTTCGTGCATATTTATAGTGAACCCAACATGACAGCTGATCTCATAACTAAAGTCGATGCTCTTTTTTCTACATGGTAAATAAGAGGTGAATGGTTATTTAAAAATTATTTTAAGACGAATATATTTTATTAGTTGTGACTATAAAAAAAAAATTCATCTCAATCTTTTACAAATTAAATATTTATCTCTTTCTTACATAAAACTGAGGGTGTAAATCGTTTGTCTTTCTCTCGTACCTCCTTTCATGTCTCTATTTTTATTTAGAGGGTTTAGGGTTCAAGTTTAGGGGTCGTGCTTAGGGTTTAGAAAATTAGGGATAGAGTGTAATTTTTAGGGTCTAGGGTTTATAGTTTAGGATATAGAAAATAAAGGTTAAGGTTTAAAATTCAATTTTTTAGAAATTTTCAACAGGAGACATGATTAAGAGGTAGATGATTTTTACTCTATAACTAACGGTATAAATCATTTACTTCTTGATCGTGACTCCACTTTAAATTAATGAATTTAGGGTTTAGAGTTTAATATTAGGGATTATAGTTAGGGTTTAGGGAATTAGAGGTAGAATGTATTTTTCAAGGTGTATGGTTTAGGATATAGAAAATTAAGGTTGGGGTTTAGAATTTAATTTTTAAGGATTATTTAATAGGAGACATAAAAAAACATTAAAGAAGACATGATAAAGAGACAAGAGATTTCTATTCATAACTAAGGGGATAAAATTCCCTTGCCTCTTTATCATGTCTCCATCTATGCCTCTTGTTAAAAATTTCTAAAAAAATGAATTTTAAACCTTAACTCTTATTTTCTATGTCATAAACTTTAAACCTTACACCCTAAAAATACATCATACCCTTAATTTTTTAAACCTTAACCACACCCTTAACCTTAAACTCTAAATCTTAAACCCTAAACCTCTAATTTAAAGAGTGAATAATTACTTTAATGTTATACTAAAATAGGTGAATGTTATTAGAATGACCATGTACGACATGTGTAGTGATTAATAAATCTGATCTTCCCACCTTTTTATAAAGAAATTTATTCAAGGGAGAATTTCTTTTAAAAATCTTATTTTCAAATGAAAATTTAGGGTTGTCTTCTAACACCGTAAAATTAGAGATTTGTTTAAAATAAAGTTCAAAAAGCTTTAAAATGTTAAAAGTATAGTTTTTATCATATATTCGTATTTGATATTCTAACCCGAGTTCAAATAACCATTTGGTAGGGTTAGAGTATGTGAAGTTGAAGAGAGCAAGTTTCCCGAAGTCAAAAGAACTGGTAACATTATTCTACAAGTTGAAAAAGTTGTTCCATTGGAACTTACATGTTTCAAAATCGCAAACAAAAATCGTTCAAACAACCGGTTCGGCATCACCGACAATGTTTCCGCAGACATCGATATAAATCGATGATCACAAGATCGAACTGAATATTCCGTAATACGAAGTAAAAAATTCGAAAATGCTCAAGGTGAAAACATAAGCTTGGGAATGTACTTCAATATACATGAGAACAGATACAAGCAATTTCAGATAAAATTATAACAGGCCTCACTGGTAACAAATATAGAAGTTATTACCAAAGCATGATCTCGAACGACATGTCGATTTTCGAACGTAATAATTCGAGATCGGAGCAGCTCAAACCCCGCTCCAACTCAATAGGCACACAGGAAGTAATGCAGCCGATGCAATGAAGTAAAATGCCCGGCAAACAATACATTTTCCGTGCTCCACAAGCGTTCTATAGGAAGACGGATCGGAACCAATCAAGCCCGTATCGTATCAACCGTCTCACCTCACATCCAAACGTCTCATCCGATAATAAGTTTCGGCTTGGACGGATTGTTATTTATTCCTTCTACCAGCTCCGCATCGTAAACTTCATCCCGACCAACGACGGAGATATTGATAAGTGCTCAACTCACTATCACTTTCTACACTTTTCATGGGCATTAATCATCAATTCTACACCTACTTGGACCAATGCATATACTTAATGTGATATATTTAGGGATTATGCTATTAAAGATAATATTTGTAGAAAAGACATACTTTACTGCATTTTTGTGTTTGTACAGGAATAAGTATTGCCGCGGCAGCAAACTAAGACCGAGGCAGGACCTGATGCCGAGGCAGCAGAGGATAAATAGCAAAATGGCAGGCAAACTGAGGAGAAAAATGAGGAGAACGTTGCTGGACAAGAAGCCCAAGGATTAAAGCTGAACAATACGAGGAAAGCCCAAGAACAAGGCCACGCGGGAAAAAGCCTTCTAGAAGAATTAAACTTGGAAATATTTAACCTATATACATGACTTGTTTCCTACTCCAAGTTATATTCTATTTAGGAAAGGTTTGCCCTAGGCCAAGTCTATATAAGACATAGTCGCCCAAGGGAATAAGAGAGCCGAATTTGAGAGAGTTCACCCTAGGAATAATTCTTCCCATCATGTTCTAAGCTTTCTTAGGGTTTAGGTGAAAGTTGTTAAGTATTAGTGAGAAGAGATTGTATCTTGTTTCTTGTTTCAATGCAATAAAATATCAAAGTTTGCTTACTCTTTGCCATTATTTGTTCATGCGTCCAAGCTTGGGAGAGAAGTTTGTAAGTAATCTATTTGTCTAGACTCGGGAGAGTTAGACTCACGAAAGGAGTAAGTACGATATTTGACTTGATTGGAAAATACTAACTCGGTCTAAGGATAGGTTGGAGTTTCAGCGGCTAAAAGAAGTGTGAGATTGGTTGTTGGTTATAATTGATTAATGCCGGGAGGTATCATCAAGTACTAGCCATCAACAGTGTTTCGACTTAGGGATAAGCGGAGCCATCAAAGGATACTTTGCCGAACTTTGGTAAATCTGCCCAAGAGCAAGGGATTGCCGCGGTAGAGAACACTACCGCTGCCGAAGACAGTAATCTGCAGTACTACCGAGGCAGTGTAGTGCAATTGTATTGGACAGAAACAGATCAATCGAATCCACTATACAAACACAACTGGATCCTGCCCTCTTTCTCAATTTGATCTTCTTTTATCTATTTTTCCTTAATTACTTTATTTAGTCAAAAACTCATCTATTTGTGTTTTTATTTCTTTTTACAGAACAAGAAGGTCGTAGAGGACATATTAAGTACACCAATCCATGTGGAGATGATATTCGATAATACTTATCACTTATTACTTGCGATGTGTTCACTTGCACTAAATACGCATATTTGACACGCATCAAGTTTTTGGTGCCGTTGTCGGGGATTGACAACTAAATTTTGTTTTCTTTATTTTCTTGTTCTTTTAGTTATTTTATTTTTTATTTTACTTGGTTTATTTTTGGTGTATGACCAGGGCCAACCCAAACAATCCACTGTATGAGATTGATCCAGAAATCGAACGAACCTATCAAGGGTTGAAAAAACAGATCCAAGGAGCCATGACAATAAATCAAGGAAATCAGAACTTATCTACCGGCAATGAAGGCCTTTCATAGCAACCACTGCTGCAACCACTACCGTGGCAGTTAACTGTTAGATATTTTCTGGTAGAAGATCTGAATTGATTGAACCCTGGAGTTGTTACACCAAAGATAAAAGCAACCCACTTTGAACTTAAACATGTGATGTTCAATATGCTTAATACTATTGGACAATTTAGTGGGTCTGCAACTGAAGATATCAGGCAACATCTCAAGTCCTTCATGGAAGTCTGCAACTCATTCAAAATTCAAAGAGTCCATGAAGATATCCTGAGATTAAAACTTTTCCCCTATTCACTGAGGGATAGGGTCAAGACCTGGTTAAATAGCATTTCGGCAGGATCTATAGGATCTTGGAGTGAACTCTGCCGAGAATTCATTACGTATTTTAATCCTACCAACTTATATGATCGAATCTGTAATGAAATTACTT
Source organism: Abelmoschus esculentus (assembly GCA_035048815.1). Taxonomy (NCBI): domain Eukaryota; kingdom Viridiplantae; phylum Streptophyta; class Magnoliopsida; order Malvales; family Malvaceae; genus Abelmoschus; species Abelmoschus esculentus. Next base: position 1,527,132 of record JAUCBN010000021.1, read on the forward strand.
CTTTTCGATAGGTTGATGATGAACCTATGTACGAGACTTGAGAGCGCTACAGAGAGTTATTGAACAAATGTCCACTGTATAGGTTTCCACTATGGACACAAGTAACCATGTTCTACAATACCACCAATGCCTCGACAAGGATGATGTTAGATGTCTCGGCAAATGGAACACTCCTTGACAAAACTCCGAAAGAAGCTATTGTGATTCTGAACAAACTCGTAAGGAACGCCTTTCAATTACCTACTTCTAGGTGAGAAGGAGTAAAAATCTAAGCCACAGTGAATGAACTAGAAACTACCAACTCGGTGGTAGCACAATTGACTTCTTTAACCAAGATGGTCCAGAATATACAATTGTAACAAAATACTCATGAGGTAAAAGCGATTAATTCTTTTGAGTATATGCAAGATAAGGAATCTGATTTTTATGTGGGAAACTACAACCGAAACAATAATATGATGTCCAACACATATAATCCGGCATGGAAAAGACACCCAATTTTTTTATGGAGCAATCCTAATAATGCCTTGAACCCCACTAACCAAGCCTCAGGTTATCATAATTCACTACCGCAGTAGCAGGTACAGCAGTCAATGCTGCAGCAGTAGATGCATCAGCAGCAAACCATGAACTCATTAGAGAACACTCTCAAGGCCTTCATAATAAAAACATAATCATATATGGCTGAGAACAGCAGTTTCATAAAGAGAACTTATGACTTCATGAATAGAACTGAGATGAGGCTGTAAAATCAAAAGGTTGTAATTAAATCACTAGAAACCTAAGTTGTTCAATTTGCTCAAAGACAGAATACTAGACCACAGGGAGGACCACTTAGCAATACTGAAGTTACTAAGGGAATGAGCCATGAACAATGCAAGGCAATCACTACAAGAAGTGGCCTACAACTTAAAGAGACATTGGGCAGTTTAGCAAACAAAGCCTCACTAGTAATACAAGAGGAATCAGACAAGGAAGACCCAGATGCTGAACAAACTGATCATGAGAATACAGCCCCAACAAAGAGCTCGGTTGCATCTGAACAAGCTGCCGAGATAGTGAAAAACACAATGATTCCAGGTATTAAATTTCAAACCAAAGAGACCCTAGACGAGATGAGACCACCATCACCATTTTTCCCACAAAGGTTGAAAAAGCAAAAATAGGACCATCAATTTAAGAAATTCTTAGACATTTTAAAGTAAGTCTACATCAACTTACCCTTTGTTGAGGCAATTGAACAGATGTCCAACTATGCTAAATTCTTGAAAGGCATTATGTCTAAAAGAAAGAGGCTATGTGAGTTTGAAACAGTGGCAGCAACTGAAGGATGTATGATAATGTTACACAACCGCATGCCACCAAAATTTAAGGATCTTGGATGCTGTACCATACCTTGTGCGATAGGTAACCACTATGAAGGTAAAGCCCTATGCGACCTTGGAGCAAGCATCAATTTAATGCCCAAGTTTGTCTTCCAAAAGCTTGGAATTGGAAGGGTAAAGTCTACTATTGTGATGCTCCAACTTGTGGATAGATCATATGTGCAACCCGAAGGAAAAATCAAGGACATACTGATAAGAGTAGATAAATTTATTTTTCCTACTGATTTTCTTGCTCTTGATTGTAAAGCAGATGAGAATGCACCGATCATCTTTGGGAGACCTTTCCTTGCTACTAGATGAACACTAATTGATGTGGAAAAAGGAGAGTTGACTATGAGGGTCAATGACCAACAAGTTAAACTCAATGCCTTCCACAATCTGAAAAGGTATGATGATGCAGAAGAGTACAAAGCCCTCCACAGCACAGATTCATGCATTAAGAAATCCTATTTTAGCAACCATTGCCTTGACAGCATGCACGACAGAGTAATTGGCAAGAAGATTAAGCCAAAGGCAGAGGCTGCAAAGAGGGAAACACAACATCCAAGCACATTAAAATTGTCAGAACCACATAGAACTGTGAAGAAAAATATAACAAGGAAAGAACTTAAAGCTAATGGCCAATACTTGAAGAAAAACTCTAGCCAACAAGAGATAAGCAGATTGAGAGATGCATTTATATGCACTCCACCAATAACATAAATCTTTTCTCTTATATTCTTATTATATTAGGATTAGTTTAGATTTATTTACTATAATTATTTTTGTCTTTAATTAATTTTCTTGTTTTGTTTAATTAATTATTTTTTAGGATAATAAAAGCAAGATTAAAGGAGAAATAGTTCATAGTAGGAATTATGTCGAGGCAATGAACAGTGTCAAAAGCCGCAGTAGTCCCAATAGGCAGAAATAGTGTAACGGCTATCTGCCGAGATTTCCGCCGCGGCAGTAATTGCTAACGGGTAGTAAAAGTTAAACGGATACAAAACGGCTAGTGGATTAAAACGGTCACATTGTCGAGGCCTATATAAGCACTCTCTTACTCTTGAACTATTCACTCTTGTAATCTTGTTTCTTTAGAATTACTTACTCTTTCTTGCTATACTCTGTGCAATCTTAAAGATCTCTTCTTTTTCTCAAAACGTTTTAGAATTCTCTCCAAAATCCTCAAGAAAATCTCCATTGCTCATAAATGGCCACCTACAAAAGGTTCGCTCTTGCCGCTATTGAAGAATGCTTCAACATGTCCTTCATCTCTAGACAATTATGGGAGGAACAAGGGTTCCAACACAGTGATGAGGAGAATTTCGGCATTGAACATTACTTGTTCGACAGAATCAAGTATCAAAAATGGTAAATCTTTTGCCTACAACCTGAACAAGACAATGCCACGATTGTGAGAGAATTTTACGCACATTGGCCAAGCAAAGATTCACTCTATGTCCACTACCGAGGCAGGCCAGTTCACCTTGATGCCAAGACAATCAATTAGTTTTATGGCCTAACCTCTGAACGAGATATCCACTCAGAATTCATAGAGAAGGTAATAGACCAAGATTACGAATTGATCAAGGATGACCTTTGTTACGAAGGCACGAATTACGAGACCGGAGCACATAAAGGATCGGTTTCTCGGTAGAATCTCAAACCCGAGGCAAAGATGTGGACAATATTTGTCAAGAGACGTCTTATCCCTATATCACACAATAGCACGATGGACCGAAGAAGATTGGTTCTAATTCAATCCATCATCAATAAAAAGAGCATCAACGTGGGAGAAATCATTCTACGAGAAATATACGATTGCGGTAAGAAAGAAAGAGGGCTCTTAAATTTTCCATGCTTGATCACGGGTTTGTGTATTGCTGCAGGTGTACCAACAGAAGATAATGATGAAATCACAACTCTAAAGAAAGGATTGACTAGAGATTTTTGCCACAAAGTGATGCAAATCACTCAAGCAGAATCTGTCTAGGAAACACCACAGCCCTGCACTGCCGAGACTTCTATCAGGGCCCAATACACGGCAGCCACACCTGATGCTGCCCATACTGCTGCTACGGCAGAACCTACCAGGAGATCCTCTAGAAAATAGCATCCATGGACCTTCAACAACAACGGTACATGGAGTACCAAAGGGACTTCAGCACTGTCTTGGCCCAGATAAAGAGCAATAACTTCCCAACCCAAGGAGTGTAGTTTCCAGACTTTCCTCCCAACATATTCGTCACAACAACACCTTACAACGAAACAACCCCAGCCCCAGAGGGCCGAGACCATTCTTCCCTGTTGGACCACAAAGACCGTTCAATGTTGCTGGCCCATCTAAGGCAGCAAACACTGTCGCGGCATCATCTGCCAGTCGAAGAACTTCAAAGAGAAAAGCAGTTTTCAGTTCCCCACCGAGATCTATGGCCAGCCTCTTGGCAAAAATTGATGCCTACGTCCATCAAAGTTCGTCCACTACCGAGCCTACCACCCAACATGCCACGGTAGAAGCAACAGATGCCGAAACAAGAGGGACAGATATAATGCTTACTGAAGAAGTTGCCGAAGACGAGAAAGTGGAGGAAGTCAATGCTCCTTTGAAAAGAACACCACTGAGCCGAGTTCAACCGCACCGACAAGAAAAAACACAACAATCACCAGCACAAGGATCTAGAATAAAAGAGTCGGCAGGGAGGCCTAGAAAGAAGATTACCAGCAGCAGCTCCTCGGAGTCATTATGAATTTTTATGTTATTTCTCAAATAATTACATGTTTCCTTTTATATATTTTGTTGCTTACTGCTTGCCCATAAATTAAGCATTGAGGACAATGCTTGGTTTGAGTTTGGATGTGTAGAGCCACTACCGAGGCCTTGCCATAAAAAGGGAGTTTTTAGTGATAAAATTTTTTCTTATGTCCACCACTTTACTTGAAATTGTTACACATACTCTTGCACTACCCATCATCAATATCGTTTTAGTTTATTCTTTAAGGCAATAGAAATCTTTCTCCTTACCATAGTTAGGTTATGTTTTGAAGGCTTAATTCTAGGATACTTAAGGAGAAAAACTTAGAAGCTTACTAGAAGGTTGAATTTAAAACACTTTTGGGACTTGTTTGACTATAGGAATTCTTTTAATAAACTTAGGTGATAAAGACTCAGATCTTTAGAAAAGTGACTAGAGGTGCCTATAACCGACTCTAGGAAATACTTTTCTTCATCTAGAGGTACCCGAAATTAGCTCTAGTATGTTTGAAAGAATAGAAAAAGAAATAAGAAAATAAGAAGGAGAAAACACAATACTTGAGGTGCTTGAAATTGGCTCAAGAATTTGTTGTTTTAAGAAGAGTACACTAGATCCAAGTTTATTTGTCTTGAACTTAGAGTTTATCTAAGAAGAACTTTAATCAAACTTGTTCACAAAAACGCACACACTCACAAAATCCTATAGTTTATCTTCTAGGTACACCCTTAGGTAATCGAAAGGTTAAGTCTAAAGAATTGACATAGTTATGGTGGGGAGAATAGATGAAAACATAAGACCAAGAGAGAATAGAGTTTGACAAATTGATGGTTTGCATTGCTTAAGGACAAGCAATAGTTCGAGTTTGGGGGTGTGATAAGTGCTCAACTCACTATCACTTTCTACACTTTTCATGGTCATTAATCATCAATTCTACACCTACTTGGACCAATACATATACTTAATATGATATATTTAAGGATTATGCTATTAAAGATAATATTTGTAGAAAAGACATACTTTACTGCATTTTTATATTTGTGCAGGAATAAGTATTGTCGCGACAGCAAATTGAGGCCAAGGCAGGACCTGATGCCGAGGCAACAGAGGATAAATAGCAAAATGGCAGGCAAACTGAGGAGAAAAATGAGGAGAACGTTATTGGATAAGAAGCCCAAGGATCGAAGTTGAACAACACGAGGAAAGCCCAAGGACAAGGCCACGCGGGAAAAAGGCTTCTAGAAGAATTAAACTTGGAAATATTTAACCTATGTACATGACTTGTTCCCTACTCCGAGTTGTATTCTATTTAGGAAAGGTTTGCCCTAGGCCAAGCCTATATAAGGCATAGCCACCCAAGGGAATAGGAAAGCTGAATTTGAGAGAGTTCACCCTATGAATAATTCTTCTCATCGTGTTCTAAGCTTTCTTAGGGTTTAGGTGAAAGTTGTTAAGTATTAGTGAGAAGAGATTGTATCTTGTTTCTTGTTTCAATGCAATAAAATATCAAAGTTTGTTTATTCTTTGTCATTCTTTGTTCTTGCATCCAAGCTCGGGAGAGAAGTTTGTAAGTAACCTATTTGTCTAGACTCAGGAGAGTTAGACTCACGAAAGGAGTAAATACGATATTTGACTTGATTGGAAAATACTAACTCGGCCTATGGATAGGTTAGAGTTTCAGCGACTAAAAGAAGTGTGAGATTGGTTGTTGGTTATAATTGATTAACGTCGGGAGGTATCATCAAGGACTAATCATCAATAGTGTTTCGACTTAAGGATAAGCAGAGTCATTAAATGATACTTTGCCGAACTTTGATAAATCTGTCCAAGAGTAAGGGATTGTCGCGGCAGAGAACACTACCGCTGCCGAAGACAGTAATCTACAGTACTGCCGAGGCAGTGTAGTGCAATTACATTGGACAGAAACAGATCAATCGAATCCACTATACAAACACAACTGGATCCTGCCCTCTTTCTCAATTTGATCTCTTTTTATCTATTTTTCCTTAATTACTTTATTTAGTCAAAAACTCATCTATTTGTGTTTTTATTTTTTTTTACAAAACAAGAAGATTGAAGAGGACATATTAAGTAAACAAATCCCTGTGAAGAGGATATTCGATAATACTTATCACTTATTACTTGCGACGTGTTCACTTGCACTAATTGCGCATATTTGACACGCATCAGATATAATATTCAAAAACTTTCGTTATTGGTTTACGATATTTTATATAAATAATTATATTAATCTCGAATCTTTATTATTTAAGATACACATATAACATTTTAAGTTAAAATCTTTATTATCGTTACGTAACTTTTCAGAGTAAATAAAATAAAACAGTGTCAAAATATGTTACAAATTATTATCAATGGGGTAATCTTAGATTTTAAGCTGCTAATATTCCATTTGGCTTATAATAACCATATCCGTCGATATAATTTGAATCATCTGGACCGTCCACGTGTTAATCCAGTTTCCCACACGTAAACTCGACCACTTTATATGTCTATGTCTATCCCTTTGACTCACCTACCCAATTTTTCCGCCACTTAAAGTATGTATCGGACATAAACCATCTTACCTTACCTTGCTGGTTAAAAAAATAATTATTATCTTATAGATTCAAATATTAATATAATATAATGATTAAATGATTAATATTTAATATTAATTGAGAGTATATTTTTGAACAAATATTACCGTAATCATGTAACTGATTTAAAAAAGTGTATATTATCGAATACTAAATCAAATTTAATTTGTTTTTAAATATTTAATATTTTAGATCGATAATATTTATATATTAATTATTTAGATCGAATAATTAAATATTTGATTATTCAAAATTATTTTATTTAACTATTTTTTGAACTTAATCAAATATCATATTTATTAAAATTTTAAATTATTAAATCATAAGATTAATATTTATAAAATATTAAATTTTTAAACTTTTAAATTTTTTAATAAATAAAAAATTCAAAAGTTTTAATAATAAAAGATTTAAAATATTGAGATATATATCTAATATTAAAAAAATTAAAACCAAAACAAATATATGATCCGTAAATACAAAAAAGCATCGAATATTTAAATTTTTAAATAAAATTAATAGATAATCAAATTAAATTAATCGGATCAAATATTTTTTAATATATATCTCTAACATCGCGTCCGAGGAAGATTTCATCATTCCCAAAATACCCTCCTCATTTCATCTAATTTTCGACCCATGCCCCTTTTTAAACTGAAATAAAACGGAAAAAATAAGAGAAAAAAAAAATCTCGAGCTCTCTTTGGAGCGGTGAAACGGGACAATGGTAGAGACGGTGGCGCGTGAAAGCGACGAAGAGCTCTCTCTGTTGCCACATCAGAGCAATGGCGACCGGTCATGGCGGCTGAACTTCGATGGTTTCGAGTTAACTCCTGAACACAGAGACAAAAAGCCTCCCCGTAACCTCCACGATTGCCTTGGGGTCTTAGGTAAATTCCAACCCTTTTATCTATATCAAAATAGCCTTTTTTGTTCATAAATTAGTAATGTACTGACATTCATAGTTTTCATTGGATATCTGGAATATTGTGTATTTAGTCTACTATGAGCAATACTATTATTCTTCATGCTTGGTTGTGAATTTACTTAAATGGGTATAATTGTTCTGTTTTGTTTCTTTTTTGTTGTAGTATTTAGAATTTTAGTATTGTGAATGTAATAAATTGAGTAGTGAGAATCAATATCGAGTTTCTGTAGTATCCGATTTAGATTAGTCAATGATCAATATCCAGTTTATGTTGTATCTGATTTAGATTAGTCGATGACCAATATGGAGTTTATGTTGTATCGGATTTAGATTAGTCGATCAATGGATTGTATATTGTTATAAAAAAAGTTGGGTATCTAGGATTTTTTTATATAGGCTTAACTAGCAATATTCTATTCTTTGTCTGGCTTTGTCATGAACTCACCTTATCATTTATTCCCTGTGAATGGCTATCATGTGTTTTAAGTTATTTTTCAGTGTTCTTAAGAATCAAAACTTTTAATAATTTTAAGATGGGAATGTGTTATTTTAAGTGAAGGATTGTTGCTTTTTGGTCTTTAAATGTGAGCTCTAACATGGTTTTGTATGAACCAAAAGGGTTATTAAACTTTCCTCAGCATTTTTCTTGGTTCAAGGAGGTATGTGAATTATTGATTTTTGATGTTGTTTTAATAGGGGATATAATATAGTTTTGCTGTGAGTGGAAAACCGATCGAGTGGATGAATCCTTTAGTCGGAATCGAAGCTTTTGTGCATAGCATAGTTTGTAGTCTGAGATCCTTTAGACAATGTTCTTTGGTGAATGTGCAACAAATGCTGAAATATTCTTCGATTTACTCGCCTTTTATGTTCTTTGGTCATTTTGCTTTTTTCTTACATACTATGCATATGTTTCATTGAGCTAACATGTTCTTACCTTTTTGTATATACTATAGTTTTGCTCTGAGTGGAAAACTGATCGAGTGGACGAATCATTTAGTCGGAACGAAGCTTTTATGCATAGCTTAGTTTGTAGTCTGAGCGCCTTTTAAACGATGCTCATTGGTGAATGTGCAACAGATGCTGAATTATTCTTCGATTCACTCACCACTTGCAGATGAACAAAACAGAGTTGTAGGAATGCATCTAAACGATTCTCTTTGTTGGTTTCAGGTTCGGAAGATAACGTGGCTGAATACTATCAGCAGCAAGTAGAAATGCTCGAGGGTTTCAATGAAATGGATGCCTTAGCTGAGCACGGTTTTGTTCCTGGAATGACAAAGGTTTGGATCATTCTCTATCGATGACGAGATTCGTGTTTCTAAAGAAGTATTCGAATAAACTTTATTGCTGTGATTGGCAGGAACAGAGGGAAAGTTTGGCTAGAAGTGAGACATTAGCCATTAGAATTTCCAATATTGCAAACATGGTTCTTTTTGCTGCTAAAGTTTATGCTTCTGTGAAAAGTGGGTCATTGGCTATAATTGCATCCACATTGGACTCCCTTCTCGATCTTCTGTCCGGATTTATCCTCTGGTTTACTGTGTTCTCCATGTCAACGTTAAACCCGTATCAGTATCCGATTGGAAAGAAACGGATGCAGCCACTGGTCAGTATTCTCGCTATACCCTTTTACTATAACCAAATTCTTTGATTGGTGTGGTGAGAACACAAGCCAGTGCACGCTACTCACACTCGAGTCCAAGTAACATAGGCACTTCCTAGCTAAGTGTATCCGACTGTTGTATTTCCTTCGGTTAACTGCCTTTTTCTTTAATACGGAATGCCCCCCACGAAACTAGCGAACATTTTCGGACAAATTATCAAACTGCGTGTCCTAAGGATAGCTTTAAATCTTTGAGTTCTCTGTTCTATTAATAACTGTCTAATGTATGATGTGTATCCATTTGATTACCTATCTTACATCACCATGTATACGACTTGTTTATGAACAAATGTTTAGTAAATTAGAGGACTGATGTGGTTTAGGGGGAAAACAACAGTGAATCAAAAGAATTAAGACCGAAACACGAGTTAGAATTAAGGCCGAAACTCAAGAAAACGTAGGGTTATTACATGAACAAATCAGTATGACCATAGTGGCTGGCATGTAACATATTTTAAGCTGGTTTTGTACCATGGCTTAGGCTGCAGTTTATTTTTTCAAAAGGCATCCGATGATGTCATCTTCGAATCATTTAAAGATAATCGATAAAACGTGTTGCTATGGTGGCCTCTGTAACACTGATTTGGAGACACGAGACCTTGTCTCTGGAGGATGTTCTTGTCTAAGCATAAAGGAAAAGGCTAGTGTTAGATGGAAAGTGTAAATATTTATGCATCTTCTGTGAGTGCATAGACATCGAAGTATTCGAGTATCGGTTATCTCTATTTTCGTGAAATGAATTCTCGAAGTATTATAAATACGAATTCGAAACTTAAAATTGGTAAAATTTCTGCAGGGTATCCTTGTTTTTGCCTCTGTCATGGCAACTCTTGGACTGCAGATAATCTTGGAGTCCATACGAACCATGGTTTCGAATGTGAGTCGACCTTGGTTTTGCATTAAAGTTCTCTTCTCCATTTGGTAAATCGTTTTCTATTTTCGAGGATGACTGCTTCGTAGTTCAAATGACAATGGTCGTGTTTCTTTGTTTCGTCCAGGAAGATGAATTCAACCTGACGAAAGAACAGGAGATGTGGGTTGTTGGGATCATGCTTGGAGTGACCCTGGTAAAGCTTCTCCTCGTGTTTTATTGCCGAACCTTTACCAACGAAATCGTCAAAGCTTATGCTCAGGATCATTTCTTTGATGTTATCACCAACATCATTGGCCTCGTTGCCATGCTACTCGCTAATTACTTCGACGATTGGATGGACCCTGTCGGAGCTATCATCGTAAGTAAAATCTTCTGTCATCCGTACCTTGCTTTTTCAATAAGTAAACCGAAAAAACAGTACCCTGTATTTGTGACTCATCGAGATAAACTTGAACAATGCAGCTGGCTCTATACACCATCCGGACATGGTCGATGACGGTACTAGAGAATGTGAATTCATTGGTCGGAAGATCAGCAGCTCCGGAATATCTTCAGAAACTAACTTATCTCTGTTGGAATCACCACAAGTCCATACGACATATCGATACCGTCCGAGCCTACACCTTCGGGTCTCACTACTTTGTGGAGGTCGACATTGTCCTCCCGGCAAACATGGCATTGCAGGAAGCTCATGACATCGGAGAATCGCTGCAAGAGAAGCTGGAGTTGCTGCCGGAGATAGAACGAGCCTTTGTTCATCTGGATTATGAATTCAATCACAAACCTGAACATGCACAGGCACAGGGTTTGTAAACACACAACCTAGGATGTCTTGATGGTATGTGTCCTGTTTGTAGGATCTTCTTTTCAAACGTGGCATATCAATAATTGAGTTATTTGATTATAGCTTATTTTAAAGGAAATTATTTCATACAAATATTATAAAATGGTCCCTAAACTATTCTCAAATGTTCATTTTAGTCATCGAATTTTTAAAGGTTATAAAATGAATATCAAATTATAAATTTTGTTAAAAAATTAACAATATAATGATTAGGTGAGAAATATATATACGTGGTATAGTCTGTTACGTGTGATTTTCTTTCTCTTAATCAATTTAGTATTAATTTTCTAACAGAAAAGTATAAAAATAAAAATAAAACATAATTTTTATCATTATTTTACTAAAATAATAGTTGGAGTATCAAAACAGAAAAAATAACAAAAATATGTATCGAATATGTAATTATAAAAATTTTTAAAAAAAATGTTTCGATGGGTTGGTGGGCCACAGTCCCCGCACCTCTTGAATGGGCAAGATAATTTGTTAGTTATTATTATGATTATTGCTTCGAATCTGCCCAAATGCATGTCCAGGTTCATTTCCTTGAATCTTCCTCTGATCTTAGGTTAAATTCATGTCCGCAAAATAGACTAATCCACGGAACATTAACGATCCATTTTAAGTTCCCAGATCCTTGTTCTTGTTTGACGAATTTTTTTTAATTAGCTATAGTGTTACAGTAGTATCTGTTTAGAATAATATATTTTTAATAATTTGATATTGATCGCTCAAACACTATGCTGACATTACTGGTGCTCGAATATGTGACTTCTAGGAATAATCGTTCCTTTAACCGCTGAGGTTAGATGGTTCGTGTTGTTTGATGACAGCTTTGATTTGACGGGAAAAAGTTTTTTTTTTAATTCAAATTTGATAAACTTTAAATATAAACATAAATCTTAACAGCTAAATACTAAACTTAAATCTAAACTTTAAATCTTAACCTTAAACTTAAATCTAAACTTTAATCTTAAACATTAAATCTAAACTATTTTAGGTAAGTATTAACTACGTTAAACAACCTAAATTAATTAAACATATTTTTTAAGAAATATAATTAATTAAATTTTATTAAATTTTATTAAAAAATAAAAATAAACATTAATTATAATTTATTTATGAATTTTTTATTGACAACCCTAAAAGTCGTCTATAACAAACCCCTAAAAAATATTATTCTTTTTGTTTAAATCATAAAATTTAAATTTTGTACCCTAAATATTAAACTTTAAATTTTAATAATAAATTTTAAATACCACAATATAAATTTTTAAATCCTAAATTAAATAATATGCATTGTAAATTTAATAAATTTGTGTAAAGTTTAACCTTGTGTATCAATATTTTCCTTTTGAAAATTCAATTAGAAGAATCCAAAACTGAAAGCTCAAACTAAAATCATGATCATAGTTGGAGGACTTACTTCGCAATTTACCCAAATATTTAATTTCAACATTTCTTATACGCTTCTCCACAAAATCCTTGTATAAAAACGGTAAACGCCCACCATTCTGTCCGTTTACGTATCTCTCAATTATTTTTCTTAACATTTTTTTATTCGCCGCAAACGTCACCGCCGGGCCCCGGCAGGCGGCTGCCGTTCATTTTTCACTGACGTGGCCCGCAATCCGCACCGCGCGTTCCTTTCTTAACCTGCGCCGCGAAACTCAATCATCAGGTCTTAGTTCTGCGATGCTCCGGTGGAGCGCATGGAGATAACTTACGCATCTCCCAGTTCCGGCGAGTTGCTTCGCTCTTCCCCGACCGCTTCTTCCGGATCCACCATGCCGGTTCGTCCCGTTAAAATCATCCCGCTCCAGCATCCCGACACGACGTCGTATGGAAGTCCCGGTGGCTTCGGCAATTCTCCGTCTTCGTTTCGGTCTAACTCCCTGTTTTCTGGAGTTCGGAGGAAGATCAAACGGATGACGTTGATCGATTGGATCGAAATGTTCCTTCCTTGTTGCCGTTGGATTCGGACGTACAGATGGCGGGAATATTTCCAGGTTGATCTCATGGCCGGTATCACCGTGGGTATCATGCTTGTTCCTCAGGTGATTTCCTTCACTCTACCCTTCTAAACAAAAATTAAAAAAAAAATCTGATTAAAAAAACTTTTTAATTTTTTATTCGTTTGGGTTACTGCGAAAATGAAATGGAAAATGCAGGAAAACACAAGGAAAACGGAATTCTCGCCTTTGATATAGTTTCATTTTTCCTTGTTTACTACAACGAACTTTTCTTTGGATTTTTCTTCTGGTTAACGAACTTTTCTTTGGATTATATTGAATTTAGATCATTTTTCTTCCGGTTAACGAACTTTTATTTTCCCGTATTTACTCGGCATCCAAACAGATTTTCTATGTTTGAGTTTTCCGTTCTATTTTATTTAAATTCTTCTTATCTCATGCACATATGGTTGTTAGATTTGATGCCGTCGTCAAATAAGAGCAAATCACAGATTCATAGTTTCTGATTGGTTCAATAGATTGATTAGATCATTGGAGATAATTTACCATCACAGATTTTATGTTTCTGATTGGTTGAAAATTTTGATTGGTTCATTGACCTAATATTATATATGAATCCAAGGTTATTATTACATAACAGTTAAAAGAAAGTAGAAATAAGATTTATTTCTATCACTGTTTTGAACTTTTCTTTTTAAGTTACCAAAATAATTCTAGATGAAACTATTTTGCTTCAGTGGTTAAGGGAGGAACGATTGTTGTTTTTAAAGATTATGTGTTCGAGTATTAAACACTGTAGCTGATTCAATCGGTGGGTTTTGATTTGATTTGACCTATTAGACGTCAGTTTTTAATTAAAAAATCAGGTTCAGATTAAATTAGATTTTTGAAAAATAAGGTAGAGTCATGGTCAGGTTCATGATAAAATATTTCTAACCCGATTTATTATATTTATATACTTTTATTAATTTTTCGGGTCAGGTTCAATTGAACTTTTTATTAATATATTAAGATCTGATTAGAGTTTTTATTATATCAGATTGGATCAAAAATAAAATATATTAAAATTGAGTGGCTAAGAATCCAACATACTCCGTTATAATCTCTAAAAATAATCAAAGTAAAATATCAAAAAGTTATTATAAAAATAGGAGTATAACGTTTAAGGTTATAACTGAAAATATTATTAAAAATAATAATATTTTAAGTTGTGTCGATAATATTTCGATAGTACGTTTTTAATATTTTTAGTTTAAAAATATTATATAAATAACTTAAAATATTATATGTTTTTGTTAATATTTAATGCTATTGCAAAGCAGACTCACCTGGATTTGTCTCTCTCTTTCTTTTGGGTAGTGCCAGAAGCATTGAATTCTAAAAGTCATTCCTTTGATTATGTACGAGGAAATATAGTCGATTATTATAATGTTATGATATTAATTGGTTTCAAATGTTATAACAAAAATTTAAAAGTTAAAATTTTTTTTGAGTTCAAATATTTTTAAAGTTAACTGTAAATAATTATAATGTTACGATATTAATTGATTTTATATATTATGAAATTAATCAGTTTTAATTTTTTTGAGTTCAAGTTTTTATTTAAATTTAATTGAAGGACTTGATCGAAAGTGAAAACTTATTAACTAATTATATTTTTTTTGAGTTATTCGAGTCTTATTTTATAATCAAGCTTTATTTTAAAAGATCGATATGAAATTAAGATTTAAGTAAAGTCGAATTGGGTCGAAAATTTAAATTTTTTTCTAGTAGACTCGAATTTTGGCCACTCCTTGTTTATGAATTCTTGGACTCCTATATTCAATTTTTTGTTAAGGTTATCAAGTGATATATGGATCTATGACATAGGGTTCTAGACAAACGCGATAGGAGCGATCGTACAGGGGTCATAAAATAGAGAGCCCCAAAATTTTGTAAACTACATTCATTAGATGATATTAATCTCAAAATTCTATGTTATAATTATGTCCTAGATGTGATAATTGATTCTAAAATCTTATTGATTATTCTTATTCATTGTTTCTATAAAACTAATGATGTTCTGGACAAACGCAATAGAATCAACCGTACAGGGGCCTAAAAAGGACAATTACTTCTAAAGTTCATATTTTTAGAACTAGTGAGAGTTATAAACAATTACTTCTAAGGACACATTTTAATAAATTGCACAGTACTCCAAAATCTTTAAACCGATTTATGATACCAGGTTTTTGATTGCCTCTTAATTTTGTCAACAGGCAATGTCATATGCAAAATTAGCTGGCCTTGATCCAATATACGGGCTCTGTAAGTTCCTACCAAATCAAAATTTTCTGTATCATGTTTATGCTAAAGAAGTTTGTTATGACATAATGGAATGGTTCTGCAACTCAAATTCACACATTGTTGCAAAAATTTCTTCCTAAAACATGAGAATATATACCTTTGTTGGGGGAAGTTTTTCTGGTATATGACAGATTATTGTCTTCTTAAACATTGCCATGTAGAACACAATCAATTTGTTTTCACTTCTTGCTCACTTTGCCTGTGGTTTTTGCAATCCAGATTCTGGCTTTGTGCCAATATTTATCTACGCCATCTTCGGATCATCTCGGCAACTGGCAATTGGTCCAGTTGCATTGGTCTCCCTGCTGGTCTCCAACGTGTTGAGTAAAATTACTGACTCATCAGATGCATTATACACAGAACTTGCTATCGTGCTAGCATTGATGGTTGGCATCCTAGAATGCATAATGGGGCTATTGAGGTAGAACTTATCTCTTTTGTCATCTAAATTTTACCTTCTCTTTAACATATGCCAGTACTATGTTACAATTCATCTCTGGTTCATTCCCATTGCCTATAAACTGGAAAGTTTTGATCTACTTTTCCACCCTTTTCCAGGCTTGGATGGCTCATTCGTTTCATCAGTCATTCTGTGATTTCTGGCTTCACTACAGCTTCAGCGTTTGTAATTGCTTTATCTCAAGCAAAGTACTTTTTGGGGTATGAAATTGATCGAAGCAGCGAGATTATGCCAATAATCAAGAGCATAATAGCTGGAGCAGATCAGGTAGTCTTTATTTTGATGCATTGATTAAAGAAAGCATTAACCCCATCACTGACATATAATCTTGTCAACTGTGTTCTTCATATGTTAAGACATGACTTTTTCTCTTTCAATTTGAATAGCTACAGTTGTTGGTCCAAACATTCATAACATTACCATAAAACCCTTTTTCTTTGGTAGATCATAGACTATAGGCAAGGGATTTTAACTGCCAAAGGGTTTTGGATTTGGTGAATTTTCTGTTAATTGCCCTCTGATCTTGATTTGGTTGCATTGTTTATTGGACATATTTTCCTTGAACGTTGGCAAGTGTGTGGTGCATTCTGCTACAACTCATTCATTCCATCGTTTAACCTCAGGCGACGTTTTCATTTTGTAGTTCTCATGGCCCCCTTTTGTAATGGGATCTATGATTCTCACTATAATTCAGACCATGAAGTTTCTGGTACCAGAGCTATTTGCCTCCCTTCTATCTTTCTCTTAAAAATGTGTCCACTTCTTTTGTTATAAATTCCATGTCATTTGTAGGGAAAATCAAGGAAGCATCTGAAGTTCTTGCAAGCAATGGGTCCCCTTACAGCAGTTGTTCTTGGCACAACTTTTGTCAAGATATATCATCCTCCATCGATTACTCTGGTGAGAACAATGCAAAGTAGATTACATTATTGGATATTAAACTAGGCCATATAGTCACAAGAACAGTATATCTGAGCTTAATTAGTTTAGCTGATAAAGAATGCTGTGATGTTGGTTTAGGTTGGAGATATACCTCAAGGCATTCCCCGGTTTTCGATCCCTAAAAGTTTCCGGTACGCAAAGTCTTTAATTCCAACTGCACTTCTCATTACTGGTGTAGCCATCTTGGTAAGGAATTTATATGAACCATTCTGCTAATAAGAGTTCATGCTTTCATTTAGAGTTGTCTTGTGACTGCTAATGGTGATGTCATTTTTGAGTCTTAGGAATCTGTTGGGATTGCCAAAGCATTAGCAGCCAAAAACGGGTACGAGCTGGATTCGAATCAAGAGGTATATATTGTGGAAATGTAACTCTACTCCCTATATACTTGATGGATGATATACTGCTACATTTTACTGCTAGTGGTGAAGTCTTTTGTGTTTGCCAAATATTTTTCAAAGGCTGTAATAAAATATTTCTTCTCTGTCAACAGTTGTTTGGTCTAGGTGTGGCCAATATCTTTGGGTCATTCTTTTCAGCATACCCCACAACAGGTGAGAATTCATCCTGATTCCATGTAACAACATATGAAGCCTTGTAATATTTTGTACATGGCCCACTTATCGGGTCGAATCAATACTTTCGAAGAAGAAGTGTTTGAATATCAGTCTCACTGATCTCATATTATGTAGGTTCCTTCTCCCGGTCGGCGGTGAATCATGAGAGTGGGGCAAAATCCGGCTTATCTGGAATTATAACAGGAATCATAATGTGTTGTGCTCTGTTGTTCTTGACTCCATTATTTGAGTACATACCACAGGCAAGTGCATTATGCCTTTTTTTTCCTCGCCACATGAATCTGGTAGTTTATAACGCGGGATCCATGGACTCGAATGTTGGCTTTCCTTGTTTGTTTTGTATGGTTCGTTCTCGTTTCAGTATCTGAAAAGACTTATTATGAATTCTAACCGCGGGTATGTGAACTTAATCGGCGTTGCAGTGTGCTCTGGCTGCTATAGTAATCTCTGCTGTTATAAGCCTGGTAAGTAAAGACACAAGCCTGTGTTAGAACAGTTTTCAAACTAGATTCTGCCGCATGTTATGCTTTAATGGATTTAGGACAGTACAATATTCTAGTTGCAACAAGTATTAAATCAACCGGAGTAAAGAGTAATCGGTATCGTTTAATCGTATCTTTGGTTGAAATTCGATTCTGCATGATTTTAGGTGGACTATGAAGAGGCAATTTTCTTATGGCGTGTAGACAAGAAAGATTTTCTTCTTTGGACCATTACAACGACAACGACATTGTTTCTTGGAATCGAGATTGGTGTCCTTATTGGGGTAAGTACTTATGCAGATTTAAGTTATTTGTGGAGTTTGCTAAAACATTTTGTTCTATAAACCTTCTCAGTTATACTCGATCCAACTCCGAAACCGAAAGTTTGTGTTTTTAAGCATTATCCTAGTCTCATATCAAGCAGATTTTTAACTGCATTTTGACATTTCAGGTAGGTGTTTCGCTTGTCTTCGTGATTCATGAATCTGCAAATCCTCATATTGGTGAGTGGATATGTCTCCTTCGATAATGTGAGACGATTACTGTCGTTTCTCATCCTCGTAACATCGATGATAATTTACTTTCATTAACTGTAATGAGCTCGGTGCCTTAACATTATCCTCTCCACTCTTCAGTCTGCACAAGTATATATCATATAGTCTGCTGTATATTTCTAATTCTGCATCCTTTTTGTCACTTGTCAACCGGCGTTGCAGCTGTCTTGGGGCGCCTTCCTGGCACCACTGTTTATAGGAACATCGAGCAGTATCCGGAAGCATATACTTACAATGGAATCGTGATCGTTCGTATCGACGCACCCATCTATTTTGCAAACATAAGTTACATCAAAGACAGGTGAAGATACATGTCATTCCTCATCACATAAACTGTCTGGCTTTGTAGCTATCATCGATGATTTTCATTCAAGTCGACCCTCGTTTCAGGTTACGAGAATACGAATTTGTGATTGATAAATCTGCGAAACATGGACCGGACGTTGAAAGAATTTACTATGTGATCTTGGAGATGGCACGTAAGTTCTTCATACCATGAAAAAT
Organism: Abelmoschus esculentus; assembly: GCA_035048815.1. Classification (NCBI taxonomy): domain Eukaryota; kingdom Viridiplantae; phylum Streptophyta; class Magnoliopsida; order Malvales; family Malvaceae; genus Abelmoschus; species Abelmoschus esculentus. The sequence goes on from JAUCBN010000021.1 coordinate 1,545,997, forward strand.
AACTCATCACATCCTAAGATGATCTACTTGTTTTTACTATAACATTTGGGTGATTCTGGTTATTCAAGTGTCCAATGTTCCGTTGATTCGACTGCAGCTGTTACATACATCGACTCGAGTGCTGTCCAAGCTCTGAAAGACTTGCACCAAGAATACAAATCACGGGACGTCCAGGTCGAGTACTTGTATCGATTAAATCCCGAATATTTCTCAACAGATTATAAGCTTAAGTCCATGTTTCAAGACTTGAACCTTTTGCAGATAGCCATTTCCAACCCGAACCGGGAGGTACTTTTGACGTTATCGAAATCCGGTATCGTAGAATTGATCGGCAAGGAATGGTATTTTGTTAGAGTGCATGATGCAGTCCAAGTTTGCCTCCAGCATGTTCAAAGCATAACAGAATCATCAGATCCATCACATGAAGGAAAACCAAGTTTCTTCCAGAGATTATTGAAACAAAGAGCGGAAGATTCGTTACTTTCCGAGCTCGAATCAGGTAATAATACCAGCAAGCCTTCGGATTCGACACACGAAGACCCTCAGTTGGAGCCTTTGTTGAGCCAACGGTCTTGAAACTTGCTTGCATCCGAAGCATAGTTCCGATAATGCCATTCCGATTCGAATTTTCGCAATGTGCCTACAACTTCCTCTGTTGTATTATTATAACTCTGGAACATGATTGTGCTATTAGTTTGTTGTTTGCACAGTATTATTTATTATCTCTGTAAAAAGCAAACTTCACATACAAATTATGATTCAATATTCTATTTATTTCCTTTCTTAACATCGTATGATATTTAAAATGATACTTGTTATTTTAATTTTAATTAACTGAAACAATATTACTGTTCTTTAAAAGTAAATTTATCCATTAAAATTAAATATACGATTTGAATTAATCCGAACAAAACCTTAAAAAAACTGGGATCACAATTAAAAATACTACTTTTTCCTTAGATGTCCCAAAGAAGGAAACAGATGGTAACTGAGTGGAGTCCATTTAGTTTGGGTATTTTTATATCCCACATCGTGTAAGAATAGCAAAGCTATACGCTGTTGGCCCTATAAATATGAATTGGCGTGCTACGGTGAAACTTGCCTTAAACTAATGAGTAAGGAAAACAAAGCGAGCGGTGGGAGCTGCTCGCCGCGCCCACACCATTAAGGTGCGCAAGAATTTGTGGAGGGGTTATAGGCTGGCAGAGCGTTGACGCTGCGCTTACTTTGCGCGGAACTCGCTCGTGCGGGCCTCCCAAATTCCCCCAAAAGCAAGTATAAATTCTTTTGAATTTTATGTTATTTTTATTAACTTTGGATTTTCTATTATTTCTAATTTTATTTTATTAGGATTAAGATTTTATATGTATATTTAAATTATTTAATGAAAAAATAAATGATTGAATTTCTTAAAATAATAACCTTATATTTTATTAGTTTTTGTTTTTATCAAAAATATCCCAGATTGTTGGTGTAGAGAAATTTGAGGATATATATTTTTTATTGATTTTATAAAATTTATTTAATTAAACTGTTAAAAAAATGTTTTTATATTTTAAATTCCCTGAACACATGTTTTAATTTAAAACCTATATTTTATAAAATAATTTAAAATTGTGCTTTTTATATTTTAAATTATTATCACAAATAAGATTTCAACATTCATCTTACTAGAATATTTTAAAATCAATTATCAAATAAAAGTTTCCTGTGATTTACCCAAAAATTTCAATCTCTTTATTTTCAAAGAAAATTTCCAAAATGGATATTATTTTTATTGATTTTTTGTTAAATTTTTTTTAATTTTAACTATTGATTATTTATAATTTATTATTAATAAAAATATAAAAAATATATATTTATTATTAATAAAAATATGAAAAGTATATATTTTAAATATTGTTAATCGAATAAATTTTAAATATATATCCCTTCTGTCTCATAAATACTGTCTCTTATTGACTTTTTTGGGTCTTTTAACTTCGACTCTTGATTATTTAAAATTTATTATTGATAAAAATATAAAAAATATGTTTTAAAAATTTCTAATCAAGTAGATTTTAGATATATAATTTATAAAATTTAATTATTTAAAATATTTAATATAATTATAATCAAAGTTTAAAAAAATTGACTTTTAAAAAGTCAATAAGGGACATTATTTTTGAGACCGAGAGAATAACTTATAAAAAATAATTATTTAAAATATTTAATATAATTATAGTCAAAAAGGTACCATTTGGCAATTAGACCACAAACTTACTAATTAATAACTTCAGGCACCACATAGATCCAGCATTTATTAGTCGAGCCGAAATTTAACCGAACCGACCCCGAATAGCTCACGAGCCGATAAGGCTCGTTATGGCCCTGGTCCCAACACACTTCATAGTTTATATGTTCTAAAACAGTGTGAAACACTTAATGGTTTCAGACGATTCATGCATTCACCTTCGGCGCCCATCCGGCGATCACATGTTCCTTGGCGGCCTGCGTCTTCAGGAAGGAGTCGAGAGAGAAAATCGCCTGCAAACGTCCAACGCATTCGGAAATAAGTACTTGGAATATGATCCTCTATGAACCCTAAGAAAACATGAAAACTTGAAAAAGATCAGACATTTACACCCGAGTCCGAGTAAATCTCAACTGTCCCCGAAAACAAGGCAGAGTATAGTATGCCATTTAGCCATCATCACCGGTTTACGAGGATGGCGCATATTTACGAGCAATGAGATGAGCATACAAGTATTTTAGGAAAAATGTAGAGTCGAAACAACATCGATTATAGGTAACGTATAACATCACAATTACTCTTAACTATGCATGACCGAACTAATCGAGATATGTTGAAAGATCAAAACCAACGTGGAACATGCATTATCGTCACTGTTATCGTCGTTTTTTCATAAAACTAACATGATGAACAAGGTCCGCTCGTTGAACTGTTAGAATCGAATTTAAAAAACAGTCGATTGCGGAAGAAAACACTGATTTATGGTACAGTAGTTGCATACCTTCATGTAATTGTGGACCTGAGTCAAGCTTTCAGGAACAGTCCACTGCTTAAAATGGCCAAGAGTGATCTGGAGATGGTACAGCTTTGGTCCCAAAGCTAAATCAACAGCGGTAATCTTTTCCCCGGCAATGAACGGACCCTGATTCATATAGTCCGGTCGATAACTTAGGGAAACTCGCATGATAAAATATATGAAATAAAATCGTGAATCTACGGGAAATGGCATGCGAACTTTATCATCACTTACATGTCCCTTAAGATGTTCATCCAATGCAGTCAGTTCATTAACCAAAGCCTGCTCAGATCCATCAGTTGCATCCTTGCTCTTCAGAAATGTGATGAAAGCTCCAAATATTTTCGATCCACTGAATCGAAAAAGCGAATAAAGATTAACAAACGGACAAGGGATTCAAGAACAAAACGGTATCCGGACTTTCTATACAATAAAAGATAAGCAAAATATCATAATGAGAATCAACAGTGTTCATATACATTCAAAGGAACAATAATCCCAGAATTTCAGTAGGCAAAAGACAATCAAAACGATCAAATGTTTCTGGACTTGACCTACATTAATCGAACTCAGGCATGAGTGTTAAATGTAACACCCTAAACCCGGATGCTACATTCAAGACACAAGGCCAAGCCCAAAAAGGCTTATAAGGTCCAAACACAAAGCTCATGCCTCGGTTTAACTCAAAACTCGAGTTCTAAAACCCGGGTCGTGACTAGTGACAGTTAAATACTCATATGTCTCCAACATGGTTTCCTCCAAGTTTTTTCATGTGTTTGAGAGCCATATTCAGTACTTATGTTCGGAAACTTATCGGACAAGGTATCAAACACCGATATTTCAAGAAAAACGAAGAATCGGAGCAACAAAACAACATACATAGAAGCAAATTCAGATGGTGTTTTGAGAGAAGGCTCAGGATACTTGTCTTCAAGCATTCCAACAATCACATCAGAATCAGCCACCCATTTGTCCTCAAACTTCACCACTGGTACTTTCCCTTCTGGACTTATCTCCAAGAACCTACCATAAAAGTTAAAATCAAATGAAAAAATCACAAAATTCATATTTTTTTACAGTAAAATCACAAATTTACAGCAACCCATTAGCTTAAACATTCCAAACAACACATCATCCCCACAAAAAAACAACTTCTGGACTTGTCTCCAAGAACCTATCAGTAATATTTTAAACCAAATGAGAAATCACGAAGTTCATATTTTTCACAGTAAATCAAAATTTTACAGCAACCCATTTGCTTAAACACTCCAAACAACACATCATCACCACAAAAACAATTAACTTTTTACTTTTCTGAAACATACCATTGGGGTTTGTCACTGAGATTAACAAGGTTCAACTTGTAAGGAACTTTCTTTTCCTCCAAAGTGAGAAGAACCCTTTGACAGAAAGGACCTGACAAAACAACATTCAATTCAAACTCAAAAACCCAGAATCAAAATCACCAAAGAAAGGGGAAAAAACATGACATGATGGGAAGAGATAGAGAAAACATACAGTCTCCAAGAACATCAGGGGCACCAGAAGCAGCCTTAACACAGATCTCCAGAGCCATCTTTCCTTTAGAAAGATTTGACAATAAAAATTGATTCTTTTTGTTCTGAATATTAGGAATTAAAAGCTGCAAATTGTGAGATTTCCAAATTGCCAAAATTTTGGGTTTGGTGGACCTAATAAATAAAGGTCAAGTGTCAAGGGTCCATGTTGTTTCATTTGGATTGAGACCCCAAAATTGGTATTTTTCTAGCTTTTCTGGCTCCAGAAAGTTCATACCTTTCCATCGCTTCAAATTTTACGCTTAAATTTGAGAGAATTTCCAAAATTATTGATATTGGAATTTTTTTAAATATTATATTTTTATTTATTTTTTAGAATATTGATGATTCTACGGTACTTAAAAAGTTAATACCATTACGCTCGGCTTTAAACAGTATTTTCAGACAATTTAGTGAAAACAGAATTTTATGATTTTGATTTTGGTATTTTCATCCTTACACTGTTTAAAGTCAGATTTAAATGGTGTTGACTTTTCAAGTACTGTAGAACCGTCAATATTCTGAAAAATAAATAAGAAATGTAATATTTTGGGGAAAAAATTTCAACATCAATATTTTTAGAAATTTTCCAAATTTGTCTGATTATTAGATTTTTTAATCAATTTTTAAATTTTAATTATAAATTTTTAAATATTTTAATTCGTTGGATATGATCCAAATTTTAGTTCTATGAAGAAATCGATGGAAATGTTATAGGGTAAGGATTCTTTATAGAAGTTAATCTGAGTGAGGATTTCTATTTTTATATAATAATTTGAAAATTATTTTTGGATTTACTAAAGGAATTATAAAATTTATTTAAATTCTAAACAATTTAAAAATATGTTTGATATAAATTTAAAGGTTTTTAATATAATTTAAAACATTTTTAAATAAAAAATACTTAAAACTGTTACTGTATCGATACGTTTTTGTCATTATGCTGCAGAAAAAATTTAATGTGAAAATCTTATATTTGTATAGGCCCGGTCATAGTAATACGTATAGGATTGTAACGATACGTTTGTTAGACGTATCAATATTTTATTATTGTTTCGCGCTTAACGACTGTTTTGATAATGAGTATATCGATACCAATTTTTGTATATCAATACTAAATCATTTCCGACGATCTTTAATTACTATCAATTAAGGTTTCCTTGAGAAAGCATTAGTTTTTTTTAATATTTCCCCTAAATTATTTTAAAATTTAAAGAATTAATTCCAATAAGCATTCTAAATTATTTTTAAATTTTAAATTGATCCCAAACTTTAATATATTATAGTTGAGTCCCTCAACTATCAATTCCTTTCAATCAAGTATTTCCTTTATTATTATAATATATTTTTAAGTTAGTTGAGTTTATTTTATCATTCGAATTTTATTTTTTTAATAGTAAAAATTATAAAATTCGATTTGAGTCGAATAAAATATTTTATTAAAAAAATTTAAAAAATATAGGTCAAATTAAAACTTTGTTGATAACCAGACAAATTTGAATTTGAAGCACATAAATTAGAGATCATACATATGAAAATCATTTCAAATATAACTAATAATAAAAAAAGAATTTAATATTGTAAACTATATTTGGTAATTTATTTGTGTAAACACGAATTTTTATAAATAATAAAAATATTAAAAATAAAAAAAATAAATAACAGAAAATCAAAAATAGTAAAAAAAAATGAATAAAAATAGAATAAAATTCAAAAATAAGAGATAATGAAGTTGAGGATATTTTGGTTGGTGGAGTGTTTTTAGGGATTTGAATTTTGTTTGGAGTTTTTTACTTCAATCAAAAGTCTGAATTTGAAGTCTATAAATGGAGGAGGATTTCAAGGTTAAAGGGGCAGCGGAAAAAACGAAGAGAAGGAGGAGTTGAGATCAGAATCCAAAGGAGCAATTACAAGCTTGAGTAAGGGGAAAGATTTCAATCGGTGAGGAGCAAAGAAGGTCGTCGGCGGTAAGTTCTTTTCCTCTTTAATTTCGGCTTTTTTTTTATGGATTAGACTCCTAGATTTGAAATTAGTTGTTTTAGACTTTAATTAGGATTTCAAATTAATTTTAAAGATTTTAAAAAAATTAATTAGGTTCTAAATTAGAATTTAATTTAGTTTTTAAGAAAACTTTAAAATTAATTTAACTTAGTTAAATTTGATTAATTTAACCCTTTTGAACCTAAAAATTAGACTTGAATTAGGTGTAATTTAGTTCTTAATATTTTTGGAAATTATTTTAATTAATTACTTTAAATTAATTTTAATTAATTTCTAGAAAATAAGCTTTAAAGTTAACTCACCTAAGTTAAGTCTAGTTTAGCCCTAAACCTTAAAACACTCAAAAATTAGACTTTAATTAGGCTTACTTTAATTCTTAAAAAATTAGAAAATAATTTTAATTAATTAATTTAATTAATTTTCTAAAAGATAAGATTTGAAACTTTAGGTCTAATTAATCCTAATTTCACCAAGATAAACTTTAATTAAGTGAAAATTAAATTCTTAAAAATTTAGAAATTATTTTAATTAAGACTCTTAATTAATTTAAAATTTCTAAGATAAGATTTAAAAATTAACTTAATTAAGTTAAATCCAATCCTAATTAAACCTTTGAACCTAAAATTCACTAAGTTAGACTTTAATTAAGATTTGATTAGAATTTGAAGTTAAAAAAATTTAATTAATTAATTTAATTAAAAAATTTTAAAACTTTAAAAATTAATTTCATACTTAATTAAGTCTTATCTTTTGTTCAAAGTTTGTTCTCAAGTCCCTTATAATCTTTTTTCATTCAAGTCCCTTTTGTACTCTTGATGAGAAATTTTTGATGTAACATTTTGTACCCATGATTCTAATAAAAATTGATGAGTTCCTTTATTTTGTTTATGCTTTTATTTTATGTTGTTTTGCATAGAATACTTTAGGAAGGTCACCTAATAAACTTAAGTTAATTAATTTAGAGCCCTTTTTAGGATTAGTCACTTAAATTAATTAATTTAATTAGGGAGAAAATATAGTAACATAGCATGTGAATCTTATGTCTCGGATACACTAAAGAGGTTGGTGTTTTGACGCACCATGATGTTGACCTAGAGAGTGTACCTTGGCATCGAATTCATGTGTTATTAAAAACTTAGAATTTTGACAAAAACTTTGGTTTAGAATTAAATAAATGGATAGGTAAATAACTAGTAATGCTAGTAACTTAGGTTTTAAAAAACTTAAGCAATGGAGCCTTTTTAGGATTAGAACTTAAAATAGACAAGATAAAAATGGTCATGCATCTTGCTTTAGCCTTTTGAGACGGAAGTTACATTCCTTTGAATTTGGGTGAGGTTTCCTATCTAGAGGACGTCTCATTCAACTTAAGTTTAAAGGTGGTGGAACTTCTAAATCAAAAGGATATCCAAATTCAAATAATGTTCATTTAACAATAGAAAATTAAATTAATATCTATCTTCAAAGTACCAATGCCACGTAATGTTTTTTCAAGGTACCAATTTTTGGGCGTTTGTAAGGGTCGTCCTTACGTATCGTGGGGTCTTCACCCCCATTGTAAGGGACCTATACCACTGAATCGATGTCTTATCGTCGTAGTAGACGGTAACGACAGTTCGGGAACCCAGTGTCTAGACTAAAAACCCGCATATAGAGTAGAAACCAACCCCTTCTAGAGCCAGACAGGAACCGTAAGATAAGGCGGTATGCTGCTGAAATGCCACCAAACTTAGGATTTCTCTGTTAACATGCTATCTGGTTATTTTGCGTATTTTAGCATGCTCTCTGGTTATTTTTACGCAGTTTAGCATGCTCTCTGGTTATTTTACGCATTTTATCCTATTCCCTGGTTAACTTTATTTGCATTTTTTTAACTGCTCTATGATTTTGTTTCTCTTCCCTTCCAGCACTTTCTTATTATTTTATCTTCGTATTTATCCTACTAACACTTTCCTTTTTTTGTTTTTCTTTGGTCCTTTATGCATTTATTTTTACTTGGCATATTTGCATGGGTATTAATTTGGAAAACAATAAAGTTAGAAGTGTCCAATAATGTCAGAAGGGATCATTATAGGCAAAGATAATACAGAAGTCTGGACATGGTCAGAAGCAGTTCAGTATGAGAAAGGTGATAGCTTGCCGTCAGGAGGAGAAGCATGGAAGACCAAGAATGAAGCAGCACAGCGTACCATCCAGAATCAGAGTTGATCAATTTTAAAGGTCGGAAGCGTCGCATCTTACGTACAGACGTTATTGAGAGAAGCTACAACTCTTCTAAAGCAGCCGAACATCGAGCAAGAGCATGGAGAAACCATCATCCGCCTGCTACATGAGTTGACCAACTTAGGGATTAAGACCAACAGTTTTTTGTAGACTATCTTTAAAGTTGTAGTGAATCTTTTTTGAATAGACAGATCTTTTTAAGAGATTGTTTTCCGAATTTAATACCCTCTTGCATTCATGCATCATAAAGTAGACTTATATTTAGGTTGTTTGATTTCTATCTTATTTATATTTTATTTTGTTTTTGCATTATCTTAACATGTTGATATTTTTGTATCACATCGCATAAAGGTATTGATCCAAAAGTGATTATCGAGATAGAAGGCGATCATAACAGTTAAAAGGATTTGTAGGTCAGAGACGAGGTTGAGCCAAAGCTTGAGAAGGATGTACAATTTACTTGAAGATTACTCAAACTCTAGAGACGCTGAAATGTAAGAGTTAAAAAGACAGATGAGTGAGTTGAAGACCATGATGATGAACATGACTAAAGGGAAGGGGCACATGGAAGAAGAGCCGAAAAAGGATCGGTACACATACAAATCACCACTTATACTTGGTGTGAGCAAGCCAACCGAAAATGTACCAGACCTAAAACCTGAGAAAGTCGCAGCGGTCCATGGAAAATCAAAAATGAAAGAAGCGTTCTGCCTGATAAAGTCGGTCAAACATCCAGAGCAAAGTTCAGGTTCTAAGATCCTCTTTCCTAGCTCTCAAAAGATGGAAAGTGACAAGGATCGGTTTGACCCAATTCCCATTTCATACAAAGAGTTATATTCTCAGTTGTTGTAAGCTCGGCTAATAACTCCGTATTTTATCTTACCATTACAACCGCCGTACCCGAAATGGTATGATACCGATGCTTATTGTGAATTTCATGGTGGAGTACGAGGACACTCAATTGAAAATTGTAGGGCTTTGAAGCGTGCAGTTCAGTGTCTGTTGAAATGCGGGAAGTTAAAGTTTGAAGAAAGAAGTCAGCCTAATTCGGGGGGCAGACATGAAGTCCGAGATGAGAATATTTCGAAGAAACAATATCAGTACGAGATTCAGGTATTGCAAGAGAGAGATAACTTGGAAGTAGGGTTACAAACCTTGCTATCAGGTTACCAAGATCTCGCTAAGGATGTTAAAAAGAAATACATAGAAAGTGAAGAAAAACAACGTGTTCAACCACGGGGTTTAGGGGTAAAGTCACAAGAGAGAGATAATGACATAAAAGCTGCGGCACGAGAGATGGCTCAAGAAATAGCAAGCTTAGCGGATATGGCGGCAGAATTGAGTCAAAACATCAACCCAGTAATAGATCACAGTGGGAAGTTAGCAGGGTTCTTTGAGAAAGTTAAGAAATTAGGGGATAAAACTCGCAAATACCTTTAGCGTTTGATATTTGATGTAATAAATCTTTTACCTGAAATAAAAGTTATTCTACGATAATCACTCTTGGGATTGATACCTTATTGCATTCATGCATATGTTTATTTTATATCATGCCATTATTATTTTATCAATATTGCATTAGCATACATGAATCTAAGGTGGTTGAGGATTCCGATGACAGTTGCCACACATTAATAAAAATTCGAGAATCAGACATCATGGATGAGAATATGAGAAAAGTTGTAAGTATCCAAGAAAGATTGCAAGAGCATGTGACAAAGCCTCAACCAAAGGCAAACGATCAAATCTCGAAGCCACGTCTAACTATCTACCCGGGGACATCAAGTTCGAGCATGGATACGTTTTCTCTTGAACGTGTTGACCAATTGACAAATATGTGTGCAGAACTCTAGAAGAAAATTGAGGCAAGTGGAAAAGGAGTAGACTCCGAGTTTAGTACAAGGGAGTTTTGTCTGGTCCCTGATTTGGTTATTCCACCAAAATTCAAAATCCCTGTTTTCGAGAAGTATGGCGGGTCTAGTTGTCCTAAAATTCACTTGACGATGTATTGTCGAAAAATGGAAGGATATCTAGATAATGACCAAATGATGATTCACTACTTTCATGATAGCTTGACTGGGCCTGCTGTAACATGGTACAACAGATTGAGTCGAGATCAGATTCGAACATGGGTTGATCTGGCGAAAGAATTCTTGGGGCAATACAGGTATGTCATAGACTTAGCTCCAGATCGTCGGACTTTACAGAGTACGAGAATGAAGGATGATGAGAGCTTTAAGGACTATGCATTGAGATGGAGGGTGCTAGCATCTCAGGTACAACCACCCGTGATAGAAGAGGAAATGTCTGAAATGTTTCATCAGACTTTGCTGTCTCCTTTCTTCGATAAAATGCTTACGAATTCGAGGGGCAACTTTAAAGATTTTATGGCCCTTGGCGAAGTAATAGAAGTTGGAATTCAACAAGGGAAAATTAAACTCAGGCTCAAGAGTTCCACAGAAGATAAAAAGCCGAAAGAGGTAAATGAGTATAATGTTCAAGGTTCCCGAAGACGTAAAAGGAAAAGATCACCCAGTTCTTCAGGGCGACAACAAAAGATTCCCCAAAGAAATGCGGATCAGGAGATATTTGGAATGCCTATTGCCGATTTATTTCCTTTTCTTGTGGAAGTTCAATATATTACTCCCAAACCAATGGAGAAAGCGCTAAACCCTTTCGCTCAAAGCTATGATCCCAGCAATGTTTGTGAGTTTCATATGGGATTGTCAGGTCATGCTACTAATAAATGTAGGTCTTTACTGGAAGAAATCAAGAAATTGATTGATAAGGGAATTTTGACAGAGGAGTTGGTACAACAATGAAAGACCAAAGAAAATGCTCAAGATGATATGCTCATTGAAGATTCAGGGCGTCAAGACTAGCTTTTCCAAGATTGTTCAGAGTAATGAAAAATCTGTCTTGTTCATGTCTAAGTGTCAAGGAAAAGAGTGTTTTTGGGATCGGTTGCGGAGTAATGCCTTGAATCATCCCAGTTGCATTTTTTTTACTCTATATGCATTGAGTGTCTTTTGTAAGAGAGTTTTTTTAATTCATTTGTCAATGATGCTTGTTTCATACGTGCTTTTTCAAGTGATAAACATTTCTAATTCTTTGATTCTTTAATTTTTTACTTTTTTTGATTCTTTGATTCTTTGTTATGGGTTAATTTTTGAGCACTCATACATATATCATTGATTTTATTTTGAATATCAATTGCGAAATTGATATTAAATCAAATTCAGAGATCAACTTCACTAATGTTACTCGTTTCCACTTTACTTAGACCAAAATGATGACATTAATGAGTGTTCAGGAACCACAGGAAAATCCTAGAGAAATTTTGAGTGAGTTTCCTCTCAAGCATTGTTGAATAAGATCTTTGAATGAAGTGATAACCCAAAACATCATCCAACTGAAGTCTGCTTCACTTTAAAGACATCCGAGTATGGGATGATATTTGGCATTCCTTGATTTCCCTTCTCAAAGAAAGAAAATGAGAAAAATATCATTTGTCGTCCCCTTTGAGCCTAACGTTATTTTTCTTTCGATTCAACCCAAATCAAGGATCACCCCCACACTAGGGGCAAAAGAGGATGAAAATATGTTTCAAAGTAAAATGCAAAACCAAGAAAAGAAGCCAAACTCAAATTGTTGGCACAAAAAGCGAACATAAAGTTCAGTGAAAAATTTTGATGGGATGAACCATTGGAAAAAGTAGTGGTAAAAAGGAAATGACCTCTAGGGCGAAAGCCCAACAAAAAGGGTTAACCTAGAGTGATCCGCAAAAGAAAAATTATTTCATCAGAGCATGTTCAAAACAGTACGACAATGATCCTTGATTTTTACCACCCTCGAATTATTTGAGCCTATATATCCTTTCTTTGGTAGCCATAAACCATAACCCACATTACAAGCCACGAAAGACCATTTTAACCATACACGGATATTGGAACAAGGAGAGTTAGTCTTCAGAACATATCCCGCTTACTAGGATTAACCTTTCTTCAAGGATTTTTAGTCTTCTAATGCTTGATTGAGATCAGAAAATAGAGGAAAATTGGGTATGGTAAGTTAGTGAGAAAAAGAGTGCCACCTAAACGGGGTAGAATTAGAAAAATGGGAATGTTTCTCCTGAAAGTCTGATAAATTGGAAAGTGGTCACATCCGAGTTGATCTTTGCAAATTTGTTCGAACACTTTGTTGCACTTGATTTTCAGAGGTCTAACTTTTTTTTTGTTTGTCATGACAATCAAATTTTTCAATGTTTTCAAAATACTATTTTGAGCATTTTTTTTTCTCGCTTGACAAGCATCTTGCAGATGAATTGATTAGATACAAAAAGTAAAGGATTTCATGGGAATTACTATGATGCAATTAATCCTTTAAGCGCAGGCAAAACAAGAAGTGAATGATGAATGGTATGACGAGGAACAAATGAAGCTTTGAAATGCCAAAACATGGGGTATTTACGTACGGACTGTGTCATTGCCGAGTTCCGTAGTTGTAAAGATGAATATTAGCCCAGCTTGGTGAAAGTTCAGGAATTAAGAAAGGTTTAGAGATCAGGAGAAAATCCAAGGACCTATTTTACACACACTAAATGGTGAAAGTGGGGCAAACTCAGCATGATAAGAGATCAGCAAAGCATTATTTCAGATCAGAATGGACGAGGCAGGAACAAAGTTCATGAACTATTTGTTTCGAGAAACTGATAGCCCATGAGATGTGGGGCAGAATCCGAACTGATTGGGAAAATCAATGATGTTAATGTCAAATTGAGAAATAGAGCTCAAAAAGTTCAAGCAGAGTACAAAGCTGTCAATGTGAGATGTCGTCATGACAGAAAAAAGGTCCAATGAAGAGGATCAATAAACATTCAAGTGTCCCTCAATGACCACGGTTCATGCATCATATGGTTAGGCATCCATAGGGTAAAACATGTTAACCCATGCATTCAAAACATTTTTTTAATTTTTTCCAGATCAGGACAAGCAAAGATCTTAGAGGAAGAAATTTAAGAAAACAAACATTTCAAAAGGTCAACAGAGACTGATACAGATTTCTATTTGAGGAAAAGACCTCAACAAAGAAGACGAAGATAAGCAAGATTTTCTGTTTGAAGATGCGGATTTCAACGAAAATCTTTGTTTACCAGATGTTCGAGGGAATTCAAATGAAAAGAATAACTTTGGATACCAAGATTTGTTTGAAAGAATTCAACAGGATTTAAAGAAATTAACTACAACAAATATTATCGGCAACCTTTTGGCGAGAGTCCAGAAAGAAGTGATGTAACGCGAGGAATTTCGAAGTATAGCCTCAAGTTTCATCACTTACGTATGGAGAATTTCGAAGTGAAAAGAACTGCTCCATATTCCATTGTTAAACATTACCGGTAGTCTTTTTGGCGTGAGTCCAAAAAGAAGTGGTGTAACGCGAGGAATTTCGAAGTACAGCCTCAAGATTCATCACTTGCGTCTGAAGATTTTCTTCAGGCTCCATTATTAAGTATTACCGGCAGCCTTTTGGCGTGAGTCTAGAAAACAAGTATTACCGGCAGTCTTTTGGCGTGAGTCCATTACTGGCAGCCTTTTGGCGTGAGTCCAGAAAACAAGTATTACCGGCAGTCTTTTGGCGTGAGTCCATTAACGACAGCCTTTTGGCGTGAGTCCAGAAAACAAGTATTACCGGCAGCCTTTTGGCGTGAGTCCATTATCGGCAGTCTTTTGGCGTGAGTCCAAAAAGAAGTAGTGGAGTTGGAAAATTTCGTACTCCACTATTAAATCCTCCGGGTCATCAGTAAGTCCTCCGGGCATGATGTTAAATCCTCCGGGTCATCAGTAAGTCCTCCGGGCATGATGTTAAGTCCTCCGAGCCATCACCTTCGGGAGTGATGATATCGTTTGCACAATCAAGGAGGCAATATGATCCTAAATCCTCCGGGTCATCATTAAGTCCTCTGGGCATGATGTTAAGTCCTTCGGGCCATCACCTTCGGGAGTGATGATATCGTTTGCACAATCAAGGAGGCAATACGATCCTAAATCCTCCGGGTCATCAGTAAGTCCTCCGGGCATGATGTTAAATCCTCCGGGTCATCAGTAAGTCCTCCGGGCATGATGTTAAGTTTGAGGAATTTCTAAGTGGGAAGAACTGCCTCAGGCTTCAAGGTTTAAAGAATTCGTGTTTCTCAGTCTTTGCCCATCTCCTGCTCCGCAGCATTGAGCAAAGAGGGGCAACTGTAAACACGAATTTTTATAAATATTAAAAATAAAAAATAATAAATAACAGAAAATCAAAAATAGTAAAAAACTGAATAAAAATAGAATAAAATTCAAAAATAAGAGATAATGGAGTTGAGGATTTTTTGGTTGGTGGAGTGTTTTTAGGGATTTGAATTTTGTTTGGAGTTTTTTACTTCAATCAAAAGTCTGAATTTGAAGCCTATAAAAGGAGGAGGATTTCAAGGTTAAAGGGGCAGAGAAAAAAACGAAGAGAAGGAGGAGTTGAGATCAGAATTCAAAGGAGCAATTACAAGCTTGAGTAAGGGGAAGGATTTCAATCGGTGAGGAAGCAAAGAAGGTCGCCGGCGGTAAGTTCTTTTCCTCTTTAATTTCGGCTTTTTTTATGGATTAGACTCCTAGATTTGAAATTAGTTGTTTTAGACTTTAATTAGGATTTAAAATTAATTTTAAAGATTTTAAAAAATTTAATTAGGTTCTAAATTAGAATTTAATTTAGTTTTTAAGAAAACTTTAAAATTAATTTAACTTAGTTAAATTTGATTAATTTAACCCTTTTGAACCTAAAAATTAGACTTGAATTAGGTGTAATTTAGTTCTTAATATTTTTGGAAATTATTTTAATTAATTACTTTAAATTAATTTTAATTAATTTCTAGAAAATAAGCTTTAAAGTTAACTCACCTAAGTTAAGTCTAGTTTAGCCCTAAACCTTAAAACACTCAAAAATTAGACTTTATTAGGCTTACTTTAATTCTTAAAAAATTAGAAAATAATTTTAATTAATTAATTTAATTAATTTTCTAAAAGATAAGATTTGAAACTTTAGGTCTAATTAATCCTAATTTCACCAAGATAAACTTTAATTAAGTGAAAATTAAATTCTTAAAAATTTAGAAATTATTTTAATTAAGACTCTTAATTAATTTAAAATTTCTAAGATAAGATTTAAAAATTAACTTAATTAAGTTAAATTCAACCCTAATTAAACCTTTGAACCTAAAATTCACTAAGTTAGACTTTAATTAAGATTTGATTAGAATTTGAAGTTAAGAAAATTTAATTAATTAATTTAATTAAAAATTTCTAAAACTTTAAAGATTAATTTCACACTTAATTAAGTCTTATCTTTTGTTCAAAGTTTGTTCTCGAGTCCCTTATAATATTTTTTCATTCAAGTCCCTTTTGTACTCTTGATGAGAAATTTTTGATGTAATATTTTGTACCCATGATTCTAATAAAAATTGATGAGTTCCTTTATTTTGTTTATGCTTTTATTTTATGTTGTTTTGCATAGCATACTTTAGGAAGGTCACCTAATAAACTTAAGTTAATTAATTTAGAGCCCTTTTTAGGATTAGTCACTTAAATTAATTAATTTAATTAGGGAGAAAATATAGTAACATAGCATGTGAATCTTATGTCTCGGATACACTAAAGAGGTTGGTGTTTTGACGCACCATGATGTTGACCTAGAGAGTGTACCTTGGCATCGAATTCATGTGTTATTAAAAACTTAGAATTTTGACAAAAACTTTGGTTTAGAATTAAATAAATGGATAGGTAAATAACTAGTAATGCTAGTAACTTAGGTTTTAAAAAGCTTAAGCAATGAAGCCTTTTTAGGATTGGAACTTAAAATAGACAAGATAAAAATGGTCATGCATCTTGCTTTAGCCTTTTGAGGCGGAAGTTACATTCCTTTGAATTTGGATGAGGTTTCCTATCTAGAGGACGTCTCATTCAACTCAAGTTTAAAGGTGGTGGAACTTCTAAATCAAAAGGATATCCAAATTCAAATAATGTTCATTTAACAATGGAAAATTAAATTAATATCTATCTTCAAAGTACCAATGCCACGTAATGTTTTTTCAAGGTACCAATTTTTGGGCGTTTGTAAGGGTCGTCCTTACACGTAACCGACTCCCGAATCCGATGTTTTTTAATGAATCTCTGGTTTATTTTTATGGTGTCTGGCCTACCTAAGTGGCCGGTGGCGACTCCAATTCAACTTTTCAAAATTAAATTATATGTTTTCCTAAAATTTGAGTTTTTGATAAAATTCACATTTTCAAAAAATAATAGCCAAGTAATTTTTTACCTAAAAATCGCGTTTTTTTTAAAAGAGGTCGCGACAGCTTGGCGACTCCGCTGGGGACTTTAAAAATTATTTTTTTTGTGAGTCAAGCCTAATTGTTTTCAAAGTTTACGTGGCATTTTGGTATTTTAGAGTTAGATATTAATTTAATTTTTTATTGTTAAGTGAACATTATTTGAACAAGGATAACTTTTTACTTTTATCTTGTCATTCATGCATAAGCTCTCGACCCGAGCTTTCACCCTTAAGTGGGAGTTAGATATTATCCGATGTGATGCTTTCCAGCTCCGAGTTTCGGATTTTTATCTGCTTCCGATATACTAACCTTACGTATCATGGGGTCTTCACCCCCGTTGTAAGGGACCTATACCACTGAATCGATGTCTTATCGTCGTAGTAGACGGTAACGACAGTTCGGGAACCCAGTGTCTAGACTAAAAACCCGTATATAGAGTAGAAACCAACCCCTTCTAGAGCCAGACAGGAACCGTAAGATAAAGCGGTATGCTGCCGAAATGCCACCAAACTTAGGATTTCTCTGTTAACATGCTCTCTGGTTATTTTGCGTATTTTAGCATGCTCTCTGGTTATTTTATGCAGTTTATCATGTTCTCTGGTTAACTTTATTTGCATTTTTTTAACTGCTCTATGATTTTGTTTCTCTTCCCTTCCAGCACTTTCTTATTATTTTATCTTCGTATTTATCCTACTAACACTTTCCTTTTTTTGTTTTTCTTTGGTCCTTTATGCATTTATTTTTACTTGGCATATTTGCATGGGTATTAATTTGGAAAATAATAAAGTTAGAAGTGTCCAATAATGTCAGAAGGGATCATTATAGGCAAAGATAATACAGAAGTCTGGACATGGTCAGAAGCAGTTCAGCATGAGAAAGGTGATAGCTTGCCGTCAGGAGGAGAAGCATGGAAGACCAAATATATATATGTATATATATATATATATGAGTATATTTATTTCAATATAAAATATAGAACAATTAAAATTCAAATAAAATATTAAAAATTAATTAATTCTAAAATAAAAGGCTACTAGACATTCTCAACCCTAACTACGATAGAATCAAAGTCCATCTTTAAAAATATGATATATCATATACCTATGATATATTATCATTGTTAGATTTTTAACGGTCCAATTATTATAGTAGTTAAAAAATAAGTTATTTGTCAAATTATAAACGTTAAAAGTTAAAATTATCTTTCTTTAATACTTTTTTTGAACAAGCTAACAGTGATTATAGTAGTATCTGTTCTAGAATATAATCTTTCACCATTTGACATTAATTGCTCAATCACTCTGATGGCATCGCTGGTGCTCGAACCCGTAACCTTTAAAAACATCAATCGTTTCTTTAATCGTTCTTTTATACTTTAATACTTAATTATTAAATTAAGATTCAATCAAAATATTTTTAAAGTTTGGAAATTTATTTACACATATGGTAAAGATTTTTTTCCATAAATGTCATGATTAGGGTTATAAATTTATTTTATTTTTTATGGTTTAAACGTAAAAATTTATTAAAATTTATAGTTTAGATTCTAAGGTTATATGTCATTAAATTTTAACTTTAAACTTAAATTCAAATCATATTCTTTAAATTTTAAACACATAAATCTAAACTCATAAATTATAAACCCTAAATTAAATCTTTTAACTTTTAAAATTAAAGTGTTCATAGAAATATTTTTTTTACGAGCTCAAGTAATTAAAGAAATAATTTTTTTTCCCACAGAAACATTCAAACTCAACTTAGATTTTCCCCACTTTTCTAGTTCAAAAGCATCAAAAATGTTATTTTTTCTCCAATTCAAAACCTTAAATTCTCCATCTCTTTCGATCTTCCCTTACATCTGTTGAAACCCATTTCCCAGAACTTTGTTTCTTTTTCTATAAACCGACCATTTCTTACAAAAAGAAAGATTTGCATGTGAAATTTGATATATATTTTTTAATATAAAAAAGGGTTTTTGACTTGTCCTTTTGTTTCATGAATTATAAGACAAAAGTGATATGATGCTGATCTGAACCCTTATTTTAAACGTATTTCATATTTAATATATTTAATTCTAATCGTTAATCAAATCCCTTGGTGAGACGAAGTGTTTTCTTTATGAACTTGAGCATCTAAACCCTAAAGTCAGTTGCATCAGATTCAGAACTTTCTTACACAAAAAAGGTCAGTTCTTTCTTGCTGTTTTCTTGGTTTTCATTTCTGGGTTGTTTTGTTTTTTTGGTAAACTCTTGTTGAAGATTGAACTTTTACCCTTTGTTTCATGATATGTTCTAATTATTACCAAAGGGAAGCTGCTTCCAATGATTTTGTTTCTGTTTTTGGTGTGTGTTGGCTGTATCAGATGCACACATGTCTGCTTCAATTGAATTCTTTGCTATTTTAATCTCTTTTTCATACTGAATTATTGAAAATATTAAGTTTGTTTTTAATTGATTGTTGCTTTGATTTGTTTGTTTTAGGGCTTGTTCGGCGGAGCTGGTAAAACTAGGGTTTAGGTTGAGAAGTAGTGTTTTAGGAGAAGTCGAAAATTCCGGTGCAAAAGCTAGGTGACGAGGGGTAGAAGTTGGCTGTTCGGCGGAGCTGGCGAAACCAGGTTTGGGTTGAGAAGCAGTTGTTTCGGACAAGTCGGAAATTTCAGCTTCTTCAAAAGACGTGTTTGCGACCAAAATCGGCACAAAAGCTAGGTGGCAAGGGGTAAAATTGGCTGTTCGGCGGAGCTTCTCCAAAAGCTGGGTGGAGAAGCCGCGCCGAACGGAGCCTTAGTCTTAAGACAAGAAAACTGTTTGTTTTCTTTGAGCAGATTGCATATAGCATTTTTTTGCATTCTGAGAATGGTATTGAACTAAGGGAGTAATTGGTTCTGCCTTCGAGTAGGCGGAATGTCGAAAAGCACA
Organism: Abelmoschus esculentus; assembly: GCA_035048815.1. Lineage (NCBI taxonomy): Eukaryota > Viridiplantae > Streptophyta > Magnoliopsida > Malvales > Malvaceae > Abelmoschus > Abelmoschus esculentus. The sequence continues at coordinate 1,566,077 of JAUCBN010000021.1, forward strand.
GAATCTAAACCGGTTACATCGAGTGTGATTGCGAGATTGATGGGGCTCGATGAATTCCAATCTCAGCAACCTGTCCATAAGAAGAAGAAGCCGCAAAGAGTGCTCTCAGAGAATTATCTGCGTAAAGTTGCTTTGATAGGCGCCTGGGGGAAGAGGTCATTCGATGAATGCTGCGTAGAAGAGAAAAAGGAGTTCGAGGATGCATTTGAAGTAAAAGAAACATTAGAGATAGGAAAGGTAAGTGATTCTTTTGTTGCAAAGGAAAGAGAACGATTTCATATCAAAGGGTCTGGATTTGTGGATTCTAGAAAGGGTTGTTTCGAAATTTGTTTCGAGAAACCGGGTTATCTGATAACCAATCATTCCTATGATCAAGAAAATCCTAAGCTGCTTCAGAAACTTGAGAATGGTTTCGTAAATGATTCTCGAAGGAAATACAGACATGATAGTGCTTCTATTGTTCCCAGATTTCATCTGGAATCAAACAATGCAAGAAGTCCTCCATCTAGAAAAATCGTCACTTTGAAACTAAAACCCGGAGAGACCGAGAGTGATGAGAAATTCAAAGGGTTCCTTGTTCATGGAAAAAGAAAATTGCATGCTCAAGTTAAGGAGAGGAAGAACTTTTCCGATGGTGTGAAATCCAAGCTGTGTGGATCTATCCCTTCCCCTGGAACCGAGAAGGAAATCACCAGAAAAACAAGGGATAGCATAAGTGACAGTTCTTTCGAGCCGCCAAGGTTAGGATTCAGTGGTGCTCAAGGTCTTACGAAAGAGCCAGAGTTCATGATGGTTTCTTCCCGAAATAACTCAGATGTGAACGAATGGTACAAGCCCCCATGTTTCAACTTAGATGGACCATATATGGGTAAGGAAGCAAAGCAGAAAATCTTGGAAAGTTGGAGGATGACTAAAGAATTTCGGGAGAATGGACATGCCTATCGAGGTAGGAGTAGAAGCAGGACACTTGATGAAATGCTTGCATTGCCTGATCATGCTAAACATGCAAACTCTCGTGGTCCTTTTGGCATTAGCAGTAGAGATGGATGGAAAAACGGGGACATTGGAGACTTTTTAAAGTCGCGATCACAATCATATTCTACACCTGTTGGAAGTCCTATAACCAAGACTACTCCCAAAGCTTTCCATATTGATTCGTATATGAGTATGAGGCCAGTGTTTCCTTGGTCAAGACGGAAAGATTGTCCGAAACAAAGAAACTCGGGATCCAACTGCAAGCTGTCTCAATCTAGTGCAGGCCTTGCAGCAGAAAAGAGCCACTGGTCTCAATCTAGTCCAGACCAAGAAGCGGAAAAGAGTGACATGCTAGAAGAAAAATCTACAGTGTCTATTTCATTAAAACATGATATGGTTCATTCTAATTCTGAAAATGAAATTACCCCTGTGGATGAAATCGTCATAGCTGATCAACGGAATGACATCAAGGATAGGAAAGTGTCTACAGAGGATTGTGTGGTACCTGAGTCATCAACGTACTCATCTGCATCTCGAATTATCGTCTCTGATACGGTGGTTGCCATAGAAACTCCTGATGCTGCCAAATCTACTGGAAATCATAACCAACACCAGATAGAATCAATAGACTGCACTATGTCGGAGAAAGACCATGTTTCTTCTTTTTGTATCCTTGATGCTAGGAGTCAACAGGTTCACTATTGTTTTAAGCTTCCAATTAGTTTGATAGGATTATTAAATACTAGTATTAATTGCGTTTTAGGTATATTAATCAAGTAATCAACCTGCATTGCTAAATTTAGTATACAATCTGCATCGATATAGTGGATTTGCATTACAGCCTGTGCACATTACATGTGCACTGTATTTTGTGACCGAGACATTAAACTTTTAATGACTTGCTTTGGATTCGGGTTTAAGCAACTGGTTGTCTCTAAATCATGGATTTCACTGTAATCTTGCAGGAAGATATATCAATGAAAATATCTGAAGAGTGCGGAACAAACCCCGACTTTCTTGTGACCTTGGAAACTGCTAATCAGACCAGTCCGGTTTCAGTCTTGGAAACACCATTCATAGAAGAGAATTCATTGAGCTCCAAGTGCTTTTTGAGTGTCACCGCTAGCTTAAATGGTTAGTAAAACAGAAGGATTCCTTGACCTCTTGATTCTTTGCCCCACATTTTATCTATTTTAATTTTTGTGTTCTTGTTTCTAACAGATGTGAAGCGACAACTTGAATTTCTAAATTCGGAGTCAATTGAAGAATACTCAGAAGGACCAGGAATGGTGGTCTCAAGTGAAGATGAAAATGATGTAGTAGAAGAGCCTTTGAAGGATGAAGTAAATGAATATTCAACAAAGTTGTTCGGAACTGCAGAGAGTCGGGATTTCTCTTATTTGGTCTATGTCTTAACTGAGGCAGGTTTTCATAGTAGAAACCCAGATATGCTCTTTAACGGATGGAATTCTCCAGCAACACCGATAAGCCTGTCAGTTTTTGAGACACTAGAGAAGAAGTATGGTGAACATATATATTGGAAGAGGTCAGAGAGGAGGCTACTTTTCGACCGCATAAATTCAGGTCTAATGGAATATCTGCAGCCATGCTTAGGAGATCCCATGTGGACAAAACCTGTCGCAAGAAGGCTTAACCCTTCTCAGAATTCAAAAGAAATCGAGGAAGAGCTATACAAGTTGTTGGTTAGCCAAGAAAATGAATCCAAAAATGAAGCAAAGAAGGACTCATTAGAGAAAATTTTCGGAAAAAAAGATGGATGGTTATCCTTAGGATACGATATCGAAGCAATCGCTAGAGAAATAGAGAATTCATTGGTTGATGAGCTAGCAACAGAGATCATTAGCCTATAGAGTGTGTTTTTTTTCTTTCTTTCAAAAGATAGTTTTCCCCACTTGTTTTTCCCTCATGGTTTCGGCACATTTTTACATGCATCATCAAAATCAAAAGCGATTTTTTGCATTCGAATGTCGAAAAATTTTTGGTCAATGTCAGTCATGTTAATGTATTGGTTCATTCATTGCATTGGTGTGAAAACTCAATATGTATGCATTCATATGTTGGGATTATGGCAAATAACATTAGTTTTTGCCATGCCTATTATTGCATGTTTGTTCCACAAGGAAAAAGAAATGAAAAATAAAAGAAAGCAGATTCTTTGTATTTTCTGTCTCTTTCCTGATATTATCAGTTTCCAGATGATTAGCTTAAGAAATTGTTTTTGGACAGCCATTGATGACTGTGTAGACTTTGCAAGAAAAGAATTATATTCTGCCATTCGATACATATAAATGAATATGGTTTACTTTTGATTCATTTTGGGTTCTTTTTTGCAGATGAAAGCCTTTTTGGTAAGCAAATCCATATATATAGGTATTCTATCTATACATACAATTAGACCAGTCCGAAGATCGGATTACTCCTAATATTCCTAATATTAGACCAGTCCGAAGATCGGATTACTCGTATGAGCCGAGTTTTGAACGGTATTCTTACAGTCCTGGAGCATTTTGGTTAGATCGGAATTAGTTTTTTAGTATTGACTGTTTTCATGAATGTTGAATCTGGGAGCAATTCGCGTTTCTCAATATTGCTCGGTCCATGGACAACTCTAGTTTCCATTTCTAATGTTTTGTTTGAGATTATAAAGTATGCATTAGAAATAGAAAGATTTCAACAACTCCATTTCTGGAGATGTAGATTCAACAACCTGTATATATACATGCATACATACACTTGTATCTCTCAATCCATTAAACCAAAATTTCCAGAAGTTTGTAGCTATGGAAACCAACAAACTCATTTCTGTACTTATTTGTTTCACAATTCTGTTCTCCACTTCAGCAAGAATGCTCGATGAGCAACCCTCGGATCCATCGTTGGATCCGGTTGTGGCACCTGTTTCTAATGTACCACCACTGGCCACTACCCCTGCAGGCAATCCTAGTGTGGCTGCAACTACTGGTCTCAATCCCCCAGGAGCCACTGTTGCCAACCCTGTGCTTGACCCTGACCACACTCTGACCTTCTTCATGCATGACATCCTCAGCGGGTCGAACCCATCTGCTCTAGCGATCACTGGTGCTGTCAGCAACCCAGCACTCAATGGCCAACTTCCATTTGCCAAACCAAATGGTGCAAACCTCCCAGTGGACAATGGAATAAGCCAAAACTCTGGCAATACTGGTCTGTTAAACAACAATAATGTTCCATTGCTTTCCGGCCTTGGTGGTAACACGCAAGCGATGCTGCAAAACAGCGGCAACAACAATGGGGGATTCCCAGCCTTGGTTGGTGGGCAACTCCCTTGAGGTTCTACACTCCAAAAGCTCATGTTTGGGACCATGACCGTCATTGACGATGAGTTGACAACTGGACATGAGCTAGGCTCAGGGTTTGTTGGCAAGGCACAAGGGTTCTATGTGGCTAGTTCAGTCGATGGAACCAGTCAAACAATGGCATTCACAGCCATGTTCCAGAGAGGACACTATGCCGACACACTTAGCTTCTTCGGGGTTCACCGGATAGGCGTATCGGAGTCACATTTGTCTATCATGGGAGGTACTGGAAAATATGTCAATGCTAGAGGTTTCACCATTGTGAAAACTTTACCGGCGAGTAATCAGCAGCAGGAGACCGATGGCTTCGAGACCGTGCTAGAGTTCACTGTTTATGTTACCTATTAGCTCAAGGTGTCTATACTTTGGTGTGATTCAAAATATTTGGAAAGTTTTACTGTTCTGAATCTGAAAAACAGTGGAATATATACAATTTCTGTTTTAGATTTAGAAATTTCAAGAGAAAAAAAGGTTGGAATGAACTCATTTCTTCAGTGTTATTATTGAGCATTTGGGAACTTGTCGTATCTAGTATATGGTTTAGCTATGTTTCCAGTTTTTATTGTTGTTCAACTCAATATCTTAAAACTAGGGATTAGTATTTGATCGAGGTGAGTCAAAATAAATTCATTTAATCGAGTTGGTTATTTTTATTTTATAACTTAAAATTTATTTAGATTTTTTTTAAGTTAGAGTCGAGTTCATGACATTCGACTCGAGTTGTTTGAGTTTAAATTTATTTATAAATATTTATAATGTTATAGTACTAGTTAGTTCAAGTGTAAATGAAATTCTATAATCATACTTGAAAATTAACACGTTAATTATTAAAAGTTCGATTTTATTCAAATTTCTATTTTATAACTCAAAATTTAATTTTTTTTATTCAATTTGAGTTTACAAAGCTTGAGTTGAATTTTGTTTACTCTTAAAGTTTCTCTTATAAAAATATAAAATAAATAAATTAAAACAGACAATTCTTCAGCGTGGGCATTTGGTCTAGTGGTATGATTCTCGCTTAGGGTGCGAGAGGTCCCGAGTTCAATTCTCGGAATGCCCCCTTCTTTTTTCTTTTTTTTATCTCACTGAGTGATATCCGCTTGGGGCTGATCAATGGTTCATATTTTCAACTCTTTTAAGTGTTGATTACACTACAACCGTTCTCGTACTTCCCGGGTCTACCGACCACCGTGATCTGTGATTCCGGTGACACGGTCCGATGAACACCAAAGAAAGGTGTCCTCGATTTTGTTAGCATATTCACCTCCATGCAACGGAACTGTCAAGGCAATGGTTTGTCTGTTACCATCCAAACACCTAGCCACATAGAACCCTTGAGCTCTGCCTAGTACAGCTGATCCTAACTCATGTGTTTCGGTTAGTTCATCGTCAATGACGGTTATGGTCCCAAACATGAGCCTTTGGAGAGTTCCGGGTGGGAGCTGTCCGGCGGTGACGAAAGGTTGGCTGCGGGAATTGAGAACGTTATCGTTGTTGCCCGTGTTTTGAATGACAGCATTGGTTTGAGCACCGGTTAGGCCTGATGGAAGGGGACATTATTGGGGTTGATAAGGTTGTTAATGCCGTTTCCGGATTGAAGCGGGGCGACGCCATCGACCGGGAAAAGGTCATTGTTGGTCTTGGAGAATGGTATGCCATTCATTTCTGAGTTGGCAATCACACCAGTCACCACCCTGGCTGATGGGTGTGATCCACCTAAGAATGGTCGCTCGGGGACCGACCATCGTTGCTGCACCAGCAGCAACAGGTGCTGCAGGAGTAGCTACTGGTGCATCCTCTCCATCTACAATGGCTGCCACAGCAGCAGGAGCTTCCTGGCCGCCTGGGGGTGACGGTTGGTACCGCTTGACCAGCTGGCTGAGGTGCGTCGTCGACGACTTGCGGTCAGGCCCGTCTCTGGGGGTGGGCCATAAGTGGCCCAGGGCCTACCCCTATCAAGTGCCCCCAATTTTATTTTTTAATTAAATATATTTATTTTTAATTATAGTCTAATTTTTTAAAATTTTTTAATATTTATTATTATAGGTTAATTATTAATTTTTTAATATTTATTAGTATATAAATTTATTTTTTAGTATTTACTATTATGATTTTAAATTTTTTAATATTTGTATTAAACATATTCTTAAAATTTATTTTTTTTTATATTTTTTATTATGATTTCTAAATTTTATTTTTTGACAATATTTATTGTTAGGGGCCTATCTTTTACTAAATTTATCATTAGGAATTTTACTCTAAAGAAACATTTTTTTAATATTTATTATTATATACTACTAAAATTTATTTATTTTCGTTATTTGTCATTAAAGTCATTTTTTTCTAATACTTGTTATTAGAAGTCTAATTTTAAAATTTATTTTTTGATATTTATTATTAGAAACTTATTTTTTCAATATATTTATTATAAGGATCTAATTTTCCTTAATACTTACGTAAGAAGTCTATTTTTTTCAATAATTATTATTATGATCATAGTTTTTAAATATTTGTTATTAGAGTTAAAATTTTCACAATATTTGTACTCTTAAAATTCATTTTTCCCAATATTAATTATTAATGATTATTTTTTTAGTAATACTTATTATTAAAGGTTTAATTTTTTCTAATATTTATTAGTAAGTATATACCTAATTTAATTTTTTAATATTTATTATTAAAATTTTATATTTTTACATTTGCCCTGAAGCCACTAAAACCTCAGGAACACCCTGCTTGCGGTTGCGCTTCCAACTCACCAAGAACTCTTGCTGAATTTGCACAAGTGAAGCTGATAGCCAGCAGTAGTAGGTAGATGAAGACCTTGAATGGTTTCAAGGTGAGCATAGGAGTTTTAGCCATTTTTAAGATTGTTTTAGATGGAATGAGACTTTCACTTGCCTATACATACATACATACATACATACATACATACATACATACATACATACATACATACATACATACATACATACATACATACATAAGATGCTACAATAGATTTAAAGATATGAAGTAGTTGAAAACCCTTTAATGCATATGTGCTTTGGTTGGAAAAAACTAATTCTAATGGTATGCCAGAATAGGTGTCTTATTACAGAACAGATATTGTCTCATAAGGAGTGGGTACAACACTAGTATGGAGTTGATAACATGTTTACTTATTTGGTCCGAGTTTCGTATATATTCGAAACGAGTATGTTCGATTATTTTCAAGTGTCAAATACAAATACTTATCGCGTGGTATTAAAATATTCAAATTCATTTTTCTCTGTCAAACTAATCAGACCACTAGTTTTCAAAGACAAATGGTAGCTCAAATTGTAAGGAATTCCATTTCCTCGTCAATATGGATTCAGTTGAGTTCACTCATAACTGTTTTTTCTTGTACAAAGATCTCGCTGAAAAGTTTGTACACGTCGAGATTCTAACTCCGAACCTACAAAATTTCGGATTCTATGATTTATAAGTAATTCATCAAACTAACAACAATATACCCCCTAATGTGACCTATGAAAGTTATAAGAGATCTCGAGGCATCTCTCCAGTGAAACCCGATAAACTTTAATCTGTCTTTCAATTCTCCGTCGACGAAAACCGTCGTCAACGCCATCATACGACAAGCTTCATCTTCTGAACTTGAAACATACACACCCCTTGTGTGTGTGTTTCCAAAGTGATGAACCACTAACCAAACCACCATCAAACAAGGTCTCATCAATGGTCACCACCACACAAAATTCCGGCACCTGAAGTGTAGCGTTAGCCGGGAAATACAACTCGAGGTCCGAAACGTTGAGCATTTAAGTCGACGAACACGAATCAAGGACTTTCGAATTAGACTCGAGAATCAGATTGAACTACAAAGTAATCTTTGTACTAGGTTGAAAGCATGGATTTAACTTCTTTGGTGAATCTAAATTGATAACATTATTTGTTACTACCGTTAAAATAAATAATATATAAAAATGATTTAAAGAATTTTTTTCTTAAATTCGTGTGAAATAATCAATTTAGTTCTTTTAAAAAAAAATACTCAATTTAACATTTGAATTCAGTGGCGAATGCACATAGGGGATAGGGTGGGTCTAGACTCACCCTAAACTTTGTAAAATTCACACATTTACCTTTAAATTTTTAAAATTTTAGACTGTATAAAGAGTAGGGAGGAATAAGGCCCAAATTGAGCCCAAAAACCCTAAATTCAATTTGGGTATCTCCTTCGATTTTGCCTTCTAGGGTTTTCTAATTTCTATTTCATTTCTATTTTCATTTTTCAGTAATTCCCACGAGCTTTGGATGAAACTCTTTTGAAAGTGTAACCCAAAACCCCCTTCTAAATCTGAAAAAGCCCTGAAAACCCTACCGACCCATGTATCTCTACAATTTAACCCTTCAGCAAGCCACCGGCATTGTTTCCGCCATAAATGGCAACTTCTCCGGCGGAAAAACCCAAGAAATTGTCGTCGCCCGTGGGAAGATCCTTTCCCTTCTCAGACCCGACGATCTCGGTAAGCTCCAAACACTTCACTCTGTCGAAATTTTTGGATGCATACGTTCCCTAGCTCAGTTCCGGCTAACCGGGGCTCAAAAGGATTACATTGTAGTAGGGTCCGATTCGGGTCGGATCGTTATCCTTGAATACAATAAGGAGAAGAATGTCTTTGATAAAGTTCACCAAGAAACTTTTGGGAAATCCGGGTGTCGGCGGATTGTTCCGGGTCAATACTTAGCTATTGACCCGAAAGGAAGAGCTGTAATGATTGGTGCTTGTGAGAAGCAGAAATTAGTTTATGTTTTGAACCGAGATACCGCTGCTAGATTAACCATTTCTTCACCTTTAGAAGCTCATAAGTCGCAGACGATAGTTTACTCGATCTGTGGTGTTGATTGTGGATTTGATAACCCTATTTTCGCTGCCATTGAGTTGGATTACTCGGAGGCGGATCAGGATTCTACGGGAGTGGCTGCTGGTGAGGCACAGAAGCATTTGACTTTCTATGAACTTGACTTAGGACTCAACCATGTGTCTAGGAAGTGGTCGGAACAGGTTGATAATGGGGCGAATATGTTGGTCACGGTGCCTGGTGGTGGTGATGGGCCGAGTGGGGTTTTAGTTTGTGCTGAGAATTTTGTTATCTATAAGAATCAGGGGCATCCAGACATTAGAGCTGTGATTCCTAGACGGGCTGATTTGCCAGAAGAACGAGGTGTTTTGATTGTGTCAGCGGCTACGCATAAGCAGAAGTCAATGTTCTTTTTTCTTTTGCAGACAGAATATGGGGATATTTTTAAGGTTACATTGGAACATGGAAATGATGGAGTTACAGAATTGAAGATAAAATATTTTGATACAATTCCAGTTACAGCTTCAATGTGTGTGTTGAAATCTGGTTTTCTATTTGCAGCTTCAGAGTTTGGCAATCATGCTTTGTATCAGTTTCAGGCTATTGGGGATGAACCTGATGTTGAATCATCATCGTCCACATTGATGGAAACAGAAGAAGGTTTCCAGCCTGTGTTTTTCCAGCCAAGAGGGCTTAAGAATCTAGTTAGGATTGACCAAGCTGAGAGCTTGATGCCAATAATGGACATGAAAATTGCTAATCTCTTTGAGGAAGAAACACCTCAGATATATTCACTTTGTGGACGAGGTCCCCGTTCGTCATTGAGGATACTAAGGCCTGGTTTGGCCATCAGTGAGATGGCTGTCTCGCAGCTTCCTGGTGTCCCTAGTGCTGTTTGGACAGTAAAGAAAAATGTTAATGACGCTTTTGATGCATACATTGTTGTGTCATTTGCCAATGCAACTCTTGTTCTTTCCATTGGCGAAACGGTTGAAGAAGTTAGTGATAGTGGGTTTCTTGATACCACTCCCTCTCTTGCTGTTTCATTGATTGGTGATGATTCACTTATGCAAGTTCACCCAAATGGTATCAGGCATATAAGAGAAGATGGACGCATTAATGAGTGGAGAACACCTGGGAAAAGGACAATTGTTAAAGTTGGTTCAAATGGACTTCAAGTGGTTATTGCACTGAGTGGAGGTGAGCTTATATATTTTGAGGTGGATATGACTGGGCAATTGATGGAGGTGGAGAAGCATGAAATGTCTGGAGATGTGGCATGTCTGGACATTGCCCCTGTTCCTGAAGGAAGACAGAGGTCCCGTTTTCTTGCTGTTGGTTCATATGATAATACAATCCGTATATTATCTTTGGATCCTGATGATTGTATGCAGGTTCTGAGTGTTCAGAGTGTGTCTTCACCTCCTGAGTCTCTTCTTTTCCTTGAAGTTAAGGCATCGATTGGTGGGGAGGATGGTGCTGATCATCCTGCCAATCTTTTCCTTAATGCCGGTTTGCAGAATGGAGTTCTGTTCCGGACGGTAGTGGATATGGTTACAGGTCAACTTTCTGATTCCCGGTCACGATTCTTAGGGCTGAGAGCCCCGAAGTTGTTCTCTATTAAAGTAAGAGGCCGACCTGCAATGCTTTGCTTGTCCAGTCGACCATGGCTTGGTTATATTCACCAAGGACATTTTCTGTTAACACCACTTTCTTATGAGACACTTGAATTTGCTGCCTCATTTTCGTCTGATCAGTGTGCCGAAGGTGTTGTTGCTGTTGCTGGGGATGCACTGAGAGTTTTCACCATTGAGCGTCTTGGAGAAACCTTCAATGAGACTGCTATTCCTTTAAGGTACACTCCTAGGAGGTTTGTATTTCACCCTAAGCGGAAATTGTTGGTAATTATAGAGAGTGACCAAGGATCATATACCGCAGAAGAGCGTGAAGCTGCAAGAAAGGAATGCTTTGAGGCTGCTGGAATGGGAGAAAATGGCAACGGTAATATGAACCAGATGGAAAATGGTGGGGATGATGAGGACAAAGAGGATCCCCTCTCTGATGAGCAGTATGGTTATCCAAAGGCAGAGTCGAACAAGTGGGTTTCTTGCATTAGAGTTCTTGATCCTAGGACAGCTGCCACAACTTGCCTTTTGGAGCTTCAGGACAATGAAGCTGCATTCAGTGTGTGTACAGTGAATTTCCATGATAAAGAGTATGGAACTCTCTTGGCTGTTGGCACAGCCAAGGGGCTACAGTTTTGGCCCAAAAGAAGCTTAGTTGCGGGATTCATTCACATTTATAGGTTTCTAGAAGATGGCAGATCACTTGAACTTCTGCACAAGACACAAGTGGAAGGTGTCCCTCTTTCTTTATGCCAGTTTCAGGGAAGACTACTTGCTGGGATAGGATCTGTTCTCCGATTATATGATTTGGGAAAAAAGAGACTGCTTAGGAAATGTGAGAATAAGCTTTTTCCTAACACCATTGTTTCTATCCAGACTTACCGTGATAGAATATATGTTGGGGACATCCAGGAGGTATGTTTTTTTTTTTGTGTGTGTGTTTCTTCTAGATTCTCATATCTTTCTTTATTTTCTTGAGACTTGTAAAATTGGTTAGGCTATGATTGAAGGTAAGAAAGGTTTGCAAGGTCTTTTTAATGCTGTCTTGGTTGGTTCTTAAACTAGATTCCCCTTTGATTTTTATGCATTCGTCTGTTTTGCTTTTTTTGTCAATTATTCTCATACTGATGTTAAATATTGTCCTTTTTTTTTGCAGTCATTCCATTTTTGCAAGTATAGAAGGGATGAAAATCAACTGTATATATTTGCCGATGATGTTGTTCCAAGATGGCTTACTGCATCATACCATATAGATTTTGACACCATGGCTGGTGCAGACAAGTTTGGAAATGTCTATTTTGTGCGTCTACCACAAGATGTGTCGGATGAAATTGAGGAAGATCCAACTGGTGGAAAGATAAAATGGGAACAAGGGAGGCTCAATGGAGCTCCTAACAAGGTAGAGGAGATAGTTCAGTTCCATGTGGGAGATGTGGTAACCAGCTTGCAGAAGGCATCTCTTATACCAGGTGGTGGAGAGTGTGTTCTTTATGGAACAGTAATGGGGAGCTTGGGGGCATTGCTTCCATTCACTTCCCGTGATGATGTTGACTTCTTTTCTCACCTAGAGATGCATATGAGACAAGAACATCCTCCCTTGTGCGGACGAGATCATATGGCTTATAGATCTGCTTATTTCCCTGTCAAGGTGAACGTCCTGCTTCCTTATTAACTGAATTTTATTGAAATCTTATTCTCAAAGATGGCTCCTGTATTTTGTTAATTATTTGTTCGGAAGGTTTTCAAAATCAATTGCAGGTGCCATTAACAATTATAGTATTTTCTGAATACTCTTGCATTACATTTTGCTAGTTCATTGTCCACCTCATTCTCATGCTATTAAAAGAATAAATTGATTTGGTTGAAAAACGATGTTGTGGAGGTTGACTCTTTGGTGTAAATAATTACCATCGAACTCTGGTTAGCTGTAACTCGAGGGTTATGACCCTACTTTTATATGTCGTATTACTTCCGGTATGAAAGCTCGAATTGATTTTGCAGGATGTGATTGATGGGGATTTGTGTGAGCAGTTTCCAACCCTACCATTGGATTTGCAGAGAAAAATTGCAGACGAGTTGGATCGTACTCCTGGGGAGATACTGAAGAAACTCGAGGAAGCCCGGAACAAGATCATATGAGATAGCTGATAGGATCAAGGTTAGTTTCTTCCTATTGGCATCATTGCTCGAGAGTAGGTCCTTAGTTTCCAGATCTTTTACCTGGATTGCTGGTTATAAATTACGGCTGAATCCAAGGCCGACGAGGAAGAAGTCGGATGTCGGAATTTCGTGACGAGGGTGGTAGTACTGTATTAGTAGTTTTGAGGACAAAATCATTGTTAAGTTGCTGCAGAATTGAGTAGTTGTGGTTGCTGTTTGTAACTTTGATTATGTTTTGAGTTTGTATGCTAATTGATAGATAGAAATTGACATCTAATGCCACTCTTCTTAAGACACTGATTATAAAAAGAAAAATCCCCAAAGAATGTTCAAAAGTAAAAGAAAAATTGTATAATTAAGGATGGAAAATTATAATCTAGTAGATATATATTCGTTTTATGGTTCATATTTAGAACGTAAAACTATATCTTTTAATAATATTATTTTTAAGGTTCGAACTCTAAATAATATCCGATTCAAATATCATAATTAGATTAAATATTATATAAAAATCTTATATTATACATAAGAGAATTTCTGTCACACATTCTATATAAATTAAAGTTACATTCTATATAAATTAAAGTTTATATTGTACGTTAAATTTAAGATTTATAGTTTTGAGTTTATTTTATAAGGTTTAGAATTTAAGGTGTTAGAGTGTAGGTTTTAGATTATAGATTTTAAAATAAAAAATATACACTAATTACACATTATATATATCAAACGGTATTCTCTTACGTAATGTAAAATCTAAAAATTCGATATTAATTTTAGATCACTAAGTGTAAATTTAGGGTTGAAATTACTCAATTTTCTTCCTTAATATATATTATTTTTAACTCTTAATTTTGATTATCAATCTACACTGATCTAATGATTCAAAATCGATATAATTTATGTAACATGATCATAGTTTTTACAAGAAATAAAGCTATTAAGCTACTGAGAGGGGTTGCTACTCCTGATTAAGAAATTACTTTTACCTTTTAATCTTTTATATATTTAAAATGATTTAATTATAGATTTACCCCTCTAATCTTTTAAATTTATATTTCCTCTTACTCTTAAATCTTGGCATCGTCTCTTACTTTTACTTGGGGGTAAGTAAAACTCGATTCGGAAAAACCGAATAACTCAACTCGATTCGAGGTAAAAATATCCGGCTCGTTTTAACTCGATTCAAAATTTATAGACTCGAGTCGACTCGAAAAATTTTCAAATAAAATTGGAGTTGTAAAATGAAAATTCGAATAACTCGAATAACTTGAAATTTTTAGTAATTAAATGATTTATTTTTAAGTTTGAGACAAGTCTCTTAACTTTTTATGATATATATACATTGATATATAAAAATATAAAGAACTATTACTATATATGAAAAATATATATATACATATCTTATATGATTAGAGAAAGTCGTTTAAATTGGAATCAAGTCGTACTATAAAATGTAAATAATTACAATTAAATATTTATAGAAATTCGAAAACTTGACTCGATTCGACTCGAATTTTTTAAACTCGATTTAAATCGAAAAATTTTAAATAAATTTTGAGTTATAAAATATGATTCATCAACTCGAATAACTCAAAATCTTTTGACTCGCCTAATCAAATATTAACCCCCACTCTTACTATATTTTATTCAGACCATTACTACTTTATTACAAAATATTATGGGCCACAAAACCTTAAATCGAATCCGGCCCAAGCTATTCGGTGTGTTCCAAGTTCCAAACTGAACCATTTCAGCAGCCGGCTTCACTTCACTCCTCGTTTCTCAATCTCCGTAGAAACCCACCGTTTCCACCTCCTTGCCGTATTCATCTCCGATTCGCCACCGCACCAATTCCCAAACTCAGGTTTATTTTTTATTGTTGTTGTGATTTTTCTGTTGTTCTTTTCAATTTCTTCAATGGGTCTTTGTTGGATCTCTAGAAAGTCTGAAACTTGATTGTTAAATTTGATGAAGATGAAGTAGTACTGTTCATCATACGCACCCTATGATTTTTGAGTTGATAAAGATTCATCCTTTGAATTATTTTATGTTTATACTTGCTATATCAGCTTGATCGTTTTGTTTCTTAAAGTAATTTTTGTAATAAAATTTAAGGTATACTTAGGGTTTTATGTTCTTTTAGATCCGAGGATGAGTAACTTTTGTTTTTCCAATCATATTAATGTTAAGAATTAGTGTGTACAAGTTCTTGAATTGCTTTACTACTTGAACTTTGGATTCCACATCCTACACCCTTGATTTATAGAGCTGCTGCTATTTTTCTTATTCTGACTTCATGCTCAACGGGAGCGGTGGTGGTTTAAGTTGGTTGGTTGGGTTGTGGTTAACCCTTCTGGTTTGGATGGAGAGCCGCTAGGGGTGGCCGTAGAAGGAATGTGGTTGGTGGCCCTTTTTCATGGTTGGTTTGTCATCGGGCTGCGGTTCACTCCTGGTTTGGATGGAGAGCCGCTAGGGGTGGCCATAGAAGGCATGTGGTTGGGACTTTTTCAGGGTTGGTTTGTCATTGGGCTGTGGTTCACTGTGGTTTGGATGGAGAGACGCTAGTGAAGGCTGTAGAAGCCAAGTGGTTGGTGAGCCTTTTTCAGGGAGAAAATGGTGCCCTGGTTATGGTAAGAGGAAGAGAGCTTGCTGAGAAAGCCGGAGGAAATTCCTTTTGTTATGGAGGGGAGAAGGAAATTATCTCCTCGCCTCGAAGGCCATATGGTGGCTGTTGATGGTGATTGATGGGATTAGGATGAGTCCTGCTAATGTTATTTATTTATTAGGAATATAACACGACTTTCTCCACTGATATTTATATCAATTGATAGCGATAGCATCCATTATGTTCCCAGTGAATATGGCATGATCGTAAAACTACCCGCCACCGCAATTTATATCCATTCTCTTATAAGTTATAACATAGAACTTGTTTCCCCATGTGTTTTTACTTTCCTAATCTCTTGCTGCTTGAAGCCATTTCTTCGAATATTGCTTAATTTTTGTTTATTAGTCGTATCATTTGTGGTGATTGGTTTTCTTCCCTTTTGCGATATTGTGCAAATGATTGGTGTATGTGTTAGAAGATTTGATCAAGTTCTGATGAATTTCGAAAACTTTTACGAGGATGGTCCTCAGCTGGTGAAATAAGCTTCATTTGGAATGGTTTCGAGTTTCGTTTCGAATTAGATTTTCTACTGTTTTAGCTGTGATCCAAATATTCATTTTCTATATTTTTGAAGTTTTCTCAAAGAATATTACGGTGGTTGTTCAAATAATCATTCTCGACCCTCGGTATTGCCATGTTCGGATTTTGCACTGTGGTTGTTGTACTATTTCCTGTTGTTTTTTCCTGACCGTTTCCTTTTACAGAGAAAAATGGCCAGCAAATCCGAGAGTAGGGAACCTGTGAACGAGCAGCTGATTGCAAATATGTATGGAGCTATGAGATCCGAACTAAACCAAATTTATTCTAAAATCACCGAGTTGATGATGGAAGTAAGTGAGCATTCACTAGTTATAAATGCCATCCAGCCTCTTGACCCCACAAGGCAGTGTTACCGGATGATCGGAGGTGTGCTGGTCGAGAGAACCATCAAAGAGGTTCTCCCCGCTGTTCTGCGAAACAAAGAAGGGCTTGAGGAAGTAATTGCTCGGCTTAACGAGACCCTGGAGAAGAAGAAGAAGGAAATCGTTGATTTCGAGACAAAATACAAAATCCGTATCAAAAAGTCCGATGGCGACGAGAAAGATGAAAGCAGCAAGAAGGAAGGCTCGGCTCAAGGAGTTCTTGTCGGCCCTGCAAGTTCGAGTCAGTAATAGGTATACACATATTCCTTCATTTTTCCTTGTGTGCTCGAACTTGCCTGTGATGAACACTAAACCTTGCCATTTGAAAACTGTCTTCAGTTATTGCTAAGACTACTAGGTTTTCGATGATCATGTCGTTCCGATTTTTATATGATCATGTTCCGAATTTTGCCTTTTTCCCGGTTCGGATTTTCCTTGCAAATAGGTAAGGATTTCAAGAACTAAGGTGATGAAATCATATGTTTAAAGAAAGGGTGAATTCAAGCATTGCAGCTTCGAGTAAACAGTCACGAACAAGCTACCGAGTCGGATTTCCAGGTCGGATTTTCTCATAAGTTACCGAGTCGGATAACCAGGTCGGATTTTCTCATAAATTACCGAGTCGGATTTCCAGGTCGGGATTTCCTAAACTAAAGTTCATTCTTGTTTTTCAAATAAAAATGAGCAGTTTCAACTTTCTTCGTTCGTCTAACCATATGGTAATGTCTGCAAACACGATTTTGACGTTTTCCGAGGGCTCACCGGAGAACAAACCGTGCTACATTCCGGGATAGAGCTTGATGGACTTACCTGTGGTTGAAGCTACCTTGAAAGTTTCTTGCTCACTTTATCTTCTTCACCAAGGAGAACTATAAATGGAATTTTAACCTAATAAATGAAGGAAATGCGTCAAGATTTTATTTTGGTAAAAATACTGTAATGGTCCTTGAAAATGTAAATTGATACATATGTGCACGCATAAATAAATTTATTGTAATTCAATATATCTTCCAATATTAAAATTTTGGTCACCTCCCTAATTACAGTAAAGTTCACATATGTTTCGAGATCAAAATCTCATCGTTTCGAAGCTTCAACTCCCTCTCCAACCTTGAATTTCCGAATTCGATTCTTTGGTTCAACCATCCGATGATATCCGCAAACACGATCTCGATGTTTTCCGGCGTTTCGCCGTACAACAATCCATGCCACATCCCGGGATACAACTTGAAACTCTTGTCCGAGCTTGCTGCTACATCGTACAGTTGCTGGCTCACTGCTTTATCTGTCACTTTGTCATCTCCTCCATGTAGAACTAGAAATGGTAATGAAACCTGTTCAAGAAAAGAAAAATTAATCCATCGTATGTAATCGAATTATGACTCAAATTATCGATCACTACCAAATTTAAAATTTTCTAATCGAATTGAAAACTATTAGTATCGTATCAATCAATCTTCTATTAACATATCTATCAACTCCTGAAGATTTTTTTTTTACTTTTATTAATTTTAAAAGTGTTCGATTAGAATGGGTTTTAATTTTAGGGACTAGTTTATAATCTCGATGATAATTTTGATATGTTTAGTGCAATTAACCCGAAAATAAAAATAAACAAACCTCATTAAGTCTTTTCTCAAGCTCCAAGCTGGTGTTTAGGAGTTCATTAGCAGTGTTCAAACGAGGATGACCTTTGTAGCAATAAGGATTTGCTCGAACCTGGAAAGTAATTTCATAATCAAATTTTATATAAATATAGAATTGTTTAGGGATGAAATTGAAATATTTAAAAATTTAAGAATCAATTTAAAATGACAACATTATTTAAAAATGTGAGGTGTAATTAACTCAATAAATCGAATATAATTAATTATATTAAAAAAAATAATATAAACTGCAACTAAAGTCACTTAATTATGGGTAAGGTTACATTTAGGTCACTAAATTACTAAAAGTTAAGTTTAGGTCATCGGCAAGTTTACATTTGGATCACCCAATAAATAAATGTAACATTTATTAATTGGATAATCCAAATGTAATTTTCCCATAATTAAGTGATCCAAATATGATTTTCAATAATTAGATAACCAAAATATAACTATACCCATAATTAAGTGAATTTTGTTGCATTTTGCCCAAAAGAATTACCTGTTCTCTAATCTCAGGCCGTCTAAAAGCAGAATCAACCACATCTTGGACCGGAACTATTCGCCACGTAGGAATAACCCGGTTCAGCTTTCGCAGTACACTTATGACTAATGGATGTGGCTTCATATCATCCGCAAACTGCGTAAAAAAATTATTAAATATATTTTTATTCAACTCGTTTATATCAAATTAATATATTTTTATATTTATTTATTTTAATAAATAATTTAAACAATTTTTTAAAAAATTATATCCTTTTAAATTCGAAAATAGGATAAATTTTAGGCAAATACAATTAAAATAAGACTAAAATGAGGTTATATTAAAATTGTTATAAAATTTATAAAAATTTCGATACCGATTTTTCGGTATATACCAAATTTTCTTACAAAAAGTGTAAGAATTTCGCTATATATCAAAAGATTAATACCGATATTTTTACAATTTTTATAATAATTTCGATACAACCCGTCTCTTTTTAATAAACCCTCAAAAATCTCAAGTTTTGTGAATAAAAAATCAGTACTACCTTTTATTTAAAAATTAATTTTAAATATAATCGGAATTCATATAATTATTGAATACAAAATGTTTCGGACAAATTTCTTTTCAAACATCGACTTTCTCTTTTAACTCGAATAATAATTCGAATATTAATAAGTATTCGAACTGAATTTACCTTGCACATAGGTGCGACCAAAACTGCCCCATCCCAGTACTCTGGCTTCTTCCTATGTACCAACAACAACACTGCTCCTCCCATGGATTCCCCTACCAAATACCTCATCTTCTTCTTGTTCTCCTTCCTTTCTGATAAACCGAATTCCGAATTCGAGTTAAAAACAAAATCGTTTATCGTTTTACTCGTAATTTAATCAATCGAACTCGATCGGACTATGAAACAGAGGATTCTTACCACAAACATTAGTGAAAAAGTTGGAGCAATCTTCAACTACATTGTCAAAGCTTGAGATATAGCCCTGCAAACCAGAGGACTTTCCATGGCCTTCATAATCTATTCCGTAAACTGCAAATCCGGCTTTCACCAACCGAGTTGCGGTACCTAACAGGGACGAACACGATATTTTATGTTAGTAATATAAACTTTTATATTCCGTATACGGAAATTTAAAATTTTAAAAAGTACGGAATTAAATAAAACAGAGATTCAAAAAATAGTTTGCAATCATTATTTAATGGTAATGTCGTCAATCAAATTTAGAATCACAGAATAAATACGACGCGATCAAAACTATACGGATATATTCTTACTGTTCATTGTGATGCTGCATTCCATGGCATATCCATGGCAGAGAAAGATCAAAGCTTTCGGTTCTTCGTCCACC
The DNA here is from genome assembly GCA_035048815.1 of Abelmoschus esculentus. Lineage (NCBI taxonomy): Eukaryota > Viridiplantae > Streptophyta > Magnoliopsida > Malvales > Malvaceae > Abelmoschus > Abelmoschus esculentus. Next base: position 1,586,104 of record JAUCBN010000021.1, read on the forward strand.
GGAATCCATCTGCATGTGAACAACTTCAGTCCTCGAGAATTCGTGATGTATTCCTGCAAGATCATATAAAAACAGAACACAGTTTAGTTTCGGTTCAGAAACCGAGACAAGAACATTAATCCCGTATCGAGAAAACAAGAAATCTTCTGATACTAAATAGTAAAACTGTATATTCTGTCAGATATATCTTTTGATAACCCGACCTCTTCGTATCGAACAGTTCCGGCTTCAAGATCCTGAAGAAAAACATGAAAAACCCAGACATAATCTAATCAGAAACAGGCAAAACGTGTAATAAAAAACACAAACAGAAATCAAAAGACGATGAACTGAGATAAGAACATGAGACATAACCATGGGTTTTGTTTCTGGGAAAACTGTCTGCAACTACGAGAGAAAGTATAATGGGAAACGATTTGACCTAATTATGAACACACCAACACGAAAGATCAAAGCTTTAATGGGGGTTAAGACAATTCTGTGATTCAAGCCTCAATGGATATATATATAAATATATATATATATATATATATATAGAAAGAGAGGTGGGATTTTTCCTTTCGGGTCTACTTCTTGCATGTTTATCCAACTTGGGTCAAAATTCCTTATTAAAATAGATATTATATAAATAAATAAATAAATGTATTATTGTGCTATAATTTTTTAAATAATATCTTTTTTTAGAATTATTTTTTGATTTTAAAAAGGAAACTTAATAATATATATGTTATTTGTTTTTTATTTTAGGGATTAAATATTTAGTTTAGGTATAAAAGTAAAATTTTATTGTTGGATAAAATTTTAAAATAAAAGTTGTGTGTAATTTAGAGATTAAAGATTTAATATAGATTTAATCGTAAATTTTTAAAGGCATAAAGATAATTTTCACCCTTAACGTTTATAATTATTGTCATTTTGGCCCTTATTCTTTTTTAGGATAAATTTAGTCCTTGACCTATGTCTTTTTAACAAATAGCTCATTTTTTAACTACCATTATAATTGAACCGTTAAAAATTTAATAATAGCAATATATTATATATGTAATAATATATTTTAAATGACATATAATCTAGCCTATTAAATATATACATGTATATAGAATATAATTTTATTCTAATATAAAAAATTAAAATTTAAAAAAATATATTAAAAATTAATTAAATACTAAACAAAAATTTACTAAATATTCTCAACCCTAACTAAACTAAAATAATTTTATAAAACCCTAAAACTCCGATTTAGATTAAAACTAAAATAACTTTATAAAACCCTAAAACTCCGATTTAGATTAAAACTAAAATACCTAAATTCTAAACTAAAATAATAAAAATTCAATTTATTATTATCAAAGTTCTTTATCTTTCATTCACCGGTAACAAACTATACAAATCCTTTCTTTTCAGATTATGTTCATACCTTTTTAGATAAAATTTTGATTTTACTATAGTTAAGGTTGAGAATGTTTAGTAGCCTTTTGTTTTAGATTTAATTATTTTTTAATAAATAAAAAATAAATTTTTAACATTTTATTTAAATTTTAATTGTTTTATATTTTTAGATTAGAATAAAACTATATCCCACGTTTATGTATTTGATATACTAGATGTTAAGTCATTTAAAATATATTATTACATATATATATAACATGTCATCATTATTAAATTTTTAATGGTTCAGTTATCATGATAGTTAAAAAATGAGTTATTTGTTAAAAAGATAAAGGTCAAGGGTTAAATTTATCCAAAAAAAAAAAGGAATAGGGGCCAAAATGACAAAAATTATAAACGTTAAGGATGAGAACTATCTTTAAGCCATTTTTAAAATAAAGACATTAAAAAGAAGAGATTTTTTACTCCAACCAATCAAACCAACAAAATTCTAATAACTCCATCATCTCAACCTGAATAAAAATCTTTCGTCTTAATCGTGTCTTCTCTCATATCCTACATAAAAAATCTTTAAAAATTAACTTATAAACCTTAACTCTAATTTTTACACCCTAAACCCTAAAAATACATCTTACACTTAATTCTCTAAACCCTAAACTTAAACCCTAAACCCTACAAACACACCTTACACTTCATTCTCTAGACCCTAAACTTAAACCCTAAACACACTAATTTAAAGTAAAAATACTAATAGAGTCACGATTAGAGGACAAAACGACTTATACCCCTCAACCTGATCCTACATTTGAATAAATCCCACACCTTATAAGACTTATTAAAATAAAATTCGAATCGAAAATTTATACAAAATAAAACCCAAACTTAAAATCTCAATTTTTCTGTAAACTAAGAGTTGGACTGCCATGGAAGTAGGGTTCCATTAGTTTTCACATTGAAAATTTTCAAATGAATAGGGATTTGATATGGTCAAAAAGATCCCCAATCATCCCTTTTTGAACTGCTTTTTGCCCTTTGATTACAGAAATAAATGCCTAACCGCGGACAAACTGTGTTCTAAATGCCAAAGAGACGGCAGATTTGACTCGACAAATTCAACTCACTCACCTTTCAAAGCCACCAATGAGGCATGTTTTCATCATTATCTTCATGGGATTTTGAATAGTTTCACCATCAACTAGGGCCTAGGGGTCTTCATTCTTTGTAAAAAAATTCGGGTCCGCTATGAATTATCTAACCTCAATGGTTAAAGGATCGATTCTTGTTTTTTAAGGTTACAGGTTCAAGCACCAGCAGTGTAGTAAAGTGATTGAACGATCAATATCCAATGGTTGTGAGTATACTATAGAATAGATACATTGTAATCACTATTATCTGATTCAAAAAAATGAATCAGATATTTGATCCGTTTGACTTTTTTTAGAAAAATATTTAAATTTTTAGATTATAGAATAATTAGGTCAGGTTAAATCAGGTGAAATATTCTTTTTTAATAAAAATATACTAATTTTATTAAATTATGATATATCCGAAATTATAACATAGATTGATTTCGATTATATTGTTTTGTGTGTATTAAGTAGTGGTAACAATGGATCATGATAATTTTTGGTCGATTAAATACTGATATAATAAAATTTGAGTTTGATTCGATCAAAAGATTTATTTAGTTTTGATAAATAGATCAATTACTATTTAATAGTATGAATATTATAAAATTTATATTTGCTTGAAAGCAATACTATTTTATATCGAAAAACTCGACTCTTTAAACTTCTCCAGGATTTGAGGAGAAGCAAGGGAGTGATTCTAATGAGTCTATAACCTAAGAAAATATAAAATCATAAAAATGAATAATTTGACCAACCGACTTAATATATTTATCCAACTCAAAAAATTAATTAAAAATTTAATCCATAAATTTTAAATTTTGATATTTTTTCAAAATAGGAGAATTATCGAATAAAAGAATAAATTTATTTAATTTAATAACATAAAATTAAAATAAATCTTAATTAAATTTCAGATTTTTAGTACCTTAGATGATATTTTTACATGTATTTTTAATCAAAATCTAACTATATATATAATAAAAGTATTTTTATAATATTTTCAATCGATGACAAGAGTTTTTTCTAAATCTAAATCTGATCCGATCATTTTAAAAAAATCCTGATCTAACTCGAATATTTTATTTTTAAAATTTTTCCTATAGAACTCAGTTTATTTTTTAAAATGTTTTATTTTCTATGATGCTTTTAAAAATGATATTATTTGTCATTAATTTTGAAGAATAATTGAATTAAATCGAATAAAAATTAAAATCAATATCAAAAATACTGACTTTGAACAATAATTGAATTAGTTTCATCATATATTCTAGAAAAAAAAAGTATTATTCAAAGTTGTGCTTTTTAATATTGAATTTAATTTTTTATTCGATTTAATCAAACAAATTTAATCGAATAAAAATATCTTATCATAATTAGGACAGTCAACCTAACTCTTATACGAGTTTCTAATGATTTATTTATCTAACCGTAGATTAAAATCACTTTTGATTTTATACGATATTATTAACGTAAAAAATCATTAATTACTCTAGATTTTATTTGCATAATGATTTTATTTACTTTTGATTCTAGAAGATCTTATTCATTAATTACACCAGATTTTTTTTTCATGTAAATTTTATTTTTTTCACGATTTTATTTACTTATTCCGTTAAATACGAGTATCTTATGAGTTTTTTGAATTAAGATTAAAATTTAAATCAAATATTCAAAAAATAACAATATTATACTCCTGAACAAAAAAACTAAAAAACATGATTCTTTTTATCCATTAATTTTAAAAATTATAAAATAATATTAAACATTTTATTTATATACAAGATCAACATAAAAAATTTTAATATTAAAAATATTTAATTAAATAAAAAATTATATTATAAGCTATTTTTATCACATTATTTATAAAATTAACCAATCAAATACATTCATTTAATTATTTTTTATTTTATACTTTATCAAGTGAATTTCAGTTGGTAGTAAAAATTGTTTTAAACTTAATCTATGATAGATAATTAGATATTAGTGAAGATTCAGTTGATAAAAAAGATTAGATAAATTAATTAAATATAAAAGACTGAGTAGCCAGTTAATTTGATTAGAATTGGTCTCGGTCTCGGTAGTCACTGGTTCTTAAAAATTGAAACCAATCTCGTTCTCAGCCACACCGAGTCTTAAATTCTAGAACTGACCTCGTTACTAGTGGGAACAAATATCAATATCAAGTACCCGATCAATTGGTTTGTTATTAAGAAAATTAGAGCAACTAGAGAAAAAATTTTAACCACCAATAATAAAATAAAATGTTATAGGTCTCAAATTAAAGTTCTAAAATGAGTCATACTCATAATGTTCGTACATAAAGAGAAACCTTGATAAGAAAGAATAAATAAAAAAACATTATCAATTATAAGAAAGAAAATCAGTATCGAGTATTTGATACTGGCCTCGGTGCTATTAGGTACCCACTGGGTACCAGATCCAGTCCCGATTACGACCTAAACCTAAATTTTAGATTCAGTCTTGATCCCACCAAAACTAATTCTGATAAAATTCTACTAGGTCTGACCCGAATCAAAAGCGAAATCGGGAAATTGAGTTTTTTTCACCTTTATTATCAATTTGTTAAAAATATCCTTAAATTTATTAAAAAATATCAAAAAAACTATTATTGATAAAAACGTTTTATTAAAACCAGAATGAATAACTAAGCCCATTAATTAGTTCCAAAAAATAAGCCGAGTAAGGCCCAACTAATCTCTATATTTAAAATCCCTTTGCTTCTTCAAAATTTAGGGTTTCAGATTTACTTATCTGAGAGAAGCCGCCGCCGTAGTCGCAGAAGAACAGCAGGAGAACCAAGCAATGGGTAACTGATCAAAAACCTTTCAATTGTTTAAATTTTCTTACATTTTCTCGTTAATTTTGAGGAATCTGAACTCGGATATCTCATGTTTCTGTTTGTTAATATATAATAATAAAAAAAACAGCCAGGATTAAGGTCCATGAGTTGAGGCAGAAATCGAAAACTGATCTTTTGGCTCAGTTGAAAGATCTCAAAGCTGAACTTGCTCTTCTTCGCGTCGCTAAAGTCACCGGTGGTGCACCTAACAAGCTTTCAAAGATGTTAGTCTATTTCGCTCTCATTATTGTTTTCTTGTGACCTAGCTTTGGATCTTAAGTTTAGGTTTTGATTTGGTGTGTATAAAGTGGAATTTGATTTAATATTTTTGTTTGTAGAATTGGGTGTTCATTGGTTTTTAGTAAGGCTTTGTTTGTTTGATAGTTTGAATTCATGTTTATCTCTGCTGTATGCTCTTTAGGGCTCGAGTTTGATTCTTCGATAAGCAGCGAAAAGAAAGCTGTGAAAGTGAACTTGAAATGGTTTGATAGACATTTACTGGTTTTAAAATGTTTTTTTTTGTTGTTTATTGTTCGAATTCATGTTTATTTCTGCTTTATGCTCTTTAGTACTCGCTTTCGATAAATTACTGGCTTTTTGGTAAGCTGAAAGAAAGTAGTGAAAGTGAACTTGAAATGGTTTGATAGACATTTATTGGTTTTAAAATGTATTTTTGTTTGATTGTTCGTAATCATGTTTATTTCTGCTTTATGCGTTTTTGTACTCGATTTCGATAAATTACTGGCTTTTTGGTAAGCTGAAAGAAAGTAGTGAAAGTGAATTTGAAGTGGTTTGATAGACATTTATTGGTTTTTACTACTATTTTGTTTGTTTGGTTGTTTGAATTCATGTTTATGTCTGATGTATGCTCTTTAGTACTTGAGTTTGATTCTTCGATAAGCGAAAAGAAAGCAGTGAACTTGAAATGGTTTGATAGACATTCTTGGCTTTTACTATTTTGTTTGTTTGATTGTTTGAATTCATGTTTATTTCTTCTGTATTCTCTTTTATTACTCGAGTTTGATCATTTACTGGCTTTTTGATAAGCAGAAAGAAAGTAGTGAAAGTGAACTTGAAATGGTTTGATAGACACTTGTTTTTTTATTAAGGTTTTGTTTGTTTGATTGTTTGGATTCTTGCTTATCTCTGGTGTATGCTCTTTACTCGAGTCTGATATTTTACTGACCTTTTGATAGACATGCTCTTGATTGCTAGTTGAATAAATTTGGTTGTATTCATTTGGTTCACTGGTGTTCTGGTTCTCGATTCCTTGGTTTGGAATGTTGTTCTGAGTTGTTGGTATGTATGCAGCAAGGTTGTGAGGCTGTCTATTGCTCAAGTATTGACAGTAATCTCACAGAAGCAGAAGGCTGCTCTGAGGGAAGCGTATAAGAATAAGAAGTTCTTGCCCCTTGATCTGCGTCCCAAGAAGACCCGAGCCATCCGCAGAAGGCTTACCAAGCACCAGGTAACACCATTCTTTCAACTCCTCTTATTGGATTACTGAAACCCCAGGTATCGCTTCTTCGATTTTTTTGTGTCTATGCTCCATTTTTGTTATTTGAAACATCGGTTGTTTTGCTCTGCAGGCATCATTGAAGACTGAAAGGGAGAAGAAGAAGGAAATGTACTTCCCCATGAGGAAGTATGCCATTAAGGTGTAGGCAGATTCTCTCATTCTATTTACATATCAATAGTCCTCTACTTTCTAGCTCTTTTTTTCGAAAAACCCGACTTGAGATTTTCTTCGATTTCAATGTTTGTGAACTTTTTCTCCCCTATGAAAACCAAGATTCTGATCTTTTTGATTGATTTTTGCATTTGATTATAAGGTATGAACTGATTTGTCTCTAAGCTTATGATCATAATTCTGAATTTTCATAAATACATATATACATACATACATGCACACATATATATCTCAAAGAGAATTGAGTAGCTTCAAAATACAGTATGAGTTGTGGCAATCGAGAGGTTGACGAACGTGTTGCTGATTTCAGTCATAATTTAATACTACATTGGTAATTTTCTAGATTATTTAGGCTCACCGAAGAGCACTTTGATAATTACGTCCGTAGAATTCTATGAGTAATTTGAGTAGCAGTAAAATTTTACTCGATTTAATTTAAAAAATTGATTGACTAAAAATATTTTTAAAAAATAAGTTATATAAAATAAGAATTTAAATTTTAAAATTTTTAGTTATTTGTAAATTAATTTTTATTTTTTAATTTAGTTTTACAACTTTATTTTATACATGTAATATATATTTTATTTAATTATAAAAAGTCGTTTAAAATAATATAAATTATTATTATAACATTAAAAATATTTATATTTAAATTTAAAATAAATTAAAAGGGAAATTTGAATAATTTAACTTATTTTTTTAAAATAAAATTTAAATTATAAAATATAATTTATAAACTCAAATAATAACCACTTTTTCATATATAGAGTACTTTCCTAATTTTAACGCCTACATGCCACGGAGTAGTCAAATTTGACTACATTGAAATGGCAAACTCGAATTTGTAAAATCTTGTCATTGGATTATGATAATCCCTATCTTGGGGTAAAGAAAAAATGGTTGTCCAAAACAAGCAACAAGGAGGATATTGCTAAGCTGATAGGGGGCATAATTATGATAAACTCTACCTTGTTTTATGACGGGGTATTTCACGAGGCAGGGCATAGGATACAGCTAACTAAACAAACCATTATTCAAATTCGAAACGAATATCGTATATAGATGTGTTTAAAAGGTTTTTCCGATTGGTACAGGGATTGACAAAGTAGAGAGGTCATTAAAAGTGGACAGGAAGAGGGGCACCGTTGCCGGTTATCCGGACAACACCAGCACCTCAAATGCAGAGAAAAAACAAGGTTACAGAAACAGTAGAGTTGCTAGAAAGAACCTTTTCGAAGAGATGGTTGGGTCGGGAAATTCTTTTCCTCCCATCCTCCACTAGGTTCTGTTGAAAGGAATGCAGGCACCTGCAAAATGATGGTGTTATGCTAAAGACATGACAAACCCAAAATTTCTATATCAGGAAACCTTTTCATTGCAGCTAATGCTAAAGACAAGACAAACCCCAAATTTCTATTTCACTACAGATTTGGAACCCCTACCCCACCCAAAGCCTCTCTATTCACCCACCTTTCTTTTTCTAGCGATGAATCTCACTTCCAAACAAAGTAATGTCTCGAGTTTTTGTGGCCATGTGGCTCTCTCTCTTCGTTTCTCTTATATTAGTGGTGTCCGAGACATTTCCGAAAATGAGCATAGTAAATATATAAGAAAAGCTTATACTAGATGCGTACCATAGAGAGAAGGTTGAACCTTTGACATCAGCTCAAACCCAACCCTTTTATAAATATCAGACCTGCAAATTATTCAAGGTTGAAAACCGATACAGATTCATGTTTTCTATGAATTCTCACTGTACAGGTATTTTAAGAATGAACAGATTTTTAAACCCCGTCCAATGTTACAGAGGAAACACAGTGTAAGCTTTTTTGGCAGGTTATATATATACCAATACATGTCATACTAGCACACGTGCTTGCCTATAATATCATCAGATAACTTTTGACCAGGTTTCCAAAAGGTTAATTTACCTGATCTATTTGTGTGCTGAGGTACTATCACCGGATCTGAGCTCCCTTTCAAGTTCATCGAACTCCCAATCACCGATCTCATCGGCCGAGTAGTCTTGGATATCCTTCCCAAACTCTAATTCCAACTTTGCTAATTCTGATGCAGGGTCTAGCAGCAGCTGTGCTTCAGGATGATCCTTTGTAGCTTCAGGTTTAGGGTTTGTTGATTCCAGAGTTGCAGTGTCTAGCAGCGGTTGTGCTTCAGGATTATCCTTAGTAGCTTCAGGTTTAGGTTGTGTTGATTCCGGAGTTGCAATGTCTAGCAGCGGCTGTGCTTCAGGTTTAGGTCGTGGTGATTCCAGAGTTGTCTGCAGTTTCTTATTCCGAGTATCAACCTTTGGAGTCTCTATTTCCAAAGTTGGCCTTTCAATAGTGTCGAATTCCGCTCTTAACTTTTCAATGTCATTAAATAGATCTTTAACCTTTGGATCACCTTTCCTGCATAGGAGGCCGGAAAATGGGTTTAAAAACCTCATTTAGACGAATCACGAAAACACAAAGATGGGAGTTCACATTGAAATTGGAAAGGATGGATTTGCATGCTAAATGTATATAGCTAACCTCGAAAGTGATTCGTGTTTATAAAACAGCTCTTTCATGCTATCCACCACACTGAGGGTAGTTATAATCTGAAACAAATAATCAATTAACAAAAGTCTCTACAACTGAGGGTTTGAACTGAACTGGAAGGCCAAGTGTACCTTGGCTTCATAACCCAAATATTCCTCCTCTAGATGTATCCTCGGGTTTAATTCTATGGAATCCTCATCACTTAGGTTAGATGTGTTCGTTGATCTGTCATTTCAGAAATAAAGAAATGAGAAATTGCGGTAAAAATAAATAGGCCGGAATAATTTGTCTAAAAAGGATACAGATTACTTTTCATTCAACATCTTCAGGTTCTCAACAAATGTACCGATACGACTGATGGCAGGGATCAGCACTTTCTGCAAAAGAGTACAAGTTTCCAAGAACAATGCATGAGAGATAAAGAGAGAAGGAACTAAGGCGAGTTGATAACGACTTAGGTTTCACAAAGTATTTCTGCTGTCCGAACGCATTGAATACCTTGTAACCGGAGAGAAGAGTAACGGCCAAGCTCACAAAATAATCCTCATGTTGCTGCAATTCCTTACTGGAAATGCAAACAAGTATCAACCAAAAAGGTTTAACAGAATCCGGTGTTGTAAGTAATAGATTAATAGAATTAAGAGCAGACTTCCGACTATTCACTTTCTTCAAAGCAAAAGGATTTGAAAACAGGTTCGAATATGGAGGATAATTAGACACATAAATCTCGTATTCAACAGAATTAAAGAATGTTATATTACATACTCGACTTGCTTCTCCTTAGTTTTTGCATGTGCGGACTGGATATGCCAAGTATCTTCCAAGAAATTAATCCATGTATGGAGGACTTCAGCTTCTACTCTACAAGCCGAAATGGATTTTGAGAGTTCATCTTCCTGTTAACATATAAGAAACAATTCTTAGCCATTTGAATTTTGAACCATATTACAAACCATAAAATTATCAATATGGAGTAATCTATATGCATTAGAAAATTAACATAGAAATTCGGGAAAACACGCAGACACTCACCTTCATTTTCAAATGAGACATTATCTCACTGTTAGCTTCGTTAAATTGATCTCTTTCTTCCCGGACATCACGTAGACGCGCATTAGCAGCAGCCAACGAGATATTAACCTAACATATTCAACTGAAATGATAATGGGGCAGAATCCATCTTTTTACAAAAAAAGGTAGCTAAAAACTGATAGAACTTTCTACGGCATGAACTTGAAGGAGGTTTAAAACCTAAACTTTTCACCAAACCGCCTTGTTTGCATGGTTGTATAGGAGTTCCACTACTTCATAACTTGAAATGATACCCACTCATTACGGATCAAGTGGAGCCAAAGATCATTAAAACAGATTTAAGTAGTACAATGAAATAAACCCTATGGATAAATCATTCTTATATATGTCATACTAATTGATTTCCAAGCTTTAGTACTTCACCAATCAACCCCAAAAGTAAATAAGTACATAAAAGCTCTGCTTCAGTAAAGTATACACTACAGTCACCTCCACATGTACAAGTATAAACAAAAGAAACAAGAATTACAAGAAACATGCAAAACCATGTTTGTAGGCCATTAGCGTCAAAAAGAGGAAATGATATGCCAATATGCCATATCTGAAGGAAATCAAAAACAAACATGCAAAACCATGTTGCAGATTTTCCAACATGTAAGAAACAACTAGAAACAGAATGCAGTAGAATAACCTTTTTCAGCTCTGCTTCAAGTTCATCTCTTTGTTTCTCAAGAACTGAAATCTCAGCTGCTATTTCCTGGATATATTGTTCATTAAAAGAATATTTCACATTTCTCATCTAAAACACTAAATACATCAAAAGTCACAAGCATATTTGCCCAGATCAGCATGGTTTCATTGTTTCAATTAAAAGCTTACATAAATGCCGATAAAAGTTTAGGCAAAATAAATAATAAACCTAAAAAAGAATGTTTTTCTTCTTTTTTAGTTTTTTACATTATATATTATTCTTTTGGCATATATGGACATGCATTTGGCCTTAATGCTTAGGATACATAATGATTAATGGGGGCTCTCCCTCATCCCATAATCCCCCATCCTCAAGATGCCAAAATAAGACATACGGATTGAGTCTCATGTCCTAACCAATACCAATGTTCCCTACAAGACTTTTTGAACAGTATATGATGGAAATCTAACAGCATTAATCACTGCTATGCAGTACTATTATGCATGAAATCATGGAAATAAGCAACTAATCCTTAAAATGCTAATTTTAGATGAAACCATCCCGTAAATAGTTTGATATGTTCCAATATTAAACCTGCCATGTCATTAAGTCTTATTCTTAAAGGAACTAAATTGAAGATCTAGGATTAGGAAGTGTACAAAAATCTTCTGCAGTGGAACTAACTAAACTAGTCTTGATTTTAACAACAAATTTGATCATACAGAGTAAGAAAACAGCTAGCTAGCTATCAAATTCCAGAGAAAACTTCTTGCAATCAAATATTGTACTCTAACCTAAATAACAAGATGATAAGATTTTCCTTTTTATCTAGCAGTAGACAGAGAACACATCACTTCAAGTATACAACCTTCTCTTTTCCTTCAGCTTCAGTTGCTTTGGCCATACGAGCAGTAAGAGTCTCTTCCTTCTGAAATCTGCCAATAACAAAACACATGACCAGTATGCAACAATTACATTTTTCAAGGATTTCATCCAAAACAATTTCATCTTAGCCATCAGTTAAGAATATCGACCCATGTTTGCTTAGCAATGCTTCATACTTTCTTAGTCATTCTCAAATAGGAGACAACTAAAACAGTCATAGTACATTTCACAATTTCACACTGAAAATCAACAACTGCAAATTTTCTTATACTAGTATCTAATGAGATACTAAAATGTTCGGAAATAAAAAGAGTCAGCTGGGGCTGCACTAACCCTTCAATATAAAACAATGTATTAAGAGCTGCTAATTTTTATCTACAGTAAATGCATTGATAAAATCAAATATTATTCAAAATGACACTAAAACTTGTAGAACTAATGTTTTGATATAATAATTGAAAAATAGTTTTGGACTAATTTGAAAAGATTTTAAAAATGATTCTTATGTCCAAACTACTTGAAAATATATTTAAGATGTTCTTGAGAGTTTATAAATATGTTTTGAATGAAACTGATTTTTACCCAGGTGTTTCGATACACCCTCAAGGTGTTTCGATACATGTTCTTCAAAGCTATGGTTTCAAAGGCAAAACCACAGTGGTATCGATACTGATATCGATACCTTTTCACCATTGTGAGCACCTGTTTCGAACCATAGTTCGAAACACCCCAACGGTCAAAACGATTTTATGAAACCCCCCAACGGCTAAGAGCGGTATCGATACTGGTATAGATACCTATTCATAAATGCAGGTCGACTATTTCCCAAAGCAGTTGTTTCGAAACAGCCTTCACGTGTTTCGATACCGTCTGCACCAAAAGAGGAAATAAGCCTTGTAATCAGCTCCAAACGGCTCCAAACCAATCCCAACGGTCACCAACGGCTAGAAGCTCATTTGGGATGATAAAAGAAAGCCTCAAGCATCAAGAGAAGACTAATGCTTCAATTGTAACAACATTATGATCAAGAAATTGTCTTAGAGCATAATTTTCATCTTTTGGGTAGACAACACTTGTGAGCTCAATGTTAATGTATGCTCAAGTGTCTTAGGATTGAGTGAGTGCTTAAATTGCAAACATTAGTCTTATTAGAAGAATTAAACAAGTTTGCTAAGTTTTCTCTTTGTTGAGTGAATTCCCAAAGTTCGGGTTGTGAACTTTGGATGCTAGATTCGAGTTTGAGTCTAGGATTGTAAGGTTATCCCTTTGTTCCTAAAAAGGTTGAAATTCTTAGTGAATTTGGAAATCCTTAGTGGGAAGCTAAGGTAGTGGATATAGGTGCTTGTTCGAAGGCCAAACCACTCTAAAATCATTGTGTTATTTTTTGCTTCCACAACAAATCATCCAAAGTATTCTTTCTCCATTAAATTGACAAGTTAATCGGTTGTGCATCGAGTCACTCCAAGCCTAACAAAACTTTTATCAAAAGTACCTGTTATCTAAAATTCGTTTCTCAGCTTTTGCACAAGAGTTGGCAAGAGATTCTGATAAGACCTTCAATTTGTCAACCTGCTCAAAAAACAACAACAACAATATAAACAGCAAATTTCAAAACGACGCCCCCGAGAAATGCTGCATTTTCGAAAACAGATTGCATATACATATTCCATGCTTATCAAAACATTACCAGTAAACAACCAAATATCAAGAAACTTCTACCTTTAGAGAATGAAGCTCAAGAGAGTCTCCATTGTTTAAAGATTTCTTTTTCAGTAAAGTCTTTTCCAATGTGGAACAGTTCCGTATATATGCAAGTGCTTCTTTCAGAGCCTATCACAAAAAGATAAGGTGGTCAGCTTTCATATTTTCTTTCAGGGAAAAGTGGTGCAAAGTTCAGTCACTATTTTAGCAGAAACATAGCCACAGTAAGGATCACTGAATGTCAATAATCAGAGGATAAATCAAAACCATGAGTAGCTTCAAAAATCAGAAGTACTTAATTTTTTCTTTGGAAAGGAGTAGGACCTGTCAACTTGTTGTCAAATTGTTGACAAGAGTCCATTTAATCAGATATCATAAATATCTCTATTGTCATCAAATTTGTTGACATATTTAAGCTTGTATTTTACTCTATATGCTACGGCATTTGGAAAACCTATAAAGTTTTCTAATCTAAACAAGGACAACTGGTTTTTTGTTTCCTATATATGAATTATCAAGATGCACCAAATTGAGAAAGCTAATAAGATAATATATATATATATATATAAAGTAGTCTTGAGCAATGATAAGAATACCATCATTCAGCTACCTAACATAATTAAAGTAATTTGACAAAAGAGTAACAAAATCAACATTAAAGGAAGAAGGGGAGGGGGAAGAGAATCATCTGGGTAACACCTAGAACATGCCATTTTGTGGCAAAGGAATAGCAAATAACATTTAGTTCGATAAGAAATCCCAGTGTTTTTACTACATTCTTTTACTGCTTTATCAAGTGAAACAGTTTGTTCAACGAGTGACTTCTTGAAGGACTGTATGCATGACCAACCATGAAGTAAAAGGATATACTTAGCATCAAACAATTGCAAGATAAACATGCAAAATGAACAGGTATATTGTTCTACAAGAAATTTGATTTGTCTAGATTAAAAGCTTAACAGGAATCTAAAAATTGTTTCCCTGACGTTATACCAGATTTTCTACTCAACATGCAACACATATAGCTTTTAAACTACCAAAAAAAAGACAAGAAAAGTTTACCATAAATCAAATCAAATGCTCACCTCAATAGTTACTTTAGTAGCATTGTCATCTGCATTATCATGACCTTCTAGTGTGCTCAGCTTACTGAGTTTTCCCTTCAAATCAGAAGCTTCACTATCTATTCTGTCATTGGAGATAAAAGAAGAAATGTTCATTTCTCATTTTCTCTTGCTTCAGCAAGTCTAGCTGGCAATCAAGCACCTCAGACATCAAAATCCTAAAATTTTCTGGCAAACATGGTTGCTACAGAACAACATTAATAAAAAAACATGATAGCAATTCCTACTTTATTAAAAATAGGTAGAGCAATTTATGCTAAGATAGCTTGGCTCGTGCAAAATATGACAAAAAGTAAAGTTACTTCACATATAACAGAAATATCTAGGCTAGATATTAGAAGTTAGAACTCATTTTAAGAGAGGGAAAATGCAGTATATGTACAATTAGGAAAGAAAATTTCAATTAGATACTGACAAAACTATGTTACTCAGAATCGGGAGTGCATGTCGGATACGGGTATTACCCGCCAAGGGTATGTTCTATTTTGTTAAAAAAAACTTAAATAAATGGAGAATCGCACCTACATGGGTATTTCAAGAAAAATGAAGAACCAAAGTAACATAGGCCAGAAATACACAAGAAATTGGCATTGTCAGAAACATGAATTTAGAAGCCAAAGTAGAGAAAAATACGATACTAAAATGTGTACATTATAAAACAGGCTGACGGACAGGAAATGGAAGCTCTCTGTTCTGAACTACCTTAAAAGATCTGCACTGATTTTCAACCCTGTTATGGCATTTTGAACAAATTGAAGCAGTTCCTCCCGCTTCACCTACAAATTACCATGTTTGAAAAGATTGGGGGAAAAGAAATAAGTAAAATTTTAATCTTTCTAAATTGCAGATGGAATGTAGCATAGGTTCGGCAAGTTACCACTTACCAGCACTTCATCTTGGTAGCGAGAAAAGACAGAAGCTAGATCCTGTACACTGCTGATTACAGCATTGTGAACCTCTTTTCCTCCAGCGAGGCAGAGCCTGCAGATATTGTTACTTAATTAAATGAAATTTCCAAAATCCAAATTAATTTTCAGGCTAAATGTTCATGATAATAAATTCTTACTAAAAAAAACTACAAGAAGAAGCAGAAACTAAAACCATTCTTCATATGTTAAAAACAGTCAATTTTAAACTGTGATGGCAAAACCTCAATGACGGTGTTCCAGTTTATAACAAAGTAATAGTCATGAAGTGAGAAGACTTACTGAAACATCTGCTGGAGCAGAAAAATCTCTTCCTCATTTGGAGCTTCAATAATCTGAATCATAGAAAATATTTAACCTGCGTTAACCTCAATGACCAGGTATTCCAAAAACATAAAAGTGCCTTAGAAAAGTTGCATGCTGTTTGGAAATATTAAGCTCTTTTGGTCTCCCAAATTCTGAACGTGAGTAGATGAAAATTACATAAAATTAAACTTACAATCCTACGTTAAGACATCCAAGATACTCCAGCAGGAAAGGTAACATGTTTATGAACAACTTATACTAGATAAAACAACTAAGAGCTTTCAGATGATCTTCTTTGGAAACTATTCAATCATTAAAATTTCTATGTAATGATATTTACCTAAACTATAGAACCATTACATACTGCCATATTGAGGTCAGTAAATGTGATATCTAAAGTTCTCATTTGTGTCATTTTACAAAACGTTTCCTCATTGTCACCCAATTTATCTAGTCAAAAATAGATTATTTTGATAGCACAGGGCATAATAGGCATCAAAGCAGCTTCACAATTTCCGGTAGTCACTGGAAAACTATTATTCATCAATAGAAATGTCGAAAACTTCAACAGGTCCATTATAAAATGTTTTATTTTTTAATTTATTTGAATGATTTATCATTATTATTTATCATTTTTAAGGTAGGATGTTAGATTCAGAATGATCAAAACACAAATGTCGACTTTTCCAAATCCTCATCTAAAGCCTAGCCCTCAATAAAATTAGTCGATAACTAGGTTAGCGAAGCATGTAAATAAAAGTTTTATAAAGTACATGATATATTCAAGATTTTACACTATCTTGGAAAATTGTGATTAAAAAGAAAATACGGACAAATTACCAAGCCATCAAATCGTACCATTGATATTGTTATGAACTCCAAAGCCTGGCATTGAAGGAAAACCTCTCGAAAATTCATTGGCGTACCCCCAATATCAGAGTCATAATACAAAACCTATCAATCATTAAAAATAATTAACACAGAAAGCCATTATACAAGAAACTTATTTGAAACGTAGCATTATTTTAGCACTCCAACCTATTTCAGGCACACAACAGCTAGTCAATGGCATTAGTTTCCAAATCCACAAAAAATAATGTACTTTAAAAAAATACAAGGATATAACAATACGAGATATTAGACTACTTAAACTAACTCACAAAAGAAACACAGAAGATAATTTGATGTCAGACTGCTCGGAAAAAGTGAATCTGATCTATCTATCTTCTTGTTGAGCTGATATTTACAAAAGCATATCATACAACTCAATAAGTAAAACAAGGCATAAATATGTAACACCTAAGCCACTGCATCTAATCGGTTTTTGTTAGCAAAAGGAATAACCCACCACTGATGGCCTCTCCGGGTTCTCCATTGCTTCATCGGAAGCAAGAATTTGCTCGAGGCTATTTTGACTGCCTTCAGATGAAACTTCTGATAACTTCTCAATTTCTTTCAGTGCAACCAACCATCTTCTCAGCAGCATAACTCTTTCATGACCCCTACAAGAGATTGCTGCATCCTCCAATCTTTTCACAGTTTGCTTCAAACTCTTGATACTGCGAGACTCCTGCAGAACTTGCAACTTAAGCAAGTCCAATAGCAATATTATTGGATACCGCAACAGGAAAAATAATTTCTAAAAGTAAACAAAGCAGGAAAACTAACTAGTACTACATTAAATCAAGTGAAAACTGAGAAACGCTAGCTGCCTTTAACATGATAACCAACTAGATCATAAGGGACTTAATTAATACCAGTTTACAACATTACAAGACAGATTTGACATTGATCCAATTTTCTTCTTAACAGCATTACTTGAAAGAGATATTGTCAAATCCAATTGAAATTAAAAACAACAACACTAATATGTATACATAGACGCAGACAATGCATGCAATTTATTCCGCCAAAGAGAGACATTTCTGGAATTATAGTTCAATTTTAATTTTAATTTTGGTGATTTAGAAAGAAAAAAGAATGTTAAAACAAGATTGTTACACGCATTACATTATCTTCTAATAGGAGAACCAAAACAATCAAGCAATTGGAAATCAAAATAAGAAATCAACACTAAAATATCGCAATTTGATGATAACAAATCATTTCTCACAAAATTACTCTAAATTCAAAATTAAGAAAGAAAAAAAATGCCAGCACGCAAACCTTTCAAACTAGCAAACATTCCGCCTGAAATTGCAACATACACACCTCAACATGCAAAAAATTAAAAAAAAAAAAGAGAAGAGAAGGAAATTACAGTGCGATCTTGAAAGAGCTTGGCTCCTTCGGCGACAGCTTGGCCAGCATGATGAACAACGGTATCGGCATAATTTTTGATGTTTCGCGTGATGTTACTGGTGTTCCCAACCTCCACCGCCTTGCTCACCGCCGTTTTCAGCCACGACATTACGTTTCGTTTCGCCGATCAATGCGATTAGGTTTAAATAATTTTGTTCGAGGAAATTTTAGAATTTTGGAGTTAAATGAGACAAAATGGGGGAAGTGTTCTTTCAATCTTTTATTGGATTTTTTGTTTCGGGTGATAAAGAAAAAGAAAGGGTAAATTTCGTAATTGATCACTAAATTATATTAAAATATTTATTTTAGCCATCAACTTTTAAAACTTACGTAATAGATATTAAATTTTAGAAGTTATTATAAAATAGTTATTTAATGGTTAATTTTGTTAAAAAAATAATATAATTGTTAAAATAATTTATATAATAATATATTTAATTTTTATTTATATAAATAATTAAAATATATTTTTTTTAATTTTAATTTTTTATCTTTTAAAAAAATATGTATCTATTTTTTTTATTTACCCTGCATGTCTCAACAACAAAATGTATTTTTTATACATTTTTCAAGTTTTGTCATAAATATAAGCTTTTAATATTGATATCAAAAGATAATTTTTAAGGAGATAAATAATTATTTTAGATATAATGATATAAGTTAAAAGATATATTTTTAAATAATATTTAAATTCTTTATTATTATATATTAATTTAAATTATAATAAAAATATTTTTATCTAAAAATTAATAAAAATATAATATTTAAATTAATAAATAATATAACTATCATATAACTATATTTTTGATAAAAAAATATAAGTTTATAAATTATAAAATAAACACAAATAATAAATGAATATTAAAATTATAATTTAATATCTAAAATATTTTTTTAACCGTATATATTAAAAATTTTAATTTTTATGTTAAGTTGAAAAACACTTTTTAAATATATATTTTTTTAAATTATATGTTTAGTAAAGATTATGGTTTAAAAATTGATTTTAACTTAAAAAATTATCAAAAAAATTAACGTAAAAAACATACAAATGTTATAATATAGAAAATATCAAAAAAAACTTTTTAAGTAATATTAAATGTAAATTATAAAAATAATATTTTTATTTTGTTTTTATTTTAATCAATTTTTAAAAATTAAATTGTAATAATTACTTTATCTATTAATCGCATAATAAAATATAAAATACATAAAAATTTAATACCACAAAATAAATAAATTAATTTTCTCAGAAATTAAAAGAAGAAGATTTCTTATCCGACACGGTGTCCTGAAAGTGAAGAACTGAACTACCGAAAATGGTTGCAGCGCTTCCACCACCGACTTCGTCTCTCAGACTAACGACGGCGGCGCCATTCCCATCCCCACGCGCACTCTTCCACGCTTTACACAAACCCCGAATTACCTTTATCCCACGCGCCGCTCCCGATTCTGACTCCGACGCGGACTCCCCAACCGAAACTGACTCCTCCTCCGCCACTTCACCCGAATCCGACCTATTCGAATCCCGTCTCTCCCAAGTTCGCTTCCGTTACCGAATCGGAGCCGGCAAGAAAGCGGAACGCAGAAAATCGAAGAAATCCGGATCCGCATCCACTTCATCGTCATCTTCTTCCTCTATCTACCTTCCTCCGGTTCCTTTAAAAGAGTCGGTTTCGAATGGGTTAAAAGTGGATTTCGGGTTCAGCCCATATAGCGAGATAATAAACGGACGGATCGCGATTCTCGGGTTGACGGCTTTGGTTTTGGTGGAATTGGCCACGGGTAAGAGCGTAATAAGTTATCATACGCCGGCGATTATCTTCATTCAGCTTTATTTTGTAGCTGCAGTTGGGGCTTTGTTTGTTAAATATGAGAAAGAAAAAGTTAGTGTTTGGCCACCTTCTCAATCCTAATTCATGTACGTTACTTGTAATTTTATATTGAAATGGTACTTCCATTGTTCAACAAGAAAGGCAAATTTACTGAATGGGAATGCTTGTTTATTTATGTTCTTGGGTTGTATATTGTAATGCTTGTTTGAGACTTGAAGAAAGTGTGAATAGGTCAGTGGATTACAATCAATTTGTTATGCATAATTTGTATGAGATGAGCATGTGATTTTCTTGCACCTTGTGCCTTTGGAGATATAAGCATTGTAGCTTCTAGGTGCCTTGTTCGGAATTATGATGCTCTAGTAGTGATGAACTGCAGTTTCATGAGATGCAGAAACTAGGTGAGGAATATGTGAGGTTGTTATAGTTCTCTGGGTGCAACACTTCAGTCGAATCAGCATTGGCAGGTGCCGTATCATCTCTGGGTGCTGTTGTTCTTCCAGGATAGGCAATTCCAGGCTTATCTGGATGTGGCAGAGAAGGATTATAACATATAGGAATCATGTTCTTCAAAGGATCATGTGCCGAAGGAGCTTTAGCCCTTAAGCGAAGGTGATTGTGTTTTATTATGAATGTGTGTTGTGTAAGATGTTCTAGTTTTTGCCATTAATGAATACTTGAAGGCGATTGTTGTTTGGCCATTGTAGGTTTACTATACATCACTTTAGAGTTTATTATTTCTCTCTAGTGTTATTATTATACACACATATGTATTGCCTTTTACTTCACTTGGACAATCACTTTTTTGACCCTTCTGTCCTTAACACACCAGACCAATGATGCTCCAGTAGCAATTAACTGCAGTTTCATGGGAAGCAGCAACAAGATTGTGATGGTGTTATAGTTCACCTTGCGCCAGTTTTTGGTCCCATGCTTCAGTTGAATCATCTGCTGTATCTACTTGATTGGCCATGGTTCACTCTTCGTGGTACAGTGGTATACGACAATTATAATTATCGGTAAGCGCTTCTTGTATGGAAGGAGCCTCAACCCAAGGTGGTTAACAATGGGAACTCTGATAATCACTAGATAAACATCTCTTGAATGATCAGTAACTGAGGCTATCTTGAAGGTGAAACTGTAACTGGTGCTTGCTGTTGTTGCAGATGATCAGACTCAGTTAACTTTCCTGAGGCTATGCTGTTGTTGGAGATCGATAACTTGTGGAGGAGTAAGCTGTTGTTGAAGATGATCAGAACTTTGATAACTTTCCCGAGTTTGATGCTGCTGTTGAAGATGATCGGAACTCTGGTAACCTTTCTGATGCTGGTGCTATTGTTGATGAAGGCCAAAACTCTGATAACTTTCTTGAGGAGCCCGATGTTGTTGTAGAAGATGATTGGAAGTCTGATAACTTTCCTTAGTTTATCAATTTTTATACCAAGATTTCCAATTTAATAAAATTTTTAGTAAAATATGTTTTTAGATAATTTTTTAATTTATAAACTAAACATTATAATATACAATTTTATCAAATAAACTAAACAATGTAAATCTTAATGTGTCAACTGTCGAGTAAAATTTTATTCATATAATCTTATTCTCATAAATAATTTTATATTATGTGAATTAAATGTCAAATTCCAATATCTACTTATTATTTAGATTTTTTCATATTATTAATAAAAGTTATATTTTTATATTAATATTTATAAGTATTTCTTCTGTATTAATATTACTTTGAGTTTCTAAATTATCTCATTCAAAGTGTTCCATCAAAAAATTTAATCAATTATTTTAATACAAATTTACTTTTATATCTTTTAATTTATTAATAAAAATAAAAGTTAATTTTTTAAGGATAAATTTACCATTTTAATTATTTTACATCATATAATTAAAGAACTCTATAAAAAAAGTCATCATGTGAAAATGACAGATGGACATTGAAATTTTATAAATTCACAAATTCAATTACAATTTTTAATTTTTTATAACTTTTTCTTTGTGATTTTAAAGATTCTCCAATGCCAACTTCACTTCCTTCTTCCTGAAATACATATATGTTTTCAGAAGATAAACGTTAACAGGAACTACACTGCCATTCCTAACTTGATCGAATCTCACTCGAAAAATTATATTATGATCCCTCCACTTCTGAAAAATTATGAGTTTTTGAATTAGTATTCCATGGTATACAAATGTGATCGTACTCTTTCTTAGGGTACAAGAAACATCATCGGCACTCGGGTCTGTCGGATTTGCCGCTCATTCTTCAGAATTGTTCCCACTCTTTCTGTTATAGATCGAACCGAGGATGGAAAAGGATACCCAGTTAATCATCTCACAAATGCTTTCGAATACGCTTAAAGAGTACCAATTAACCGTCTACGATGATGTCCGTGTCAGAAAATCATTAACTGCTAGACTAGCATCGCCATGGGCAACGGCATCTTCAGGGTCGGGCATGTAGAGACTTGAAGATGAAGCCTGCACATTAAGAACAACAATGTCCGGTAAGAGCAAACATAACCAAACTTTCCTGTATCAGAGAAGAAATGCACAACGATTCGAGAGGTGAACACCCAAAGTTAGAAATTACGATGGGATACATGTTCATGATCCAAAAGAGGTTATCGGTACCTTAGTATCGAGTTGCATCTCTCCGTTACTATCAGCCACAAGGGATGCACCATGTGCTTTTAACCAGTCAACACAGTCATCCAATCCATCAGAGTCTTTCTCATCACTTCCTTCATTTGAAGGCATTCCACTGCTGAAGCCCAGCACCTGAGCAATGTACGAAACAGGAACCTGAGGACGATAGGATCGAGACATACAGCTCACAGCCTTATACCGCATTTTCTCAACATAGAGATCTGCAAAAGAACAAATTAAAGAAAAAACTCAGTGCTCGCATTCGGTTCTAGCATTGAGATAAACCAAAGAATACTTACCCATAAGACAGGAGTTCAAGTTGGGTGCCGTTTTGTATAATCTGAAGAACATGACATAATTTCCCGAGGTCACTGCTGCGCGAACTGCAAGTGCATGCTGAACAGCTTGATCCTTTTTTGTTTCATCAGATAACCTGGAAATCGGAAATGATGGGATCTTTTCTGTCAATATTCATAGCACGAAGAATAACAGAAATCCAAGAAATCAAGGGAAGAACCATGTATCAATAAGCAACAGAACAAACCGTGACATTGATGATAAGAGATCTCTGTAGTTGTTTGAGTGCATGATAACACAAAGTAAATTATATGCAGCAAACTCCATATGGCAACCCTCGATTCCTTCAGCGTAAAGGATTTTCAACTGTGATTGGCACTGAACCCACGGGAGGAAAAAGGAAGAAAAGTAAATATGATTCGAAGTGTAAAATAGTGAAACATGTCCTTTATATATTTACATTCATTATATCCCACTTTGCATCAACATTGGTTGCCATTACATCCAAAAAAGACCCTCAAAAAGTGGCAAAAAAGAAAGAAAATATGCAAATCCATCGGCAACCAGTCCACAACTATCTGACAATGATGATAAACTTATGGTGAGCCTTTAACTCAAATCTTTCAACTGAAACACCAACCATAAAGCATCTAAAGAGTAATCAATATGATCAGGATACAGTAATATCATCTGTGCTATATTATTAGGCATTACTTGACAAATAACGATGTCACCAAAAGAAAAGAAAAAAAAAGTAACAACATGCTAATGATTCATACAATAGCTACACAACCCTAATCACTAGTGTCCATTCATGTGTTTTAGGCTAAAATACTTAAAAGCCCTTGTACTTTTCAAAGTTCTCTAGATAAGCATGCCTAATAACACTTTGACATATTATCTTTGTGCAATTAAACCCTCAAAGTACAACGTTTAACTACTAAAGCCCTTAAAATATTATGTTTGTTCAATTAAACCCCTACGTGTAACAAATTTCTTTTCTTTCCCTTTTGTCATGCAAAAATTGTATTAATTAAACAAAAGTAATACTTAAGGGGCTTAATCAAGTACAATAGAAGGATGGGGGTTCATTTAGTATTTAGCTGTTTGTTTTATCTGCATTTTTGTTAAAGCACAATATATTAAGTTAGCTTGATAAACAAAGTTGAAGTGATCGTTTGGGGCAAGCATTCAGCCACATCTGATACACAAGAAAGGTTCAAACAAAACAATTATGGAAAGACCGAATTTAGTCCTGTTAACAAACCATCTTTTATATGCAACACATTTTAATAAAAGCAGGTAAACAAAAGCTATCCAAAAAAGAAATCAAAACAAACTGTATTGAAGTGCAACCTGATTATACTCAGGCAGGTCCCCAACTTCCAATGCAAATCGAGCATGAGTTTCATAAACCTGATTACCAGTGAAATTAAGCTTGAAAATCAGTATGATATCCAGGAAATATCAGTTATATATATAAAAAAAAAAAAAAAAGAATCCCTCATCCACATCAACACATCTAAATCCTATTTTCCCAGAGAGTTATGAATCAGATATACCTTTACTGTTAGCTGGTTACGAATTCTTTGGACAGTTAAGTCTTGGCGAATAGATTTCAACTGATCACACTTATAAAGGTAGTTCTTCTGACAATTTTGAACCATAAGCAGAGCTTTTTCCAGAACTTCTTCTGGTCTTACCTGTAAATCAACGAGGAAGCTCAAAATATGCAAAAATATGGCAACCATTCTTTTTAAATATTTCAAAAGATGGAAAGCAAAACTTATAGCAATAAAATGAAATATCAATGATTACGGTGGAGGGATCTGGAGCAGAAGTAAGACGTAAATAACGTTTCTCTATTTCCTGGCATGTTCCTTTCACAGTTAGTGAATCCCAGTCAATGTCTTCAACAGCCCTGCTGCCACCATCTTCAAAACTTTTGCTAAGCACCAAAGCAGTAGTCCTTCTGGCATATAGATTTCCAGTTCCAGCATTTTTTGCCTTAAAGTGATTATTTTCTGTTCGATTTCCTTGCACTTTCTCAAAACGCTTGGAACGGTTTTCACGTCTCTTTCTCTCCTCTGGGGTATTAGCGAGTGCAATAGCACCAGAATAATATGCTGTTAAATTTTGCTCCTTGTCACTATCACTAGATGCATCGCCATTATCAGCAACACTTGCATCAGCAAGACGCTGTCTCTTTACTTGTCTCTGGACAGTTTTAGTAGCAGATTTCTGCTCCATCTGTGGAAACCTAATCTTTTTCATAACATCAGACTTCCACTCAGAATTTGCCCCTATAGGCTGCACAATAATTTGTTCAATAAAAAAACCTATTAAATTATCTAGACAATAAGGGCAATGCCTTGAGAACTAATGATATCACTAAACCCTTTCGAAAAAGAGAATGCATCCACCTAGCATAGGAATGCAACAAAGTAACAAATTCAATGGAGTTTATATGCTACCTTTTTGCCCTCCTCATCAAGATGAACCTGGCTATTATATTTTGCAGCATAATTGTTCAGAGAACCCAATTTCTCAACTGGTTTTTCCTCTGGTAAAGGCTCCCACCTGCTCTTGGACCGTTTAGCTGGATTCTTGTACTTTAAAAATGAAGAAACAAGGGTTGGGTTTTGTGAATTGCTGTGAGAAGATTAAAAACGAAAGGAAGAGGTGTGAGAATTGAGGCATAACAAATAATTACTAGATCCAAAACAAATGCCATATAATTGAAGAAAAAAAGCAAGCCACAAACAAAATCAAGCACTGATGGGGAACTAGAATGAATACTTCTTATCAGCTATAGTATTTGGAATTGGGAAGAGAGGCTCAACATCCCAGTCACGTGTATGAATTGTACCGTCAATAGTTGCCTTGGTAATTATCTGAAAGAGGACAGTAGGAGGTGAAGGAAAAAGTTAATAATTAATATGCACCCATCATAAAATATAAGAGCATACAGCAAGTGCAAGTAAAACAATTAAAAGACAAATCAGTCCATAAAGCTAGGCACATGAATCATTGATCTCAATCTTCCTTTCCAATGGACCCAATATCCCCTTTCAAATGCTATAGTTAAAAATATAACAAGTCAGCAAGAGAAGGCCAGTCCAGTGGCTATAGGCCATCCAAGATTCATGTTAGCCTCCTTGCTCAGTCCAGTTGTAAAGATACAATTTTATTCAAGGAATTCATTAACCAAAACTCTTTAAAGAATGTTTGATTACCACGACATGAGGGAGGAAGGCATTTTGCATATGACTCCGAAAAACAACTACCCAAATTTTGTTTTGAAAAATACCCTACCTCCTTCAAGATTTCCTGGCAAGCTGCAGATTGCTTTTCATCCTTACATTGAGCCAATACCCTTTGAACATAATTCTTTAATGACTTTGGGAACACACCAGCCTGCATGCAACAAAGTAGTCATTAATTGTTGCTCCAAAATCTGTCATATCTAAACCATGATAAGTCTAAATCACCATCTACCACATTGATGCTTAGGTGCATTTTAATTCAGTAATCAAGCAAGTTAAGCCATATTAGGAGCCAAATATATATATATATATATATATATATATATATAAGATCACAGCTTAAATGAATAACAAAACTACCACAAAATAAGCGATGAACAAATAACAAATCAAGTACAGTCAAACACCGACAAATATGTATGCATATAAATATTTTAAAACAACATTAGTCCAATGATATGATAACATCCATATGATTTACAGACACAGAAAAGCTAAATAACCCCAACTATTATTCAAACAAACATATTACTCGTTACAAAACAGGTTCAGAACTCAATACAATGTTTCCTAGGCATCCATCACCACATTTGGCAGGCAGAAGAACAACCAGAATGAGGAACATCATCATCGACTTCCAGACTATTGGCATTCAAGTTTTTTCAATGTACATAAAACACCTTCATTGTGCTATCAAATTCTATGACATAAATTCACACTCTTATAAAAAAACTATGCCCCTAATGTGTGATAGTTGCATGGCTTCAGGCAACAAAGAAATTCAAATTAGACAAGACATATATATATATATATATAAGTTTCAGGTACTCTTTTGCAGATGCTAAACCTAGTTGGCAGAAAGAAGCTTTCTTAGTCAGCTCATTTTAGTACAGAAAACCATAGTAGATTCAACATTGTTTACTTAATTCCAAAGGAAAACAACCATGCAATTAAATTAGAAAGCTCACCTTGAATACAGAATCAGCTGCATCATTGGACAACAATTTTTCACTGGATTTTGTCTGGGCAACACTCACGTAAGCAGGTTTTGCTATTGCACTGTTGTTAAGACCCTCTTTGTCCAATTTTGGTAAGCCCAATGGCAAATTAGAGGCAATTCTGGGATTTGTTTGGATCTGCATTTTGCCTACCCTTTGTGACTCTGAAGATTGAACAGTTTGTGCATGTGGTTGGTAATTTTGAGGTGCTGGCTGAGACATGGGAGGGTGTAAATTTGGAAGTTGAGGGCAAGCAGTTTTCTGTTGTTCCTGAAAGTTACTATATGAAGATTTTGAGTCCAAAGGTTTCACAAAATGAGTCTGTACAGGACTAGGATGCTGATTTTGAAAACTTGGAGCCCCGTGTGTCCGGTAACTATCATAAGCACCAGTGACTGGTGCACCAGGCTGACCAAAAAGTGCACAAAAAGATGAAAAGGAAATTTAAGTACCAAGCATCCAAAGGAAGATACTACTAGCATACAGTACATCAACAAGAAGCACATAATACAATTCATGAAGTACTATAATATGATAACTACAAACATTTTTCATTCTCCGCACAACTATACCATGAATCCCACCTTGCAATCAGGATGTACCCCATACAGGATACTAATTGCTTTTTAAATCAGGAGTATCAATTTAATTAAAAAAATTAATAACTACAAGCAAAGGGAAGCATGCAATAGAATCAGAATCATTACCACAATAAGCTTACATATCATAGGGAAGCATGCAATAGAATCAGAATTATTACCACAATAAGCTAACATATCATAGGGAAACATGCAAACCATATAAGATGCAATTGTAGGGACGTTAATATACTAAAAGCCCTTGGTTTGCATTAAGAGATATACTACCTAAAATTGTTCACTGATAAAAGCTGGTGACACTGAAAGAACTGGGGAATTTGAAATAATCATATATTCATATTTGCATCATAACATAGCTAAACATATTATGATTCGATAAATTCTAGGCCATTAAAACATCATCCGACTAAAAATAATAATGCTAACAGTATAACGTTTTAAATTCAGAGCAAAGAGTCAATGCCTTACAAATTTTTAGAATTAAAAGTAATAACGGTACTAAATTTATCACCAAGAGAGGAAATGTTGGTCTAACTTTGAAACAAACTTACCCCAATATAGCACGTGTTTCAAAGAAAGAAAGTATATTTTATAAACTTCCAAAACCCTTCATCTTAAGAGCAATGAAATCTTACCTGGTGGAAGCATCCAAAGTTCATTGCCTAAATATTGAGAAGAATAACAAATGGCATAATATATATCCCATCAAACAGAAAATTCATCAATAAGGATCACACAAAAATTACAGCACCTATCATACTGTACCTCAAATTCAACAAAATAGAAACATAAGAAAAATGTGTGAATTGTGAAAGAGCACTTCAAATAATCATGTTCAATATAAAGTACAGCAAAAGGTATAATATAGACAAAAATAATAGAGATAGAATGCACACTTTAAGATTAGCAAACAAACAAATCATCACTATATATGGAATCAGCTAATACTGGACCATGCATCCAACATAAACTCAAACCTGCGGCAAGGGTGCTTGAGATGAACTGGTCTCTGGCCTCCAAGGGGGAGCAAAAGTTGTAGGGGCTTGA
Organism: Abelmoschus esculentus; assembly: GCA_035048815.1. Lineage (NCBI taxonomy): Eukaryota > Viridiplantae > Streptophyta > Magnoliopsida > Malvales > Malvaceae > Abelmoschus > Abelmoschus esculentus. The sequence goes on from JAUCBN010000021.1 coordinate 1,615,379, forward strand.
CTGTTTGAAGTGGGATATCCACCACCAACACCAGGAACCTGAGACAGTTGAGTGGGCGCACTAGCAACAAACGTATTTTCTGTTCCAGGAGCACAAATAACTTCTGTTTGATTGTAGTAATCAGCCCACTGCTTGTAATGCTGCTGATAATGCAATGAATTTGCACTTGCATTACCGGCAGCATAAGCCCCACTTGTATCTGGAGTGTAGTTTGAATACTGGTGGTGAGTAGTATAATTTGCATAATTGTCTCCATTCCATGTGGTAGTTTGATGAGTGTAACTGCTGCTTGGGTAACCTCCAGCTGTCTGATAATCACCAGGATTGTAGTAAGTGCTTGAATAACTTGTAGGCCCAGCATAAGACCCTGTATTCTGAAATGAGGAAATAGGCTGATATGGAGCACCTGTGTTTTGATATGTTCCTACTGGCTGAGAGTAAGATGGGTTAGGTTGCTGCTGATAACCACTATAGTACCCTTGGTAACCTGTGCTTCCAAGTGAATAAGTACCAGCAGAATTTGCGTATGAAGTATATGCACTATAGTCGGATTGTGCATTTGTCACTCCTAAGCTAGATGAAGTAGCAAGAGATGCTGCATTAGACCCATCCTGGACAGTTCTTGAGGATGGCTCGCTGTGCTGCACATGATGGTGAGTGGAATTTGAAAAACTTCCATTTTCTGCAGAGTGATCATCTACCCTATACATGTTCCATGATGCAGCTTCCGAACCAGTTGTAGTGGGAACATATAAAGATGTCTGGCCTTGACTTGCATTAACAACATACTGATTCTGAGAAAAAAGAAACAAAAGTTAATGAATGACATGCAAAGGCATTAACTTGGATGTAGTACGCACAAATCAAACCAACCACAGCATAAAAGCCTGTGACTTTTCAAAAAAAAAATCATTGATGTAAACTCAAACCCAATTGACAACAAGAAAACTCCACTCCCAAAATGTCTAAAGTAGTATCTATCTAAACATCTTAGAAACTTCAAACCCAATATTCATTACAAACAATTCCTTCAAGCTCATGATTTCATTACTTCTATAATCTAAATGTAAACCAATCTAGTCCGCCTCACATGAAAGCCAAAACCTAACTCAGTAACTTCAAACTGGATTCATTGCAAGCAACAGCACAATCTTTAAACTAATATTATGAAACCCTTTTAAGCGTAGTCTATATCCAAACCCAACTCAGGACACAAACATTCTTTGTTTTAAAAATGTTCAAGGAGATAACCCTAACATAACACTTCAACCCTATTTACAAGCTATGCTAGTATCTTACCACCTTCAGTTTTCGATTTCAACACCTTTAACCTTTGTCATCCAATTCTAAAGTAACTACAGAAACTATTCACCACAATATTACCTAAAGCATTAAAATCCAACTAAATTCGTTAGAAAGATCACTATTAATCTATTACCTTTGGTATTGGATCTCAACACTTTATTAACGCAACCCATTACCTAAATCAACTTCTTTAACCATTTTAGCATTTTCTCGAGACAAAGAAAAAGGGAAATTACCTCATCAGAGTTTGGGTCAACTGAGGCTAATGTTTGCGTATCAGTAGTTTGATTCATCATTAAATCATCATCCCTATATTTGACCAAAAACAAAAGAGGAACAAACAGAAAATTAGCACCGTAAAAAAGAAACCACTAATAGTATCAAATCAAACATTAAGTTCCCAGGAAGAAGTTAAAACTTTTGCACTGTATTACAAAATTTGGGGAAAATACCACAAAACCCTAATTAAATTTAAATGAAACTGGCCAACTTCTTACCTTAAAAAACCCTCGGAATCGATGTGAGAGAACGTATTTAGCAGCAAATAACACAGATTTAAGATCAAAGGACAAAACCCAGAAAGGAAAAACAACGAAAAATGGAATTTTCATATGCCAAATAATTGAATATATTGTTTCATCAAGTAAAAAGAATAAAACAACAAAGAGCAGAGAATAAAGAGGAAAAATACATTGAATTAAAAGGAATTAAATCCACGAGCAAGAAGAAAAGAAAGACAGAGGAGAAAGAGAATAGGAGGAAATTTATAATCGAAAAACAAAAGAAAGAAAACAAATAAAAATCAAAGGAAAAGGATTTGATAGTAGGTAGATTTTAATGGGTTTGGGCCGATCTGTGGAAATCTGTACAAAACCCGAATTTCTCTATAAAAAACCTAATTTGATATACAAAACCCTAAATTTTGAAACCCTACGCTTAAATCTCTAGACTCAAAATTTTTAATTGAATTCTTAAACCTAAAATTAAAAATGATTGTGAAAATTTTATATAAAAAAATAATTGCTTAAGACCTTTATATAAAAATAGTTTCTGGAAGAAAATAATTTTAAGATAATATTTTTTAGAAAACTTATATATAAATTTATGATCTCTTTAAAATTATAAATATAATTAGGATAATTTAATAAAATATATATTTTTTAAATTGATAAAGTTAAAATTTATTTTCGTTTTTATTTTACGTGACTAACAACAACATCAATCTTAGTGTTGATTGTCTACCGTCGATAATATTGTTCGTTTTTATTTTTGTTAGTTTTTATGCACTTACAGATTCGATTGCGGTCAAGTGGTGGAGAAGAGGTTGATTGGGTAACTTGTGGTGGGAGCAAAAATATAGAAAATTAAACATAAGGATTTATAATGATTCAATCTTCTAATAAGCACCTAAATCCATTACCTTAACTCTTCGATTTTAACCAATTCACTACTAGAATTCGTCCTCTTTTCTCGATTAAGAAAGAAACCATTACAACCTAGATTCACTGCCCGAATCTAGCATTCAAACTTCACAAACCGAATTTTAGGAACACTCTCAATCAAAGAAAATTCTAAGCAAATTGAAATCTCTTTTAAAAGTGATTATTTGCACTCTAAAGCACTTATCCAACTTCCTAATACACTTGAGCTTCATAGATATTTAGACTCACAAGTCTTTGTCTATCTAAAGAATAAAATTTTGAGCATTAAGACAAATATACATACATATTGTTGTTACAATGAAAACATTAGTTTTCTCTTGATACTTGTATGTCTATTTTATAGTCCAAATTGAGTTTGTAGTCGTTGGTGATCGTTGAGATTAAATTGGAGCTGATTTTCAGGCCAATTTCCCATTATGTTTTCAGGTGTATCGAAACGCGGGGTGCCCGTTTCAATACAGCTCCTTTGGATAGAGTTATTGAACCTACATTAAAAAAACCCGTATCGAAACACTTTGAAGGTGTACTGAAATGCCTTGTTCCCCTATCGAAATGACTAATGTTTGTATCGGTACGGTTCCTAACCGTTGGGGTTTTCAAAAAGTCGTTTGGGATTTCTCATAAAACTGATGGAGTGTATAGAAACACTAAAATGGTATATCAAAACGCCTTGCCAAGCGTTTGACAGTGTTGAACTGTATCAAAATACTATAAGAGTGTATTGATACACATTCATTGAAATCACATATTTGATTTATTTAAAACATTTTAAACACTTCCAAAATTCCTCAAAAATTTCTTAAAAGTATTTTCAAGTTGTTTGGATATAAGAACCATCTTTAAAATCTTTTCAAATTATTTTTCAATTATCATATCTAAATTAATATTTCTACAGATGTTATCACGACTAATTAAAGTAGATGATATTTTATTATCCTATTGATCTTTCTATTTAGATCCTTAAATTAGATTTAGATACAAACTCATAGTTACAACTCTTGTTTACGAATAAATTTGTGATAATTACTGTGTTGTCAACGTGCCTTTATTGTTATAATATACACTCTTACTGATATTGTTTGCTGTTGATTTTTTATCCTTTATTATCGATCTTTGATGAATTTTGTATCTATTTTATTTCGAACCTTTGAGTTAGAGATTTTACTTTTTATAGTTTGGGTCATGTTTATGATCTAATTAGTTTTGGTATTATTAATGATGTGTCCGGATGAAGTTTATTTTTTAGGGTATGTATTATATTTAATTAGCTACATTATACATGAACATCATTTAATTAATTAATATAGGTTCTATTTATAAAGAATAATATAGGTTCGTTAAACAAAAAAATCTCTTTAAATTAATTAAAAAGTTAACTTATTAATAATTTTTAAGTTAATAAAATTACGTAATTTTAATACTATTAATTTATAAATTTATCGTAATAATTTCAGATATATAATAAATTTAAAATTACCTTCTGAGATATTCTAATTTATTTTGAAAATGTTAAATTGATGCGTTTGGGAATAAATAGTTTTTTCTTAATATTAGCATGGAAAAATTTATGATGATGATACGTTTATTTTGATATTAATTTTTTAAAAGTTATATTTATTTAGGCTTTAAAAATATTAAATGAACAAATATAAATGCATACAAATCTAAATAAATAAATATAATTATAAAATTCTCAACGAATATAAACTAATAATCATTGGCGGAGGCACCCTTTTAAATAGGGTGGGTCCGTGCCTACCCTGAACTTTTTAAAATTCATATATTTACCTTAATTTTCTTAATTTTTATGAATTGGTCTTTAAGTTTTTGTAATATTTAAGCTTTGTGCCCACCCTGAGATTTCGAAATTTTATATGTGCTCACCCTTAAATGAATTTCTGGATCCGCCACTACTAATAATATTAGATAAGTTTAGAACTCGATTATGAATAATTTGAATCTCTCTCCAAGTGAGTCTTGTATTATAAAACAAATATATTATTTATAGCAAGGGTCAATTAAATCATCACTAATATCGTTATCGATGAAGAATTTATGTTGTTGTCAATTCTTTTTCGACTTAAAATCAGACTAAACATGTTCGACTCTTATTTTTTAAAATACTTTATCCAGTGTCAGAGCCACGTGGGGTGGGGCAATCGTCCCCACCCCGAAGATTTTCTTTTATACTTTTATCCTCCTATTTAAATTTTTTAAGAATTTGATTTTTTTTTTATGAATTTGTTCTATATTTCTAAATATTTATATTTTACCACCAACCCTATCCTCGCCCCGTCCCTGACTTTATCCTATATATTTTTTAACACAAATAAAGTATGATGTTATTTTTTAAGTAGTTCAATTTTGAACAATGTAATTTATGAATACTTATAAATTTATTTAAATTTAAAAATTAGATTAGAATACTATATTATAAATTGAATTAAAATACTAAAAAAATTATGGATATTTTTACAACATAAAAAAATAAATAAAAAATCTTCCTTTAAGGCCGGCCTCCATTTGAAACATTCCACCTTTTCAAGCCCATTTCCGTAATTCCGGGAAAGAAGGTGGGGGTTTCGGTAATTACGCCATCTCTTATTTTTGGACGTTGATTCATTCTCATCTGTTGGCCTATAAATACTGAAAAAGAAAACGACTCGCGTTTAATCACCCGCTATCTCTCTCTCTTCGAAAGAATTCTAGGGTTCTTCATTTTCTCCTCCTTCGGATTTCCCTCTCTTGAGATCTGATCGTAAGTTTATTTTCTTCGATTTTCTTTCAATTTTCGATTCTCATTCGCTTATGCATTCGTTTTATCGGTTGTTTGTTTATAGATCTGAAAGGTTTTTGATCTTTCAAAATTGAATTTCGATGCTTTTTTATGCTAATCTCTCCTTCTGCGCATCAGTTAGTTATTTTTGTTGTTTCTTTTCGTTTTTATGATTTTCATTTGTAATTGTAAATTTAGAGTGTTTCCCTGAATAATAGGATATAATTAGCGCGTAGAAGTACGGTTTTGTTTAGATTCTGTTTGGTTGTGGTTTTTGTCACTTGATATTTGTGTGTATTGTGATTTCAAGATTCTTTTCCCCTTTTTGAAAATTGAAATGGTATGATTTGGCATGGACAATGCATTGTTATTTTTATATTTGTTAGAGAAATATACGAAGCTAGAATTAGCATTGGGTTTTAGTTTGATACGTGTAAAATTGATTTCGTGTTTTCAATAGTAACCTTTTAGAGAGCAAAGGCATCTAGTAGAAATCAACAACTGAAAAGAAGCTTTAAGATATTTTGATTTCAAATTAGACTGTTGAATGTTGATTCTGTTTAGCTGGAATAGAGAAGTTTCTTCTATGATATGTTATTTTAAATCTGGGTGATTGTGTGTTTTTGGTTTCTGTGGAAATAGTTATTGCAGGTAAATACAAATGCCTAGGTATGATGATCGCCGCAGCAGTGGTACTCGCCTTTATGTTGGTCACCTATCATCAAGGACACGATCACGTGATCTTGAGGACATGTTTAGCAGATATGGGAGGTAATTTGATCTCTTTTTATTTTAAGAATTTGTAAACTTTGTAATGGACTAATTGTTACAATTAGTTGAGTGGTTAGATAGTTTCTTTTACTAAGTTTAATTGTTTCAAGTGTTCCTTTTTTCTTTATTTGGGTGTTCATGGTTGTTTTATTCTTTTGCATTGATGGCCGTTAGGCTAGGTTCTGGGTGTAGTGATGATGAAGTGGGAGAAAATAGAGCACTTGCCAAGCCCTTGTGGTAGTGCTTGTCATATGGTCTTCCTTATAAAATATGAGTGAGAATGTTGCACCCCTCCATGCGTCTGTGTGGTTTAACTTGAATGATCTTGTTGAAGGTCTCTTGGCTTTTGCCTAACCTGGAGGTCTATGGTGAGAGGGTGCCATGGTGGATTTGACCAGTTTTTCTGTTGTGTTATTGCGTGTTTTTATCGAAATGGAACAAACTCAAAAGTGGTGTTTTTGGTTCAACTTGAGGGGCGAATTATCAACCCTTTGATAATTGTGTCTTGATGGCCTTACTGTTTCTGGCACCCATTTGCGCAGAATACGTGATGTGGATATGAAGCGCGACTATGCATTTGTTGTATGTATTTCTCGACTCTTAATTTAAATCAAAACAACTTTTCTTATCTCTATGTTTCTTCAACGTATTTTGTAAATATGATCGTTTTGCTCGATATTTTTTCCCTTTGTGTGTGTGTTGTCTGCCTTCTGGATAACAGGAATTCAGTGACCCGAGAGATGCTGATGATGCAAGATATTCATTGAATGGTCGAGACTTAGATGGAAGCCGTATCATTGTTGAATTTGCCAAGGGAGTAAGTTTTGTTGTTTTTCAGACAACTAATACCTAAATAATATTGAAAGGAACTAATGGTACATGTAAACCCTTGACTAATGTAATCTTTCACGGGTTAATCTTATGATGAATTCATATCTTTTAATTCCCTCAGATCTTTGGTTGATGTGAACCATAAAATTTGCATTTGCAGTTCAGCCTTACAGTTTGACTCGTTCGTTAACCTTCATTTCTTTTTGCTTGAGTGTTCATTGCATGTTTATTTGATGCAATACTTGCAAGTATTTTACCTAGTACGCTTTCCTGTTCCACTTTTTAGTCAACTGGTTTGGAATATGAAACTCGTCACCCCTGACCATTCTGAATAATGAAATTTGATCGCAGAGAGAGATGGATGAGAATGTTGGTCTTGTATAGTGAAATATGGTTTCCCTGATGGACTCTAAACAGATTTCAATATTTTCATGATGTCTCCTTTTCATTTATTTAATATATTTTGTTGTTTTTAAAATAAATTAACTAGAGTTAAATTTTGTTAAAGAGTATATCTGACGTTGATGATTGTGGAGTAAACAACTATTATGCCTTAAAAATGTATGGATCATCCTAATATGTGTTGTTCTCTATATGTCCCGGGTTTCATAGGTACTGCATCATTTTATTTTGTTGTTTCCATTCCTTGTTCTGATTGTTGTCCTGGAATTCGTTTTGAAGTTTGTTGGTCAATATTTCTTGATCACTCAATCTGATTTGATTTGTAATTTAGGTACCTCGTGGCCCTGGTGGATCTCGCGATTACCCTGGACGAGGTCCTACTCCTGGGTCAGGACGCTGCTTCAACTGTGGTATTGATGGTCACTGGGCCCGTGATTGCAAAGCTGGGGATTGGAAGAATAAGTGTTATCGTTGCGGAGAACGAGGCCACATAGAAAGAAATTGTCAGAACAGTCCTAAGAAACTAAGGTCTTCTGTTGCTATTCGTCTTATCCTGATTGGTTTGAATAGATGTGTTATTTTATCAGTTAACTTCCATATCATTTTGTTTTGAGACTCCTCTGTTCATGCAGCCGTAGACCCCGTAGTTACTCACGCTCACCTAGTCCTCGTCGTGGTAGAAGCAGAAGCCGTAGTTATAGCCCAAGGCGCAGTGTCAGGTTTGTGTTTTAACTTCCCTGAAACAGAATCCACTTCTGAAATATAGATAGCTATCGACTTTTGTACTTTAGTACCTTGAAATCATGAAGTCTTCCGAATTCGTTTTCTTGTATTACTTTCAACAACTTGACCTTATGCAGTAGATCGAGATCACCTGTGAAAAGAGAAAGGAGTTTGGAGCGCGATGATAGAAGATCAAGGAGCCCTAAGCGCCACAGGGGATCTCCATCACCATCCAGAGGGAAGAAGCACAGTCCAGTGCCCGACGAACGAAGCCCACCACAAGAGAAAGGTAGCCCTTCTCCAAGAGATGGCAGGGGTAGGAACAATGGTTCAGATTACAGTGCAAGTCCAAGGGGAAGAAACATAAGCCCGGATCGTGAAGTTGATGCCGAGGACAGGGCTTATAAGAGCCCCACGGAAGAGAAAGAAAATGGCCAGAGCCGCAGCCCTAGCCCAGCCCCTAGGGATGACCGGAGCCCTATTTACGATGACGAGGATAATCAAGCTTCTCTTAGACGCAGTGAATCAAATTAATCGGTGACGGGTTGAAACGGTACGTCCGGACCTCAGTTTGCAAAAAACTATTCTGTTTTTCATATTGGATTGATAAATTCTTATTTCTTGAGCATCAAGCAACTATTAAAATTGTTCTTTTTTCTTGTCATTGGTACTGTGATAAAAAAACATCGGCCTTCGACTGTTTCAGTCACAGATGGATCCGATGCCTACTCAAATCCTACCCAACCGATTGTGTTTCTTAGTTTTGTCATTTGCTTTTCCTCATTCTTTTTCTTTTGCTGCAGTGATGTGTATAGGTGTTCATTGTTCGTTCCGGGTTGTGTTTCGGGTTTGGGTACTACTTTATGTTCGTTGTCCAAACCCGATCTGACCCGAATTGTTTTTCGATCCACTCATAATTTTGAATATTTATTTTATTACGAAGTCTTTAGACTTGGCTGTTAATCGTATCCCTTGAACAGGTCGAGTGATCTTTAAATAATAACTAAAAGATTTATGGTTTTAACTAATGACTATCTAAATTGATTTTTTTTCACCTATAATCATCGAAATTACATATGAAAAGCTAACTTCCGTTTATAATATTTTTCTATTTTTAAAAATGTTTTAATAATATTTTTTTTTGATTTTTTTTGAAATTTATTTAAAAATAGAACTATTAAATGATACAATAATCTAATAAGCTTAGAATATTCTGAAATTTTAACGATTTAAAATTAATTTTTTATTGCATTTTTTATAATAATATTCAATACTTTTAATAATTTTTGAAAAAACGTATTATTTTATAATTTTAAAGACGTTTTAGTATTTTATAAATTTTAAAATATTTTAAACTTTTGAACAATTATTTATTATTTTTTAAAATTTCTAAATTTAAAAAATATTTTTATATTTTAACTTTTTTATAGTTTTTAAATATATTCTAAAATTAAAATTTTAAAATTTCTAAAAATATAAAATGAATGAATCTAAATTAATTTGATTTAAATATTATATATTTTAAGAGAGAAAGGATTTTTTTTGTCCATGTTCTCTACTCGAATGATATTCATTTACACGAAACAAATAAATGAATTTAAATCAATTCACCTTTCGGGTAATTCGATTTGATTTAAAATGAGAATTAAACGTTGTCGATCCCAACTCGAGCACCTACAGATTATTTGATAAAGGAGAATGTCTGTGCACTGAGGTTCCATCAATGGCATAAATAAGGTTGAGATGACTCTTTACATGAGATAAAAACATTCTTCAATACCCTAACAAGTTTTAAGGTGCAAGAAGAATTACAGTGTTATGTTTTTAAATCGATGTTTAAAAAATTTCAAAACCAGCAGGAAATATCTACAGATGATGCAGAAGATTACCAGTAACGGTTGGAGACGAATTTCTTTCTCGGTCTTCACCTTGTAAAGTCATGAGATGTAGGCCTGAACCAGACCTGGCCTGGCCTCGACCATTGATTAAAGTACGAGAGACCCTTGTCATGTCCCGTAGCTCGAAGATGCAATGGTTTAATAGAATACGATTTCAGCTGATTTATCCAATATAAAAAAAATGTGTCAAACGGAAAACAAGATCATTTCTCTATTTCTACAGTAATTGAAAGTATGCTCCATAGGTACAATGGACCTCAGTAAATGAACCGAGCCAGACGGATGGTGATTTTGCCTTACTGTCGATTCTTTTATCAATCACTTCAGTCAACTAAGCATCAAGATTCAAGCAATTAAGTAACCTAGTCTCTTAACTAGGTGTACTTATCGAGCAAGTCAATCGCGAGTTATGCAGTGTTTGATTTGTGCTCGTTAAAAATTTTGTTGTTCGACTTGATTCATTACTATTAAGTTCGTTAAAATTATTCTCGACTCGTGCTCATTAAAATATTTTGTTGCTCAATTAGACTCGTTGATCGTTAACTTCATTAAAAAATTTATCTTATTTTTAAGTAAAAGTAAATTTTAATAATATTATATGAGCTTAATATTAACATAAATGAATAAATTTAATAAAAATACACCAAACTAGCACGTTAAAATTAAAATAAAAAATTACTTGTGAACTTATAGAGTTGAATTAGATTTTGTTCAATTCAACTCGTTAAGGTCTCGAGTCAAGTCAATTCGAATTGAACTTTTATCTAGTTTTAATCAAGAAATATCTAATATAATTTATCTTTTATTATTTTTCTAAAAGATATTTTATTCCTTGAAATTAATATAATAACGACCAAAGCAAGTTATAATGTATCAAAATTCTAAAAATGAAATTCTATCATAATGAAATAGTAATTAACTCGCTAAAAAGTGGAATTATACCGAAAGTCATTTTTTTCACGTTATTTATGAAATCAATTGTATTTATTTAATTATTATTTTTTTATCAAATGAATCTTCACTTGGTAAAAAGTATTTTTAAATTTAATTTATAGTAAATATTAATTTAGTGTTTATAGTTTAAGGTCTATGGTTTGCGGTTCGTGGTTTAAAGTTTAAGATTTTGGTTTTAGTGTTAAAGAGCGTTGGCTTCTTTAAGGTTTAGTATTTGAGTTTTAAGATTTTAAAGTTTTAATATTTGACTCGTAATATAACTTCTCGTAACGAAGAAAGTTTCACGAGAAGTAGATTTTTTCCCTCTATAAAAGGGGCTGGCAGGAAGCCAAAGCCTTCATCTTTTTGTCTCGTAAATCATCGTCAAGGTTTGTATGGAGAAAGTAACGGCAAGTGTTCCAAATTGGTCCAACCTCCTGCATGATCTTTTACTATGCATTGCAGGCATGACTCCTTCGGTTCAAGATGGCATTTGAATGACCACCGTCTATAGATCTTGGAAAGCATAATTATTTATTAAAAACTAACAAATAATATAAACGAAGAGATAGATTCCGGCGGTCGACAACCAATATTAAAATTGGTGACGCCGCCGACACTCAAAGAAAAAGAAAAAACAAAGCAGCGACAATAACCCTAAGAGAGAAAAAGGAGAGAAGAAGTTTTTTCTTTAAGAATTTTTAACCCGAATGAACTAAATAAAGTCTTTGACACATAATAATTGGTCCATGCTATTTAAAGAGATCTAACTTATATGAACAAGAACCATATACACCTTACCATACAAGCCTTATTAAACTTATCGATGTTAATTTAATTATGACCTTAATTGTTCATAATTATTTTAGAAAAGAGAGTTAAATTTATTTTAGTCTAAAAAATATTATTTTATTTACCCAAAATATGTTCAGAATAAGAGAGAGAAGAGGGATCTTAATTGTTAAGAGTTCCTTAGCTTAAGTGGTTGGGTAACTTAACCAACATAATAGGTTCAATACCTTATAGTCTCGTTTTTTCTTATTATATTTTTTCAAGTGTTACACGAAATGGTCCTTTGTTTAAATTTGTTCATTATTCTCCTACAATTTTTTTTGATACATGATATATAGAGCGGTTTTCATGAATTAAGAAAATTTTCATCATTTTTTTCCTTTCTTCCCTCCAATTTCTAAAGACTTACAAAAGCAAATTCGTAATATTCCATAGGTAAGTAATTTCTGCTTGGAATAGATAACAATTTCTATGTATCGATCGCTACCAATGTAAGTAATTTCATTGTTCGAATTTTGAAAATGCTCATGGATTCATGCTATGACAGCTCTCTTTGATGTTCCGTATATCTGTTGTTGAATGATCTGTTTCAACTTTCATGTTGAAATGTGCCGTATCATGAGTTTTATTCGTTAGTGCAGTGTTGAACTAATGAACGAGTGTTGAAATTGGCTAGATAGTTGTGTTTGCCAAGTGTTTGATTAAAGTCATTGTTTGGCTTTTGAAAATGCTCAAGGATTCATGCACGGACAACTCTCTTTAATGTTCCGTATATCTGTTGTTGAAAGATCTGTTTCAGCTTGTCATGATTCATGTCACAATATGCCATATCATGAGTTTTATCCGTTAGTGGAGTGTTGAACTTATGAACTGGTTGTTGAGATTTACTTGATGTTTCTTTTGTAGATGGATTGTGGGAAGTCGAAGAAAAAATCTTACCGTTGTACCCTTTGCGGTGACCTGTTCTAGTCTACGAACGAACTCAAACATCATGTGAAGGATAAACACCCGCAGGCTGGCTACTGCAGTGAATGTCATCGAACTTTTACCAAGAAAAATTAACCGAAGACGCACTATGATAAGCGCCACAAAGATTGAGGTGAGCAGTAGGATCTTTGTTCTTGGGATTATCTTTAATCTTTGTTTATTAAAGGACCAATAAAAAATATAAAAACTTAAAGGTTATGATCTTTTAAATTACTCTTTCGGTTTTTAGAGCTTCGTCTTAACTAATCCAAATTGACCTGTATTGCATACGTAATTTTGGTGGTTAATTTCATAGCATAGATTTTTTATATAAACCACGCTTCGAACCCGAGACCTTTTTGAGCGAAATCAAGTTGCTTGTCACTTGGACGAATCATTGTTGGTTAAAAGAGTTATGTTTTTTTATTACTCTTCCGATTTTTAAGGCTTTGTTTTAATTAATTTGGACCAACTAGTATCACATACGTAGCTTCAGTGGGTTAGTGGTATCAGAGCAAGGCTCATAAAGCACAATCTTATATTTAGTTTTCGCTTAAAATGATCTTACGTGTTTTAGTGCCTTGAAAGTTTGATCTTTAGAAGAGATATTTTAGGTTGACTTAGTCGTTTGTCTTGAGAACTCGACTAAGGTCACACAAATTAATTAGCTTAGAAGTCTAGCTCTGTGATAAATTTTTATATACAAATTATGTAAATAAAAAATTTAATAATTCTTTTATAAAATTGAAAACCTAAATTATAAACTCTAACCTTATAAAATAAAAACTTTAGACCCTAAAATTTATTTACATCATCATAAGTAAATCATTAAGATTCATCCACGTCATTCATTTGAATAACTTAGTGGCATAATTAAAGTTTTTAGGCATGACTCCTTCGGTTCGAGATGGCATCCGAATGACCGGCGTTTGTCGATCTTGGAAAGCTTCCTTCACCGATCAAATCTCCGCCTTCCCCGTTTGTTTGATCGCAACCGAGATAGATGACATCCTTTTGGTATCGGGCGAGGTATTCGAGTTCGTTTTGCTAGAGATTCGAGGAAGTAGATGTTGGGGAACTCCTTTTGGTTGGTTGCTAACATGTGGCCTAGATCTCGGAATCCAAATTTTTAACCCTCTATCAAGAGCCACCCTTCCCTTTCCATCACTACCTACCTTCCCTGATTTAGACAAAGAAGAATGGGTAGATCGTTTGCCAAAAGAATTGTGTAAATTTTTTATAACAAAACTCACATTGTGTTCTAATCCCGAGGAATCGAAGTCGGATTGTATCGTTTTTGCAATTTATTCGCATCGGTTTTTAGCTTTGGCAAAGCCGAGGATAAAGCATGGACTCCGATCGGGACCATCAAGGTCGTTGACGCCATTTATTTTGAAGGTTATCTCTATGCTTCTTGCAACGAGGATAAGATTTATATGGAACTCATCCAAAACTAGTAAAATTTGCTCCATCTCCTCCGAATTATGTATGTGATAGGAATTATCTATTTGATTTGGCTGGGAATCTTTGTCTGGCGTCTCGCGGCTGCTTGTATACCAGTGACGGTGACGATGACGATATGGAAAATGTACATTGCTGGACGACTGGATTTTTTTATTTTCAAACTGGACATGCGCACAAGGAGTTGGGAGAATATTTCCTTGGGGGATCGTTCCTTGTTCTTGGAAAATTTTTGCACTTATGTCATTACTTCTGCAGATTATCCTGGTTGCACCTCTAATTGCATTTACTTCACCGACGATTGCACGGACTATTAAGACCACACCGGAGCTACAGATATCGACATCTACGATTGTCAAAATATGAAATTAGATATATGTAACAGATATGACGAGGAAGGGTTAGATGTAAAGGTATATTTGGAAGGTCTTGTGAAGTCTTTCCCCAATTCTGAAGATACTCGACTCCCTTCTCCCTTTTCCTAGTCAATCTGGTTCATTCCATATCCTTGCCAACAAAGAAGATGAAGGAATGATTTGGTTATCATCGACTAAATTCTAATGATTCAAATTTTTCGTATTTGATTCCTATCAAATTTAATTATATTTTAGTTATTGCAGTCATGTAGTTTATCATTGAAGATGTGGTTTTTCATGTATTAGAATGTTGAAGCAAGGATGGACCTACCGACCTAGGAGGTGTTGGGTGTAGTCGTACCTTCTAAAAATTTTAAGTTCCCCTACTTTCTATTAATGATGCACACTTAAATTTTCAAAATTTCGTAACCTTTCATTTTTAATATAACATCTTATAATTACTCCCTTTTTTAAAAAAACTCTAAGTCCGTTCATGTGCCACAGAGTGCGGAGAAAACTCTTAGTTAATTTTTTAATATAACTCCTTATATAATTCTTATACGATTTTAAGTGTTTAAATTTTTATATCACTGGTTACAAAAATATTTGATTATTTAGAATATTTTAAAAACATAATTATAACCGGACGATTAATAAAAAAATATATTAAATAAACCCATTACGTCATTTATGATTCATCTAATGAGAATTTTTTATCTCATTTTGTAAGGTGAATTTCATGTCTTCCCTACATGGTGGCTAGTTATTTGAAAGTTTAACGATAAATCTCATTAAATGAACCATCAATAATGTGATGAACATGGTTTATTTAATAATTTCTTCATAGGAAGATATAAACAAAAAAAATAATTGAATTTAATTTAAAAATTTATTACAAATTAGTTGATGATATGCAAGTAAGAAACTATATTAAAAAAATTAACTCAAGAGTAAAAAAAAATATCCTATATTTTTAGATAAATAAAACTTTATTTAGTAAGAAACTATACTTCTCTAACAAGAAAAGATCTATATACTGAGAGAAAAAAAAATAACAAAATTTTCATTCTCAATTCAGTATCATTCTTAACAATATTAAATACATCAACAATTAAATTTGACTTTTTTCCAAATAACCGATTATTCTTTTCATGGCAAACATGATAGTTAAAGTTAAACCATACAAGTATTACAATCACAACTCTCATGGATCTTTCTTTCGTACTTGTAACACCCAGCCAAATACACTAGTCCAACACTAATTGATGAAATACATACTAAATGCCTGTACAATTAACAATCGTAATTGTCGTAATTGTCTTAAGAAAGTACAATTCTCAAATAAACGGTCACGAGACTCTAATACTTTACAATATAACAAACATAGAAAATCAACATAATACCTATATCTCAACATTCTATACTTTATTGATAGTTTATTTAAGACAAAAAACTACGAAATAAAAAAAATATTTAAGAATTGAGGGTATCCCTAGATAATCTGAAACCATGCCATTCTTTCTCTTTTGTTTTTAAATAGTTACTAACCTTTCTTGGCATAATAAGATGATTATGAATTTATTCTTATAACCAATTAATTTTTTAACTTCAAAATAGTTTTTAGAATTTTTAACTTTTTTTTGAATAAAAGCAACTAATTTTATTAAACAAAAAAATACACAATATTATAATAATGGTTTACAATTATCATTGTAAACTAAATACATAATTTGAACATTTTCTTAAAACTAGCCATTTTAAATCATCCATGAAAAAAAGTTTAAGAACTAATTCAAAGATTTGATCGAAAAAATAGACATGAACAAATCTGATTGCATCAGCAAACGAACCCCAAAAGAGGATTAATCTATTGAAAGACCACTGAGAATCGCAAATCAGAACTGAGCGTCGCAACAAACTATCCACGAGTGCAAACTACGTATCCATATTCAATCTAAGGGTCCAAAGCAAGGAAGATCACCGTGATAACAAATAAGCGCCATCTTGATCAGTCGTGGAGTCGTTAGATCCAATCTTAAAAAACAAAACAAAAGAAAAAACTTGTCAAACGACAGAAGAAACGTACTAAAAAGTAGAATAGATCATGCCACAAAAGCAGAATTATTTATTAAAAACTAACAAATAATATAAACGAAACGATAGATTTTGGCAGTCGACGACCAATATTAGAATTAGTGCCGCCGCCGGCACTCAAAGAAAAAGAAAAAACAAAGCAGTGACAATAACCCTAGGAGAGAAAAAGGAGAGAAGTTTTTTCTTTAAGAATTTTTAACCCGAGTAAACTAAATAGAGTTTTTCTTCAATACATAATAATTGATCCATGCTATTCAAAGAGATCTAACTTATATGAACAAGAACCATATTCACCTTACCATACAAGCCTTATTAAACTTATTGATGTTAATTTAATTATGACGTTAATTGTTCAGAATATATTTTAGTCTAAAAAATATTATTTTATTTACCCAAAATATGTTCAGAATAAGAAAGGGAAGAGGGAGCTTAATTCATAAGAGCTCCTTAGCTTAAGTGGTTGGGTAACTTGACCAACATAGTGGGTTCAATGTCTTACAACCTTACTTTTCTTATTATATTTTTTCCAAGTGTTACATGAAATGGTCCTTTGTTTAAATTTGTCCATTATTCTCTTACAATCTTTTTTTAATACAGGATATATAGAGCGGTTTTCATGAATTGAGAAATTTTTCATCAATTTTTCCTTTCTTACCTCCAATTTCTAAAGACTTACAAAAGCAAATTCGTAATACTCCATAGGTAAGTAATTTTTGCTTGGAATAGATCAACAATGTATGTGTATCGATCGATACCAATGTAAGTAATTTCATTGTTTAGCTTTTAAAAATGCTCATGGATTCATGCTATGGCAGCTCTATTTGATATTCCGTATATCTTTCGTTAAAAGATCTGTTTTAAATTTAATGTTGAAATGTTCCTGTCATGAGTTTTATTCGATAGTGCAGTGTTGAACTAATGAACGGGTTGTTGAAATTGGCTTGAGGTTTCTCTTAGATAATTGTGTTTGCCAAGTGTTTGATTAAAGTCATCGTTTGGTTTTTGAAAATGCTCATAGATTCATGCTCTGACAACTCTCTTTAATGTTACGTATATCTGTTGTTAAAAGATCTGTTTCAGCTTGTCATGATTAATGTTACAATGTGCCATATCATGAGTTTTATCCGTTAGTGCATTGTTGAACTAATGAACTGGTTGTTAGATTTACTTGATGTTTCTTTTGTAGATGGATCGTGGGAAGTCGAAGAAAAAACCTTATTGTTGTACCCTTTGCGGTGACCGGTTTCAGTCTACGTACAGACTCAAATATCATGTGAAGGATAAACACGCACAGGCTGACTACTGCAGTGAATGTCATTGAACTTTTACCAAGAAAAATCAACTGAAAACGTACTGTGATAAGCGCCACAAAGATTGAGGTGAGCAGTAAGATCTTTGTTCTTGGGACTGGCTTTAATCTTTGTGTATTAAAGAACTAATTTTGTATATTAAAAAATGTAAAAACTTAAAGGTTATGATCTTTTAAATTGCTCTTTCGGTTTTTAGAGCTTTGTCTTAATTAATCCAAATTTACTCGTTTTGCATACGTAATTTTGGTTGGTGAATTTCATAGTAGAGATTTTTTATATACATCACGCTTCGAACCCGAGACCTTTTTGAGCGAAATCAAGTTGCTTGTCACTTGGACGAATCATTGTTGGTTAAAAGGGTTGTAATAACCCATTCCCAAATCCATAATACACAAACCCAATACAAGCCCATACCCAAAATCAACTAAAACCCTAAATCTGATAAAGAACAAAAACCCTAGCCCCTCTCTGCAGCAGCCGCCGCCACCACGTGGAGAGCTCGGATTGGTCTTCACGGCCGGCCACCGCCCTTGATCACGTGACGAAGTGCGGCCACCGCCTTTGTCTTCTCAAAACCTGCAAAAATATTAAAGCAAATCATGTATTTTATATTATATTTTGTGGGTATAAAACCCGATTGAATCACTGTAAGAAAGGGGAGGAATTTTTCGGATGAAATAAAAAATATTCGAAGCCAAAGAAAAATCTCACATCAGATTCGAAGTAAAAAAGAAAATCGGAGAGGAGAAAGAGAGCAAAACGTGCGAAAACAAGGTAAAAGGAAAAGTTCATCGGACTTATCTTTCTTAGATCTACTCTTCTAGGCTCCTCTTCTCAAAAATCTGAGGTCATATCCGAATTTGGGACGTCGAGAACTTACGGAAAGGTGTAGGCTTTTAAGTTTTCCGTCCGCCGGCACGGCGGCCGGCAACCGTGCACGACGGCCGGAGATAGAGAGGCTCTGTCGGTGCACCATGGAAGCAGAGAACTCATGTGGCTTCTCCTCTGAGAGAATGAGCAAATGAAACATAAAGCAAAATAAAGGATGAAAATTATATATATACAAGGGCCAAAACAACACCGTTTTGGTGCCGGTTCATCGGGCCCAAAACGGCGTCGTTTTAAGGTCTTGGGCACTCGAACCGACCCGGAGAACCGACCCGACCTGCGTCTTAACCCGACAAAAAGGGAAAATCACGATCTCGGTCCCTATACTTCCAGCGTCCTCGCAGTTCGGCCTTCAAGTCCTCATTCTAGTTCAATTTGGATTTATCCTTAATTTCTTATTTTTATTATATTATCATTATAATTATTATTTTTTTTCTTTCTCTTAGTTTCGTTTATATTATTATTCTTGTTTTGTTTATATTATTATTATTATTATTATTATTATTATTATTCTTCCTAACGTGTTTTGTTTTTATTATTATTATTATTATTTTATCATACGTTTTGCTGTCATTGTTATTATTAATTATTATTATCATTATTATTTATTATTACTATTATTATTATTATTGTTTATTTTATTTTATCATATGTTGCTGTTATTATTATTATTAATATTATTATTAGTACTATTATTATTGTTATTATTATGTTAATCTACATCTTTTTAAATATTTTTTGTCATCTAATATTTTATTTTGCAGGTTAAAATAACGTGGGATCATAAAATTAATATCGAGTTTATCTTTTTGATCATATAAAATATTTTGTAACCGACAGGTGCCGATTTCGGGCGTTGTAGGGGTGCTCATCCTTCCCTACACGTAACAGACTCCCGGACTCAACTCTGGTACGCAGACCTTATTTTTTGGTGTTCCAATCACACCCGAAAAATGATATGTGGCGACTCCCCGGACCAAAAACGGTGATTACAGCTGGCGACTCCGCTGGGGATATTTTCGAGAGTCGAGCCTAAAATCGGTTACATTTTATTTAATGATCGAAAATTTAAATTCGATTTATTTTGTGATCCTTTATTTTATTTATTTTAAAATATTCACTAATATATTTTTAAATGTTTTTCAGGTCTCCTCATTTCATGAGCTCTCAACCCGGGCTCTGTCCAATTAAGTGGGAGCATGAAACCACTCCTTCGTAAGGTTATGCCTCCGTATAGGATGGGGAATTGCGTTCGGGATATTTTTCCCTCTGTCTTCGTGAGATTTATGTCTCCGCATAGACTTAGAGAAATGTATCCCCCTGTATCGTGCTTATTATCCTTAGTAGGGTAATAAGTATTATTCGGGTACCTTCTAGAACCGAACCACATATAGTGAGACCTAGAAGCCCACCCTTTAGAGCCATCAAGCCGAACCTCTGCCCATTTAGCGATAATCCTTTTAGGCTTGAATGCCTTCATCTGTTATTTATGTACAGTTTTTTATTATTATTTTTTTTATATTTAATTAATTAATTTATTTTAATGTGAACTAACCTTGTTTCTTTTTGGATGCATTATAATAATCATTCATTTTGCATTAGTTACCATGATCGTGTTTTAATTTTTGCATTTCACAAGCATGAATTATTTATTCACAATTGGTTCTTAATTTAAAAATACATTGGGAGAAAATCTAGCATTCTAGATATTAATACAACATTCAAAGTTGTGAATAAATCCCATACACGTAAAACGGTGGACCTGAGAACCATTTTTGAATCGATATTTTCACATCTAAGTCATGCATCATGCATTCGCATGCATTCATATTAGTACTAATATTTGGGGTCCCCTATCTCAGCAATACTGGACCAGGCGATAATTCAGCATCCTTACGGAACTCGACTCAAGACGAAGAAGATGACTGAGGACAAATTGGATAAGATTGAGCAGACTCAGAAGGATTTACAGGATGATTTAATGCAAAAAATGGAAGATCAGTTAGCAAGGGCTCGACAAGAGATGAGAGACCAGATTGCAAGATCTCAACAAGAAATGCTCGGGAAATTAGCACAAATGCTCGGATTCAAGCAAGAAGACGCTTCTATGGTCGACTCAGGGGCAAATCCCGCTAACACGATGGAAGATCCCATATATCCTTCTAGCTTTACTCCTCTTCAAACTAAGATACCATCGGAGGCTCATCCCCAGGTGGTCTTTTCTAAAGGGAAGTTACCACTACATCCGACTGACACATACGGCCCCATGAATATACCCTCCACATCAGAAGCCAAACCGAGGGGCAATCAAGCAGAAAATTTTATCTCAGAACTTGATCAGCTGATTGATCCAAAGATTGAGACTTCAAAGGAAATTGAAGAGCGATGTAAGCGGCTCGAAGAGAAAATGGAAGCTATGGAGATTGAGGACACCTTCATCGGATTCGACGCCAACGAACTCAGCTTAGTCCCAGATCTAGTATTACCCCCGAAGTTCAAAATTCCAGAATTTGAAAAATATGACGGGACCAGTTGTTGATATACTGCCGAAGAATGACAGGGTACGACAGGGATGACAAGTTGTTGATATACTGCTTCCAAGATAGCTTAACCGGATCCGCTACTAAATGGTACAATCAACTAAATCGTCATCAGATAAAATCGTGGAAAGACTTGGCTAAGGCCTTTCTGGAGCAATATAAGCACGTTAGCGATATGATACCAGACCGTTTGACCTTGTAACACATGAAGCAAAGGGCTAACGAAAGCTTCAGACAATACGCACAACGTTGGAGGGATATAGCAGCACAAGTCCAACCTCCTCTCAGTGAAAAAGAGACGGTGGTTATATTCATCCAAACTTTGGAGGGCCCAATTCTAGATCGCCTCATAGGCAACGCAACTACCAATTTTGCTGATTTG
Source organism: Abelmoschus esculentus (assembly GCA_035048815.1). Classification (NCBI taxonomy): domain Eukaryota; kingdom Viridiplantae; phylum Streptophyta; class Magnoliopsida; order Malvales; family Malvaceae; genus Abelmoschus; species Abelmoschus esculentus. The sequence goes on from JAUCBN010000021.1 coordinate 1,637,249, forward strand.
GTGCTATCCGGAGAGCTCATTGAGAATGCCATCAAGAGTGGCAGAATTGATGCCGGTGGAAGTTCGTCCCAAAGAAGGTCGACACATGGGAAGAAGGATAATGAAGTGAATTCTGTAGGAATCTACAACGTCAATTATTCCAAGCCTGTAACGGTGACACAGCCTGCAACCTCGCGTGCTTATAACTCCTCCAACCAAGATTTCAGTCAGAGAAAGAATTTTGAAAGAAAAGAATTTACTCAACTGCCAATGACTTACGGGGAGCTACACAAAGAGTTGTATGATAAACGCTTGGTGTCGCCCTTCTTTCAAGAGCCGCTGCAACCTCCTTTCCCAAAATGGTACGATGCTAATACAAAATGTGATTATCATGCGGGACAAGTGGGGCATTCGATTGAAAACTGCATAGGCTTCAAAAGGCTAGTGGAAAAATTTATCAAGCTCGGGATAATAAAGTTCGATGACTCAGGTGAAACGGCTACAAATCCTTTGCCGAAGCACGAAGACACCAAGTAGGAATGACAATGTTGTTTTTGAGTTATGCAAAAGTAAATTATGCCTAGTAGGCTAAGATATTACTCTATCTTGGCCATAACAAGTCACTTGTAGTTTTTATCTCTTCCGATGAGATGTTTTTTGTAAACTACCTCGTTAGCCTGAGCCCACTGGCAGCGAGAGTCTTTTGTAAGGGCCCCAAACTACAAGTTGCAATGAAATATATTTTGATACAATACTCTGAGGTAGAATGCTAAGCGAAGCAACTTCAAAAGATAGAGACAACTCAACTTGGCAACATGGCCATACGGATTTTTGCATTCTAAAGGTTCAGATTGTTAAAAATTGTTTGGGGGCATCTATTTCGAGAAAAGGTTCCGAGGAAGAAGGCCAAATCAGAGGAATTCAAGCAGCTTTCGTCATATTGGGGCACCCCTAATCATGACATTCATGCATTCAAGCATTCAAGTATTTACAAACCATGCATTCAACATACATCGAGCATAAAGTAGGACATCCTTTGAAAACAGAAAAATCATATCATTCATGCATTTTACATTTAGACATCACGCATTCAGACTTAGCATACATTGAGCATTCATGATGCACATATATGAACAGGTCCAGAGAAGAGGCCGAACAACCTCAATCATGGGGGGCAACAACACGACGACCAACCTTTGGCCCCAAGAAGGCTAAAATAACACAGATTTTTCAGTTAATGGCTCCAGAATTTTGAACTGTAACTAACAAAGGTTTTATTTTGCTTTCAGGTCCTAACTACCCATCATGGGTCACCATAAACAACTTTTTCCCAATGTCGCCTCCATCAATGGTGGTAGGTCAATTTTTGTCAGAACTTTGCCCTTTCGGTGGCTATGTTGAGGGTTAGATCTTCATGCAGATCTTGTTTGTAAAATTTGTACAGACGGTACATGTGAGTTAAAATTATTTTGAAAGAGAAAAAATGAAAAAATGAAAAAAATAAAAAATGAAAAATGAAAAAATGAGAAAATGAGAAAATGAAATGAAAAATTGAAAAAACATGCAGAAACAAGACATTGGACAATTCAAATGTCCTTCAAAATCCATTTTCGCGAATGGTCGAAGGAAATCCATTCCTTTGGAAAAATCCAATCTTGGGATTGGTGCAACTGATTGTACCCAGGGTAATGGTACAACTAGTCCGGAGCAAACGGCTACCGGTAAAGGCATAACAAATTCGTTAATCCCTGTGCATTTGGGAAAAATGCATTGATGAGGACCATTCAAATGTCCATTGAAATCCATTTTTACGAATGGTCAAGGAATTAAATCCTTGGAACCAAATGATTGTACCCAGAGGAATGGTACATCTAGCCCGGAGCAAACGGCTATCGGTAAAGGCATATCAAATTCGTTGATCCCTGTGCATTTGGGAAAAATGCAAAGAAGATACATGACATCAATTGAATCAGATATTCAGATCTTCCAGACTTGATCTTACCCCTCTGTTGATGGAGTGGATAGATCCAACTCGGTCCTGTTCCTCCGTTGATGGCGTAATAGGATTCGAACTACAGACTTGATCTCGTCCCCGTTGATGGTGTGGCCAGATCCCATGCTTCTCCGTTGATGGAGCAGTATGATCCAGACTTGATCTTACCCCTCCGTTGATGGAGTGGATAGATCCCAACTCGGTCCTGTTCCTCCGTTGATGGCGTAATAGGATTCGAACTACAGACTTGATCTCGTCCCTGTTGATGGTGCGGCCAGATCCCATGCTTCTCCGTTGATGGAGCAGTATGATCCAGACTTGATCTTACCCCTCCGTTGATGGAGTGGATAGATCCCAACTCGTTCCTGTTTCTCCGTTGATGGCGTAATAGGATTCAATTTATAGACTTGATCTCGTCCCCGTTGATGGTGTGGCCAGATCTCATGCTTCTCCGTTGATGGAGTAGTATGATCCAGACTTGATCTTACCCCTCCGTTGATGGAGTGGATATATCCCAACTCGGTCATGTTTCTCCGTTGATGGCGTGATAGGTTCGAATTACAGACTTGATCTCGTCCCCGTTGATGGTGTGGCCAGATCCCATGCTTCTCCGTTGATGGAGCAGTATGATCCAGACTTGATCTTATCTCTCTGTTGATGGAGCGGATAGATCCCGACTTAGTCCTGCTTCTCCGTTGATGGCGCAGTAGGATTCAAATTACAGACTTGATCTCGTCCCCGTTGATGGTATGGCCAGATCTCATTTAATCATGCTTCTCCGTTGATGGCGCAGTATGATACAGACTTAATCTTACCCCTCCTTTGATGGAGTGGATAGATCCAACTTGATCTTGTTTCTCCGTTGATGGCGTAATAGGGTCCAAATTGCTGAAATTTGATCTTGTCCCCGTTGATGGTGTGGCCAGATTTGAATCACTGAAGTTCAATCCTGCTTCTCCGTTGATGGCGGAGTAGGGTCCAAGTTACTGAAATGTTATCTTACCTCTCCGTTGATGGTGCGGATAAGATACAACCTTTTACTTCAAGTCTTGCCTCCTCGATCTAACAAGTTCTCATTCTGCCGGTCTCGTTTTACCGTTGATGATACAATTAGACCAAATTTTTTATTTGCGGGTATTACATTTACAAGAAAAAGAAAAAGAAAAAGAAAAAGAAGAAGAAGAATATATGTCAGATCATGCTTCTTCATCGGATGCAGCTGAATCCAGCCTAACAGCTCTTGGCTATGTTGCAGCTAGATCAAGTTTTCTTCGAAGATGACAACATCATGAGTACCGCAGCAAGCCAAGCTTATTTTGTCTCCTCTAACGGTTCAGTCGCAACTTTTGTTTTCCTCATTTTGAAGATTTTGCTGACAAGAGCGGTGAAGTAGATGAAGTCAAAGCTCCAGTAGAGGAAGCGGTGGCCAGAAAAACCCCAACCTTACCATTAGAACCACAACTTTACTAAAAGAACTTCAACCTCACCAGAAAAACCTTAACTCCAACCGAAAGAACCTCAAACCTTACTTATACTAACCCTTACCATTCTAGAGAAGAACCCTAAACCATGACAGATGAAATGGGTTATTCTTTATCTTTGCTCTATTGTCGTTACACAACAATGAGCAAAGAGGGGCAGCTGTAATAACCCATTCCCAAATCCATAATACACAAACCCAATACAAGCCCATACCCAAAATCAACTAAAACCCTAAATCTGATAAAGAACAAAAACCCTAGCCCCTCTCTGCAGCAGCCGTCGCCACCACGTGGAGAGCTCGGATTGGTCTTCACGGCCGGCCACCGCCCTTGATCACATGACGAAGTGCGGCCACCGCCTTTGTCTTCTCAAAACCTGCAAAAATATTAAAGCAAATCATGTATTTTATATTATATTTTGTGGGTATAAAACCCGATTGAATCACTGTAAGAAAGGGGAGGAATTTTTCGGATGAAATAAAAAATATTCGAAGCCAAAGAAAAATCTCACATCAGATTCGAAGTAAAAAAGAAAATCGGAGAGGAGAAAGAGAGCAAAACGTGCGAAAACAAGGTAAAAAGAAAAGTTCATCGGACTTATCTTTCTTAGATATACTCTTCTAGGCTCCTCTTCTCAAAAATCTGAGGTCATATCCGAATTTGGGACGTCGAGAACTTACGGAAAGGTGTAGGCTTTTAAGTTTTCCGACCGCCGGCACGGCGGCCGGCAACCGTGCACGACGGCCGGAGATAGAGAGGCTCTGCCGGTGCACCATGGAAGCAGAGAACTCATGTGGCTTCTCCTCTGAGAGAATGAGCAAATGAAACATAAAGCAAAATAAAGGATGAAAATTATATATATATACAAGGGCCAAAACAGCACCGTTTTGGTGCCGGTTCATCGGGCCCAAAACGGTGTCATTTTAAGGTCTTGGGCACTCGAACCGACCCGGAGAACCGACTCGACCTGCGTCTTAACCCGGCAAAAAGGGAAAATCACGATCTCGGTCCCTATACTTCCAGCGTCCTCGCAGTTCGGCCTTCAAGTCCTCATTCTAGTTCAATTTGGATTTGTCCTTAATTTCTTATTTTTATTATATTATCATTATAATTATTATTTTTTTTCTTTCTCTTAGTTTTGTTTATATTATTATTCTTGTTTTGTTTATATTATTATTATTATTATTATTATTATTATTATTATTCTTCCTAACGTGTTTTGTTTTTATTATTATTATTATTATTATTATTTTATCATACGTTTTGCTGTCATTGTTATTCTTAATTATTATTATCATTATTATTTATTATTACTATTATTATTATTATTGTTTATTTTATTTTATCATATGTTGTTGTTATTATTATTATTAATATTATTATTAGTACTATTATTATTGTTATTATTATGTTAATCTATATCTTTTTAAATATTTTTTGTCATCTAATATTTTATTTTGCAGGTTAAAATAACGTGGGATCATAAAATTAATATCGAGTTTATCTTTTCGATCATATAAAATATTTTGTAACCGACAGGTGCCAATTTCGGGCGTTGTAGGGGTGCTCATCCTTCCCTACACGTAACAGACTCCCGGACTCAACTCTGGTACGCAGACCTTATTTTTTGGTGTTCCAATCACACCCGAAAAATGATATGTGGCGACTTCCCGGACCAAAAACGGTGATTACAAGGGTTATGTTTTTTTATTACTTTTTCGATTTTAAGTCTTCGTTTTAATTAATTTGGATCAACTCGCATCACACACCTAGCTTCAATGGGTTAGTGGTATCAGAGCAAGGCTCGTGAAGCACAATCTTATAATTAGTTTTCGCTTAAAATGATCTTACGTTTTTTAGTGCGTTGAAAGTTTGATCTTTAGAAGAGATATTTTAGGTTGACTTAATCGTTTGTCTTGAAGACTCGACTAAGGTCACATAAATTAATTGGTTTAGAAGTCTAGCTCTGTGATAAGTTTTTATACACAAATTATGTAAATAAAAAAATTTAATAATTCTTTTATAAAATTTAAAACCTAAATTATAAACTCTAACCTCATAAAATAAAAACTTTAACCCTAAAATTTATTTACATCATCGTAAGTAAATCATTAAGATTCATCCACGTCATTCATTTTAATAACTTAGTGGTATAATTAAAGTTTAAACTAAAATCCAGTATTATTTTTAATTCGATGATATAATCGATATTAAACTAAAGTAATAAACGTTGTTTAATTTGTTATTATTAATTTTATAAGAGAAACAAGTTTTTCCTCAAATATTCACTAAAATTAAATTGATTGATAACTTGTTATTATTAACGTTGTTTAACTGATTTTTCCTCAAATAAGTTTTTCCTCAAATATTCACTAAAATTAAGTGTAAAAATAATATATCCATTTCTTATATGGGTCGTCGATTGTATTTTGGTTCACCCACTAAAAAATAAAAAAACTAGTCTCTGCGCACTCTTAATAGACACTAAATTATTCTTTGTTAAAATTTATTTATTATTCTACTATAATATTTTGATACAAGTTAGTTAGAGCGATTTTCAATAATTGAGAAAAAATATTATTTTTTCTTTCTTCTCTCTCAATTTTAAAGACTTCAGAAGTAAATTCAGTAATACTTTATAAGTAAATAAATTTAATTATATGTTTGAAATGGATAAACAGTTTTTGTGTATCTTTAATATTATGAATTTTATCTTATTAAGATTTGTTGTTACTAGTAAGATATATGCTCTGCTTTTTTGGTGATATGATTTGTAACTTTGATTGATCGAAAGGATGTCATTAAATATTAAATTTTTGTGCTTGATGTGAATCTAGCTTGAGAATATGTTTCTCTCGGATATTTGTGTTTGGTAAGTGTTTGATTAAATTGATTGTTTGATTTTTGAAAGTGTTTATGGATTAATGTTATACTAATTTTCTTTAATGTTTTGTATTGTATCTACTATTGAAAGATCTTATTTGGCTTCTCATGATTCAAATTGTAATGTGTCTATTAAAAATTTTATCTGTATGTATTGTGTTGAACTAATGAATCAATTGTTGAGATTTTCTTGTTACTAATGAGATGTCATGCCCTGCTTTTTTGGTGATGTGTTTTATAAATTTGTTTGATCGAAATTATGTTTAGTATTACGTTTTTGTGTTGAATGTGAATCTAACATGAATATGTTGTTTATCTCAAGTATTTATATTCGATAAATTAAATTGATAGTTTTACTTTTGAAAATGATCATGAATTTATGTTATTTCAAGTTTATTTGATATTTCTTATCATATATGCTGTTGAAGGTTTTATTTAGTTTGTTATGACTCTTTGAGTAATACTAAAACATCTAGCTACCTAGCAATGTAACTATATACAATTTTTTTTATAGATGGAACATGAAAAGTCGAAAAAAGTCTTACCATTGTACCCTTTGTGGTAAATGATTTTTATTGATAAGCGGCCTCAAGTATCATGCGAAGGACAAGCACCCAAAAGTTAACTATTGTTGTAAATATCTTTGGTCTTTTGCCAAGAAAAATCTATTTAAGATGTACTATGATAAGTGCTATAAGGATTGAGGTGAACCGTTGGATCTTTGGTCTTTTGTGGTTTTGTCTTGAATCTTTGATTTTTTGTTCTATTAAAGATACATTATGATAAGTGATATAGGTAGGGGTGTTCAAAAATACCCGATCCAATCGACCCAATCTGATTACCCGAACTTATAAAATCGGGTATTTACCCGAAAAATTTTCTTATCCGGGTCGATCTCGGGTCATGAAATTAAAAATTTCCGGGTACACGGTTCTTATTTTTTTAATTTTTATTTTTAAATATAATTATTATTTAAATAAAATAACCTTATATTCACTATATTCTCAAATCTAATAATCTAATTTTTAAATTTAGACTTTTCAAACTTAATATAAAAAAGGCACTCATCGTAAAAAAGAAATTAACATTTTTTGTAAAATAATAAATTTAATTTTACGAGTTGGCAAAATTCGAACTTTAAAGTATTTATATATGTATTATTTTATTAAAATAGATTAAACTAATTAGAAATTAAAATAAATTAAAAATATTAAATAACAAGCTTTATTTTCTAATTAAAAATATTAAAAAAATTAAAATATTAAAAAAATCCCTTATGCCTATGTTTTTATTTCGAATTAGATTATGTAATTTAGATCTTAAACTTTATGTTTAGATATGTAAATAGGATGTTTTCTAATTAAAATATTAAAAAAATTATGTTTTGAATATTGGATTATGTAATTCAAACTTTTAAATTTATGTATTTTTTAAGATTAAATTTAAAATTTATATAGAAAATTAAAAACCGGGTACCCGTTACCCGAATTTTTGGGTACCCGAAAAATACGAGTGGAACACGGGTCGGTTTTTTAAGTACCTGAATATCCGGGTACCCGAATTTGAACACCCCTAGATATAGATATCAAGGTGATTGCTATTATATCATACTCATGTTTCAATTCCAAATTAACTAGGTTGGTTGATGTCATTATATCGTATAATTAAATTGATAATTAAAATATATTCGAATAAGATTTATACATAATAAGATCCAATGTACAAATTTTAAAATTATTATAAAATAATTGATAATTAAGTTATTTAATTTATAAATTTATACACAAATTTTGTTCTACATGTGATATGAGTGTTACTAAAAATAATTTTTAGGATTGAAATTTTAAAATTTATAAATTAATAATTAAATTATTTAATTATTATAAAATAATAATTAAAACTTATTGAATTGGTATAAATTGAACCTTAAACTTTATAAAATGTTATCATTTTATTATAATATATAAGCCTTGTTTGGTACAATATATGTAAAAGAGACGTGTTGTATTAAATAACATTTGTGTATTAAAATGATGGATGAAAGATGATTATTATTATAATAAGATATTTGGTTGTGAAATTTGCGATAAAATTAAAAGAGAAATGTTATGTATGAAAAAATAAATTATTTTATCCTTAAATCTTAGCTTTATATTTTTCTTTGTTCTAACATTTATTATTATATTATTTTTAGAGTTTAAAATTTATGAATTAGAGTTTATAGGTCATGATTTTAAGCTTATAGTTTAGAGTTCAAGTTTTAGGGTTCGGAGTTTGTGTTATGGGTTTGGTTTTAGTTTAATGAATTAAGTTTTTAGAGTTTATGATTTAGAATTTAGAGTTTAGATTTATGATTTAAGGTTTATGTCTCATGATTTAGGGTTTATAGTTTATGATTTGAAATTTATGATTTGAGGTTCATGGTTTAAATGCTTGGGATATATGGTTCATGATTTAAAGTTTATAATTTAGGGTGTAGGATTATGTGTTTAGTGTTTGGAGTTTAAGGTTAATTGTTTGAGGTCTATGTTTTTTATTGCTTTAGTGTTTAGGCTTAGTGTTCATGGTTTGTAGGCTTTTGAGCTTATGTTTTAAAGTTTTGATTTTTAGTTTTATTGTTTATGGTTTAGGGTTGTGGTTTAGGGGTTTAGGGTTTGATTTAATGTTTATGAGTTTATTGTTTATGATCAACGTCTATGGTTTAAAGTTCAATGTTTAGAGATAAAGATGTAGGGTTTGAAGTTTAGAGTTTAGGGTTTAGTATTTGAGTTTTAGGGTTTAAGTCTAGAGTTTGAAAGTTCAAAGTTTAAAGTTCATGATTTTAGGTTTGGTGTTTGGAGATTATATTTTAGGGTTTTAAGTTTGTGATTTATGGTCTATGATTTGATATTTAAAGTTCATTGCTTAGGATTTATGTTTCAGGATTTGAAGTGGGAATCATTGTTTAGGGTTAATATTTTTATAATAATTTAAATATGTAAAAAATAATTTGATGTATAATTGATAAATCTTACGTGTTAAATAAACACTACATTCTCCATTCTATTTATGTGATAAATATCTTTCATTTTATGTATAAATAATACTCTCTCCGTCTCAAAAATAGTGTCCTTATTGACTTTTTTGGGTCAAACTTTTTAAACTTTGACTATTAATTATTTAAAATTTATTATCGATAAAAATATGAAAAAATATATTTCAAAAACCTCTAATCGAGTAGATTTCAAATATATATATTATAATATTTAATTATTTAAAATATTTAATATAATTATAATCAAAGTTTAAAAAAATTGACTTTCAAAAAGTCAATAAGGGACATTATTTGTAAGACGAAAAGAGTACGTTCTATTAAATTTTATATGCTTATCCAAAGAATGCAGAGTTACAGATCCTTTGGTGATGCTTATCTAAAGATGTTTCCTACTTTATTCTAAAGTGGTGACTAGGGCGTCATTAAGTTTGGTGGGAGAAAATGTTATGGGTCACGAGTTAAGATCTAAGTCATTAATGCTATGAGTTGTCCAAGAGATTCGAAGGAAATCTTTGGGCTTGAAAAGACCATTAGACTGACCCGATCAATGGGAAGATTCTATAAAACTTATTCATCTACACTTATATGAACACACCATGTGAACATAGGAGATACTTGTCATAAATAACTAAAAATGTTCATAAAATTATGTTTTATGATACAATAAGATTGTATCTAATTCATTGATGTAAATCAATAGTGACCGTCGAATATAAAAGGACTCAACTACAAATAGAGACCTCCCACCTAACTTGTATGATCCGTATTTCATTATATTTTTTGAGTAATAAAAAGACATTCACTCTAAATCTTCTAAATGATCTTTTTCACATTCCTTTAGAGTTATTCGTAGTAAATCTTATATTTAACTTTCGCTTTAAATGATCTTACGTTCTTGAGTGCCTTGGAAGTTTGATTTTCTGAATAGATATTTTAGGTTGACTTAGTCGTTTGTTTTGAGAACTCAACTAAAACCATACAAATTAGTTGGTTTATGTAAAACTAAAATTAATTTTGATATAACAATTATGTATAAGGACTATTTTGCAATAAATTTTTAAGTTCCTAAGTCAAACTTTATGCTTTAAGTCAAACCAAGAACTTTAAAACAAATTTTCTAAGTATTTTTATACAGGTGTTTCGATACCAATAGGTATGGTATCGATATTGACCTTTATTTTCATAAAAGGTTTTTAAGACGAAGAACAGGTATCGAATCATGGTTCGAAGAATAGGTATGGTATCGATACTGACCTTTCTTCGTGTTACGATACCGTCTGCTGCAGAGTGCATTTATGGTGGGAAGATAAAGTTTCAACGGCCTTATTTACATTCCCAACAACCACAACGGTTAGAAATCAATGAGAGGGTATAAAATGAAGCATTTTCAACAGCATTAAGGACTATTGAACCTCAAGCAACATCCAAGCACACAAAATCCAACTCAAAGCACTTCATTGCATATTCTTGACTCCCAACTTGTGTACTTCATTTTGATTATTTGTAATTAAGTTTGGGGAGAGTGTTTTTTGTATTTGGGGCTTATCAATCTTGTGAGAGTAACTTATTTGCCCATCTTTCTTCAATTTTAATCTTGTGAGGTTGAATCAATTCTTGAGTAGAAGAATTGATTCGAATTATAACAGTTATCCCTTGAACCGAGAAAAAGGTCGAATTCCATTAGTGAATTGGTTTCAAAATCCTTAGTGGGAGCTAAGGTAGTGGATGTAAAGCTTGTTCCGAAGCTTGAACCACTATAATTTCTTGTGTCCTTCATATTTTTACCAAAATTCCTCTACCGAAAAATTTTAATTGCCAATTCACCCCCTCTTGGCCATCTTTCAAGATCAATCAACTCAACAGTTTAGAAGTCTAGCTCCGTGATAAGTTTTTATACACAAATTATGTAAAAAAATTAAACAATTCTTCTATAAAATTTAAAACCTAAATCACAAACCCTAACACCATAAAATATAAACTTTAGAGCCTATAATTTATTTATATTGTCGCAAATAAATCATTAACATTCATCCACATCATCCATTTTAATAATCTTGTGGTATAATTGAAGTTTAAACTAAAATTTAGTATCGATTTTTAGTTAGATGAAGTAATAAATGTTGCTCAACTTGTTATTATTAATTTTATAAGGAAAACAAGTTTTAACTCAAAAGAGACTAAAATTACATTGATTGGTTCTACTTTTGAAAATGGTTATGGATTCATGTTATTTCAACTTTGTTTGATATTTTTTATCGTATCTGTTGTTGAAAGGTCTTATTTGATTTGTTATGACTTTTCGAGTAATATTAAAACATCTAGATACCTAGACATGTAATTATATACAATTTATTTTTTAAATGGACTATGAAAAGTCGAAAAAAATCTTACCGTAGTACCCTTTATGGTAAATGGTTTTCATGTAAGCAATAAACAAGCATAAACGCAGTGGAAAAGGATCGAAATAAATACCTCTAGCCATTGTCAAAACCTTATGCCAAAGGAGATGTGGTTGCACCACCGTCTAATACCTCGAACCATCGTGGTAAATCCTCGGACCATCGTGAAATTAAAGAACTCGGGTACAAAATAGAAACTAAAGCGCCAAGATCTTCTAAGCACTCAAAAGCTCACTAGATGGAATATGTGATACTTGTATTTTTTATGCTTAGGGACCTTAGGCTAATGAGGTATTTATAGTGATGGTTCCCCATCAAAAACCAATACTAATGGCCGATTACTTAACCCACGTCCACCATGATAAGCAAAGTGGAAAATGACATCATGCCAAATTTACATGAACCGTCAATTAAGGTTGGTAACCACTCGTGCAAAACGTGGAGGCCACGAACCACAATTAAGCGTGGTTTACTAACATTCTTCCACTTGGTTCGTGTCAATTGTGAGTACTTAATGCTAAAACATAATGTATGAATCATGGCGACATTTTCTCTTATGATTGAGTTGTATCTTCCATGTATCACAATACATCAAGTCTTAACGCTTTAGCCCATATACTTAATGAATAAACCCAATGTTTATTCTAGGTCTGAACTTTAGTGATATTTCTCGAAATAATAAAATTAATGTGTATACAACATAAATGAGAAATATCAAACTTTATTAGAGTTTCAACTGAATTGTTCTTACAATGAAAAATTACAAAGTACGAACAAGTCTCATAGTGACAACATGGTCCTTATATTTATGTGGTGGCATGCCCTTAGTCAAAGGATCAATTAACATCTGCTCAGTGTTAATGTGCTCAATGACTATTTTCTTTTTCTTAACACGTTCCCTTATGGCTAGATACTTAATGTCGATGTGTTTACTTCAACTTCCACTTTTGTTGTTTTTAGCCATAAAGACAACAACTAAATTGCCACAATATATCTTTAATGGCCTAAAGATTGAATCCACAAGTCTAAGCCCAGAAATGAAACTCTTTAACCATATTCCATGTGAGGTAGCCTCAAAACATGAAGCAAACTCAGCCTCCATATTGGAAGTAGCAGTTAAGGTCTGCTTAATGCTTCTCTAAGATATAGCTCCGCCGGCAAACATAAATATATAACCTGATGTTGATTTACGTGAATCAACACAACCAGAAAAGCCTGAATCGGAGTAGCCAATCACCTCCAGATGGTCGAATCGTCTATATGTAAGCATGTATTCTTTTTTCCTTTGAAGTATCTCAAAACCTTCTTTGCAGCTTTCCAATGGTCTATACCTGGATTACTCTGATATCTTCCCAACATCCCAATATTAAATGCAATGTCAGGTCTTGTACAGACTTGAGCATACATCAGGCTTCCAACAGCAGAAGCATATGGAATGTTTCTCATTTGCTCCTTCTCAAATTCTTTCTTCGGGCATTGGTTCAAATTGAACTTATCACCCTTCACGATAGGAGCAACACTAGGTGAATAATCTTTCATCCGAAACCTTTCTAAAACTTTGTTGATATAGATTTCTTGAGATAGACCTATGACACCTTTATGTCTATCACGATGAATCTTAATGCCAATGACATAAGATGTATCACCCATATCTTTCATATCAAAGTTTTTAGAAAGAAATTGTTTCACCTCATGTAGCATACCCCTGTCATTTGTTGCAAGTAAAATGTCATCCACATATAGGATAAGGAAACAAATTTTACTCCCACTGACCTTCTGGTATATACATTGATCCATGATATTCTCAATAAAACCAAATGAAGAGATAACTTCATGGAATTTTAAATACCACTGTCGGGAGGCTTGTTTCAACCCATATATAGATTTCTTTAACTTGCAAACTAAGTGATCACCATCACTAGAGGAAAAACCTTCAGGTTGTTTCATGTATACCTCTTCCTCTAGATCAACGTTAAGAAAGACAGTTTTCACATCCATCTATTGTAACTCAAGATCAAATTGATCTACTAATGCTAACAAAATGCGTAAGGAATCTTTCTTAGATACTGGACTAAATGTCTCAGTGTAATCGATTCTTTTTCACTGAGTGAATCGTTTAACAATGAGTCTTGCTTTATATCTTTCTATGTTGCCTTTTGAGTCTCTTTTTGTTTTGAAGACCCATTTACATCCCATGGTTTTTACACTATCAGGCAACGGTACAAGATCCCAAACTTCGTTGCTCTTCATAGAATTCATCTTATCCTTCATAGCATCATACCATAATTGTGACTCATTGTAGCTCATGGCACTTGAAAACGACTCAGGGTCATTTTCAGCTCTAACATTATAGTCAGATTCTTGTAAATACACAAAATAATCACTAGAAATTGTTGATTTTCTTTCTCTAATAGATCTTCTTAATGTCGAATCAACATTCTCTTGTGGATCATGTTGTTCAACTGGTTGTTCAATAATTTCTAGAATTTCTTGAACAACTTGATCTATTGGAGTGTTTTCAGCAGCTTGTGGAACTTCATTAATTGGTTGTTCAACACCCGATTGAGCTTGAGGGGCATTATATATGATAATCAATCTCTCATTTGAAGTGGATGGTTGATCTACGGGTATTGACTCCCACTGATTGAGTCATTCTTAAGAAATTTTGCATTTCTTGATTCCACAATTCTAGTGTTATTAGATGGACAATAGAATCTGTAACCTTTAGACTTTTTGGCATATCCAATGAAATACCCACTAATAGTCCTTGGGTCCAGTTTCTTTCTTGTGGGTTATAAACTCTCACTTCAGGCGGGCATCCTCATACGCGTATATGTCACAAACTTGGTTTCCAACCTTTGAATAACTCAAAAGGTGTCTTTGAGATAGCCTTGGTTAGAACCCGGTTTAATATATACATAGCCGTCTTGAGAGCATCAACCCATAAAGACTTAGGTAGCTTAGAGCTACTAAGCATACTTCGCACCATGTTCATTAAAGTTCGGTTTCTTCTTTTCGCAACACCATTCTGATCAGGTAAGCCCGACATGGTGTATTGAGCAACTATACCGTTGTCTTGAAGAAACTTCGCAAATGGACCATGTGCTTGTCCATCTTCTGTGTATCTACCATAATACTCATCACCTCTATCTGTTCTCATAATCTTTATTTGCTTACCGCATTGTTTCTCTACTTCAGCCTTGAAAACCTTAAAGGCTTTTAATGCTTCACTTTTATGATGAAGCATGTAGAGATACATGTATCGTGAGTAATCATCTATAAAGGTGATGAAGTATTTCTGACCTTGCAAGTCCATATCTGAGCAACAAATATCAGAATGGATGATTACCAATATGGTTGAACTCCTCTTGTTACCTTTCTTTGACTTGTTAGTCTGCTTACCCTTAATGCAGTCTACACAAGTATCAAAATCAGTAAAATCCAAAGTATTGAGTACCCCATCATTTATTAATCTTTTAATCCTTTCAATGGATATATGACCTAATCTCCGATGCCATAAAGTAGAGGAATCTTCATTTATAACATATCGCTTAGTACCAGTCTGAATGTGCATAACATTATGAGTGGCATTATTTTGTAAATCAATAGAGTAAAGACCACCACATAAAATTCTATTTCCAACAATTTCAGATTTATAAAATAAATTGAAACCAACATTCAAGAAATTAAAACAATACCCCAAGGGTACAAGTCTTGAAACAGAAATCAAATTTCTAGAAAAACTAGGAATATAAAAAGTCTTTTCTAAAATTAAAACAAAGCCACTACTCAGCACTAATTCACAGGTCCCAATAGCTTCCACATGCGATTGCATCTTGTTTCCTGAATAGATGTATCGCTCAGCTCCCACTCGTTCCCTCAGGTTTTTTAATCCCTATAAGGAATTTGAGACATGGATTGTAGAACCAGAATCAATCCACCATGTGTTATAATTAACATCAACCATATTTGACTCAAAGCAAACAAGTGAGATTGATTTACCTTTCCTTTTAAGTCAGCCCTTATACTTGACACAATCTTTCTTCATGTGTCCCTTCTTTTTACAGAAGAAACACGTGGACTCTTTTTTGATATCAGTTTGGGGTTGCATTTTAGCTTTCCCCTTTTGCTTGGCTTGGACTGAATACTTTCCTTGAGTAACCATCAGTTCACTCTCTCTCATCTCTAGTACGAGCTTACCCTCTTCTTGATCACACATGGTCAAAAGATCATCAATAGACCATTTATCTTTATGTGTGTTATAAGAGATCTTAAATGGCCCGTATTGAGGAGGAAAAGTGTTCAATATATAGTGCACTAGGAAAGATTCAGACATTTCAACCTCAAGTGCCTTAAGTCGAGCTGCAAATCACGCATCTTATTGATGTGATCACGCACACCTCTCACCGTAGTGAGCCTTAGAGATGTGAACTTCATAATTAAGGTGCTGGCTAAAGACTTTTGAGAAGTCTAAAACTGTTTCTCTATAGCCTTTAATAGCTCTTGGACATTCTCATAATGCTCAATTGAGCCACGAACATCAGCAAGAACCTTGCTCTTAATGAACATAATACTTAAGCGATTGGATCGCTCCCACTTTTCATATAGAGCAAGATCAGCCTGACTGCTGGTGTCACTGATATATGGCTCAATTTTCTTATAGCATAGTCAATATCCATACACCCTAATTGAAGAAGAATGTCTTCCTTCCAAAACTTAAAGTTCTCACTAGTTAATTCAAGGATATCTACTCTATTATCAGAGATATTCACAGGTAATAATGCTGTAAAATAAATTGATATACATGCTTAATATAAATTTAGGCATAACTTAAGCTATAATTTACCGATGCAAATTATAGAAATAATGAATCTAGTGACATAAAAATTGTCTGTGGGCTAAATTTTTAATTCGATTAGATTTATTTGATAGAATATTTTCTATCCTTTATATAAAAATTATTAAATTTATTTTTATAACTCCTGTGGGTAATTATAAAAATTCATCTAATAATTTTTACCTTAATGTTAAGGGATTTAATATCTAAGCTTTCTTTATGTGATTTTTAACCTTAGTAATTTTATTTAACTAAAGATGTTGTAGCTAGTATTTAACTAAATAAAATTATTAAAATCACTTAGCTAGATATTAATCCTAAACTTTATTTAAAGTGTTGTTTTGTTCATTATGCAACGTTTTATGTCTAGTCCTTATGAGATCTTATTATAATTTTATTTAATTAAAATTATTGTGGCTAATTCTCTAATTAAATAAACTATTTAGATCTCTAGACATATTCTATAGTTTTATTGCTAAAGTTTTATGCAATAAGTCTTAAGGTTTATGTACCTAATTTTATGTATATAACTAAGTTATAACATATCCTAATTTGGGCACATACTATATATTAATTTCTAAAATTTATTTAAGAAAAAATAAATTAATAAATTTTAGAAATTAATCTTATAAAATAAAATTTCTGCAACATAATTTTTCTCAAAATTTCAAAATATAAAGATCAAAATGACATTTTAATTTTGAGAAAAATTAAACATGACAAAGCAGAGGTTTAACATGGCTCGCATACCAAATGTAATCAATAAACGAGCATAAACGCAGCGGAAAAGGATCGAAATAAATACCTCCAGCCATTGTCAAAACCTTATGCCAAATGAGATGTGGTTGCACCACCGTCTAACACCTCGAACCACTGTGGTAACTCCTCGGACCACCGTGAAATTAAAGACTCGGCTACAAAATGGAAACTAAAGTGCCAAGATCTTCTAAGCACTCAAAAGCTCACTAGATGAAATATGTGATACTTGTGTTTTTGATGCTTAGAGACCTTAGGTTAATAAGGTATTTATAGTGATGGCTCTCCATCAAAAACCAACACTAATGGTCGGTTACTTAACCCACGTCCACCATGATAAGCAAAGTGGAAAATGGCATCATGCCAAATTTACATGAACCGTCAATTAAGGTTGGTAACCACGGCACTCGTGCAAAACGTGGAGGCCACGAACCAAAATTAAGCGTGGTTTACTAACATTTCATTGGTGACCAGCCTCAAGCATCACGTGAAGGATAAGCAACCGAAAACTAGCTATATTGCTGTAAATATCTTCGGGCTTTTGCTAAGAAAACTCTATTAAAGATGTACTATGATAAATGCCATAAGTATGGACGTGAACTATTGGATTTTTGGTCTTTTAAGGGTTTGTTTTTGATCTTTGACTTTTTTTCTACTAAAGATACACTATGATAAGTGATATAAGTATTGAGCTGACTGATATTATATAATATTCGATGTTTCAATTACAAATTAACTAGGTTGGTTAATATCATTATATTGTATAATTAAATTATATTCGAAAAAAATTTATACACAATAAAATTCAACGTACAAATTATATTACACCAAAAGAACAAAATGTATGAAAAAAGTTTTTTTAGTGTTTGGCTTTAACAAATTGTTTGATGTTGCTTTCACTGAGAAGAAATAAGTACAACCAACATGTCATCTTCGACGAAAGCAACGATAGTAACCCAATAGGATTTTTAAGTGCAAAACTTGCTATTGATAGTTTGCTTCGTTCCACGCTTTCGGAGAGTGTGAAAGTCCCCGAGCTAGCCACAAAAAACCTAAGTTGATTGACGATTCAACACTAGAAAAACAACAACCAACAACCGACTAAATACAACACATACAAGTGCTTCATTTATTAAGGATAGATGCAAGATTTTATGCTGAAGATGAACCTATAAAATTTTAGAGGAGTAAGATCTTTGAATAATATTTGAGTGATTACATTAATTACGAAGAAATCTAAAATAAAGAATTTTATGTTTGAATTTAAGATTTAAAGGTTAATATTCAATGATAATACTCATTCTTTAAAAATATTTTATTTATATATTATAAGACATTCATTTTTTAATTAAAAAATATCACATTAAGAATTCTAATCATATAAATAATTTTATTCCAAATAAGGGTTATCGAAACAAATTCAAAAAATCATAATTTAATCAAACTTAACATTGTCTTTTAGGAAGAAAGTAATGATTATGTGACAAGTGGTATCAGAACGATCTTTTGACTGTCCGATTTCACGTCGAGCGCCCGTAAGTGGGTAGGATGAACAACCGTGAGAAGAAGACAATCACAAGAGCGAAAGTTTGTGACGAAAGCGTCACGAGATTGAATAAGAGAGAATGTCACGCCTGAAAAGAGGCAAAAAGCATTAATCCCACATCGAAAAGGAAAATAAATATCTTGAGATATATAAACGGTGACACTACACACTCTATCAAATATATCTTTTAGGAAGAGAGTAATGATCCCGTGATAAGCATTTTATTTGACTCCTTTAAAATGTTAAACCCTTTATTCAAGTAAATATAGAAACTGGTCTTTATTTCATAATTTAGAAAGATAAGTTTTATTTTTTTAATTAGTAATGATAGCTTTTAAAATCCCTCATAGATTATATAAGAATATCATTTGGTGCAACATGAAATATTGTTTCTCTCACAAGTAAATTTCGGCTTGTTGTTGTCGATACATCCACAATTCTATTATAATCACGGTTGATCTTGTAAATTTTAACTTTTCAATCAAGTCTAAGTATATGATAAATCTATAATACGAGCTTGTTATCATGAAGGGGATCCTATTGGTAGTTGAATATATCTACAACATCAACACTATCCGTTTCTAAGATAAGTATTTAAGCATTACAAACAATATTTCAAATTTGATTGGACCAATATTGATTATAAAATAATTTATTTAGATCAAATCGATTGAAGCAAAATTTGATTAGTTTAAACACTATTAAATCCTTATTTGATCAAACTTAAAATGTTAGACCCTTATGATATATTTTTGAAAAGTTAGACCCCTATCTAAGTAAACTTAAAAATGATAGACCTTGTTTTAAAATATTAAACCCTCCCATGAACAATTTTTGGTTTGATTTATATAGAAAAGATTATTATCGAGAGAAATATTTTTTTTTTCCAAAATCACATATACGAGAAATTGTATCATAGATCTAGCTTACCACGTCAACTATAGTCTCATCCAATTATAATCACCCACTTCATCATTATCTCTCAAATCAAATTTTTCAACCAATGAATCTCAACTCATTTTTTCTATGTCATTTAAAAAATATATATATTTTTTAAAGTTAGATTAATGACATGGATGATTAGCGGTGGAATGATGGTTTTCATTGGTTAGGGACCACAGATGACGTGACAAGCCGAGTCCATGATATAATCTCTTCACAAACATATATAATTCGAGAATATTTCCTAAAGGAGGTAATAACACATTCCCTACGGTAGTGTTTTTTTGATGTTCTTTTAATAAAATATTCTATTAAATTATTCTATTTGATTTATCGTGAAAAAAAATCGACTCATTTTAAATCAATTTATAATTTCATAAATTTAACTCTACTAAAAAAAATCAAATAAAGTTTAAGTTATTAGTTTATAATTTTATAAATTTTTAGTAATTAATTGATCAATTTTCAAGTCTGAACTGAGTCCTTCAATTTTTTCGATATATTATGTATATCACATGTAAGAATATGAAGGATATATATGTATATCGTATATGGATGTAAAAAGCCATTTAAATTAGAATCAATCGATACTATAATATTATAAATAATTAGAATTAAATTTCTATAGAAATTTGAAAATTCAACTGGACTCTAATTTCATAATATCAATTCAAATTGAAATATCTTTAAAAAAAATTTAAATCATAAATTATGATTCATAAACTCGACTAACTTGAAAAATATTATTCGACTCGATTAGATCAAATTCTTACCCTATTTATACGTATATCTATGTCTGTGTTGCTTTCATTTCCAGACAACTTATATAAAACCTGACAGAAAAAAAATCAAATGATTATTCTGATGAACTTCTGATCAAAATAAATATTTAATTAAAATTTAAACCATGATTTGAGGGATAATATATTTATTAAGTCTTCAAAATTTAGCAAGATTTATATCAAGGAATAACTGATGTCACATTTATTAAGTCTATGACATAGCTTGCATTGTAAAATTGTCTTTTATATATTGCACTTCAGAGGTAAGGGGAAAGTGGCTGTCAAGCATCATTCTACAAAACTTTTTTTCTTTTCGATAAGCGATATGTGATTAAACGGTATCTAGGGTGCTTGTCGAGCGAGTCGATTGCGAGTTAGATAATGCTTGATTCGTACTCGTTAAGAAATTTTGTTGTCCGACTCGACTCGTTGCTCATTAAGCTCTTTAAAATTATGCTTGACTCGTGCTCGTTAAAATATTTTATTACTCAACTCGACTCATTGCTCATTAAGCTCGACTCGTTACTCAATAAGCTCTCTAAAAAAACTTACATTATTTTTAACTAAAAGTAAAATTTAATAATATTATATGAGGCTTAATATTAACATATATTAAAAAATTTAACCAAAAACATCAAAATAGTGTATAAAACACTTTTAAAGTCTAAATTAAAAAGTAAGAATCCATAAATACATCAAACTAGCATATTAAAATTAAAGTAACAATTCAAAAATTAATAATTACTTATTTAAATTTACTTTTTGAATGAAATGATTTTAAAGTAATTATTAAAAAATTAACGAGCTGCTTACAAACTTATCGAGTCGAGTTAGACTTTGCTCGATTTAACTCGTTAAAGTATCAAGTGAGTTCGAGTTGAACCAATCCGAATCAAGTATTTATCGAGTTTTAACCGAGTCGAGTTCGAACAGCTCACAAGTTGCTCAACTAATTAAACATCCCTAATGACATCATCATATAATAATCGAATATTTGAGCTTTAGGGTTTAGGTCAAGAGTTTGAAGGTTGAAAGTTTAGAGCTCATAATTTTAAGTTTGGTATTTGAAGATTATGTTTTAGGGTTTTAAGTTTATGGTTATGGTCTATGATTTAAGATTTAGAGTTAAAAGTTTATGATTCAGGGTTCATTGCTTAGGATTTGAGGCGGGAATCATTGTTTAGGGTTAATATTTTATAACGGTTTAAATATGTAAAAAATAATATGAGGGTATAATTGATAAATCGTACGTGTTAAATAATTACTACCTTTATCTTACTTTTGTGTTAAATATCTTTCTTTTTATGTATAAATAATACGTTGTATTAGATTTTATATCTACCAAACACACGTATAAAAATAAATTTTGTAATTAAAATGTTAATTAAAACCTAACCAAACATAATAGTAATGAATATTTTATAACAATTCAATAAATTTTGACTTTTTTTTAGTTAACAAAATTTGGGTGACCAAAAATTATTTCTTCCTATGTTTTTTAAATAAATATTTCTATTTATTTTAATTAATATTTATATACTTTACCCGTATTTTTATTTAATTAATCTTAGATTTATCAATAACGGTCAAAAGTTGCTAACCAACCAACGCTGCAGCTTCATCGTCCACGGTGGGACCCATCCGAATTTCCCTACACTCGGGTCCACACTCAATCAAAACCCAGCACACGCTCCCTATACGAAAGAGAATTCAAAAAGGTCTTGACAATGACAAAAATACCCTCAATCTTTTCCCGTATTTCCCACCCAACGAGAATGAAACGTTCTCTTTGTTCTCTGCTATTTGCCGCTTCTCTTAATTTCCTTCCTCTTATTTTCTCTCTAAATATCTGAACGGCCGACGTTTTTCCGTCACCGGTAAGTCCTGAATTCCGTCCGTTCTTTAACGCCGATCGTTAACTCCGTTGACTCTGCGCCTTCTGTCATGCTCTTGCTTACTTTACTTTCACTTCGTCTTTTGGTAATTCTGTTTAAAACCCTTAATTTCCGGGGGATTTTGTTCTTCTTTTTTCAATTTTCGAATTTTGAATCTTCAATAGAGATAAACAAATACCGTAATCACTCATTTATTAATGGCAAGTAATTAAATGCAAAGATTTAATCTTTTCTTCTTTTTTGATGTTTTAAGATTAATTTCTGGCGTTGATTTGACCGTTTGAAGAGGAAGCTGAGTTGGGGATTTTTTTCCCACATGGGTCATGTTTGGTTGTTGAGAAAGTTAAAGCAAAGTGACTGACTGTTTTTCTCATCATCCGTTTCTTAAGTTCAAATCTTTTTCTTCTGATTCTCTTGTAAGTCAATTCCCAACAGATTGCTTTCAATTTTAATCTTTTATACTTGGTATTTACTCTCTGTATTTTTCACTTCATCCGTAATCAAATATAAAATTGATTTGGTGATCTGTCTCATTATTCTTCTATTTTTATCATAAATTTATGAAGTTATTTTAATTTTGTTATCCCTTTTAAAAGGGTTTTTGGGTAGGGTTTTTAAGGACTTGGAAATGGTGAGTCAGGTAATTTGGTCCTTGTGGTAACTTTACCTTGATGGGGTTGGTGGTGTGGTGAAGTAGATAATTTTAGATTGAATCTCAAGATCAGCTCTGACATATCTGTTTTATAAATATATTGTTTGTTTCTTTAATCTTAAAAAAAGAGGGAGAAAACTTTTAGCAAAGTGAAAGTTGCAGAAAATATAAAAATAGAGTTATATAATAGTTAATCTCTACATATTATAGTATATATGCATACATATATGTAACTGTTTGATTTCTAGAACCCTAGCACTTTTCTTAAAGTTATTGCATATATATGTTCTATTATCTGGATTTGAAGGCACCCTGGATAGTCCAAGGTACATGTATGCTTTATTCTCATGTCCGAAATGAATTCGGATAACATAATCCTTGTTTCAGGCATTTTATCTATTTATATTGCTGTCTCCCTTTGCTTTTCCAACAAAATGAATCATAAACCAGTGCATATTTCTCTGTATCAGATTGCTTTTTATTCCATGATTGGTATCTCAATGTTGCATATGCTTTCTTTTCTTTATATCTGATGTATAAGCTCGAATTCTGAACTTCATATGAGTTGTATTGTGTGCAATTGTTTCCTTAAACCAAGATTTATTTCTCTAGTATTTGCTTTATAGATCGCCCCCACATTCTTTAATGATTTTGATGTCCTTTTTTAATAACTTTTATTGTTTTTGTATTGTATAACCAGGTTATTATAAAAGGACTTGGATTTTGAACCTGAATTTTTTGTGAGCTAGAACTTGTTCTTGTTGATGATATATAGAGATGAAGAAGCTGTTTTTCTTCAAATCTTCCTCTAGCAGTGGTAACGCCAATGCCGTTATTCCTTCACCGTCAACAGACAAGCAAGTTTTCTGGGAAAACACATCAGAAAGTGGGTTCAAAGATCAACTTGGTGATAAGGCTGAATACAGTTTTCTCAGTCCTAAACGTTTCTTTGGAAAATCTGGAAAGCAAATACCTGACAGCACTAGCTTTAGTAACAACCAGCCGGGCCTTCGAAGGAGTCGTTCTTTGTCATCACCAGCCTTTCTTGTAGATGGTCTGGGACAAGAAGAATTTCCTTCCTCAAATGATCAAAATAGGTCGCCTAATGTTACTCCCAATCAACAGTATGATCAATCATCTCGGTAAGGAATGTCTGCATTTGATGTGTTTATTTGGTTACGTAGTATAAAAATGATTGATTAGTCTTCATTTTTTACTTGCATAAATCTAAAGGTCTGCCCTTGTTCTTGTGGTTTATTCCAGGAGAAAAACTCTTACACCCGAGAAAAAATCTAAGGTTAATCAATGTGAAGCAGCTGCTAATGATTTTGAGAGGCACTGTCCTTCTAGTTCTTCTAGGATACACCTTGATTCATCGGGAAGCTCTTCCTCTTGCTCTAGCAATGTGTCAAGTAAAGTTGTGGACCGGTATATTGATGGAGAACAGCTGCAAGAAAGCAGTAAGTTCAGGAACAGTTCTAAAATAAATAAGCTTGGAAAGGGTGGGAGGCTTCCTCCACGAGTTCAATATACAGCTCCTCCGTCTCCAACAGATAGTGCCAAAGAGAAAAAGAAATTTCATTCATTTAAGGATGCTAAAGGCACACGTCTTCAGTTCTCGTCTAGAGACTGGGTGGACAATGGATTCGGGCATGAGTCGCCTCGGGTGATTGCAAAGAATGTGATTGAGAGGCTTTCACAGACAAATGTCCTGAGATCAAGCTCTAAGGATTTCAATCTTCATATTCCGATCACCACTGAAGATGTATATGGTGGATATGTGAACAGATGCCCGGAGTCCAAATTGGATATGTTGACCCAAAATGGTTGTGTAATGGACGATCCCTATGAAAACGATATTGGATGTCATGAGGATTTCTATGGCTTGGAGAAGCAACATTGTTTCTTTGCGGGAAGTTCTAATGGTTTGAGCTCTTCTGAAACAGAAGTGGATACAGATGTGGAGTTACAACGAAAATCTAAAGAAGCTGAGGAGAGGGTCTTGATTCTTTCTGAAGCTCTCGAGCAGGAAAGCTTTCTTCGTAACATTGGGTTTAATGTTTCATCTCTCGTTGAGACCATTAGACGCCTTTCAGAGGACAAAATAAACCTGGCAGTTGAGGTTTCGGAACTTCTACAGTCTAGAATTGCAGAGAGAGATCGTGCTAGGGGAGAAATGAGAATGGCAAGGGCCGAATTAGAGTCACAGACGAAAACACTAGAGACGGAGAAACATGAGATACAGTTGGGATTGGAAAAAGAGTTAGATAGAAGGTCAAGCGATTGGTCGTCTAAGCTTGAGAAGTATAGGTTAGAAGAGCAAAGGCTTCGCGAACGAGTTAGAGAGCTTGCGGAGCAAAATGTTTCTCTTCAAAGAGAAGTCTCTTCCTTGAATGAAAAGGAAACTGAAAGCCGAAGCATGATGACTTATTCCGCTGAACAACTTAAAGAGTTAACTAGAAGAGTCGAAACATTGAATGATGAGAATGAAGATCTAAGGCAAAAGCTCTCCCAACTGCAAGAGAAGCATCAAGCGGCAACAGAAGATACTGATTGCATTAGAAGAAATTTTGAAGAGAAAGATAAGGAGTGCAAGGAGTTGCAGAAGTCCATTGCCAGATTATTTCGAACCTGCAGTGAACAAGAGAGAACAATTGAAGGTTTGCGAGAAGGATATAGTCAGGAGATGGAGAAGAAGTATTCCATGGAAAAAGATGAAAATCGGGTGAAAAATTTGCAAATGGAGCAAATGAGGCTGACTGGAGTAGAATTGGCATTAAGAAGGGAAGTGGAATCCTGCAGGCATGAAGTTGATTCTCTTCGACATGAGAATATTGATTTACTGAACCGTTTAAAAGGCAATCGAAAAGATGTTGGAGCCGTAACCTTCAAGCTTGACGTGGAAATGCGGAATCGTGTAAGCTGTTTGCAGGACCAAGGACTGTCTATGCTTAATGAGAGCACCCACTTGTCTTTCAAGTTAATCGAGTTCATCAAGGGAAAAGCTAATCAGCTTCAAGAAATTCCGCAAGGTCTAGATGGTCAATTCATTGTTGAATCCGATTTAAAGGTGCAATGCTTTAAACGTGGAATTGAAAGCCTAACAAGGAGTTTGCGGACAATAGCCACTTTGCTGCAGGAGAAATCTGCAATCATTGCCTCAAGTGCTCTCTCGGAATCCCTGGAATCCGACAATCAATCATCTGAGGTAAATTTTTGCTGAAATCTACAGCTGAAGCTAATATATATTGAATCGTTTTTCATTTCTCATTACCTTTTCAAGTATGTCCATTCATTAAACTTGTTCTTATTTTTCAATTGATGATCTATTATGTTCTGTTAAGTTCATACTCACTGCTTTTGTGACACTGTATACTGTTTAGGAGGTTCTAAGAACAGATCTTAAATCAGAAAAATTGCTGACAAATTTGTTGAGAGAAAAGCTATATTCAAAAGAGCTTGAAGTCGAACGGTTGCAAGCTGAGGTGGGAGCAGCTGTGAGAGGTAACGACATCCTTAGATATGAAGTACAAAATGCAATGGACAACATTTCCTGCCTCACCCACAGATTGAAGGATCTTGAACTGCAGGTACCTCTTGATCTTATATGTTTACTGTATGTGTGTATGGAATCTTTCTTCTTATCTTGCATGTGAATAGCTCGCGTGAACATTTCCTTCTGACAGCTTATAGAACGTATTTGGCTAATTATTTGGTTACGATATGAACAGATACTAAAGAAAGACGATAACATAAGCCGTCTTCAGAAAGAATTGCAAGAATCAGTGAAGGAACTAAATATCTTGAGGGGGATATTACCTAAGGTTTCCGAAGAAAGAGATTTGATGTGGGAAGAGGTAAAGCAATACAGCGAGAAGAACATGCTACTAAACTCAGAGGTTAACATATTGAAAAAGAAGATAGAAACTTTAGACGAGGATGTACTTTTAAAGGAAGGCCAAATTACAATCTTGAAAGACACCATAAGCAACAACAAAACTTTTAACCTTCTCGGCAGTCCTGATCTAGCTCGAGAATTCCTCCTGGAATGACAGGCTCAAAGGTTGGTTTCGTTTTTATGAGTGTCTGAACATATTGTCCATAGCAACATATAGTCTTTTATACATTTTTAATGTGTTCTTGAGGTTGCTTTTTCTTTGTTTTCATTGTCGAAGTCTCGGGTGAAGAAAGAAGTGAAAAGGGAACGTATTTTGCTTCTTTGTCATAGATTGAAAGTCATACAGATTGTATATAGGTGGTTTTCATCTCATAAAACCAGTTGAAATTTAAATCCTTTTTAGTATGTGTTTGGAATCTGATTGTTGTCATCATTGTGTAAATTCAAATATAGATTCAAATATAGGGTTTAACAAAGTCTACATTTGTGTAAATGTTAGATTGTCATACGAACGATATCGAAATCGAAATAATTGTGATCTTGTTTGGAAGTTATATGGATGGTTATATCTTTTAAGCAATGAATTGACTCATGAGTTTGTTGTTCAGATTTAGGTGAGTCTGTCATATATGAATGTGTCCGAGATGAGTAGTGATTAGACTTAAGTGCACTCAGAATTTGTTACCTTTCCATGTTAATAATAGTGGTTTGTGTATTAATAATATTCGGTTAGTTTAACGGGATGAGACGGCAGCTTTCTTAAGTAAGATTAGGGGTTTGAATTCTAGTGTCGTAAATAAAGAGAATTGGATTGAGAGGGTTGTTCTCATATATGACCTTTGTAAAACTTAATTTGGATTAGTCAGCCAATGCGTTAGATATTTATGGTTAAACAAAAGAAATTACTCAAAATAGTTGGTGCATTTGTTTCTTTCTTCCGCAGTTCGGGTTGTGTTTTAACGTTACCTAGATATAAATGATTATTTTTGTCCTGACAAATTTAGACCAGCACGGCTTATATACTTAGTTTTGGTGGGTGAATTTTCCAACGAAGATTTACTGCATAGAAAAGATTTCAAACTCGAGACCTATGTGATACCAAGTTGTTTACCACTTAAATTAACCCGTTGGTATTTTCAAAGTTTAACCCTTGTATAAAGGCACAAACTATACATTTTTCCTAAATAGGTACTTAAAACTTTTGGGGGGCCAATTAGGTGTGTAATGTTTTCTTTCATGATCCAAATATGTGCTTCACTGTAACGAACGCTAATTTTCTTGCATTATCAAATAGAAATTGTACACGTGACAATATTAAATATTTTAAGAATTTTATTTTCTTAAAATAAATTAGATTTTTAAAATATCCTATAATTTTTAAATAAACTCAAAACTGTCCCTAAATCTTTAAATCCCTGAGGGATCTGGCAACTCATGCTGACGTTGGTCGCATTTTCGGCAATGGAATGAAATGTTCTCCCCTTGTTAAATGACTCACACGTTGTTCATCATTCGTTATGTCATTGTTCGTTATAAATTATTCGAATGAACCACTCGACGATTTTGGTATTTTGCACGACGTCAATCGCTTTCTAGCGATGAAGTGACGTGACAAATGATTGTGATGGTCCGATGACCAACGTGATGGGCATCGACGTAGCAATCAGCAACGAAATCAAATCAAATCAAATCAAGATTTAAACTTTGGGGTGTTAGCGAATTTAAAATTTGTGAAATTTGAGGTTATTTTGTTCATTTATTTTTAATTATTTTTAAATATAATTTAAAATTTTAAGAAGATAACACATGTCAGATAACGATAAAAACTAACGAACATTAACAATGAACACTTATTTCAGTAACGTTGAAAATATTAGGTACTTATTTAGTCTAAAATAAAGTTTAGACACCTAACTAGAAAAATATAGTTTGGAGACTTATTTAACTGTTAAATCTTTTTTAATACGTGTTCATTTTATGATTATGTTCAAAATTCGTAACTTTTTTTTCCAACAATAGCATCTTCAAAGTTCATACTAGAATTCTGTCTTTTAAGAGAATAATATACCTTGTACCATCATCTTTAATATAATATAATGTAGTAATTAAAATTAACATTTAGTATATTGGTGGACATATGATGATTTATGTTTTTTCACTCGAATAAATATCACCGAGTTGAGTTAACACTTATTCGATTAGCTTATTAAATTATAAAACTCTATTACAATAGGATTAAATTAAATAATACAACAGGATCAATTATACCAAGTCAAAGCGTTAAATCTTTTAAGATTTTAATTATAATATTGTGAATGAAATAAATTAGACTGAGAAAATTATTTTATAACGAGTCTTTGTTGTATTTTATCTAAGTTAATCAACTAATAAGCAATATACAATATTATAGATAATTCTAAAAAGTTAAAAAAAAAAAAAAAAAAAGATATTTCACATGCATTGCATCAGGGACGGAGTTACTAAGAGCTGAGAAGGGCAATCGCCCCTACCCCCGAAGATTTTTTTTACTTTTATCCTTTTATTTAAATTCTTTTAAAAATTATTTTTATGAATTTGTCCCCCTACTTTTAAATATTTATGTTTTGCTCTCTTAATCTCAAATCCTGACTCTCTCCTGCATTACATGGATGCACCAAACCATAAAATTGATTTTTTTTTAAGAAATACAAAGTAACACGGAGAAAGATGATAGTTTGTCATTGTTTGCTAGAAATAGGAGAAATAGAGCTGAGTAAAAGTTGCCTAAAATATTGGTTTGTTCATTGCTAACCCTTTTAACTAATGAATTAGAAATTAAAAACAGAATAATATAAAAATAAAATAAAAATCTAACCAAAACCCCACAAATAGGAAAAATTATTAGGTGAACCTTTTCACCACGTTATCCATGGTCCAAGCAATCAACATCGTTGAGCTTAACTTTTTTTCAAGTGAATCATCATCTCTTTCCTACATGGACTTAGTGGGTGGGTAATTATTAGGTGGTTATTTAAAGATCAACGGTGCTGATTGCTTGGACCATAGATGACGTGGTGAACAGGGTTCACCTAATAATCTCTCCATAGATAGTCCAACTTATCCTGGTGGTTTCCAAAACTCAAAATTTGTTAATTTTTTTTCTTTGTCAAATCTCTATCCAAGTCTACATTTAAACCATTCTTACAACCTTCCTTCCTTTCTTTCTTTCTTGCTTGCTTGTTTTGTTATGTTGTCTTAAACATTCTTAACCTTTTCATTTTTGGGTGGTCATTTGATTCTCTTGTTTATTTAATCATTCGAACCAACAGGTCTTTCGAGTTTTTATAGACATGCTTGTGACCGAAATGATCATACGAAATTCGGCATTGTTTCATAAGGTATATGTGTAAGAAAAAAATCTATGTTGGATACATTTGTTTTTAATAATTGTTGTTTATACATGTAAAAAATATTGTCATGAAACTATTATCCTCTTCCTAAAAACCATATCTAATAAAATATGTAACGCTACTGTTTATATATCCTAAGAATTTTCTTTTTCTTTTCGATGTAGGATTAACGCTCCTTGCTTGACAAATTATATAGAATGTCATTTTCCCATGAGGTTACAGATTGATTGGTGTCCGAAAATTTCTAATTTTGTCCTAGAATTCATGTTTTTACGATATTGATGATTGTCTGTAATTATGCAGATCAATGTTGTCTGCATTTATCAATGTGTGATTGAGTTATGAAACTTCGGTTGCAAATTCGAAATCGAGAAAAAACGGACAAGTTAGTAGTCGATAGGGCCGTCTGTATTGGTGTCTGAATATGTAAGTTATGGTATCGGGATCGATAATGCGAATGGTGCCGCCTTGCTTCCGTCTTCCATGGAGGGTGAATCGTCTAGTAGTAGCAATGCTAATGGTAGGGTTGATGGATTGTTGTGGTACAAAGATGTCAGAGAACATGTTGCCAGTGAGTTTTCGATGGCGGTAGTTCAAGCAAATAATCAGTTGGAAGACACTAGCCAACTCGAATTGGGTCCCTTGAGCTTATTTGAAACAGGGCCTTATGGGACATTTTTCGGAATTTATGACGGTCATGGAGGTTCGACGGCGGCTAGGTTTATAAATGAAAACCTTTTCAGCTACATCAAAAGTATGTCATTTTTTTACTATGCCGAATTTCGTCATAATTTGCCATTCTTTTCACTTTAATTTAGATAGAGTTTGATGTCTGATGAGTGACATCTTTGCTTGTTCCGACCGGTAGTCTCGGAAACTTCGTATTCGATAGTCGTAAGGTATAAAACACTGAATCATACACCTTGTAGGACCGATGACGTTTATAAATGAAGAGTCGGAGCAACATCTACCGTTTTTTTATAGCTAATGTCATGTTTACTGACTCGACGATTATTCTTGTGCAGAGTTTATGACCGATAATAACGGAATGTCGGCGGACGTAATCAGTAAAGCATTTTTAGCAACCGAGGATGATTTTCTTGCTCTTGTCCGGAAGCAGTGGCTACACGACCCGGAAATGGCTTCCGTCGGTTCATGTTGTTTGGTAGGAATAATTTGTAGTGGACTACTATACATTGCAAATGCAGGCGATTCACGAGTGGTATTAGGGAGATCGGACAACGAATTTAAGGAGGTCAAGGCGGTTCAGTTCTCGTCCGAGCACAATACAAGTATCGAATCCGTTCGGGAAGAGTTGCGATCGCCGCATCCCAATGATCCGCAGATTGTGGTCCTCAAGCACACGGTATGGCGTGTGAAGGGTATCATACAGGTAGTTCATTGTGATTGTGACATGTTTCTATATATCTGTTGATAGTTTGCTGTTTTCGACATGAAAAAACTTGTATCCGACATCTTCGTCCTAGTCCGACAATCGTGTCCTAGTTCGAATGACGTATGTTCCGACGTACTTATAGTTTGTTAAGCAAAGTTTATTATGTGACAGATTTCTAGATCCATTGGTGATGCTTATCTAAAGAATGCAGAGTTCAACAGAGAACCTCTGTTGCCGAAGTTTAGAGTTCCCGAATCGTTCGGTAAACCGATCCTTAGAGCCGATCCAACGATATTAGTACACGAAATCAACCCAGAAGATCATTTTCTAATATTTGCATCGGATGGGCTATGGGAACACCTTAGTAATCAAGAGGCCGTCGACATCGTCAACACCTATCTGCGTACCGTAAGACTTCTTTGTGCCGATTTTATTCTTCATTTTTTCTAAAGCGTTCGTGTTTGACATTTGTGTCCGATGCATGTAACAGGGTATTGCTAGGAAGCTAGTGTAACAGGTCCTAAACCTCTATCATATGCTCCTCATTATCTCATGTTTGTATGAACACATGCCTTTCGTCTTCGCAGTTCGATGTTGTCACATATCACCGTCTATCCGAAACCGTAATTAGCTAAAGGCATGGCGATCGAATCACGGAACGGTGGCCGATACCCGCAATTTTCTTCGAACTCTTGTTCCCTCGAATACCAGAAGAATTACTCGATTTACATATTGCATTCTCTCTGCAATGTGATGTATTATAGAAGGGAACTTGTTTCTTTTAGATGAATCTGAAGAAATTTATTCATTTATTTATTTGTGGATTCATCGAACTTTACTCTTAAATCTATTTTAATCGTTAAAATTTTAAAACGTTCAATTTCTCGTTAACTTTCGTTAAAAACACTAACATGACATGTTAATTTTCTTCCTTCCTCTAATTTCTTTTCTCTTGTTATGTTTTCTTACATACTCTCAATAATGCACGTAAAAAACACAATGTAAATGACTCCTCTCCTTGTTCGTATTTATTGCAACAACTCTCCTATTTAAAGAAGTATATGGGTAAAATTGAGTAAAACTCGAATTGAATCGAAAAAATAGAATAATTAGATTTGATTTGAGGTAAAAATACTCGAAATTTTATAATCTCGACTCGAAAAAATTTTAAATAAAGTTTAAGTTATAAAATAGAAATTCGAATAACTTGAAATTTTTAGTAATTAAAGAATTTATTTTTAAGTTTGAGACGAATCTGTCAAATTTTTATGATATATACCAATATAAAAAAATATGAAGAAATATTCTCATATATGAAAAAATGTGAATATATATACATATCTGATATGATTAACATAAATCTTTTACTAAAATCAAATCATACTATAACATAACAAATAATTAAAATTAATTTTTTATAAGAACTCGAAAAATCGACTCGACTCGAATTTTTTCAACTCAGTTTGATTCGACTAAAAGAATTAAATAAAAATTCGAACACAAAATTAAACTCATCAACTCGAAAACTCATTTTTTTTTTACTCGACTCTATCGAATTCTCACCCACACGTATAAGGATAAAATATTAATTTAAAACAAGAATATAGACAATTTAAATTAAATGTATTTATAGGAGTGAGAAGCATTCCATACTATCTAATGCATCATAAAGATTGTCAAATGAGGTAAAACCTTCAAAATATCATTCAAGGTGTGAACTTCAAAAATAACATTTTCCCACAACTAAAAATTTAAACATTACGTGATAATGAATTATCTTGCCTCAATGATTAAGAAAATGATTGTTGTTTTTAAAGATCACGAATTCGAATATCAATAATATCAATACAGTAATTGAACAATCAATGTTTAACGGTTGATAGTATACTCTATAATAGATATTACTATAACAACTATAACTGATTCAAAAAAATTACGCGATAAAAAAAATTACGTAATATTACTGTAATGATCAATTATTTGATCATTATAAATTTTAAGGAAATAACACTTGCAATTGTATTTTAATTCCTCATGGAGATTTTCTGTTAATATTGTAGTAAAAAATAATTCTCAATATAATGATAATAGAATATTATTTTTTATAATATTGTATTTTTTACAGTATCAATAAAGTTAGTAACACCTAGTTCCGACTTTAAATAAAAAATTTTCAGAAATGCCCTTAAAATCGGGTATAGAAGAATCCGACTTTAAATCATTCTTAATGTTACAACAGAGATATTTTAAGAAAAATACTATTTAAAGTCGGATTCAGTTACTATTTAAAATCAGATTCAACTGAATCCGACTTTACATATTATCATATATTAAAAATGAAAGTCGTTTGTACTATATATTAAAAATATATATAATATTTAAGTTAAAACTTCATTCTTTATTTTCTCGAACTTTTTCTTTACGTAATAAAAGAGATAGAGATAATGTTAAAAAAATGCTTGCATAAAACCAAAACCCAGCAGTCTCATGCCTGTTGGCTTGACTTCCAAATCTTCGATATCTCTAAGCATTGTATTTGTTTTTTCACTTTCTATCTTTTATGTTCAAACACAATAATGTTAATGTTAGATTTATTTTGATTTTGATATAATTTAAATTTAATTTTTAAAATTAATTTGTATAAATTTATAAAAGAAATTTCTCAAAATAAATTTGTGAAAAATCCGATTTAAATTTGTTAAAATTATTCATAAAATACTTAATTTTGTAACTATATCGAATATATTTTTAAAAGTCAACTATTAGTTAAAATTTGTGTTTTTAAATGAAAGTTTTGAAACTTACTCTTAAGGTTTGGAAACCTTTATGTCATATCTTACATATATATATATATATATTATATAGCATGTATATTATATATTAGGATAAATTATTTCAGTGGCCATCTAACTAATTGAGGATACCTATTTTAATTATCGAACAATTAAACTCGTCGATCAGGTCACCCAACTTATTAAATCAACCTATTTTAGTCATTATCGTTAAAATTCTAACGAGAATGGACTGTTAGTTAAATAAAATATGTAAAATTACACATTTGATCTCTATATTTTATTTATTATTTTAATTTAATCTTATTTTAAATTAATAAATAAAATTAATCATTAAATCTGATGATAAAGTGAAAGAAGAAAATGATAAATTTGAACTCGGGATAAAAGGATGGGACAACAAGCATCTTAATTACTGGGTTGTGGTTTCATTTATGTAATAATCTTGTAACATTATATATTTAAAACATACTCTTTGTTAGAATTTTTTAAAGAGTATGTTTTAAATATATTGTGTTACAAGATTATTGTGTAAATGAAGTCATAATCAAGTGGTTAGGATGTTTGTTGTTTGTCTTTCAAACTTAGGTTTAAAAACCTATAAGCTTATTTTTTTTATTTTTTTTTATTCCTTTTTTTTATCAATCGGGTGATGACACGTGTAATTATTAGATTGGATGATTAATTTTTTTATTAATTTAAAATTAGAATTAAATTAAAATAATAAATATATTATAAGGATTAAATGTGTAATTTTACATATTTTACTTAACTGATATTCACCTTCTCGTTAGAATTTTAGCAATGGTGACCAAAATAGGTCGATTTAAAAAATTAAGTGACTTAATTGACGAATTTAATAATTCAGTGGTCAAAATAGGTATCCTTAATTAGTTGGATGATCACTAGAGTAATTTACCCTATATTTTAATACTATATTATATACTCACCCAAAAATAGTGTCCTTTATTGACTTTTTTGGGTCAAACTTTTTGAACTTTGATTAATGATTATTTAAAATTTATTATTAATAAAAATATAAAAATATATATTTTAAAAACCTCTAATCGATTAATTTTCAAATATATTTTATAAAATCTAATTATTTAAAATATTTAATATAATGATAGTCAAAACTTAAAAATTTGACTTTCAAAAAGTCAATAAAAGATATTATTTATGGGACGGAGGGAGTATTTATTATATGATGTTACCCTACCATATATTATTATATACGATGCACTCTTTAAATAGGGTGGGCATGTGCCTACTGAACTTTTCAAAATTCATATATTTAACCTTAATTTTCTTAATTTTTATGAATTGGTCCTTAAATTTTATAATATTTAAGCTTGCTTCCGCCCTGAAATTTCGAAATTTCATGTGCCCACCCTCAAATGAATTTCTAGATCTGCCGCTGATTATATATTAATATTATATATGTTATATATATTTTTCATTACTTTTGGTCTTAAAATCATATAATTTATTTTTGGTTTTAACGTTTCCCAAATAACTTAATACAAACAAACCAAAAGAAGTTTTTTCTTTAAACAATCTAATAAAACAACAAACACATAAACAAAATAGAAAATCTTTGTTTTTTTGTTTATTGTTGATTTAACTTCATTACCTAAACAATTCATTTCTAACTCTTAACAACACCCATTTCAACTCATAAAAATGGTAAAATTATATTTTGGTACATGAATTTGACTTTAAGATGTAATGGGTACTTAAATTTATGGTCAATTGGGTACTTAAACTTGACCTGTTGGTTCAAATTGGTACCTGAATTTCACTTTTTGGTCCAAATTAGTACTTACAATAAATGATTTATTTGAACCGATTTGAAATTTAAAGCAAAATTTAGGTATTTATTTTGATAAAAAAAGTTTTGAGTACCAAATTGTATATTAGAGTTAAATTTAGGTACCAAAATATGTATTTACCAAAAATAAAACCTTATATATAGAGTTTTTTTTTATTATTTCAAAGAAATTGATCGACGCAATCATTACTTCTCGTCCTTTTGCCTTTTCCTTCGTCACTCTCATTTTTTCTCTCTCTCTCTTACTCACGTTTCCCGTCATCCAAACAGCTTATAACGGAAACTCCTTCCCTCTCTTAATTTCTCTCCTCTTTTTACGGTGGCGTAAATTCTATTAACAAATAAATCTCCGAAAAATCCTCTCGTACCGTCACCGACATCCCTCCTAAATTTAACGAGCCAATCAAATCGATCCACATCAGCACTAACAAATGAGATCCGCCGCCGGCACCGCCACCATTACAACTTCCGCCAATGGCGGAAACTCTGTTATAAGCTTCGATCACAAGAGGTACTCTGTTCTCGCCATCTGTACCTTCGATTTCTCTCTCTGTGATCCATTCTGATTTGATTAGATCTTTCTTTTCGTCTTATCTTTATTACTGGATTTTTTTAAATGTTTTTGAATCTTATCCGTTATTCTCGATTTGGTTTTGATGATCTGAAATGTGATATACTTTATTGAACAAATTAGAATGGATAAAATGTGAACATTTGCTGCATTCTTGCGTTAACTCTGCAATCTTTGGATGCGGATTCCCGGTAAATTAAGCTCGATTTTGAATATTTTGACATTTTGAGTTAGATGTCAAGGTCTTATAAAACTGATCACGGTTTGGTTTCGTAAATGAGGAATGTGGTGGCTAAAAACGTTGTTGGAACCCGTGATCTTTTATTGATGAAAATGTCTTCATGGATTGTAGTTTGAAATTATGTGGTAAATGAGTGATTATGGAAATTAGAGAGATTTACTTTTTTGACTCTACGATGTTGTCGAGTCACTAGTGTATGTAAGCAATGGTTGGAGAAGGATTACCGGTAATGCAAGCTGTATTTGGATCAAATTACATGCCATTTCTCTTTTAGTTATATGCTTAATTCTCTATGAGTTATCTTGATTTGAATTTGGTAAGTTAGGTTAACATTACAAATAAGTTTATGCTAGTTTCGTTTAAAATGTTGTGGTAGCCGGGGATTGTTGGAGCCAATTGTTAGTAATTTGAGTTAGTTTTCTGCTTAGAATGTTGTGGAATATACACTCTTTTGTGTGTGTTTTGTTTGGAAAGACTTGTGAGTGCCAACTGTGAAGGATTTTGTGAACATTTCATTATCGACAGGGATGCTTATGGATTTGCGGTGAGACCTCAACATGTGCAAAGGTACCGAGAATATGCTAATATCTACAAGGTAATTTTCTTGCTTGGTCTCCTGCTTTTATTCCATTTTTATTTTAAACCAACATATTTTCTCGGCTGCTGGGGAAAAGGATGATAAAATGACAAGTCATATCATCATGGTGGATATTGAATAATGTCTCTCTGAATTTAGCTAGAAATGGTTGTTAATGTGTCAAAGAGATATTATCTGAAACTAAAAAACTTAAGCAAACTGAAAATATTTCCTGTAGTACATCCCCTTTCCCCAACTCCTCTCTCTCCCACATTCTTATGGATCTTGAATGGTAACAATATCAATAGTTCAGGTCTTTCATATAGTTTCTTTAACTAATTTCTGGGCAACTGAGTGGACATTGAAGGAAATAAGTTCACCTAAGTTAAATTATATGTTTAGATCCGGTCTATTTCCATGACTTTAGGAAGAAGAGGAGGAAAGATCAGATAGGTGGAGTGATTTCTTGGAACGTCAAGCAGAGTCTGCTCAATTGCCAATCAATGGTATATCTTCAGAGGAAGACAAGGCCTCGCATGCTGCTGAGGATGGGAAAAATGTAGTAGAGAAGGGCGCTGAAGGAGATGATTTGTGTGAAAGGAAGTCTGGTTCTGCTAGCCTGTCTGAGAATGATGCAGAAAAAGATAAGGTGCTGTCTGTACCAGAGAAAAGAGTTCATGAGATCCAAATATGGACAGAAATTCGATCGACGCTTCAGACCATTGAGGATATGATGAGTATTCGTGTAAAGAAGAAATACATTCTATCAAAAGATGAGCAAAAAATCAGTCGAGGAAAGCCATTAACTCCTACTGATGTTGCTAGATCCCCAAAGGGAGCATCAGAGGGGGATTCTGAAGATGAATTTTTTGATGCAGAAAGATCTGATACAGGTCAGGATTCCCCTACAAGTGGCAGTGGAAGTATCAGAACTGGTGCTGCTGATGCAGATCCTACAGAATCTTTATTTCCCTTGAAGGAAGAGTTGGAAGTTCTTGTTCGTGGTGGAGTTCCAATGGCTCTTAGGGGAGAGGTATTTTATTTGATCTTCTGTTATTCTCTCTTAATTTCCCGCACACTCTTTTCCTTTCTCATGATCTTGGACATTTCAGCTTTGGCAAGCCTTTGTTGGTGTGAGGGCACGCAGAGTGGAGAACTATTACCAGGATCTACTAGCTAATGAAACTAACTGTGTCAACAACACTGAAAAACAGAGCTTGCAATTAGATAGTAAGGATTCAACACCAGAGACCGTATGTGATCCTGAGAAGTGGAAGGGACAGATTGAGAAGGTTGTTCCATGGGAAGCATTTTGAATTCTATATTTAGTTTCTTCAGCAGCTGGTGCTACCTTTTGTTTTGTGTTATTAATTTGAGTTTCCTAATCAATTACTGGTTCTAAAAACAGGATTTGCCCCGGACATTCCCAGGTCACCCTGCTCTGGATGATGATGGTAGAAATGCTTTGAGACGATTGCTTACAGCTTATGCTCGACATAACCCCTCTGTTGGTTACTGTCAGGTATTAGGTTATGAAATATGTTAGCTACGATCATGCTTCATATGTTTTGGTTTCACTGGGATAAGTGCTTTTCTCATGCAGGCCATGAATTTCTTTGCTGCCTTGTTACTCCTCTTGATGCCTGAAGAAAATGCTTTCTGGTACGTTTGGAGACAATTGAGAAATTCCTTCCAGATCCATTGTTCTTTCTATCTGTTGATATTTTTTTGGTTATTCATCTGAGCACATTTTTCTGCAAACACATGATTTCATTCCGTTTTACATGATTTACATGCTTTCTTATGTCTATTTGTTGGGATCCTTTAAGTTTTGGGGATAAGCGTGGCATTTATAGTAATATCGATATTGGCTTTGTATTATTCTAAGTTGTGTATATATATCAGGACTTTGGTAGGCATTATTGATGACTATTTTGATGGCTATTACTCAGAGGAAATGATTGAGTCTCAGGTAATATTTTTCCCCAACTCATTTCCTCCTTGTTAGTTGATTTATGCTAATCTGCTTTCTCATCAATGTTAAAGTGATTGGTGGAATAATTACACTTTAGATAACTGTCCTGGTAATTCATGGCCTTTTGTTAGGTTGACCAACTTGTTTTCGAGGAGTTGGTGCGCGAGAGATTTCCTAAACTGGGTCCGTATTTTTTCGTATTTGTTCTTTTTTTGTTTGAAAATTCATGTTTATTATCTTTCCATTGCTTTTTGGGGCAGTTTATGGTTAATTTTTTTTTGTTTTTCCAGTCAATCATCTAGATTATCTGGGAGTGCAGGTGGCATGTGTTACTGGACCGTGGTTCCTTTCCATTTTCATGAATATGCTTCCATGGGAAAGTGGTTAGGTTTCATACTGTTTCTAGCACTGCTTAATTAGTTAAGCAATTTATCACACTATTTGAGATCTTCTGTTATAATTGGTGCTTTTGTTGACAATTTACTGATTCTACACTATCATTTAATAATTGGAACCACTGCTGCTTAATTACTGCTTCCTGATGGACTTCTCATTACAGTGCTTCGAGTCTGGGATGTGCTCCTTTATGAAGGAAATCGTGTCATGCTTTTTAGGACAGCACTTGCTATAATGGAGTTATATGGTATGAGATAAGAAATACGAGAAATGACTAATGATATTTTTATGGTACTTGAAGCTTGAAAAAAGTGATAATGAGCTGTAATGTACGCAATTCAACTTAATTTTCTTACAGGGCCTGCACTAGTTACAACTAAGGATGCAGGAGATGCTGTTACTTTGCTACAGTCATTGGCTGGGTCAACATTTGACAGCAGTCAACTTGTATTGACAGCTTGTATGGGTTACCAAAATGTAAATGAGAAAAGATTACATGAATTAAGAGAGAAGCACCGGTCAGCTGTAATAGCTGCTGTTGAGGAAAGATCAAAGGGGCTTCAAGCTTGGAGGGATTCTCAGGGCCTAGCATCTAAGCTATATAATTTTAAGCAGGATCCCAAGTCAATGCTTGTGGAAACAAATAGGACAGGGCGACTGGATTCACAAACAAATGGGGATCGCTCTCGTTCTGATTCTGGATCCACGAATGCTGATGTTCTTATTAGTTTGACAGGAGATGCTGACACAGATGCTGTTCCTGATCTTCAAGAGCAGGTAGCTTATACAATTACCCTTTGTGTGAATGCAATTTTTGGTTGTTTGATGTTGCACTTTGGCTGAGTTGATGATCTGTGGACTAAACCGGTGCCTACTTGATGATCTGCATGTTTTGTTTGCCCTGTAAAGTAGAAATACATAGATAATTCAAATATGCAAGGTATTCTTATATTATATCCAATTTTTTTTGTTTCCATCCCCCCACCCCCACCCCGAGGCCATTTAGGGGTTGAAAAGTTCTTCTATTGACCATACTGCCAATGATTTGTTTTAAAAGCTTCCAATGATTAGATACATTCATCTACCTGAGTGAATTTATTGCACTGCTTTAATATACACTGAAACTTCAACCTTGTTAACATAAGAGTCTATGTGTGGGTGTGCCTTGTCAGATTTTTATGGAGTTCCTAAAGACATGGGAGGCTAAGCAGTACTTCATAACCCTACTTCCTAAACTATAAACCCTAATTTATATTACCATAAAACCCTAACCCTAAAAGATAATTCAAAAACCTTAATTCATAAACCCCAATTCATAAACCCAATCCATGAAGCCTAATTCTTTTTTTATCATATACCCCAATTCGTAGACCCTAATTATAAGTTCTAAACCATAAACCCCAATACGTAAATCCTTGTTTTGGTGATATATTATTGTCCTGATTTATGAATAGATCATGCCCAAATCCATTCTTCCCTTCTATGGTGAGATTTATTGGTCTGTTTTATGATGTTCTGATTTCTTAATTTTTTATAAACAATCATCTGCAGGTTGTCTGGTTAAAAGTTGAATTGTGCAGGTTGCTGGACGAGAAAAGATCAGCTGTCCTCAGGTTAGATTTATACCGTCTCTATGGTTTGCTGTCCAGGGTTTGCTATAGACTGTAATAGAGGCCGTGAATTTGTGTTTTTAGTTTCAGATCTACCACTAGTTTGCCTCCTTACTTCTCTTATACCCGGACATAAGTTAACTGTGCTACATTATATGTCTTTATAAATTGGAATACCTGCCTGCTTAATCTTTGCATTTTATGCTGGAATTCAAAATAATATTTTTTTTCCCCATTGAAGCTTGATGCATGTTACTCTGACAATCTTGCTTCTTGTCATTTGTACGTTGTATCAGATCGGAAGAGCTGGAGACAGCCTTGATGGAGATGGTACAGCAGGATAATCGACGCCAATTAAGTGCTAGGGTAAAATGGAATATCTTAATTAGTGTTACTTTTACATGAATAGAAATATATGATTGTTGGTCTTGCATTTTTTCCCATCTTTCCTTTCCAGTATTCACAGTTGCATTATTAAACTACAAATCATTCCAATGCCCGCGTCTAGTTTGCTTGGTTTTCCTGGCACCTTGGGCTTCTTTGAATGTTTTGTGTTTCGTTGACTTTAATGTTTCTGGATGTTTTCTTAAGACAAACATCTTGCATACACTAAATCTGCTTATGATCTTTAGGTGGAGCAATTAGAGCGAGAGGTTTATGAGCTTCGTATGACACTTTCTGAGAAGCATGAACAAGAAAATGCAATGCTTCAGGTTTGAGTTGTTTCCTCATGTTCAATTAGTATAAGATTATTGTCTCTTGTTATTCATGTCGTGATGATTATAAGATTTGTCACACATTTCATAGGTGCTAATGCGGGTAGAGCAAGATCAAAGGGTGACAGAGGATGCTCGGAAATTTGCTGAGCAAGATGCTACCGCACAAAGATACGCTGTTCAAGTGTTTCAGGTACTTAATCGTGATCAAGCCTCTTGTTCTCCATGGTAATGGTTTGAAAATGATAGGTCCTCTTTAGTGTATGTCTTAATTTTGCGGAAAAATCTCTGCAAACAAGAAAATATTTTGAAACCTTCAATATGATAAACAATATTACTCGATATATTCTACTGTAGAAAACTCGCAATATGCTCTCTTCCTTTTCCCCACGAAAGATTTAACCTCGAACAGATCCGAGATAACTGCCATTGTTTTGAGTTCTTATATTTTCTTTTACTCGGGAGCAATTATGCAATTATTGTACATATTTTTATAGGTTCCTTCTCTGTCGTAACTTTTATATTAATGCAGGAAAAGTACGAAGATGCCGTCGCTTCGCTTGCTGAAATGGAGAATAGAGTTGTAATGGCAGAATCAGTGTTGGAAGCTACCTTACAGTACCAGTCTGGACAAAGTAAAGTACAACCTTCTCCACGGTGCGTTGTCAACCTTTCGCCAATTCGAAATCCTTTCTATTTGGTGAAATATTTTTAGTTGGTCTATTCGGCCGTTATAATAAACATAAAACTAACATAAAACTTGCAGATCACTGAACCCTGATTCTCCGGCACGCACCAATCACGAGCCCCAACCAGAAATTCCTGCACGAAGGATTAGTTTACTCTCTCGACCATTTGGACTCCGCTGGCGTGACCGAAACAAGGTTAGTTTTCATGAATTTACTTCTTACGTATCTTTTTCAGGTAATTATGAGTTGATTGCTCTTCATTGCTCTTCCGGGAAAAACCAACAGCTATGAAAAATGCAGATCACTAGAGTTTCTTTATGTCCTGTTACTATAACAATATTTCATGTAGTGTACTGATATTAAGATTGAACAAAACAGGGAAAGCCCGGTAATGACGATGCCGCAAACGATGGGAAGCCATCTAGCGAGGGTCAGAATACCGAAATCCATCCGAAAGACACAAACGGCAAGGACGCAAATGACAAGGAAACAAACGGAACCGGAGTAAGCGAATTGCCGATTTTGCCATGTTAATACCGCATACGTATCCTTTTGCTGCCGGTAATTCTTCAACTCATCGGTCACCGGCAGTTTGCTTCTTTATAATATTAATTACCCTATAAAACCAACATAATACCCCCATAATCATTAATTGTCTGATAGATTATTAGATGGTCATGACTAATAATTACTTGTACAAGTAAAATAGAATGTAAGAATTAGTGTCTAATCATCCTTAAGAAGTTACTTTCACCAAATCTGGGTCTCGAAAAGAAGAGAGAGAGAGAGAATCAACTATAAAGTATATATTTTTTTAAATTATGCTTTTGTTCTAATTTTTCAAATCTCAGTTCATATTATCATTTGCATATTTTTTACACTCGAATATAAATCATATAACAGATATGAAAGATATGAAAAATATATAATCAAGGACTGAAAGCTTGATTAGATAACTGTTTTTTAACGGTGGTTAATGATTAAACACTTAAAATTATTGAAATAAAATATTAAGATATATTTCAAATAAGAAATAATTTAATTATTAAAAAGTGAATAATTTATATTTTAAATTCTTATTTTATTATTAAGCTTAAAATCTAAGCCATAAATCAAGCATTTTTAGTACAATATTTGTTTTTATTGCATCTCCTTCGGTTGAAACAAAAGATAAGGGAAATTGATGAG
Organism: Abelmoschus esculentus; assembly: GCA_035048815.1. Lineage (NCBI taxonomy): Eukaryota > Viridiplantae > Streptophyta > Magnoliopsida > Malvales > Malvaceae > Abelmoschus > Abelmoschus esculentus. Next base: position 1,681,697 of record JAUCBN010000021.1, read on the forward strand.
TGATAGTCACTCGTACTCATGTTTGAGTAGTTTCAGTTTAAGCTTGAAAATTGTTTCAGTTTAAGTCGGAGAATTTTCGGAAATATTATTGTTGGAATTTTTTTTATTTTATTTTTTAAAATATTGATGATTTTACGGTACTTTGAAAGTCGGCACCTTTAAATTCAGATTTTGAAGAGTGTAAGGATGAATATGTAATATGAAGATGTAATATTCTGAAATAAAGTAGAAAAAAACAATATTTGAATGACTTTTTTCTAACATCAAAATTTCTGGAAATTTTCCATTTAAATTGCAAGTATCAGTAAATTAACCAATCCTTTATCTTAATTTTTTTAATTAACGTAAAGATATAATTTAAGAGATGTTTTTTTTATATATTTTTCATATTTTATTTTATATACATATATTTATATCAGATTTTTTCTGCGACAAAAATCATTTATTTTTTAGTCTATTTTTATGTCTTTAACCCTAAAAACAAATCCTAAACTCTAACATTAAATTCTAATCCTAAAAATACATCTTAAGTTTAATATTTTAAACCTTGATGCTAAATTACAATCTCAAATCTTAATCATTTTAAACCTTAAATTTAACTTTTAAATAAAAATATAAATACCGAAAAATCGATTTCTATTCGATTTTTTTAATAAATTTGATGGTCCAATTTCTTCCATGTTTTATGCATTGTCATCTTTCCTGATAGGATTTTAGAGGTTGAGCTGAAAAACAACATATCCCCTGCACCTGCACGACAGAAAAGCTGAGTGAGTGACTGTTACTGTCCACAAAGAAAGGAAAACCACTCAGATTCACACAAAATGTGTGATTTGTCACATTCACAAACATGTTCTATGCATTTCCAAAGCTAACTTATGTTATCAGTGGAATTAATCTAAGCGATAAATAATTTAATATTATTTAAATAAATTTTAAATTAAAATTTTATGTATAAAAAGAAATTAATTAAGAGATTTGTTTATTAAAGATAAAAGTATGATTTTAGTTGGTCTGAATTAATTAAGATAAAATATTAAAAGAATTAAGAGAAAAAATTAACTTACCTAGGGATTAACATTCTATTTGACCCGCTCGGGTCAAGTTTTTTAAACAAAAAAAGGGTTTAAATCGAATCAAATTTTTATTAAGAGTGAAATTGGCTAAATTGGATTGAAATATAGGGTAAAAAAATCTGACTCGACCTAAAATGAGACTATAATGTAATTTACCCTAATTTTTAGAAATCTTTATAATAATAGTACTCTTTATATATACATATATATATTAGGTCCTTAAAATCCAAATTTTATTTATATTTTACTCCTTAAAATTATTAATTTTAAAAAATATTTGTAACAATACCACTCTTGAATTTTTTTGGTTGAGTCGAGTCGTATCAGATTTTTAAAAACAAAGTCGGATAGAGTTCGAGTTTAAAATACTTTTCTTCTGGTCGGATTCGAATAGACCAAAAATACGACATGACTTGTATCTCTCCCTAAACTCATCTTTGTTTTTCTCTTGCAAATTCTCCAACCAATCCTAGGCTTGTAACCAAACCGAACAAACACAAACGAGAGTGTATTCAGGTTCGTTCGTTTAACTTTAATCGAACAAATAAACGACCACAAAATATCTTGTTCATGTCTGCGCATTAAAGAATGTAGCTTATTCGTGTTCGTTCGTTAACATGATAAACGAACATATATAATGTGTGAAATATTTAGTATTTTTGGTTAATTCAATTAATTCATTGAATTAACCGATTTTAAACCGAATTAATCGATAATTGAAATTTGAAAAACTCTTAATCATTAGTCGAAACCTAAAATTATTTAATAGATTAATCAATTTTATTTTGATTCTGTCAGTTAGTTTGGTTTAATACAATAATGAATACCAATATATATATATATATATATATATAAATTTAAATGAACATAAACGAATAAATTATCGAATATTCATGGACATAGATGAACGAACAAACTCTTTGTTCATGTTCAGTCATTTAATTAAACAAACAAAAAATCTTATTTATATTCGTTCGTTTAATAAATAAATAAACTTAATTAATAAACTTTCAGTTAAACAATTTACGAACGATTCGTTAAACGTTCGATTTATTTACCGCCCCAGACAATCCCATTTCCTATTGATATCATGCTGAAGTATCTGTTTGTGGTATTTAAACAACTTTGTCTCTCATCTCTTTGTTTAAGGATTGAATCTCACATCATAAAATTCTAAACACAATTCATCTGTCAACTTCAACCTCTCTACATCTTTCTTTATGCACAACGGAAAAAAAAAGATTCCGTTTTTTTTTCTGGTAGCAATTCATCTGTATTGAATTAAGTTTTTTTTTAAATGAGACTAAAATAATATTGTATCAAAATTATTATAAAAATTATAATAATTTTTGTATATTTTTTTGGTATATATTAAAATTTTTATATATTTTTTAAGAAATTTAGTATATATCAAAATTTTTATAATTTTTAAGAAATTTTATGTGTACTGAAATTCGTACACCTTTTGTAAGTAATTCGATATATTCAAAAAATTTTATACCAAAATTCTTATAACTTTTATAATAGTATGATACAAATCTTATTATTTTAATCTCATTTTATCCTTATCTCTCCTAGAACTTCCTGATTATCATTCTGCTGGTAATTAGGAGTGGGTAAGATTGGGTAACCGGTCAATTTGAATAAAATTTGTCCCGATCTCGGTAACCATCGGTTCCTACTAGTCATACTCATAATATTCCTACATAAAGAGAGTTTAATAAGAAAATTAAATAAAAGAAAACCAATACTAGATATTTGGTATTGGTTTCTGTCCTACTAGATACCCGATAGATACCGACTCCAAAAAATCAAGATTCAGTCTCTGTCTTACCTAAACATAATATCAAATAAAAATTTATCGGATTTTACCGGGTCCGAGACCGGGTAACGGGTTTTTCCCCCACCCCTACTGGTAATACTTGTTTCCATCAAACCTGGAAAATGGGTTCCACAAATTTTGTTTCTTCTTTCTCAAGTTTTCTCTTATATATACACCCTTCCATTGGTGAGCAAGGTTGAAGAAACCCCAATCTTTTCTTTAAAGTATTTGTCTTTCCATGGCTATTGATTCAGTCTCCTTGAAGAATCCTCTAATGTTGAGTGATGAAGCTGATGTTAAAACCCCATCTCTTCTGAAATCACTACTGAAATGGGTTGTGAAGTTTGTGCTGTGGGTGGTTTTCATTGCCTGGGTTGCTCTCATTTTTCTGTATCCTGGAGAATTTGGTACACATCTGGTTGATAAAATCAGAGCTGCAACCAGAGAGTCTGTTTTTGGAATTTCAGGTTTGTTGCTCAGCACATTCAGGTTCTTTGGGAGGGTGACTGTCTCTTTATCTTAAAAAAATTAAATTCTGAACCATAACCTTTATTTTTTATATTCTAAATCTTAAACTTTGCACCCTAAAAAAATATACCTTACCCCTAACCTCTACGTCCTAAACCTCTAATTTAAAACGAAGGCATAGAAGGAGGCTTGAAAAAAAGGTAGGCGATTTGCACCCGGTTATCACCCTTAAATTTTAGGATTTAAATATAATATACCGAAAACTAACGTCTTAGTTTTAGGGTTTAAAAGTTTAGAATTTAAAGATAATAGTTAATATTTAGAGTCGGAGATTAGGTTTTATGATAATATACTAAAGATTTAAGTTTTAACCTATAAACCCTAAATTCTAACTATAAACACTAGATTGTATTCATAATCACTAAATTCTAAACTATTAAACATAAACCTCTAAATCTTACTCCTTTAATTAAGTCTATAAACCCTAAAGACGCTAGTAAAAATTAAAGTTTAAAATTTTTAACGTCAGGGTATCAAATAATTATCCTAAACTTAATGAATTAAATCTTTTAACGAATTTTGATTATCAAGTACTGACGATTTTTTGGTATATTACTACTACATGACATATTATAATTTTGTCATTTGTCATTTATAAATTTTCTTTAAACTTTAAAAGTATCTTTTTAAAATAATTCTTTTTTAGAATGTCAAATGAGAATGCTATAAAAACATATTAATTTAAATAAATCTATTTAATTTAATAGTTAATATTAATTAAAAGGGTAAATTATTAAAATTTTAGAGTATAAAAGTTTAATTGGATTCAAAAAAAATTAGGGACTTAATTAATTATTTTTCAAAATTTAAGGGCTTATGTTTTGTTTTGATTCCATGTTTTTATGTTGTCTTTTTCAGGCAGTTTGTTGTTGTTGTTCAGTGCTCCGATTCTTCTGGTTTCTGTCCTTGCAGTAGCTTATCTCATCATCTCTGGGGAAGAGGTCTATGAAAAGTATGTTCAGTTATTACATGGCTTAAAATTGTTTCAAAATGATCATTCAACTTTTAGTAGGTTTTTATTTTAGTCACTTAAATCAATTAATTTTTATTACGGTCGTTAAACTTTTATATTTTATTTTATATTGTTTTGATGAACATGAACATTTGAACACTCTGGCATTGTTTCTGTAGGAAAAGTTTGAAGAAACCTGGGTTTCGTTTGTGGACTTTCCCTGTTCTTGTGGATGGACCATTTGGGGTTGTGTCTGCAGCTGAGCTGATTGGCATACTCCTCGTTCTGGTTTTTATCATATGGGCAATGTATGCTTACACCATCAGGAATCTAAACCTCTTGACCTTTTTCGACGTTCAGGATTCGGACAAAGGGTAAGAAATATTTCCAATTTCTTTACGATCAACACCGGTGCTTGCACGACGTCTCCTAGACTCGATTCTTTGAGGGCCTAATGTCGTCTTCCGTCTTCTTTTTCAGTCGACTCTTGTTGGAATTCACCGGACTTCGGCTCGGAATGTTGGGATTACTATGCTTGATATTCTTGTTCCTACCGGTTTCGAGGGGCTCGTTTCTTCTTCGTTTAATCGACATCCCTTTCGAGCACGCTACGAGGTATCATGTATGGTTGGGACATCTCACCATGATGCTCTTTACACTACATGGACTGTTCTATGTCATTGCATGGGCAATGAATGGAACATTAGTGAAGGAAGTGAGTCTTCGTATTCGGTTTTCGTTCGGATTCGGTTTTATACATACATCTAGTGGCTAAACTGTTTCCATGTTTAATTGCTTGATGCAGATGTTGGAATGGAAACGAGTCGGTATCGCGAATTTACCCGGAGTGATCAGCCTTTTTGCCGGATTGTTCATGTGGGTTACATCGCTTCATCCTGTGAGGAAAGACTACTTCGAGTTGTTCTTCTATACACATCAATTGTATGTCGTCTTTGTCGTGTTCTTGGCATTGCATGTTGGCGATTTCGTTTTCAGCATCGTTGCCGGAGCGATATTTATCTTCATGCTGGATCGCTTCCTCCGGTTCTGCCAATCACGAACGACGGTTGATGTACTTTCGGCTAAGTGCCTTCCCTGTGGGACAGTTGAATTGGTCCTCTCAAAACCTCAAAGTAAGAACAAATTTATAGTTTCCTTGATATATATGCACATGTAATGTGTGTGACATTACTGTTCTTACTCTTTTTCGGATTGGATCGAATCGTGTAGGTTTGCAGTACAATGCACTCAGTTTTATTTTCCTACAAGTTCGAGAATTGTCGTGGTTACAGTGGCATCCGTTCAGTATTTCGTCGAGCCCTCTCGACGGAAAACATCATCTTGCTATTCTTATAAAGGTTCTAGGCAAGTGGACAGAGAGCTTGAGGGACAGTATCTTAAGCATATCCGAGACAGAAAACGTTACGATAACAGCTTCGGTTGAGGGACCTTATGGACATGAATCACCCTACCATTTGATGTAAGTAGTCCCATATTTTTCATCTCTTTCGGCTTTTGCACGTCGAGATTGAACGTTTTAGTCACCTTGTCCTGTTTTCGTAGGTACGAGAACCTGATCTTGGTTGCAGGCGGTATCGGGATTTCGCCATTCTTGGCGATCTTAAGCGATATCTTCCACCGTGTTAACGATGGAAAGCCATGTCTACCAAGACGGATTATGATTGTCTGGGCTGTTAAAAAGTCAGATGAGCTCCCTCTTCTTTCGACGATCAACGTGGGATCGATTTGTCCGTTTTTCGCCGATAAAATAAGCCTCGAGATCAATGTTTATGTCACTCGAGAATCCGAGCCTTCATTGGTATGTCTAGTTTATGTTCAGCACATCTATTTTCTTTACTTTCATATGGCAATTAATGTTTCCTGCAGGAAGAAGGTAAGGTTCATGTGGCATCCCACTCTTCCTGCCCTTTCTCCGGCCGCAGTATGTCGCCATTGGTTGGCACCGGAAACAACGTATGGTCCGGCCTATACGTTATCGTGTCCACAGTCGGATTTATCGTTTTAATGGCTTTAATGCGGATTTTTTACATAAAGCCATACAATGTGTCCGCCTGGTGGTACCTAGGTCTTCTTTTCATCCTATGCATGGTGGCAAGCATCGTTATCTTCGGCGGTCTCGTGATCGGTTTATGGCACGTTTGGGAGAGAAAGGTTTCCGCAACGACTGAAGATCGAGATAATGGCGACATAAAGGCCGAATCTCCTCATAGTAACGGACCTGTTGCAGACAAAAATTTGACTCAGAACAACCTTGAGAGCTCAACCACCATTCAATATGGTAGCAGACCAGACTTCAAAGGTCAGTGCCCTGATAAAATGTTACATGAAACTTTGTCGAACACGTTTCCGACATTGACGGTCGAGTACGAGCGAGTCTTTCTCGAGTTTGATTCGGTTTTTGTTTTTCAGAAATATTTGCAACCACAAGTAGGAAATGGGGTAATGCTGATGCAGGTGTGATTGTTTGTGGTCCTCCAACTCTTCAATCCAGTGTTGCTAAAGAAATCAGATCACACAACATAAGGAGGCAACGCCATGACACCATTTTCCATTTCAACAGCCACAGCTTTGATCTATAATCATCAACACTACTTGAATAGTTATATGTATATCATGTATGCATGCATGCATGGCATGCATGTATGTATGTAATGTATGTATATGAAGAAGCATAGATGTATGTAATATAGGTGTAGCAAAAGGAATCTGCAACTCTATGACATATATGGTTCAGTTGTTCTGCTAATGAATATTATTTTTACAACATTCAAATACATCCATGCATGCATACATACATATATACATACACACATGCACACATGCACACAGACATACACACATACACACATGCACACAGACATACACACAGACACACAGACATCCATGCATGCATACATGCATGCATACATACATACATGCATACATACATACATACATACATGCACACATGCACACAGACATACACACATGCACACAGACATACACACAGACACACAGACATCCATGCATGCATGCATACATACATACATACATACATACATACATACATACATACATACATACATACATAAATACATACATGCATGCATGCATGCATGCATGCATGCATACATACATACATACATACATACATACATACATACATACATACATACATACATACATACATACATACATACATACATACATACATACAATTAAGTTGACAAAATTAGGATGGTGAAGCAGGCTCAACATCAGCACTTGGACGATGAATTCCCTGTTTCCTTGCAGTCCATTACAATCAAGCTGCTTGATTGCATCAACCTATGAAAAACAGGTGACAAGGTTAAGGTCAACCCAGTTGTTCTTTTTGCAAGGTAAAGGAACATTGATTTCCAAGACTATACATACTAAAAGTCTAAAACATTCTAAAAGCATGAAAAAAAATCCTCTGCCTATACATTAGAAAAAATAAATTATAAATTTCTCTTAAACTTCAATAAATACATCTTATCTTCGATTTTTAAACCCTAAACTTAATTTTTTAATGTACGAATATAAATATAGGCATCAAAAGAAAAGGGAACAAAAATCATTTACCCTATTCTCGAACACTAAAAAAATATATTCTAAACTTTAACCTTAAATTCTAAATCCTAAAATATATATTTTACCCATAATTTCATAAACCCTAAACCTAATTTTATAACGTGACAACATGAATAAAGCACCAAAAGAAACATAGAAATTTTGATCATGAAAAGGTAATGTTCTCTTGTGCACTTTTACTAATACTGGTTTTGTTTTTGTTGTGTTAGAAAACCTTGATTTAACCCCAAATCAAAGTTTTGCAAAAGCTAAAAAAAATAACTTCTCCAAAACTATGGTTTGAGAAGCTACTTTGGGGCAAAAACCAAGGATTTTACACTCAAAAGCTATGGTCTTATTTAGTGTTTTGGTTGCTTTTAAAATTTTTTGGGTAGAAAAGCTAGTTTAAAAAATTAAGCTCAACAGAAAAATAAGATATTAGTCAGTCAACCGATTAATTCAAGTGATAAATAATTTAGCATTACTAAAAAAAATTAAATATTTAAAAAAAATCATACGAGACTCACTAAATATACAAAATAAATATATCCGATTATCAGGATACAACTTACAGAACTGGTCGGACAAAAAAAATAATGTTACTATAATATTCCGTGACTACTTCAAATAATGTTGTGAAATCTTGTTTCTAAAGCCCATTTCCCTTGCAATGATTTGTTGATATCTCTTTATATCTAAAACACCAAAAATGAGCATTTAAGGGCACAATTTTGGCATGAACTATCTAATCTCATCGGTTGAAAGAACAATTGTTAATTTTGGAGGTCATAGGTTCGAGCACCAATACTGTCAGCACAGTAATTAAGCGGTCAATGTCCAATAGTTGAGAGATATTATTATAATCACTGTAGCTAAAATAAAAAAGGGCACAATTTTAACAGAGACATTATCCTAAAATACAATGAGAATATTACAAGAATCCAATGATATTTTTAACTAAAAATATTGAGTTATATAATAAAAAATTATTTCACACTCGAGTTATGCTAATATTTAATAAAACTTACGATAATTTATTTATTGTAGAGTTAGGGTTTAAAATTTAAGAATTAAGGATTAGAATTTTAAATTTGATAGTTTGAATAATATTAGCAAAGGAAGTCCATTAATGTTAAATGGCAGGTTCACAGTTCACTACAGATGTACTAATGGAAAGTCAAGAGTTCACTTTAGTGAATGTTAATTTTGCCCTTTCAAATTCTCTTTCTATATAAAGCAAGCAGTAAGTTTAGATGAGCATTCACTGAAATTCCCACAGTTTCATATAGTCTAATACCATTCATGGCTCACACCACCGCCGTGAGCTTGAAGCCGGCAAAGATTTTGTTGATTTTCTCTTCAACATATTGACATTGCCTGTTGCCACTGTCATAAGGCTGCTTACAAAAGAAAGTATCGCCGGATGCGTCGGGAATCTTTACGAGAGTGTCGACAACTTGGGCGATGAATACCTCCGGTCAACGACAATAAAGGACACCTTGCTGAAACCTACATATTCTTTGAGCATGGTGACCGACGTTCATCTCTTGTTGCCCAACATTCAATCATCAACACCGCCACACATTCGATCATCAACACCAACAAAATTTTATCGATGTTCATTTAGTCGTGATGAATGTTATGAATTTAGTGTCGTATGTCGTTTGTATTTTACAAATGACCGAACGGCTACTTGCCCTTCATGCGCTAGGCTCATGAAGTCCCCGGCCATATTTGTAAACCCTCCAAAAAAGGCTTTAACTGCATCACCGTCTGCCGATGAGGGTGGTTACGTGAAAGGGGTCGTTACATATACGATCCTCGATGATCTGACAGTTGCACCCCTGTCGACTATTTCGAGCATAGCCATGCTAAGCAAGTTTGACATTAAACAAGTTGATGCTTTAGAAGAGAAAGTGATAAATGTAGGCATGAATGAGGTGAGATTTATTGTCCCATTTCTTTACAAGTTGCTGTAAGAAACATGGGATTCATGGATTTGTCTGGTTTTTATTTCAGGGTGTGGAGTTACTGAAAGCATCGCTTCAGTCTAAGACCGTGCTTACCGATGTGTTCCTTTCACAAATAGCCGGGAAGAAGCATGCTAAGTAAACCATGCTTACCGAAGTGTTCCTTTCCCCGGATAACTGGGAAGAAGCGTGCTAAGTGATCGGAATGTTGCTGCGAGTGATTGTTGCAAGTGTTTGCAATTGGCATATTCACAGATTCTTGTAGTTTCTTTTGTTGATTTCAATGTTCTTTCATCATGGAAATGATCAATTTAAACACTCTTCATAGATGTTGCTCCAACTCTCTATTTTCTCTAAAATCGGTATCCCGCACCCTATCGACACATTCATAGGGTACCAAAGTAATGATTCTAATACGTGAAAAAACTATAAAGAGGGAAAAGAGAACTTACATAACAATGCTTGCAAGAGTCCATAGAGCAGTTGGTGTTGGTCGTGTTACTCGGATTTGGGGACTTGTTAGATTCAAGGATATAGCCAAAACACGGCTAACATCGACAGCACTTACAAGTTTATTCTAATCTCAAAGTGTATATTTGCATTCTAAAAATAGGGACTTATGTTGCACATGCATGTGTGTTCAAACCACAGCTTTATTGTCGGTGAACATGCTCGGCATAAGAAATATATATACAGCAAAATGACAATGGCATCAGCATTAAGCAGACACGCATGTACTTGTTTTGAACCAAACCATTAATTCAGCTTAAAGAACATAATGACCGCATCCCCTAACAATAACTTACCAATTTCACACATTTTTTAGGATACAAGTACAGAACTAACTAGTTTTGTAGTTTAGGGCTTCATACCTGTCTATCTTTATTGCAGATTCATGTTTCTCTTCCTCTTTGTTTTTTTTATGAAATGAACATGCATGCACGTCTGTGTATGCAAAGAATGACCAAATTTACCTGCTAATACTTTGAATGATACAATGATGTTAAGACATCATGCAACTGCAGACTGTTTGTCATCGTGATCTTCAAGATTCAAAGCACGGAGCAGCTTTGACCATGACTCTGGGATTCCTCCAGGAAGATCAAATTCTAACAACTTCCCACGACTGCGGTAGAAATCCTCTACAGGTCGAGTCTGTAAGAAAAATTGTAATGCATCAGGCAATTTCCCTCCATGTAATTACAAGATGCCATATTTGGAGGCTAGATTACATCTAGTAATTTCAGAACATACAAATTATACCCCAGAAACTCCAATTGATAGTAAACTAAATTCTCGAGAATACAATGTAGAAAAATACAGCAATGAAGAAATACCATCGCCTGGTATATGCGAAGACGTTGCTTAACAACTTCTTCAGTATCATCAGGTCGAGTAATAAGCTTGGATGCACATTGAGGAGGAGGAGGAAGTGGAGCCATGTACATCCCAGGCCTCCCGTTCTCAGCCTTGATATCAATAGAAGCCACATTATAGTTTCCTCCACACTCACTACAAATCCTTCTTCCAAGACATTTTGCAAGCAATGCTTCTTCACGAAGCTTCAGGTTAATCACTAAGTCAATGTCTGTCACGTCCTCTAATATTTCCTAAGAAATAAACAAAATAAAATAGTAGACTACATAGTTAGGGATTTACTAGTAATTGGCGAAAAAAATAAAATGGAACTATTTTACATGGTAAACATGTTCAACAATGCAACCATTATGCTTCCTGACAATATGTTACAATTTTTGGAGGGAGGGGGAGCTACACCAATTCAACACAAAAGTACGAAACATATGCTTAGCTGTCCATTAAAAAAGAAAATAACTCATTCAATTTCAATTTTATATATATATATATAAAAGCTTTCAATTTGATGAAACAAAGCTGCCAACAATACAGCAACTTTGACCATATGAAGTCAGCAAAGTTTTCTTTAGTTGTATTGTGGTAAAATGCTATCGAGTGTGTGCCAAAGAAAAAAGAACAACATGCACCATCCAACTTACTATAGGCCCGGTGGCAATTTTATTCATCATTGAGTATATGAAAATAACAACTAAAACAGATGCAAAACATGACATGAAAAAGAAACATAAACACAAGCATGGAACCAACACACAAAAATGTCAAAATCTATATAAAGCCAGTCAGAAAAACTTAAGAACATTCATCGATAGTGGATACACAAATTGTCAGGTCTCACTTGAGTAAGTTACCAAGAAGCTATCAGATGCTTTTAGAACCAAAAATAATGACTGGAGTTAACACATGCATTTTGGCAAAAGCTTTCAGCAATGACTATGCAAAAGGATCAATGCATGTATTTTTCCTACCAATTCTTTTACCAGTGCCTTCACTAACATTCTTATTCCCCTGTATTAAAGTCAAATTAACCTTTAGCTGGAAGCAAAATATTACAGAAAATTATCAAATAAAGCACTTACCGCTTGCCTTACTGTCCGAGGAAAACCATCAAGAATGAACCCTGATTCACCTTTAGCTTCTCCCATTTCAAGGCGTTTGGAAAGTAAATCTATTATAATTTCATCTGAAACTAATTTGCCTTGGTTAACAATCTCCTTTAGCTGCCAAGTGTATAATAGTAAAAAAAAAAGGAGATGATTTTTCAAGTCCAATTTCTTCCCACAAACCACAAGAATATCATGATGTTCAAATTGCAACAAAAGCAAAAACCAGTTACAGCTTAAAAAGTAAAAACAACACAAAATTACATCCAACTAATAACATTCACTAGCACTTTCTTCATGAATTCATTAAGGCTTCATTTACTTATTGCTGTTACTATTTGTTTTTTTCAGTTTTTTTTTAAGGTTGGTAATAAAAAAGGTCAAGTATTTGTATACCCTTTTACTATAATTAAAAATGCAATTTGGTCGGTGTATCATAGGACTAAGAGTAATTCAATTCATGTACATTTGATATTTGATGCAAACAAGTATAATTGATAACAATTTTAACAAAAAGAACATCTAAAATGCTGACCTGTACTCCCAGCATATGACAAAATATACATACTTGTCAGATTTCAAGAATTCACATCAGCATTTAGATGGTTTTCTATTAATACTGTTATTAATTTACTTCTTGTTTGCAGCTATCAAAGTCCACAGACTAAATTACTTAATTCTAAAGGTACTACAAATTTGTTAACAAAGTTAATGAGAAACCATCTAAAATGCTGAATTGAACTTCAGGAATCAACAAAACATATGTATTGTCAGATTTCGGGAGTCCACATCAGTATTTAGATTGTTATCAACGTTAATTGTTTTCTGTTTGCAGTGATCAAACGCCATGGAGGACAAGATTACTTAATGCTAAAGTAAAACCTCTGTACTTTAAGCTAAACAAGAAAACTCATATGCAATAAAACAAAAGTAAAACTCGTTTATCAAAAGGACTTGATCAAGTTAAAATGTAAGATGGAACCCTAAAAGAAGTTAAATCCCAACCTTCTATAGAAGAATTGAAAGACGAAACCCTAAAAGAAGAGATTGGACCTGAGAAGAAAGGGGACCGGAGGAAGCGAGCTCATCACGGACGAGATCACCGGTGGCGATGTGAGGAACACCGAGAAGATTCGACAACCGAGAGGCATAGGTTCCTTTTCCGACGCCGGGACACCCTAAAAACACCCACTGGACATTTCTACCCTTCGGTTCCCTCTTCAGAGTTCCCAAAGCGGCTGGTTTATTACAGTTGAGGTCAGTTTCGGGATCTAACGTCGAATAAGAGGAGGAAAAGGAAGGATAGAGAGCTCGCATTAGGTAAGAGAATGTTGCAGCGACGGCGATCGGTTTTGCGGCAGCCGTGGCAGCGGCGGAGCAACGGCTAAAAACCGCCATGGTAAAGGAAAGGGCTTGTTTGGTTGTGTGGGGGAAAAGGAAAAGTAGGCTTTGAACACCTTTTATATTGAAGCTGGATGTCGGCGGCCTTGAAATGAGAACACGTGGGGAACGTGCAAGAGTTTGACTTTTTAAAATTTGACTCGAGATTATTTATTATTTTAAAAATAAATATACTAATTTTTTATTTAACTTAAAAAAGGTAAATTCTTATAAATATTGATGTTAGAATTTTTTTCCCCAAAATATTGTTGGTATTTTAATTTCTAAAATATTAAAATTTTAACAGCAAAATTAAAGATAAAACCAAAAAAATCCGTTTTTCAAATATTGAAGCATGATACTGCTGAAAGACGGAACTAGGAGGCTCCGACTTTAACTCTGCCCTCCCATTCAAGAAGTGCACAGTCAGCACAGTAGTGTGCAGGCAGAGCAGAAGTGTAGCAGTCAGCAGGGCAGGGCAGTGTTGAATGGCTCATCTTCATGCTTCAATATTCGAAAAAACTGTTCAAAGACAGATCCTCTTAGATTCACCTTTAATTTTATTGTTGAAAGTTCACTATTTCGGGAATTAAAATCCCAATAATAATATTTTAGGGAAAAAATCCCAATATCAATATTTATAAAAATTTTCCAAAAAAAAAACTTAATTTTTTTTAATAACTCGGGTAAACGAGTAGTATGGATATACTCTTAATTATTATATATTAACCTCTTAATCACTGTGTTGAAAATATTAGTATTCGAATTCGTGACCTTTAGAAATAAGATCATTCTCTTAATCATTGAAATAAAATAATTTTGACTAATAATTCTTAATTTAATCAATAAATATTAATTATATTGCTAAAATATATTGTATTCTCGAGAGTTATTTTTTTATATTTCAACGTCAGAAATAATTTTGAGATCAAATAATTGAGAAAATATCAAAAATATTTATATTTTTTTATCTTATATAAATTTAAATCTTGATAGTTAATTTAAAATATACAAGTTCACTAAGTACATGTTGTAAAATATTAATTTAGTAAAGAAAAATTTTGAGTTTGAACCGATAAATTTTACTTTGCATCATCCTAATTTAATTTAATTTTTATTTTTTAAATAAAAATCCAAATCGAATAAATCCGTTCTATTTTTTAAAAAATATGATCGAATTAATACTAAATTCTTAAGTAAATAGATTTTAAAAACCAGTGTATTTATAAAAGAAACATTTTAAAGTAAAATAAAACAAAAAACAAAATATTATAGTTCAATAAACTTGATTAAATAATTTATTTATGTATTTACGAAAAAATTATATTATGGGTCAGTCCCACTACCCGTCTATGGGATCAATCAATAAAAACTGTTCACTTCATCAATTTTTTCATGTCATAATTTTCTTCCAAGTGAATCTTCACTTGAAAAATTAAAAAATAATGAGGTGGACAGTTTTTATTGGTTGGTCTCATGGATGACGTGGTGGACTGACCCATGATATAATTTCTCGCATTTATGACTTCAAATTTATCATCCAATCCATTTTTACAAATTTAAAATTTTTAATAAATTTTATATAATTTATGAAGTTTATTTTTTAAAATTAAATTTGTGATGTGAGAATTAGATTTACAGATTTTTTAAGACGTAACTCGAATACTATCAAAAGTGCTTTTAATAAATAAAATATCTATTTTAAATATTTTAATATATATATAAACAAAGATATAAAACAATTATATTCAAAAATAAAAAATTTAAATTTTAAAAATATTTTTCGAATCAACCTGAAAATCACTTTTGACTGAAAAACTATATATTTTATATATTTTCTTTTATCTCAAAATCACTTTTAAACCCAAAAGCACTTTTTAATCCCGGAACTCGATTGCCGCAACAAAGTATTTAAAAATTAAATATTTTATGGTGAAATTGCTCTTTAATCCCTTAAATACATATATAATTCATTATTGACCCCTCTTAAATTTAAATTTTTTAAACGACTCAATAAATAGTGTCGAGTTCCGACACCAACACTAAGTCCGAGTAACAAATTTTAATCAACATATTAGAAGTAGAGGTGCTTATCGAGCGAGTCGATTGCAAGTTGGGTATTATTCGATTTGTGCTCGTTAAAAAATTTTGTTGCTTGACTCGACTCGTTGCTCGTTAAAATTGTATTCGACTCGTGCTCGTTAAGCTCATTAAAAACTTACCTTATTTTTAAAAATAAAATTAATAATACTATACAAACTACAACATTTACTTGTTTAGGGGAAAGTGAACATCAAGAGTAAACACCATAGACTTTGGCAAAATATAGTTTGATCAAAATCCATGCAAACCTTCAAATACAATGAAAGGTCTAACAAATGGGATCCAGAAGCAAATCACATCACAAATATATATATATATATATATATATGAAAACTTACATGATAACTTCACTGCCCATGTTCGTGGTTAAGAAAAACTTGGAAGTACATGGTAGACTAGGCTTGCCAGAATGCGATAGATGTCGTTCAGCTACATACGATCAACCTTGTCGTCGTCGTCGTCCCCACTGATTCCATCTCCGGCATGCCTGTGACCAGATTAATTAAGCAGATACGAGTTTAGATGTTTCATGTAGGCACATATACTGATAGTATGTTCTATGGTTACATGACTAGGGTGGCTTGTTTTATACGACAACCTCGTTTGAAATTTGTCCGACAAATTAATAACATTATGTGATGCCGAGGTTTAAGGGACGCGGTCATATTACTACGACCGGATAAAAAAACTTTAAAAGGTGTTATGGACAGAAATATAAATTCCATAGAATTCGTATCGGTTCTAGAAAACATTGAAACAGTAGGCAAAGATTCATTTTAGCAGGGTTGAGAGACGAACCGCCAAGAAGAAGTTAAATTCCTGGCCTTTCTGTCCAACTGGAGATTTTCGAGGGCAGTTGAAGCTCCTCGAATCACATCTTCATCATCATCATATTTCCAACTATACTCGTCTTTCCTGTAGCCAGACATGGAGGAGCCTGCTCTCCTATCTATTTGTCAAAGTTATCAGATGATGGGAAACAACAACCGAGTAGATAAGCGAATGTTAAAACAATAAATATGATAATCACTTACCAGATGAATGTGAAACAGGGACCGGCCTGCCATAAAAATGCTAAAACTAGTCAGCTTTTAGAAGTATTATGAAGCAAAACGGGAAACGATAAAGACGAAGAAGCAGGATATGGAATTAAGCCAGCACCTGCCTAATGGGGGCAAGCCCCCAGCAACAGTAGATGACGAGGGTCTTCTTGTGTTACGAGACTCCGAACTAGATGATTCAATGTCTTGTGATCTCCTTCCAGCTCCTCTTGCTTGGGATAAGTTCTGACAAAATGTGATTGGCAGCCATGAGCATAGTTTTGGCACAAATTATGAACATTTAAAACTGAAAATATGTCATCGAAATATGGGATAAGATTGCAGACATCAAACTAACACAAACTAAAAAATGATGATATGAATCAAATCTCAACTTCTGCACACGCCAAACTCCCTGGTATAAAGAAAGCAGAAACTAAATGCTTAGGTTACAAGAAAACCAATAGTTCTTAGTAAAGCCGCATATTCAGGACCGGAAACTTGATATATAATGACTTTTGAATCCTGCTACAATGGGAATAACAATAGAAGGAAAGATGATTGCTTGATTTCTCTTATAGAATATGTAGGAGTTTACTTTAATAATTTAAGATTAATCTTAATTTAACTTAAAAATATGTTTCTGAAATTCCGCACTGTCGTTTCCAAACAAAAGACGGACTTGCTAAGTTCTGTTTCCTTTTAAAAGATAACCATTACAGAAACAACACCAATTTACAGTAAAACACATCCTTCTCCGCATAGTGTTCAACATCCGTCCCTTTAGTTCATTCCAGGATATTCAGAAATTACACCTCTTGACACATCAGTTATCTCAAAAAGACGTCAAACCGGAAAAGAAAGCTAGGTTATACAAGGTTAGCCGAAAAGAATTAACATCGTTCACGATACATTAAATAAGATTCCAAAAAACACTTATCACAGCTAAAAATCAAACAAAATGGCATACAAAAACACTAAAATGACTCGTACTTCACATGTCAAAGACCTCATGCAGTTGAAATATTTACAACCGAAATCAACTAACCTCGAACTTCAAGAAGCCTTCAAGAACATCCAGAAGCAAAGGTCCACTATCCCCATTTCTGTTAAGATCATAACCATTTTTGCTACTAAATTCTTTCAACTCAGTTTTCCATGAGTCTTTTTGCTACATGTAAAAGAAGAACAAATATCCAAATGATTCGCGTGTAAGCTTCACAGAAATAAAACCAACAAAACGTTCAACAATAATACATTGAAAATTACTTTATTACCAAATTGCATTCTGGCTGATAAACTTTGAAAGTGTGGTTTAGCTGTGACCAGTCTAAGTACTCGCATACTAGCGCAGTTATCAATCTTCCTGCATTTGGAAATTCAAGGTGCACATTATAGAGATCACAAAAAGAAGATTTAGAGAAGATTTTGAAGACATAACAGATGCAACATGAGACCGTGTTTACAATTCCAAACGAAATGGTTAAAGACCCTAAAGATTACAAATGCAATTATAAAAAGATTAATAACCAAATAAAGGTAGGGCCTAGGGGAATCATCTACCAAGGAAGAAAAAAGAAAACTAGATACTAAATCAATCGTTTTTCAAAATGAAAGAGGGCCAGCAGAAAAAGCAGGCCGTCAATAACTACAAATAACAATATATAACAAGACTAAAAATAATGGACTGACCAGAAGGAGAAGCATGAAGTTGTTTAGCACGATCATTGCAACTACCCAATAAAGCAGGAGGTAAACCTTCTTCTTTTTCAATAACTCGATCCTCCTCTTCTATTGCCTCGAAGACACTTGCCCTGAGTTCAGCCTAGTAGTGGCATAAATGCAAAAGAAAGATTATTCAAGTGCCTAATTCACTGTAAATTGAAATACCAAGTACATTAACATTAAAAGACAGAAAAAAGGCGAAACAAAAAAAAACAAAACAAATAGGACACTTAACAAGCAAAAACTTCAAGATAATAATACCATTAATATATGTCAGCTAGAACACACTAATGACTTTGTTAGATCTGCACTACTAATTCCCCTTGCCTCCTCCCAGAAAGGGGGGGGGGGGGGATCCTCCCTCGTTTCCCCATATTTGCAAGCTCTAAACAGAGGCAAACAAGGAAAATGATTTTCCGGCACTCCTGTTAAAAATCCAAGAATGAATTCGACACACGTCACTAACCAGGCTCAACATTTCTGAAACTTCAGGACATGACTTCCTCTTCTGTTTCTTTAGAAACATCTCACTCACAAACTTCCAAGTTCTGAAACCAAATGTGTATACTCGAAAATAGATATTCCTCGTCTTGCATTCTTCCCCTACTCAATCAGCCGAAATGAGAAACCCTTTTCCTTGGCAACTACTAAATGGTGTACCGATACCAAACTTAGCTTCCCCTCCAAAAACTAAACCACCTTCCTATAAACCCCCAAACTAAAGGCAGCTGCAGCAAATTAAGAAATTTCCTTTTCCCCCTCTAGCTTCTAATGCAAAGAACTATGCACACATTTTCAGAAATTAGAATTCGAAACTATAAATGTTGACTAAAATCCCTTGCAAAAAGGCCCCTGAAAACTAAAACATTCCAGATTACAATTCAACAAAATTAACAGAAAATCAACTTATCAAACAAGACCAAAGAGAAAATTTCCAAGCTTTCAAGTATGCCACAATCCCACCTCAATACTCAAAAGGGGGAACAATTAGCATTTCCAATTTACCTAATTTCGCCCCCCAAACACACACTCAAATGTTTTCAGAAACATTGACATTTCAAATTTAAGGTCCCTAAGGAACAGCCAAAGATCTAAAATCCGAATTTACACATTCAATGATTCGTAAAGGTAGATTTTTTTTCCAACAAATATCCAATATTCAAAGAGAAATCATAAGTTTATATCCTGAACACGAGATTCAAAGCCAAAAGAGGACATTTTCGCTCAATTTTAAATTAACAGAGCCAAATTCCTCAACTCGAGAACCAACCCAGAAATTCCAAACGAACAAAACAGAAGCTAAAATAGAAAACAAATTTCTTACCCGGATCTTAGCAAGAACCCCTTTCTTCTCAAGGGTCCGGGTAACTAGGGTTTTCAAATCCATCATCTCTCTCGTGTAATCATCCATCGTTTTGTTTGTTTCCCGAGAAAATTAAGAACCACAACAAAACTTTCTTTTTCTCTGCTTAAATGTCTCGAAGAAAAAGAAATGAAACTGTCCTGGACGGTAAAGTGTGATCTTGGCCGTCCATTTTCATGATCTTGTCTCTGATAGATGATTCAAACTTCAGAGATAAAAAGTGTGATCTTGGCCGTTAATTTTCTGATCTGATGCTTTTAGAATAGATCCAACGGTTGGGAGACTTTAAGTTTCACTGTTTTTTTTTTGAAAATTAGTTTCACTGGTTGTTAGTTGTTTATTAATGGTGAGTAAATAATCCATTAAATTTAACTAGAATTAATAAAAAATTATTTATTTTATAATTATTTTATTAATTCATTTTTTTAAATATGTATGCCGGTTTAATTATTCATATCCGGGGTGATAGGTTGTGTCTTTTAGTAATATCATCTTTTAAGTTTAAATTTATGTTCTCTTACTAAAAGAATTCCTCCATAGCGATGATAACGGGTCGAGTTGGGTTATGATTTTGATCGTTTTAATTTTAACCCGAAATTTAAATTTTCTGATTCAATCTCGATTCGATTTGATTTTAGTATTTTTTATTTTTGACCTGACCTAATATCATAAATTCGTAACCCAATCTCGATATGACTCTGATATTTTAATAAAAAATTGAATAAACTCAACCCGACCCGAATAAATCAATAAAAATATTAATATATATAAACATATCGGATTGGGATTTTCACCCTAAAACCAACCTAATCTCGACCCGATTTTATTTTTTAATCAATTGATAACCCGACTCGAACATAACTTTTTAAATAAAAAACGACCCCGATAGAATCGGATCGGGTCGGGCCGAGACCCGACAACGGGTCAAATTGACATCCCTATTCGTCTGATACAATTACTTCTTTATCATTAAAAAATGTCTTTTTGGGTTAAACACTTCATTTTTGGATGTAAAAATAATCTTTTAAGTGATTTTTTACCAATCTTAAAAATTAAAAATTTTAGTTTTGCGTAAAAATTATTTTAGATGTAAAATTATTTTTTATTCTTAATTATTAACACTAATATATTAAAATAATATTATATATAATAAATATTATATTAAATTAAATTAATATTTTAATATTAAATACAAATGGTTATTAAATATATAAAACATATTAATTATTAAAATAATATTAAAAAATTATCATTTTATTTCATATCCTTAATTATTAACATTAATATATTAAATACTACTAAAAATAATAATTATTATATTAAATTAATATTTTAATAGTAAATATAATTATTAAATATATTAAATATAATAATTATTAAAAAATTATTAAAAATAATATTTTATAAAATCGGGCTTAAATGTAATTCATATTTATTTATTTTTATATTATAATATTATGTCTAAAATGAATTTTTGTTTTTAAAAATATTTTTGACAGTAATATCAAACGTTAAATTTTATAATTAATTTTTAAAAGACATAAAGATAATTTTAACCCTTAACGTTTGTAGTTTTTGTCGTTTTGGCCCTTATTCTTTTTTGGGGATAAATTTAGCCCTTAACCTATATCTTTTTTGACAAATAGCTTATTTTTTAACTAGCTTGATGACTGGACCGTTAAAAATTTAACGATGATATATATATGGAATATAATTTTAAATAACATGGAATGTAACCTATCCAATACATATATATATGGAATATAATTTTATTCTAATATAAGATATAAAACAATTAAAATTCAAATAAAATATTAAAAATTAATTAATTCTAAAATAAAAATTATAAAACATTCTTAATCCAAACTACGATAAAATCAAAATCTTATTCGAATTGTGTTTATATTTTTTATTATATTTTAAAATTAAAAAATAAATAACATATTTTTTAAAATTTCTACATAATTATTGTGACACAATTGTCTCATGAAAACCTTTTCCCCGTGAATTTGATTTATTGTATATAACATTTAAGATTAAATGTGATGGATTTTGTATTATTTAAATTATTGTCTAGAATTTGACATTTAAAATATTTGTTATATAATAAAAAATGAAATATTATATTAGTTTATAATATTTTATTTATATAATATTATTCCCGTTATTTTTTATTTGTTCATACATCTCAAATAAAAAATAATTACAATACACTATGATTACAAATTCTAAAATAAAAATATAAATACAATTCAAATAAAATTTTGATTTTATCGTACTTATGGTTAAAAATGTTTAATAATATTTTATTTTAAAATTAATTAATTTTAAATATTTTATTTGAATTTTAATTGTTTTATATTTTATATTAAAATAAAATTATATTCCATATATATATATGTATTTGATAGGTTACATTCCATGTTATTTAAAATTATATTCCATATATATCATCGTTAAATTTTTAACGGTCTAGTCATCAAGCTAGCTAAAAAATAAGATATTTGTCAAAAAGATATAGGTTAAGGGTTAAATTTATCCCAAAAAAAAATAAGGGTCAAAACGACAAAAACTATAAACATTAAGGTTAAAATTGTCTTTATGCCTTTTTAAAATTATTTTTAAAACTATATTTTAAAAACAACATCAAACTAACCTTTAATCTATGCGAAGTTTAAGGTTTCTTGCCACAAAAGCATGTACAAAGAACCCAATGGGACTAGTATAAGGGGAAAAAATAGCCCATTATTTTATTAATTTTATTATATCTCAAAAAAAAATAGTAATTTTGAATAAATAAATTGATTTGATATTTAATTTGGGTTTAGAATTTAGATTATGTCTTCCTTAAAATAATTTTTTTAAATAGTTTTGGTTTTAAAAAATTAATTTTTTTAAATAAATGAAAATGATTAAATTGAAAAATGATATTTCATGAGCAATTAATTTAAGATTTAGAGATTTAGTCTAAAATTTATAATTTAAATTTTAAAATTTAAAAATCAGAACTTGATATTTAAAATTTAATATCTAAATTTAATTTTTAAATTAACATACTTTTAAAATATTTTTTTTATCGATAGTGTATAAAATAATAAACCTATATAAAATATCCTAAAAATACAATTTTAGTATAATTATTTTATGCAATTTTTTTAGGGGTGTTCAAACGATCGATTAAAATGAATTAATCGATTAAACTGAATTAATTTGATTAAACGGTCGGTCATCAAACTTTGTTTGATCGGTGAGTGTTAATTTTTTTTTTCAAAGTTTGGTTAATGATTAATTCGGTTCGAAATAGGTTCATTAACCGAATTAACCAAAATTTTATATTATATATATTTTGTCTCTAAACTTTTAAAAATTATAAATTGATCATTAAATTTTATCAAATTAATATAAAATGATAATTAAATTTATTAAATTATTAAAAATCATTATTTTTTTAATATTTATCAGTAATTTATAATATAGAATAATTAAATAATTAATTTATAATAATTAGATAAGTTTAATGGTTGTTTTATATTTTTAAAAGTTCAATGGCTAAAAAAACTATTTTAATATTGTTGAGTGATCATTTGTGTAATTTACCTAAAATTTTGTAATGATTTTCGGTTAATCAAATTAACCGACCGAATTAACCGAAATTTGTTAAGTTCGATTAATATATTTTAAAAAAATTAGTTCGATTAATGGTTAAAGATTTAAAAATCGATTAATTTAGTTTTTGATAATTCGATTTAATTAGCGACCGAATTACCCGTTTGAACACCCCTAACTTTTCCGTTTCCGGCCCTCTTGGGTTGGACTTGGGCTAACGTCTGTGCCTGCCTAAGTGAAGGCTAAAACCATGTTTGAGTAAATTAGATTGAGAATGACATTTTCATGATAAGTTTATATAATATTCGATTTAAATTCATCGGTAAATAAATTAAATACCAATTACTATAAAAGAGTTAATGGTAACATACGTCCCAAAACTATTATATCGTTTTAAATTAGTTTGTAAACTTTTAATTGTTTCGGTTTCATCCATAAATTATGAATTCTATTCTAAATTAGTTCACAAACTTTTAAATGTTTTATTTTATCTCAAAGGCATAAAGTCAAAAATACCCTTGATGTTTAACTGAATAGCCATTTTATTCCTTATTTTTAGAGCAATTCAACCATCTATATTTCATGTTGGGTCAAAATAACCCCTCGACAAATAAAAAATGTTAGAAAACTGACGGTAATAGTTTGAAATGACTTGATATAACGATAAGTCGACAGGAAAATTTATTTTATATTTTATATAATTTTATAAAATTATTTTTTTTATATATAACATTTTTTTTCAAGCAAACATATTTGTCTATATAATATTGCCATGTCAACGTGCATTATCATGTAAATTTGTCACGCCATTTCAAGCTATTTAGCGTCAGTTGATTGATTATTTTCATCTGTAGAGATATCATTTAGATCCAAAACGAAACATTGAAGGTTAAATTGCTCTAAAATTTAAAGACTAAAATAATTTTTCAGTCAAACGTTACGAGTATTTTTTAGTTTTATGTCTACCTCTAACTATTTATATATGTTAATCACTACATTGTTAATAGAATATTTAAAAATTGGTAATTGCATGTACTAACATGTATTTTATGATATTAAGATATGATATAAATAATAATTAATGTTATATCATGTCTCTCTAAATCGAGAAATTATATTACGGGTAAATCTCATAATGTGTTTATGGGACCAACCACAAAAAATCACTCATTTTATTAATTTTTTCTTGTCATATTTTTTCCAAATGAATCACTTGAAAAAACTGTTTTTAAAATGAATTAACAGTAAATACGAGTGAAGATTCACTTAGAAAAATATAACATAAAAAAGTGATGAGATAAACGATTTTTAGTGGTTGGTCCTATAGATGACGTGATAAGACTTACCTATGATATAATTTCTCCTCTAAATTATACAAAAATTAAAATTTCTTTGGTTTTTTTAAAATCTATTTATAAATTTTCCCATGTTTTAAAGATTTATTATTTTATTTATATCCAACATTAATTATAGTTAATGTCACACAAATTATTATATAATACTATCGGTGTTTGTACGACGAGTAACAATTTGTATAAAAAACATGATCAGTAAATATTAATAATTTAGAGATAAAATTAAATTATTTAAAATTTAAAGATAAATTTAAAATTAAAAGTTTAAAGTTATAATAGAAAAATAATATTTAAAAATTTGAGATTAATTTAAAATATGAACCATAATTCGAGAATCTAAAATAATAAACCATTTCAACATAAGATATTAAAATTTACATTGCTTTAGAAACAAACAAGCAACCTAATCTCTTCCTAGTCTTGACCCTGAGTATGAACGGTTCAAAGATTTTAAAGATACTGTATAATTTATTAAAATAAAGTTTTTAATTTATTAAAAATATTATTATCTTTAAAGGTTTGGGGTACATATAATTTGTTTAAAAATATATAAGTTTTTTTCTTCTTAAAGAAAGCTTGATAAAAATATTATTAGATTATTCTCTTGAATAACAAAAAAAATTAAATATTAAAAATTTAAAAATCAAATATCTTTAGTTTTTCACACAATTTTTTTTATATTTTAAGTTTCAGATAATTATTATATATACAAATATAATTATATATTTATATTTCTATAAATATTTAATTTTTTATTTTTTTCGCTCCTTTTCTGGGTTCTTGCCATCGCTCTTACTATGTTTATTCAAAACCTACTGACCCTGAACTCATGATATTCTTGGCTTTCAAGATCATAAAATATAAACTTTCCGATCAATAACTCGGCCAATGTCTTACATCTATTCAGAACCCCGAATATCGAACAATATCCATTCGATGTTCGGGGTTCAGCCAACATCTTATATCTATCCAGAACCCGAACATCCGTTCAATGTTCGGGTTTGGTTCTATTTTCAACACTTTGTTTCAACGCCACTTCGTCATTCAGTATTCGAACCTCGTTAGTTCTTGCCCCTCTCTCTCTACTTAGTGTCCTAGAACGATATGCGATCTTGAACAGACAACAACCGCTCGAATGGTTTTCGACAGGGCGAATCTCACTCGTACAACTTGGGATTCTCGTGTCTGATCACACTACAAGAATCAGTGCTCGTACTGTAAATAGTGTAATAATCGAGTCCCTGCATATACGGTCGATATATGATCGAGTCAAGTAAAATAATTTCGAGTTAATAGAGTTAAAAAGTTATAATTTATAACTAAAATTTTATTAAAAAAATCCGAGTCAAGTTCATGAAAATACAGTCTAATTATTTGAATTTTTATTCAAATTTAATTATAAATATTTATAATGATACTAATTCAAATAATGTCCTTATGACATGGCCTTTATAAATAAAATAGAATATTTATACATTTAAACTATATGTTATTCATACATTTTTTTTAATTAGTCATAATTGATTTTTATCGGGTTTGAACCTAAATCCTAGGCGTGAAAACAATGTAGGATAACCACTAGGCAAACACAATCTTTTGATATAAACCACTAGCATTTTGTATATATGTATTGTTTGTGATAATTGTTTCTTTATATTTATTTTTTAGTTTAATTAAAAATAATAATTAAATTATTATATAATAAATTAAAATTTAATAAAATTTTATTTATAAACCCTATACCTTAAACCTTAAAGGTTAAACCCTAAAACTTAAATCCTAAATTCATTTAAACTCTAAACCATAAGCCCCAAACCCTAAAACTTAAACCATGAATTCATTTAAACTCTAAACCATAAACCCTAAACTCTAAAAATTAAACTCTAAATCTTAAATCCTAAAAGTTTTAGGGTTTATCTTTTAGGTTTAGGGTTTAGAGTTTAAATAAAATTAGGGTTTAACTTTTAGGGTTTAAATGAATTTATGATTTAACTTTTTAAAGTTTAGAGTTTATAAATAAAATTTTATTAATTTTAAAATTTTAATTTATTATATAATAATTTAATTATTATTTTTAATTAAATTAAAAATAAATATAAAAACAATTATCAAAAACAATACATATATACAAAATGTTAATGGTTTATATCAAAAGATTGTGCTTAGCTTAATGATTATCCTACATGACTTCCATACCTTAAACTTAGGTTCAAACACCTGCAAAACCAATTTTGTTGGATTTTGTTTTTCTCCTTTAATCAGGGGGTGACATTTGTTACCATCTAATTAATAATTATATTATTTTATTATAATAAAATTAGAACTAAATTAAAAAATGTATAAATATCAAAAAAATAAATATGTAATTTTTCTATTCTATTTTAACGGTCACATCACCAGTCCGTTAATTTTTAAAGGTCGGTGGTTATTTCGATATCATTTTAATAACTGACCTATGTATTTGATGCTTTTTAAAATATTATGATCATTTCGTTATCAACCCTATAATACGATAATTATCTGTGTAATTTACCCTAAATTTAAATCTAAATTTGAAAGTTACACCTATTGCATCAAACACGTGATTCCTGCTCTTTCACACTCAACAACTGGGACCTCAAAGTACAATTTTATTTTCCAAATTTTAATAATATCTTGTCTTATTCAGGGTTTATGATTATATGTTTTTAAGACAAGGGTGGATCTTGATGTAATATTCTGGGATGCACAATGAAAGTTTCCAAAATTTTTGGAGACACAGTCAAATGTTTTGAATTTTTTAGAATTTTATGTTTTTTTTTTTGGATTTCAGATCAATTAAAAGTAGTTTGATTTCATTTAAGTATGTTCCGAGTTTAAGATATTGTACATATAAAAAATTTTATTAGGAGACTCTTCTACCAAAACTAAGGGCGTTCAAAACCGGCCCAATAGGTACCCATCAGCCTAATAAACTCATAAAATAAGTTTAAAAAATAAAAAATATATATTTAAATATAGTAATAATATAGTATTGATATTAGATTTATTGGACTGTTAGGTACCTATTGGGTCGGTTTTGAACACCCCTAACCAAAACTAAATAATATGCGATGTGAGTTAATCCGAATTAATCAGAACGAAACCCTAAAATCCGAAATAAAAAATAAGAAAAAGGAAAATATGATTGGTGGATAATGTGAAAGGAATTAACGTTGATAAGCAAAGTCGAGGTCCTACCACACAAGAAAAACGTTTCCTTTGATGAACCGACAGGATTAGTCATAAATTTAAGGTTATTAACCGATTGAATTGCGTCGGTATAATAATTATTGATATTTGATTTATAAATCGAATAATTTAAATATATAATCAAAATTTATTATAGAAAAGGACGGAACGTGTAAAGGACCAATAGAGACTATGACCCCTAAAATTTTAAAAAATTAAGATTATATCCTTCAATTTTTCTAAAAAAATTGCCATCACAAAATTTAATTGTTTCCATGTCTTTGGTTGATTTGGACATTTTCTTTTTATGGTGTCGGTTCAGTCTAGAAGATAAGGTAGCCCCCCAACCATACAATTAATTGAGCAATTATTATACATGGACCAGTCTCTTAAATTATGGGATAAATTACTTATTTAGTCACTTGTATTTTAATTTTTTTAGTTTTTTTCATTAAACATTTGAAATTTATTTTTAGTTGATCTATCTTTAAGTTCCTAACAGGGGTGGACAAGACCAGGTACCTAGCCAATTTGAATAGAATTGGTTCTGGTCTCGGTAACCACCGGTTCCTTAAAATTGAAACCGGTCTCGGTCACACTGGGTCCTAAATTTTAAGAATCGGTCTCGTTACTGGTGAGAACCGGTTTCAATATCGGGTACCCAGTCAATTAGTTTATTCTTAAAAAAATAAGTAATTGGAGAAAAAAATCAATCATCAATAATAATATTAAATAATAAAATTATAATATTGTAGGCTTGGAAATTAAAGCTTTAATACTAGTCATATTCATAATATTCATACATAAAGAAAAAAGTTTGATAAAAAAATAAACAAAAAAAAACAATAATGAATATTTAGTATTGGTCCTGGTCCTATTGGATACCCACCGGGTACCAAGTCAAAAAATAAAGATCTAGTCCCGGTCTTGGTCATAAATTTTTGATCCAGTCCCGATTTCACCGGAATCAATACAGATAAAAATCCATCAAGACTTACGGAGTCCGTGACTAAGACCGGATAATCGGGGGTTTACCCACTCTAGTACCTAACGTTGTTAAAATTTTATGGGTAACTTTATAAAAAAAAAGTATTGAAGTTTTCCTTCAAAGTTTTTTTTAGGCATAAAGATAATTTTAACCCTTAATGTTTATAATGTTTATTGTTTTGGCCATTATTCTTTTTTGGGATAAATTTAGCCCTTAAACTATATCTTTTTGACAAATAACTTATTTTTAACTACCATGATAATTGAACCGTTAAAAATTTAACGATGATGACATATCATATGCATATGATAATATATTTTAAATGACATGGCATCTAACTTATCAAATATACACACATATATATATGAAATATAATTTTATTATAATATAAAATATAAAATAATTAAAATTCAAATAAAATATTAAAAATTAATTAAATCTAAAATAAAAGGCTACTAAACATTCACAACCCTAACTACGATAGAATCAAAATCCTATCTTAAAAAAATATGAACATAGTTCAAAATTAATTATTTTTTTATAGTTAGGGTTGAGAATGTTTAGTAGTATTTAATTTTAGAATTAATTAATTTTTTAATAGTTTATTTGAATTTTAATTGTTTTATATTTTATATTATAATAAAATTATATTTCATATATATATATATATATGTATGTATTTGATGGGTTAGATGCCATGTTATTTAAAATATATTATCATATGCATATGACATGTCATCATTGTTAAATTTTTAACGGTCCAATTATCATAGTAGTTAAAAAATAAGCTATTTGTCAAAAAGATATAGGTTCGGGGTTAAATTTATCCAAAAAAAGAATAAATGTCAAAACGATAAAAACATAAACATTAAGTGTTAAAATTATCCTTATGCCTTTTTTTACTCTCTTTTATTTTATTGGTGTTAGAGTATTATATATCTCGATTCTATGGTAATCAAATTTCAACGATTATATATTAGATCATAATAAGATTAATTTGATTTGAATTTTATCAAATAAGATGATAAAATATTTTTTATTAATATAAGGGATCAAGCTGTCTAAGTTTAAACCAGATATTTAACGTCGACAAAAACTTCAACAACGCAAGCTATTTAGTATCACTTAATTTTTTTCATACTCATGATCCTAATAAAAATATTTATATATAAAAATATATATTTTTTAAAAATTAATTAACAATTATTATAAATAGATTGATCGAGTGATAAGAAATATATATTTTTTAGAACATACACATGATTTTGCATTAGGGTGTAATTTTTTTATAAAGTTATATTAGAATTTTAATAGTGAGAAATTATAAAATTTTAACCTATATAAAAATTTAAAATTTTTAGAGATATAATCATCAAGACACTCATGGATCTAGGAAGGGGTAGGAAACCCAAACACAATGGGTTTTCACTCGACCTGATCCGATTGAGTTAGATTTTTTGATAAAAAATTAGGTTTGGGTCGAGTTTGGATTTAGGGTGAAAAAAGTTTGACCTGACTCGAGATTAATAGTTTAATTTTTTTATATATTTTTAAAGATATTTGTACTAATGATCATTTTTTATATATTTTATACAATTAGATCAATAGATTGATTTTTTATAATTAGGTCGGTATTTTTTTATAATTAGATCTTTAAAATTTATTTTTTATAATTAAATCCCTAAATTTTAAAAATTTTAATAGCTCGGGTTGTTCGAGTTTTAAAGCTTAAAACTCATGTTGAATTTGGTCGGATTTTTTCACCCTAAACCCGATCAGGTCAGAATGGAAAGTATTAAAATTCGAGTTAGGTGCGAATGAACCGAAAATCCGACCCATGTCCATCTCTACACGGATCTATTCCTATTTATTTATGAAATGTTGTCCGCCCATGGTCGGCCGCCATGTGGACCGTCGCAAGGTGGCGGAATTTATTCAGTCAAATCTATACGCCATGGTTTGAAGTTTTATTTTGCTTTTCATGAGAATTCACACATGATGGACCGACAAAGGAGAAATAGTTGAATCAACAAATTCATGTCAATTTCATTATTTATTTATTTATTTATTTATTTTATAGCCACTTATATACAATTCATGGACGAAATAAAAAAAAATCAAAAATTAAAAGAAATAAAATATAATTAATAATAAAAATGAAAAAAAGAAAGTCTAAATGAATTGAAAATGAGGTTTAAGTAAATAATAAACATTAATTTTTTAAATAAAAATTAGAGTTATAGCCTCAAGGGATCAATCTATCCCTAATTCAATCTATTGATTGATTAATACAGATCGAATATTTTAGACTTATTATGGGTAGGGATAATCATGGTCTGGCTTAAATTTTCGGCCAACTCACACTTAACCTGAAAATTTAATATCTTTGTCCGAATACAACCTGACATTCGATGATACTTCATCGACTTAAATTTCAGAATAAAAATTTAAATTCGATTTGATGTAAATAATTTTTTTCTATTTTTATTTAATAAAATAAAAAATTAATTGAAAATATATAGAGGGGCATTATCATAATTATTATATTTTTATTAGACAAATTAAGAAGGTAATTGAAAATAGGAGCATTATAATAATTATCCCTAGATATTTAGAATTAAACTAAATTATTATCTTGGTCGGATATTTTTGCCCTAAACCTCAATCTAACTCGAACCCCTCCTCAAAAAACATGACCCAACCTAAAATTGATTTTTATTATATAAAACAATGATCTTATCTGATTAAATTAGATTAGATCAGGTCAAAACTTATCGAATCCAGATTGAACTTTTGATATTGTTTAGAGGATCTAATCTTTTATTTTACTAGACCAATTAATTATCGATGATTATAGACAGGACGGTAAAAAATTATATATAAATTTTTTAAACACAAGTTTGATTTTAAAATATATAATCTTTAATTTTTATTTAAAGATTTATATAATTGTATGAAAATACAACAACGTCACGATTGAACACATCTTTATTTTGAAAAATTATACAACTTGCGTCGAACATTGTTAAGTATCACTAACGTTAAATATTGTTGAACACTATTAAATTAATTAATAAAGATTAAAAATTTTAAAAAGTCGATATACAATTTTAAATTATTTAAAATAAAATTTTAATTAAAATAATTATATATTAAATCCTTAAAATAAACTTCTTAATAATATTTTTTGATTATTTTTTAAGTATCGATATTTATAAAATAAATATCAATACTTTATCTCAAAATAAAAATTTATCACAAATATAAATACTTTATAAAATATATATCAATACTTAAAAAACTATAAAATAAAATTATTACTAATAAAATTAATATTCTTAATTTATAAATAAAATTTAAAGTTTACTGTTTTTAACAGTAACTGTACTTTTATACACGTCAAATCCAAACCTAGCCTTGTTTTTTGTACTTTACCTAACAAAAATATGCAAACCCGCCCCCACCACCACCAAAAAAAAAATAGAATCTCGTCAAACTCGATATTCGATATTCGACGAATTTAAAATAGATAATTTTGTTATATTTTTTCTATAAAAGATAGAATCTCGTTAATTTTTTTTTATAACCAATGATAAAAGAAAATTTAATAATGAAAAAGGGAAAAAATTAAAAAGATTACATTTATTATATATAACATATGTATAATATAATTATTTCGAGCTTGTTCATGAACTTTTCGATTCGAGCTTGAGTAGGCTCAACTCGGCTTGGCTCGTTAAAGTCTCGAGTCGAACTCAAACCTGAATCAAACTCACTTAAATCGAGCTTTGATCGAGTTAAATCCAAGTAACTCGCGAGGTGACTAGGTTCATTATCCCCCCCCCCAAAAAAAAAGGCTCGGGTTCATGCTCGGCTCAAAAATTATATTATTAGATTCGGTTTAGACTCGATATTCGACGAATTCAAAATATTAGGTCCGGGTTCAAAACTCGTCAAGCTCGGCTCAACTCAAAATAGATAATTTTGTTATATTTTTCTATAAAAGATAAAATCTCGTTAAAAACTTTTTTATAACCAACGACAAAAGAAAATTTAATAATGAAAAAAGGAAAAAAATTAAAAAGATTAGTTTTAATATATATAGCATACGTAAAATATAATTATTTCGAGCTTGTTCATGAACTTTTCGAATCGAGTTTGAGTAGGCTCAATTCGGCTTAGCTCGTTAAAGTCTCGAGTCGAACTCAAACTTGAATCAAACTCACTTAAATCGAGCTTTGATCGAGTTAAATCCAAGTAACTCGCGAGGTGATTAGGCTCATTATCACCCTGATGATAACTACGTTACCTTCACTATTAACACGTTCATATCCTCTCCTCTCCTTTCCTTTGTTTCCATGGTTTCTTCTTCATTTCTTCTTCTTCCTCCTTTTTTGTTACTTTTCTTCTCTACAAATCAGATTCTAATTTATTTTCTCCTTCAAAGTTCAACATTTTCTTCTTCCTTCACTGTTAACCCATTTTTTTTAAGTTTGTTTTTGATCTTGTTTCCCTGGAAATACCATTTTGATTTCTGTAAAGTTTCTGCAGAAAAAAATATTTGTTTTGTTGGTTTTTTTAAGAGAAGAAGAAGAAGAAGACATGTTGGATCTTAATCTTGATATGTTCTCAAGCGAATCATCTTCCGATGAGAAAATCGACAAGAAGAAGAAGATGATGATGGCGTTAACTCAAATGGAGGATTCGGGTTCTTCGAAATCGTCGATCGTTGATGAAGATGTTCCGTTTTCGAACGACGCTTCGCCGGCGTTCGTTTTCGATATCTTACAGAAGGAAAAAGATGATGGCATTCGGCCGGACTTCGTGACTCGACAGCTTTTTCCGGTCACCGGAGAAAAAGTGGGTCTGGAGTTGGAGTTTGGAACAAAGGGTGCTGCTAGTAGACCCCAATGGTTGAATTTATCTTATGCTGAGGCCACGGGTGAGGCCGAGCTGACGACTGCTCCGATAAAGTCTCAACCGAAGAAGAGCCGCCGAGGGCCGAGGTCACGGTGCTCACAGTATCGCGGCGTCACGTTTTACCGGAGAACTGGCCGGTGGGAATCACACATATGGTAATATACATGTACAAAAATCTATTTTTTTACTATTTTTGGTAATATTCAAATGTAAATTATTCTCTTTTTGTGTGTGTGAATAGGGACTGTGGGAAGCAAGTATATTTAGGTAAGTTAAATGATTAATTTCGGTTAAGAAAACCAGCTTTTTTGAATAATTTTATGGATTTTTGGACGGAACATTTTAAAAAACGGTTACATCGTTCTTTTATAAAAATTGTATCGAAATATTTATATTTTTTAAGAAATTCGATATATATTAAAATTCTTATACTTTTTTGTAAGAAGTTCGATATATATTAAAATTTTTACACTTTTTGTAAGAAAGTCAGTATATATCGTTTTTCTTATAAAAATTATAAGAATTTTAATATATACCAAAATTTTTACAACTTTTATAAGAAAAACGACACAACCGTTTTATCCGTTTTTTTAAGACCATCGTCCGATAGAACTTCCTTTTCGGATACTTTGCTGATAAGGGTATGCTTCTTTGTTGCGTTGACAGGAGGATTCGACACTGCACATGCTGCTGCCAGGTGAGAATTTCGTTTAGGGACCCTTAAAAGCTAGTCGGAAAAGTTATATTGAAGGGACCCTTAATCTTTATTTTTTTTCATAGTACTAAAGTACGAATGTTTCGATTACGGATGTTATATCGTGATTTTTTTAAAAAGTCGATATATTTTTAAATTACGATTGTAATTACGGTACGACTGTGATCTTAAAAACCGTTACGATGCTTTTATTACACCGCGTTGCAGCCACATTGTATGATGATTGATAAGTTGTATGCATCATATTTGTTTAAAATTTCAATTCAGTTTTAATCTTATTCAGAGCTTATGATCGAGCGGCAATCAAGTTCCGGGGAGTCGATGCCGATATCAACTTCAGTTTGAACGATTACGACGAAGACATGAAACAGATAAAGCACATGAACAAGGAAGACTTCGTGCACTCTTCGTCGACAAAGCAATGGATTCTTTAGGGGGAGCTCCAAGTACAGAGGGGTAACGTTGTATAAATGCCGTCGATGGGAAGCTCGAATGGGACAGTTTCTCGGAAAGAAGTGAGAATCCGATTCACCGAAGCTTTCTTCCGTTTGATCTTTTAGTTGTAATTGTATTGTCTGTTGGTCGATGATCGAGATTAGGTTTTTAGTTAAAAGGATATCGTGCCACCGTAGGGGTGGGAAGGTTGTATAGGGTGTGAAAACTATGATCCTTGCTTGCAGGTATATTTATCTCGGATTATTCGACTCCGATTTAGAAGCTGCAAGGCCTTTTATGATCATAATTTTATGAAATATGTGTGATTCTTATGGTTTTCGATTTTCGATTTTTGAATTCAGGCTGTATGATATGGGTGCCATGAAATGTAATGAAGGTGAAGCTATGACCAACTTCGAGTCGAGTTATTATGAAGGGGAGACTGCAAATACTAGAGGTATTTGCAGAATTCGGAGTCCGTTATTGTTATTTATTGTTTTAAACCGAGTTCTGAATCATTTTGATGTTGAATTTTCTTACACATTGATTGAACGCAGACAATTTTCAACATAATCTTGATTTGAGCCTCGGGATATCGGTGACTTCGGTTGCTCGAAACGGGAGCCACATTGCAGGGGGTTACCGTTTTCGTAACGCTGCTGGCACCGGAGAGAGGCTGCAGTTCGAGAGTTCTGCGTCTATGTGCATACAACCTCAACATGGTCCGACAATTGTAGCTAAGCACCCTCCGATGCTATTCGGTGTGTACACGCCTACTCTTTTACCATACGTCGAGGTACTTGCTTTCCATAATCGTCGTTGTTTCATCGGCTCCTCGCCCGTCGTTTCCGCAATTGTGGAACATAAAATAATGTTACGATATGATGACAGGGAAGGGCAATGCAGAAGAGAGCCGAAGCTGTTCCGTCGACCGGGCTCTCGAACGGCAATGGCAAATACAAGGGGATGGTAAAATTACCCTAACCCAAGATTCTCTTCGTCCAATGTTATTGCTTCACCGATTACTTCCGTTCAAAATTCCGACGAAATTGTTGCCTTGCAACACCGGCAACGTCCACAAAAAAACACTTCTCACTAATATAATCGTGGGTGTAACCCTTTAAATTTAACCTAATCTTTTAAGTTGAATCTTAGAAGTCAAGTTTAAAAAATTGTTGCATTTGTTACAAGTGTGTAATACAAGAACACCTTGTATTTGTTAATGTTGCAAAACTTAAAAATTCTGGCTTTCGTAATATTTTTGCGATCTCAATGTTACGTGATGTTATAATTGTTATTTTATAATTAGAGATTTAAAAAGCGTTTGTTGCACACCAACCATCTTGTTATAGTTAAAGGAATAGTTATTGTTCCCGAAGGTTATAGGTTCGAGTACCGGTAATACCAGTACAATGACTGAGTGATCAATATTTAATGAGTGAGAATATACTTTAGAACATATATTACCGTAACCATTGTAGCTAATTTATTATATCGCGGTTGCGGATATAATGATTACTACTGCAGTCATTTTGGGTGTTGCGGTAGTGAATTTTTTTAAAACTTACAACTTATTATAAATCAAAATAGATATAAATATAATAAATTTATTTATGATTCTTTTGTTAATTTTTTTAAATTTATGGAGATGAAATTTGACGGGTGATTTTTATTTTTCTCTGAGTTTTTAAAATAACGAGAATAACATATTTTATTATTATTATTATTATCTGTTAACCGTTAAATTATAGTCGTTATCGACCGTTATTGGATGTAATTCTGAATCTTACTGTTATTTATGCTATTAGTGATTTTAACCGACAATATTATCGTTAAATAACGACTTTTATAACAATTGCGAACTATTTTTGAATTCTAGATGTCGAAAGTTGCAAAAAAGTCCTCAATTTATTTATTTTTTAAAAAGAAATATTTTGCTTCAAGCTTCTATATTGATTAATCTACAATAAATTTACCCAGCCGATATGCTAAAATGTACTAATTTGTTTTTATTTTCAGACCGAAAGTGAACACACTTTTCCATTATGACATATTTATAATTAAGGGTAAACTACACCAGTGACCACCCAACTATTTGGGGATACCTATTTTGACCACCCAATTAAAGAACTCGTCAATCAGGTACCCAAACTTTGAAACCCTACCTATTTTGGCCACTGCCGTTAAAATTCTGACGGAAAAGTTAACAGTGATGACGTGGCAGTTAATGGTGATGACGTGGCCGTTAATTAAAAGTTGTAAAATTACACATTTAATCCCTCTAATTTATTTATTATTTTAAATTAATCATAAAAATAAATTAATAAATAATATTAATCACCCAACCGATTTGTGACACGTGTCACCACCTGATTGGTGAGAAAGGGGATTTGAACCCATGCAACATCTATGATATGAAACCCGAAAATACAGTATTAAATGGTTATATCTTAGTATTTGAATTACCCTGACAAAGACCAACCGTTTAAATCGATTAATATTTAAATAAAAATATTAAATATTTAGATTTTAATCATTCGAATAAATTAAAATCTAAATATTTGAATAAAAATATTTAGATTTTAATTATTCGAATATTTGAATTTTGTTGTTTAAATATTTTTATATTTTTTGTTCGAATAATTAAAATCTAAATATTTTTATTCTAATATTTTTAATTCAAATATTCGAATATTCATAATTTTTATTTGAATATTTAAAATATAAATATTTTTATTCAAATATTTATTAATTTTCAACTAATATTTTTATTTATATATTTAATATTATTCGAATATTTAATATATGTATTTCAAATATTTAGTTATTTTGATTTATTTATTAAATGTTTTATTATTTTAATTCAAATATTTAATATTTTAATTTAAATATTAATCGACTTGAAATTTTGTTATTCTAGGCTTTTACTAAAACTTGATCACTTAATAATACATGTGAATATACCATGACATAAAAACTAACTTGGTTTAGTGGTTCACTCGTTTATTGGTGTTTGTTATGCTTGATGTTGTGAGTTCAAATCCCTTTACATACAAAAAAAATTGTATTTTATTTCTTCTACTAATCATTCACCAATCAAGTGGTGACACGTGTCACCACCGAATTGGTGAAGAATATATATAAAATAATAACTCAAAATAAATTAATAAATAAAATTAATCATCCAATCGATTGAAAACTACACCAGTGACCATCCAACTATTTGGGGATACCTATTTTGACCACCCAACTAAAGAACTCGTCAATCAGGTACCCAAACTTTGAAACCCTACCTATTTTGGCCGTTAAAATTCTGACGGAAAAGTTAACAACAGTGACGTGGTTGTTAATTAAAATTGGTAAAATTACACATTTAATCCCTCTAATTTATTTATTTTTTAAATTTAATCCTAATTTTATTTATTAATTTATTTTTTAAATAAAATGCAAATTTTTTTACATGTAAGGGGATTTGAACCCACGACATCAAACATAACAAACACTAATCAATGAGTGAACCACTAAGCCAAGTTAGATTTTGTGTCATAGTATATTCACATGTATTATTAAGTGATCAAGTTTTAGTAAAAGCCTAGAATAACAAAATTTCAAGTCGATTAATATTTAAATTAAAACATTAAATATTTGAATTAAAATAATAAAACATTTAATAAATAAATCAAAATAACTAAATATTTGAAATACATATATTAAATATTTGGATAATATTAAATATATAAATAAAAATATTAGTTGAAAATTAATAAATATTTAAATAAAAATATTTATATTTTAAATATTCAAATAAAAATTATGAATATTCGAATATTTGAATTACAAATATTAGAATAAAAATATTTAAATTTTAATTATTCGAACAAAAAATATAAAAATATTTAAACAACAAAATTCAAATATTCGAATAATTAAAATCTAAATATTTTTATTCAAATATTTAGATTTTAATTTATTCGAATGATTAAAATCTAAATATTTAATATTTTTATTTAAATATTAATCGATTTAAACGGTTGGTTTTGTCAGGGTAATTCAAATACTAAGATATAACCATTTAATACTGTATTTTCGGGTTTTATATCATAGATGTTGCATTGGCTTAGTGGCTCAGCCCTTTGCTTTCCAAGTAAGAGGGCATGGGTTCAAATCCCCTCAAAATCACATTTTCATTCTTCCTTTCTTTCTCCCCAATCAGGTGGTGACACGTGTCACAAATCGGTTGGGTGATTAATATTATTTATTAATTTATTTTTATGATTAATTTAAAATAATAAATAAATTAGAGGGACTAAATGTGTAATTTTACAACTTTTAATTAACGGCCACGTCATCACCATTAACTGCCACGTCATCACTGTTAACTTTTTCGTCAGAATTTTAACGGCAGTGGCCAAAATAGGTAGGGTTTCAAAGTTTGGGTACCTGATTGACGAGTTCTTTAGTTGGGTGGTCAAAATAGGTATCCCCAAATAGTTGGGTGGTCACTGGTGTAGTTTACCCTTTTATTTATTAATTTAAAATTAGGATTAAATTTAAAAAATAAATAAATTAGAGGGATTAAATGTGTAATTTTACCGATTTTAATTAACAACCACATCACTGCTGTTAACTTTTCCGTCAAAATTTTAACGACAGTGGCCAAAATAGGTAGGGTTTCAAAGTTTGGGTACCTGATTGACGAGTTCTT
This sequence comes from Abelmoschus esculentus, assembly GCA_035048815.1. NCBI lineage: Eukaryota > Viridiplantae > Streptophyta > Magnoliopsida > Malvales > Malvaceae > Abelmoschus > Abelmoschus esculentus. The sequence goes on from JAUCBN010000021.1 coordinate 1,721,658, forward strand.
TAGTTGGGTGGTCAAAATAGGTATCTCTAAATAGTTGGGTGGTCACTGGTGTAGTTTACCCTATAATTAATTTCAACTTAAATGATATTTATTACATGTGTATATATAGTTGGTATGTGACTAGATTTCCCAATATCTTGTCTGATTTTTACTTGCTTTCTTTGGAATTCATGCCAATAAATGTACAATTTGATAATGAGTAGCATCTTTAATATTTATTACTATTTGGTATGTGTTATGTGTATATATAGTTGGTATGTGTATATTTATTACTATGGGTACGTGTTAACAGAATTGCAGATTGGTTAGATTGTTACTATAGAGGAGGTCCTATTGTAGTTTCAGTTTTTGAAAATCCATCGGTTGACGTAGTTGATCTATTACAAGAGGAGATTGAGTCTTAATTTAGATATCGTTGTTCTTCGTTATAAAAAAAAGTTTTGAGACAAACTGTTGATAATTGGGTGAAAATTATCTACCTCTTTCCCATGTATCTATTTTAAATTAGAGAGTTTAGGGTTCAATGTTAGAGGTTAGGGGTTAGGGAATTAGGGGTCTGGTGTATTTTTAGGGTCTAGGGTTTACGATATAAAAAATAGATACAAAAAATAAGAGTTAGGGTTAAAAATTTATTTAGTTTTTAATTTTCAAATGAGGCATGAGAAAGAGGCATGGGAAAGAGGCAGATAATTTTTACCCCTGACAGTTACTTGATTTAATAGGATGAAGAATTCGAATTTTAAGTTTAAAAATTTGAATCTAAATAATAATAATAATAAACCGAAAAAGTTTGAGTCAAATTCATGATATTAAAGTTTTGTTGGTATAAATACTACAACTTAAAACCTTAATCTCTAAACCTTAAACTAAAACTATAAACCCTTAAATAACTCGTGAAAACTTTATTTTTAGCAGTGTATAGGATACTAATCTAACTTAAAATAGGTTAGAGGTAGGTCTGAGTGTTTAATGAAATTTAGTCGAGTTTGACTTTACAAATTTTATTTTATGATTTAAATTTTATTTAAAATTTCTTCGAATCAAGCCGAGTTTTTGAATTTTTGTATAAATTTAATTGTAATTATTTATAGTATTATAATACATATTGATTCCAATTTAAACAACTTTTTATATCTTGTATGATTGATATATATATATATATATATATCTTCGTATTTTCATATGTGAGATACATATTATATCAAATATAATTAAAAAACTCAACTCGGACTTGAAAATTGAGCAACTAATTACTAAAAATTTCGAGTAATTTGAGTTATCTGAATTTTTATTTTTTAACTCAAACTTTATTTGAAAATTTTTTAGTCGAGTCGAATTTATGAAATTACAAGTCGAGTCAAAATGAGTTAGGTTCTTTCACATCAAGTTGAGTCAAATAATTCAAATTTTTTTAGTTGAATTGAGTTTGCGCGCTACTAATTATAGAAGTTTGAATTACGACATCTGTGAATAGAGTAAATTAAGTTAAAATAGTTATCTTATAATGAGTTTCTATTCGGATTAATCAACTAATGTATTGGATAAAATGATATAATTATCGGTATCTATCCTATACTTTTGAGATATTTTAATACATGAACTAAAAAGAATTTATATAATCTTTCATATTTAAATTATAAATTTTAAATCATGCAACTTTTATCTACTGGTCCGGTTGGGAATACAGACAGGGACGGAGCTGTGAATTTTTTTTGGTATAATTACACTTTTGGTCCCTTTTAGTTTAAGTGTTAATTAAATAGAGTTTTTGCCCCTCTAAAATTTTAAATTTAAAGGTTTAATAGATTCTTGTCCCTCCCAATATTAAATCCTAGCTCCGTTCCTAAGACAAACATGCAACTTCAAACAAACACAACACAAAACCAAACCAAAGGTACAAAGGCAAATGTAAGGTTTTCAGTTTCACCATAAGAAAAGCATGTGAATCAGCAGAGAGTAGGAGGCATGCATTTTGAATGGTGTTGGGACATAAATACATACTTTAAATTAGGGTTAGAATATAGTCGAATAATCACAAATCATGTCAAGTTATAATTCTTGTTTATCTGCATTATTGGGTTTTTATCGAAATGATTCTTTAAATAAATTTCGAAATATTTAGTTTATTACGATTATATAATCACGTATCTATCGTTATTTTTTAATTATATGTATCCAAAGTATACCGTAGGACAAAAATCACCAACCTTTTCGGTGTTTTTTATGTTCTAACATTAAAAAATCAAATTATAAGTCTCAACCCTAAATTTTAAACTCTAAACCTTATAGCATATTCCCATTACTCTAAATCCCAGTTCTAAACTCTAATCTTAGATCTTAATCTTAAACTCTAAACCTGATTTTTTTATTGATGGAATATACACGTAAGTGTGTGTATTATTCGGTTTTAACCGAATTCATCAATTGAATCAAAATTTTTTGGTTAATTTTAGGTAAATTCGGTTAACGATTATTTTTTAAAGAAATAAAATTATCGGTTAATTTAGTTCAAAATCAATTAATTAATCGAATTAATCAAAATTATTATATACTAAATATTATATATTACATATATATTGTCATTAAACTTTTAAAATTATAAAATGATCATTAAATTTTTTGATATATTCTAAAATAGTTATTAAACTCTTACCAAATTAGCTCAAAATAAAAGTTTAGTGACTAAAAAGATCATTTTTAGCATAATTTAGTGACATATTATGTAATTTATTCAAAATTCATATAAAATTTTGGTTAATTCGAAATTTGACCGAATTAATCGAAATAATTTCAGTTCAGTTAATTCGATTATGGATAATTTAGTTCAATTAACGGTTAAAATTTTAATTTTTTTTGATTAATTCGATTATGACTAATTCGGTTTAGTCATTGACTAAATTAATCGAATGTACACCCTCGTATATATGGGACACCGGAAAAGCACATACGATTTTTTTTCGTGAATATTTTAAGATCGGATACTTTTTAAATTTAGGAGAAATATTTCATTCACTGATGGTGAAAAATTGTTTTGTAGAAGGTTTGGTTTTTAGGGTTTAAAAATTAGGGTTTAGGATTAAAATTTTTAACGTGTGCTAGTTATTAATGTTTATGGGTGAATTTTATTCTTCAGAGTCTAGAATTTAGAATTTAGAAGCATAAATTAAGTCAACATCGAGAGTTAAAGACAAAATAAACATTTAAAAGTAAAAGGGGTAAATGTATAATTAATTCATTTTTTTAAATCAGTGTAACAAAGGTAAAAAAAATGGAGTGGGGCATGCCACCTCGGACTAGAAATCTTTTATCTTCTAATTGTGTTTTTTTTATGTCTCTTACTAAAAAATTTAAAAAATTAAATTTTAAACCTTAATATTAATTTTCTACATCTTAAACTCTAAACCCTACACCTTACCCCTAATTCCTTAAACCCTAATCACAACCTCTAACTTTAACCCTAAACCCTAAACTATAAACCCACTAATTTAAAGTAGAGGCATAATGGAAGCACGATTAAGAGGTGAACGATTTACACCCGGCACCTTGCGGCCTTAATCCCTCTGACCTTGTTTAAGAGTTAAGATTTATGGCCCTAAAAGAGACATTTGACTGTTTTAAAAATTTATTTATAAAAAATTCTACTAACATTGTATTAAATAATTACTCTTAAATTTATTATTAGGAAAACTCTTCTAATTTAATTTGCTTTATTCACGATAACATATTTTAAACATGAATTTACTCTATTTGCAACTCGGTATATTTGTTTTTTATTTTTTTTTTAACTTTTAGAGAGAATTATTCAAAATTTAATGTGAACTAAAATTTCATTTCAACAAGATTTCTTGTCTTTGTATTATAGATTTGATTAAATTAGCTTCATACATTGGATTAAAAACCTTTTATCTATAAAAAAAAACAAAGAAATATTTTTCTCTTTTGCAATATTCCCTAGGTTTTCTCTCCTTATTGTCGTTGTTCTTCATCTTTTTTGTTTTCTAATCGGTGGTCGGCAACTAATTTTATATTAGTTGTCGACCACCGAATTTCTATTATTCTTTTTTTTATTATTTTCTTATACGTTAATAAGAATCTTTGCCTTTATGGAAAGCGTTTCCTCTGTCCTTGTGACACATTTTTTATTTTTGTGATTTATTTTATCTGTCTTTGTAGCATGATTCAACATACCCTAACAGACGATTGTTGCAGAGATTTGAATCGACGCTAGTTTCTGATTATGATTTTATCGATGGTCATTGATGGTTAGACCCCTACTCGATTGATGGTTGTGTACCGATATAATCAGTTCTGGGTAGCGGAATATTCTGTCTGATAGTTTAGATCGCTCACCACTCCTTATTCACCCGTTATGTGTCTCAATTGGACAGAGACAAGGAGATTCATGAAGCTTTTGGATTTTGATGGTATACTTATCTCTGTAGAAAATATTTTACTTTTCTTTTTTTTTGGTTTTTCTGAATTCATTGTAATTATAATATTTTTTATGGATTTAATAAAAATTCAGTGATAATTATAAAAGAAAAACCTTTTATCTATGTAAATAGAATATTATTTCCCCTATAATTGATACAATCATAGGAATTTAAAAGGAAAAATACTAAGTTAAGGTTCACAATTTAACATATTCCTAATTTTAGGTTTGTCTATACATGGCAACATTTTCATTTGTCACACCTAAGATCCTAATCCAATCTTTTCCCTTAAAATAATTGATGGGAATAACCAAATATGGATTCATACTTCCAACTAAAGAACCACCAATCAATTTATATGGTTTTATATATATTTTTTTGGTTAAGATATAATTTTTTTTTGAATTTTAAGTTTTAAATTATGAACAAATTCTTAAATCCTCAGATCTTTAAATTTTGATTTCAATCATTTACGATCAACAATTTCTGACGAGGTATCCATTACTTTCATTGGCAAATTTCATGAACATTTATTCTAATTTTTTTGTCGAAACGACATACAATGTACCTAATATCGAAGAAAGTTAAACTCATGAAAAGATGTCAATCAACACACTTGTCATTGATTACTAACGATGAGTAATTAAGAAAAACGTTGACGACATCTACTAACATAGTAGTGAATTCTGACAAAACGACATTGGTGATAATTTTAAAAATTTTGAGCCAGGGATCTGATATTATTTTGAAAATTTTGATATTTTTAAATAATTTAATTTTACCAAAAAATTAAAATCATGTGTCATATTTTAATTAGATAATATATTTTTTAAAATAATTATTATCAATCAAACATTTAAAATCAATAAAATAAAACTTTAAACATATAATTTATTAAAAAAATTAATACTTATAATTTAAGAAACATATAATTTTAACACTTATTTTTAAATTAAACTTTTTTTTAATAAGAAAAGGAAAAAAATTAAATATTAATAAGAGAATAATAAAATCATTAAAAAGAAAGAAAAGAAGAAAAGAGTGATTTGATGTGTTAACGAGAAAAAGGAAGCAGAAACAGCCTAAGAACGTGGGTGTGTTCGCCTCAATACATAAATACAGATTCATCTTCTTTTCTTCTTCTTCTTCATTCTTTCATCGTGAAAACTCCATTGAAAGATTTCATTTTTAAAGAAAAATCCAACATTTTTGATAAACCCAAAAAGAGATTTTTATAGTAAAATCATTTTTAAAAAATCCCAATTTTCATTTCCGTTTCTTCTCCATCGTCCGATCCTGTTTCGTTCATTCTCCAAATAACAACAAATATTACGAACTCTTTCTACCAATCCCCTCCTCTCGCGCGCCAAATTACAAAAAAGAAAACATTTCTCTTCTTTGCTTCTTTGTTTTTGCTCATCAGGTTACCTCTTCACTCTCTCTCATTTACACTGTATATAATGTTTTTTGTATGAATGTATAGATGTATGTATGTTTTGGGTATGTTTATTTAAGCATAGATTCATCTGGGTTTCTCTTTTTTTGTTAAAATGTTTAGAAATAATTTGTGGGTACTTATATGTTTTGGTTCTGGTTTTGGTTTTTCCCCCTTAGTGATCTAGGTCTGCAGGGGACATGGCGGATGGTATGGCAAGGGGGCCAACGAGTCCAGCAGGAGGGAGCCATGAGAGTGGAGGGGAGCAGAGCAGTCCTCACTCAAACGTGAGGGAACAAGACCGTTACCTCCCAATTGCTAATATAAGCAGAATCATGAAGAAAGCATTGCCTGCTAATGGCAAAATTGCTAAGGATGCGAAAGATACTGTTCAACAATGTGTTTCTGAGTTCATCAGCTTCATAACTAGCGAGTACGTTCTGGGGTTTGTTAATAGTCGTTTTGGGAAGTTACTTGGAGTTTTGTTTTGAATGTAGAATTCTTGTTGGTGTTTGGAAAGTTGTAAGCTTTACTTGGTATTCTTTGACTTATGGGGTGGTAAAGATTTTTGAGGGACTTAATATGCGGAGTATAAGAGGAAAGTAGGCATTTTTGTTTTGGATTGCAACATTTTGATACTTTCTTTCAGGAATTTTGGTGGATGTTGGAACTTGGTATTGGCTTCCCTGAAGTTTGTTTTACTTTCTAGTGGGTAAAAGTTTACATTTTGAGGGATGTTGGAACTTGGAATTGGCTTCCCTGAAGTTTGTTTTACTTTCTAGTGGGTAAAAGCTTACATTTTGAGGGATGTTGATTTTAGTGTTGATGAAATATAGGTCCTAACATGGTGTTTTCTTTTCTGAGCCACTTCTTGATATGAACTATAGAAGCCAAATGTTGTTTCATATTGGTGCTTATATCTTTTTTTCTTAAAACAATGTAACTTCAGAACGGTAAACAAGTTTTCTATGAATTGGAACATCGTGATTTTGGTGTTTCCTGACATTGGGGATATGATTTTGAGACTTGGGTTGTTGTTTCTGACATATGCTGATTGTCTGATTCTCAAAAAAAGCTGGAAGTTTGACTGGTGTTTTTTACTTTTGATTGATGAATATTTGGCCTGTGAGGAATGCACTTTTATGTGGAAAACTTGATTCCTTGTGATTTCTTATATTTTTATTCTGACCTTCAATGATATTTGTCATTTACCTTGTTTAGTGATTAATCTTTTTGTTGGAATTCAGATTTAGTTTTGTGAAATGATTTTGGATGTTTGTTTTCGCAGGGCAAGCGATAAATGTCAGAAAGAGAAGAGAAAGACAATCAATGGTGATGATCTGTTGTGGGCAATGGCAACATTAGGCTTTGAAGACTATATTGAGCCACTTAAAATATACCTGTCCAGGTACAGGGAGGTAAGCGGAGCTTTAACTTTGTGCCTGTTGTTTATTTACTTTGCTTGATTGAATTTTTGGATGATTCATAGCATACAAGTAAATAATATAAGGATCAAACTGACATGTTTTAGAAGTACAAACTTGGTGCTTTGTTCAATTTAATCTGACCATTTCTTTCTTTCTTTTTGGCCTTGTTCTTGGGGCTGATGTTATTGGATTGATCATGATGCACAGTTGGAGGTAATTATGATCTCTTGTTAGTTACTAATATGTATGTGTGCGTATATATGGGTTAGGATCCACTTACAGTGTAAAATTTTTAAGTTTTACACGTTTTTTGGATAGTTGGATCAACTATTTTCGTGAAAAAATCTTCTCATTACCAACGGTTAGTTCCAGTCATCGATTTTCACTAATCCAACGATCCAAAAAACGTGTAAAACACTTAAGTTTTACACCGTGTCAACTGATCCTAACCCTATCTCTCTATATAATGTTTTTAGTTTGTATATTTTGGTGGTTTCTCCTCGTTTAACTGCAAACTTTGTAACTGGCAGGGTGATGCTAAGGGATCTGCTAGGGTGGTGAAGGGTCCCTTAAAAGGGATGCAGCTGGAGTTCTTGCTGTCCAGAACCCACAGGTGAAACAATAATATTTACTCGATTTTTATTCGACGACTAAATTTGTATACTTTGCTTGTTCTTTTGAACATTCTGTAATGTACTCAACTGAATTACCATATCCTTCTGCATCGGTGGTGAAAACCTGCAGTTTCCTATCCAGGGGTCATTGAACTACATTAATTCCCAGGTAATTCTCTCTCTGTCTCATGTTTGGCTTTTTACTATTAATCTTGTTCTTGCAATTATAATTTGCACAAATCCTTGAAAATGAGGCGTTGAAGTAGATAAAGCTTTGCACATCATAATTTGCCTATCGTACCATGCTTTCGGGGTAACATTTTTGCATCAACGAGTCGAGATTCTTGGATATTAGAAGATGAGTGATTGGATTATAGTATAATTTTTAACCGAGATCGATCGGATAGCTACTTCGATGCATGATTGGATTAACTTCAGTTTCACTTCTCTCAACTTGCTATTTGGGACAAGTTCAGCCTAAGTTCTGGCTGAACCAATCCATATGCTTTAGAACATCTGCATTAATCATATGTTATAAAGGAAAGAGGGCAGTTTGTACTCATTTTTCTTCCCCGCATGCAATAGTGTATACAGGGACGGCCGCAGGATTTTAAGTTACGGGTGCGAATTTGGGAATTTGAAATTTTCAGGGGTGAAAAATTATATCATCAATATAAAATATATTGGAATTTGAAAGTTTTCATTGGGTGTGACTACCCCTAGCACCCTCCTCGGTCCATCCCTGAGCTAACACATTTGATGGTCCGAAATCAATGTGCTCACAGTACATATTACACCAGCCATGTCCCTTTCAAGATTTAAGATCATATGTTTCACCTTACATGTTTTTATGTTGATGTGTTTGGTATATAAGCTACCCAGCATAAACCATGTTGGTTGCAGATAACTAATAACATTACAATGGTTCGATTTCCTTAAATGTTGCAGGCACAAGAACAGCACATGATCGTTCCCTCCATGCAAGGCAACGAGTAGCTGATCCGAGCTTTGTCTATCACTTTCACAAGTATTAGGGCTGGTTACATTGTTTAACTCAAAACCTCTTGTAGGATCTTCATTGTGGACTAATCTTTATTATGCAAAGCTACACACCTTGGGGACTGTTTAGGTTAGCTTGTTCTAAGGTGATAAACTGCAATTAGTGTTAAAATAGTTGAATGATATATATCCTTGGACTGTCCATATTGCATCCATTTCGTATCTATTCTAGTTAATAAGTCGTACGAAATAGATTTTGAACTGTTGATATCATATCTTGCATATCGTGTTATCACATCGACTCTTTGGATCGACAAGTGGTATAGTCAGCAACTGTGGTGCTGTGCCGGCAACCCCAACCACCAAGCCTCAAAGGTGCACACATATAGTAGTTATATAGCAGTCTTCACCTCATACAACCATAGCTATATCACTTGTGGTCCTGTGACATCGGTTCCGTGCTGAATGGTCGGCATGTTATACGACACAAACGCATCGGACCGAATATATTCATCTTTTGGTCTCTCATCTGTTCCCACCAGCAAGTCGAAAATCGAACACCATGCAGAAAAAACAAGAAGGAAATAAGCAAGGTGAAATGGGCAACGTGAGCATGTAACTCACAACATGACCATCATTTGTTGGATGCACGAGGCAGGCCAGCTCACTCACTCACCCTCCTTCACTTGCTCCTTTTCTCCCCCACTTGACAGAGAAGCTGTCTCTCAATCTTCATTTTCTCTCTTTTTTTAGTTTAACCATCGATCCCGATCTATTGATCGATTAATTTAGATCGAATTTTATAAAGATTCATTATTAGGTGAACCCTAACCTTACTTAAGAGATCTAATACTTAATCTATTAGACCAACTGATTATTGATTCTCTTTGCTCTCTTCGATCCCTTTTGGTTACTTCCAACTCTGGTCACCCTCTCTTTCGTCTCTCAATCGTATACGTAATTGTTGATTGAGTTTTAACTCGATTAGTATTTTTATTAAAAAAATTTATTAGAGCGTAGTGATAGTCAAAATCTCTTTTCGTAAATCCAAAACACATTTTATGATCAATTATTTACTTCTTCGAAAAAGTTTTTATACTAAAAGAATTAATAATAATTATCAATTATATTTTAAAAAAATGTTTCAAAGGGATATTTATAAGACAATAATTGAACATTATTTTAGGATATTATAATTATATTTGTATTTTTTGTCCTACATTATAATTATATTGATGGAGCCTGGAGGGCAATGTCTTTTCCTTTGCCAACTCAACCCCTCAAACGTTCCAACTCAGTCCACCATCAACCCCTAACTCACCACTCACTTCTTATTTATTTATAATTCTTTTACATGACAGTTGGAGGTTGGCGAACCCCTCAACCTCCAACTAAGCAAAGAATATTCATTATTGATATATAAATTATATATAGAAAAATTCTATAACAGGCGTCGAATATTACTGAATATCATTAATATTGAACATTGTTGAATATTATTAAGTTAATTAATAAAAATTAAAAATCTTAAGGACTCAATATATAATTAATAAAAGAGTGATAGACTCAACATATAATTAATAATTGTGTGTTGAGTTTTTAAAATTTTTAATCTTTATCAATTAGTTTAATCTTGTTCAGCGGTGTTCAATGTTAGCGGCGTTTTAACGGTGTTTGACGCTCGTTGTAGACTTATCCAATATAAGTGCTTAAAATTTAGATTATATAATCTTATTTATTTTAATTTATAATTTTTAATTTATGATTCTAAATCTTATAACATAAAATCATAAACCCTAAATAAGAATATATGATACTGAAATAAAGAAAATTAAGTATTTTAAATTTTACCCGATCTATTTTGAAATATTTTAAAAAAAACTATATAACTTATTATTTTATACATCAAGATTCATCATTGTATTTCTACTAAAATAATTAGGTAACATGCAACATATGCTTACTTTGAAAAAAAAATCTAGAATTTATTTTTTTTTCTCTTCCAATATATTAATTTATATTTAATTTATCGATTGGTTAATTTAAAGCGTGTATAATTGTTCACGTTTTGTGTATATATATGTTTGTCACTCCTCACGATTATCGAAGAGATTCATTATAAAACGATTATCGTAATTTAATTTATTTTATTTATAATATTAAATTTATTACGATCTTGTTTAAGAGATTTAATATTTTTTTATAAAAATATTTTAGAACTTTTATTTTTATAAAATTGTATTTACCATGTAGGAGTATAATGAATTTTTTCCTCTATCATTCACTATTGGATTTTAAAATTTGTTTGTTTGTATGTATGTGTAGTAGTGTTTTGTATTTATTTTATATTAATCATGTAATTATAAATTATTAAATATATGAACAAAATATATAATTTTAGTAAAATAAAATGATGATGTTTATCTTAAAATATTTAAATTTAAATATGAATGGAGTTAAATTTTTCGGTAACGTTTTCTTTAAATTATATTTAAAAATTGTCAATTATTTATAAATAAATGATATTATAACGAATAATGAGTTTTTATTTTTTTAATGAAACTGTCGCACCACATATATAAAATTAGGTAATAGATAAGGGTGTGCGAGATCGGATACCCGGTCAATTTGACTAGAATTTGTTTCGGTAACTATCGGTTCTTAAAAGTTAGATTCAATCCCAGCCTCGTTACATCGGGTCTTAAATTCTAGGATCTGATCTCGTTATTAGTGAGAACCGATACCAATATTAGGTACCCAGTTAATTAGTTTATTATTAAAAAAATATGAGCAATCAAAGATTTTTTTTAACCATCAATAATATTATTGTATGCTTAAAAATTAAAGTTTTTAAAACGAGTAATACTCATAATAATATCATACATAAAAAAATTTTGATAAGAAAAAATAAACAAAAGAATATTATCTATTACAAGATAGAAAACTAGAATTGGGTACTTGACATTGGTCTCGGTCCTATTAGTACCTACCGAGTATAGGGTCTAGAAAATCAAAATCAAGTCTCGATCCCGGTTATGACCGAGACCTAAATTTCAGATTCAATCCCGCTCCCACCGAAATCAATACCGGATAAAAATCTACCAAATCTAACTAGATTCGAGACCAAGACCAAATAATCGGGTTTTTTTCTCATACCTAATAATAGATGTTATATCCGAGAATAATTCTGATTGAGTGTCAAAAATGTAAATAATATAAAAACAAGATATTAAGATTAAACATTTTATTAGGGTATTTGGAAAGTGGGACCCAAACCAATGTATGATAGATGTGGGTCCCTCACGTGATCACCTGCATCGATGTTGAAGTGGAACCTCAGATGTCTTTGACTTTGACCTAATAATAATAATAATAATAATAATTCCCATTGTAATACGGCCACAGCCCATAGAAACTCAAACCATATTGTAAGTTTGGAAAAATTATGAGAAAATGATGAAATAAAAGATATTTAAGGAAATAGTGATCAAAGAAAATTATTTAGAATATTAACGTGATTATTATTGGGACGGACGTTCGGATGAATTGACTTGAGTTTAAAAATTGAGTTATTCGAGTTGAATCATCATATTTTATATTTTAAAATTTTTTGAGTCGAGTCGATTCAATTTTTTGAGCTTATGTACAATTTTTAATTATACTATTTAATAAATAGTATAGTTTAAATGCAATTTAAATAATTTTTTATATCTATTTATATATTTTTTAAATGTGTAAATAAGATTTTGAATTATTATTATTCTTATGATTATTATTATCCTCAAATACCTTACATATGAATATATCATTTTATTAAATCAAAAACCTTCTTATCTAGGTAAGACCAAGAGTAAATCAAAAATAGTGATAAATTAAATATAAATTTCAAAAATATATAAAATAAATAACATAAATTAAATAACATAATATAAAAGATGTAAATAAAAATTGCATTAAATAAAATAAAAAAATAAATATATAAAGTGATCGGACTATAAAGAAAATAAAATTAAAAGGCAAAAAAAGACTGAAAATAAAATTACACAGGTTAAATATGTAATTATCCCCTATAATTACTAAATTTTTTAAGTTATTCGACTTTCATTTTACAACTTGAACTGTATTTAAAATTTTTTCGACCCTAGTTTAGTTTTTTTGTCTCGAATCGAATCAAAAATTTTAATTATTTTAGTTTAATCGAGTTTTGTTCACCCTTAATTATTATAGTAATACTCAATGTTGTTGACGGTATCACCAATTACAAGTTGTTGATTCATTTTTGGGGGGTATTTTCATGACTAAATCAAAAGAAATTAAAATTATATGGTTTAATATAAAAATTTTTAAAACTTCAAGCATATAAGTGAAATGGTGTGTTTTTAAAAAAATATATATTTAAATAAAAGGTGTGTTTAAAAAATAAATCTCGTTGATGTTTGAATTATATAAGCACAATATAAAATTTTGTTATATTATAATTTTGTGTTCGAGTATCCGATCGAAATGAATATAATTTTTTTTATTGACATATTCATACAAATATTACATTTTTTCCAAATTCCTAAACAATGCATATAAATTTCACTAAACATATAAAAATATTATTCATTTATCAAATAAATAATTAATTTTTATTTTTTACATATGTATATATACTATTTAACTTCATTCTCACCTATAAATATAAAGATATTAAATATTTAAATATATTTGATTTTAAATCCTCTTATCTTTTTTATACAAGACGATAGGGTGGGTAAGACTGGGTATGCGACCAATTTGAATAGAATTGGTCCTTGTCCCGGTCTCGGTAACCATCGGTTTTTAAAAATTAGAATCAGTCTTGGTTTCGGTCATATCAGGTCCTAAATTTTAAAAAACGATCATGTTACTCGTGAGAACCAGTACTAATACCGGGTACCCAGTCAATTAATTTATTCTTACAAAATTTGAGTAATTGAAAAAAAAATTCAACCATCAATAATAATATTAAATAATAAAATTAGAATATTGTAAGCTTGAAAATTAAAGTTTTAAAACTAGTCATACTTATAATGTTCATGCATAAAGAAAAAGTTTGATAAGAAAAATAAACAAAAGAAAACTAATACCGGATATTTAGTATTAGTCCCAGTTTTATTGGGCACCCATCGGGTATTAGTTCCAAAAAATCAAGATCTAGTCTCGATTATTACCGGGATCTAAATTTTGAATTCAGTCTCAGTCCCACAAAAACCAATACCAAATAAAAATTTATCGGGTTCGGGATTGGGTAATCGAGTTTTTTATCCATCCTACGATACGGTACTTTTATGGGATTAGCAGAGACTTGACCCCTCTAAAATTTTTAAAAATAAAAAAATATTTGAGATAATGACAAACTTGTATTTTAGTCCCTCTAAAATATATAATTATATTTTTGGCCACTTATAAATTTAAGCATATTTAAATGACCTTCTTAATATATAATATTGAGTTTTATTATTGTGGTTATGGTGATATGCCAATTGAACTATACTCGATCAATAAATTTATGAATTATTTAAATATATTCTAACAAAATATAGGGTTTTAATATCTATACATATATATAATTTAATTTTATTGGCTTAAGTAATAAATAAGTTCTTAAATTATATGAATATTAAATAAATATTTAAACTATTTTTCGGATCAAATAAATATTTAATATTTTTTAAAAACTTTTTATTTAGTTTTTTTTTTGTCGTTAATCACTGTTAAAAGAATCGTTAGTCAATAAAAATATGATATAAGACAATATTAAATATTTTATGATTTAAAAAAATCATGATTTTTAAAATATCATAAAATTTTTAAATAATCTCAAAATAACCCCTAAATCCTTAAACTTTCCGAACTTGTTCACTCGCACCGGTGTTGGTGGTATTTTTTACGACGAAATAAATCATACTCCTCTCTTCGAATGATCCACACATCGTTCTTTATTCGTTATATCATCATTCATCGTAAATTATTTAAATGGAGTACTATTCGTCGATTTTAACGTTTTATATTGTGTCATTCGATTTCGTTTATTATTATTGTAAATAATCGTAATGATATGATGACAAATATGATGAACGATGACGAAATCATATTAAGTCAATAGTTGAGTTTTTAGGTCTTAAAGATTTTAAAATTTGACTATTTATAAAGTTCGAGGTTATTTTGCTTTGTTTTTTTTTTAAATTTATTATTAATTATAATTTTAAAAATTACAAAATTAATATGTGTTAGATAATAAAAATTAACTATAAAAATTAACAAAAATATCAAAAAAATATCTATTTTTAATAACCTTAAATATGTTAGAATCTATTTAACTCAAATTAAAGTTTATTATTTAAAACAAATTTTATGTAGGGACGTGCATCCAAATTTGATAGAAATAGCGTGCAGAGAGCATCTAAAGACATCCGCCAAAACGACATCGCATTGGGACTTCACGTTTTCCTACATCAAAATTCAGTTAACTTTGTGGGGCCCTTCCCGTTTATTTATGTGTTTATTTTCGAGAAATTATATCATGGACCTGATTTATCACGTCAATTATAGTCTCATCCAATTATAATCATCCACTTCATTATTATTTTTTAAATATTTTTTCGATCAATGAACTTTTACTTATTTTTTATGTTATTTAAAAAATATATTTTTTAAAAGTTAGATTAAATGACATGGATGATTAGCGGTGAAATGAGTGGTTTTTATTGGTTAGGACGTGGCGAGCCGGGCTCATGATATAATCTTACATTTCCTACGTATATATTTTCCTCCTATGTGCCACCCTTGTAGATGGGCACGGGTGATAATCGGGTCGTTTTTTTGACCGACCTAAATCTGATTCAAAACTCTTACTTTAAATTAAATTCGACCAAAATTTATATATCTAAAACTGAACATAACTCGACATAATTTTAAAAAATATATTTTAAAGATTTAATTAAAACGGAATCGAGTTCGGTGAGATAGCCATCCCTAGTTTTTCTTTCCTTTCCCATAAAAATACAATTTATTACAATATTTTTTTAAATAATCGTCATTCATATCTTAATTCAATTGATATAAATATTATCTTAGTATTTAAAATATAATATAAAAATAATTATTTATATATCTATATATCTTATTTGAATTAATCAAAATAAATATTTATAATATTTGTCGATACGAATTTCTGTAAAATAATAATAATAATAAAATAATAAATAAAAATAAAATAAATAACTGAAAAATCAAATAAAAAGATAAAAAAATACAAAAATAAAACAAAAAACAGAAAATTTGAAGATATGGGAGAGTTTTAGATTTAGTGGGATGGTGTTGAGAGATTTGAGTGAGAAATTTTAAGGATTTGGTGAGTTTGAATTAGTTGAGGATGTTTGATTTAAATCCTTTAAATAGAGGCCTTCGAATCTGAAAAAAGGATAGAAAAAAGGACCTGAAAGTTTGAACTGGCAGAGGAATCGGAAGAGAAGAGGGGAATCGAAAAGAGGAAGAGATCGGTGAAAGGCAAGCACTTGACGGGAATCATCCGAAAGTATTGGTGAGAGCTTTTTCTTGGTTGTTTCTTACTTTTTTTTTCATGTTTAAGTTAGATTCCGGGAAGATGGATGAGTGTTCTTGAATCTAGGTAGATTTAAGTGTTTTTAGGGTATCATCCGAGTGGTGTTAATTTAATTAGGTGTTAATTTAATCAAATATTAGATGTTAATTAGGTGTTAATTTAATTTAAAGGCTTAAAAATTATTTAATTAGGTTCTTGGTTGAATTTAATTTAATTTCTAAGGTATATTAATTAGGCCTTAATTTAATTTTAAGGCTTAGAAATTATTTAATTAGGTTCTTAGTTGAATTTAATTTAGTTTCTAAGATAAAATTTAAAATTAATTTAACCTAATTAGATCTAATTTAGCCTAAGTGAACCTTAAAACTGAATTTCCATCAAGTTTGACTTTAATTAGTATTAATTAAAATTTAAAGCTTAGAAAAATTTGATTAAGTGATTAATTTAATTAAAAATTCTAAATCTTAAAATTAATGAAACTTAATTAAATCTAATCCGTCCCTTGAAATCGAACTCTTGTCCTTTTTTTGTCTTTACCATGTAAGTCCCTTTTTAATTTTAATTATCTTTGTTGTAACATGAACTCCCATATTTTCTAATGAAAAGTAATCAAGTTCCTTTATTTTGTTTATTTATTTTATTTTATTTAATTATGTTTCATTTTAAAAAATCACATGGCATATTTAGGAGATCACTTAATCATCATTTAGTTAATTAATTTAGAGACTTTTAGGATTAGTTGTTTTAATTAATTAATTAAATAAGGAGATAATTAGTAACGATAGTATTTGAATCTTATACCTCGGATACACTAAGAGGTCAGTGTTTTGATGTACCATGATGTTGGCCTAAAGAGTGTACCTTGGTATCGAATTCATGTGCTATTAAAACCTAGAACTTGATAAAATAACTTAGGTTTAGAATTAAATAAAATTGGTAGGTAAAAATTAGTGATATTAGTAATTTAAATAGGTTTTAAGATTTAATTAATGGAGCCCTCGTAGGTTAGAACTTAAAATGAACAAGATAAATAAATGGTCATGCATTTAAACCTTTTGAGGCGAAATTCATCTTTTTTTAAATTTGGGTGAGATTTCTTATCTAGAGAACGTCTCATTCGGCCCGAGTTTAAAAGAGATATATTTTCTTAATCAAAAGGATATCCCCAATTTAAGTAGTGTTTTAATTAACAATGAATAATTAAATTAATATCTATATTCAAAATATCAAAATGCCACGTGAAATTAATAAGTTACCAATTTTTGAACGTTTGTAAGGGTCGTCCTTACACGTAACCGACTCCCGAATCCAAATGTTTTTATGAATCTTTGGTTTGTTTTATGGTGTCTGGCCTACCAAAGTGGCCGGTGGCGCTCCAAATCTATTTTTAAAATTAAATTATAAATACTTTTTTTTTAAAATTTTGGGTTAAAAGTAATAAAATTCGGATTTCTCAAGATTAATCGGCAGACTATTTTTCCACACTCGTTTTCGATTTTAAAAAGTTCGCGATAATATTCGATTTAAATTAATCGATTAATAATCGAATATATACCGATGACGTGTGATCACGTTGATAATGTAGTTATAAGCACAAAGCCTATCTGTCTTGCCTATCTGTCTGCTGCATTTATTTATTTCCCTCCTCTCCCGTCTCCTTATATTCTCCCTTTCCCTCACTTTTTCCTTCTTGGGTTTCCTCTCATTTTTTTTTTCTCTCCGTCCAAACACCTTATTTTCTAGCAATTTCCTCCATCAAGTCTTGGTATTTTGCTTTCTTTTCGCTGTTGTTGCTGCTAAACGCCATGACTATGAGTAACAGTATTGGGCAATTCGGAGACACAACTTTAACCAAAGTTTTCGTTGGTGGCTTAGCTTGGGAGACGCCGAGAGAAGCCATGAAAGAGCACTTTGAGAAGTACGGCGAGATCCTTGAAGCCGTCATTATTTGCGATAAACTCACCGGCAGATCCAAAGGTTATGGATTCGTAAGTTCGTTTTTTTTACTCAAATGCTTCCGGTGGCAGCTGATTCGTTTCTAGATTTTTATTTTTAACAAATTTTGGGGATTTTTTTAGGTTACATTTAAGGATTCTGAAGCAGCTAAGAAAGCTTGTGAGGATCCGAACCCTATCATTAACGGCCGCCGCGCTAACTGCAACCTCGCCTCCCTTGGTGCTCGCCGCCCCAGGTCCGCCTCCACTGCTCCTCCTCCGCCACAACAAGGTATTTTCGTTTTTTTTTTAATTTTTAAGTAGAAAAAAATACAGTGGGTGGTGGCATTGTTGTGAATATAAGCTTCATGGGGGTCTAATATTTGTTTTTTTAATCAAATGGAATTGAAGGATCCAACGTTGGACCGAGGGCCACATCGGCTGCACCTGCCAATCACGTGCAGTGGTATTACCCGGCAGTGGGGACACCGGCGTCACCCTTTCACCATCATCAGGCCGTTCCTTTTTATGGGTACATATTCCGTTTTATTTCTCTTAAATCTTAATGAAGTTGCATGGTATGGTAAATAGACTTTGCCTCACCTTATAACTGTCTCTGCTCACTTGTTTCAGTTACTCTCCCACCTACATTGGCACTGGTATGAGCTACAATCATGTAAGTAACTTCATTTCCTTTTGATTCCCTTAGTCATGTACACATGATTTTATGTTATTAGAATCGAATTTATAAAATTATAAAGACGAATTTATAAAATTTTAGAGGGTAAAAAAGGTTTTAATAGAAAAATATAAGCACGAACCATCTAACCCAAGTGGTTAAAGGAATGGTGGTCATGAGTTCGAGCATCAGTGAAGCCAGCAGAGTGGTTGAGCGATAATGTCAAATAGTGGAGATTATATTCTAGAATAGATATTACTGTAATCACTATTTTTTTAATTCAAAAATAAAATAGAAAAATAGAAAATTTTAAAATCTATTTAATTGTTTTGGGATAATTATTTATTCCAGTCCCTTCGGTCTATCCCTGACGGTACTTGATGGTTAATTATAAGAAATTTAAATCGATATCTAAACTTATATTCGTCACATATATCAATACATAAATTTAATTGAAATACTATAAAATATACATCTTTAACATAAAATCTTTATATAATTTTATGAAATATAAAAATGTGTTTCTAACATAAAATTTTGTGTCGGTCCATACAACAGAAGCTAAGCTACAATGGAGGATCCTACATGAATGGACATTTCTCTCAAGTGTATCCCTCGGGGCAGGCTATTGTAGGTGCAAACACATTGATGCCAATGTACCCATTCTACCATTACCATCCATCACAAACAATGAGGTTACCAGCATCAGCCACCCACATCTTCCCATCAACAACAGCCGGCCCCATCGCCGCAATCCCGAATGCCGCAGCCGCCGCGGCGGCTGCTATTCCTCCTAGTTCAGGTAACAATCCATTGGTACTTCATGATGGTCACTCACAAGGTAACATGCTCACCTTATTCACATTGTGTTTAGTCTGGACTAATGAAATGAATCATGTTGTCACGTGTGGGGGTGGTTTGGGTCCACTGCCAACTGGCTCTTTCAGTAAACCATGTGCTGGGGGTGGGATTCAGCCATGGAGGTTTAATATTGAAACATTTGTAGTTTAAAAGAAATTAATTTAGAATATTAGTTTTAGTTTTAATGCAGAAGAGAACATTATTTTTTCTAAAATAATCGAATTTAAACGATTTATCTATATGATATGTATATCTTCTCTTCCCCTTTATCAGGTCGGAATCAAGCATAAGGTGGGTGGGAGGGACAATTTAATTTTTTTTAGTATAACTATATTTTTAGTCGTCTACGTCGTCGTCATCATTATTATCATCATCATCCGTTCATGAAAGAACTGATAATGAAAGACAGTTTGCTTGGCTGTGAATTACCAGTTGGCACAGGCGAAAGCTTGAAGAAGATTGGCTAAAGAGGGAAGCTAATTCGTTGGCAGAATCAACACTGTGGGGAGTTGGAAAAGCTGCTCAGACCAACATGATCTATATTATCTGATCTGTAATTTCCAATATATTTTTTATGAAACCCCAAAAAAAGTATTTATTTATTTACTATTTATTCTTAATTAGATGTTTCATAACATTCTTTCATTCTATCAATCTCTAACATTTGAGTTATGAACCTTTAGAGTGAATAAAGGAAAGCTCTTTGTAACAAAGTTAGTGGTCTTAGTTAGGTTTTATTACTTATTTTTTTATGAGTACTTATTTCAATTAGATGTAATTAATGAGAAATATTAAAATTTTATTAAATTATTTTAATTATGACTAATTTAATATAATATATAAGTTTTGAAGACTAAAACTAACACAGCGCATGTCATGTTTTAAATCAAAAGTCAAACCTAAATTCCCAATTTCAATCATTACCCTTGGATATAGTTTTATGGTTTAATTGTGTTTAACTTTTTAAAAGTTTTCAAATTATTAAAATAAGAGTAAATTTTTTATATACAAATTATGTAAAATTAATTTTATACAGTCATACATATTTACATTATAAAACTCAAATCTTAAATTTTTAACAGTAACCCTAAAAACTAAACCTAAAGCTTAAATCATTTATCCTGTATTCTAAAATCTATGACATAAACTAGAATCTTAACCCTTAAAATTAAAAGATATGTGTAAACTATTACATGTGTATCAATTTCCCCTAAAAATAATTGTATAAAGACCCAAAATCTATCAATTAAATTTTAACGGGAGGTATAAATGAAAAATGATAAAGAGGTAGATAATTTTAATTTATCAGTAACATATATGTATGTATATATATATTAATTTCTTAGGTTGTAATTTTGATGCTCTGATTCATGGCATGTAAGATGGAAACTTGAAATTTCTGTGTTTGGTTTTCCAATAACAATTTTAGTTTCACTCAATCTTTTATGTTCTTTAAGGATAAAGTTGAGCAAGAAATATCAAAAATACATTTAGGGACACAAAAAGATACTTGTCAGGGTTCGTTCCAAGAATCTTTAGAAAATTTTGAACAGTCAAAAGTATATTCAGTCTAAAAAAGTACACGAAATCTAAACTTATCATCACATCAATTAAAAAGGAATCGTTTGTAAAGGGTCAAAGTTAAAGTGTCAGATAGAGTTTGCTTTATTAATTTTAAGTTTCTTATTTTAGTTGTTTTTAGGCGTTAAATGGGATTTAATAAAATGGTCCGTTTCACTCTTTATTGGTTATTAAGTTTAGAACATGTCTTTCTAGTTTTATCGAGTGAATTTGGATGTTCTTAGCTCTCTCCTTGCTCTTTTATTCTCTTTTCCTCCTTCAATTATTCTTTTTCTTTGATTTGTACCGTCACACCACTGTTCAGACAAGAGTCAAAATGCAGCTACAACAAGAACACCTCGAACACCTCTCTAGGATTGAGTATCCCTCCGACAGTTGTTCGATATTTTCTCGAGCTTCTTGAAACCAATCCCTGTAGTTTCTTCTTTTTTCCCTGCATGTATTCTTGATATTTCTTGCAGAATTATTGAACCAGACAAACTGCATCATCCAAATATCAGTTCGTTTTCGTTTTTCAACTCGACCCCTAAGATTTTTGTGCATGCCTAATGGATGAAACTTGATGCATGATGAATTATTATTCAGAGACGGAACAAAGATTTGAGGTTGAAGGGACAAAACATAACTATTTAGAAATAAGAATAAATTCATAAAAACAATTTAAAAAATAAATAAATAGACGATTGTCGCTCCCACCCTCGCAGCTTCGTCCCTATTGTTACTATAGATGTCAATAGCTTGATATCTTCCGTATTACATGAAAAGTACGCAACATGTACTCCACTGCCATAACTCGTTTCTATATCCATACAACTATTAACAACATTTCATGTAGGCAACATGGGAACGATCAAATAGTTAGAAGAGATCATAGACAGTCTGAAAGACATGTTCGGTAATCAAGCGATGTCTGCTCATTAGTTTCTTGAAACTAGTTCGATGAACTCGAAATAAAAATTCGAAATTGGGGTGAACAAGTTTTTTTCTAGGGTTGCATACAACTTAGGAAATAAGAGAGAAGTTAGTTATGTTGGGTGAAAATCATTTACCTCTTTCTTATGTCTCATTGTATGCCTTCGTTTTAAATTAGAAGGTTTAGAATTTAGGGTTTAAAGTTAGGGGTTGTGATTAAGGTTTAAGGAATCAGAGGTAGGGTGTATTTTTTAGGGTGTAAGATTTAAGGTTTAAGATATAGAGAATAAGGGTTAGAGTTAAAAATCGAATTTAAAAAAAATCAAACGAGACATAAAAGGATGCATGATAACAAGCTAGGTAGATGATTTTTGCCTAATCATGTTATATATTCAAATCATTTTTTAATCAAAAGAACAAGATGATATAGTTCTTAGGGATGGGCATGGAACCCGAACCCGACGAGTTTCGATCCAACCCGGTCCGAACGGGTTGAAATTTTTTGAAGAAAATTTGGGTTTGGGTCGGGGTTTTTTAAGGGTGATTTTGGGTCTTATCGGGTTCGAGTTTAGGGTGAAAAAATCCGACCCGACTAGACCCAGAACTAATAGTGTAATTTTTCTATATATATTTTAGGGATATTTACAACAATGATCCCTCTTTATATATATTTCATATAATCAGGTCACTAAAATTAATTTTCTTTACAATTAGATCACTGAAATTTTATTTTATTTACAATTAAATCTTTAAATTTTATTTTTTTACAATTAAGTCCCTAAAATTTAACTTTTTTTAATGATTCAGGTCAGGTCAGGTCAAGTTGGATCGGGTCAGATTTTAAAGCTTAAAAATCGAATCAGGTTGGGTCGAATTTTTTCACCCTAACCTCGGATCGGGTTGGGTGACGGGTGAAGGGTATGTGTTTTCGGATCGGATGACGGGTGAAAGATATGTATTTTCGGATCGAGTGCGGATGGACCGAAAATCTAACCCTACCTGACCCGTTCC
The DNA here is from genome assembly GCA_035048815.1 of Abelmoschus esculentus. Taxonomy (NCBI): domain Eukaryota; kingdom Viridiplantae; phylum Streptophyta; class Magnoliopsida; order Malvales; family Malvaceae; genus Abelmoschus; species Abelmoschus esculentus. The sequence continues at coordinate 1,745,132 of JAUCBN010000021.1, forward strand.
CATCCCTAGTTCTTACTCAGGAGAGAGTGATGGGAATTTTGCTTGGTCTTGAAAAACAGAAGTATCAACAAAGAACTTTTAATCATTTACGCTAAAATTTATTAATTTATAAGTAGAGATTTTGATTAAAGTTTAAGAATTCAGTTTTAAAATCTAAAAATTAGGGTTAAGAGTTTAGGTCACGGGGTCAGACATTTAGACTTATTTACAATTTATTTTATTATACATTGCACATATTTAAACATATGATTCTATTGTATTAAAAGTAATTATATTTTTATATGTAATTTGTGTAAAAAATATTATACAATCTTCTTTAAAATTTAAATCCTAATTTTTAACCCTAAAATATTAAATCTTGAACTATAAAATCTTAAAATCTATATCTTAAATTCTAAACCCTAAATTAATCTTATAACCCTTAAATTTAATATATTTATACAAAATAAAATACATAACTCGTACATCAAAATTTTTCTCTTCTATTATTTAAAAAAAAAATAGTTTGTAATAAAATCCTCTTCACCTTTTTGGTGTCTTTGTCTACATCTCAATAATAAAAAATTTTAATTTTAAATTATAAATTTTAATCTTTAAAAATATACTATACTCGTAATCTTTTAAATTATAATCTTAAATTTTAACCATAAACCTTAACTCTAAATCATAAATTTATTTTTTAGTGCAGGACGTAAATAGGGTCTAGGGACAACAAAAGGGGCAGAAAATTTTTATTCAATACTTTTACATATAAGTTTGTTTAATTTACATAAATTTATTAATTTTAGGGTTTAAAAGTTAGTTTAGAATTTAGAATTAAGAGTTTAAGTTATAGGATTTAAAATTTAAGATTTATTAATAGAATTTAGGGTTTAAAATTTAAGTTTAAAATATTAAAACTAAATTTTTTAAATTTTTATTTTAAAAGTTTGTATAATTTTTAAACACATATATAATAAAAAATAACCCAAACAATAGGGGTGAACAAAACTCGACTCGATTAAAAAAAACTGAATAACTCAATTAGAATCGAGGTAAAAGTATCTGACTTGTTTTGACTCGATTCAAAATTTTATAGACTCGACTCGAAAAATTTTAAATAAAGTTCGAGTTATAAAATGAAAATCCGAATAACTTGAAATTTTTAGTAATTAAAGGATTTATTTTTAAGTTTGAGATGAGTCTCTCAATTTTTTATGAATATATGCAGTGATATATAAAAATATAAAGAAATATTACTATATATATATATACATATCTTATATGATTAGAGAAAGTCGTTTAAATTGGAATCAAGTCGTATTATTACAAGATTAATAATTACAATTAAATATTTATAGAAACTCGAAAACTCGACTCGAACCAAAAAAATTTCATATAAAATTTCAGTTGTAAAATATGACTCGTCAACTCGAATAACTCAATTTTTTAACTTGACTCAACTCAAATCGATCGAATACTCACCCCTACTCAACAAAACACGTGATTTACGAGAGAAAGCGGTGAAGGTAGTAACAATTTATAAACCTAATGATTAAATTGAAATCCTTTAAAATTGAGTGATGAAAATAGAAAGTAATCTATAGTTTGGTCTCTAATCAGAAAGTTTGCTGAGAACAAAAAATAGAGACGAATATAATTTTACGCTTTTCATTTTCACTTCCAAACACTACAAAGGCAAAGATCATCGGAGAACGGCAGAGCTCGACGGATTCGTCATTCCTTCATCTTCAAATCCGGTAATCTGTCTCTAATCTCATCTGGGTTTTCTTCAGTTTTGTTCAATAAGCGTTAAAATGGTATTTGTTTTTCCTTTTTTGGGTAGAGAATGGAAAACCCAGAGGCAAATCAACTTCCCGAAGTGGATTCATTGCCGGATGGTTTTGTCGAGAGTCCTTCAGAGCCTTTGGCTCCTAAAACTCCCATCTTGGAACATGAAAACCCTTCGCAGTCTGATTATAAAGAAGATGATTTAGTTGCCAATGAATTTGGAGCGAGAAAGGGGATGAAGCAAAGAACTTTTCCTGTGCCATTGTCTGAGGGGAACACTTCTGATAGCTGTTTGGACTCTGGTGATGGTGAATTAGTTGGTCATGAGGCATCTGGCGGTACAATTCCTGAGGTTGCTAAGGTTGGGGAGTCCCAAGCTACAGAAAGAAGTAATTTTTATATCCTTTTCTTTTAAATTTTGGTTGAGGAAGTGCATTTTTATGTGGCAGAGTTAGTATATTACATGAGAATCGAGATGCCGAAAACAAATCTCTTAAGACTATGTGTATGTGTGCTTTTGTATGTATGTCTATCCAGTGTATGTGTTTGTGCATCCAGTTGATCTACAGATTTTAAGCAAATTTTCTTTCTCTATTCAAGTTTTTTTTTATATAGTTTCATGTCTTTTGTTACCCTACTATTACTAGTGAAGGCATAACCGATGAAAGAAAAAAAAGTAGAACAAATTGAAAACTTCTATCAGGTGTTTTATTTTTTTTTCCATCTCTGTGTTGTATAAAAAGCCTCCTTATGTACATCAGATGTGCTCCTGGTCAAATCTGCCTCGTCCGAGAGGATATGGGGTGATTTTGTTATCTGGTGCTGAGGCCCTCGCCTTTGTTCTATTGTTTCAATTAAACTTGGATGTTTTTTGGTTTTCTAGTGCTCATCGGTGGTTCTTTTTTTATTTTTTTACAGCAGTTGAAGGAGGATCAGAAACTAAATCTACTGTTTTGAAGGAAACATATTCATCAGAGAGTGTGAATTCCATGAAGAACAAAAAAACAGTTAGTAAATCATAGCACATGATTAAGTTCTTTTGAATTGTTATTCTTGCTTACTTATGTGGAAACATCCTTTCTGTACATTTTTTATCCTGAGTCTGTTAGTAACTTTTGACTGGTTGCATATTTTTTCTTCTTTTCTGGAGGATAATCTTTATAGCAATTCTAGATGATTAAAATAATGCTGATAGTTTATAACTTTGCCAAGTTGCATATTTTCGAGAAAAAGAAAACCATTTGACCATGTATTTTAGAAGAGCTCTTCGGTTGCAATGCTGATACTTTATAACTTTGCCAAGTTGTGTATTTTCAAGAGTATGACGTCTTTTCAGTGACGTTCAGTTTATTTAGAAGTTACTTATATGCTTATTTTATATCACTTTCATCTATATAAGTGGACTCACTGGTTTATTTCTTAGGAAACCATTGAAACCAAACGCAAGAATGCAAAACGTACATTAAAATCTGAAAAGGAATTTCTCGAATTCTCTTTCAAATATCAACAAGTTCTTGCAGAAAGAGATGCAGGTAAGTTGAAATAACATTTATGATGCCCAAAAGGTCACCATCATTGTATCACTTGATGTGATGAATATGTTGGTCTAGTTACCTAAGACCAATTTTATTGATCCTGCATGAATAGTATGAGTTGTTTTGCTTTGTAGATACCTTCTATGTTTCCAACAACTACACTTGTTCATTAAGTTCGAGAACTGGTTTTTATTTCTGACATCTTATAACTAGGATGTATACAATTTCTGTGTTCAATTTGATAAATTTAAAAATAAACAAACAAATTAAATGTGAGTGTTCGAGTATCATGACTATTGTTATTTGATCTCTTCCAAAAGACTATAACCATCATGGCTTGTACAATGTTACCTGATATCCAAATAAATTTTAATTTAATGTTGAGTCTTTGTAAGAGCTATTCCTGTATGAATGCGGTTTAATGTTATGGGTTCTTTCTTCTTTGGTTGAATGAGAAAGTCTTTTGACCTCATTGTACCCAGATATGTTCATTTCCTTGGAAACTTTGACCAACAAAATTTAGAAGCTATAGTTGAATATTAGGTTTTGTATGATAGGAATATCAAGAAGGTGCATATGACACATCGGTGAATATTATAATCTTTTTCTATATCTTTAATATCATGGAGCTGATTTTTGTTTCTTTGCCTTCTCGTGTAGCAATTGCTGTCCGAGATAAACTTGAATCGCTTTGTAGGGAGTTACAACGTCAAAACAGAATGTTAATGGTATTTTTCTTTGGATGATTCGTCCCTCCTTTTGTTGTTGATACACTTTTCACCTAGTATGTTGACTTTATTATCATGTTACAAACCAACCATCAAACGATATAAGTAATAGTTCTGATCTCAACTGTATCCTCTATAAAGTTGCTCTTCTATAAGTGTCTGTCATACTTTTAATCAAGTGATAGTGAAGCTGCACAACAAATTTATCGAGGAAAACAACTTTCCTTTAGTTTTACTATTTCTAATTCTGTTGTATTTGAATTCATCTATGGAGATTTATTATCATCATCTGTTAAAAATCTTCAATTTCAGTGACAAAGATATACTTGTCCTTTTTGAGCTATTGTCTTTCTCTGATGAAGGTGCTGATGGTTTGCTCATGATTTTCACAGGATGAATGCAAACGGGTATCAACAGAAGGGCAAAATATAAGATTAGATTTATCAGAGAGGTTCCATAATGCGATCAAGGTTGGATTCTCCTGTCTTGATTTTGAAAGTGACCATGGTGTATACACTGACTGGTCCATCTCTCTGTAGCCATATTACTTCATAAGATCATTGTCAAAACTGTTGAACATGTTTAATACCATGACAACGGTTTGCATAGCATATATGTAGTGTAGTTCAACAGAGATGATATGTCAAATTCAAGATAAATGGTAAAGGAACTGTGTCATAACTCATCAAGGTAGTACTTCAAGTCTATTAGTTGAATCGAGACTTGAAAACTATATCTCATTCTGGATGAGTATGTTTCTGGAACTTACGTGTAAGTGTCGGGTACTATAAGGGATTCACACCTAAACATATTTTACTATTAGTTTCTTGATCTTTTTTCCCTTATAGGATGTCACCAATAAGCTGGAAGAGCAGAAGAATGAGTGCCTATCTACACTGAAGGAGAATGAGATGTAAGAGACAGGAATTGCATGTCTAATTATTACAAATATTGTCCTTCAAGATTGATGACATCTATACTTTGAATGTTAGTTAACATCTGTTTTGTATTCTGGATTTTCCGGATTTCCCCCAAAGGATCATCTAATGTGAACATCTGTTCTTCTTACTTTAGTAGTTTTCAAATATAATGGCTTTTCCAAATAAATTTTCACAGAATTCCTTCTATCTAGGAAGGCATCGTCGCCCCCATATCATTTATTTTGATTTAATGGTTTGTGTTAACGCTGGTTTGTCATTTACTCATAGGACTTTTGCAATTCTTCATGTATAGGTTAAGAGAAAAGTTGAAGCAGTTTGCTGATCAATATGCTCTCTCTGAACAACAATTTGAACAAAAGGTACGGGTTAGATTTACCGGTATAGCCAAGGTTTTCCTTCTCAAAGTTCAATCAAATTGTGTTGTTTAGAACTGTGAGCTTACGCCTTGGGCATGTGACACAGCTAAAGCAGAAAACACTAGAACTAGAGCTTGCTGACCTAAAAATTAAGCAGCATGAAGAGAAATTGATCCAAGAACAAGTGCAGATGAAAGTATATGCAGAGCAAGTGTCTCAGTTATTGGCAACTGAAAAGAACTTGCGCACGCAGTTGACAGCTGATGGTGAAAAATTCCAACAGTTTCAGGTCGGATTCTTTCCATGCCATTTATCATTTCGATTTAGTGGCAGTTTTTTTTCTTCTTTTTGTCGCTTGTCTTGGATGGCTGACACAGGATTTCAGTTAAGAGGTCTTATTGGAAGGTTTGTTCTCACATGCACAATATCATGATTTAGTTATAAAGCTACAATCTACGGGATTTTGTTTTCCGAAAAATAGTGAAAGTGTACTTGAATCCGTGTTGTTCCAGCTCTTTATTTTCTTGAAGTGTCCATGTCCAATACCCGTTTCCAACCTGCATCCATATATAGATATGGGGATATGACCCTTCAAAAATCCTCTGAATACATGAAAAACCTTCAAAAGTTTAACATACCCGTGCCCGAGTAACTCAGATTTTAAGTGCTTTCGTTGTAGGAAATAGGAATAGTAGTGGATTTTGTAATACCAATACTTTTCTAGGTAACTAAGAAGTCACCCATTGAATGCACATCACAGGTCCGACATCCTCTGTGTATTGACTGCTGAGATGAGCATTTCTGAAATCTGATTAGTGTCTCCATGCCGTTTTGTTGCACCGTTGATATTTGAAGCTATCTCATCATCTTCATTATGTTTGACACTACTTAATTTTGCAGGATGCCTTGTTAAAAAGCAATGAGGTGTTTGAAACATTTAAGCAAGAGATTGATAAGGTAACATTATTTGCCTTTACCTTTGAGAGATGCACTTTCCTCGGTTTTTCCCATTTCTTGACCCGTGCTATGTTGATCCGGCTCTTCATATGTCTTTAAGTACCCATATCCGACATCCATATTTGATTCATATCCGAACATAGGTATGGGGATAGATCCTCTAGTGACTTCTACATGAAAATCTTGGGAAAAGTGAACATGGATATGATATGTATGATATGCACTCCTGTTCGACACTCGTACCTGAATCAAGTTCTGTTTTTTGATTCATGTCTAAGTTACCAACTCCTTTTTCCCTTTTGCCTACAAATTAGATGGGGAAATCAATCAAGGAACTGAAGAAGGAAAATGTATTCTTGAAGAGCAAATGCGACAAATCGGATGTTACTCTCATCGAACTTGTGGAGGAGGTAATGCAGTTAACATGTCAATTTTAAGCTTTCATTCTTCAGGAATCATTATCTATTCCAAGAAGAGTTTATCTACCACTAATCGTCGTTCATCTTTGCTCGAACAGCGCGAGCTATTGAAGAAACAACTGGAAAAGACGAAGAACCAGAAAGAAAAGCTCGAATCATTGTGCCGGTCTCTTCAAGCCGAGAGGAAGCAAAGCTCCTCTGCAGGCAACAGCCTTGATTCCATGGCAGTTTAAATGTAGACATATTATGTAACCAGATATGTATGCATATTTTCTTTATTATGGTTTAAATTGACATCGATCTGACTAATTTTTCAAGTATCTTATTACATGCATGATATGGATATGGATATGGATACGGATCCGTATCCGGATACGAAGATATAATATTTCATGCATGATATAGATACGGATACGATACGAAGATATAATATTTCATGCATATATGTGTAATGTTATATGTTAAGTATGTTTTGGTCAAAATTAGGTTTTGTATTATCGATGACCGTGACTAATTTCTTTTATCGTAGATTCGGTAAATAGTTGGTCATAAAATATTTTTTAAACCAGTCTCTAAACTTTTAGGTGTTTTAATTTTATTATTAAACTATTGACCTATCTAAACTTTTAAATATTTTAGTTTCATCCTTAAATATGACCCTCATTTTAAATTGATTTCGAGAATTTTAAATTCATTCGCAAATGATCATATACTAATAATTTGAGGATAAAATTAGAACAATTATAAGTTTGGAGTGTCAATTTAAAATGAGTTATAATTTAGGTACCAATTTAAAATAAGAGATGGTTTGAGGATGAAATTAAAATATTTAGTGATCAATTTAGCCTGAGAATTATAGTTTGGAGACATATGATGCAATTTACTCTTTATTATTCAACATAATGCAAATAAAATAAAAGGTAAATTGTACGAAATACCATCGAACTTTAACCTTTCTATCAAAAATATCACTGAATTATAAAATGATACTATTATATTACTACACTTAATTTTCGCTCCAATTTCAACATCGATCCGTTAAATACAAAACAATATTATTTTGTTAGGTATGAACCATCTAGCCTCATCGGTAAAAAGAATGATTGTTATTCCTGAAGGTCATGGGTTCAATACCAGTATTGTCAGCACAGTGAGTGAACGATCAATGCTTGAAAGGTTGAGAGTATGTTTATAAAATTAAAGTTGAGAGTATACTATCAATGTTTAAAAGATTACTTATAAATTATATTATAAAATTAAAGTATTATTTATAATATATAATTTAATCCTAAAATTTAAACTTAAATCATATATATAACAAAAATTTTAATTGATTTTTAAAATTTAATTATACATTTTATAAATAATATTTTAGTTTTATAATATTTATAAATTATAAGTAATATTTATTTATAACGTTAATATATTTATACAATTATATTATATATTATAAAATTATACTGTAACAAATAAAAGGCATAAAGATAGTTTTAATCTTTAACATTTATAATTTTTATCGTTTTGACTCTTATTCTTTGATGATAAATTTAGCTCTTAACTTGTATCTTTTTGACAAATATCTTATTTTTAACTATTATGATGACTGGACCGTTAAAAATTTAATGATGATGACATGTCATATGCATATGATAATATATTTTAAATGACATGACATCTAACCTATCAAATACATATATATGTATGGAATATAATTTTATTCTAAGATAAAATATAAAACAATTAAAATTCAAATAAAATACTAAAAAATAATTAATTATAAAATAAAAGGCTACTAAACATTTAGAACCCTAACTACGATAGAATCAAAATCCTATTTTAAAAAATATGAACACAATTAGAAATTAATTAATATTTTAAGATATGATTTTGATTTTCTCGTAGTTAGAGTTAGAAATGTTTAATAACCTTTTATTTTAGAATTAATTAATTTTAATATTTTATTTGAATTTTAATTGTTTTATATTTTATATTGGAATAAAATTATATTCTCTATATATATATTTGATAGGAGAAATTATATTATGAGACATTTTCACCACGTCATCCATGAGACTAACCAATAAAAACACTCATTTAATTATTTTTTTCAAGTCATTATTTTTACCAAGTGAATCTTCACTAACATTTATTGTAAATTAAGTTTAAGACAGTTTTTACCAAGTTAAGATTCACGGTAAAAATGAAATGATGAGGTGGAAAAAATAATTAAATTGGTACTTTTTATTGGTTGGTCCCATGGATGACGTGGTGAGAATGTCCCATAATATAATTTTTCATTTGGTAGGTTAGATGCCATGTCAACACCAGTATTGTCAGATAGGATTTTGATTCTATCGTAGTTAGGTAAGATATGATTTTGATTTTCTCGTAGTTAGAGTTAGAAATGTTTAGTAACCTTTTATTTTAGAATTAATTAATTTTAATATTTTATTTAAATTTTAATTGTTTTATATTTTATATTGGAATAAAATTATATTATATATATATATGTATTTGATAGGAGAAATTATATTATGAGACATTTCCACTACGTCATCCGTGAGACTAACCAATAAAAACACTCATTTAATTATTTTTTCCATGTCATTATTTTTACCAAGTGAATCTTCACTAACATTTATTGTAAATTAAGTTTAAAACAGTTTTTACCAAGTTAAGATTCACTTGGTAAAAATGAAATGATGAGGTGGAAAAAATAATTAAATGGGTATTTTTTATTGATTGGTCTCATGAATGACGTGATGTGAATGTCCCATAATATAATTTTTCATTTGGTAGGTTAAATGCCATGTCATTTAAAATATAGTATCATATACATATAATATGTCATCATCATTAAATTTTTAACGGTCCAGTCATCAAGCTAATTAAAAAAATAAAATATTTGTCAAAAAGATATAAGTTAAATGCTAAATTTATCCAAAAAATAATAATCAAAATGATAAAAATTATAAATATTAAGGGTTAAAATTTATCTTTACGCCTAAATAAAATTAAATTTAATTATAGTTTTATTTATTTATTATTTATATTAAAATCAAATCAAATCTTTATATTTTATTTCCCCTTTGCATTTAAGTTTAATAATATAATAATCTTATTTTATAATTTAATAATAATTTTGGTAAAAATAAATAAATTTATTGATATTTTATGTATTTTACCTTAAAATAAGAACAAATGACATATCTTCCTAGTCCTCGACTCCCCTATATAAACTCTTATCGTTTCCAAGATTGTTTGATTGTTTGTTAAAAGCAAAGAAGCCTTCTTTCCTCACATTTCATCTTCCAAACACAAGATTTCCATGGAAAACAAGGATATATGCCTGGAAACAAGCAAAGCGGAAAGATCAGTGTGGTTAATGAAATGCCCTCGGTTGGTTTCACGCTCTCTCCAACCACCTCCAAACTCTGCTTCTGCTTCTACCGCTGCCTCCACCACCACCACTTCTTCAGCTTCTCAAACGGTTGCCAAAGTTATTCTTTCCATTGACCCCCGCGTCTCTAGTGATGACAATGACTCCTCTTCTCCTCAGGTTTCCATCCTTTTCAATGAATAACATTGTGGGTTATTTGTTGGGTTTGGTTCATATCATGCATCTGTCGTTTGTCGTGTGATTTTCAGGGATTTATTTTGTTTTATATGGATTAATGGGGGTTTTGAATTTTGAATCTTGTTTTGTTTTCTGGGTTTGTTTCAGAGTTTCATTGCATGCATTGGTTTTCCCCATTGGTGGATATTTGATTTCTTGTTCTTTGCCATTTAGTAATGTATTAAACAAAAAAGGTGTTTCTTTTTCTTTTTCTATGTTAATTTTGGATATATTTGAGTGTGGGTGAATTTATATGTTAATTCACAAGAAATTACTTGCAAGCATAGTTTGTTAGTTTTAGAGAGATTTAACTTTTTTCCTAGAATTATTATGTTGTTCATATGAAAACTGAATCTTGTTATATATATATGATAAGTTATATAGTGTAAAACTCAGATTAACTCATTTTACAAATACAATCTTCGCATGATCAACTGTTAATCTGAGTCATCTGTTTCAATCATCTGTTTCAATCATCGAAGGCTTCTAAAACTTAGAGAGTTTATACCTGTAACTCAATTCCATCCTATATATTATCTTTAGAGAAAGGGTTGATGGTGATAACTGTAGTCATAGTAATGAAGTTAGTTGAAAGTTGGAACCATAAAACCTTTTTGTTATGGCAATTACTGTTGATGAAAGTTAGCTGAAAGAAAAAAATATAGTTTCAGAAGTGGTTGAAGGATCTTAGCAAATGAAGGTATTAGATGTTTAACTATAGAGAGCTTGGACAAACCATTAGGAATCATAAAAAAATGCTTAACATCTGTTTTAATTGAAGTTAGGTAGCTTTTCAATCTCATTTGGATGAAAAATTTACAAATCTAAACGGTATAGCTGATCAGGAAGGCCTTGATCATGGTTGATTAAATTAATGGGGCATCAATTCACAACAATGAATTTAGCTCTTAATTGAATAATTTAGGTAGTTCTGTCTTTACTCTTTCTAGGTGTTTCATATGATCAGGTCCCTGTGATTTCCATTACATTATTTTACTTCCCACAGTTTGTGCTGTCACAATCAACTTGTTCATATTCCTTTTCTTCCGATGTTGTTCATAACGTGTCAATCGAATTTGATAGATTGAGTTTTCTTTATCAGTTGAGTGAGCAATGCTTTGATTGCGTTCCGTCTTATGTAAGTTGTTTGTTGAACCTCAGTTTACCATGGAATTGGTTGGCACAGAAACTGGAGATGTACCGAAGCGCTATTCCATGGATATGACCAAGGACTTTGTTCCAATGTCTGTGTTTTCGCAGACACCTCAAGGTAAGCATGCGTCATTCCAGGAGACACCAACCTTTATACTTCACTTGCCATGGATAAAATGTTTCTATTAGTAAGTTTGTCATCTTGCATTTTACATCATATCCATCTTAGAGCTAGTTCTAATCAAGTCTTGCTCCGGCACTTTACACGGAAATCACAGATTTGTAATGTTAGTTCTTCTCTTATTACCAGGCTAAATTCTACTGCTATAATGTGTCTTTCCTTTTCTAAAAATAGGCTGCTGGCCTGTAATAGCAAATGTGAAATCGTAAACTCATTTAACGTTTGGTTTTGGGGAGGCCTCCTATTTCTTCAGAGGAGAAAACAAAGGCTCGGAAGCTATCCCAAACCCATTGTCCTTGACAAATACATGAATGTATCGACCGTCAATGTTGCGATGCAACGTATCACTTTTATCAACTAAGGATTATCCTCACAGACTTTGAACTGTTTCCTTTATGATTGAAATATTAACAGAACAATCGTGCTGGAATTTTCATGTACTGGTCATGTATAGAATCTGGGAGATACACCATTCTATTTGGCTTATTGGAACCATAGATTCTAAAACTGACATATTGTTACATTGTTGACATTAAACTGAGTTTAAAAAGGTTCCACTTTTCCGGCAAAAATACAGGTCCGGTCACTTTTTTGAGACACTTCTATCTTGAAATATTTGTTTAGTGCAGTGAATAATTCAGAATTTTCTTGTTAACTCTAGATGAATGTAAGAAGAAACTCGGTTTGGAGATTATATATTGAGAAACATTTCTCTTGATATTTATGAAATTTGTCTTATTTCACAGGAAAGCTTGCAGTTGAGGGGAAAATACTAAACAAGTTTGACATGAGACCTCATGATGAAAACATCGAGAACTATGGGAAACTCTGCCGCGAACGGACAAATAAATCTATGAACAAATCCAGACAGATACAGGTTCTGATAATTACTTTCTGTATTTGGTGTCCTTGGTATTTTTGGTGTTATAGTTTACCACATATTTTACATTCCTTTACCTCCGTTCTCTTTTCCTCGATCTTCCCCTATTTTAAATTTCAGGTCATCGATAACGACAATGGATCTCACATGAGGCCTATGCCAGGGATGATTATCGCCGCTGTATTCAATGTACATATGCCTATTTCCTTACATGTAGAATCATCTAAATATTATGTTTTTTACTGATATTTCCTTTGGGGACTGTTTTCATTTGCTCTCATATATGCAATCAGAATATATTTATTATCTGTCCATCATATGTATGAGGAGAGCTGATGTGTTTGCAATAGGAAAAGAAGAAGGCACCTGCAAAGACATCAGATACAAAAAGAACACGGAGGGATCGTGGAGAGATGGAAGATATTATGTTTAAGCTCTTTGAAAGGCAATCGAATTGGACTTTAAGACAACTGATTCAAGAGACAGACCAACCTGAAGTATGTTTCTTACTCAATTATTTCTACTGTCATGGTAACTTCTAAAACCTTAATGCTATTTGGCATTCCTATAATTCAATGCTAGCTAAGATTGTTTTAAAGTAAAGAGGGTCTCGAAATAATGTTTCCAAAGATATAATATTTAAAACCGGTGATAAAGATTTGTCAGAGATGAATACAGGCTAAGGTAGGTGTTATTTCCTATGTTGCTCCGACTCTTCATTTTTCTTGAAAAAATTGTCTGGCACTAGTAAAAAGCTGAACGTCCGTGTTTGACACCGACACTTATTCGGCACTTATGTTTGAGTCCAAGTAACATAAGCTATTTCGTCGGGAAAAAAAAATCTGATATTATTCTAGCAGGGTAGAGAACATTCAAATTTTTTAGCTAACTTGTTGAGAGATGCTGATTTCAATAGATTACGATTTAAGAGTTAATTCCCGGAATTCTTTCTAGGATTATATGAAGATCTAAGGTTCTAGACATTGATTGCTTGAAATTTTTTTAAGATTGTCTCTATATGGATTATCAGTCTGCAAAAAAGTCAGGGTAACATATTGGCTTCCTCTAGACATGTTATTTGAAAGATGAACTGTCCTCGACTCAAAGCGTAAATGGTGCATATTGTCTTCTTGCATTCCGACGAATGGCTTATGGATTTCTGATTCTCCTTCATCCTACTCTCTTTGAAGCAATTTCTGAAAGATATACTTAAAGACCTGTGTATATACAACAACAAGGGAACCAATCAAGGGACATATGAGCTGAAACCTGAATACAAGAAAGCTACTGATGGTACCAACCCTTAAAGTAAGTTTACTATGCTTTATAAAGAGTTTCATCAGCTGATGTCTTTTTGCTCTTGGCTTGTTCCTAACCTACTCCTAAGGGTCTATTAATTAATTGAATTTAAATAAAAAGACATTTACCTTTTTATTAATTGCCTATTATTCTATTTATTTTTGTTATTTTATTCAACAATTTCAATCAAGTAATGATAAAATTCTATTTGATTGTACAATCATTTTGCTCATTATTATTTAAATTATAATTTTAAATAGTTAGTTATTTAAATAAGTGATACATATTAAATAATAACAAAGATAATTGTCTTTTATATAAAAGATACTTGGAAAATACATATATAATATGAAAAATAGTTTGATCTATAAGCTTGTGTAAACTATAGTAACCTGGAGTTGTAATGTTCTTCTATGCCCCGGAACAAATGGGACTTTGGCTCACCAGAAGCCAACAGCTGCAGAGGGGTGATAGGAAAACATTGTGGCCTCAGTTTAACCCTACGTCCCCCCCTTCCGGTGGTGGTAAAAGCAAAACTCAGGCAGACGGTAAACCAGCTAAGCCCCATCCATGTTGATGTGCTCCTTCACCCCTTGTAGTTTCTGCAGTGTAGAATCTCATGACCTCGGTTTGGCTTGGCTGCTGTTATCTACGCAAGTCCTAGTGCTCTCATCTTCACCATCTCGCCTCGACTATTCATTTCAAGGACCTGAATTCACTTGGTCTGGGTGTCATATTCATGTTCGTCTTGATAGGGTGCTTTGAAATGATCATTGGGATGAATCTTACCCCAAAGCTATGGTTACTAAGAAACACTTAATTATGGCATGTTTGGGAGGTGCCCAACGTGCTCTAGAATGCAAGCGTTCTAGCTTTCTCCTCAACCTTGTTATAGAACTTCAACTCGAACTCGAGTATCTTCTTGACCTAGAAGAACTCCTCTAGCTCATAAATGACGTTCTAAAGGGACTTTTTCTAAGGATTGTACCACAGTATTTCCATCTAAGACTGCATCTTATACTTTGGTTACATACACGTCTTTGTGTACAGGCCATGCACAAAAGTATAAGATGCATAGTCTTCTCCCCTTGACTATATCCAGACCTGCTAGTTCACCTCTATGACAGTCTCTCTAAAGTGTGGAATCTTTGTATGAAAGCATTTTCTAGTTACTTGGTGATGACACTCAAACTAGCTTTGGGGATGAAGTTTGGGTTCAAAATCTTGATCCCCTACGACATTCGGCCTTTTCATCTGTTGGTATTGCCGAACGAAACCTGGGATATTGCTCGACCGAACCTCTTGCTTCAACCCAAGGCGTTATCTGAATCTCATCAGACTCATCTAATGGAAGTGATGCCACTAACTCTTGAGGATGAACCTAAAGCATGTGCATGGCGTTGGAAGTTGGAACCCTAAAAGCACTTTCAGCATTGTTTATTTTGGCTTAACAAACTGGGAGTGTTACTTCCATCTTCCGATCCCACAATGGCTCCTTCGACCAATGCTAAGAGGGTTCGACGTGGTCTTGCATCCTATCCTGCCTGGGATCACAGTGAAACCATGACTCGTGTCCTTTATGATCGCCCCCACGCCCGTCAGTTCAGATTATAAATATTTTAAATTAATTTTAAAATTTTTAAACATTTTATCCTTAAACATTCTAATTTTGCCCCTAAATTACCAATATCTGTTAATTATATCCTACATTAATAAAATTCTTATAAAAATAGTTAACTATTATTTAAACATTAATATATATTACATAATAATATAATATAGTATAAACAATAATTTAAGGATGAAATTCAAACACTCAAAACATTTGAGAATCAAAACTACAATGATAACCTTGGGGATAAAAATAAAATTTTAAATGAGCATTTTTTTATTATGACAACCACAATTTAAAAATAAAATTAGAATATTTAAGTGCACAAACTAATTTAAAATAAAAATTATAACCATTCTATGGGACATGATCATCATATTGAATACTTTCAAGAAAGGCCTGGTTTGTTCTGATTTCCAATTGCAAAGTCGTCAAGGGCAGTTAGGTGTTTTGCCACTTGTTGCCAAGGCTTTTAAGCCGCTGGCACCAACGCCACCACGGCTGCTTCTGCCACAGCCATTAGACAATGGAAAATTCTAGCTGAACATGAATAACTTGTGAACCAAGTATCTAGTTTACACCCTACCAAAAACAGCAAAATAATAGGGTTGCCCCTCCTGAACTTTGACAGATTATTTGTGTATTTTCTATCAAATACAACAAATACAAAGGACTGCTGCTACAAAGATTACAAAGGATTCTAATTTTTTTTTACCAAAAAAAGGACTTTTTGGACTTCAGACAGCTAGCAACTATCATGATCTTCATAAAAAACAATTACTATAAAAAAGCTATTATACAGTGTGCGGCAAAGAAGAATTATATGCTGCTGAGGAATTTGGTTTCTGTTACCTGCGTATGTCCATGTCCCCCTTACCTCTACACGATTCTTCTTCCCTCGTTCTGCTCCCACTCTGCCCGCCATAAGGTCTCTGCATCTCCGAGAACATTCCTCGATGCTGCTTTGCACCTGCGGTAGAAGGTATGACCTTGGTACAATCATGGCCCCTGTGCCCTTGGTGATTCATCACATTGCTGTGGCTGCTTATTTCCACTGGGATAAAAACTGAAATGCGAGTCAAGTTTCTGTTGGTATTCCGAACAACAGCCTGCGATACCTGCTGCTCCGTTTGAGATGAGGAGGAAGGATAATTGACAAAAGCAGCAGGATACTTTGCCATTAAAATAGCAGAGTCTGGCAGAGATGATAACCCAGTTTGTATTCTGTCTCCATCCCAGAAACCATAACTTCTCTTCGGAGTATTTTCAGGTGCATATATCATGTTTTGATCAAACTTTGAGAAAGACCCATTTCCACCAACATTCTTGCGCCCTGATGAGTTGAAATCTGAATATTTCACACTTTGTTTCGAGAAAGGAGACACCTTTTCCGCATCTTGGGAATTGGAATTGAGTATCTGACCAAACAGCTTGACATTACCATTCCTGCAAGGTTTTTCTGTATTGGATAGACTCCGAGAGTGGGATTTCTGCCTACTGTTTGCTAGCTCTGATTTTTGTACCCGTTGTGGAAGCTCGGTTGCTGGCATTGGACCATTGCATTTATGTAGATAATCCTGAGCAAAAAGTGAGCTGGTAACACCCCTTTCTAATGTTGAAAGACTTTTAACTTCAGGGAACTGACTATGACCAACATCAAGATTTATTTCTTTCAAAGTTGAAATTTGCACTTCAGCATGATCCAGCAAGGGCTTTCCAGAAAATCGCTCAGAATCGTGTCCGCTAACAACTTTGTGAGCCTGTGTGTCTTCCGTCTCCGGATAAGCAAGTGTTGATGACAACCTATCTTGGTTGCATATGTTTTCGCATTGCGAGTTATCAGACTCATGTAATGCAGAAATGTTAGCAGAGGAGCTTTCATCTGGCAATAAGAAGATAGAAGGCCTCCCGGAACCCATATCAAGAGGGACTTGATGCATACCTTTCGAATTGAAGTTTTCCTCAATGGACTCATCACCAGTTTTATTTGAACCTGGCCAACATATAGTTTGACTGCCGGTCTCAGCACTGTATTTTGTATCACGTTTATCCCTACAATTTTTAGACAACAAAGTTTTCTGCGACTGCCTATTATTTCCAAACCCCTCAGTAAAACAAGCAGCATCAGATTTGGGCTCAGCTAATGAATCTAAACTAGAAAGACGATGATCAGCTGTCCCTCCATGTGACGCTGATACTGCAAGAGAAAGACCCTGTTCAACGTGATTTCTTAGAGCATTTAAATTGGCCAAAGCAACACTATTCTGAACATGTGGCGACTCAGCCTGGTTGCTATCAACATCCATTTCATCAGCACCACCTTTGGAAATTGTCCCCGTCTGGTCCACATCAGAAAAAATAGCTTCCACTGCCTCAGAATTTTTGCAATCTACAAGCCTCCCATCATTTCCTTCGGATATGATCAGATTGGTTTGCAAACTCGCTTCCATGGTAGGATTCGATTCATCCACATTCACACTCATAATAGTGTGGGGTAAGTCACCGCCCACATTAGATCCCAACTTATCACCACAACCAACTGATCTCTCTTCGACACAAGCATCTTCCGTATCAGTTCCATCACCGATGGCATCATCACTCATGGGAGTCACCATATTTCTCGTTCTTGGATGCATCAAGTCAAGTCCAAGGCATTTACGAGCCTTGCTAAAGAAAACCTTGCACCGATTACTGGATCTTGTACCAATACAACGTGAAATCATTCCAAAATCCTTACCATAAGAGGAGACGGCCTGTATAAAGATAGATTTTTCCTCATCAGTCCAATGAGAAGAATCCATTTCCCCACAACTCTCATCTGAACAGGTATCCTCATCAACATTCTGCAAAACATCAGATGTTGAAGGCCTTTTAACCATGGAATCAACTTTGTGGCACTTCCGGTCAAGATGGTAACTCTCCCCAGGGCCGGCAGAACTAGTGATACAGGAACTCATTGCTTCTGAAGAGAAAGAACCACATATACCTGCTAAAACATCAGCAGCAACGGTATCTTGATCACTTACAACAATATCAAAATTAGATGACTTCATAACAATGCTATCGTCAACAAGAGATGTTTTATTAGAATCAAATCGCCCTCCTAAAACGAAGTCACCAGAAGACTTATGCCAATTTTGAATGCTACTTTTGGCATGAGCTGCAATAACTGAAGCTGCACCGAGAACATCAAGGGATGCAGCCATGTTTTCACGGCTCCGTTTTTTCCCTGATGTCAACAAGTAGGTGTCCACAGCAGACTTCCCCTGCTTACTGAGATCATTCCTGTTCTTTGTTTTCTCAAAACATTCAGACTTGTGGTTTTTGTAATAGAACTCAACACAGTCTGCAGTAGTCTTGTGATCAAGAAAGGAGGCAATTTTTCTGAAGTCCTTCCCAAAGGCAGCCAACTTATCTATAAAAATTTCCTTCTCCTCTGATGTCCAAGGATTGATCAAAGCTCTTTCCTTCTCAGTAGCAAATGGATCTTCAACCAATCCATTACTAGAGATGAACCTCGAAACCTTCTTCTCTTTCTCATCCAAAATCAATGCTGGCATTTTCAAAGCATTCCTGTGAATCCTGCCACGGGAATCTAGAAGTCTGCTACAGAAATTGATCATCTCCGCACTAGGCTCCAGGTCCAGATTTCTGGCTACAAAAACAACCACAAATTAATTATACACATCACCGATAACTTCGTCTTTCAATAAGGAAATTTCAAGAACAGAAAGCTAAACAAAACACAAAATCAAAGAAAATCCCAAAAAACACAGGATTAACACATTTACAAGGAATTATAAAATATTGTAAACAATTACAAGCACTTGGAATAACAAATTTTTCGATGAAAGAGTTTCAGCAAAAAAAGTATAATAAGATAAATCGTGTTTTTATCAATTCTTGGCAGGAAAAGTGAAGCAATCAAGCAAACCCCAGTTATGACTAAAACATTCAATTCTGAAACAGTTCTGGAAGACCGTGATTCTTTAAAGATATTAGAATACAAATCATAGATATTAATTCGGCTAATTTAACCAAACCAAATATGATAATCAGAATATTCTTGCAGGCAAGCAAGTGCTAACAGCATAATAACTGCAGTGAGTTTCAACAGACAAAGGTCAAAGCATGGTCACCTTCTATCTACACAAATTATTACCAAATATCCACTAAAACAACAGAATCTCTAGTACCATTAATGATTAACCAATTATGAAAAATGCATATAAAAGAAATTTGTAACTAAGAGATAACTTCTTAACATGTCAAACAATGCACCTTCCACCATGAACAGAGGTTCATAATATAGAACAATGATCTGTATCCCAGAACTAGCATTGTGCAATTCTTTATCAGAAAAGGATTGTCATGAAGTTTCTGCATACATTGATGATGATTTTGATTACTATTTGATTCAACATGGTATCAACTGAACACAGTTCACTTGAATAGCCTTGAGCTACCATAAATTTCAACATCTATTGTATTGGCATGAGATAACTGAACATAGATTATCCACTTGTCTCTATTGACAGAAGAAACCTAGCTTATAAACTCCTTTTTCCATTCAATATTTTCCTTTAGTTTTCTAATGCTGGTTTTCAGCAACATTTCTAATAATAATAATTTCATTTCCAATAAAAATATGGAAAGGATGAGGTACACAGTTTAATCTTATCATAAATTATCCTCAACGCCTGACATTGCATGTATTCAAGGGGACAAATGATAAAAGAAAAAAGGTAAGTGGAAAGAGATAACAGATAAGAGGAAACAAAATGCAATTTTGAAACAATGCCACTCAAATTGCATGCAAAATCACAACAAATTTGCATCAAATAAAAAACATTCCAAACAAGAGGCTCAAACAACTACCAGGAGAAGCAACTCGACAACGGACGGAGGATCGATGCTTTTGGTAGCCACTGTGTGTTGCACGTAAACTTAGTTCATACTTCTTCAGAGACTTTGCACGACATTTTCTCATCAAAAACAAACGCATATCTTCTTTCCATGCATTCTGAAATGCTTTAAATTTAAGGGTTAAAACTCTCTCCTTAAATCTTAAGTACTGCTTCCGCATTGCAATTTTTTCCCTGATTGCAGTATCAGACTGCATGCATGCTACATTAGCAATTTCAGAAATCTCAACACCACTTAAATCTTTTGACAATAGTCTATTAAACACATCAGAAGCTACACCAGCCAATATCTTATTATTGGCCAATATTATTTCATACATAATATTCTCTCCACCAGCATCAGAGCTTGAGGATTCTGAAACAAGTGCATAATTATCATTCTTTTTTAGCACACTGCCTTCCGTGGAAATGGTAGTCGCAGTCTCATCATTACCTGAACCAAGAGCTAAATTCACCTCCTCCATTGTTGTCAATTGAACAGAAACCAAATCCCCAGAACATTCATGGAACTTGACAATATCAGATGGGGAAACTGCTATCTCTAAAGACGATGGTTCCACAAATTTAGATGTTGCCGTTCCAGGACTATCAACATCCCCATCTTTAACATCATCATTAACTTCTTCCAGGACACCATTAGAAAGGGGCAGGTTCTGCACAAGAGCAGCACCACAAGTATCAATCTCCAAAGGGGGTCGAGTGATCATACCGGATACAGACACTTGTTCCCCACAAGCTTTCCCATGTTCCTCAGCAGGAAGAGAACTAGATGTAGCAGGGCAAGGACAACCGCTTCTGGAGTCACCTTTCAACGACTTAAGTTCATTTTCAAGCGAATCAATTTCAGATTCAGTCATCTCCAAAGCCTTCAAAACATCACCTTTTAATAGTAGCAACTTACTTATTGCAGTAGAGCAAACAAAACTAGAATCTACCATACAAGGATAATCAGGTTGAAGCAAATTAATAAGTGAAGCGCCCACATTGATAACTGAATTGATATCCAACTTTTCTAAATTAAACAAGGGTCCTTCTAGTTGATTTCGAGACCCAATACTTGGAGAACCGCTTAAATTATTAATATCATTATCAATATTTGCATCTTTGACAAATGATTTTTCTTCCACACCTGCAACAACCAGGGCATTGGGTTAATAAATAAGAAAGGCATTCTGATCAATATCAAATGCAAGAATAAAGATTGCAGGGAGAAAGGGAACCATTTAACATCCAGCAATTTGACACTCCTATTAATTAGAAATAAGAAAAAAAAACAATTTGGACATGATTTGGAAAGTAAAAATGCAAACATAAAATCAACTGTTATAAGTGGTTGAATATAAGACCACAAGAAACTCATTTCTAAATAGATGTGAGATAAACACCCAACCTATAAAACTAACCAGAAAAGGTGAAGGGCAAACATGAATATAAGATACGAAACACAATACTTAAATAAACAGTATAACAGCAGTTAAGAATGTGAAACGTAAACAAGAAAACAACTAAAGAATAAGTCAGTCTACAATGAAGCAATGAATGCACAGAAATCAGAAATTTGTTCTAAGACATGGTTACAATAGGACCAAACTCTCAACTGGGAACAACCAATCTAGTCCGACATGTGACTTTTTCATCCTTAATAACAAGGCCCTAAAATTCGACAAAGATAGGCTACATGCATCAACAACTCAAACCTAACTGATAAAAGGAAAATTGCTATCACCTCATGAAATTGTAGAGTTAATAGATAGTTTTTGCTTTGAGGAGGAAGTGGAGAGTCAAGAATGTAATACTCAAATAATGTTTCGTAAAGACTGTATAACCAGTAAATTGTCATGCCAATGAAAATAATCATAACAGTTGAACTTTGTCATGGCCTTAAAAAGTAAAATGTATAATAACAGTACCACAGCGCTAAAAATAATTTCATTGGCATGGAGCCTGCAAAAACACTTATGAATGCTTTGGACATCATCCAACCCTACAATAGTCATGTTATTAAAAAAGGTCAGGTAGACCGTCACATTATTGCCGGTATATAAGAGAATAGACATAGATTTTGCAACTCCAAAGATATACTTGTTTTAGGTATTCTGCTTGAAACAGAAAAAATATATAAGAAAATCTAACACTTACCAGGCGAGGAACTGCAAGCCACAGATGAAGGAGTTGCCGGAGAAGCGCGGTCAGAAAATCCAAGGACTCTAGGGCTCTTATCTGCCAAGTTAGAACTCGGAGAATTGTTAAACTCTGCATTACAGACAGAAATCGTAGCCCCGCCTTTGTCTGTGCTCGTATCAGGGCCTTCAACTTTCTTTTTCTCATACTTGGCCAGACCCTCACCCCATGCAAGGCGTGGCTTCTTTCTAGAAGCTGTCTCATCAGAAGGTCCGGCAGACATGACACAGGCTGCTGCATTCCCAGGAGACTGAACAGGGGTCAAATTTTTCTGTTGCAACTCAAGTTTCCCTTCACCAGAATCTACACCTCCTAAGCTCTTTGAGCTACTTGAATGGCTAAAGCCTAAACCCGTTGAAGACAAGCTTCCAGAGTGACTCCACTTCAGAGGTTTCAAATCAATTGAGCCTACTGAACTCTCTCTCTGACAATTTTGTCCTGTGACTAACTCATTTACAGCACATGTCTTATTATCATGCTGGCCCTTTTGAAGTTGATCCCACGTGTTTACAAAGTCAGAATGAGTCTGAGAATGGTAGGATGACATATCATCCACGGACCTCCGCTCATTATTGACATGATGAGGCCTCCCAGGAGTGCTTGGGGACCCATTGCAGCTTTCCCAACAATGAACTCTCCAATCTCTCTGGCTATAGGACCCTCGGTTGTTTTCCCTACTGTTTCGATCATATTTCCAATCTACACGAGAATCTGACTGACGGAAATTCTCATCATCCAAGATCTTGTTGCCTGATCGTGATGGAACATATCCATGACCACCATTCTCCTCGGCAAACAGGTACCAACTTCCCTGTCTACCATGACCTTCATAGAAATTAAAGAAACAGAGAAAGGGTAACAACTATTAACAAGTGCAAGGTTAATATAACCTCTAAAGGGGGATTGAGAGAAAAATATTTAGTAGAAAAATAAATTTTTACATTTAATAAAAATAAAAATCATCACTTTAAATAAAAAAAAAAACAATTTATCAGAATCAAAGCATATGATCTTCTATGACCGAGAAAGGAAAACCAACAAATCCCTATTCCTATCCCTAATGAAAGAGAACCCTACCCATAAAATCATGAACATTGATTTCTTAAATAAAGCAAAGCGAGAAGGGAAAAAACTAACTGAAAACAAAGAAGAAGAAATCTAAATATTCCCAAAAGAAACCAAACCAAAACCTTAAAACCCATGGATCTGACCAGTCCTTAATTCCTAACACCAAAATAAAATAAATAAAAATCGTCCTGCAAAAATCATACCGGTAAATAACGAGGCATAGAAAGACAACGGATGAAACAAACGGCATAAAAAGGATAGGAAGACCTTACCAGGAGGACGACGGAAGTCGGGGGATCCCCAACGAGTAAATTCTCTAAAAGAACCGTGTTGATAAGGCGACATCGGAGAGGAATCTCTCCACCGAGCCATCGGTGACTGCTGAGGCAGCGACTGCGTCCTCTCATGCTTCCTCTCCCGGTAAAAATCCTTCTGATCCCAAGGCAACGGTTCAGGCGGCATTGAATCACATGAGGCAACAGCACCCCAACAAAACGCCACCGTTTCCCTTCTTTTTACACGAATTACCAAACCCTAAAAAACCTATCACTTCTTCCAAAAACCTAAGAACAAAGAAAATAGCATTCTCTTACTAGGGTTTCTCAGTTCCAAAAAATTTCAAATAAATCCGTGGCGCTTTTCCTACTACAAACTTACCAAACCGGATGAACGTGTCCAACTCCGTTAAACGGTGGTGATCTCCAGCTTCTGAGAGATTTTCTCCAATCGGGAGAATCGAAGAGTGAAAATTATCTAGGATTTTCCCGGCGTTTCTCAGTCGGAAGCTTGTTTGGAATCTAAGGCGAGCAACTGAGAACATGAAGGTTGAGCCGATATGAGAAAGAATGCCCTAGAAAGAGAGAGAAGAGAAAGAGGTAAGCATGACATACGTACCTCAACTCTTCTATTAAACCAAATTTGAATCAATTTTCACGTCCATTAAATTAAAAAGACATAAAGCCAAAAAAATCCCGTCGTTTAATTAAGTAATTATTTTATTTTTATTCTTTCAATAATTCAATCTGTAATATTTTATTTCAAATTAAATTACTTTTTACAATAGATTAATAAAAAATTATTTTATATAATTTCTTTAAATTATTATCCAATTGAGAATATTTTTTAACTTATATTAATTAAAAAAATTATTTAAAGTAAAATGTCAATTTAAACATAAAGAATAACTTTATTTAATTTTTTTTATAAAACAAGTATCATATTTATTGGATAATTAGTACAGAATAAATTTTGTAAAATTTTATTATATAAATATTTTTTTAATTTTATTTTTTTATATATTATTAATTCAATTTTTTATCTTTATTTAGAGAATTTAATATTTTATTTTAATTTATCAAATGATTATTGATCGATTAATATCTTATCCAAAATATTAACCTTTTATTGGTTGATTTAATTTATTTTTAGTATATTGATAACAATAATTTTTATAAAATTATTTTAAATCAATTATTATAAAAATATTATAAGAATACTTTTTAATTCAATTTATTTAAATTTCAAAATTATAATTTATAATGTATATTTAAAATTATAAAATATTTATATATTTTTTTCTTTTGGAAACGGACCTACCCTCATTTATCGTTCCTAAATTACCCTTGGATTTGAATGAAATTACAAAGACAAAAAGGTTCAGTTACTCGGTCACTTCTTTTTTTTGCTATTGACTGAATTGCCCTTGTTAGATTTCCCGACAATAGTGACGTGTCATTTTGTGGTTTATTGATCATATAATTAATTTCTTAAATAAATTTTTTAAAATAATATTTATTTATAAATATTTTTAATCTTTTCACATTATTTACGCAGGACAAAATAATTGAGTTTTATTTTTTTTTCATTTGGATCACCATTTTCAACTTAATTCTGATTTTTTTTCTAATATTAAACTTTGAAACTTAATATTTTTCTAATTTAATCTTCAAAGTAAGTGTGAATATTCTACCCTAAATATATTTTAATCATAAAATTTAAATATAAAATCATAGGAATTAAACACTAAAACTTTTAATCTTAGATTGTGCGGTTAACGGAAATTTTATATAATTTTTTTTTATTTTTTAAAATATAGTATCAACCATTTATTTTTTAAAATATTATACTTTAAACAGTAACTTTAAAGATGATAATAAAAGAATTCAATTTTGAAAAGTGAAATAGGTTAAATTGAATAAAAAATTAATTTTAGTATCGAGTTTAAACAATATTTTGATAATTTTTAAAATATTTTTTACAAATCACCGTTTAAAATGGCGTTTTTAAACTTTTATTTAATATAATTCATTTCGCTATTTAAAGTTGGATTATTTTTTTATATTTTTAAAATTATTGTTAAAAATATAATATTTTAGAAAATAAAACAATTGATGCTATATTTTATAAAAATTAAAAAAACATATTTATGGGATTTTGCCACAATTAACCAAAATATTATTAAATAATTTTATTCTTTAATATTATATATTTTAAAATTCTTATAACTCTAAAGATGGAAAGTTTTAGCTTTGGAATCCAGGTTTAGAATCACTTTAATTAGTTGGAAAACCTTTATACTATTGAAATGTTGTCCCTCAAGATTCTTGAAAAATAACATTTCTTTATAAAGATTTTGATAGCTTAGGCTTGGTACATCCTTTTATATTCCTTGCTTTTTATTCAAGAGTTATCAGAGCAAGTGTTGATAATTAGTTGGTTAAAGTTATTCATTTATTTTTATCTTTTTATGTTTCGGTTTCAAAACTCGATAACAGTAATTAGTCTTTTTATTATAAATGTTTTCAAGATTCTTTATTTTTTACTGTAATTCAATAAACACATTATTTTTACGACTCTGTCCATCTATGCATAGATTAAAGGTCATTTAAGAGCTTGAATTAAACGCAAGATTTCATTAAAAAATCTCTATCGTTCAATATATTATATAATCTTAAAAGGTTGAGACTCGAGATCACATTTTTAATGTTTGCTCTTATTCAAGAGATATAGGAGAAGATTCTTAGGTGCAGTGGGGTTTAGAGAGAAGTATTGGATTAGAATTGAGAGCTAAGTTGGATAATGACAAGTTTGAAGGGGATATCATTTCCCGTGCTTATTTTGAAATTGGTATGGCAAGCTTTTATTTATTCTATCTGGAAAGAAAGGAATCGAAGAACTTTTCGTGATCCGTAAAGAGATAGTTTTGGTGTTTTTGAATGTATAAAATTCATTGTTTGTATTCGTTTGAAACATAAAGATTTTATGTCAAAAATATACATACCGGTATACTAGCTGCTTGGGGAATTCTCTAACGAAATGGTGCTCCATAAGTTTTTGTTTGTTGTGGAGTCATTTCTGCTTTCTTTGAATAAATGAAATACTTATCAAAAAAATCTTAAAAGATTCTGTTGAAAAAATCTCTTGTATTCAATATATTACAAAATTTTAAACCCTAAAATCTATCACTGAAACCTAACTTTAAAACATAAATTCTAAATCTTAACCCTAAACTTTGAACATAAACTTTAAACCCTAAATTTTAAACCTTAATACATTGAATGAGATAGTTTCAATGAAATTTTATTATTTAATTGAAACTCTTAAATGACCCTTAATCTATGCATACACACAAAGGTTAGAGAAACCCTATATGCATACACAAAGGGTGTGTATGATAATTAATAAATAATATAAGAAATATTTAAAATACAAATTATTTTCTCATACTTTTACACTGAAAAAATATTACATAAATAAAGTTATTACGTGTCTTATTTAATGTTTATTGTTTGAAATTATAAATTTTATATCTTTTAAATTTAAAATTAATGGTTAATATTTAGGGTTTAAGGACTTAAATAAAAGATATAACAACATTAGAGCATCTTTTTTTAAGTTTTCCCTTTCTTTTTACTAATAATGTATAATGGATAAATTATGTTTTAGTCCCTCGAAGTAGTCACTCGTGCAATTATCCCATTAAAGCATAAAAGAATAGTTGCTATTCTAATTAATTTTTTAATATAATTATATTTAAGATTTTTTAATTTAAATAATAATAAAATAAGGTTTTTATCCTCCTAAATTTTAAATTTAAAACTTAATAAATTTTTACCCCTAATGTTCGATTCTAGCTCCGTTGCTGATTAAAATAGATAAAAAATTCAATAAAGGAATCATTTTACTCTCGTTTATAATGTACAATTGTAATACTCGATTTTTATTCGAATTTATATAACTATATAAATATTTATATTATAATCTAATTTTTATCTAAATAATATAAATTTATGTAAATTATAAAAAATACAATTTTTTACCAATTAAATAAAAATTTATATAATAGTTTTGAACTTAGAAATGCTTTCCCTGTAACTATCCCACAATTCCCCGCAAAATATACGAAAGATGTCAAAAGTCAAATCACATAACGACAAAAAAGGTGGGCCCCGCGTCAGTCCCTCGGCACGTGCCGTTGCACATGCAATAGGATTTGGGCGGAAACGTCATGGGAAAACACGTATAGACGATCTCCCACGTGCCGTCCTCTCGTTTTCTAAATAACCACTTGTACACGTTACGTGAAGAGAGATTATATCATAAATTTTGTTCATTACGTTATTTGTGGTTCATATAATTAGATCCGTTTATTTTTAAGTAATTATCTGATAATTATCTACTCACATATTATAATGACGTGATGAAAAGGGTTCATGATATAATTTCTCGTACTTGAGAGCGTGAGAATACACCCAATGCTCACGTGGCGGATCTTATGCGATCGTTTTCACATGTCGTTACTAAAATATGCTTTTTTAATCGACGACAGTAATATATGTTCTAGAATATACTTTAAATTATTGAACATTAATCACTAAATTATTGTATTATAATATTAATATTTAAACTCATGACCTTCAGAAACAATAATCGTTTCTTTAACCACTGAGACAAGATAATTTGTACAATAAAATATTATTTCTTTCTATTCAAATTTTGTTGAATCAAATATGTTTTTTTCTTATTCTTGTGACATAATCTTTTAAGTTAAATTTAATATTATTTTTTAATTGATGATAATTTGATTATTACATTAATATATTTATGATTTAAAATTTTAACGAATTTTTTATATTGATAGATTTATAGTTAAATTATAATAAAATCAGTTTTATTAAAGTACTAACTAATTCTTTTTTAATGGTTGTGATTAAATTGATAACATCCTAAAACTTGAGTGAGTCGATTGCAAAAAAGTTTGGTGACTAAATTGATAACAACCTAAAAGTTGGGTGGTCATTTGAGTTGTTTACCATTCTTTATGTTGTTATAGGGTAGTAGACCACTATTTCAGCCTGTTTTATTTCTGGGTAGTGTGTTGGGCAATAACTATGGGCAGCCCTTTCCAAGTTCGATTGTAAGCATAGAAAGATAGCAAAAAGATCAAATTTATTCGGTATAGTTATGGGCGAGTAAAACTCGACAAATTTAAATATATGCATGAAAATATAAAATATAAAATATATATGTATATTATATGTACATCATATATGAAAAGTTGTTAAAATTTCAATCAATATATGCATCGCTCAATTTTAAATATATGCATATAGAAATATACATGTGTAACGCTAGGCAAATTTAACGGAATAATCAAATTCTCAACAATATTTTAACATATAAAGGGAATGAGGGATATTTTGTCATCTACGATAATTTTTACAGTAAAGGAGTAAAACTCCATGTGCACATGGCGCTATCGATTAAAATTAGATTAAATAATCCCTCCTAAACCTTGAAAATGGGAAGAATTCATATTGAATTGAAAATTTTTTAGTGGTGTACTAAGATAATGGATGTAGACTTATTTAAGTAGTCGAATCACTCTAAAATTTTTGTAAAAATTATTTATATTTTTATCGATTTTAGCCGATTCATCAAAAAAGTATTTCAACTTTATTAACACAAGATCAGAAGGGAGCATTAAAGTTTTTCACGTTATTAACTCAAAATTAACCTTGATTTTTTTTCTAATTTCTATAATTTAGTCAAATATTTTAAATATAGTTATATTTTTATTTAATTTAATTTTAAAATTTATTATTTAATCTAAAATTAGCCCTAATTTCATTCTATTTAATTTAATTTTAAAACTTATTATTTAATCTAAAATTAGCCCCAATCTAAAATTTATTATTTAAGATTTTTATGATTTATGTTCACTTTAAAAATATTTTGATTCATAAAATACTTTTAGATCTGTCACTGTCTAAAGTAGATAATTAAAACTCTCGGTTCTTAAGTTATGAGTTCAAAATGGGTAGAGATCCCCTGCCTCTTTATCATGCCTCCTGTTAAAATTTTTTAAAAATTGAATTTTAAACCTTAACCTCATTTTCTATATCCTAAACCCTAAATCTTAAACCCAAAAAATATATCTTACCCGTAATTCCATAAATCCTAACCTTAAATCTTAAATTCTACACCTTAAAACATCTAATTTAAAACGGAAGCACGAATAAAATCATAAATAAGAGACAAATGATTTATACCCGTTCAAGACTCGTTAGAAATAAAATTTTCCTTTACCTCCTATATTTATTATGTATAAATTGTTAAAAAAAAGATTGACTTATCTATGCTAGGATAAGGACAACTAGACCAAAATAACTAAAAGGAATATAAAAAGAAAGTCATCACATGTGTGGTTCCCATTGAGTCTTTGAGTGGATTCAAAGATTTAGAGGGTCTTTCTATTCATTTGGTCATCTTTTGTTGCTATGCCATTGGCATTGCTAATAAGCACAAGGAAGGCATTATATTTAGCTTACTATTGTTGGCGGATTCAGAAAAATATTTAAGAGTAGATGTATATAAAAATTTAAATTTTAGGGTGGTCACAACTCATAAATATTTAAAAAATTTAAAGATTAATTCATAAAAATTAAAAAAAAATTAAAGATAAATGTGTAAATTTTAAAAAGTTCAGGGTGAGCTTGGGCCCACCCTATACTTCAAGTGCATCCCCTACTTCTTACTACAAGTTGGTATTTCTAAGAGGATAAGTTCAAAACCAATCAACTCGAGTCTGGATTTAAAAAATCATCTTTAAAGTATTTATTAGAACGAGTTCAGTGACTGATCATTTATGTCCTGTTGGCTCATATAAGAGATATGCATTAATTATAAACTTATGTAATACAAGCAAATATTTTGAATCTTCAAGTATTTGATTAAATCGGATCGAATAAAGTAAAAATACGCTTTTACCCTTTTTTCTCTCAAATGAACTTTGATTTTGTTAACTATTATGATAGTTTTGATAGTTTTTGCATAAGTTGCCCAACTTTTATATTCTAAAAATAAATATGTAAGATTTAAACCAATATAAAATGAAATGAATTAAGGGTAAACAACACTATTGGTCATTAAACTAATCTTCATTTCCTATTTTAGTCACCATATTATTCTTTTTCGATAAAATCACCACTAACATTATGTTTATCCCCTATTTTGGTCACCTATTATTAAAAAATTCAAAAGAAAAACAGTAATTTAGTGAAAAAAAAAGAAAGAAGCAATAGATTGATGGCCAAAAGAAAAAGGAAATTAACATTAGGGACCAAACTATTGATGACTAAAACACGAAAATAAAAATAATTTAGTGACCAATGGTATTATTTACCCTAAAATTAATATTTTTTTCCTTTTTTAATATACTAAAATTAGTACCAATAATTTCAAAAATTTTGTGCCCCCAAACTAGTGGTTGTTGTGGTCAAAGTCAGAAAAAGGAAGGACTTAAGTGGGAAAAGAATTTTATTAAGATAAAAAATATAGAAACAATGGAGGGGAGGCGTCGTCTTCGCCACGTCATACGCGCTAAGGGTAGACTTAAATTTCAATAACATGTCACTTTAAAATAATTTCAGTGATATAGAATGATTTATTTAATTTTTTCGGTTATCCTTTCGAACTTTTAGGATTTTATATAAATTAATCTAATTCAATCAGTATTGTATATCTTAATATAGTGAGTGAGTCTTTTAATAATGATTTTTTATGTATATGTAAGTAAACTCGGTTATGAGGGGAATATCCTAACTAGTCATTCAGGACTTCCGATCAGCCTAAAGACCCTAAATTTAATTATTTATATTTATATTTTTATAATTTAACTAATTAATTAAATTAATTAATTTAATAGTTAAAATTATTTTTTAGATATATAAATAAATAAATTTAATAATAAAAATAATGTATTTGAAATATTAAATTAATTGTTTAAATTAACGAGATAAAAAAAATGTGTCATTTTTTATGTCCAATATTAAAAAAAAATTAAGCCTTAACCCTAAATTTTAAATCATGGATTCTAAACTCTACGTCAATCCCTTAAACTTTAATCTTAAATTATAATGCTAAACTCTAAACCTATTTTTTTATTGATGCAAAAACAAGACACTAAAATGGGCAAAAAAATTTATTCGTAATAAAAAATGCGCTTTTGTTGTATAAAAGTCGCTCAGAACCTCAAAATCTCTAAAATGACCCTGTATACAGGTTCTTAAACTTGAAATTTACTTGACAAATACCGATCTACCTGCTTAGTATTTAGATCAATCTTGTTAGTGATTTAAATAATTTTTAATGATTTAAGCAATCTTATTCGCAAAAAATAGATAAAGACGATAAACAAAGAATTTTTTTTTATAAATATTTTATTTTTGGAGTAAAGATTTAATTTAGGGTCTAAGCTTTAAAGGTTTAGAATTTTAGGGTTGTTAAAATTTATGATTCAGGGTTTAGATATTAAGATAAAATATTAGGATTTAAGTTTGAACCTTTAAATTCTAAATTCTAACGTTAAACCGTAAATTCTAACCGTAATCCATAAATTTTATACACTCAAACTTAAACCGTTAAATCTTGAACCCTAAATTAAATTCTTAAACCCTAAAATTTAAAATATTTGTAAAAAATTATTTTCGCAGCAAAGGCATAAAATAATTACCTTTTTGAAAAGTTTTAATGAAAGTATACTTATCTACATTTAAAAAAAATATTTAAGAAGTGTATAAACTAAAATAAGTTGTCTATAGTAAATTTAGGGATTATAATTTATGAATTTAAGATCTAGGGTTGTAGTTTACAATTTATGATTTAGATTTATAAATTTGTTATTTTTAAATATTTATATTTTATTTTTTAATTTTAGTTTTATAGTAATACAGTGAAAATTTATGTTTTAATTTATAAATCCTGAACTATAAATTTAAGTTACTATCCTTAAATTTAAAATCCGAACATCTAAACCCATAAAACATATAATTTAAGTTTTCAACCTTAAAATTAAGACGCCTATAAAAAATTTAATTTCACTATTGATGTATCAAATAATTACTAAAATAATATAATATAGTGCATTGTTTTCCAAATTTTAAATTGTTTTTAATGATAATTAAAAAAGATTTTTTTATATAAAATTAACAGTTATTGCTAAGTCTCACAATCATTACTAAAAGTCATCATAAATTAATGAGCAATTTTAAAATATTTAAAACAAATAAAATTATTATATGTTTGTTATGCATGTATAAAAATAGTTAAATTAATCATGAGTTTAAGTGAGATGATAAGAATTTTTTTAATCTTAATCGATAATCAAGGATTCGATCTTTACTATCGGTATATAACAATTTTAAAATTTATAACTAGTTTTTATCGCTATATAAAATAATAAAACACGAAAAATTAATCGCTATACCTTAAAAAAATACATAAAACTTATATATTTTTTCTTTAAAAAATATAATTAAAATCCCTAAATCTAGTAGCTAAAACTCAACTCCTAAACTCTAAAGAATATTAACTAAACTGTAATCCTTAAACGTTAAATTAATTCTTTAATACCTAAAACGGGAAAATTATGAATAATTTTTTCAAAATTTAATATATTTTTTAATCAAAGTATCCGTCGTTGATAGCAGTGATTAATCCTCTTATCGCGGGTATTCGAACTCCTAACCTCAAGATATATAGAAAATAAGGTTGTAATTAGGTTTGAGGGATTAGGGGTAGGGTGTATTTTTATAAGGTAAGATTTAGGATATAAAAAATAATAGTTAGGGTTTAAAATTCAGTTTTTTAAAAATTTTCAATAGGATGCATGGAAGGAGACATGATGAAGAGGCAGAAGATTTTTACTCGAGTTTAATATAATTTATACGAACAAAAATCTTATGCCTCTTTTTATCATGCCTTCATTCATGCATTTTGTTGAAAATTTTAAAAAAAATTGAATTTTAAACCATAACTCTTATTTTTTATATCCTAAACCCTAAATATACACCATAAAAAATACACCATAATCCTAATTCCCTAATCCCTAACCATAACTCTTAACCTTGAACCCTAAACCTCTAATTTAAAACGAAGATAAGAATGGATGCATAAAAAAAGTAGATGATTTGAACTCAATTTATACCGCTCGACCCAATATAATAAAAACATAATCTGACCCAACCATGAAATTAAAAAAAGAGTATACAACTAACTCATCTAAAAAAATATATAAATATATCAGGTCAAAATAAAATAGAGAATTTCTATCCTAAATCCGAACCCAAAACTAAACGAGACACATCAGGTTCGGTTAATTTTGACATCCCTACTTTAGATAACTATACTTACTTCCACGTACAATACATCAATATAAAATGACGTGTCCTGCAAGCAACAAGGAGGTATTAGCCTAGTTGACAAAGATCAACATTCTGGGTTCTTCAACAACAGTATTCGACTCTACCTGTCTATAAATCATGCCGAGTTTACTGAGTTTACTAGTTTGAGTTGATGGTTATTGAGTTAGGTTCATTGGTCAGGTCAACACGACTTGGCTATTACAAAACGGTGGGGTGGGGGTGGGGTGGGGGGGGGGTTCTCTCTTTTGACCAAGTCTAAAGTCTTCTCATCTTCTATGTCATGAGCCTCTGAAAACTCAAAAACTATTATATAAATCTTCCCTTTGCATGAATTCCACTTAATTTCCATTCTTTATTACTTACATCACTTTGTTTTTGGATCAAAGCTTTTATAACATCAATGGCGGATGCTAGCAAAGCACGTTCATTGGAGGAGACACCAACATGGGCTGTTTCTGTGGTGTGTTTTGTTCTGGTTCTTATTTCAATCTTCATTGAACATGCCATTCATGTTGTAGGCAAGGTTTGTTCTTACAATGCTCCCACTCTTACATTTTTCTTCAAGTATTCGTGTTTTATATTCGACCCTCCGTGGACTTTTTATTAAAAAAATTAGACACATACTCGTATCTGACACGGATGATAACATTGTTTTGCCATTTACATAGTGGTTCAAGAAAAGGCACAAGACATCTCTTTATGAAGCACTTGAGAAGGTTAAAGCAGGTGATTGAACTGCACTTACATTTCTGTAATAATTCTCAGTTTTAAACTTCAAAATCTGTAATAATTAGAAACAAAGCTGACAGATTCTTCTTCTTGTTTGTTTTGTTAGAGCTTATGCTCATGGGGTTCATATCCTTGCTCTTAACAGTATTTCAAGGTCCCATATCTGAAATCTGCATACCAAAACACATTGCAAACACTTGGCATCCATGTGACAAGAAAACCGAGGCTCGAAAGTATTCTGATAAAATTCCTGGTAGAGAACTTGTTGATTTCTGGGATGTTGATGTCGATGTCGATCCTTACTATGTTCCTCGTCGTAGTCTTGCCTCGAAATCCGATAAATGTGCAGAACAGGCAAGATCATCAGCCTTGTTCTATCCTAATCCTGTGCATGTTTCGTGGTTTATTGATGTGTAAATTGTTCATATAATTGTGTATGTGTGTTTTTCCAGGGAAAAGCTGCATTGGTTTCGGCTTACGGTATCCATCAGCTCCACATATTCATCTTTGTGTTGGCAGTTTGTCACATTCTTTACTGTATCATAATCTATGCTTTGGGAAGAACTAAGGTGAGGAAAATGAACAGAAAATCAAACTTCTCGAATTCCACTGCCGGTTTTTTCGATTGATTTAACAATGGCTTGAACTGCAGATGAGGAAATGGAAGGCCTGGGAAAATGAGACAAAGACCATTGAGTATCAATTCTACAATGGTATGCATGTGGCTCTGTTTGTTCATTTGCTTTATATAATTTCATAGATGACAGGAGACTAAGCAGACTTTTCGAATGCAGACCCGGAGAGGTTCAGATTTGCGAGGGACACATTGTTTGGCCGTAGGCATTTGAACTTTTGGAGCCGCTCTACCTTAACCCTTTGGATTGTAAGTTCCATCAGATCAACATTTAAAAGACTTTTCTTTGTACATTCGGAGGGTTCGATTCCGTAAAAACGATCATAGGATACATGGGAAACTCGAATTTATGGTACTGTTGAATTTATTGCCAGGTCTGTTTCTTTAGACAATTCTTTGGTTCAGTCACAAGGGTTGATTACTTGACACTGAGGCATGGATTTATCATGGTAAGCTTATAATCCGATGGAAATGTATGGAGTTTTATGCTAATTTCTTTGCTGTTTTCTGTTGATAACCGAAACTTCGATCTGCAATGCTTTTAGGCACATTTGGCACCTGGAAACGAAAAGAAATTCGATTTCCAGAAATACATCAAGAGATCGCTCGAGGATGATTTTAAAGTTGTTGTAGGGATCAGGTTGGTGTTCTGAATCATGTAGATCGAGTTCTTCGATTTTGTTAGTTAAATGTATACAATTCTAACTTAATGATGTATGCTTTTGCAGTCCAATCATCTGGTTTATTGCTGTCTTGTTCTTGCTTGCCTATACACATGGTATGGATTTCATCATGTTCATACAGAATTGAGTGAATAAAATAGGAAATAATGTAATCGTTGGATTCGAATTTTAAACCGAGTTTGATACCTGTCATCCTATGTTAACTTGTTTTCCAAGTTTTATCACGTAATTGGAGGGTCATACTCATATTTGCATACCTATGTTCGAATATGTGTTCGACTTTTAAACCGAGTTTGATACCTGTCATCCTATGTTAACTTGTTTTCCAAGTTTTATCATATATTTGGAGGGTTATAATCATATCTGCATCCTATGTTCGAATATGTGTTCGACTTTTAAACCGAGTTTGATACCTGTCATCCTATGTTAACTTGTTTTCCAAGTTTTATCATATATTTGGAGGGTCATACTCATATCTGCATACCTATGTTCGAATATGTGTTTGACTTTTAAACCGAGTTTGATACCTATCATTTTATGTTAACTTGTTTTCCAAGTTTTAACATATATTTGGAGGGTCATACTCATATTTGCATACCTATGTTCGAATATGTGTTCGACTTTTAAACCGAGTTCGATACCTGTCATTTTATGTTAACTTGCTTTCCAAGTTTTATCATATATTTGGAGGGTCATACTCATATTTGCATACCTATGTTCGAATATGTGTTCGACTTTTAAACGGAGTTCGATACCTGTCGTGCTATGTTAACTTGTTTTCCAAGTTTTATCATATATTTGGTGGGTCATACTCATATCTGCATACCTATGTTCGAAAATGTGTTCGATATGAACTCACTCGACTCTTTTGCTCTTCATCAACAGGATGGTACTCGTATTTATGGCTACCGTTTATCCCCTTAATTGTAAGTACAATATATCATGAGTGATGTGTTTTTACATGTTTTTCCGGTTCGGGATTATGAACACGAAATGGGGTCTGAAATCCTCTACTGGGACTTTGCAGATAATTCTAATGGTTGGAGCCAAGCTGCAAGTGATCATCACTAAAATGGGGCTGAGGATTCAAGATAGAGGGGTTGTAGTCAAGGGTGCACCCGTGGTTCAACCGGGTGATGACCTCTTCTGGTTCGGACGCCCGCGCTTCCTTCTGTTTCTCATTCATCTCGTTCTTTTTACGGTAACTCTCCTATAATCTACCAACATTAAGCCAACTATCATAATCATTGTGCTAATGTCTATACATTGATCATTCATTTCATCTGAAGAATGCATTTCAACTGGCCTTTTTCGTGTGGAGCACGGTAAGCAACCCTCGTACTTCTTTTCCTTCCTGTTGCCTGTTTTACGAAAACTGTTCGATTACCTTATCTAATAAGTACCTATTTTCATCAATTTTCAGTATGAATTCACCATAAAATCTTGCTACCATGAACATGTTGAAGATGTCATCATTCGAGTCTCAATGGGGTGAGTTCGTGGAACTTTTTAGGCCGATATTAGTAATTCGACAATGCGAAAACTCTGCTGATAAAATGCAAAACCTGCAACTTTTTCAGGGTCATTATACAGTTTCTTTGCAGTTATGTGACTCTTCCACTCTATGCTTTGGTGACTCAGGTAAGAAATGGAAAATATAGCCTTCGATAAGCCCGAAAAAGATATGAACATGATGCAAAAGCATTGTTTGATCCAAAAATAATCGAAATCTAACTCGAATTTTAGTTTACAGCAATGAAAATGATACCAAATTTGTCTGTTTTGTTTACAGATGGGAACTAATATGAGACCAACCATCTTTAATGATAGAATTGCAGCTGCACTCAAAAACTGGCATCATACAGCCAAGAAACACACCAAACAAAGTAGGCAGCATTCCGAGAATACGACACCGTTTTCGAGCAGGCTGGCAACTCCGACTCACGGGATGTCACCGATTCATCTTCTGCATAACTACCCCCGAAGTGTCGAAAGCTACCGTACATCTCCGGTGCATTTGAATGATAAATGGGATCCCGAACCGTCTCGTTCTCCAGGACACCACCATGAAATCAATGACTCTGTTCATGATACATCACAGGTAGAAATGAGGGAAGTGGATAGGGAAGTTCAAGAATCTAGCTCTTCTGCACAAATGCATGTTACATCAACTCAAACGATTCAAACACAACACGAGATCGATATTAGTCTGTCCGATTTCTCGTTCACGAAAAAATAATCGAGTTGATAAAGATCAACACAGATTACAGGGACAATGCAGCTAAATATTCTTCAATTCTTCCTACAAGTTATGCATGTTTGAGTTGAAGCTAGCCTACAGGGAAACTTATTTTTATTCGAATCGAATATCCATTTATATATTAAATTCATGTTTAATTTTATTCAGCCAAGAAAATGTCATAGGTAGCCAACTCTTTGTTGGAAAATATTGCTTCAAAAACAACAGTTTGCGTTTCAAGGACAAAATAAAAAAATTGATCCAATAAGATATTGCCTGAACCATTTTGGCATGAGAAGTCTCTTGAACAAGCTGCATATTGGACTGTGCTTCTGCCTCCTCCTCTTCGCGTCTTTTCTGCGGTGAGCATTGCCGCTAGTCGTGCGGCTCGTGCCTATAAAAGGACGATATAGTTTTCGTGTGATGGTGCAAGTGATCAGGGTGTTATCTCAACAAGTTATCTCAATAAGTGGACAGTTTATATCTGGAAAATTGGAAGAACACAAAAAGAAAAATACATTAATGCAATACACATTACCTTATAGTAGTCATGTAAACTAAAACCTTTGACATCTATAGTAACAATTCATCAAGCATCAAGTTTCATCCATTAGGCATGCACAAGAATCTTAGGGGTCGAGTTGAAAAACGAAAACGAACCGATATTTGGATGATGCAGTTTGTCTGGTTCAATAATTCTGCAAGAAATATCAAGAATACATGCAGGTGCAAGAGAAGAAACTCCCTGGGGTTGGTTTCAAGAAGCTCGAGAAAATATCGAAGAACCGTCGGAGGGAGACTCAATCCTAGAGAGGTGTTCGAGGTGTTTCTTGTTGTGGCTGCATTTGACTCTCGTCTGAACAGTGTCTCCTTCTTAATCCATGTGATGGTAGTTTCGAGTGCCTCTCTTGGACTGAATATACCTCCGACGGTTCAAAATTTTCTAAAGATTCTTGAAACGAACCCCAGCAAGTTTCTTCTTGTGTCCCTGCATGTATTCTTGATATTTCTTGCACAACTTTCTATAGAAAAAGAATACTATAATCTAACATAAGCCAAAGCAAACACAACCAATAATAGCAGGAAACGAAGGGTATATGTGCATACAGGATATATATATATATATATATATATATATATATATGGGTAGGGGTGTTCAAAAATATCCGATCCGGTTATCCATTCATCCAATCCGAAAATTCGGATATTCGATCCGTTTATTTTTTTTTTAATTTTTGGACCGGATATCCGATTTTAAGTTTTCCAGATCGGATACGGATCACAATATTTCAAGTTTCGGCTTATCTGAAAACCCGAAAAATCCAAAAATTCAATTTTTTTTAAATATTAATCTTATTGTATTTAACAATTTACTGCTTTTTATATTTAAAATTTTAAAAAAGTTGAAACTTTTTATAAATGTGAATCTTGTTGTATCTAAAAATTTGTTATTTATTATATTCAAAATTTCAATTTTTTTCATAAATACAACCTTCAAATTCAAAAAATTAGTTTAATCAAATTATATTTTTGGATAATCGGATATTCAACTATCCGAATACGGATATCCGTTTTTTCTGGATTAGATACCGATCATTATATCATCGATCCGAAAACCTGAATATTCGTAAAATCGGATACGATCCGATATCCGACTATGAACACCCTTATACGTGGGTGTGTGCTGGTGTTCAACCTTATAAAGAACATAAAAGATTGATTTAAACTAAGTCTAAAATTGTTATTGGAAAACCAAACACAGTCATTTCTAGTTTCCATCCTCCATGCCATGAATCAAAGCATCAAAATTACAACCTAAGAAATTAATACTTGAAGTGTAGCTTTCAAAGATCAGTAACATGTTATCATATATATATATATATATGTATATACATATATGTTACTGATATATGTGTGTTTTCAAAGAAAGCAACAAAGAACCAACCAGAAAATTAAGAGATTAATTTTGACAAAACGAAGCAATAGAATCTTGAAAAAACAATGTAGAAACTAGAAAGCAACTCAATGTAAACAAGGAACTGAAATTCTAAAATCTATGGCAAGAAACTGTTAGTAACATTAGAAAATCAAAATGCACAAATACTATGGAAAGCAGAGATTTTCATAGTAGGATAGTGTTAGCAATCAAGAAACGAAGAAAAGGCGGTCAATGAAACGCCGCCCGGAAATCTCACCTACTTCAAAAACCTCGAAATCAGACGACAATGGCGAAAGAAAATGCATTCAGAAACGGCGCCGGAGAAACGCAGAAGCTTCTAGGGCAAACGCCGGCAAAGAAGCGATCAACAAACTGTCTTGATGCATCTTTTACTTGTTCAACAAGGAAACGAAGCCCTCAGACTTAAACAACAAAGAAAAGTAAGAAACCTGCGACGACGTATTGAAATGTCTGTTTTAGAATGTCAATTTGTTTTGTTGGATTATTGGTAGAGTGCACTTCCGTAATTTTATAATCTCCACTCAATAAAATTAAATTAACTTTGAATTATAAAACAAAATTTTAAATAATCTGAATATTTTAATAATTAATAAATTAATTTTTATATTTTAATTTGACTTTATTTAATATATGTACATTGTATCCGAAGAAATATATACATAAGGGTGCGCACTCAATCAAATTGAGTTAAACGGTAAAAACTAATTGAATTAGTCGAGTTGAATAGTTATATTTTATAACTTAAATTGTATTTAAAACTTTTTCTAATTGAACTGAATTAATTAAGTTTATGTTCAAATTTAATTATAGACATATATATTATCATAATACTGATCAATTTTAATTTACACAATTTTTCATAACCATAAATAATACATTATATTTTTTTTCATGTATAATGTACATAAAAATCCTAAGACCTAAAATTGAACATTTCTAAATCTAATATCTGCAACAGAAATATTGCACAAGAGACAAATGATATTAATCTTACGTGTTATTATCATGTGGCATGGCCCTATGAGAGGTCTTGGATTAATTTGGACATTAATTTTTTTAATAAAAACAGTTAATTTAAAATTTAAAATTTAGTGTTTAAAATTTAAAGTTTAGTATAAAAAAATTAGATATTAAATTTTATAATTTAAATATAAAAATTATTTAAAAAATTATACAACGTATCATAACCTAGCTCATATACTAATACGAACCAAAATATTTGACAACAATGAATTTTACCCATCTATGGAAGAATTGAACATAAAGATATAAATTCTCCTAGGGCTAGAAGCCTCAATGGGATTTATATAAAATTTTAAATTTGATTCAATGATCCATCCATTTTAATTATTCTTCTAAATTATAGTTTAAGCTATCTAATTTAAAAATCATAAAATTGTTAACAAACATAAATAAAGTTGTATAATTTAAACTTTAAACATGTATATCAAATAATTTTTTAATATCAATATTACACAAATTACACAATAACTTTTTTACTATTAATATTTTAATAATTTAATCATTAAATTTCATATTCTATTCACATAAATTACGTAAATTTCTGAATAAAACAAAAATTAATTAACAAATTAATTAATGTTTAAAACTTTTATATCATTCAATATATATTACTGTCAATACAGTATTTTAGATCAACATTATAGAAATATCGAATTAATTTAAAATTTTATATCTGCAATAAGTACAATTATATTGATAAATCCATCGGTTAGATAACTAAAATTCCAATCGGAGGTAAATAATAATAATAATAATAATAATAATAATAATAATAATAATAATAATAATAATAATAATAATAATAATAATAATCTATACACGAATCCAATTGGACGAGAAATTCTATAGACAAAAATGTTACCTGTCAGCTGGAATATCCACAGGTACACGCACAGCCTAATGCATCCATCCAACTTCCAGCCTTTGTGATTTCATATAGCATCTGCAGAACACCGGCAGGCGGCATCAATTCTTCCCGATGAGATGCCGGCCAATGCAAAGGTTTCGATACAGTGATATTTTATATACATTTCAGAATACCATATAGTTCAATTACGACGATGAATCTCCCGGAGATCAACTATGCACTGTTCTACTAGAGCTTCATGCATTGATTGCAAATCGTCTGGGAGAGAAGGGTATTGAGCCCAGATAGGCATCCGACAAAGAGACTAAAATCCGGTGAAGTGCTAGGGCCAAAGCGACAATGAATGTCACAAATGACACCCAGTAGAACCGTAACATCAATGCCGGTTCCTTTCTTGCAGACTTTAGGATCTTGAATAAGATCAGCTTTAGTCGTCGGTCATTCAGAAGGGACTGGTAGTTGTAGACAGTTGAAGTTGTGGATAATCTGGAAGATAGATGCAGCTCTGTGTTCTGTTGCCCACCGGCCAGCCTTAACATGTGACTATACTGTCTAGTCGGTACGAATCGTCCAAGAGCTTCAAACATCCGTAGGTATAAGATATCGGCGATGATTTTGCAGAATTGGAACCTGAAGACCTTTGCTTCTTTGGAAACCGCTGCTCGTACTAATGAAGCTCCATCCTGTTTAAAAATACAAAATGCTTGTTTATATCATTGCATCTTGGAAGGTTAGCAAATGGTAAAGACCTTAGTCCAAATTCAATCAGTTCCGACTTCGTACAAAAATTTTCAGTTCCATGTCACCATTATATGGTAAGACAAAAGCATCATTCATGTTGAAGAAGATATTTGGAAAGGAAAAGGGATTCAAGTTGAACGGTACTCACCGCCGTCATTATAAGTCGTCTAAGAACCACACCGTTTTTCGATGGTAAAAGCCTCAGCAACAAATATGCAACATCGAACACACCATTAGTCCTATTTGGTAAATTATCCAGGGAAGTTGAAGTTTCATCACTAGACGCTCCCACCAACTGCAAGCTCTTTCTGCAGAAAAGTATCGGAATTAGTACCTAAATTCGAACACCAAATAAATTCTATAAAATCAAGAAGAAAAAAAACTTCATTTGAATGTCTTCTTTGAGAGCACACAGTAACGAGCTTAAAACTGCTATGAAACAAATTATTAGATTTATCACTTTCAAAAGTTTAAGAAAACAACATTTTACAGCAATGGAAAATGAAGCCCCAGTTATGGACGGGATCCTCCGACATAAGGATCAAGTCATCGTAATGGTAAACAATGAGAGTTGAACATACCTAGTTGCATCAACTCTCATAAAAAGTGCCAGCCTCTCCCACCGGAATTCCTTCCTTCTGTTCAAAACCACCTGTATGGGAAAAAAATTCAAATAGATTAGACAAAAAGATTCCGAAAGCAATTCAGCAATCTCCAAGTGTTGAACAGAGATACCAAAAGAAAACATAGTTCAGCACCGCATATAGAAGTGAGTCGTGATCACTACAGAAGGTCCTAAGAACTACATGAGGCATTTTACGTTGCTGAAAAATATAGCTGTGAACAAAACTATTACTAATGATCAAGCAAAATTGCAGAACTACATCAGACTACAATTCAAAAACATAACAGGGAAAGTACCTGGGAACAAAACTATTACTAATTGTTAAGGTCCATTAACAGAGACTTCAATTATGATGCATGGAAAACTAGTAAAGGCATATAACTCCTAATAAACTATAAGGTTAAAATGTTACCGAATGTAAAATTTTCCTTGTTTCAACTGAATTCTCAGTTAGAAGTTTGCGGACAACAAAAGGATAAGCTGCCTCAAATGTCTTGAAACTTGGATCTGCAGCCATTGCCAAACCTGAAGGAATACCACGGAGAAGGCTTGGTGAAGTAAACCACAATTGAGATGGTTATCTGATAACTAAGTAAAAAAGAACTATACCATACAGGTATTAAGAAACAGCAGCTAAGAAAAAAATTAAAGGAAGATATGGAATGTAAGAAAGATACATAAGATATGGTCAGAAGTATTTCCCGGTCCAATTTTGTTAAAAGAATCTTGACATATATCCTGTATAAATTAATCCCATTTTATGCTTTCGAAAATGACACATGAAAGCAGATGCAGAGCCATATCATTTCCGTGACAGAAAAAACTACATATGCATCTATTACACCTGATAACTGAATCTGTAGGCATCACTCCTATAATTGGTATTTTAATTCTACTCCTGACCATTAATCCTACGAATTTTTTCCCCACAATGATATGAACAAGAAAACACAATAAACTTGCAACAACTAAAATTGACTTGAGCCGTTCTAGTGCTAATCAGAACCCAGGTCCATTCAGTTACTAAAATCATCGCAAACACTTAGCCCAAGTTCCTCTGCCTGTGTTTCA
Source organism: Abelmoschus esculentus (assembly GCA_035048815.1). Classification (NCBI taxonomy): domain Eukaryota; kingdom Viridiplantae; phylum Streptophyta; class Magnoliopsida; order Malvales; family Malvaceae; genus Abelmoschus; species Abelmoschus esculentus. The sequence continues at coordinate 1,790,028 of JAUCBN010000021.1, forward strand.
AGTAGTGATGATAAAGGAGTAAGATGAAAGTATTCATTTTGTCACATAAGAGTTGAAACATTATCAGAATCATGCACTACACTTCTGAATACTTTTTTAAAACATTGCTTCTTTCCAAACTTTCGATTCTTTATACCACTTTTGGTGGTCATCATGCAGCACATGATGTTGAGATATGAGGTTGCAATTTAAAACGCAGGAGAATAAAATAAAAGAATACCCAACAATGAAATTATCACCAAATAACTAAATAAATCAAAAGAATCAGTCCAAAACTAAGAAATCTGAAACACAGTGACTTACCTTCCAAGGAAGCAAGAGAACGTAGGACTAGTGTGTAGTATGGAGGCATGCGAAAATGATATTTGAGAGCTACAGACCATATTTTTCCCAGAACCTTCAACAAGGTTAATACGACAATCAACCACTTAAGATATAAAGCACTAGCATGGACTATCAAAAAGGAAAGCATGATAATAAGCAATTGCAAAGGAATCAATGCTATGGAATTATAAATTCTGATAGGTATTTGTCATATCTCATATCGAACTATAAAGAATTTTATAGACATTGCATTACGATTCAAAAGAAAGATGGCTGGTAAAGACCAATTAATTATTTGAAGACTCAACAGAAGGACTTTATTATTATTTCTTTTAATAAACAAAGGTGAAACAGAAAGATGAATCCAATAAGATAATCAGCACCTGATATTCTTATTTCTGAACATGTATCATGCCTGAATTTAATATGAATATGAACCACATATCAATAGCAGGTAACATAGCACTTTGAAATTAACCGATCAAATCATATACTTTTCTGAATAAAAGAGAAGGATTGTTTCCAAATAAAATCAAATTGGAATTCACAACAATAATTTGAATAAGATGCAAACTGGAGTTCATGATGTGACTCTCACCCTACTGAACTTGATATCAGGAATCCCATCTTTAAACTCTACTTCCCCTAAGGCATCCTCCAGATCCTGAACCATTTTCAAATTCAGAGTCGGAGTCATTGGCAGGAATTCAACAATTATCACATGACAAAAGCAACAAGAAAAAACTTGGCTTTCCAGCATCAACAATAGAAACTCTAAGCTCAAGAACAATATTTTGGACTGTTTATTTAGCCAATAAACAAGTAAATTATACCGTTGTAACACGTCGGATATTTGTTCCTGGCCTTACAACATCCATTTCAGACAGAGCTTGAACAAGGGATGACCAATCACCATTCACTATGTGCACTATGGATGCTAGCATTGCAAACTGATGTTTCTTTTCCATTCGACAAAGCAAACCAAAATCCAAAAACCTGATTCAGAAGTCACCATAGAAAATAATAAGTTACCAGTACAAAACCAGTTCTTCAAACACAAAGAAGATAAGGCAAGGTTACCCTATTCGTCCTGATTTCGTGTAACGCAAATTTCCAGGATGTGGATCAGCATGCAACATGCCTGTCTCAAGTAGCTGAGTGAGAGATGCCTCCACTCCTTTGTTAACCTGAAATAGTTATAACACAAAAATCTCAATCAATTTTGCAAATAAAATTTGGCTAGGTCACACTGGCAAAGCATTCTATGTACAAGTATTATAGAAGATAACCTTTTTCCCCTAGACAAGACAAAATTAGTTTAAGTCTTTAAGAGCCACCAACTTAGAGGGGGAAGGATGCAATCCCGATCTAAATGGTCAAATATGTATTTAGGACTGACTTCATACCAAGATGTGGATCATATATAAAAAACAGCAGATAAGTTTTAACTTTTGCAATCAGCAGATTGAAGAAATTCAAGTTTTTAAACATAAAACAGACATTTGACCTCCATTTCTTCACATTCTCAACTACAAATCCAAAGTTTTGGACTTGTTAAGCGCTTTCTGTTTGATGTTCTTATCTTGTTAACTTCTCGGAAAACAAGCAAAAAAATGAATTCTAGTTTGCACCATATACAAAGCAAGATTCTTTAGCAAATTCATGATTAACCCAACATCTTTATCACTCTAAAATCTTCACACACACACAGACATATACTTGTAAACAAAATATGTACGACAATTTGGTATCACCCCGGGTGACCTATGGTTAACCATACCTACCTATGCTACAGTCAAATGCGAGTTGATTGGTGTGGAGCAGAACTCTTTTCATACAAGGTATCAAATACTAAGTAAGATTTTAATGATAAATCACTACTCACTAGGTCAAGAAGACGCCTTTTTGCATCAGCTTTTTGTCTCTCTAAATATTTAGATCCATCCTTGGTGGAGTTGCTCGTAGTTATAGAGAGTAAATCAGTTGGACTCTCTCCAACCATCCACTCCATGGTCAAAACTCTTTTCCTGGTTAAATGTTGAAATACTTTTGGAACTTGCATAAACGAAATGTGTGAATGAACATCCTGTAGACAACACATCCAGTTAATTGAAAGAAAGAGCACTCCTTCCAAGATATTAACTTAGCAGCAAAAAAATGTGAATTAAGGGAAAAGAACAAATATCCAAATCCATGACTGTGCTCTAACTTTTCAATGCAAGGACTCAGTAGGCTGAGGATATCATACAGCATACAATCATGGTCAACTTTGATAACTATGCTCCCATTATGGTGACAAATAAGCAACTTTTTTGTGGAATTTTCAATGTTATCCATACCAGAAACTCAGAAGCATTAGCAGCCTCCAAAGTGTAATCAAGTTCCCCAACTAAGCCTTTGCCAAGCTCATCAGCATATAAACGAGGATCACTTTTTCTCTTTGCTATCTTTTGCAACAATCCAAGCTGAAAAAAGAACATCAATTATAAGTTTATACAGAAATTCAATTCTCAAACACTTAGGGAGACACTGTTAGAGATGTCATACATACCCCGAGGCGTAAAATATAAATATCTCGCACTACCACATGGCGCAAATTAGGACGTTGTACTTTCACAGCAACATCAAAACCATCCAGCGTACTCCCACGGTAAACCTAAAAGGGTAATTAAAACACGACCTTAATAAACACACTGAAGTGAGATATACAAGGAAAGGGAAAGATGAAGGAAAAAAAAGAGAGATGGTAATGGCATCATTTGATTTGTGGTATTTAATAGCACACCTGACCAAATGACGCTGCAGCTACTGGTTCCTCAGAGATGTAGCTAAAGAATGACCCAATGGGAGAACCTAAATCCTCCTCAATAATCTTCATAGCCCGAGGTCTTGGAAAGGGAGGAATTTGATCGTGTAACTCAGACAATGCCTGACATTATAATTCAATCCAAAGTATGAAGGCATGCTCGCTAAAAATGAAGAAAATCAGGAGATTTTGAGAAACCTCATACATAAATCATGTATCCCAGAAATAGATTAATACTCATTCAAGCATAAATTATGGGCCACAACTCTGAAGCTGAAACATAATCATTTATAAATGAAAAAAAGAGGAAAGGAGAGCATTTGCATATCATCAAGAACAATTAAAAGAAAAACATGGTAATGTTATTTATTTATTTAAACTTCATCAACAATGTTGCAAGTAAATGTTGAAGTTCAAGGGATACACATAAATATGAGTACGAGAAACTACATAGACAAGAGTAGTCACTTAAAGGTTCACACAATAGATGCAGCAAATAGAAGAAAATAAGATACTCTGTAATCTAACCTTTGAAATTTCAGGACCAATAATATCTGGTCTTGTGGAAAGGGACTGACCAACTGCATCAGCAAGCAAATGCATGTAACTAGCATATCGGTAAGCTTGTGACTGCAGGAAAAAAATAAAATGCCCAGCATATAACTCGAAGAAAAACAATTATGAAGAAGATGCTTACAGAAAATTATGTGCTAAAACTTCAACTAACAACATTTCTGACCTTTGATAAAAGTGGGTCCAAGGCCTAGCAATGTTTCTTTTAACACCATCCCAAAGTTGTACTGTGAAAAGTTCTCATCAATATCCTTAGCTGGACTAGGAATTAAGAACTTTTTGACCCCAGTCATGCGAATTCTAATTGCGGCAGAGGCAAAGGATGAGAGAACCTTGCAGAGCAAAAAAAGCGTAAGCCCCAACAGACTTGGTGTAACAAAATGTTTCATGGAAATGATAATAGGAAACGTGAATAGAAAATATAATAGAGGAAGTAGCTCATCTCAGAAAGGCATATCTTGGAAAGAAGATTAAACTTCAAGACAGTTGCATAGATAAACATGTTTGACTTCTTATCATACACTTAAGTTGCTGGTCATGCTTTGTCTGCTCCATGTACATTTCAACTAAGATGTACCTCTAGTTAAACATTCATATGGTTGTTGTTTCCTTGCTTTTTACATAAAAAGTAAATGCAATATGCAAAAAGAAAAATTAAAATGTAATTAAAGGAAGAAAATTGTTACAATGTAATACACATTTGCACATTATTATTCTAGGTAAAAAATAACATATATTATTTTATTATTGAAAAATTTTATTCTCTTAATTTCAACTATTTAAAATTGTTCATTTGCTTTTATATCCAAATGTTCCACATGCATTTACTTCCAAGTGAAAAAAAAAGTAAAACATATATTAAGACACGGAAACAGATTAAAAATATTTTCAAACAAGTAAAATAAAATTGTTATTTATGAGGCAAATGGTATGACTGATTTAAATTTTGTCAAGAATAATATATATACGCGCACACACACACATATATTTGAATCAATATCTCATCTCATAATCTTTTGTAAAGGTAAATAGAAGTAGAAACCAAATATTAGTCAATAACAAGATTGATCAATCATTTCTAACTACCTCAAGAAGTCGAAATGCCACCACATGAGGTCGGCGATTGAAATAATCCGCTACTTCTTCAGCATCATAAACTTCCGGAAGAGGCTTTGACCATTTCTTTGACTGGTAGTAGAAATAACTCGCATAAGCCTCCAATGCTTTGAGATCAGCCATCATCAAATCCAAACTAGACAGTTCTATCAAGACAATAATACTCCACTATCAACAACTAAAATTAGGATAAACTAGAACTAAAAACTTCAATTAAACTTCAAATTAAAAATCAAAATAAAGTTCTCTTCAATCATTCCTTTTTGCATTTTCTAAACCAAACCAGCGAAATTTTCTCCAATCGTTCTCAATTTTCACTTAATTTTTCTTTCTCCTTACCTAACAGTAATCAACATTAATTACGAATTTGGCCAAAAACGAAAGAATAAAAAAAGGCTTCGAAATTAACCTGGATAGTAAGGTTGAGGCCACAAAGGCGGTTGCGGAGGGGGAGAGAAGTCCGGATCCTCGAGATTCCGAAGCCAAACCACGTCATCGACAGCTTTCTTCGCTTGCGGAATCCGAAACGTTTCGTTAGCCCACTCCACTCCTCTTTTAACTCCTTTCTTCAAGAACTCCATGTCTCTACGTACAACATCGCCGAAATGATTGAAATTACCAAAAACAGCCTGTACGCGTCGCTGCGGTTGCTGCTTTCTCCTATACGCCGTCTTCGTCGTCTTCACTACTCCTCTATTCTCCTTCAGCGCCGCCGTCACCGGCATCGACGATGCCAGCGACGTTACTAAAGCCATCCTCTGATTTTTTTTGTTTTCCCTCTGTTTTATCTTCTTGTTTTGTTTATTAATTGGGGACTGAGTTGGAGTTTGTGGCTCAGGAGCGAAGGAAGTGGAGAGGAGGAAGGATCTACGGCGGTCAATCTCAATTAAACTTATCGCTTTTAGTGTAGATGATTGGTCAAGAAAAGTTATCAGATATTTGGGAAGCCAATTGTAAAATGACACGTGTCCTTTTTGGTAGAATTCAGGTGAAACACGAAAGATCTGTGACTGTTGAAAAAAATTATAAAAAATCACATTTTAATAAATTATATCTCTTTTAAACAGACACAATAAAAATATTGTAAAAAAATTAATTATTTATAAAATATATATTTAATTATAATAGTATATAACAATTATTTAAATTTCAAAATATGAAAAAAAAATACTTTTAGGTAAAAACTAAAAATATTTTATTTTTAGATATTTAATATTTAATTTTTTATTGTTCAAAAAGATAATCTAATAATATTTTTTATATTAAGATAATTTTTAAGAAAAACTTATATATCTTATTAATTATAAAGTAAGGTCTCATTTTAATAAATGATACGAGCACCAAAATTTTTGAACCATTATATTTTAAATATTATAAATTATGATAATTTTTTAAATAAATTATACATGATCCGTAAATCTTTAAATTATCTGATAAAATTATTTATTTATTGAATTTAGAGGAAAATTAATGATAAACTTTTTATGATTGCATAAATTATAGAGTTTACTCTGTTTAAACTCGGAATTTGATAGGGATTATCAATAACATTACATTGAAAGTAATAACAGAGTCAAAATTTAGGGTTAAAACGAAAAATAAATATTTTAAAATAGAAAACAAATTTTTAAATGAGACAATTAAAAATTTATATTTAAAAGTAAAATTTAAAAAAATTGAGTGGACGAAAGATAATTATCTTTTCCTGTTTCTAAATAGTTTCGTCCCTAATCGAGATGTGAATTAATCTCTTCCTAGTGAAAGCTCGGGCAACTTATGCATGTTATTCGAGTTGTGATAAGTTTTCGTTTAATAGAGGACGAAAGATTAACTGATTGATTTAGTGTTGATGTTTATATTATCATATTTTATATATATTCAATTCTCATTGTTTTCTTTGAGAATATAAATGTCTCTATTTAATAAAAATTGAACAAAAATTTATTTCAATTAATTAGATATTTGATCGGTCAACGAATAAATTTCTAAAATTTTAGTTATTGATTAATTCGGTTCGAAAAAAATAATTAATTGAATTAACTAAAAAATTTAAGTATTTAATAATTTATAGATTAACGTATATATTTTAGAGTAAACTACACATATTACTAATATACTTTCAATTTTAAACATTATATCACGTAATTATTTAAATAATTTTAATCAAGTCACTTGTCGTTAAAATCTAATAAAGATAATGACGTGATAGTAGATAAAGATTTATATAATTATACATAATAATTTTAATTTTTCGATCAGATGATGACATATATTATTGTCTGATTATTTAATTTTATTATTTATCAAATAATAACACATGTTATTGTCCGATTAAAAAAACTTTTAAAGCCGAAGCAAAAGATTGGTTCTCATGGGTTTCAAGTCCAAGACATGTTGAAAGAAATGTCAACTTTCAAGTCATTGACTAAAACCTATTTTATATGATAAAGCTTATAAATTATTTTATTAATATATTAATAGTTTAATAATATTTTTAATTAAATTATTTTGTAACCCATAAATTACTAAATACATAATATTTTTAATAAACTATTTAATAATTCTATAATTAGTTTAGTTATTTTTTTAATATTTTACTGAATATTTATTTTGACCGATAATATCCGATTGTCTCTAATTTTCTAAATTGTTATTTCACTATTTTTTTCTTTGAAACGGCGTGACTCCGTATTTTTTAACATTGGTATATGAGATTACATATTACGGTTTACTGGTGACATATGAAACTCATACATCGATCGGCATTAAATATAATTTTTAATTTTTGGTTATGAAAAAACACGTTATACACGATCGACGAGCTTCTAAAAAAGACGATAAATGAGTTAATTTAGATGCTTGCAAGGAAAAAATTAAAGATCAATTTTGATTAGTGATAAAAATGCGGCGAATTAAAATATATTGTACTTTATGAGTTTGAGTTTTGTTACTCTCTTTTTAAAAAATATTATTGTACCCAAATTTCTAACACTTTTACTCACAAATTAAATATTTTTTAATTTTTTCATTATATATCCGATTGACTTCGTTTTAATACTACATAATTTCTTAAATCTTTAAACTGTTCTTATCGACAAATCATTTTTTAACCCATATTTTTTGGGTCTTATTTTTTTCTGAGCAAAATGTTAAAATTAACCATTAATGGTAAAACAAACCTTCCTTTCTTTCCCTCTCCAGAAAAGGAAAGAAAATCCCATAAAATTTAAGTCTTTTGCCCTAAATTTACCTATAAAATACCCATTTCCTTGCTTTCATTTCCTATCACCCTTTGGCTCTTCCTCCATGATTATGACCATCAAGCTTTGTTTTAGGGTTTCAAATCTTCATAAACATCACCGTTATCCCCTTATGTTCACCCCTCTCACTCAATATTTTAGTCTTCCACTATGTTCATCCATGGAATATGTTTTTGGTTAAGGAGCTCAAGATCATCTATCATCTTAAAGCATTGCACTCTTTATGCATTTAACCAAGGCCAAATATATCTACCATGTCATGCAACCATGCATATGTTTTTGACATTATCATCGTCATAAAGTATCATGCCATCCATGTGTGTGTATGTATTATCTATGTGCTTGGCTCCCTGTATGCTATATGCAGAACCTATCGATCATCGACAGCCTTCGCAAATAGCGTACAAGGAGTCAAGCGGATATCCCTATACATATATACATATATATATATATACGGTTTAATATGTTTTTCCTTAAATTATACAAGTTTTCACAATTTGTATTCTATTTTTTTCGTTATACACTTAAACTTTATAAAATTTAAGTGTATAATGAACAAATAATTATATCTACCATCCTAAAGCAGTTCAAGATCATATATCATCCTAAAGCATTGCACTCTCTATGCATTTAACCAAAGCACAATGCATCACCATGTCATGCAACCATGCATATGTTTTTGACATCATTATCATAAAGCATCAGGCCATCCATGTATGTATGTATTATCTATGTGCCTGGCTCCCTGTATGCTCTATGCAGAACCTATCGATCATCGATGGCCTTCGCAAATAGCGTACAAGGAGTCAAGCGGATATCACTGTACATACATATATATATGGTTTAATATATTTTCTCCTTAAATTATACATGTTTTCACAATTTGCTTTCTATTTTTTTGTTTGTTATACACTTAAATTTTATAAAATTTAAGTGTATAACGAACAAAAAAAATATATCAACCATCCTAAAGCAGTTCAAGATCATCTATCATCCTAAAGCATTGCATTCTCTATGCATTTATCCAAAGCACAATATGTCTACCATGTCATGCAACCATGCATATGTTTTTGACATTATCACAAAGCATCATGCCATCCATGTATGTATGTATTATCTATGTGCATGGTGTCACGGACCTAGCCCTCGCACCCCTAGGTGGCGGGTCTTAGCCCTCGCACCCATGGGCGGCTAAGCCGTGCGGCACTTGAAAAGGAACACATCCTAGACAAGTCAGCCTTCAACACGTCCTTCACCAAGGACCAAACACGGAAGCGTCATCTCGATTAGCGTCGGGTAACATAACCAAACCAACACGGAATCCCCCAGGGCCTAGCGAATGCTAGAAGACAACCCCATGGTTCCAAGTCGAGCGCGATATGGGGCAATAAGGCCCTAAGCTGTCCCTAAGGACACACCCTAGAGAAACGTTGTGCCATCCACTTGGCCCCAACGCCCGCACACCTAGGCCCCACGTGGGCCTAGGAGAAGGTCACTTCCACCATGGTAGCTCCACTGCTAGCCTATGGCGAGGGGGCTGGTGGAGACCCAACACCAGTTCACTTCCCCCTAAAGAGCTAATAAAACTTACCAAGTATGCCACGAGTAGACGTTGCTTTGTCCCAAACGGGGACACTTTCTGAACAGGGCCTTCAATGCCTTCCAAAAGCATCCCGACTCGCATCCTTACTTGGTTGGCTCCTTAGGGATCGCTTAAATCAGCTCCAAGGCTCGCATCTGCTCGGTCTCCAACGGGTTAGTCACGATGGGATCTCGATGCAACATGAGACGATCGTGACACTCTCCCTCACTTCCTCTTATCGATGACCTCATCGATGTAGACAGAAAAACTTGACCATGCGACGAGGCAACAACCACACCGGAGAACTCATCCTCAAACCCAACTTAGAAATAAACACACAGGAGAACTCATCTTCAAACCCAACTCTCATCTTCAAACCCAACTTGGTTTAAGCTCCCCCACTTCTACTCTGATTCAGGCTTGAGCAACATAACCTTAAACACAACGATCACTTTTACCCTGACTGAGGCTCGAGCAAGTTCCTTTTACAACTCACTTGTTCCTATCAGATTCGGGTTAGACACAGCTTCACAACAATGATCGAGGAAAAAAAAGAACGGCCATAACACTCTCCACCACCCAATTTGTCGACGTCCTCATCGACTCAGCAAGTTTCAGCACCATCGTCTGGTTAATGTTCACCTCCGTCTTGATCAATAGCCCTCAACATGATAAGTGCCCCATTGCGTGGACACCCAAACATCCCATGAGGACCCTTGTCAATGGACGCAACTCGGACCAAACACGCTCAGTTTTCGCTTCCCCTACCTGACATTTCTTTAATGCTATACCACAAGACGTTTGCAGCTCTGACTGTCTTCCCCCACTAAGTTAGTCGGAGTCCTCGCCGGCTAACCAGGGTGAGCTTCTTGATTAAGCTTGACTAGAACCCACACACAACTTGGTTCTGGAAACGGATAGCGCACCGTAACTTCCTCCACACTCCGAAGGAACCACTAAACCCAAGGAACTCTTAACCAAATAAGCCAAAACCAAAAGAAGAACAATTCTTCCTTTGAGTCTAGACGCACCACAACGCATAACCAGTTAAAACACCAATGTATCACACCCTCACAATGCCGATGTATTATAACCAAGCAACCATGTGCCTTTAAGACAAGATGTGCCCCCATGCATCACCCCGTAGAACGCCCGTTATGCTACAACGATCATAGTGCTACTTCGGTTTAAGCAAGAACCAACATGCCTTTGCGATATGATACCCCATTACGTCCCATCGAAACATCAGCGTGCACCAACAATGGTTAATCTCCTGAGGTAGCCAATTCTAGATATTTTCACCTTCACACTTGCCCATGTTCATGTTCCACATGTACCGCCAGAAGATCCTGCCACAGACTAGTAAGTAGACTTCATCAAGTAAACTTTTGTCAACACACTCTTGTTGCCCTTAAGAGGACATGTACTTTCAACTGTGCTAAGATTCATTGTGCATTCTTCCTCATTGTTACATATAGAAAATGTTGTCTACGTGATAACTGGTGGGCAACTCCTCAATTCTGAGAAAAAAGGTTGTCACAAACTCACAAAGGAATACCTGTCTTAATAGCACACACACAAAGAGAAAACTGACCAAAACCTTGGTTAGTATAATTTATTAGTAAAATATCAGACGTACCTCGTAAGTCACCTGAAGCTTTTAGTTTGCCTTAATCTCCGCACATTCTTCATAGCATTAATATTAGAAAGGTGTTTTATTACCTGCTCCTCTTCTACACCCACGAGAAGTTAACACAAAAGCGAAACTATACAACACAAATACTGACAATAGACGTCTTCCTCAACCACTACCGCTTGGTCCTGTAAGCTTCTTATACCATCCAACTGTCTTAGTAACACCATTATTTCAAAACATCAAATGCCTTTACTGCCAACTAATCCGAATTTCGTATCACCCTTTAGAGGCTTACATTTGTCACCCTCTCAATCGATTCTTGTTCTGGTTTCAACACGAACTTCTCAAGTAACAAGGTCTACCACCATCACAAAATGCTGTTGCAAATAACACATATCTCAATAATTAACTTGGCATCGCTCAACTAGTCGAACAAGTCAATAATCCGAGAGATAGGATACTGGTTTCGGACAGTAACTTTTTTTTATACCCCCAAAATCTATGCACCATCGCGAGCTCCCCACATGTTTCCCTTGAAATAACACGACTGCACCAACTAAGGCCTTAGACGGCCTAATAGCCCAACCTTCATCAAATCCTTCAGTTGTTTTCTCAATTCTTCCAACTTAGGCAGAAACACACGACGCAGCTCCTGGCAGGATGTTTAGTCCCGTGAATAAGCTCAATCTCATGATTCACCGACCCTTGAGAAGGTAGTCCCTTAGACAACTAACCGGCCCTAACATCTTTATGTTCCTCTAATACTCTCTAGAACTCCTTCGGTAGCAAGTCTGCAGTTAGATGCTGTTTACAAACAGGCAACACACGGAAGGAAGGCTCCCCCTTCATCACCCACACTAGGAACTATAATCTTCGGAACCACACAAGGACAATCTCTTCAACCGTTCAGCAACCCGCTGTAGAGACTAGGATCGCTTGGACTGCATCGATCCAATTTGATCCCCACTTCCTTTGAGCTTCCACGAACGGATCAGACCACTGAATTGACTGCCTACAACAGACTGACGTCTTTTCAATACTTTCGAGCCACACCTCCTAGCTTCTGCAGGAGAGATAAAAGTGTTAGATGCTTCTGTATCCATTAACGCCCAAGTTGGCTTCCTATTTATTACCACACTCACATCTAACCAGCGTTTCTCTGCCTCTATCTTCAAGCTATCTAGTAAAGACTAAAAAGCCGTCGAAAACTGAATCGACTCGTCCCTAAATGTTTTCCACATTACTATCCTTTATGGAGAGGTTACTTGAGGAGGCCCTTGCAAAAGAGACACCCAAGAGAAAACCGACTCAGTCTACATATTGGTCCAGGCCCTCCATTTCCTCTATTCGGCAACAGAACCTTGGTAACAGCCTCATACTTGTTCTCACTCGAGCCAACAACCTTTTAGCTTGTGGGATATCTCACTATAAACATTGAGACGCTTGACAGCTGCCAAGGCCACAACAACAACTTAGAGTTTCAAACTCTGCAACTCAAACCTAGACCACGGTTTCAGTCCCTAAAGGGAAGAGAACATGTTATCCTTCCAGACGTATCTAGCATCAATGCCGCAAATTCTCTCACTGTGTTAGATCCATTAGTTTCCTCTGATCATTATACTCTACGTTCTGAGGGGAAGAAGAGTTTAACAACTCCTTCTTTACCCCTTCCCATGTAATCATCGAACACATGCCATCGACAAACTTGGACCACAACCACAACTTAGCTTCCGCTATCACATACATGGAAGCTACCGAAACCTTGTCTTTGTCTATCTCAAACAAGAGGCTCGAAGATATTATTCCAGTCAAACAAGAAGTTATCAAGCTCCTTTGCATCTCAATTTTCCTCATAACACTTTTAGCTCGGGAACTCTAACCTTCGGACCCTTATCCACTGTCACTATATCACCCCAAAGCGACTAGCATTGAATCAACCTGTGCCATGAGCCCCTCTAGCTCAGATCTCCTGTGGCTCGACGCCTCGTGGCCTCTTTACCAAAGTCTTTGATAGCATCAACACGTTCTGTTTAAGTTTCCTCGATTGTTCTAATTCTTGCATTCGACAACAAAGCTCTTAAGGTCGCCACCACGGCCTCAAACTCGACAAACCAACATAGGTCAAAGGCACAACTCCCTGATGGTCTCGCACCCATCCCCTGGATGTGTCTCAGTTTTGGAGCCCTTGCCTGGTACCCACTTTTGTGTAGTCACCAACGTTCAAGCTACCCACACACAAAACTAGTTAGGCCTGCATTACAAATGCAACCTTACCATGTCTACAACTATCCTTTTCCATCATACGACCCTTGTGATTCCTGCACAGGTGAACCACGCACAAAGGGTAGAGCATCACAAAGCTCAAGGTCACATGCGCCACTGCGCTAAGATAATTATCGTGGTTAACGACAGCCACCACGTGTGAACTGATTCTACTCCAATTATCTAAGAAGCACCACAGTGCTAGAGTATTCTCATGGTTAACGACAGGCATCGCGTGTGCACTGATTCCATGGAAACTCTCTAAATAGCACCACTGAACTAGAGTCTTTCATGGTTAACGACAGGCACCGCGTGTGCACTGATTCCATGGAAATTCTCTAGTCAGCACCACCGTGCTAGAATAAAGAACAAGCACCACTGTGCTTAAACAATATTATGGTTAACGACAGTCACCGCGTGTGAACTGATTCCATAATATTGAATTCGATAGGCACCCCACGGGGCCCTATCCACGGGGCCATTACCCTCTTCCTAAGAGACAAGTCCGATTGGATGTGCAGCGCCAACGTTTTATCCACGAGGCCATTACCCTCTTCCAAGGGGGCGTGCCTAATAGGACGTGCAGAGCCCTCAACTTCACATCATGATTCCATTGCGGCAATCATCTCATTAATTCATACTGCCTACTTCACAAGATAAAGTGCTTGGAGTGAAACTATCCACCCTGCCTACCCAACATGTCAAAGCGCTTGGTGTAATCCAAGACTACCCTGCATACTCCAACCATGTGAGCGCTTGGTGTAGACTAGAACACCCTGCCTGTGCTTTACCCAATGAAGCGCTTGGTGTGAGCTCAACCAACATCATCCCACCCTGTCAAACGGGTTAGTCACGATGGGATCTCGATGCAACATGAGATGATCGTGACACATGGCTCCCTGTATGCTATATGCAGAACCTATCGATTATCGATGGCCTTCGCAAATAGCGTACAAGGAGTCAAGCGGATATCCTTATACATACATATATGATTTAATATATTTTCTCCTTAAATTATACATGTTTTTAATTTGTTTTCTATTTTTTTGTTCGTTATACACTTAAAATTTATAAAATTTAAATGTATAACGAACAAAAAATATATTTACCATCCTAAAGCAGTTCAAGATCATCTATCATCCTAAAGCATTGTACTCTTTATGCATTTAACCAAAGCACAATATATCTACTATGTCATGCAACCATGCATATGTTTTTGACATCATCATAAAGCATCATGCCATCCATGTATGTATGTATTATCTATGTGTCAGGATCCCTGTATGCTATATGCAAAACCTACCGGTCATCGATGGCCTTCGCAAATAGCGTACAAAAAGTCAAGCGGATATCCCTATACATACATATATGTGGTTTAATATATTTTGTCCTAAATTATACATGTTTTCATAAGTTGCTTCCTATTTTTTTGTTCGTTATACACTAAAACTTTATAAAATTTAAGTGTATAACGAACAAAAAATATATCAACCATCCTAAAGCAGTTTAAGATCATCTATCATCCTAATGCATTACACTCTCTATGCATTTATTCAAAGCACAATATATCTACCATGTCATGCAATCATGCATATGCTTTTGACATCATCATCATCATAAAGCATCATGCCATCCATGTATGTATGTATTATCTATGTTCCTGGCTCCCTATATGCTATATGTAAAACCTATCGTTAATCGATGGCCTTCGCAAATAGCGTACAAGGAGTCAAGCATGTATTCCTATACATACATACATATATATATACATGGTTTAATATATTTTTCCCTTAACTTATACATGTTTTTACAATTTGCTTCCTATATTTTTGTTCGTTATACACTTGAACTTTATAAAATTGGATTAAAATCATCCTATTTAGGGGTAACTCGAAAAACCGATATAATTTAAGACATAAGTTAATATTGACACAAAATATAAATAAAACATGTCAAAAATATAATTTAAAAATGTATTCAGGCATGCATATCACATCAATATTCTTCTTTGTATTGCTTAAGGAACATAAAATCATGTCATTGGCTTGATATAAATATAGAGAAAGTTAAAATATCTACTTACATAATGTAAATTTTTTTAATTTTTATAAGATTTTTAGATCATTATAGGAAAAAATTATATAGTACCTCTTTTGTATTAAAAATTCATATTTTAGTAAATTATATACAGACGTAAAAATGTTGTAAAATAAATTAAATATTTATAAAAATATATAAATATATTTAATTGTATGTGTATATATAATAATTATTTAAATTTTAAAACATGAAAAAAATACTTTTAGATAAAAAAACTAAAAATATTTTATTTTTAGATATTTAATATTTATTTTTTATTGTTTAATAAGATAATCTAATAATATCTTTTATATTAAAATAATTTTTAAGAAAAATTATGTATCTTACTAATTATAAAGTAAGATCTCATTTAATAAATAATACAAACCCTAAAATTTTTGAACCGTTCTATTTTAAATATTATAAATTACGAGACATTTTTTAATAAATTATAAATGATTTGTAAATCTTTAAATTATCCGGTATATTCATGTATTTTTTGAATTTAGAGTGAAATTAATGATAAACCTTTTATGAATGCACAAAATATAAAGTTAAGTTATGATCTCGCTGAGCCGGGTAAGAAGTCAACTAAGAAACTCTTCTTCAACGTCAACAGGTGGCGTTGGTCTCCCTATTCCTGTAGCAATTGGCCTCGATCCTCAAATAAAATTTAGGGATCCTTATTGTAGCGACCCTTTTAGAAATTCATAGGTGTAATAAAATGAAGGTCACTATTTTGAAAGAGTGAAAATTAATAAATAAGTCTTGAAATTTATCAAAATAAAATTGAGAATTATTTAAAAATTGGGGATAATTAAGAATTAGGGATTTAATTTTAGGGATTTGAAAAGGGGAAATTTTGAAATTAGGGTTAGGGATTGAAAATTGAAAAAAGGAAATTAGGAAATAATTGAAAAAATTGGAGATTTGGGAATTTGGAAAAAATAGTGATTTTAGAAAAGAATTTTGAAAAATTTGGGAATTAGGGTTAAAATTAAAAAAATGAGAATATTGAGAAATTAGGGTTTGAAAAAGACCTAAAATAAAAGAATTCGACAATTTAGAGAAAGGTTTAAAAATAATTTAAAAGACAAATTAAAAATATCCAAAAGGATTAAAAAATAATTTAAATGTTGAAAAAGGAGTTTGAAAAAATGATTGAAAAGGATTTTAAAAATTAGAAAAATTAGAGTCACCACCAGTCACTTTGGTAGACTAGACACAGTAAAATAAGAGATTCGAAATGAAAACAGGTTCGGGAGTCGGTTACGACTAAAAACGAGGTTATCAGTTAAAATCGACCAAAATTTAGCACCTTTACAAAATACCGTTTAATTAATTTAAGAATTCCCGATTTAAAGTGGTATTAAATTAATATTTGTTAAAAAATAAATTTACTTTAGTTTTATCTTTATTCGAAGGTGAATGCATACATCGCTACCATTATGCCTGGTGTCAGGTCCTTTTTGACCGAATAAAGTTGTATCACATTAAGTTAATTAATTAATAAGGTGTGACTTAAGCAAAATTAACAATGACAAATATGCAAGATAGATAAAACATACATGAATAATGTAAGAAAAAATAAATATACATACAAATAAATAAAACAAATAAATGTATAATGAAAGTAAACAAAAAACATTAAAATAACATACATACATGACATGATAAAATAAACTATATAACTACATATATATATATAGATAATAAAACAAAATAAGAACTGTAGTAAATGGCCAAATTGGAAAAGAAACAAAACTGTGAAGTCAATTTGAAAGAAAATAAGAAAATAAAATAAGTGACTAAAATAAAAGAAAAACCAAATTAAAAACCCAAATAAACTATTAAACGAGTTAGGACCAAAATTAGAGAAAATCAAAGCTGAAAAGCCAATTTGATATGAAATTAGGACTAGATTGTAAAGCTCAAAGCTTTTTTAAACCAAAATAAAAACGGGTTAATTTTTTTGTTAAATATGGTGACCGAATTGTAAAACCAAAGAAATACGAAAGGACTGCGAGTATAATTTCGAAGACACGAAAGGTTTTATAAATAAATAGACCATTTTAACTCTGAGGCTTGAGTATAAATGACAAAAAAATTAATTTTAACCCCCCTTTCTCATTTTTTTCTAAACCGAAAGAAACAAAAACTCAAAATCTCGCATATGTTCTGAGGATTTGGATGAACACTATTTCATCCTTGCAAACCCAGAAACCGTTCGTAATCGCAAAATCCAACCATGTTTTCCAGATTTCGGCCACCGTCGACGGTGGCCAACAAACTAAAAATACTTTGAAACCCCTTTTTTTAAACCCTTTCGAATCCCAAAATAAAAACAACAACTCCTTTATCTTTTTCAAAGTCAAAATTTGAATCAAAACCCTTCATTTTTTTGATAAACTAAAAGCAAAGGAACTTCTCTTCTTATTGTTGGCTCAAGGTCGTTGTGTTTACTGTCGGCCGAAGAAGGGGGACCAAACGAGGAGACCAATGATGATAACCTCGAAGGTAAAAAACAAGAACCCTAATCTATTTTCCTTTTTTTATCGATGCATGCAAGAGAACTCAGAGAGATTTTACCTCTTAAATGTTTCTGGTTTCTATTGATGAAATGAGTGAGAATCGAATCCCTTACAAAGTGTTTTTTGTTCGGTTTTATAACCGAATGTGATTACAATCGAAAACAAAAGAAAAAATGTTATAGGTTGCTCTGATTTTTCTGCATTTTCTTTGATAATTTTTTGTTATTCGTTTGAAATTTGTACGAATTTGGCTCTTGTATTTGGTTGTAATGCCTCTGAAATTCTGATTTTGGCTCTGAGATTCTAAAATTTGACCGAAATTGTTTGTACAATCTGACAGTCCTTATTTTTTGTTGCATGTGATCGTTCGAGAATGGCTGGAATCGGAGGAGAAAGTCATTGGAGAATAACCGACAAGAAGACGGATAGCCATCAGGGAGTACAAAGAGGCACGCGTGGGGAAACAAGCGGGCGAGCGTGAGGTTCTCCAACGGTCGCGCGTGGATCGCGTGGGGGAACCTGGATATTTCTCCTGCTTTAATCTGGATTCAACGGTTGGCGGTCATGCAACCATGTATGCTATATGCAGAACCTATCGATCATCGATGGCCTTCGCAAATAGCGTACAAGGAGTCAAGCGGATATCCCTATACATACATATATATATATATGATTTAATATATTTTCTCACTAAATTATACATGTTTTCACAATTTGTTTCCTATTTTTGTTCGTTATACACTTAAACTTTATAAAATTCAAGTGTATAACGAACAAAAAATTATATCTACCATCCTAAGCAGTTCAGGATCATCTATAATCCTAAAGCATTGCACTCTCTATGCATTTAACCAAAGCACAATACATATATCATGTCATGCAACCATGCATATGTTTTTGACATTATCATCATAAAGCATCATGTTATTCATGTATGTATGTATGTATGTATGTATGTATGTATGTATGTATGTATTATCTATGTGCCTGACTCCCTGTACGCTATATGCATAAGCTATGGATCATCGATGGCCTTCGTAAATAGCGTACAAGGAGTCAAGCGGATATCCCTATACATATATATATATATATATATATATGGTTTAATATATTTTCCCCTAAATTATACATGTTTTCATAATTTGCTTCCTATTTTTTGTTCGTTATACACTTAAACTTTATAAATTTTAAGTGTATAACGAACAAAAAAAATATATCTACCATCTTAAAGCAGTTCAAGATCATCTATCATCCTAAAGCATTGCACTCTCTATGCATTTAACCAAAGCACAATATATCTACCATGTCATGCAACTATGCATATGTTTTTGACATCCTCATCATAAAGCATCATGCCATCCATGTATGTATGTATGTATTATCTATGTGCCTGGCTCCCTGTATGCTATATGCAAAGCCTATTGATCATCGATCGCCTTCGCAAATAGCGTACAAGGAGTCAAGTGGATATCCCTCTACATATATATATATATGGTTTAATATATTTTTCCTTTAAATTATACATGTTTTTACAATTTGGTTCCTATATTTTTTGTTCCTTATACACTTGAACTTTATAAAATTGGATTAAAATCATCCTATTTAGGGGTAACTCGAAAAACCGATATAATTTATGACATAAGTTAATAACGGAGCAAAATATAAATAAAACATGTCAAAAATAGTTTAAAGGATAAATTGATAAAAAAAAATATAATTTAAAAGTGTATTAAGGCAATACATGTCACATCAATATTCTTCTTTGTATTGCTTAAGGAACATAAAATCATGTCATTGGCTTGATATAAATATAGAGAAATTTAAAAGATTTGCTTACATAATGTAAATGTTTTTAAATTTTATATGGTTTTTAGATCATTATAGGAAAAAATTATATAGTACCTCTTTTGTATTGAAAAATCACATTTTTGTAAATTATATATAGACGTAATAAAAATGGTCGTAAAATAAATTAAATATTTATAAAAAATATATAAATATATTTAATTGTATGGGTATATAAAATTATTTAAATTTTAAAACATGAAAAAATACTTTTATATAAAAAAACTAAAAATATTTTATTTTTAGATATTTAATATTTAATTTTTTATTGTTTAAGTAGATAATCTAATAATATTTTTTATATTTAAATAATTTTAAGAAAAAAAATTATATATCTTACTATTATAAAGTAAGATCTCATTTAATAAATAATACAGGCCCTAAAATTTTTGAACCATTCTATTTTAAATATTATAAATTACGAGACATTTTTTTAATAAATTATACATGATCCGTAAATCTTTAAATTATCCAGTAAATTCATTTATTTATTGAACTTTGAGAGAAATTAATGATAAACTTTTTATGAATGCACAAATTATAGAGTTAAGTTATGATCTCGCTGAGCCGGGTAAGAAGTCAACTAAGAAACTCTTCTTCAACGCCAACAGCAGGTGGAATTCCCCCTTCATCGCCAGCAACAGGTGGCGTTGGTCTCCCTATTTTGTAGCAATTGACCTCGATCCACAAATAAAATTCGGGGATCCTTATTGTAGCGATCTTTTTAAAAATTTATACGTGTAATAAAATGGTCACTATTTTGAAAGAGTGAAAATTAAAAATTAGGTCTTGAAATTTTTTCAAAATAAAATTGGGATATTTAAGAATTAGGGATTTAATTTTAGGGATTTGAAAAAGGGGAATTTTGAAATTAGGGTTAGGGATTGGAAATTGAAAAATTGAACTAAGCGCATTAAGTTGACAGCAAGCAAGGGACAATCCATCCACTCCATCCCGTGGGAGAGTTCTCTTACAGCCATTTTTAGCCAGTGCCCTTGTACCAGCATTCGTACCAGTAGTTGCATTTCCACCAGTCCATCCTGTTCTTATCGCTACCCGCGAGCCAGTTGGAGTAGATAGCCCCAAGTAGTTGTCTAAGTCCCATGGTAATCCCTTTATTAAGCCATTGCTAATCCATTTTTTAAGGGTTAGAGGGATGGGATTTTGATAGCTATGTTTAGTGCTTTCCTTTCCTGTCCTGCTTTTTTACCTGGACGAGTTCCCGCCTATATATTATTTCCAGTTAATAATATATATATATATATATATATAATAGCAATAGGCAATATGCAATATTCCTTACTCTATCTAGCCAGTCTTGTAGTATTATCTACCATATTTCCAATAAGTTTCTACCAGTTTTCCCAATACCAGTAGTAATAGAGAGTTTCTCACCTGGGCTTATCAGAGTGTGAGACTAGCCCTTGGATTCGTTCTGCCTGTAATTCTATATCCCTTCGTTCTGCTTTCTCTCCTCTATCTCTTCCATCCCTTGTCAAGCCTTTGTGTAAGTGTTAGAGGGTTAAGTGAGCAAGATAGTGATAAAGAAAGTGCTTTGATCCTGTGAGCAATCTAAGCCCCTTAGTAATCCCTCATTAAAAAGAATTTCCCCCCTTATCCTTATCAGTCGAGTATTCATTCGAACCCTCTTCGCTTCACCATGTTCATTCCCTTTCTCACTGACTAGCTTTTCAGGAAATTTGATGGACCTGAACCGGCTTAAAATGAATCTAGCCCTTTATCATTTCATTTGAGGAAAGAAAAAGAAAGAGTCCCGCCTTCTGGCCTGCTCTAGACCTTTACCCTTGTCTGAAAGATCCCAACGCTTGCTTATTTGCTTGCCCCATTTCAATACTTCTGCTTGAAAATGAACCTTAAGAATTTACCTAGCCTGGAGATCGAAGGGATGATAGGAAAGAAAGCGCTGTAAGATCGGTAGCTCGATAAGGGGATTAGAGAAGACTGGGCCAGCACTCACCTTATTTAAACTATTAAGAACTTGAAGTTAGATAGGGTAAGAGAATAAAGCATATTCAATAGGGGCAGAAAGCGTAGTCCCTCCATTCTATATAGGTATAAGGTATTCCAATATTATTCCAAAGCTGCCTATTAGAGTAATCCTAGAACTGCATCGAAAGAAACTCGCCCCACACTTCAACTCAAACTAAAACCTCGGGAAGGGATAAAGGGTTACGGCTTAGAGGCAGAAGGATGCGCGCTTTCCTTATCTTACTTACTTGACTTCTCTAACTGCTTTTCTTTCCTTTGAGTAGATGGGGGGGGGGGGGCAGGCTCTGAAGAAGGGTTTACAGAGACAGGGCAACTGCGGAACTCGCCTGGATCTAAAGGCTCTTATATACTGCAGCTAACCTCGTAGGGATCATTACGGTCGTTTGCATCGGCTGGAACTTATTCTCCAGGAAATCCACTACTTCCCCCTCATATAGACATTTGCTCGCTTGGCACACTGAAGCTTGAAAGCCTTTTCTTTCCCCTTGGACAACTATTGGAATGATACCAATTGGCACCTTCGCTACTAGTTGAATCAAAGCATTGGTATTGGTATTGGTCCCGTACTGGCTTTCAACCATTTGCCCTTCTTCTTTCGTTGACGTGCAAATCGCTGGTTAAAGATCAACTTTCGAGATCTAAGACTAAAATAGTGCCAGCTAGGGAAAGCCTATCAAGAATGGGGAGAAGGAGAAGAAAAAAAAGTCTGCTACAGCTAAATCCCCAATCGTTATTTTGATGTCAGCCGTCTTTATATGACATTTCACTGCCAGTAGTCAGCTTTTCAGTACCTGTAGGGCTCCTGCCACAAGGATGGCTAAGCTTGCCCCAGGACAGGAGTGGTATAAGGATTTTTCCAATCATTAGAGTGGTGTCATCCCCTTTCATTCATGTCTGATGGATAAAAGTCCGTAGGCCTAACAGTCGATTAGGTCAGTAGCGGAATGCCATTTGACCTACCTGAGAGGTTAAATAGCGCGTTCAGGCACTCGGGAGAGGAGGAATCGAATCCCTATTGGAGTCCCACCCCATAGAAGGGGCTAACCTCCTCGTTAGCCTGCCTATGAATACGAGAATCTTAGTTATGTTCAAGCACTCTTTCGATCGAGTGAGTCACGTGCGTTCAAGTCAAACAAAAATTGGAGATTTGTGAATTTGGAAAAAAAATAGGGATTTTAGAAAAGAATTTTGGAAAATTTGGGAATTAGGGTTAAAATTGAAAAAAATAGGAATATTGAGAAATTAGGATTTGAGAAAGACAAAAAATAAAAGAATTCGACAATTTAGAAAAAGGTTTAAAAATAATTTAAAAGCCAAATTAAAAATAGCAAAAAGAATTTAAAAGAATTAATGTTGAAAAAGAAGTAGAATTCAAGGGTTGAAACAGGTAATTATTCCTCTTTTGTTTTTTTCACATTTTTCTTTATTTTGGATTTATATTGATTTGAATTCTGAGTCGCAATCGGTCATTTTGATAGACCGGACACTATAAAACAAGAGATTCAAAATGAAAACGGGTTCAAAGTCGGTTACGATTAAAAACTGGGTTAGTGTTAAAAATCGACCAAAAATTGGCAAGTTTACAAAATACCGCTTAATTAATTTAAGAATTTCCGATTTAAAGTGGCATTAAATTAATATTTGTTAAAAAAACAAATTTATTTTAGTCATATATTTATTCGAAGGTGAATGCATACACCGTCACAATTACACCTGGTGTCGGGTCCATTACGACCAGATAAAGATGTATCACATTAGGTTAATTAATTAATAAAGTGTGACTTAAGCAAAATTAACAATGACAAGTGTGCAAGATATATACAACATACATGGATAATGTAAGAAAAAATAAATATAAATACAAATAAATAAAACAAATAAATGCATAATGGAAGTAAACAACAAACATTAAAATGACATACATACATGACATGATAAAATAAATTATATAACTTGATATATAATAAAACAAAATAAGAACTGTTGTAAATGGCCAAATTGGAAAAGAAACAAAGCTGTGAAGTCAATTCGAAAGAAAATAAGAAAATAAATTATAATAAGTGACCAAAATAAAAGAAAAACAAAATTAAAAACTCAAATAAAAGTTTTATTAAACGATTTAGGACCAAAATAAGAGAAACTCAAAACTGAAAAGCCAATTTGACATGAAATTAGGACTAGATCATAGAGCTCAAAGCTTTTTTAGACCAAAATAAAAGCGGGGTAATTTTTTTATTAAATCTGGTGACCGAATTGCAAAACCAAAGAAAGGCGAAAGGATTGCGGGCGTAATTTAGAAGACACGAGAGGTTTTATAAATAAATAGACCATTTTAACTTGGGGGCTTGAGTATAAATGACAAAAAATTTAATTTAAACCCCTTTCTCATTTTTTTCTAAACCAAAATAAAAAAATTCAAAATCTCTCATGTGTTCTGGGATTTGGATGAACACTATTACATCCTTCCAACCCAGAAACCATTCGTAAACCCAGAATCCGACCATGTTTTTCAGATTTCGCCCATCGCCGAAGGTAGCCGATAAACCAAAAATACTTTGAAAACCCATTTTTTAAACCTTTCGAATCCCAAAATAATAAAAAACAACTCCTTTCTCTTCTTCAAAGCCGAAATTTAAATCAAAACTCTTCCTTTTTTTGATAAATGAAAAGCAAAGAAACTCCTCTTCTTACCGTTGGCTCAAGGTCGTTGTGTTTATTGTCGGCCGGAGAAGGGAGACCAAACGAGGAGACCAACGATGATAACCTCGAAGGTAAAAAAACAAGAATCCTAATCTATTTTCCTTTTTTTATCGATGCATGCAAGAGAACTCAGACAGGTTTTACCTCTTAAATGTTTGTAGTTTCTATTGATGAAATGAGTGGGAATCGAATCCCTTAAAAAGTGTTTTTTGTTCGGTTTTATAGCCGAATGTGATTACAATCTAATTAAAAAGATGGACGGAATTTGTACGAATTTGGCTCTAGTATTTGGTTGTAATGCTTTTGAAATTCTGATTTTGGCTTTGAGATTCTAAAATTTGTCCGAAATTGTTTGTACAATCTGACAATCCTTATTTTTGTGTTGCATGTGATCGTACGAGAATGGTTGGAATCGGAGGAGAAAGTCATCGGAGAATAACCGACAAGAAGACGGATAGCCATCGGGGAGTTTGAAGAAGCGCGCGTGGGGGAAACAAGCGGGCGCGCGTGAGGTTCTCCAACGGTTGCACGTGGATCGCGTGGGGGAACCTGGATATTTTCCTGCTTCAATATGGATCCAACGGTGGGCGGCCAACTGTGCATGAAGAAAAGAGGCATTAGGGTTTCTCATTAGGTTTAGGGAGATGGGTCTGGAAATAACGGGCCTGGTGTGGTTATTAAATTCGGACTTTATAAAATTTTTAACTGATTGGGCTCTTGTAATTATTTTTGTTGGACTGTTACTATTTAATTAAAATTGGGCTATTTTATTTTGTTTTGAGTTATAGTCTAATTTATTATCTTATATAATAATAATAATAATAATAATAATAATAATAAATAATAATAATAATAAAGAAACTATTAATAATAATATAAATAGAGTAACCGAGAGGAAGAAAAGAATTAAATAATTTTTGTGTGTTTTTAATTTAAATAACATATATAATAAAAACAAATGGTAATGACAAAAATAGCTTAACATTTATTATATATATTTACGAAGTAAAAAAAGAAAAAGAAAAAATAAATATAAAAAAATTTAAAATGTAATATAATATTTTTGAACTTTCATGACAATGAGTAAAAATTTAAAGCCGGTTATTAACGAAAATTAAAACCGGGTTTAACAATCTCGGATAAAATTAGTGATTATATTTATTTACCTAATTAAAAACCGTACATCAATATTCTTCTTTGTATTGCTTAAGGAACATAAAATCATGTCATTGGCTTGATATAAATATAGAGAAAGTTAAAATATCTGCTTACATAATGTAAAAGTTTTTAATTTTTATACGATTTTTATATAGTACCTCTTTTGTATTAAAAATTCATATTTTAGTAAATTATATACAGAAGTAATAAAAATGTTGTAAAATAAATTAAATATTTATAAAAATATATAAATATATTTAATTGTATGTGTATAAATAATAATTATTTAAATTTTAAAACATGAAAAAAATACTTTTAGATAAAAAAACTAAAAATATTTTATTTTTAAATATTTAATATTTATTTTTTATTGTTTAATAAGATAATCTAATAATATCTTTTATATTAAAATAATTTTAAGAAAAATTATGTATCTTACTAATTATAAAGTAAGATCTCATTTAATAAATAATACAAACCCTAAAATTTTTGAACCATTCTATTTTAAATATTATAAATTACGAGACATTTTTTAATAAATTATAAATGATCTGTAAGTCTTTAAATTATCCGGTATATTCATGTATTTTTTGAATTTAGAGTGAAATTAATGATAAACCTTTTATGAATGCACAAAATATAGAGTTAAGTTATGATCTCGCTGAGCCGGGTAAGAAGTCAACTAAGAAACTCTTCTTCAACGCCAACAGGTGGCGTTGGTCTCCCTATTCCTGTAGCAATTGGCCTCGATCCTCGAATAAAATTTAGGGATCCTTATTGTAGCGACCCTTTTAGAAAATCATAGGTGTAATAAAATGAAGGTCACTATTTTGAAAGAGTGAAAATTAAAAATTAAGTCTTGAAATTTATCAAAATAAAATTGAGAATTATTTAAAAATTGGGGATAATTAAGAATTAGGAATTTAATTTTAGGGATTTGAAAAGGGGGAATTTTGAAATTAGGGTTAGGGATTGAAAATTGAAAAAAGGAAATTAGGAAATAATTGAAAAAATTGGAGATTTGTGAATTTGGAAAAAATAGTGATTTTAGAAAAGAATTTTGAAAAATTTGGGAATTAGGTTTAAAATTGAAAAAATGGGAATATTGAGAAATTAGGGTTTGAAAAAGACCTAAAATAAAAGAATTCTACAATTTATAGAAAGGTTTAAAAATAATTTAAAAGACAAATTAAAAATATCCAAAAGGATTAAAAAATAATTTAAATGTTGAAAAAGGAGTTTGAAAAAATGATTGAAAAGGATTTTAAAAATTAGAAAAATTGGAGTTACCACCGGTCACTTTGGTAGACCAGACACTGTAAAATAAGAGATTCGAAATGAATAAAGGTTCGGGAGTCAGTTACAACTAAAAATGAGATTAGCGTTTAAAATGGACCAAAATTTAGCACATTTACAAAATACCGCTTAATTAATTTAAGAATTCCCGATTTAAAGTGGTATTAAATTAATATTTGTTAAAAAAATAAATTTATTTTAGTTGTATCTTTATTCGAAGGTGAATGCATACATCGCTACCATTACGCCTGGTGTCAGGTCCGTTCTGACCGAATAAAGATGTATCACATTAGGTTAATTAATTAATAAGGTGTGACTTAAGCAAAATTAACAATGACAAATATGCAAGATAGATACAACATACATGGATAATTTACGAAAAAATAAATATACATACAAATAAATAAAACAAATAAATGCATAATGAAAGTAAACAGCAAACATTAAAATAACATACATACATGACATGATAAAATAAACTATATAACTACATATATATATATATAACAAAATAAGAACTGTAGTAAATGGCCAAATTGGAAAAGAAACAAAACTGTGAAGTCAATTCGAAAGAAAATAAGAAAATAAATTAAAATAAGTGAATAAAATAAAAGAAAAACAAAATTAAAAACCCAAATAAAATTTTTATTAAACGATTTAGGACCAAAATAAGAGAAAACCAAAACTGAAAAGCCAATTTGATATGAAATTAGGACTGGATTGTAAAGCTCAAAGCTTTTTTAAACCAAAATAAAAGCGGGGTAATTTTTTTATTAAATCTGGTGACCGAATTGTAAAACCAAAGAAAGACGAAAGGACTGCGGGCTTAATTTTGAAGACACGAGAGGTTTTATAAATAAATAAATAGACCATTTTAACTCCGGGACTTGAGTATAAATGACAAAAAAATTAATTTTAACCCCCTTTCTCATTTTTTTCTAAACCGAAAGAAACAAAAACTCAAAATCTCTCATGTGTTCTCAGGATTTGGATGAACACTATTTCATCCTTCCAAACCCAGAAACCGTTCGTAATCCCAAAATCCAACCATGTTTTCCAGATTTCGGCCACCGTCGACGGTGGCCGACAAACCAAAAATACTCTGAAAACCCTTTTTTTAAAACCTTTTGAATCCCAAATTAAAAAAAAACTCCTTTATCTTCTTCAAAGCCGAAATTTGAATCAAAACCCTTCATTTTTTTGATAAACAAAAAGCAAATAAACTCCTCTTCTTATTGTTGGCTCAAGGTTGTTGTGTTTACTGTCGGCCGAAGAAGGGGGACCAAACGAGGAGACCAACGATGATAACCTCGAAGGTAAAAAAACAAGAACCCTAATCTATTTTCCTTTTTTTATCGATGCATGCAAGAGAACTCAGAGAGATTTTACCTCTTAAATGTTTCTGGTTTCTATTGATGAAATGAGTGAGAATCGAATCCCTTACAAAGTATTTTTTGTTCGTTTTTATAACCGAATGTGATTACAATCGAAAACAAAAGAAAAAATGTTATAGGTTGCTCTGATTTTTCTGCATTTTCTCTAATAATTTCTTGTTATTCGTTTGAAATTTGTACGAATTTGGCTCTGGTATTTGGTTGTAATGCCTCTGAAATTCTGATTTTGGCTCTAAGATTCTGAAATTTGGCCGAAATTGTTTGTACAATCTGACAGTCCTTATTTTTTGTTGCATGTGATCGTACGAGAATGACCGGAATCGGAGGAGAAAGTCATTAGAGAATAACCGACAAGAAGACGGATAGCCATCAGGGAGTTCAAAAAGGCACACGTGGGGGAACGAGCGGGCGAGCGTGAGGTTCTCCAATGGTCGCGCGTGGATCGTGTAGGGGAACCTGGATATTTCTCCTTCAATCTGGATCCAACGGTGGGCGATTGACTTCGCATGAACAAAACATCCTCTAGCCAAATTCTTGATAGTGTTCTGTGTAACACCCCAAATCTGGGCCTAGAAGTTTAGAGGTTGGTTTAGAGGTTTAGTGGATCGGTTTTGTCGGTTTAGCCTAGTTCGGGATTAAATACCTAAAAATTAGTTTTCTTTCAAAATAAAGTGAGAAAAAATATTATAAAATTCTTAATTAATATATATTAGACTTTGGTCAAATTAATTTTGAAAATAAACTCTTGAAACCCTAAGATTTTGAAATTAGTGTCCGTTTTGCAAAAATAGAAAACTTGAGGAAAATTTTATAAACTAAGCCAAAACTTTGGATCTTTAAAGTCATTTGATATAATCCTAATCCTAGTTGATCTAGGTTTTCCAATAGCCTATATAAACAACCTTTAATCCCTAGTTTTAACCTAAGTAATCAAAATTCTCTAATTTTGATCTAAAACACAAAAATTCACTTTTTAAAAATATTTCTTCTTTAAATTTCGATTTCTTCTTCTCCAAGGCCGCCTCTTCATCATCTTTTCAATTTAAATATCCATTCTTTTTAATAAAATTTCGTTGGTTTATTTTCCTATATTTTTCTTCATCAAAATCTTGTCGTTTTTCGACGGGTTTTATAGTTTTTAAACCTTGGAAGGGGTTAGATTAATTTTGGAGTTGATAATCCTTAAAACCTATGAAACCTAAAGTTCTTTAATGAAATTCCCAAGTTCTTGGCTTGGAGAAATTGTTTTAATCCTTTAATTTCATAAAAAATGGTTTTTCGGCTAAAAATCTCAATTAAGATGAATCTTGAAGTTTTTAGATGTAATTAAGATGGCTTTAAAGTATCTAATCCCGGACCTAAGGTTTAGAGGGTGTTTGAAGAGGTTTTCGGTGAGTTTCGTTTAAGTTTTATGGTGTTTTTAGGGGCTGCCATGTATTGGTCCGACTTGAGGGATGTTTGGGTGTGTTTTAATACACTAAAAAATGTTATAGGTTGCTCTGGTTTTTTTGCATTTTCTCTGATAATTTCTTGTTATTCGTTTGAAATTTGTACGAATTTGGCTCTTGTATTTGGTTGTAATGCCTCTGAAATTCTGAATTTGGCTCTAAGATTCTAAAATTTGACCGAAATTGTTTGTACAATCTGACAATCCTTATTTTTTGTTGCATGTGATCGTACGAGAATGGTTGGAATCGAAGGAGAAAGTCATTGGAGAATAACCGGCAAGAAGACGGATAGCCATCAGGAGTACGAAGAGGCACGCGTGAGGTTCTCCAACGGTCGCGCATGGATCGCGTGGGGGAACCTGGATATTTCTCCTGCTTTAATCTGGATCCAACGGTTGACGGTCGACTGTGCATGAAGAAAAGAGACATTAGGGTTTCTCATTAGGTTTAGGGAGATGGGTCTGGAAATAACGGGGCTGACGTGGTTATTAAATTCGAAATTTATAAAATTTTAAACTGATTGGGATCTTGTAATTATTATTGTTGGACTGTTACTCTTTAATTAAAATTGGGCTATTTTATTTTGTTTTCAGTTATAGTCAAATTTATTATCTTATAATAAATATAATAATAATAATAATAAATAATAATAATAAAGAAACTATTAATAATAATATAAATAGAATAACCGAGAGGAAGAAAAGAATTAAATCTATAATTTTTTTGTGTATTTAATTTAAATAACATATATAATAAAAATAAATGGTAATGGCAAAAATAACTTAATATTTCTTATACATATATATATTTACAAAGTAAAAAAAGAAAAAGAAAAAAGAATAAATATAAACAGATTTAAAATGTAATATAATATTTTTGAACTTTCATGACAATGAGTAAAAATTTAAAACCCATTATTAACGAAAATTAAAACTGTGTTTTACAATCCCGAATAAGATTAGCGATTACACTTATTAACCTAATTAAAAAGAGGGATGAAATTATCCCCAAATTTTGCCATATAAATCTCTCTAGTTGATAAAAATTGAACCAAAATTTATTTCAATTAATTATATATTTGATCGGTTAACGATTAAAATTTTTTAAATTTTGGTTATTGATTAATTCGATTCAAAAAATAATTAATTGAATATTCATTTTTAATAAACCATTTAGTGAATTTTATAATTACTTTAGTTAATTTTTTAACATTTTACTGAATATTCATTTTGACTGATAGTGTTCGGTTGTCTCTAATTTTCTAAATTGTTACTTCACTCTATTTTTTTTCCTTTGAAAGGGCGCGACTCCGTATTTTTTACCATTTATATATGAGATGACGTATTGTGGTTTATTGGTGACGTATGAAACTCATATATTGATTGTGTATTAAATATAATTTTTTTTTTTATTTTTAGTCATGAAAAGCACGTTATACACGATCGACGAGGTTCTAAAAAGGATAAAAAAATGAGTTAATTTAGATGCTTGCAAGGAAAAAAAATTAAAGATCGATTTTGATTAGTGATAAAAATGCGGCGAAATCAAAATATTATTGTACTTCATGATCTTGAGTTTTGTTACTCTTTTTCTAGAAAAAAAAATATTATTTTACCCAAAATTCTAACACTTTTACTCACAAATTAAATGTTTTTTTTAATTTTTTTGTTATATAACAGATTGACTTCGTTTTAATACTACAGAAATTTTTTAATACTACGAAATTTCTTAA
The DNA here is from genome assembly GCA_035048815.1 of Abelmoschus esculentus. Lineage (NCBI taxonomy): Eukaryota > Viridiplantae > Streptophyta > Magnoliopsida > Malvales > Malvaceae > Abelmoschus > Abelmoschus esculentus. The sequence goes on from JAUCBN010000021.1 coordinate 1,821,780, forward strand.
ATCTTTAAATTATTCTTATCGACAAATCAATTTTTAACCCATATTTTTTGGGTCTTATTTTTTTCTCAGCAAAATATTAAACTTAACCATTAATGGTAAAACAAACCTTCCTTTCTTTCCCTCTCCCAAAAAGGAAAGAAAATCCCATAAAATTTTATCCTTTTGCCCTAAATTTGCCTATAAGTACCCATTTCTTTGCTTTCATTTCATACCACCCTTTGGCTCTTTCTCCATGATTATGAACCTTAAACTTGGTTTAAGGGTTTCAAATCTCCATAAACATCACTATTATTCCCTTATGTTCGCCCCCTTCACTCAATATTTGAGTCTTCCATCATATTCATCCATGAAAGAGGTATACATACATATATGTATGTATGTATATGATGTTTTTGGTTAAGGAGTTCAAGATCATCTATCATCCCAAAGCATTTCACTTTCTATGCATTTAACCAAAGCACAATACATCTACCATGTCATGCAACCATGCATATGTTTTTGACATCATCATCATAAAGCATCATGTCATCCATGTATGTATGTATTATCTATGTGCCTGGCTCCTTGTATGCTATATGCAGAACCTATCGATCATCGATGGCCTTCGCAAATAGCGTACATGGAGTCAAGCGGATATCCCTATACATACATATATATATGGTTTAATATATTTCCCCCCAAATTATACATGTTTTCATAATTTACTTCCTATTTTTTTTTCGTTATACACTTAAACTTTATAAATTCTAAGTGTATAACAAAAAAAAAAAAATATATCTACCATCCTAAAGCAGTTCAAGATCACCTATCATCCTTAAGCATTGCACTCTCTATGCATTTAACCAAAGCACAATATATCTACCATGTCATGCAACCATGCATATGTTTTTGACATCATCATCATAAAGCATCATGCCATCCATGTATGTATGTATTAACTATGTGCCTGGCTCCTTGTATGCTATATGCAGAACCTATCGATCATCGATGGCCTTCGTAAATAGCGTACAAGGAGTCAAGCGGATATTCCTATACATACATATATCTATGTGGTTTAATATATTTTTCCCCTAAATTATACATGTTTTCTTAATTTGGTTTCTATATTTTTGTTTTTTATACACTTAAACTTCATAAATTTTAAGTGTACAACGAGCAAAAAAATATATCTACCATCCTAAAGCAGTTCAAGATCATCTATCATCCTAAAGCATTGCACTCTCTACGCATTTAACCAAAGCACAATATATATACTATGTCATGCAATCATGCATATGTTTTTGACATCATCATCATAAAGCATCACGCCATCCATGTATGTATGTATTACCTATGTGCATGACTCCCTGTATGCTATATGCAAAACCTATCGATCATCGATAGCCTTCGCAAATAGCGTACAAGGAGTCAAGCGTATATCCCTATACATACATATATATATATGATTTAATATATTCTCTCACTAAATTATACAATGTTTCACAATTTGTTTCTTATTTTTGTTCGTTATACACTTAAACTTTATAAAATTTAAGTGTATAATGAACAAAAAATTATATCTACCATCCTAAGCAGTTCAGGTTCATCTATCATCCTAAAGCATTGCACTCTCTATGCATTTAACCAAAGCACAATATATCTACCATGTCATGCAACCGTGTATATGTATTTGACATCATCATCATAAAGCATCATACCATCCATGTATGTATGTATGTATTATCTATGTGCCTGGCTCCCTGTATGCTATATGCAAAACCTATCAAGCATTGATGGCCTTCGCAAATAGCGTACAAGGAGTCAAGCGGATATCCCTATATATACATATATATAGTTTAATATATTTTCTCCCTAAATTATACATGTTTCACAAATTTTTTTATTTTTTTTTTGTTCGTTATACACTTAAATTTTATAAAATTGAACTAAAATCATCCTATTCAATGGTAACTCAAAAAATCAATATATTTTAAGATATAAGTTAATAAATAATAAAGGCCCTAAAATTTTTGAACCGTTCTATTTTAAATATTATAAAATACAAGACATTTTTTTAATAAATTATACATGATCTATAAATCTTTAAATTATCCAGTAAATTCATTTATTTATTGAATTTTGGGAGAAATTAATGATAAACTTTTTATGAAAGCACAAATTATAGAATTAAGTTATGATCTCGCTGAGCCGTGTAAGAAGTCAACTAAGAAACTCTTCTTCAGTGCCAACAGCAGGTGGAACTCCCTTTTCATCACCAGCCACAGGTGGTGTTGGTCTCCCTATTTCTGTAGTAATTGGTCTCGATCCCCAAATAAAATTTGGGGATCCTTATTATAGCGATTCATTTAAAAATTTATACGCGTAATAAAATGAAGGTCAATATTTTGAAAGGGTGAAAATTAAAAATTAGGTCATGAAATTGATCAAAATAAAATTGGGGATATATAAGAATTAGGGATTTAATTTTAGGGGTTTGAAAAAGGGGAATTTTGAAATTAGGGTTAGGGATTGAAAATTGAAAAAAAGAAATTAGGAAATAATTGGAAAAGTCGGAGGTTTGGGAATTTTAAAAAAATAGGGATTTTAGAAAAAGAGTTTTGTAAAATTTGGGAATTAGGGTTAAAATTGAAAAAAACGGGAACATTGACAAATTAGAGTTTGAAAAAGTCCTAAAATAAAAGAATTCGACAATTTAGAGAAAGGTTTAAAAATAATTTAAAAGACAAATTAAAAATATCAAAAAGGATTTTAAAAAACAATTTAAATGTTAAAAAAGGAGCTTGGAAAAATGACTAAAAAGGATTTTAAAAATTAGAAAAATTGGAGTCGCCACCGTTCACTTTGGTAGACCGGACACCGTAAAACAAGAGATTCGAAATGAAAACGGGTTTGGGAGTCGATTACGACTAAAATCGGGGTTAGCGTTTAAAATCGATCAAAAATTGGCAACTTTACAAAATACCGCTTAATTAATTTAAGAATTTCCAATTTAAAGTGACATTAAATTAATATTTGTTAAAAAAATAAATTTATTTTAGTCGTAACTTTATTCGAAGGTGAATGCATACACCGTCACCATTACGCCTGGTGTCGGGTCCGTTACGACCGGATAAAGATGTATCGCATTAGGTTAATTAATTAATAAGGTGTGACTTAAGCAAAATTAACAATGACAAATATGCAAGATAGATACAACATACATGGATAACGTAAGAAAAATAAATATAAATACAAATAAATAAAACAAATAAATGCATAATGGAAGTAAACAACAAACATTAAAATGACATACATACATGACATGATAAAATAAATTATATAACTTTATATATAATGAAACAAAATAAGAACTGTTGTAAATGGCCAAATTGGAAAAGAAATAAAGCTGTGAAGTCAATTCGAAAGAAAATAAGAAAATAAATTATAATAAGTGACTAAAATAAAAGAAAAACAAAATTAAAAACTCAAATAAAAGTTTTATTAAACGATTTAGGACCAAAATAAAAGAAACTCAAAACTGAAAAGCCAATTTGACATGAAATTAGGACTAGATCATAGAGCTCAGCTTTTTTAGACCAAAATAAAAGCGGGGTAATTTTTTTATTAAATCTGGTGATCGAATTGTAAAACCAAAGAAAGGCTAAAGGACTGCAGGCGTAATTTCGAAGACACAAGAGGTTTTATAAATAAATAGACCATTTTAACTTGGGGCTTGAGTATAAATGACAAAAAATTTAATTTAAACCCCTTTCTCATTTTTTTTCAAAACCAAAATAAAAAAAAATCTCTCATGTGTTCTGGGGATTTGGATGAACAATATTTCATCCTTCCAACCCAGATACCATTCGTAAACTCAGAATCCGACCATGTTTTCTAGATTTCGGCCACCGTCGAAGGTGGACGATAAACCAAAAATACTTTGAAAACCCATTTTTTTAACATTTCGAATCCCAAAATAATAAAAAACAACTCCTTTCTCTTCTTTAAAGCCCAAATTTGAATCAAAACTCTTTCTTTTTTTGATAAATGAAAAGCAAAGAAACTCCTCTTCTTACCATTGGCTCAAGGTCGTTATGTTTATTGTCAGCCGAAGAAGGGAGACCAAACGAGGAGACCAACGATGATAACCTCGAAGGTAAAAAAAACAAGAACCCTAATTGTATTCACTAATTTTATCCGGGGTAAACCCATTTTTTAATTTTTTCTTCAATAATGGGCTTTACTTCTTTTCTTTTCGTTTAATTATGTTTATTTATAAAAATAGAATAAAAATTCAAAAAAATATATTACTTATATATATACTTATTATATTTTTAGTGAATTGAAAAATCCCACCAAAAATATTATAAAGTATACATTTTGTTTTATTTTTCCCTTTTCCCTTTCCTTTTAGTATTCTTATCGTTATAACTTCAAAATCCCAAAAATATTATATATTTCTGTTTTTAAATTATTAATATTATTTTTATTATTATTATTATTATTATTATCATCATTAATATTATTATTATTATTATTATTATTATATAAAACAAATACTAAATAAATAATCCATAATATAAACAACAGCCCACTTTATAAAAATTAATTACAACCTAAAATTTAAATAAAGCCCAAGTTTTATTGGATTCAAAGTCCATTTATAATATAAAAAATTCAAAAATATTATAAATTAACTAGAAAATTACAGAAATGCTAATTTTGTTATTTCTCCACTATTACAGACTTGCAGGACCTTAGGGACCTCCACCAACACCCCAGGTGCCTCTTTCCCGCACCCTATTCTTGAACCCATGTTGCACTCCAGGTGCTTGTCTTGCACCTCTTGGTCCCAAGCTTACTTAGGCTGCGATCTACAACACCCATGGCCATACCCCTTATGCATACTCTTGCACCCGTGAAGATGCTGGAATCGACAACAAGGATGGTCCGCCTTTTCAGCTCCATGTGCAAACAAAATATCAACAAACATAAGAGATGGCAGGGGAGTAACAACCAAAAAATTCAGAAACAACAGGGTCAGAGGATTTCAGTAATATACAATACCAAATGAGCAGAATTGGCAGAGGATATACACAAATTTTCAGATGGCAGCCAAGGACAACAGAGGAAAAGATGAGAAATCAGTGTTTCAATTTTTATTTTATTTTTCACTATAATTTCAGCTATATAGTCGAAGCTAGATCAATGTAATGAAAAAAAGCTTTTTCTCCCACCACCAGAGAAATGAAATGAAAAAACAAAGAATATCCAGATATTTTTCTTCTTCCTCTACACATACTCATTTCTTTTACCAGTATTTACAGACACAAAAAGAAGAAAGCATAGTTTGTTCTTAAAAAAAACCCTCAATATCAACGAATAGTCACAAAAATCTAAAACTCCATTTTCATCTTTTTTAGATTTGAAGGCAGTGTAAAAAGGAATGTTTTTCGTATTTTTATTCGAAATCCCTAACCAACTAGAATAGGAAGATAAAATCAATCAGGAAAGGGAATGTTTTACCTCTGACCGAAGCGAGCGGCGGCCGCCGGCGTTTGGAGACTCCGACGACGAATCCAAACGGTGGAGAGAGAGCCCACGTCCTGGTGAACAACATATCTCGAAACCAAGATAATCCAACGGCAGGTTGTTCAGATCGACGACGATGAAGGCCCGAGAAACTCCTGATGATTTCGCGACGATTAGGGCATCCCAGATGAAATATAAACCGTAGAGAATGAGGAGAAGCTGAGATCTTTCCCTCGGTGACCTTTCTTCTCCAGAATGACCACCGGAACGACGACAAAGATGGTGAAAGGGAGTGAGGCGTCTAAGGTTATTTGATACGGGAACTCTGCTACTTATTCAAATAAAGCACATGGGGAAATAACCCCTCTACTCCGTGACCCGTTTTAGCTGATCCACACATCCCGGGGAACCATCCAGGTCTGAACCGGCGACCCGATAGGATCAATATTAGGCCAGGCGTTGGAGTCTTCTCCTGAAGACCATTCGCTTTGGGTCTTAACGTTTGGGGCCATAAGTATCCTTTTTTATTTATTTTTACCAGCCTATTTATTTGTTGAATATTGCATATATCAGTTTCATGTTGTCTTATTTATTTATCACTATTTATTTTATTTCAAAAATAAAGAACTTGCACCGTTTAGTTGGGTTTTTACTATTTATTAGGAGTTGATGTAGTTGTACGTAAATAATTTTTTTTCTCACCGATTTATTTCCTATCGTTTACTTGTTTATTGTTTTTATACAAATAAATATTTAATTGTATTATATAGATCTTTAATGTATATAATTTTTATCATATAATTCTTATAGTTCTTACGTATCGTTTTTCACGTATTATGTTATTTTAATATTTTTTACATAGTTATAGTTATAGTTTTATATATATATATATATTATATATATATATAGTGTTTGTTCCGATTAATGTATTGTGAGGATATCTTTTCATGTATCATGTTTCATTACACTTTCTTTTAAGTGGAAGTAATGTTGTGTTAATGTTATTTTGTGGGATAGCATTATTCTTGTTTCGTTATTTTATGTTTTGTTTTGTTTTGTTTGTATGCCTAATATATTTTTGTTTATTATTTAATCTATGCCATGTTGTATATTAACGGTATATATCTTTGCATGTATATATATTTTGATTCGAGTATTCTTTTTATCTTGGTTATTCTTTTCTTGTATATCTTATTTGTTTGAATAATGAATATTAATGCTTTGATTGCTTATTTTGTTGTTAGGAGTGAATTTGACTAGTACCAATCGCGGTGATAGTGATCATTCGTTTCCTTTCGAATATTGGGTTTGTGGTTCGTTTCCATGTTTTTATATATACTTGCTTGTTGCTTATTATCTTTCATGTACATATTTTTGTATCTATTATGTTGTGTCTTTATTTATGCTTTTTATTTATGCATGTATTTTGTATACGTTGTTTATTTTTTGTTCAGCATCCACACCTTGCTAATTAATGAATTTAATTAATTACATCTTTATTCGGTCGTAACGGACCCGTGTTCCGACGTATTGGTCGTGGTATATGAGTTGCCTTCGAATAAAGATATGGTAAAAATAAAATTGAATTCGAATATTTAAACAAACATTAATTTAAATGTCACTTTAAAACGGAAAATCCAAAATTAATTAAGCGGTAATTTGTAAAGGTGCTAATTTTGGGCGGTTTTAAACCATAAACTTGTTTTTAACCGTAACCGACTCTCGAACCCAAATCATTTCGAATCTCTGGTTTTTACGGTGTCCGGCCTACCAAAATGGTAGGTGGCGACTCCAACCTTTTTTAAAATCCCTAATTTCAAAATTTTCCTTTTCAATCTAAAATTTCTTTTTTTTAATCTCAAATCCCTAATTTTAAATTTTCAATTCCTATTTTTTAGAGAATCCTAGATTTTAAATTTCTTTCAACATTTCAAAATTCCCAATTTTTGAACACAATTTAAAAACCTAATTTTTAACTTTTAATTTTCAAATCCCAATTTTCTAAATTTCCCTAAAATTTTATTTCAAATCCAAATCCCTAAATTTCACTTTTCAAACCCTAATTTTAATTCCACTAGTGACCCTTTTTTTCCTTTTTTACTACACCTATTATTATTTTTAAGAAATTTAGGGTCGCTACATTAATCTATTTTCCTTTTTTATCGATGCATGCAAGAGAATTCAGAGAGGTTTTACCTCTTAAATGTTTCTAGTTTCTATTGATGAAACGAGTGGGAATCGAATCCCTTAAAAAGTGTTTTTTGTTCGGTTTTATAGTCGAATGTGATTACAATCGAAAATCAAAAGAAAAAATGTTATAGGTTACTCTGATTTTTCTGCATTTTCTCTGATAATTCCTTGTTATTTGTTAGAAATTTGTACGAATTTGACTCTAGTATTTGGTTGTAATGCCTCTGAGATTATGATTTTGGCTTTGAGATTCTAAAATTTGGCCGAAATTGTTTGTACAATTTGACAATCCTTATTTTTTTTGTTGCATGTGATCGTACGAGAATGGTTGGAATCGGAGGAGAAAGTCATCGGAGAATAACCGATAAGAAGACGGATAGCCATCGGGGAGTTTGAAGAGGCGCGTGGGGGAAACGAGCGGGCGCACGTGAGGTTCTCCAACGGTTGCACGTGGATCGCGTGGGGGAACCTGGATATTTTCCTGCTTCAATATGGATCCAACGGTGGGCGGCCAACTGCGCATGGAGAAAAGAGGCATTAGGGTTTCTCATTAGGTTTAGGGAGATGGGTCTAGAAATAACAGGCCTGGTGTGGTTATTAAATTCGGTCTTTATAAAATTTTAAACTGATTGGGCTCTTGTAATTATTTTTGTTGGACTGTTACTACTTAATTAAAATTGGGCTATTTTATTTTGTTTTGAGTTATAGTCAAATTTATTATCTTAGATATAATAATAATAATAATAATAATAATAATAATAATAATAATAATAATAATAATAATAATAATAATAAAGAAACTATTAATAATAATATAAATAGAGTAACCGAGAGGAAGAAAAGAATTAAATCTATAATTTTTTTGTGTTTTTAATTTAAATAACATATATAATAAAAATAAATGGGAATGGCAAAAATAGCTTAATATTTAGTATATATATATTTACAAAGTAAAAAAAGAAAAGGAAAAATAAATATGAACAAATTTAAAATGTAATATAATATTTTTGAACTTTCATGACAATGAGTAAAAATTTAAAGTCCGTTATTAACGAAAATTAAATTCGGGTTTTACAATTCGGATAAAATTAGTAATTACACTTATTAACCCAATTAAAAAGATGGACGGAATTATCCCCAAATTTTGCCATATAAATCTCTCTAGTTGATAAAAATTGAACCAAAATTTATTTCAATTAATTAGATATTCGATCTATTAATGACTGAAATTTTTTAAATTTTGGTTATTGATTAATTCGATTCAAAAAATAATTAATTGAATTAAATAAAAATGTAATTATTTAACAATTTATAGATTACATATATAAATTAGAGTAAACTATACATATGACTAATATATTTTTAATTTAAAAAATTATACCATGTACTTATTTAAGTAGTTTTAATCAAGTCATTTGTTGTTAAAATCTAACGAAAATGATGACATGATAGTTGATAAAATTTTGTATAATTATACATTTAGCCATGTTATTAATATTAAATTAATTTAGTCTAAATATTAATTTCAAAAAAATAATAAATTTAATTTTTCAATCAGATGATGGTATATATTATTATCTGATTATTTAATTTTATTATTTATCAAATAATAACACATGTCATTGTCCAATTAAAAAAAACTTTAAATCCAAAGAAAGGGACTGTTTCTCATGGGTTTCAAGTTCAAGACATGTTGAAAGAAATGTCAACGTTCAAGTCATTGACTAAAACCTATTTTATATGATAAAGCTTATAAATTATTTTATTAATATATTAATAGTTTAATAATATTTTTAATTAAATTATTTTGTAACCCATAAATTACTAAATACATAATATTTTTAATAAACTATTTAATAATTCTATAATTAGTTTAGTTATTTTTTTAATATTTTACTGAATATTTATTTTGACCAATAATATCCGATTGTCTCTAATTTTCTAAATTGTTATTTCACTATTTTTTTCTTTGAAACGGCGTGACTCCGTATTTTTTAACATTGGTATATGAGATTACATATTACGGTTTACTGGTGACATATGAAACTCATACATCGATCGGCATTAAATATAATTTTTAATTTTTGGTTATGAAAAAACACGTTATACACGATCGACGAGCTTCTAAAAAAGACGATAAATGAGTTAATTTAGATGCTTGCAAGGAAAAAATTAAAGATCAATTTTGATTAGTGATAAAAATGCGGCGAATTAAAATATATTGTACTTTATGAGTTTGAGTTTTGTTACTCTCTTTTTAAAAAATATTATTGTACCCAAATTTCTAACACTTTTACTCACAAATTAAATATTTTTTAATTTTTTCATTATATATCCGATTGACTTCGTTTTAATACTACATAATTTCTTAAATCTTTAAACTGTTCTTATCGACAAATCATTTTTTAACCCATATTTTTTGGGTCTTATTTTTTTCTGAGCAAAATGTTAAAATTAACCATTAATGGTAAAACAAACCTTCCTTTCTTTCCCTCTCCAGAAAAGGAAAGAAAATCCCATAAAATTTAAGTCTTTTGCCCTAAATTTACCTATAAAATACCCATTTCCTTGATTTCATTTCCTATCACCCTTTGGCTCTTCCTCCATGATTATGACCATCAAGCTTTGTTTTAGGGTTTCAAATCTTCATAAACATCACCGTTATCCCCTTATGTTCACCCCCCTCACTCAATATTTTAGTCTTCCACTATGTTCATCCATGGAATATGTTTTTGGTTAAGGAGCTCAAGATCATCTATCATCTTAAAGCATTGCACTCTTTATGCATTTAACCAAGGCCAAATATATCTACCATGTCATGCAACCATGCATATGTTTTTGACATTATCATCGTCATAAAGTATCATGCCATCCATGTGTGTGTATGTATTATCTATGTGCCTAGCTCCCTGTATGCTATATGCAGAACCTATCGATCATCGACAGCCTTCGCAAATAGCGTACAAGGAGTCAAGCGGATATCCCTATACATATATACATATATATATACGGTTTAATATGTTTTTCCTTAAATTATACAAGTTTTCACAATTTGTATTCTATTTTTTTCGTTATACACTTAAACTTTATAAAATTTAAGTGTATAATGAACAAATAATTATATCTACCATCCTAAAGCAGTTCAAGATCATATATCATCCTAAAGCATTGCACTCTCTATGCATTTAACCAAAGCACAATGCATCACCATGTCATGCAACCATGCATATGTTTTTGACATCATTATCATAAAGCATCAGGCCATCCATGTATGTATGTATTATCTATGTGCCTGGCTCCCTGTATGCTCTATGCAAAACCTATCGATCATCGATGGCCTTCGCAAATAGCGTACAAGGAGTCAAGCGGATATCACTGTACATACATATATATATGGTTTAATATATTTTCTCCTTAAATTATACATGTTTTCACAATTTGCTTTCTATTTTTTTGTTCGTTATACACTTAAATTTTATAAAATTTAAGTGTATAACGAACAAAAAAAATATATCAACCATCCTAAAGCAGTTCAAGATCATCTATCATCCTAAAGCATTGCATTCTCTATGCATTTATCCAAAGCACAATATGTCTACCATGTCATGCAACCATGCATATGTTTTTGACATTATCACAAAGCATCATGCCATCCATGTATGTATGTATTATCTATGTGCATGGTGTCACGGACCTAGCCCTCGCACCCCTAGGTGGCGGGTCTTAGCCCTCGCACCCATGGGCGGCTAAGCCGTGCGGCACTTGAAAAGGAACACATCCTAGACAAGTCAGCCTTCAACACGTCCTTCACCAAGGACCAAACACGGAAGCGTCATCTCGATTAGCGTCGGGTAACATAACCAAACCAACACGGAATCCCCCAGGGCCTAGCGAATGCTAGAAGGCAACCCCATGGTTCCAAGTCGAGCGCGATATGGGGCACTAAGGCCCTAAGCTGTCCCTAGGGACACACCCTAGAGAAACGTTGTGCCATCCACTTGGCCCCAACGCCCGCACACCTAGGCCCCACGTGGGCCTAGGAGAAGGTCACTTCCACCATGGTAGCTCCACTGCTAGCCTATGGCGAGGGGGCTGGTGGAGACCCAACATCAGTTCACTTCCCCCTAAAGAGCTATAAAACTTACCAAGTATGCCACGAGTAGACGTTGCTTTGTCCCAAACGGGGACACTTTCTGAACAGGGCCTTCAATGCCTTCCAAAAGCATCCCGACTCGCATCCTTACTTGGTTGGCTCCTTAGGGATCGCTCAAATCAGCTCCAAGGCTCGCATCTGCTCGCATCTGCTCGGTCTCCAACGGGTTAGTCACGATGGGATCTCGATGCAACATGAGACGATCGTGACACTCTCCCCCACTTCCTCTTATCGATGACCTCATCGATGTAGACAGAAAAACTTGACCATGCGACGAGGCAACAACCACACCGGAGAACTCATCCTCAAACCTAACTTAGAAATAAACACACAGGAGAACTCATCTTCAAACCCAACTCTCATCTTCAAACCCAACTTGGTTTAAGCTCCCCCACTTCTACTCTGATTCAGGCTTGAGCAACATAACCTTAAACACAACGATCACTTTTACCCTGACTGAGGCTCGAGCAAGTTCCTTTTACAACTCACTTGTTCCTATCAGATTCGGGTTAGACACAGCTTCACAACAATGATCGAGGAAAAAAAAGAACGGCCATAACACTCTCCACCACCCAATTTGTCGACGTCCTCGTCGACTCAGCAAGTTTTAGCACCATCGTCTGGTTAATGTTCACCTCCGTCTTGATCAATAGCCCTCAACATGATAAGTGCCCCATTGCGTGGACACCCAAACATCCCATGAGGACCCTTGTCAATGGACGCAACTCGGACCAAACACGCTCAGTTTTCGCTTCCCCTACCTGACATTTCTTTAATGCTATACCACAAGACGTTTGTAGCTCTGACTGTCTTCCCCCACTAAGTTAGTCGGAGTCCTCGCCGGCTAACCAGGGTGAGCTTCTTGATTAAGCTTGACTAGAACCCACACACAACTTGGTTCTGGAAACGGACAACGCACTGTAACTTCCTCCACACTCCGAAGGAACCACTAAACCCAAGGAACTCTTAACCAAATAAGCCAAAACCAAAAGAAGAACAATTCTTCCTTTGAGTCTAGACGCACCACAACGCATAACCAGTTAAAACACCAATGTATCACACCCTCACAATGCCGATGTATTATAACCAAGCAACCATGTGCCTTTAAGACAAGATGTGCCCCCATGCATCACCCCACAGAACGCTCGTTATGCTACAACGATCATAGTGCTACTTCGGTTTAAGCAAGAACCAACATGCCTTTGCGATATGATACCCCATTACGTCCCATCGAAACATCAGCGTGCACCAACAATGGTTAATCTCCTGAGGTAGCCAATTCTAGATATTTTCACCTTCACACTTGCCCATGTTCATGTTCCACATGTACCGCCAGAAGATCCTGCCACAGACTAGTAAGTAGACTTCATCAAGTAAACTTTTGTCAACACACTCTTGTTGCCCTTAAGAGGACATGTACTTTCAACTGTGCTAAGATTCATTGTGCATTCTTCCTCATTGTTACATATAGAAAACATTGTCTACGTGATAACTGGTGGGCAACTCCTCAATTCCGAGAAAAAAGGTTGTCACAAACTCACAAAGGAATACCTGTCTTAATAGCACACACACAAAGAGAAAACTGACCAAAACCTTGGTTAGTATAATTTATTAGTAAAATATCAGACGTACCTCGTAAGTCACCTGAAGCTTTTAGTTTGCCTTAATCTTCGCACATTCTTCACAGCATTAATATCAGAAAGGTGTTTTATTACCTGCTCCTCTTCTACACCCACGAGAAGTTAACACAAAAGCGAAACTATACAACACAAATACTGACAATAGACGTCTTCCTCAACCACTACCGCTTGGTCCTGTAAGCTTCTTATACCATCCAACTGTCTTAGTAACACCATTATTTCAAAACATCAAATGCCTTTACTGCCAACTAATCCGAATTTCGTATCACCCTTTAGAGGCTTACATTTGTCACCCTCTCAATCGATTCTTGTTCTGGTTTCAACACGAACTTCTCAAGTAACAAGGTCTACCACCATCACAAAATGCTGCTGCAAATAACACATATCTCAATAATTAACTTGGCATCGCTCAACTAGTCGAACAAGTCAATAATCCGAGAGATAGGATACTGGTTCCGGACAGTAACTTTTTTTATACCCCCAAAATCTATGCACCATCGCGAACTCCCCACATGTTTCCCTTGAAATAACACGACTGCACCAACTAAGGCCTTAGACGGCCTAATAGCCCAACCTTCATCAAATCCTTTAGTTGTTTTCTCAATTCTTCCAACTTAGGCAGAAACACACGACGCAGCTCCTGGCAGGATGTTTTCTCAATTCTTCGTGAATAAGCTCCTGGCAAAAGATTGGTTCTCATGGGTTTCAAGTTCAAGACATGTTGAAAGAAATGTCAACGTTCAAGTCATTGACTAAAACCTATTTTATATGATAAAGCTTACAAATTATTTTATTAATATATTAATAGTTTAATAATATTTTTAATTAAATTATTTTGTAATCTATAAATTATTAAATACATAATATTTTTAATAAACTATTTAATAATTCTATAATTAGTTTAGTTATTTTTTTAACATTTTACTGAATATTCATTTTGACCGATAATATCCGGTTGTCTCTAATTTTTTAAATTGTTATTTCACTATTTTTTTTCCTTTGAAAGGGCGCGACTCCGTAATTTATAAAATTGGTATATGAGATTGCATATTACGGTTTATTGGTGACTTATTAAACTCATACACCGATCGTGCATTAAATATAATTTTTAATTTTTGATTATGAAAAAGCATGTTATACACGATCGACGAGCTTCAAAAAAGGACAATAAAATGAGTTAATTTAGATGCTTGCAAGGAAAAAATTAAAGATCGATTTTGATTAGTGATAAAAATGCGGCAAATTAAAATATTATTGTACTTTATGAGTTTGAGTTTTGTTACTCTCTTTTTAAAAAAATATTATTGTACCCAAATTTCTAACACTTTTACTCACAAATTAAATATTTTTAATTTTTTCGTTATATATCCGATTGACTTCGTTTTAATACTACATAATTTCTTAAATCTTTAAAGTGTTCTTATCGACAAATCATTTTTTAACCCATATTTTTTGGGTCTTATTTTTTTTCTGAGCAAAATGTTAAAATTAACCATTAATGGTAAAACATACCTTCCTTTCTTTCCCTCTCCAGAAAAGGAAAAAAATCTCATAAACTTTAAGTCTTTTGCCCTAAATTTACCTATAAAATACCCATTTCCTTGATTTCATTTCCTACCACCCTTTGGCTCTTCCTCCATGATTATGACCATCAAGCTTTGTTTTAGGGTTTCAAATCTCCATAAACATCACCATTATCCCCTTATGTTCACCCCCTTCACTCAATATTTGAGTCTTCCACTATGTTCATCCATGGAAGATGTTTTTGGTTGAGGAGCTCAAGATCATCTATCATCTTAAAGCATTGCACTCTTTATGCATTTAACCAAAGCAAAATATATCTACCATGTCATGCAATCATGCATATGTTTTTGACATTATCATCGTCATAAAGTATCATGCCATCCATGTGTGTATGTATTATCTATGTGCCTGGCTCCCTGTATGCTATATGCAGAACCTATCGATCATCGGTAGCCTTCGCAAATAGCGTACAAGGAGTCAAGCGGATATCCCTATACATATATATATATATAGTTTAATATGTTTTTTCCTTAAATTATACAAGTTTTCACAATTTGTTTTAAATTTTTTTGTTCGTTATACACTTAAACTTTACAAAATTTAAGTGTATAATAGACAAAAAATTATATCTATCAGCCTAAAGCAGTTCAAGATCATATATCATCCTAAAGCATTGCACTCTCTGTGCATTTAACCAAAGCACAATGCATCACCATGTCATGCAACCATGCATATGATTTTCACATCATCATCATAAAGCATCAGGCCATTTATGTATGTATGTATTATCTATGTGTCTGGCTCCCAGTATGCTATATGCAGAACCAATCGATCATCGATGGCCTTCGCAAATAGCGTACAAGGAGTCAAGCGGATATCCCTATACATATATATATATGGTTTAATATATTTTTCCCTTAAATTGTACATGTTTTCACAACGTGCTTCTTATTTTTTTCGTTATAAACTTAAATTTTATAAAATTTAAGTGTATAACGAATAAAAAAATATATCTACCATCCTAAAGCAGTTCAAGATCATTTATCATCCTAAAACATTGTATTCTCTATGCATTTAACCAAAGCACAATATATCTACCATGTCATGCATCCATGCATATATTTTTGACATCATCGTCATCACAAAGAATCATACCATCCATGTATGTATGTATTATTATCTATGTGTCTGGCTTCCTGTATGCTATATACAAAGCCTATCGATCATCGATGGCTTTCGTAAATAGCGTACAAGGAGTCAAGCGGATATCTCTATACATACATATATATGATTTAATATATTTTCCCCTAAATTATACATGTTTTCATAATTTATTTTCTATTTTTTTGTTCGTTATACACTTAAAGCAGTTCAAGATCATCTATCATCCTAAAGCATTGCACTCTCTATGCATTTAACCAAAGCAAAATATATCTACCATGTCATGCAATCATGCATATGTTTTTGACATCATCATCATCAAGCATCATGCCATCCATGTATGTATGTTATCTATGTGCCTGGCTCCCTGTATGCTATATGTAAAACCTAACGATCATTGATGGTCTTCGCAAATAGCGTACAAGGAGTCAAGCGGATATCCCTATACATACATGCATACATATATATGTGTGTGGGGTTTAATATATTTTCCCCTAAATTATACATGTTTTCACAATTTGCTTCCTATTTTTTGTTCTTATTTTTTGTTCGTTATATATGATTTAATATATTCTCCTCCTAAAGTATATATGCTTTCACAATTTATTTCTTATTTTTTTTTTTCGTTATACACTTAAATCTTATAAAATTAGACTAAAATTATCCTATTTAGGGGTAACTTGAAAAACTGATATAATTTAAGAAATAAGTTAATAATGACACAAAATATAAATAAAACATATCAAAAATAGTTTAAAGGATAAATTAATAAAAATAAATATAATTTAAAAGTGTATTAAGGCTATATATATCACAGCAATATTCTTCTTAATTTGTATTGCTTATGGTACATAAAATCATGTCATTGGCTTGATATAAATATAGACAAAGTTAAAAGATCCACTTACATAATGTAAATGTTTTTAAATTTTATACGATCTCGGTTCATTATAGGAAAAAATGGATAATTAAGATTAACTCATTTTTTCTTCCAAATTATGTTTATATATTATACTGTTAATATCAGTCATCCGTTTTATCCATATAATGATTCAAAAAATACGTAAAACTTAAAAAATTTTATACTATGTAACTCGATCACTTATATATAAATTAACATAACGATAATTTTAACCTTTAACGTATATAGTTTATGTCATTTTGACCTTCATCCTTTTTCCGGGATAAATTTAATCCTCAATCTATATCTCTTTATCAAATTATTCATTTTCTATCTAGTATATAAATTAAGCTGTTAAATATTTAACAGTGATAACATAGTATATACATATAACAATACATGTGCATATAACCTATTAAATATTTAGATATAAAATATAATTTATTTTTATATAAATATAAAAAATAATTAATTGCTAAATAAAAGCAAAAAAAACTGAAGCTAAAAGCAAAAAAAACTAGGGGAAGTTAAGTAAATTTTACAGTGTTTATATACTCTTGTTTCAATATTTTTAATTTTTTTTTCAATATTTAAGCTTTAATTGTTTTAAATTTATATAAAAACACATTATATTTCATGTATAAACATTTAATTAGATGTCATGTTATTTAAAATATATTATCATATATATTTTTATATCATTATTATTAAAATTTTAACGGTTTAATATGTATACTAGTTGAAAAATAAATAATTTAACAAAAAATATAGGTCAAGATTTAAATTTATCGAAAAAAGGATAAGAACCAAAATGACACATGTTATAAACGTTAAGGGTTAAAATTATAATATATAATAATCAATTATTTTATAACAATTAAATAGTTTAAGAGCCATTTTTTAATAATTAAATAGTAAGTATATCATTTTATATCAATTAAATAATTCTATGATATTTTATAATATTTATGAATTTCAATAATGTTTTTGTAATATTAAAAAAATTAAATATTTATTCTATAACAATTTAAATAGTTGAATGAGCTTTGTTTTTTTCCTAATATAGTACTTTTAAATTATTGAATTTTTTTTTTCAAATTTATTTCTAATATCTAATTTTTGAGTTACTTTTCTAATTTTAATGAAATATTTGGTATATAATATAAAAACAATTAAAAATAAAATAAAATTAATTAAAATATATAAATAAAAATTATCATTCTCAATAAATTAAAAATAACATTTATTTTTAATTACATTTATTCTTATATTATTGTTAAATAATTAATCAAAAAATAAAATTTAGAAAAATATCATTTTTTTTACAAATGCTACTGAATTTTTATTAAATTCATGAAAAATTATAATTACAACGTAATCAAGAAGCAAAATAATTGGATTAAAAAATCCAAAAATTCTTACAACCGAAAAACAAAGAAAAATAAAATTTCTATGGAAATAAGTATACTTATAAAATTCCGCAACTTCCAGAATCTCCTTGTCTTTGTCCAAACGAGACACATAGTGAAGAAAGAACGAGTTGTAGGCGATTTAAATTGTCGTGCAAAAAGTACTTCTACCCAGGACTAATTTTATCGGCAAACAACCATCAACCGAATGAGAATAAGTCTTTCCAAGTGACCACCGATAAAAGAATAAATCAGAAAACTAGCATCGATTGGATCTTTGTACGAACAACAACCGATCGTTAGGGTATTCTGCAATACGCCATAAAGATATACGAATTAAACCCAAAACAAAAATAAAAACATGTCACAAGGACAGAGAAAAACGTGTCACAAAGACAAAAAAAAAGAGATCCTTACTAAAATAAAACAAGAAAAATAAATAGATTCGGTGGTCGACAACCACCGATCAAAGAGAATGATCAAAATGAAAAACTAAAAAAGATAAAATTTGAGAAAGGAGAACGACGGCTAGGGGGTTTGAGAGAGAATTAGGTTTTCATATAAGAATTAAAAAATATTAAAATATCAATTTTAATTGTTTAAAAATATTATATTAAAAACAAAACACAAAATCTATCTCATAAACATACTTTAATTTAGGTTATAATTAAGGATAATTAAAATGTAAATAAATTAAATTTAATTTTTGGATAAATAAATCAATTAACTAACTTGTTTAGTGGCAAATTATTTGATTTTTTTTTCATCTAAGAGTCTTCTTGGGTTCGATTCTTTCACCTATTATTTTTTATTTCTTCACTTTAAAATATAATAAGTGATAATTAAATTTTAAAATAGTAGCTTTTTTTCCTTTAATCAAATGGCGATGACATATATCACCATTAGATTAATTATAATTAATTTAATAAAAATATTTATAATTATACGCAGACATACTATATCATCAATCCAGTCCACATGAAAAATTTTGATATTAATTAATTAACAATTTTTATCTAAATAAAACTATTTTGACATAAATTAAAATATTAAGAATTTAAATATTTTTAAAAAATAAAATAAGAACCAAAATAACCAAATTGTCAAACATTAGGGACTGATTTTAGATTTATTCCATTTTTAAATGCATTCTAAAATTAGGGTTATATTCACCCCCCTTAGACAATTGAAAAATACATTGTATTCTTCTCTCTTTTCCTTATTTCATCACTCTTTAGTTGTCTTCTTAATGATTTAAACTTATATTATACATATCTATATTTATATTAAATCATATATATATATATACAGGGACAGAGTCATGATTTGGGTTGAGGGGGCAAAACATAAATGTTTAGAAGTAGGGGGACAAATTCATAAAAAAAGTTTAAACGAATTTAAATAAAGAAAAAAATGAAAAAAAAATCTTCGGATGGGGCGATTGCCCCTCCCCACCTCATGTAGTTTTGTCACTGTATATACCAAACCCTAAAATTTTAAAAAAATATGTTTGTGCACGAATTATTTTGCCTAAATTGTTAAAGGAACGATTATTGTTCTTGAAAGTCGCGGGTTCAAGCATCAGTAATATCAGCAGAGTGATTGAGCGATCAATATCCAATGATTGA
This sequence comes from Abelmoschus esculentus, assembly GCA_035048815.1. Lineage (NCBI taxonomy): Eukaryota > Viridiplantae > Streptophyta > Magnoliopsida > Malvales > Malvaceae > Abelmoschus > Abelmoschus esculentus. The sequence goes on from JAUCBN010000021.1 coordinate 1,841,897, forward strand.
TAGTATATTCTAGAATATATATTACTATAACTATTGTAGCTGATTTTAAAAAATATATGTTTATGTATAAGTATTGCTTGTTTACCTTAATCATTTTAATACGTAAAATTTTTGATAAAAAAGAAAAAAATATATAATTCAAACTCGAAAAACGTTCGTGATGTTGAATTAATCTTTTTAGAAAATGAAAATAATTTAAATTTGAGTTATTCGAGAAAATTTTTCACTCTTTAAGTATGCATCATGCATCTCGGAAATCAAATGAAGAGAAATGGAGAAAAACGTGAAGACAACCTTTTTGGGAAATTTGAATTTTTCATCCTAAAAATCTGATTGAATCAAATTAGATCGGATTAAAACTTGACCGAATCGGATAAAATACCTAGCCCAACGTACTCCACGTTCTTTGCTATTATAATTAGTGTGTTTTTGTGCACCAACTTTCTTTGTCCCACCTAAAGTAGAAGCAAAGGTTTGAATGGTCACAACTCACCAACCCATTACCATTAAAAAAAAAATCCACCAACTAACCAACAATGTTTAAAACTCCGCGTGTGTTAGGGCTGAGCATGGTTAACTGCAAAATCAAAAATCGAACCGAACTGAGGTATTATGTTCATAAATTTATAAACCGTGGTTAGTCCCGGTGGTTAACCGAATTTAATTTTTTAATTAATTTTTAATTATTTATAAAGAATATATATATATATTATACTTAGAATACTATAGATGTATTTTTATTTTTACTTAAAAATAAGTTATTAATAAATATTTATGAAAAATATCTCAAAATTTTTACTTTTTAATATTTAAAAGTCATAAAATAAAGCTATTTTGTCATGATAAAATATAATTTTTTAAAATTAATGTTAATATGAAAAAATCAAAAACCAAAGTTAACTGAACCGAAAACTGGTGGTTACTAAAATAACTTACCGAATTAAACTGAACCGAACCGAACCGAATACACCCCTACCAATAGCTATGACTTGAAGCTTATGAAAGAACATTGAAGAACATATAATTTGAAAGAAAAAAAATTTGGTCCGATCGAACAATTAAATTATTTTTGATCTGATGTATTTTTTTATTTTTTGATACGGTCTGTAATATTTTAAGTTTTGAGTTATTTGAGAATTTAAAATGTCTGAAGAAGTAAAATGTTTATGGATATGAATCTTGTTATATTTAAGAATTTGATGCTTATTACATCAAAAAAATTTAAAAATCTGAACTTTTTATAAATGAGAAGCTTGTTATATTTGAACATTTGTTATTTGTTATATTCAAAAAATCTATAATTTTTATAAATACAATTATCAAATTCATACATAAACTAAATTATATATTCAAATAATTAGATATTCGAATATCTGATATCCAATTTCTCCAAATCGTATACATATCATTATTTTACCGATTTAAAATTTCAGATATATGATTTTTTAAATCAAATCAAATTTAATATCCGAGAATATACGCACTTAGAACACATGGCAACACAATTTTTGGATATTGGACGAGATTTATAAGAGATTATCGTGACAAAATTCAATTAATTTATTGGAGTATGAGATCAATAATATATTACAATGATATAAGAATTTTATATATCTTATATTTTACTTTGATCTAATTATATAAAAATTTTGATTCTATTACTGATTATCGCGTTAATTTTATTATTTACCACGTCAACTTGCGTTAAATTTTAGGGTAAAATATATCGTAAACTATCCAAAATATTCATTTTAGTTTTCTCATTTTCAAATATTATAAAATATTTTTAATTTTTTTTTTTATAAAATGATGATTGAACTTTTAACTGATATGAAGGGTTTTATTAAAAATAATTTAATTTTTTTCCAACCAGATGTTAATATATATCATTTATTATGTTAATACATTTGAAATTAGGATAAAATTAATAAAATATATAAATAATAAAAATTAAATTAATTAAATATATAAATATATAAAACTAATCATATTATTATATATTTTTCTAAACAGTCAAATACCCGATAATAAATTAACAGTTCAATGACTATTTTTATAAAAGAAAATCAAAATTTAATATTTTTTAATATTTGAATTTTATATGACTAAAATAAATATTTTTAAGGTAATTTATTAACTATTTATGAGCTTTATCCTAAATTTTAACGAAAATGACCAACTTATAATTCAAATTAATGAATATTTGTTCGCAATTGAAAAGGACGTTATAGTTGGATGACTATACGCGTAATTTCCCCAAATAATTTTGATTTCTTGATATCCATACAAATTCCCAGAATCAAGTGGATTCCAATGGCCGAAAAGATTTGAATCTGGGATCCAACTCCATTGTTGTTCTCAGCCTGGATTAGGCGCCCTCCTCTCCGCCACCTTTCAAATCCTTTCGTTTCTATCCGCTCACCTTCCGCCATTTCCGCACCGACCACCGTCTGCTGATAACAGGAACATCCTCTGCAAAATCATCAGTTTTCTTTACATTCTCTGAATCTGAAGGTATTGAATTCTTTCGTCTTATCTCTCTCTATTTTTTTTTAATTTTTTTATTCATTATGTGTAAGATCTGCTTATCAACTTTTAGCCTCTTTTTTTGTTTTCTTTTGGATTTGTTTTTGATTAGTTGCGTGTTTCTTATGATGTTGTTTTATTAGTTTAAGAAAGATATAGCGCGATAAGATATAAGATTAATGACAGATATGGCTAAAGGGACAGGAAGACAGCGACGAGTCTCATTTATTTGTTAGTGATTTGTTGTTTCTTTTTTTGGTGTCATGTTTTGTATTGTTTTGTTGAGCTTTTCTGCTGGTTTTCGTTGCTGCCTGGTTTTGGATGTAGGGTGGTATTATGCAGTGACGGATCCAGAATTTTATGTAAGGGGGAGCAAACTTTCAAGAGGTTATATTAGAATGTAGGGGTTACAAAATTATAAGATTTTAGTGGTGCAAAATTAGATTATCGATATAAAATACAAAGTAAATATATAAAATATAAGGGGACTTAAAATCTTGCCGCACCCTCTAGGTCCATCCCTGGTATCATGAAACATGTTCTTCAATGGTTTATAACTTTGCATAGTACCAGCAGTTATGGTGATAAATTATAGTGTAATTGTTGTAAATGGGTAAGAGAGTTATTATAGGAGCTATTCATCATAAATGAATATGAAACTTACTAAGTTCTTAATGTTACCATCGAAGGATTTTATAAACTAAAATAAGTGGCACTTGACAATTGACAAATTTCGATTGATATTATCAATGTTTATGGTTTTGATGAAGCATTTGTATGATAACTGAAGTAGTTCGAAAGCCAATGTTAAAAGACCTTTGTTTATGTTTTGACATGTGCCCATGTTCATCGTTATTGCTGTATTCATTCTGATAAAGTTTTACTTTTTCTGTATTGTCATTAGGGTAAGTTTTTTCTATTTCCCCCCATTGGAAGGCAAGAGCAACCAATGATTTAGTAGATTATTAGAGGTCCCATATCAGATTTTAGAAGATAATTTATCTGATAATTGAACTTCAAGAATTGATCCAAAAGTTGGTGGAAATGGCTATTAATAGTCTAATCCTATCTAGGTTCGTCACCATTTGATTTAAGATATTTATTAATTGAATTAATTTGGCCTGAAGATAGTATAAAAGAAGACAAAAAACACAAAAGAGCAAAAGTGATAGCCGGCTGCTTGTCTATACAATGTTTTTGTCTGCTTTTCTTGACACACAGTCGATCACCTGATCTGTAAAAGTTACTTGAAGGTTATACAAGGTTTCCACTTCCAATGGGTATAGCTTTGTTGTGGAATAGGTAAACCTCAAAGGCACGCATTTGTAGAATTTGATTCTAAAGTAAATTTCTTCATTTTAAGCAGGGCATAAATGCCTAAGTAATTTCCTTGTGGATCTGTAGATGGTGAGAAGAGTACTGTTACATTGTGTAGTTGTCATTCTGGTTTGGAAAAGTATTATATAAAAAAACTAAGGAGAAGACTTTTTTTTGCAGAAGTTAAGGGGAGTTCTTGTGAACGTTTTTACCAAACTTTCCTTTTGAGGTAAAAAATGAGCTTCAGTTTATGTTCTTCTGAACTCACATACCCCAATATAGAGGGTTTGAGGAACACAAAAGCACATCCAGTGGCATCTAAAGCTTTTAGAAGGGCTGGTGGTGACGTCAAAAAGCATTATTTTCTATCATCATATTCTGATGCTAAGAAAATGGTGATAGCAAGTCATCTGGTTCCTGGCCATTTGGAAGGATCATTCATGGGAAAGAAACGGCAGGCAGAGCCCAGAAGGAAGCTGGAATTTGTGAGGACATTGTTGATTGATAACTATGATAGCTATACATACAACATTTACCAGGAGCTGAGTGTCATCAATGGCTGTGAGTTTTCTCTTGCATCTCCTACCTGCTTATGTAGGTCGTTGTGTGTTGAATATATTTATAGCAATTACTATGTAGTTTTGAATTCTATGGCAAACATACTTCTTTGACAGCATGAAACATATAGAGTTCTCCTTCAAGTGATGGTGAGGTATTGAGGTACATATAAAAGTCTTCGATCAAGATGTTTATGGGCATATGATTCATTTTTTAATCTCCATTTTTAGATTTCAAAATATTGTTTTCGTACTCAAACAATTGGTGGATCTGGTCATTATGGTCTAGAATGGTTTTCAAATATTTTTTATTTCTCAATTTCTTTTATGTCACTGCTTCACTTGGGTAAATAATGTCTGTTCCACCCATGACCTCTAAGTTGTTTTTTTCCTGCATTCTTCATGATGGAATCAATTCTTGTTACTGAAGAAGTAAATATTAACTTGATGAAAGCTGTCCTGACCTCTTTCCTTATGGTCTGTGATTTTTTCAGCGCCACCAGTAGTTGTGAGAAATGATGAATTGACATGGGAAAACATCTGCTCTTTGCTATATGAGGAGGGTGCATTTGATAACATTGTTATATCACCTGGACCTGGTTCTCCACAATGCCCAGCAGATATAGGTGAGACTGTTAGATGTAGAATTCAATTTTTATATATGGACCTGTTGGCTTATACAGGAGACTGAACAAATAGAGAGTCATGGCTTCAAGTTATTATGATTGATGGATAGTAGTTTAAGTAATGTAATGCAGTCAAATAGTTTGATTTATATCAACATAGTTGATATTATGCCCCCAATACAAAAAAAAATGGCATTGAGCAACACAATCTATTTAAGTTTTTAAGATTTTCTGATGATAAACCATTTTATGATATGTCTAATAAGCCACTTTAAAAATGACAGGAGTGTGTCTTCAGCTGCTGTTGGAGTGCTGGGATATCCCTATTTTGGGTGTTTGTCTCGGACATCAGGTATTTCATTACCATGCATTTGCAACGCACTTATTACCATTTTTTAATGAAATAAATTTCTTGTAACTTCTTCACTAGTATGTTGTTATGTTTGAATTTGTCTATCATATGTTTTCTTTTCAATTCATTTCCATTCAACCTTGATGGACTTCAAATAAAGCTATTTTTTTTGTTCCTATACACAATTATTTCTCATTATTTAATCAATGATTTGATATTTTGTTTGCTGGACTTGAAAGTTTTTTGTGAACATGTTTTTTTTTAATGTTGAAAAGCTTCAATGAAGGTTCTATTTGCACCTATAGCATTCTGATTGATTTTCTCTCTTTCAGTCTCTTTTATCGGGGCTGTTTGCCCATATATGACTCTACTGAAATTTGATTTGGCAGGCTTTAGGTTATGCACATGGTGCTCAAATTATCCATGCATCTGAGCCAATCCATGGACGCCTGAGGTATTATGATCTATGATTACAAGTTTGTCTTGTTTGCTTCATAATGAGTTTTGACTATTGTCACTTCAAGTAATTCTTCATTTCACGGTTGTGAGTTTAATACTGTTATACGCAAATGTGAAAGCATGTCTTTTTTACTCCTAATGCATGGGAAAAGTTCTTGTTTTCCTTAGCATTTACTGTTACTTGTTCTGTACAGCGAAATTGAGCACAATGGCTGCCAGCTATTTGCTAATATACCGTCTGGAAGAAATTCAAGGTTCAAGGTCAGACTTCTCTTAGATTTTAGCTTGAATTGGAAAATTGTCTCTACCATTTCTGTAAAAAGCTCCGTTGCATTTTTCTCTTCAATTATGTGATACTATTGGTTATTTTGGCATCTCTTTTGATGGGACAAGCATGTGTTGGACTATATTTAACTGTTGTCTTGTTAAACAGTCGTTGTGAGTTAGTGATTGTGTAATCTTAAGGTTGGTTGTTCTTTTTCCTTTTACAGGTTGTTCGGTATCATTCACTTGTTGTAGATAGTGAATCTCTCCCGAAAGAGCTCATACCAACAGCTTGGACCACTTCTGATGATACACTTTCTTTCTATGAGACCCAGAAGTTTGATGTCATCCCAGATGCTTATGAGAGTGAGAGACCACTACAAAACTTCAATTCTTTTTCAGCACAAAATGGGAGTTATCGGGCTTCCAGGCATGTTAATGAAACAGAAAGTAGAAAAGTTATCATGGGAATTAGGCATGCTACTTGGCCTCATTATGGCGTGCAGGTATGCTCAGAGATTATCTCGTTTAAACTGTGCTTATCTCATTCCATTTTTCTGCAGTTACCATTCTCTTGACATCCATCATTTTACTTCAGTTTCATCCCGAAAGTGTTGCAACAACTTACGGGAGACAGATATTCAAGAATTTTAGAGAAATAACTGAGGATTATTGGCTACAAATTTCATCATTCAGCAGTGACAGAAACATCCATTATACTGGTAAAATGAAACTCTTATTAATATAATTTTGTTATTCTTGTGTTGTGTACTTGCTTTCTATCCTTCCCCCCTCTTGTCTGTTCACACTCTTTTGGTGATGGTCATTTCATTAATGTGGAATATATTTTTTGTAATATTAAACATGATTTTCTTACGGGGTAATTGGTGGTTAGCATACTGAAAAAGATTTCACCCGCCTCTTAACATTTGTCTGAGTTCTGTTTAGACAATTTGAAAGTGCTTTAATGATTCGACTGAGACATCTACTTTACCTGCCTTTTTTTTAATCTTTTGCTTCGTCTTTCGAGATGCATATGCTTCTCTGAGCAGTAAACTTGTTTTAGTGTCCATGCAGGTACCCCATGCTAATTTTGGAGCCGTTCGTACAGGGTGGCCATCAGTAAAAAAAGAAGATATCCTGTTGAATAGAGAAGCTCCTGGCAATGGGCAATTTATGCAAGGTGCAGACCAGAGAAATTTTGGATTTTTTGATATGGTAAATGTTTTGCCTCCGAGCATGGGTGCTAAATTTCTAAGGTTGAAATGGAGGAAGTTTGATCACTTGGCTAGTGAAGTTGGTGGCGCAAGGAACATATTTTCTGAACTTTTTGGGAAAAATAGGGCTGAAAACACTTTTTGGTTGGACAGTTCATCAACAGAGAAGGTCGGTTTATCACTTCGCTAAATCTTTTGCAAATGGAACATAGCAGTTTTCAATCATAATAATATCCTTTTGCAAGAATGTATTATGAATTGTCAGATCTAATCTAAGTTCAAATTTTCCGATTTGCAGAAGCTAAAGACATAGTAGTTGTTTAAAAGCAAGTAGCTTGAAGCTAATGCTGTATATTTTAGTCCTGGCTAGGCATAATATAGGTGTAGTGAATAACCAATTTGACTGATTGGCTTCATAATTTGTTTTTTTTTTTTTCCATAGCTTTATTTTATGATTGATTATCCTCTGGATCTTAATTTTTCTCCTTGACATTCAGGGAAGAGCACGGTTTTCATTCATGGGGGGAAAAGGTGGAGATCTTTGGAAGCAACTAACTTTCAGATTGTCCGAAGAAAGGTTTGCATAAAATATATTCTGTCATCTTTCAATCTATGTAGTCAAAGTATCTTTTTGTCTTTATAAATATTTGAGGTTCTAAGTTGTTTTTTCTTTATGCTTTTACCCTGGCCTATTTACATGATTGATTGCTCAATGGTCGATTTTCACTAGTTTTGAGTACTGTATAATAGTTAAGCAGAACTTCATTCCTTTCGTAGCGATGCTGCTGGTAAACGTGGAGGTCATTTATCGATTGAAGATGCTGAAGGCTCTACTAACAGCAAATTTTTGGAAGAAGGTTTTTTCGAATATTTGAACAAGGTATTTATGGGTTTTGATGGATGTATTATTCATTCCTAGTCAGTACATCACATAGCTTTGATCAAAGTTATCAGAATATATGGAGAAATTCGAACATACTATATATGTTGCTCTAACTCTTCTTCTCTTCTTAAAGTACTCTTATCACACACTTGTGTCCAGCACATATCTAGACATAACAGTTGAAATACCTAGGACCGTCCGAACGAATGGAAAAACTTAGAAAGATCTGAACGTACCCATCTCAGAATTCATCTGATTGTATGTTGGTTATCAAAAATGGAATTCGTGTTAGTTAAAAACATTCAATCTGATCCCTTGATAGTAATATGCTGGTTATGCATAATACAGTTCGGTTTTACCGTAACTCATGTTTCTACTCATTTAACAGGAGCTTCTGTCACTCTGCCATGAGGAAAAAGATTTTGAAGGACTGCCATTTGATTTCTATGGTGGATTTATAGGGTATATAGGGTATGTTTTTTGAGCAAATGTTGATTTCTTTCAATTATTCCTCCCCTACCGAAACAAAAACAAAATGTTCTTTGAGTTTGATAACTGCAATCATATTTTACCTCTAGCTGTGATTTTATTGTCTTTTTCCTTCAAGTGTGTCGGCTTCCTTCCCATTAAAACCTACAGTCACTTGGATCCGAGTGTATTTGGCTAATGATTTATCATGTTATGATCTAAATCTCTCATATTACATGAATTTGCTCCTATTGCAGGTATAATCTTAAAGTAGAATGTGGTGCGGTATCCAATGCTCACAAATCCCCAACTCCCGACGCTTGCTTTTTCTTTGTTGATAACCTTATAGTTATCGATCATCATTTCGATGATGTTTATGTGATGTCCTTACATGAAGGAAATACAACTAAGACACAATGGCTGGATGATACTGAAAAGAAGCTTGTCAACTTGAAAGGTTCTGCCACAAGAAAGTTAGAAGAGCGGATTTCAAAAGCCGCGGCAAACTCTCCGCATGAAGCGGGCTTTCATTCCGAGAAATCCCGAGAGCAATACGTTAGTGACGTTGAGAAATGCCTGAAGTACATTAAAGATGGAGAAAGCTATGAGCTCTGCCTCACAACTCAGTTTAGAAAATTCATTGGGGAAGTAGATCCTTTGAGACTTTATCTTCATCTTAGAGAGAGAAATCCAGCTCCCTATGCTTCGTGGCTAAATTTTTCGAAGGAAAAATTATGCATATGCTCTTCTTCTCCCGAGAGGTTCTTACGACTGGATAGAAATGGTATGCTTGAAGCCAAACCAATTAAGGGGACCATTGCTCGTGGTGCAACATCGGAAGAAGATGAACGGCTCAAGTTACAGTTGCAGTACAGGTAATTCAATCTATTCTAGCTACAATAAAGTTGTCATTCCCCCTCGATTTTGCTAAATACATTTTAGTTGAAAATCGATGTTCTAATCTTTTGTATCTGGTGATATGCGCATGGTTTTACCAGAATTCGAACCTGTTAAACTAAAATCAATAGCATGATGGATTTAGAGCCATAATGTATGTTCATATCATTCTAACTCTGTCTCTTTGTCGTCGCAGCGAAAAGGATCAGGCTGAAAATTTAATGATTGTTGATCTTCTAAGGAATGATCTGGGTCGAGTTTGTGAACCAGGCACCGTACATGTGCCTCATCTCATGGAAGTGGAATCATATGCAACTGTTCATACTATGGTGAGTACAATCCGGGGGAAAAAGCAATCGAATGTTAGTGCTGTTGATTGCGTCAAGGCAGCGTTTCCCGGCGGTTCAATGACAGGGGCTCCGAAGTTGCGATCAATGGAACTTTTAGATTCCATTGAGAGCTGCTCCCGAGGTATATACTCGGGCTCCATTGGATTTTTCTCCTATAATCAGACTTTCGATCTTAATATCGTGATAAGAACAGTCGTCATACATGAAGATGAAGCATCTATAGGTGCAGGAGGGGCGATCGTTGCACTATCCGATCCGGAAAAGGAGTACGAAGAAATGGTATTGAAAACACGTGCTCCGGCCAATGCTGTGATGGAACAGTAATTTCAGTGTCGACGGAATCGAATACGAACATTCTTTGATGTTAGTTTTTTGTTGTTTTCGATTATTGTTTCGGATATATACGGTCGGGATCTGCAGAAAATGCAGCATCAATTCAATGTTAGCTTAGGTTACCATGTTTTTATACCATATTTTTGTTTTAAACAATGATGTTCTAAACATTATACTATGAATTTATGGCAATACAAATTTATACCGCTTTGGAGGATAGTTCTAGGAGAAACTCTTTTTAAAAAGCTTAAAAAAAGCCTTAAACCGGTCATTTTGTGTATATAATGGTTACGAATTATATACACAATTTTTACAAAAACCGTAAGAAAAACGGTATATACATAAATCGTTACAAATGTAAGGATTTGTGTACATACATAAATCTTTACAAAAACTGTAAGAAAAACGTTACATACATAAATTGTTATAAACGTAAGGAATTGTGTACATACATAAATCATTACGAGAATACATAAATTGACACAAAAATAGTAAGGATTTGTGTATGTACACAATTCCTTACAAAGTATAAACAATGGCTTACAAAAAACGTAAGGAAAAAGCTATGTACACAAATCCTTACGACTTCAAAACCATGAGCTAAAGGAGGTAATCTAAGGGTAAGGATTTGTGTACATAACTATTGGTTACGAGTATACATAATATGACACAAAAATAGTAAGGATTTGTGTATGTACACAATTCCTTACAAAGTATACACAATGTTTTACGAAAAACGTAAGGAAAAAGGTATGTACACAAATCCTTACGACTTCGAAATCATGAGCTAAAGAAGGCCATCCAAGGGTAAGGATTTGTGTACATACCTTTTTCCTTACAGTTTTCGTAAATATTTGTGTATATTTTGTAGAGATTTGTGTACATACATAAATCCTTACATTTTTTGTACCAATTTTATGTATTCTCATAGTAAATTGTGTACATACACAAATCCTTACCTTTGGATGGCTCATTTAGCTCATGGTGAGAAGTTATAAGGAATTGTGTACATACCTTTTTTCCTTACGGTTTTTATAAGTCATTGTATATACTTTGTAAGGAAATGTGTATAATATTTAGTCGTATATTTTTTATTTGAAGATTTTTATTTGAAGATTTTTATTCGAGTATTTTTATTCGAATATTTTTATTTAAGTATTTTTATACGAATATTTTTATTCGAATATTTATTATACGAATATTTTTATTCGTATATTTTTTATTCAAATATTTTTATTCAAATATTTTTATTCGTATATTTTTATTTGAATATTTTTATTCGAATATTTATTATATGAATATTTTTATTCGAATATTTTTTATTCGAATATTTTTATTTGAATATTTATTATACGAATATTTTTATTCGTATATTTTTTATTCGAATATTTTTATTCGAATATTTATTATATAAATATTTTTATTCGAATATTTATTATACAAATATTTTTATTCGTATATTTTTATTAGAATATTTTTATTCGAGTATTTTTATTCAAATATTTATTATATAAATATTTTTATTCATATATATTTTATTTGAATCTTTTTATTTGAATCTTTTTATTAAAATATTTATTATACGAATATTTTTATTTGAATATTTATTATACAAATATTTTTATTCGTATGTTTTTATTCGAATATTTATTATAAAAATATTTTTATTCGTATATTTTTATTTGAGTATTTTTATTTGAATATTTATTATATGAATCTTTTTATTCTAATATTTATTATACGAATATTTTTATTTGTATATTTTTATTCGAATATTTATATTAAATATTTTTATTCAATTTTTATTATACGAATATTTTATTCGTATATATTTTATTCAAATATTTTTATTACAATATTTATTATATGAATATTTTTATTCATATATTTTTTATTCGAATATTTATTATATGAATATTTTTATTTAAATATTTATTATATAAATATTTTTATTCGTATATTTTTATCGAATATATAGGAATAAATTGGGTAACCATTACTAAAAAAAATAGTTGTGTAGCATTGTAACCGATTATCAACCGGTTACCAAACACACCTTATTAGAGGGGGGTTTTTAGGCTCTTTTTAGGGAGGTTTTTTTAGAAACACCCCACTTTGGAAGTGTCTCTGAACCAGTGTTGAAGCAATTTGAACCGAAGGGTCGAATTTATAGAGGTGGTCAACGGGTCATTCAGATCTATTTTCGGTTTGTTTTGAATTTAGGATTAAATTTATGACAATAAAAATTTATTTTTTCTTTTTGAATTTCAAAAATATTTCATTCATAGATTTAATTAGGGGTGCATTCGGTTCGGTTTCGGTTTAATACGGAATTTATTTTAGTAATCACCTTTTTTATCTTGATAAAATAGTTTTATTGTATGACTTTAAATATTAAAAGATTAATATTTTAAGATGTTTTTCATAAATATTTATTTAAACTTAATTTTTAAGTAAAAATTAAAAAAAATAAAAATATATTTATAGTATTTTAAGTATAAAATATATATTTTTATCTTATAAAAATAATTAAAAACTAATTAAAAAATTAAATTCAGTTTAATTCATTTAACCGTGGTTAACCACAGTTCGTAAATTTATGAACCACAACAATACCTCAGTTCGGTTTAATTTTCGATTTTGCGGTTAACCAATCCTAACTCTAGATTTACTATCTACTTCTATAAGTTAAAATTTTCTAAATAATCAATTTTATAATCTTTAAACCTAAAATATTTGCAAAAACTAAAAAAATTCCATCATTAATATATTAAATAATTATATAAAAAAGTAAAAATTAGGTGAGATTGAGAATGATAGTTCTAAAATATAAAAAATAAAATAAAATAAAAACATTGAGGATCACAAAAGCCAACAACCCAATTTATCAAACAAAGGAGAAGCCAACAACCAAAAATACCCACCAACCCCCCTTCCTCAAAATCCATCTTCTTCCCCCAAATCCTCCATTTTTATTAGCTCAATCGCTTATTCATCTCTTTCCAGCTATACCCTTTTTCCCATTCTCAAGTTTTCAACGCTTTCATGGCTTCTTCCATTACACCCAAGCCTTTCCTAGGAGCTACGAAACCCAGTTCTTCTCTTTCTTCGGGTTTTCAGAGACTCTCCATTTCATCCCTTCGGATCTCAATCAAACCAAGAACCCATAGAAATCTGCGTAAGTTTTGTTATTTGAGTTTCAGTTTTTAGTTGGGTTTCTAAATGATGTATATATACATCTTGTTTTTGGCTATTTTTCCTCCTTTTCCTTTGTATCTATTTACGGGTATTGGGTTTAGCTTTTTTTATTGATATATGTGAATTAGAAGCGCGACCCTTTGTTTTGATGTTGAGTCTCTTTACAAGATTATTACTTTCTGGGGAATTAGATAGTTATTAGCTTCAGATTTGTATGCTTTATTGTAATTAAGGTTTGATCGATGACTGATAGAACTTTCCATCATTTCAATACAATGTTAGGTGTTGTTGTAGGGAAACCTTATTGCCATCTTGCTAAGAAGATATTTAAAGATGTCTGTATGGTATTACAATGGTTTAATCTTGTGTAAATCAATGGACACAAGTGTTGTCTTTTATGTGATATTTGTGCCATTTGAGAAGATATTTGTGCTGTTTATTGTTGTTATGTTCATTTGTTTTGAATTCGGAGCGAACTGGTCTGATCAATGAGATTTTTAAGTCCAGTAAATACAATAGGCAAAAGTTAAATGTAGAAATCTCGGGTGTTAAGTGCTAGTTGACTTGATTAGAGTTTTTATCATTAATATTGATGGTAACATGTTGCCACTAGGTCAAGACATCTGGGTGTCTGTAAAGTACACTGAAATGTTTTTTTTTCCTGTTTGGTTCATATGTATGTTATTTGGACTTGGGTGTGGGTGAGTTTTGGGTACGGGCATGTCCGACATGGGTACACACTTCATTCCCATGTTTGAATTTGTACGGGACACAAGTACTTTAAGGGAAATGAAGAGTCCAGTTAACATATATAGTAATCTTTAAACGGTGTAATTATGTTAGTTTTATAACCTGTGGAATTCCTCTGTGCTTGCATCAACTGTTTGTGTATCAGTAGAGTTACTGGGAATTCTACCATTGTAATTACTACGTTGAGGTTGGTTCTGTGATGTGCTGATGAAGCTTAAATTGTATGCTTGTTAGAAAGTAAACATTTTTTAGCGTATTCTTGCTGCACCTGTAATATTCTTAGAAATAGTTTCTCCAAAAAGAACACTGGGGGTTAGTTGAGCTTCTGAAGTCTGACAAATGGTACTGCCTAACAGAGATACAAGCAGCTGGGAGCACTTTTGGAAATTATTTCCGTATTACAACTTTTGGAGAATCTCATGGAGGTGGTGTCGGTTGTATAGTTGATGGATGTCCTCCTAGGATTCCTCTCTCCGAAGCGGATTTACAAATTGATCTTGACCGAAGGTACTTGATTTTGAGAAATTGGCATTCTATTTAATTCTTTTGCTTGCCTTTAGATGAAGGTGGGTGCGATTTGTGTTCAGTGCATGCTGATCTAGTAGTAGTGCTTGCGAACAGGGTTGGCCTATTAATGGCAGAACACAATACCTTTACTTCCTTTTAGTCGTATGATATTTCATCTCTTTGATGCAAATATCTCTGTTATTCTAGATTAACAGTCGAGAGATTTCTGCAGGAGGCCAGGTCAGAGCCGAATTACTACCCCAAGGAAAGAGACTGACACATGCCGAATATATTCTGGAGTTTCTGAAGGTAAAACTTCTTTATGGATTTTTCAATTTTCTAACGTTATCTTTAGCCATCATTTTTGTTGTTTCGCCTTACTGTTCATTTTTGTGTTTAAATAAAATTTTCATGACATACTGCAGGAGTGACTACGGGAACACCTATCCATGTATTTGTACCAAATACTGATCAGAGAGGACATGTGAGTATTATTTATTTCCAACCTAAAATGGGAAAACTAAAATGAGGTTGAACAATAATTCGGTTGGTCTTTTATCTCCTGGCTTAGGATTTAAAATCATTACACTATATTTTGTGCCATCGTTTGAAATTAATCTATTTTGAACCTTTCAAGGCTCTGTTTGTAATATTAGAGCTGATACTTGTTTTTTGGTTCATCAGAGAGTTGATACTACTGAACAATACATGGAATGAGAGCACATTAACGAACCAAATGATGCGACTATATTAATAGTAACTATATAAACATCACTCATTAGTTAGATAATGTGAAAGTATGTATTAATTTGTTGACCAATCTAGTGAATCATTTCAAGTAAGGATTGTGACTTTAAAATCAGAGAAATTTGAAGGAAAGCATACATATATAATCAATGGCGGAACATAGTAAGCCCTCCCAAAAAAAAAAAATTGAAAATTTCCATTTGGCCCTATGGAATTTTTAAATGATCATTAGACCTCTCTCAAATATTTGAAAATTTTCAATTATTTTGTATTTTTTTAAAATTTCTCGTCAATATATGTTTGTATGTGTTTACATATTGAAGAGACAACATGATAAAACTTACCGTTGAAGTTTTATGTCATATATATATATATATATAATACCTCTTCAAAGAATCCCAAAGTCGAGTGCCAAGATCCACCACTGCATATAATATGAAAAACCTTTTCTCAGTTTCACTTTTGACTTTATTATTTATACGTGTAGGATCTAGAAGTATTCATTATTGATTCCATTCTACTTTCAGGATTACAAGGAAATGTCAATAGCTTATAGGCCATCTCACGCAGATGCAACTTATGACATGAAATATGGTGTCAGGGCGGTGCAGGTAGTACCTTTTAGTATCAACCCAATGTAGCATTCTATTCCATCGTTTTTCAGATATACTGACTTGTTTGAACCCAATCATCTGAATTGAACTTGTAACTGAAGGGCGGTGGCAGATCATCAGCCAGAGAAACCATCGGAAGAGTTGCCCCTGGAGCTATTGCTAAGAAAATTCTCAAGAAGTTTTCAGGAACCGAGGTATGTTTCATGTTGGTGGGGTTGAACAATTTATCCTTTAATCTTGTCTTACATGATTGTATTTCTCTACTCTATTCTTTGAATTTATGATAATGTTTGTACTTGGTGCATTATTTGCATGTTTCTTTGATATGTTTGCACGAAACAATTAATCCACAATTTTACTAACAAATCAAAAAATGATACTGTTATCCTGGCATCCGTGTTTCATGTTCAAAACATCTGTTTGTGTCAAATAGAAGTTTAGAATCACTACAACACTGCTTTAACTATGTTTTAGGATTCTCCACTTATATTACTGAATTGTGCTTTTTTTATCTTTTGAATTTCTTCTTAACATTTGTCTTCTCTTTCAGGTTCTTGCCTATGTCTCACAAGTTCACCAAGTTGTGCTTCCAGATGGCTCAGTTGACCATGACACTGTAACACTTGACCAGGTATGGAACTCTGCACAATTACTTTAGCCTTAATCTAAAATCATCTTCGGTTAGCTTCAGAATATTTTTCTTCAATTTCCCCTGTTTTAATTTTGCAATTTCAGATTTGCGTTTCCCCCAAATATATTATGCGTTTTGGTCCCACTCATTTCTTACCATTTAATTTTGGCCATTATCTTATTTTCAACATGTTGCCAGATAGAGAGCAATATTGTAAGGTGTCCAAATCCCGAATATGCCGAGAAAATGATTGCTGCTATTGATGCTGTTCGGACAAGAGGAGATTCTATTGGCGGTGTTGTCACGTGCATAGTGAGGAATGCCCCACGTGTAAGTATTCTCTCCTCTCTGATACTCACATGTTTACATTGAAATTTAAGATATCCCTTGACCATGAAATGATGGAAATGCTTTAATTATTATACCATCAAAAGTCTCCTGGAAGTTTCTATCGAACTAAAAATTTATGTTCCTGTATGTCAGGGGCTTGGTTCGCCGGTTTTTGATAAGCTTGAAGCAGAGCTTGCTAAGGCTGTAATGTCTTTACCTGCAACCAAGGGTTTTGAATTTGGAAGTGGATTTGCAGGTAAAAAATTTCTTATACTTTTGTGGTACTATTGTTTCATTTTCCTAAATCTCTTTGAATCAAGTCGGTCAATGGTTTGTGTAGTCATTTTTCAGCTTAGACCGGAAGTTTGTTTTACTGTCATGTAATAAAAATCCCTTACAGGTACTTATCTGACTGGTAGCGAACATAATGATGAGTTCTTTACTGATGAACATGGAAGAATAAGGACAAGAACAAATCGCTCTGGTGGGATACAGGTATGAGGATAACTCTTCATTTTTCTTGAATCACCATGTCCGACGCCAATGTCCGTCACATATCTGAACATGGTCTGGGGATATGACCTATCAAATACAGGGAAAACATTGAGAAAATTTAAGATATGCATGTTGGACACATACTTGTGTCCGACACTCTTCATTATCTATATCTATCTCAATGGCAACACTTTGTTGGGCTTCCAATAATCAATGCAACAAATACAAGCTCGTATATTTTTATTCTTCAACTCCTTAATTTTTGGGCTAAATGTCGACTTACAGGGTGGAATATCCAACGGGGAAATTATAAATATGAGAGTAGCTTTCAAGCCAACAGCAACAATTGGTGTAAGTTTGATATTCTTTTGCCTGCTTTTTTGTTTCCTACACTTCAGCTATTATGATTTGTGTTATATATCTTTATAGGATTAACAGTATGTTATGAACTCTCCAAGTTTTTCATGAAATAGTCCAGCCGTTTTTTATGCTCTTCATGTTAACTGCAAGTGTTCGATATGTTTTCCGACTTCATTTTTTTCTTAATAGTGGTATTCAGTAATGTTGTTCAAAACATACTCCAACATGTTATACGGGGTATTGGTGATATCACCCTCAAAATGTGTAGAGAAAACTTGGAAAAAATTGAACATTCCTTGTCCAATACATACCTACACTCGTATTCGAGTTTGAGTAACATAGCTGCTGCTGAGTGTTGAACTGTTGATTAATCATACTTTTTGTATTGAATTAGGTCACAGTAATCCTATTTTTGTTTCACATGATTCTTGTCGCGCAGTTTTGGGGTTAATTATGTTAAAATTGTTGATTGTGATGTTTTTTCAGAAGAAGCAACACACGGTGACTCGAGAGAAAAAAGAGATAGAACTAATAGCCCGTGGTCGTCATGATCCCTGTGTCGTCCCTCGAGGTATTTCGTAGGACTATATTATCCTTTGCTTCTTTCCCATCTTTCCTAGACCATTCTTTATACATTTTCCTTTTGCAACTTCCATTTTCCCAAGGGCAATTCGATTCCTTGAGAACTAGGACGAACAACTTACATACCGGAAATCATATTAAGCATATTTGATCTCACCATTTACTTGTAAACAATATTCCATAAAGTTAGGATTTTAATCTACGGTGTTTATTCGGGTGATGCAGCGGTTCCGATGGTTGAAGCCATGGTAGCCTTGGTGCTCGTGGACCAACTACTAGCACAACATGCTCAATGTAACCTTTTCCCCATTAACCCAGAGTTACAAGAACCATTGAGCTTGGATTTCCCGAACTTCGAACCGGCTAATCTATAGACTCGAATGGTTACGAAACCGGTAACATCCCCACTTGCATTCATCAACTCATGAATTTTCTTAAACACCAAGTGTTCAGTACTCCTTTTTGCATGAGAAATGTTCTAGTTTTAAGGCTTTTCATGAATCCCAGATGTAAGAGTTGATTGTTGTTTCTGTTTTCCTCTGCTTTATTATTTTGTATGTGTGTTTTCTGTTGACTATTTTACCCCTTTGCTTGTAAACAAATTACTTACCATTAATAAATGAGTGTTTATGAAATAGTTTCATTTGTTGTGTTTTGTATTAAATTAGATGTTAAATGATGTCTAATTTTATTTTTAATCAAATTGAACCAAATAAAAACAAATGGATCTTTTAATAATATATATTATGATTTTTCATATTATCTATAATATCTATAAAATATAAATATTTTACTAAAAATTAAAAATATTTATAAATATATTATCTTATAAGTACTTTTAAACCATTAAAAGTAATTTTAATCCGTCAAGTTTGGTACATTCACAAACATTATGATTGTCGAAAATTGTGAGTCTTAATTATTAGTATAATTCTATATGCATAATTAATTAAATTTTAATCCAAATTGAGTGTCATAAAATTCATTACAAAATTATTTCATTCACTCATAAAATTTTATTATTTTTTTCATATTTTAATAATATAATAATAACAAATGAAAATTAGTTTTTAAACTAAATTATTGATGTTTATCAGTAGCAATTGGCCTTTATCCAGAAAAAACATGAGTCATCATCTCAAAGGCAATCTCTATTAATAATTAATATAACGTATGGTTGGTCTAAGCGGTAAACAGTTTAGTTTTACTTAATAAAATTTTAAATTCGAGACGTTGTACACGTAGAAAATTTTTACTGAAAAACCCATCTATCAAAATTAGATGTACGTCGCAGATCGATCCAGATTAATCAAAGCAAGACCCTTAAAATTAAAAAAAAATAAAAAATTAATATAATGTTATCCTATTTTGACACTTTTTATATATATAATCTTAGTCTATTTTTATAAAGTAAAGTGCAATGTGTGAAAGGGAAGATAAGATTGGCCCAATAACCCTAACTAAAGGATATGATCCCTTTAATAATGACATAAAAAGATTCCAATCATAATAATCATAATAATAATTTATAAGGTTAGGTTATATGACAGTATACTCCAAAAACAAGATAATAATATATAGAAAAATAATAATTTTATAGGTATTTTTTTATTTTTAAAGTTTTATTTTGATTAATTTAGATCGATTAGCGTCGCATACTTGTTTTTAGTGGGTGAATCTTTTAATAAGAATTTTATTGAATATTAATTTAGATCGACTATTTCTTAAGTAATGTCTATATTATATTCTTTTACGACTATTGATTTTTATTAAAATTATTTTTTGAATGTTAAGAAATTTTTTAAGGTTTTATTTTGATTAATTTAGATCGACTATTTCTTAAGTAATATCTATATTATGTCGAATATCGTTATTGAATAGACTAATATAAAAGATTTATTTGGGTTTTAGATTTTTTTAGTTTAAGTATAAGAAATTGTGTAAGTTTTTTTACGACTATTTTTTTATATAAAAAATTATTAAAAAATCTTGAAAATTAAATAGACTAATTACATTGACCAATCATTTATCGTAAAATTAAGAAGCTATCTTCCAGGTCTCTAAAATTATTTTTTAACCCTACCAAAATACTAATGCTAAATTAATCTTAAATGCTTACAACCATTGATTATTTGTAAAAAATCAGAAAGAAAAGAGGATTTTTGTTGAACAATAATTGTCTTTGGTTGTTGTTGCAGTAAAAAAGGTCATTTATCGGTAACATCAGGGACGGAGTCAGGATTTGGGGTTAAAGGGAGCAAAACATAAATGTTTAAAAGTAAGAGACAAATTCATAAAAAAACAAATTTTTAAAAGAATTTAAATAAGGGGACAAAAGTGAAAAAAAATCTTCAGGGTATTTTCGTCCCTGGGTAAAATCAATCCCAAATAAATCGTGTTTGGTTCTCAACGTCCGTTCATCAACCGATATTCTTGCTCTAAATAGTTATTTCAGAACAATCAAAAAATCTGACTTCTGCAAACGGACATTTGTCTCTCAAGTTTAGAACTTTAACAATAAATAAAACCTTGTTAAAGAAAATAGGATTCCTCATTTTCTAGGTTCATATTTGATTTACTCAATTGACATGAAAGTCGAAACACTAACCAAATCTATTTTTATGGATTTTTTTTTTCCTTTAAGTTATGATTTTTGTTTAGAATATTTTACTCAATGAATATGATGAAAATATTTGGTTGGTGCATACTCAATTTTTAATTAATAGAGCCTTGTTTATTTGGAATATTTTGTATGATAATTATGGTGTTGAATGTGTTGTTGACAAATGATTTGGGGAGGGATATTTTTATTTTGATTAGACCATATTAATTTGAGTGATATTTTTATAATTAGGTTTTAAATTTTTTTTAGTTATGCTTATTTTTATTTAATTATTGATATCAGATTTAAGAGATTGATATGGATCGAGTTTTGTAAAAATTTATTATAAGAATGATTTCTTTAATTCAGTTTTCTTCATTTATAATGTCAAGACTCGAACTTTTGACCTTATTTAAGGGACCTAATGTTTCATCCTACTAAATGCCTCTTTAGCTATCGACCTGAGGTCTAACACCCATTTTTGAGAAAATTACATATTTAGTACCCTAACTATGATTACATTATTGTTTTAGTACCTCAAGTATTATTTTTGGCAAAATGATAACTAATATTAATATTAGCAAACGGTAGTATTATCATACTTATTTGCGGCGATTGTTTAGTAAACGCCACAACTCTAGATGTTTATTGCATTGTTTATTAAAAAACGGCAGTATTATCACACCTGTGGCGGCGTTTATATATAGAACGTCACTAATAATAACTTTGTGCGGCGTTTGTTTTAAAGAGCCACTAGATGTAATATATATTGTGGCGTTTGTTATAGAAACGCCGCTAGAACCCTGTTTTGCTTTGATTATAGTTTTTTTAGTATCATGATTGTTTTGGTGTAATCACGATTTTAGTCCAAAATACTTATATATGTGATCCATTTACTCTAAAATTCATCAATTTAAAATATCATCTTAATTTAAAAAAATTCAAGATATGATATTTTTTTCTTTAACGGTGTGAATTAACGAAAAATTTTAAATAGTTCATAAAATAAAATATTAAACACCTATTTAACTTAAAAAATAGTTTAAGTACTTAATTAAAAGAAAGGGATAATTTGAGTACCTATTTAACGATTAAGTCTAATTTTTAACAACTTTATAACGTTAAAAAAAATGTCAACATCTTCCTAATAAAAGCAGATGTCCCAATTTGATCATTTCCATTAATAGAAGGGTCCACTTTAAGATGCCTTCGTCCAACAAACATTAATAATTGAAAATAAATTATATAGAAAATGCTTGAAAAAGGAAGGATACACACCTTTATTTACATAATAATTGTAAATAAATTATATTTGTTATAATTTTTTAGGGTTGAGATTTAGGGTTGGGTTGCTTGAAAGCAACGGTGGGAGCGATCCGGCAACTCCGCCTCTGATGTTCAAGCACGAGTTGAGACGCGAAATAGTCGAGTTTCTCCGAATTGGTTTGGTTGGTCAGTCTTTTACCGTCGAACAACACCGATTCGACGTTCTTTTGCTTCAACATTTCTTCGGCGATTGTCGTTAGCATCTTTACGTTTTCGGGACAGGGATCGGTATCGATGTTTGCCCCACATCGCCTTAAACTGCTCCCGTTTGCCTGTCTCACCACAAATTTCATTGCAAAATGAGACCATGAATGAAAGTAGTGAACACAAATATTGTTAGAGAAAACTCAAAACATGGGTTAAAAGGTCATCAATCATGATTCCTATCTATGGTATATGAATTTTGGAATTAGGGTTTCAAATAATTATATCGTGCTTATATCATAATATGTGTTTTGAAAGTTGATTTTTATGTGTCTGATTTCAAATTTGGATAAACTCTCACAAAGATTTTTCATTCATATTACAGTAAAAAAATAATTCTCAATATAGTGATAATAGAAAATTATTTCTCACAATTTGCACTTTCTACGGTACCAATGAAGTCGGCAACACTTGCTCCGACTTTAAAACAATAATTTTTCAAAAATACCCCCAAACACGGGTACAAGAGAATCTGACTTTAAGTCATTCTTGATGTTGTAACAGGGGTATTTTGAAAAAAATATTGTTCAAAATCAGAGCCAGGTGCTGCCGACTTTACCTGTTGTCATAGATTAAAAATCAAAATCGTTTGTGCCATATTTTTTAGAAATATTTTTATATAATATTTAAGTCAAAACTCCCTCTCGCACACATACAAAATGATTTGACTGAATCTAAATCACCTAGATAAAGTACGACCCTACTTCGTATTAAGATCATTAATTTTTTTATAACATAAATATTTAAGAAGGAAAAATAAATGAAAAATGTTATAATTTAGGTGTTTTCAAACAATTAAAGATATACAAAAGCAAATTAAATATACTAAAATACCATCTTCCATTAAAATTGACCAAAAGGACAAGGGAGAGAGAGAATGGGACCCTAACCTATTTGTTTTTTTTTTTTCTCACTTTGACATTTATAGGGGTGGCATAATGTGATTGTAACCCATCCCTCCCCTTTTATAATTTTCCCATAAATTGGAATATAATATATTTAAATTTATATATTCTTTGTATGTTAAAAATAATAATATCAATCGAACTAAAATTTTGTTGACATAAAAGTTTATATATATTATATATAAAGCCCAAATTCAAGAAATATTTTAAGGAAAAATATCTTATTAACTAGTGGTGAAAATGAAAAGTTTTCACGAGCTACTTAATTTTAGGGTTTAGAGGTTTAAAGCTATAGTTTTAGAATTAGGGTTTATGTTTATAATTTAGGGGTTAGAGTTTAGAATTTAAATTGTATGATAATATGATTAAGGATTTAGGTTTTAACATATAATCCCTAAATCTTAATCATAACCCTAAATTCTTATCACACCTCTAAATTTAAAACTTATACTCTTAAACATTAAACCATAAAGCGCTTGTGGATTCCAAATACACTTGTACATGAAATAATTACTCGTATTTTAAATGTATTAAAATTTAAAGATTTATATTCAATACATTGACCGTAAAAACGAAACTTTCTACAAACACCTTAATTTTAAGATTTAAGGTATTGATTTAAGATTTAAGGGTTTATGTGTAAAGGTTTATAATTTAGGAACGATCGTTAAAATTTAAGGTTTAAGGTTAGAATTTAAGATTTAGAGTTCGGGATTAGTTTTTAGGGTAACATGCTTAGGATTTAGTTTTTAACTTATAAATCATGAATTATAATATTAAACCCTAAATTTTAACCACTAACCTTTAAACCTCGAAACTAAAACACTTTTAAAAACTTTTAATTTTTATTAGTAATATATAAAATAATAAATTATATTTATCGCGATTATGAATATATCGTAAACATATCTATTATGTTACCACACTCAATAAAATTCCAAGTAAGCTAATTCTAAAGGTTTGTGACATAAATCACAAATGGTATATTTCATGCTTTACTCAAATGATGTCCCCACACTTAACCAAGCTTTTACTTCTAACAAAAAAGTGGGAAAGTTTTCTTAAAGGGTTCGAAATCATTTCCGAAAATCGTTCGAATATTGTATAAGTCTATTATGAAAATATTATTTTTAATTTAGTTTATTTCATTCATAATAATATAATTCGGAATACGTTACCTGAATTCTTACGTAATTATTGCTTTTGCATTGTCCGAATGCCATGGCAACGGCTTGATCCACCGAGTCGGCCGAACCGTCTCCGGATATTCGAGCCATCGGTTTAGCCCAATCCTTGACCCGCCAATTCTTCACTTGTTTATATTCGTAGCTTATCTCGAGCAATGAACCGGTTCCCAACGACAACACCAACAAATCCTCGACTCCTCGTACGAAAGGGAACTCTTGTTTGTTATGCAGCACGTGTGTAATCGCGGCGGCCGTCGGGTTGCTCATGGCCAACCTGCCATCGACCGCCACGCATTTGGTTTGACCATCTACGGACCGCATTAGAACCGGTTTGAATATGCCCGGTTCAGCCGATGTGGCACGACAAACCTCCGATAACGGAAAATCGAAGCTGTCCGTTTCCAAAGCGTCCGCCCTCGAGAAAAGAAACGGCGCCGTGCTGGACAGATCGTAACAGGGAATCAGAACCGGTTTAAGCGTATCCTTCAACGTCAAAACCCTTCCGCCAGCCTTGAACGCCTCCTTCAGCACTTTTTCGAAACCGGTTGAGCTCGAACCGGTCAAACCGGCCGAACCGGCTTTCAAAATTTTCTTCAAAATACCGCCGGTTTTACCCTTCCCGGACCGGTACATTCGCTTCCCATTCTCAGTAAGGAACCGCCACGTTTCCTCGGCTGTAAAGATCGGGCAGCTGCCATCTCTGGTGGCGAAAAGCATGGCGGTGAAGATACCACCGATCCCAGAACCGGCGGCAACGTCTAAAAAATCGGCGATTTTAGCGTTGGGATTACCCGACTTGGATTTCAACGCGTGTTCAAGATAAGCTAAAGCTTTCCCGCTAAGAATCCCTCTCATGCCGCCGCTGTCGATGCTCAGAACACATATTTTACCCCTCTGGTTCTTAATCGCCGACAACGTATTCTCATCGTCCGGTTGAACCAACGGCGTCGGCGAGATCGGCTTCGGAATCCAGAGCTTCTGCCTATCATCGTACCCAAACAAAAACTTACTTTCAAGAATCGAAAATATCTCGTAACTCAGTTTATCTGTGTCGATGCTGGGTTCTTGCATCTCCGATGAAGCGGTCGACGACATTATCAAAAACCCAGAATAAAAAACACTGAAAATGAACGGAAAATCTCTCCTTTTTCTATGAAATCAAAGTATTTTTCTCATTTTTCTACCTTATATTTCTAATTTAATTTTCCTTTTCGTTTATAGATCATCAAAAGAACAAAAAGGGCAGGAAAATGAAAGCCAACACCCCAGATGAAGACAAAGAAAATAACCCAGAAACGAGAAAGGGAGGAGGCAGAGCCAAGAACAGCAACAGCAGTTTGCTTTCAGAGGATGTCTGTTTATTTTAGTTGTATAAATAAATAAATAAATAATACTCTTTTCCTATTATCTTATTAAAAAATTAATAATTTATAAATAATTTAATTTATTAATAAAATAAAATTATTATTTTAAATATTTTAATAAAAAATTTTAAATTATGATTCATTATTCATTTTGTTTATTAATTTTGAATTGTTATAAAATAGTCATTAAACTATTAATTTTATTATAAAATAGTCATTAAACTTATAAATGATCCGTTAAATGAGCCGGCTTGTAAACATAAACGAAATGAACACATATTTGTTTTTATTCGCTCGTTTATTTAAAAGATATAAAAATTTATGTTCATACTCGTTTATAAACATAAACCGATATTTATTTTTGTAACAAAATATGGGTAAATATTTAATACATTGTTAGTGTAAAAGATTTACACAATCATACTTATTTTCAAGTTAAAATCTAATATATATATATATATATTTATAATTCTAAAACTCTAAATTTCTGAATCATAAACTATAGATTATAACTTTAAACCCTATAACATAAATTCGTAATCTGCTTGTGAAAAATTGTTTTTTTTTTGCCGGTAAATAAGATAATAATCCATAAAAACATTTAATTATTTTATTTAAATATTTTTATAAAAATATTTTAAAATTAATTAGATTTATTAAATTTATTATATTATAAAAATAATTTAAGTATTCACATTTGAGGGAGTTCTCTTGTGTTGAGGCATTTACATCTTCTCCCTAGTGTCATTCTAATTAAAAATAATGATTTTCATCTAAATAATAAATGTTTAAAATTTTCAAATTAAAATATGATGATAAGGTAAATTTAAGCATAGTAGAGGGACCAAAATCAAATTTTACCATATAATAGTTTTTCCTTATATATACACCAATTTATTTATTATCTCCAGCGCTTGACGTTAACCGCGTGGGGCCAATGCGCCACCACCGTCGGCAAAAGAGTGGAGGAGCACCACCAATTATGGACGAAAATATAGGAATTTTTTGCCGATAAATTTAAATTCTAAATCTTAATCTTAATTTTTTTATATCTTAGACCCTAAACCCTATACCTTAAAAATATATTCTAACCCTAAATTTTTAAATTTTAATCATAATTCCTAACCTTAAACTATAAAATCTAAACCAATTAATTTAAAACAGAGATACAAATAAAGACATGGTTAAGAAGTAGACGTTTTGTACCCTCACAAACACGTGTATATATATATATATACATACGAGATAAATATCGGTTTTAGTATTGATCGTAATAGTTATAATTTTTTATTTTTTTATATTAAAATTTTGTTTTTATATTTTGGTGTTTTTATTTTTTATATTAAAATTGTTCAGGTTCGGTTAAGGTTTATTTAAATTTTTAATATATTATATTTATGTTCGTTTATTTATTTTTGAAAGTGTTCGTGTTTATTTATTTAGCATTCGTTAACATGTTCGTTTAACGATCGTGAACATGTTAATTTATATGTTCGTGAACATATTCGTTTAATATTTATGAACATGTTCGTTTAAGGACTGCGAACACATTCTTTATATCTTCATCAAAGTCGTAAAATTAAACAATTAGTCCTTAAGCTTAACAGTTTGAAATCCAAAGTTTGCCATATATTCAATTTAATCCCCACCTTCATAAATATTTAAAATGTAAAGAAATAGAAAGAAAAAAGGAACCGGGTAAATGAGTTTGTTCGTGAATATAAATAAATCGTACACATATTTATTCATGTTCATTCGTTTAAAATTTTTTATTGTCGGTCATGGATATTTTTATTTTTTAATATTAAGTTATTTTTTAATGTATTTTTAGTATTTATATTTTAATACATTTTCATCTATTTTATTGTACGTTTTTATATTCTGAAACGTTTTCATTTATAATTAACGTAAATAATTTCTCACAACATTCGGTTTTGATTTATGTATGTTTTGATTTTAGTAGTTTTTAATAATTTAATGACCTTCTATAGTTCGTTTATCGATAAAATAAGATTTATTTTACGAATAGTTTACAAGATTATTGATTTTGCTCATCACTCCTATAAACTTACTTCGATCCTTAAACGTGTAGGTGGATGGAGACAGATAATTATGTTTCGTTTACGAATAATTTAATGATATTACGAATAGTTACGAATAGTTTACGAATATTTAATGTCATTGCAGCTCATTAGACATATTTTATCGATTTAATGTTTCGTTTTCTAGTTTTTTAGTTTCCCTTGGTATTGTTATTATCAGCTGTGATAATAATCGTTAATCTCAATTTATTTTATTCACAACATGAGATTTAAGTAATATAATATCTTGTGTAACACTTTAATTTTGTCTTAATTTGAAATTAATATTTTTGAAATCCTTAATTTTTAAAACTTTTAATTTTGAATTGGGGTAAAATTGAGATATCAGGGTTTTTAGAAATCATAGATTTCAAAAAAATTAATTTCGAATTAAGACAAAATTAAGGTGTTACATCTTGTCTATTAGACAGATTAGAAGTTTATAATTAATTGTTTTTAATGAATAATAACTTAAGACAAAAGATATTTACTCCCCTAATTATGGTAGATGGTCTCTATAAGCATGATTAGAATAAAGTGGGATTGATCAAAGTGACATGTTTTGTCGGAAAATCAAAATAAAAAGAGTTGCATGAAACTTATATCGAGATAGATGAGTCTATAATGTGCGTCGAATATCGTTGAACATCATTAACGTTGAATACCGTTGAACATTATCAAATTAATTAATAAAGATTAAAAATCGCAAAGACTTAATACATAATTATTAATTATATGTTAGTCTATCACTCTTTATTAATTACATATTGAATCCTTGAGATTTTTAAATTTTATTAATTAATTTAATGGTGTTCAACAATGTTCAACATTAGTGGTGTTCAACAATGTTCGACGCCTGTTGTAGAATTTTTCATTGGGATATTGTATTTTTTTCATAAGAATAATTTTAATCCTTAAAATATATGATTTTTATCATTTTGACCCTCATCCTATTTTTGAGATAAATTTAACTCTTAACATATATCTTTTTAACAAATATCTCATTTTTTAACTAGCATGATGATTAAATAGTTAAAAATTAATTATAATGATATTGCATATATATGTAGAATGATATTTAAGATTTGAAAATGACCAGTAGCCTTTTATTTTAAATTTAATTAATTTTTAATATTTTATTTGAATTTTAATTGTTTTATATTTTATGTTAGAATAAAATTATATTTTACATATATATATTTTTCATTATCGTAAAAATTTTAACGATAATGATATGTCATATATATGTAGAATGGGGCTAGATGTCATGTTATTTAAAATATATTATCACATATATATGACATGTTAATATCGTTAAATTTTTAACGATTTAGTCATTACGTTAGTTAAAAAATAAGATATTTGTCAAAAAAATATAGGTTAAGGGTTAAATTTATCCAAAAAAATGAGGGCCAAAATGATAAAAATTATAAACGTTAAGGGTTAAAATTATCTTTATGCTTTTTTGTATATTTAGTTTTTTAGGGTTATTTTAATTATTCTGGATTGATTTATGTCGTAAATTTAATTTTGATAGATAAGTCTTCCAACAAAATTTTTTTACACGTATAAAATCTCAAATTTAAAATATATATAAACGATATCAAGTTATTTATCACTTAAACTAATCTCGTTAACCTGAACCATTATAAACTAATCTCAAATATTTTACATGACTCAATGGGGTGAATATTTGATCAAATCGAATTAATGAGTCTTATTTTATAAACCAAACTTTATTTAATGTTTCGAAAATTTTTGAGTCGGATTATTCAAGTTTCTGTTCAAATTTAATTATAAATATTCACAATGTTATCATACTATTTGGTTTGAATTTAAATATCTTTCTATAACCATATATGATAATTACACATATATATTTCTTCATATTTTTTTATATATGATCTACATATATCAATCAAGGCTAAAGTGCTTGACTCGAACTTAAAAATCGTTTCACTAATTACTAAAATTTTCAAGTTATTCGATTTTTGTTTTATAATCTAAATTTTATTTAATGTTTTAAACAACACCACATTTATAAAATTATAATTCGATCAAATCAAATCAAATATAATTTATTTTATTTAAATCGAATCGAATTTTAATCACCTACGGTGCAGTTGGAAACCCAAAATCTCAAATTTTATATTTCCAATAATCACATACAACATGCTTGAAGCTTTAGCCCATTTTTGCTTCATGGAAAAGACATGTTGGGCCAACATAGAATTTTTCTATCATGACAAGGTAGGGCATTTCCAATGGACCATCTTAATTTTGTACTTAAACAACAATAACATGCTTCAAAATCAACCCCTTCATACTCACCAAATTCAAAATATAAATTTTATTACACGAGCCTTTTAGCCTAAGTGGTTAAAGGAACGGTTATTATTCGTAAAAGTCACGGGTTCGAGCATTAGTGATGCCAGTAGAGTGATTGAGTGATCAATCTCAAATGGTAAAGATTATATTTTAGAACAGGTACCGTTGTAATCACTATTAGCTTGTTATATATATATATATATATTTTACCCAATAATTCTTACATTTTCTTGTTGTCCAAACACATGTTGTCTCCTTACAATGTTGTGGACAAGAAACCCAACAAGATCACTAAAACATCATTTTCCCCCAAAGAAATAAGCAAACCTTGCAATCACTTCCATCATTTTGTCAAAGCTTTCATCATCTCTAATGTCTTAAGAACACACTTATCCTTTTCCCTACAAAGCAAACACACCGACCAACAAAAGTGAGAGAAACATCAAATTATGTTGATCTAAAATCAATTCCCATTTACAAGTTATAATATTTTTGTTCGCGATAATGAACAATGTTTGGTCTAACAAGATACAATATTAAATCTTTTAAAATGAAATTAGATGTTTGTTTAAATTTTTGACGTTATAAATAGACCAAATGGGTTGTGAGTAGGGGTGTTCATTATCGGTACCCGGTTTTTGAGTACTCGATTTTTTCGGGTAAGGGTTTTTCGGCCCGTGTCTCAGCTCATTTATATCGGGTACTCGTAAAATCCGGGTACTCGACTAATTGGATAACGGTACCCGATTCTTATATATATTTTTAATTTTTTTTAATTTAAAATTAAAAAAATAACATATTAAACACAAAAATTAAATTTTTTTGATATATGAACAAAAATAAAAATTAGTGATTTAAAGTTAATTTTATAATATTTAAATATATATACACATATATATTTATTAAAATTTATCATTAAAATGATATTAAAAATATTAATATCATTTTTTCGATATTAACAAATTAATAAAATATATTTAAAAATTTTAAAAATTAAAAGTATATAATACAAACATAAAATTAATTTTAAGATTCAAATTTAATTTTATGTACAAATATTAAGAAACCTACAATAAAAATATAATTTAAAACTAAAAAATATAATTTAAAATTAATCGGGTTGGGTCGAGTACCCGGAAATTAGAAAAAATCGGCCCAAGCCCGACCCAATTATTCTCGGGTCGAGTACCCAACCCGACCGAGAAATTTTTTCGAGAATTACTCGTCAATTTTGTTTTGGGTAGTCGGGTCGGGTAATTTTGAACACCCCTAATTGTGAGGGTTGTCATCATAATGAATGTTTGTCTTAATCTATCGGAATTAATCGATCTATAAGTTAGATATCGATAATTATATAAAAACTATTTAGGAGAAAAATACGTTTGTGGTAAGAGAAGCCATGGTTTGTTTATATTTTAAATTCTACATAGTTTACAGAACTATTAATTAATTGAGTGATCAATGATACTCATATTATCTCTTCTTATATGAATTCGAATAATATTATTTTCTTTAAGAATGTAATTATTTCTACTTAATCAAGAATTTAAATAGTTTTATAAGTAGTAGAATTAAGCTTCCATTTTTTTTAATTTTTTATTATTTACTTTTTAAGACTATTGCTTTATATATATATATATAAAGAAGGAATAATTATATTCTTAAAATAAATATTATATTCGAATTCATATAAAATGAGATAATATAAATGTATTTTTTTTTTTAAAAAAAGAAGCTACTAATTTTATTGAATGGAAAAATACCCAAAATTTGGACATTATTTGGATATTTTTCTAAAAATAGCTACTTTAGATCAGACAAGGATCATGCATGAAAAAGTTAAAAACACGTTCAAAATACTCGATCAAAAAATAGATACGAATAAATTGACTACATCGACAAACAAACCACACCAAGAGATTAATTTATTGATAGACCACCGAGAACTGTAAATCAGAGTTAAGCATCGCAAGAAAACTCTTCACGAGTACAAACAGTGTATCTAAATTCAATCTAAAGATCCAGAGCATGAAAGATCATCAAGATTACAAATAAACGTCGACATTGTCAAATCCACCGTTAAGACTGAAAAAATATGTTTAGAGACAAAGATAAACATGCCAATAGACATAGATAAATGTGTCATAAAGATAGAGAAAAATCGTATCACACAAATAAAATCATTTAAAAAAAAACTAAAAAAATAATAAAGAAAACAAATTCGATAGTCAAAATCAATATCGTTGTCGACTACAAAACAAAGATTTCGACATTAAAATTTTTTAAGCAATATAAACATATTTGATCTCACATCGAATTAATTTGAAATTGATAAATTTAAACATATTTAATCACTTCCATCATTTTGTCAAAGGTTCATCATGCCTAATGTCTAAACAAGCAACAAAGAATTAGAAGCATCAACTTATATTAATCTAAACATCATTAAATTTGCATGTTCTCATAATTAAAGATTAAATTATATAAATATAAATTATTTCTAAAAATAGTTTACACATAAAAATGTATAATTAATATATATTTATATAACATAGGTAGAAGTGGTTGCCCTAAACTTTTTATGAGGCTAAAGTTTGAAAATGGCACCCATCACCACCATCTTCATCTTCTTCCTTGAAGCTTTCTCTTTTATTTCTAGCCCTGTAATTCTGCACTCGTCGACAACTCCGGTCATCGGATTTACTTTCTCGTCGTCCGAATCTCCGACCCTTCAACTCTTGCTGGTTGGATACTTACTTCCATAAATAAATCATAAGGTAATTCGTCTTCGATTTTGATTACTAATGTTTGTTCACCTTCATTTGTGAAAAAAAATTCATATTTTGTTTCGAAGCACATATCAAATACAAATATCATATTAATAAATATATGTTTTTATTTTTTTTATATTTTATGGTTTAGGGTTTAAGGTTTAGGGTTTACCTATGTTCGATTGTACAAATGTTTTAAGAACATGAACATGAGGATTGAAGATGCCATTTAAAGAACTGGAAACAATGAAGAGAGGATATCGGCATATTAACCAATAATTGATAGTATTCACAATTAAAATAAGTGATGGGTTGTTGCATTATTATTAACGGGTGAGCGAAAATTGATTCAACTCGAAAAAACTAAATAATTCGGTTCGATTCGAGACGAAAATATTTGACTTGTTTTGACTCGACTTGAAATTTTATAGACTTAACTCGACTTGTTTTGACTCGACTTGAAATTTTATAGACTTAACTCGACTTGAAAAAATTTCAAATAAAGTTCGAGTTATAAAATGAAAATTCGAATAACTCGAAATTTTTAGTAATTAAAGGATTTATTTTTAAGTTTGAGATGAGTCTCTCAACTTTTTATGATATATATATACATTGATATAAAAATATAAAAAATATTATTATATATGAAAAAATATATATATACAGATCTTATATGATTAGAGAAAGTCATTTAAATTAGAATCAAATCGTACTATAACATGATAAATAGTTACAATGAAATATTTATAGGAACTCGAAAACTCGACTCGAACCGAAATTTTTTCAAATAAAGTTTGAGTTGTAAAATATGACTTGTCAACTCGAATAACTTACAAAAATTTTAACTCGACTCGATCGAATACTCACCCCTAATTATTACATACGTGAACAGAGACGAACACAAAATTTTACATAAATAACGTAAATTTTTATACTTGATAAAATTAAGGTAAACTATAATGGTGGTCATTCAATTATGAATATAGTTATATTTGGGTACCTCAATTATTAAAAGTTACGTTTGAGTCACTCAATTAGGGTAATATTATATTTGGATCACCCAATTAATAAAAATTATAATTGGATCACTCAATTATTGGTAATATTATATTTTGGTCACTTTACATACTTAAAAAAAGGTTATAAATTCGTGTATCATATTAATTAATGATTTGGAATGAAGTACTCTAATGTTAACAGGGTTATACAAATGATTTGGAAGAAGAAAAAAACGACCAAATTAATATACTTTTTTAAAGATGAAAGGTGATCCAATCGTAAACTTACCCATAATTGAGTGACTTAAATGTATCCTTTAATAATTGGGGTAACCTAAATATAACCTTACTCATAAATGAGTGACCAGAATCTAACTTTTAATAATTAAATGACATAAAT
Organism: Abelmoschus esculentus; assembly: GCA_035048815.1. Lineage (NCBI taxonomy): Eukaryota > Viridiplantae > Streptophyta > Magnoliopsida > Malvales > Malvaceae > Abelmoschus > Abelmoschus esculentus. The sequence continues at coordinate 1,876,526 of JAUCBN010000021.1, forward strand.
ATAACTATATCTACAATTGAGTGACATATATTGTAGTTTACCATAAATATAACTATGTTAGCGTTGAAGGTCAATTGGTCAGAGTTGTTCACCTACTCCTATCCTTTTTCTTTAAGTTTCAGGTTCAAGACCCACCAGGAACATTCGTTCCCCTAGATTCTCCTCCCCTCTATATGTAGAAGTAGAAATTAGTTACAAACTATCTTGCCTCAGTGGCTAAGAGAACGGTTATTGTTCCTGGAGGTCACAGGTTCGAACATCAATATTTACAACACAATGATTAAAGGGTCGATATTTAATGATTGAAAGTATATTTTAAAACAAATATTTCTTGTAATTAAAACTTTGTTATTAATGACATTAAATTAGAAATAGACCTTAGATAAAAATTTATAAAGTATATGAAAAATTAAAATTCTAAGATTATAAATGTGATATCTTTAATATTGGACCCCCACAAATTAATTTTTGCAATTAAGGACGTGAGTTTCGTAATTTGACCCAAAATCAATACTTTTCAAGATATCTTGAGAGAGAAGTAAACTTAAATACAAAACGTTTAGGGAGTAATTTATGGACCGTTTGATTTCTTTTAGTTCATATGTAATACGCTAAATTTAATTATGTCGTATCAAAAGATGTGAGATGTCACATTAAAATCATGAAAATGATTAATTAAAATATTTAAATTTGTTCAATCAAGATCACTATTTTTAAATGAAACGAGATAGATTATGATTTATTCGAGTCTGATTCGATCAATACTTAATTCGTTTAGGTTTGATAGAGCTTGAATTTTTAACGAGTTGAGCTACTTAATATCTGACTCGAAAAACTTATGGGATATTTGAAAATATAATATACCAAAAATTATAGAATTAAATTCGATTAGCACTCGATTCAATTGAAATTGATTCAAATTTAAATTCAGCTTGAGCTTCTAACGAGTTGAATCGAACTCAGTACTACTTAAACTCGACTTAGCTCGTTTACACCCGAACACCATCAGTTAAAATCAAAATTTCAGTGATTTATTTGAATTTTATTTTATATTTTTAATTTTTTATGATCAAATTTTTAAATAATCAAAATAAAATAAATCAGACCATCAGATAAATCAAACTATATTATTTTGAACAGTCCTAATAGCTAGGGGTGAGTATTCGATCGAGTCAAGTCGAGTTAAAAAATTTCGAATTATTCGAGTTGACAAGTCAAATTTTATAACTCAAACTTTATTTGAAATTTTTTCGGTTTGAGTCGAGTTTAAGAAATTCCAGTCGAGTCAAATCGAGTCGAGTTTCGAGTTCCTATAAATATTTAATTATAATTATTTATCATATTATAGTATGATTTGATTCCAATTTAGACGACTTTCTCTAATCATATAAGATATACATGTATATTTTTTTTCATATGTAGCAATATTTCTTTATATTTTTATATATGAATGTATATATATCATATAAAATTGAGAGATTCGTCTTAAACTTAAAAATTATTCCTTTAATTATTAAAAATTTCGAGTTTCCATTTTACAACTCAAACTTTATTTGAAATTTTTTCGAGTCGAGTCTATGAAATTTCGAGTCGAGTCAAAACGAGTCAATTATTTTTGTCTCGAGTCGAGTTATTCGGTTTTTTCGAGTCGAGTCGAGTTTTGCTCACCCCTACTAATAGCCATGTAACAGTGGCGAATTAAATATCCGTAGCTAGTACCTCAACAATGAAAGCTTCGTCCCTCAGTGGTAAAGTCGTCGCTGCAGTTCTTTTCCTCGATTTTAAGTTATTTTAACTTAAATATTAATTAAATAAAATATTTATTCATCTCATTTTTTTAAATTTAAATATTTAATAAACTTGAATCTTTTTAAATGTTTGATGTTAATTTCGTCTTAATTAACTATGATAAAAATAGCAATTCGAAATGAAAGAATGCATGGGTTTGACCGTTTAAACTTTATTTATATTCTAGCGAGGTGACGTGTTAAATCTTTATAAGATTAAGAGTTTGAACAAATTAGATTGAGGCGATTGTCTACATAATTGAGCCTCAACAGTGTTTTATCCAGATTAATTATTTAACTGATTAGATATCGATCGATAAAAATATATATCGAACTAAATATCTTTTTTGAAATGAAAAATAAGTTAAAAGAAGTTTTTTTTAAGTGGTTCATACTTTAATTATATTTTTTTTCTAAAATATTAAAAAAATTGAATTGATAGCACATTTGCAAGAAACCCAATCTTTATATCATTCTCATATTTGGAAATGAGTAAGAATCTGGCAATGAAGTCTTCATCAATGAGCCATAATTGCAGATTAGGACATAATAAATTAAAACAAAAGACAACAATGTCTTAACACATTTCTTACAAGCATAAACTCAGTACAAAACAAGAAGTTAAAGTAAATATTAAGGAAAGTGCTTGAAAAGCCCTCCCACCCCACATTTCTCAAAGGAGTAGTTTATCTACATTTTCAATAAACCCTTGGATTCCTATTCCAACTTCCCACAAAGGAAATGTTGAAAAGGGATGGCCTTTGAAAGGACACTTGACCCTACATAAAATCATAAACCCAAATCCCCACACATTATTACAGTTTCCACTAAATATATGTGTTTTGGTAAATGAAATCAGACATGGGTTTGGCTTCTGAATGAGCCAAGTGCCTTGACGGCTCCTGCTCTCAAGATGAATTGGTGGTAGAAGGCTGCAATGGCTGCTCCAACCATAGGTCCAACCCAGAAGATCCACTGAAAATAGAAAGTGTGTGAAAGGTAAGTAGAGTCGGAGTTAGGAATTAAGATTAATGTAAGTAGAAACGATATAGTTTCGTCCCTGAATGTAAAGTTTTTTTTGGTTATCTTTTTGGTTCGTCAGTGCTTCGCCCTGATTAATTCGAATTTAACTGTGTCGTACACCTAGTTTTGGTGGGTGAGTCTTCTAGCAAAAATTTTATGCATATACAAGATCTCGAACTCGAGACATGTTTAAATGGTACCAAGCTGCTTACCATTTAGACATGTTGCTTTTTTTTTATCATTATAAATGTTTAATTAATTCGACGTTAGAACCAGTATTTTAGATATATGAATTGTTGAGAAGAGTACTAACATGATCGTCCCAAGCCTTTTTGTTGTTGAAGATAACAGCAGCTCCAATACTCCTAGCAGGGTTGATGCCAGTGCCAGTGATGGGGATGGTAGCCAAGTGAACCATGAAGACAGCAAATCCAATTGGAAGTGGAGCCAATACCTTCAAACATGATTAACAAACTAAATCAATTATTTCCCACTTATTTGCAGATAAACAGTTCGAGCCTAGAGTCCAACACTGGTGAACTTTTCGACTCGAACTGACTCGATCCGAATCCGAACTAAATCGAGGAGGCAAAAGGAACTTACAGGGACATGGGAGTCTCTAGCCTTCCTCTTAGGATCTGTAGCAGAGAAAACAGTGTAAACCAAAACAAAGGTGCCTATAATTTCAGCACCCAAACCAGTTCCAGTACTGTATCCATCGGCAAGAGTGTTGGCTCCACCTCCATATCTGTTGTAGTAGGATGACTGGAAAGCCTTGACCAGACCAACCCCACATATGGCTCCTAACGACTGAGCCACCATGTATGCAATGGCTCGGACCAACGAGACCTTACGAGCCAATAACAAACCAAATGTCACCGCAGGATTAATATGACCCCCTGTTGTTTACACGCCAAGAAACAAAATAAAAATCAATAGAGACTTTAATACAAACACATGGTAAACTTTTTTTTATAGAAAAAATAACAAAATCAAGTACCGGAAATCCCAGCAGTGCAGTACACGAGGATGAAAATCATGCCACCGAACGCCCAAGCGATGCCGAGAATACCGACACCGGCACATGCGTCGGTGGAGGTACCGACTTGGCTCTGGTAACCGATCACGGTCAAGACCGTGATGTACAGGAAGAGCAGAGTTGCTATGAACTCGGCTATAAGTGCCCTGTAGAAGGACCATTTTTTGAGCTCGGAACCGTCGAACAACGGCGCCGGTGGAGGGTCGACGTAGTCTTTGGCATGGAATGTGCTGTGCTCACCTTCTTTGGCCATGAATTCTTGCAAGAAACTGATGAAAATAAGGTAGAAAGAATGAAGAATCTGGTTTCGTTGAGAGATGAGAAGAGGAGGAGGAAGCGGGGGTGGTATATATGCTGCTAAGACACGACGCCTTTTTTTTTTAAATATTTTCCCTCATAATTAATTTCCCATTTTTAAAAAATATTAAGAGAATTGTTTTCTCACTTTAATATATTTCCATGTCATTAATTATTATTTAAATAAATAAATATTAAATAAAATTAGTCTAAGTAATAAACAGCTTGATATCGTTTATATAAATTTCGAATTTAAGACGTTATGTATATAAAAATTTCCACCGAAAGATTTATTTACTAAAATCATATATAATACGAGTCGGTCTAGATCAATCCGATATATTAAATAAATTTTTATTAATTATTCATAATATAAATTAAAATTATTAAAATATACTTAAAATGTAAAAGCTTGCCTGAAATATTATTTAAATACTATTTTTTTCGGTTATCCTTTATTTAATCTTTTCAAATACGCATAAAAAACTTTTTTCCGAAAATGGGTGATTTTTGTTTGAGAAGGCTCTTTCTTTTAACTTGAAATTACATAGTTGTTTTATTATTTAATTTGATATTTAATTCTATGTTTAATAATCATTTTCTTGGTTAGTTTTTTTAGTATAATCATCGTATTTTAATCTAATTTACCTTATTCATAGTGTTAGAATTTGATAATATTTACGTTTAATTTTGAATTTAAATAAATTCACGCACACATACAGACTAAACTGAATAGAAATTTTCTGCACTTTTTGTGGCCCTATTTATACCCTATACTAAAAAGATAAATTTAGGGTTCGTGATTAATGTTTAGGGTTAGACAAATAGTGTTTACGAAATTGAACATGCGTTACATTTTTAGGGTTTAAGATTTTATGATTTAAAATTTTGGATTAGTGTTGAAATATATATTTTTAATCAGCTACGGTGGTTACAGTAGTATCTGTTCTAGAGTATTACGTTTTTAGAGTTTAAGATTTATGATTTAGAATTTTGGATTAATGTTGAAATATTTTTTTTTAATCTGCTACAGTGGTTACAATAGTATCTGTTCTAGAGTATACTCTTAATCATTGGACATTGATCGCTCAATCATTGTACTGCATTACTGGTGCTCAAACTCGTAACCTTCAAAAACAACAATCGTTTCCTTAACCACTGAGACAAGATGATTTGTGCGTGTTAAAACACATAAAAATACCGAAAAAAACATAGAAATTTTATTTAATTAGATTATCCGACCCGAATCACCTGAGTAAAACACACCATCTACCATTATGATTTATGACCACTCCTTAATTTATATTAATCTATAAAATTAGTTACCCCAGCAGCGTGATCTTAGCCACTTTCAGACACTCCTTTTGTCTTTTTACCTTTTTCTTTCATTTTGTGTCCTTTCATCTGCTTAGCATATTCTTGTGTCAAACAACACTAATTTCTCTTTTCCTTTTAACCTTAAAAGGTAAATAAATTGAGAATCAAGTTTCAACTTGTTTTATTTTCCTTTTATTTTTGCTTTTACTATAAATATATAAACACACATTATGGGATGAAAAAGGATTGATGATGGAAAAATATTTAAAAATAAATAAATAAATAATAAATATGATAATCTATTACGAGTAATAGTTTATTGTTTATTGAGTTTAGTTCGATCGGTATTATCGCATGTATAATACATACGAAAACGTAAGATTAAACATGTTTAAAAGGATCCGAATGATATAGATATTGTACCGAAATTGTATTTAAAATGGATAAGCATAATTTATTCAAAAGAAAGTGGATAGTAAATATACATAGTTCGGGCGAAAATTATATCATGAACCCTGTACGTCATCCTTGGTCCAAGCAATCAAGTCCGTTCATCTTTAAGTAACTACCTAATAACTATCCACGCAGTAGTTACATGTAAGAAAGGGGTGATGGTTCACCTTAAAAAACAAGATGTATGAATCTGATTGGTTGAGAATACAGATGACTTGGTGTACAAGGTTCATGATATAATTTCTCATAGTTTAGGATTTTGTTAGATACTTCACATTTACTAATTAAAATTTTAAATTTAAATTTTTAACCCGAAACTAAATGAAAAATATTTTACGCATTGTCTCACGGTGAAAAACTTATTATTTACGTGTGCTTAGTTTATGTTTTAAAATTTATGGTTTATAATTTAGAGCTAAAATTATAGGTCTACTGATAAAATTTTTTTTTAAGTTATTATAAAATTTTCTTTTTTATTTTCAAATATATAAAAAAATTAAAATATAATAAAAAATTATTTAAATTTTATCCTTGAAATATACCCGACTACTAATAATCATTACCTAAATTATCATGAACTTCGTTTTGCTTGCATAAACTTTGATTTCATGTGATATTCTTCAACAATTAAAAAGTATTAAACATGTAATCTTTAAAAAAGAAAAAGCATGGGAAAAATGGAAAGTGGGGGAAAATCACGTGAACCACAATTGGTAGGCTAAGTTAGGGTTGAAAAAATAATTATATTCGATCAGATTCATTAATCGATTAAGTAATCAAAAATATTTATATTATTTTATTTTATATAAGTTCGAATATCGTTATTTACTTTAAAATATAATATTTTTACTTAATTAAAAAAATAAATCAATATTTCTTTTTATTTTTTAATTTTCATACAAAAAATGTGGAAATTAAAAATTAAGTTAAATTGGATTGATAGTTGATTTTTCAATTAAATTTTTGGGTCGTAAACCAGAATTGAGTTAGATAAAGAAAATTAAACTCGTCCCGACCTGTTGCAATTTCTAAACCGAACCAAGTAATAATTTTCACATAATAAACTGTGAATCATCCGTTTAATTCATCCAATAATCTAAAAAACGTATAAAATTTAAAAAAGTTACACTATATAATCTTATCATATTTTTTATATATAGATATATTATTTTTGTGTTTAAATATTGAAGAATTTGTTTTAATATTTTACTTAAAATTTATATAATTGTACGAAAATTGAAAAAAATATATTTGTTGTATGAAAACCAAATATTGCAGGGTGGTTTCATTAATTGACTGTATTAATTATTTTTTCTATAATTTATAATTTTTTGGCTACCCCGTATTGGGGAAAAATTATATCATGGGTCAGTCTCATCACGTCATCTATGGGATCGACCAATGATAATCATCCACCTCATTATTTTATTCGGATGGCATAGTTTTGTGAGAATCTTTATGATAAATTAATTGGTCACATTTATTAATTTATTTAACTTAAACATATGCTTTTGCAGTTCCTTAACCCATAATTAATATAGAAATTAAGTGTGTGTATATACCATATATGGTCAAAAAATGTCAACTTATGCAATTTTACCCATACATTAAAAAGATAATATTTTCTGACAAAAAAATTATGTTTTTCTGTCACAATTTTTAAAAAACATGTTTAACATGACACATTTTTATCTTATGTTACAATTTGACTAATAAATTTACTTTTTTATCATAAGCTATGTTCTTATTAAATAAAATTATTATATTTTTAAGATAAATGATGATATACGTATAATATAAGATAATATAAATATTTTAATCACTCGATAAATTAATAGATCTAAATGTCTATGTTATTTTAATTTAATGATTTTTTTTAGAATCCGATTATTAAAAATTAAAAAATTGTTATGAATAAAATAAAAAAAGACAAGAATAAGAATAAAGACGAAAAAAATAAAAAAATAATTTATTCTTAATATTAAATTGTGTACAATACTTTTTTCTACATCTATATTTATATGTATAAAATAAAATTTTAATAAAAAACATATTAAATCTATTTTAATACATAAATATTTATCATAAATTAATATTTATAAAAAATATTTTTATTTTATTTATGATTCGTCCCTTTTGTGGTGTCATTATTACTATATTATTACGCGTCGCTAAAGTTAGCAAATAAATAAAGAAAAATTCTTTAAAATTAAAATAAACCTAAGGAATTTTCTGTACCTTTTTTCTTTCGAAGTGTCTAGCATCAAATAATCAATATAATATCTATAAAATTATTTAATATGTTAATGATAAAAAATATAAACAATATTCAGATGATGTTAAATGTTCTTTTAAATAAATTTAAATTCAAAATAAAAATAATAATAAGACATTTAATATTTTTATTCGTAAAATTATTTTTTCCAACAACAAATCAAATAATAATCTCTATGTATATACAACGGCGTATGTATCACGCCTAAAAAGAGTAAAGAACATTAATCTCACATCAGAAAAGAAAAGAGAGGTCTTAGAATATATAAACGATGGCACTATACATTTTATTAGACATGTCTTTTAGGAAAATGATAATGACCTTGTGACATATGCATGTATAATGTAGAATGGGTCTAAACTTTTTTAAAATTCATAAATTCGTCTTTAATTTTTTTAATTTAAAATTTAATCTATAATTTTTTAATATTTATGAGTTGTGTTCACCTCTAAAATTTTAAAATTTCATTTGTGTCCACTCTTAAATATTTTTCTGATTTCGTCACTGTATATATACACAGAACAAAACTATGTTAGAGGCATGGATAAAACGAGGGGGTATATTTACGCCCTCTTAAATTTTATAGGTTATCCCTTAACATAAAATCTTGTGTCTGTCTGTAATTAAAAAAATTATCTTTAGGGTACAATTACTTTTTAGGTCCTCGTAGTTTTGAAAGTAAATAAATTAAGTATTGATATGTTATTTTTCCAATTTAAATGTTTTTTTAGGTCCTTTTCATTTTAAAAATTAAACAAATTAGACCCTAATCATCATACTAGACAAAAAAAATGCACTTTAATTTCTATAAAATCCAAAAAATTGTGGATCCCATACTTGAAAGAAAAGCCACCGGAGATTGGTCGGTGAGCCAGCTCAGCAATCACGTGGAACCCACCAAAGAGGACCGAAATTATTTTTGTCCTTAATAAACATTGTTATATTATGACAAAAATTAAAATAAAATTCATTACCCACTTGTTTTAATTTTAACCTTAATTAAAAATTAATTATTATTTTAGAAATTAAAGAAGAAAAAAGGAGGGGAATCCAAGCTCAAGTCTTTACTTCCCTTTGGATTGTAGGGGAAATGGAATATGAAAGAGAATAACAGTAAAATTTTGAATTTTTTACCATTTTCTAATCCAAGTTGGGTTAAAAATATATAAAAAGATAATTTTGTTTTAATCTTCCAAAGCTTTTGCCAATGACATCCCTCTAGTTTTTGTTGGATTTTACCGTTGAAAATGTATTATTAAAATAATTAGTGTTACATTATATAAGTAAAGTTTTGAATTCGAATTTTAAAGTTACAGAGGGAGAAAACTGGGTTGGGAGGATTATCCTCACAATAAACTCTGCAAACTTGATCTAAATTACTCAATAAATTAGATATCGATTTGAATTCGAATTTTGAAGTTATAAAGGGAGAAAACTGGGTTGAGATGAGAGGATTGTCGTCAAGATGAACTCTATAAAACTCGATCTAAATTACTCAACTAATAAATTAGATATCGATTTGAATACGAATTTTGAAGTTATAAAGGGAGAAAACTGAGTTGGGAGGATTGTCCTCACGATGAACTCTATAAAACTCGATCTAAATTACTCAACTAATAAATCAGATAACGATTTGAATTCAAATTTTAAAGTTATAAAGGGAGAAAACTGGGTTAGGACGATTGTCCTCACGATGAACTCTGTAAAATTCGATCTAAATTACTCAACTAATAAATCAATATCGATTTGAATTCAAATTTTGAAGTTATAAAGGGAGAAAAATGGGTTGGAAGAATTGTCCTCACGGTGAACTCTGTAAAACTCGATCTAAATTACCCAACTAATAAATCAGATATCGATTTGAATTTTGAAGTTATAAAGGGAGAAAACTGGGTTAGGAGGATTGTCCTCACGATAAACTCTGTAAAACTTGATCTAAATTATTTAACTAATAAATCAGATATCGATAATTAAAAAACGAGTATAACACGCATAAAATATTAAATAGTTTCATAATAAAATGATGTTACAAATTGGTAGAGGGGAAATACACCGATAGAGGTTTAACCATTGCTCTCTTAATGTTATAATATAATACAATCCTATTTGAAACATTTTATAATTTAAGAGATGGAATTCAAAATTTTATAGCAAATTATATATATATATATATATAAATTAGGATTCACTCATGTCGTAAAATTATTTAATTTTATATTAATTTTAAGTTACTGAATTAATAATTAATTTTTTAAATCGAAGATAATATATTTTTTCATAAAAATCTCACGATCTCCCATCATTAAACATTTGTTTTTCCTCGTTAAACAATCTTAAAAAGTTGTTAAACTAAAACGTTCATATTTTTTTTGGTATTTATGTCATTTTATATCGTCGTGTTTATACTCTTTTCGTCCATTTAAGTTTTAAAAAATCCCTAATCGAACACACGATTATATTTTTTGTATCATTCTTTTCGCTCGAAATAAAAATCACATTATTGTTAAAAAAATCTTATTTTTCTCTCTGAAAATTGTGTGATGCACAGATTCACACAACTATTTATTTTAAGGCTTAAAAATTAAAATTCGAGTAAATAAAATTACATAAAATATACATGACTTGTGTATTAAAAAAAATACCCATATAAATATAATATTTTATATAAAAAATCTTTGTGTGGAATCATATATTTTTTAGGGTTTCCAATCTCATTATTTTATTTTCAGACCATTAATTTATTCCAAAGACAGCGTGTGCACATGCAGAGCATCCGAATGTTTTGTTTTAATACTATTTTACGTGCATGAAAATTTGAAACCCCAAACCCCAAGTTTCCATGACATTTGTATAGGAAGATTTGATTCTATTTTATGTTCCTAATCATCATTGTATTGATTTTCGGTCAACTACTCGAAAATATAAATAATGTTTGATAATTAAATAATAAATTGAAACGTGATTAAAGTGATTCAGGTAATTTTTTCAATAGTGGTTACAGTAGTATCTGTTTTAAAATATACTCTTAATCATAGACATTGATCGCTCAATCACCATGCTATCATTATTGGTGTTCGGATCCATAACTTTCAGGAACAATAATCGTTTCTTTAACTAATGAGACTAAATGGTTCGTGCTGATTCCGGAGGTACTAATTTGAGTGAGTTTAGCAGTTAATTTTTGTGTTTTTTGATGTTTTCGATATGTTTTGAAGTTGTTTTGTGTTTAAAATGAATATCGAATTTATAACTACTAATTAAAATAGAAAAAATCTTTTAGATAAAGTCAGAGGTTTGATGCTGTGAATGAAGCAAATTAGATTGTAAAGGTCATCTGTATAATGAGTTTTTATAATATTCAATCTAAATTAATCAATTGATGAAATATATACAGCTTATCAGTGGGATGGGTGCGATTGCTCCTCCCCATACTCAAAAACTTATTTTTATTTTTATCTTTTTATTTAAATTTTTTTAAAAATATTTATTTATAAATTTATCTCACTTTTAAACATTTATATTTTACCCATTTTTAATTCTTGATTTGGTACCTATGATGACTGTACCAAAAAGTAAAAGAGACTCTTAACCACCGATTCACACGGTTTTAATGGCGTTCAATTGATTCAATTTTTGATTTTTTTATTATTTTTTTGATTTTTTAAAAATATTTTGATTAATTTAAATTGATTTGTATCGTACATCTGATTTAAGTGAGTGAATCTCTTAATGAAGACTTTTTATACAATACCTTAAATTCAAAATTTCTTTAAATAATACTAAATTATTTATCAATTAAATAAATCCGTAAATAAATTATAATTTTTTTTTATAAAAAAGGATAAGAAACTAAATTATTGATGAATTAAACAGTGATAAGAATGTGTTTTGTATGTATGTATATATCTTATTTCAAAAATACATGGAAAGTATGATCTGCCATATCTTGTCCGAAGATCAAAATCCATTATTGACGCAAACTAGCATTTTTAAAAAATGAAATTAAACTCAAAAACAAAATCATAGCTTGGAGATATGGTTTCAACATGTTTCGTCCACAATATGGGGGGTTAAATTAAAAATAATAAAACAAAATATATGGAAAATATGTTTTTATTTTATCAATCACGATTCCATGATTAGGAGAAACGTGCAAATTTTTTAAGTGATATATACGTAAAATATCTTCAATTATAAAAAAATAAGCGTTTCGAAAAACTTTGAGGAGATTTTTTAAGTAAAATTAAAACGATTATATTTTAAGTAATTATTTATACACCGATAGTGAAAACTAAATACTTTTAGAAGCACAAATCATTTAACCTCAGTGATTAAGACAACGGTTGTTGTTTCTAAAGTCATAGGTTCGAATATCAGTAATGCTAGTATGGTGGTTAAGAGAACAGCTATTATTCTTAAAGATCACAGGTTTGAACACTAGTAATGCCAGCATAGTTTTTGAACAATCAATGTCTAATAGTTGAGAATATATTCTAAAACAGATACTACTATAACACTATAACTGATTAAAAATAAATACTTGTACAAACATTTTAGTTTTAAAATGTAAGTAATTAATTTAAAGTATATAATTTAAAATTTTAAGTTTACAAATAAATAAAATTTATAATTTTAATTTATAATTTAAAGTTTATAGATTAAAACTAAATCCACGTCATATTAACCTAAAAATTAAACCCTAATTCATAACCACTATTCCTAAATTTTAAATCTCTGTACCTAAATCCTACCCCAAATTAGTTTCACTCTTCCATTTTGTCTATCAATTTAGCTCCTTTTATCAATTTTAATAATATACAATTAAGAAAAAATTATGCTCTTTAATAAAATAAAATCTAAATCCATAACCCTTAAACCTGAAATCCGTAGACTCTATATCTTAAAACAAAAGGAATACAGTTTTTCTCATATTCAAACAAGAAAATGAAAACTTGTTCTTAGCAAATAACACACTCGAATCGACAAATACTCGTATCCGACACACAATTCGAATAACATGGGATCTACTTAGATGATCAAACACAACATTAAGATAACAAGAATCAACAAAGTGAGTATGGCATGTAGTGATGGAGCTGTTAGCCATACCAAGGGTACTAGAGTATTAATATTTCACCAATCACCAGTTTTTGACTTGCAGAACAAGTAACAACACCGGCATGCGTCGCCACCAAAGGTTCTTTTTTTCTATACAGAATTTACATGTCAAACGAACCCAGACATGACAACAGAATATACAACCGATTGGGGCGACGACGATGCTGTTCGGTTTTACAACTGAAGAAGTTCTAGCAACCCAAAAGTCCCAGCTATGCCAACATTGAAGGATGTCATGAGAACAATTTGGTCTGATTTTCAGGAAGAAAAGCTACCTTCCAATGCTTTTAATATTGCAGCGGTATCGAATTTAAAGTTTCTGAAGCTCTTCCCAGGACCGGTGTCGGGCGGCTTAGCTTCGGATGGAAGCTTATTAGATTGGCTCTCTACAGCCATTGAGCTACTTCCGATGGAAGTGTTCTTTGCTTTCCAAATAGAGACTCCTTGACAAATTGAAAAACAACTCGTCAGAAATCACACACTAAAACATCTCCATGGTACCTGAATCTTTAGAGAACATATCATGCTAACAATTAACCGATCGAAATTCAAAATTATTGATGATTCATCAAAATATCATCTGAAGACTGAAATCTAAGCTGATAAGATTAAGATAAGGCTGTCGAAACTTTATGCGGCTAAGCTTCAAAGGTAGATTAAGATAAGGCCAGAATGCAAAATCACAGTAGTTGAGTTAATTAATCACAGAACAAAGTATCTAAAACGCAAACCAAACAAAAATATGTAAGACTAAAATCAAGCTCCTATTTGTCTTTTAATTGTTTGGTTCAAACATCCTAAAAAATATGTGCTATTTTGATCAGATTATTTATCCAAACTCGAAACCAGCAATGAGGCAGAAGTTTATGCGATTCAGTTATGAGTTATAATACCATTCTTCTTTCCAAACCAACCCACAGGTCACAGAGAAGAGAGAAAAGACAAATAATTAACAAAATTCCAATACGATACTACTGGTGCATCGACTTCGGGTAGATAGGATCATATCTAAATTTCAGCTAATAGCTAATCACCCATAATCCCTCTAGTGACATACGCACTGTTGGAGATCAAAAGAATAGATTTTATTGTTCTACTTTCTTGAACTACCTTCATAACTTATAAGGTTCACAAAAAGCCCAACTCCATCAACCACCCGGTCCCCTTTCCTTTTCCCACTCTTCCATTTATAAGGTTAACAAAAACCTAATACTAATTCTCTTTCAAAATAAAGGAAACGGAAAAACCTTTTAGAGGCAAATCTGGTCTTGGAGGTAGTGGGGGTGGATGCTTTGATATCCATGACTTCAGAGATCTGCATAAAGACGTCATATATGAGCAATTTACCCAACTATGTAAAAGCATTTGAAAATTAATTATAAAGTAATAACAAAACACTCACGCTAAGAAGGGGGCCACCATATAGAGCTTTAGGCCAGTGATCCCGCGAGTTATTATTTCATTAGTTGCTGGCTGAAGATCATCAAGCCGGTGCCAAGCAATTTCCTGCATAGATGCCAAGCTGGCTTTCAACATTTTTACTTTTCAAGAGATGCAATGTCTGCAAAGACAGTTTTCTAAAGGCCTCCTTTAATTTTCTCCATTTCCGTGAGGCGGTGAAAGACCAAGTAATTAGAGGCAATGCAAATGAATGATGTCTATTGTTGACAGGTACTAAGCATTATAAACAGCCCAAATGGGAAGTTGCTTGAAAATCGAGCATTCTAAACACAAGTCAATTGGATATATGCTCTGAAATTGTGAGTAAAACCGCAACTGCATATAGAAGCGTTGCTTAAAATTGGATTTCTGTCAGGGCATTGATATTATCAACAAAAGAAACACATACACTGATCTCCTTTTTTGTAAGTGGGGCAAATGCTGTATCATCCTTTACACCAGCAATTATATAGAGTCGAACCCTCTGCTGGCCAAATATTACTTCAATATATTCATCTTTGTTAAGGAGAGCTGAAACATCGAAGCCTGTTTCTTCTAAGACCTGCATTTTAATTGAATGCACGTTAACAATGATAGATGAAGAAAGAAAGAGAGGTAAAAGGACTCAATGACTAATCAGTAGTTATTTGGATTCCCTTATCACCAGAAACTGGCTGCATTTTTTTAGTAATTAGTAGAAAACATCAACTCTTTAGTTCTCTAAACAAGAAGGTAAACATGCAATGAATAAGTAACAGTAAATGATTTACTTATCCATTGGCTCCATGCCGAATGAAGTTCAACAACAAGTTTAATAGAGAGATTGTCAACCCTATTCTAGCTTTTACTATTGAGAGGTGATTGAACAGACTTAATAAAATAGTACATTCCACATTTCATCCTCAGCCACATCATTGACAACCAGAGAGCAAGATCATTCTGATGTAACCATTGAATCTATAGCCATCTGCACAACTAGAGAACAAGATCATGCTGAAGTAACTGTTGAATCTATACCCATCTGCACTAGCTAGTAGAGTCTAATTACTACTCTCTGAATAGCTCATACAATACAGGATAGACCCATCTTGTATGCAAATGGTTAAACCATCTATCAAAAGAAATGCATTTCCAATCTGATTCTTTAGGAATCAGTTTAGACCCGTACACAAAAATTAGTTGATAAAAATAAAACCTAATCCATGTGAAATAAGCTTACTTCTCGAATGGCACATGCATAGTCCTCCTCGTCTTTGTTCTTTTTTCCACGTGGGAAACTCCAGCTTGTCCCTTTCCATCCCTTCACTAGGATGCACTATTAAATGCAGAAACAGACACAAGTGAAGACAATTTTAGAATGAAATTTCAGTAATTAACATGAACAAATATGATAATCCTACAAAATGATATACAAGAATTTAATTGCAAAGAATAGCTTTCCTTGAGTTCAATCAATTGGAAAGCAATATTAAGATGAAAAAAAATACAGATGCACTAACAGAAAAATCTCTAACAAATATATCAAAACATTGGACTTTTTTTGGAAAGAGTGAAGAAGAGGGGGGAGAGAGAGAGAGAGAGAGAGAGAACAGGAAACTTCTGCGCTTGAGCACAAATATGTGAAAACCTATGCCTGAAGTGTATTAACAGTGTTAAAGTTGAACACCATGAAGTCAACTTGTTAAACTAGGTATAACAAGGGGACATAATAGTGACATTTACTCCCCCAAAAATAAAAAACTATAGAGGTCAAAGGATTTCTTGTTTTTATCTAGCAAAAGAGACTCACCCGTTCATATGTTTCATCCAAAATAATTGCCCCGGTTACAGGAACTCGAACCTTGTAATCAATGAAATCTTTAAATATATCATCTATATGAGCAACATAAGGCCTTAAAACATCACAGCTGTTAAACACTGGAACAAGTTAAGGAAATAGACTACTTTTTTGGAAAAGTAGGAATAGAGAAAATTGAAACAGAGAAATAAAAAACAGACCATGCTAATAGCATGGACCATGGAATAACAAAAAGAAGTCAGAAACTGCCATAAAGATAGTCTTCCAACAGTTAAAAAATTTCAAGTACAAAAATATCTAGACTCGTGCCAATTTAATAGCATAAACTCTACCTTTCCAAACGGTAAAGTCGTCAAGATTATATGAGATAGAAGTTCAGATGTTTGTAATCATAACATAAACTAGGGGTGTATATCACCTATAATAACTGCAAATGCTATGGACCAATCAAATTTTTTTACAGTGTAGAGCTCAAAAAAATGTTATGTGGAACCATGCTAAGTGGAGGACCCTAGTGCTAGCAACACATTACACAATAGAAAAGATGCATCAAATATAGGATACTTAAAGAGGTGAACTCCTTCAGATTCAGCGACTTCAGCGATGGATTTTGTTCCACTGTATTGTCTTCATAGAACCAGTGTGCATACTCCACAAGGAAGAGAATTCTCTCAAATGACTGTTGATCCTCTTTCGGCACATTTAAAACAAACCGACTGCACAACAATTATTAGCACTAAGATTTAGATAAAATCGGAAGGGAAAATAGTAGAATAGAAATGACCAAGAGAGAAATAGAGAGAACTTCCATCATCATGGTAGTTATTTTAGTGCCATGATGATACCCACTTGATAAAAAAATTAAGTAAAATCATGCAAACAACCCATCAGCCAATAATTGGATCATACCGGTGAAACATAAGAAATAAATTTCCTAGAAATAAAACCATTCCTTGTTGTTGTTGTTTTTGGTGGTTTGAAGAGAATAAATCCAGTGAAAAAACAGTAATACAACTTTTCAAAGAATAATTAGTAGGGAAATTTCTATTGTGTCATACTCGGGCTGATGATATAACTAAAGCACAATCTAACATATAAAGATTCTAGAGCTTAAATTTTACACTTAACCTAATAATCCCGCATAAAGGCTAGGAAAAAGGAATTATTTTGATTCAACCTTCTCTTGCTTACCCAGAGTCTATATACTAAGAAACGAACACAATATTGAAAGTTTTTTCAGCCACTTTTGCATAATTCAGGAAATAGGAACTGATTCCATAGATCGATGCAGTTCAACAAAATAACTTATTTATCTTTTCATAAATCAAAGATTCTGCAAATAACTAGAATGACCATCAATTAACAACTATTAGTTTATTAAGATAATACAATGTGCTTGACAGATGATGCAAAGGACCATGCTTCCAAGTTCCAAATCACATTATTTTTCTAACAAGTGTTAGAGCGCACTTCAATTTAGAATTCCCAATACCAAATTGTGCAATAAAACTAGGTTTAGTTAGCGTAATAAATCCATTCCTTGCCACTAATCACAGTATGCACCTTCGAAACAGGCCCTTTCAAACAAAGAACACAAAAAATTGATGTGCTAAACAACTTAATTCAGCTACTTTTTCTATAACAAAAAATAACCATAAACTAATCAAAACTAACCAAAGAATACTGGAAATTAAACACCAAATTCTCTGGATTTTTTTTTAAAAAAAATGTTGAAACCTGCAAAGATCGTCAAGGAGCTCTTGAGGAGGAAGACCGTTCTTTAATGGCGCGCTCGAAGAACGATGGAGACCAGACATAGTTCTTTTCTAGTTTGGAAAAGAGGGGAAAAGCAGAGGGAAAAAACTACTAAAACCCTAGCCCTAACTAATTTTCAGAGAAAGATCCAGAAGATACTAGAAGAAGCTTCAAATATTACCGTAGTTTTCTTGGTTTTCTAAGTTTATCGGGAAAGGGAAATGGAGATGGAAAAGGAAGACAGAGAGGTCCCGCCGGCCGCCGGGATCTCTCAAGGGGACGGTGAGTGGTGAACCGAAAATAAACCGTTTCTCCGCCTGCCTCTCTTGAAAATGAGTGAGCTTTTTGGGGATTTGGAGGATTTATATGACCCGTTTTGGAGGTTGGATGAACCAGGTTTGGATTACGGGTTAAGTCGGGATGATAATAAGTCTGATCGACTCGCGAGTTACTTGAGTTTGGTTTGATTAAAGTTCGGTTTAAAATTTTAACGAGTCGAGTCAAATTTATCTAAGTTTGACTTAAAAAAGCTCATAAACAGGTTTAAAATAATTATATTATATATATATATGTGTTATATATACACTAAAAGTAATTTCTTTAACAAAATAAAATATGAGATATTCATAAAAAATAAATTAACTAAAATAAAACGAGTATTTTTTTTTCTTTTCCGATATTGAATTTCGTTTCAGTGTTGGTTATGAAAAGAGTTTCTATCGAAGCCATATCTTTTACAGAAAAAATTATAGCAAAATTCTATATTTTGAGTCGAGTCGACTCGACCCTATCGAGCTCGAGCCAAAGCCGATAAGCTTTGAGCTTGAGTCAAGTTCAAAAATATTATTTTCGAGTCGAACTCAAGCCTAAAATTTTATAAATATTTTTGCTACAATTAAATAGATTAATTTTTTTAATAAATTATGTTTGTTATTATTTTATTTAAAGGTATTACAAGTCTTTAATTAAAAAATTATAATCTAATATTTTTATATCTAATCAAGTTATTATATTTTAAAATTTTATAAATTTATCCGGTTGACCAACACTGACGATTAAATCTAATAATTATTTTGATTAAATAATGTAACATGTAGTATTATAATATTATAATTTTAGAAAAATTGAAATTTTTTAAAACACTTATAAAAATAGTTTTTAAAACAAATCTATAAATGTAACATGATAAAATTATAATATATCATATAATAATAATATTTCAAAAAATAATAATTAAAATTAATTAAAGGAACTAATTGATTTAATTTGTTGATTTAGGGCTTAATTAAAAAATTAAAGGTTTAATTAATTCATTTAAAAGTTTAAGAATTTTAAACACTTTTAAATCTTATTATTTTAATATTTCGTGAGTATAATGATTAATTCTAAAGTATTGTGACAATAATTTAAAAAAATTACAGAAAGGTTGTTTTAACTTGATTTTAATCAAATTAATCGATTAAATTATAGGTTTTTGGTTAATCAATCGAACGATTTTAGGTATAATCAATGATTATTATTTTTCTAATTTTAATGATCGATTAATTTAATTTGAATTTGTTCAATTACCATAAATTATCGAAAATTAAATTTTTAAAGGTTATAGAATGTTCATTACATTTTTTAAAATATTATAAAATGATCATTAAATTTTATGAAATTAGCATAAAATGAACATTAAGTTTATTGAGCGAGTCAATTACGAGTTGAACAATATTTGATTCATGTTTGTTAAAAAATTTTATTGTTCGTTCGTTAAGTTCGTTAAAATTGTACTCGACTCGTGCTCGTTAAAATATTTTGTTGTTCAACTCGACTCGTTGCTCGTTAAACTTGTTACTAGTTAAGCTAACTAAAAAACTTAACCTTATTTTTAATTAAAAATAAAAAATAATAATATATGAAGCTTAATATTAACATAAATTAATATACTTAACCAAAAATATAAAAAGAGTGTATAAAACACTTTCAAAGTCTAAATTTAAAAGTAACAATATATAAATATACCAAACTAGCATATTAAAATTAAAATAATAATTCATAAATTAATAATTATTATTTAGATTTATTTTTTAAATGAACTAACTTTTAAAAAAATTATTATTAAATTATTTTTAAAAATTAACAAGATGTTTGCGAACTTATCGAGTCGAGTTAAACTTTATTCGATCAAATCGTTAAGGTCTTGAGTCGAATTCAAATTTAAACCGAGTTAATTTAAATCGAATATTTATCAAATTTTGACCTATTCAAAAACCCTAACCCAACTAAGGGCCAGTTTGACATTACTTATAAAAAGTGCAGTTGAAAAAGTGATTTTAAAACTGTGGTTGAAAAAGTGATTTTAGAAAATTAAGTAGTGTTTGTCATTGATATAAAAAAGTGATTTTGAAAAGATAAAATGTCTATTTTAAACATGATGTATTAGTGAACTTAAATTATATTTAAAAATTTTAAATTTTTATTAATGTTATGATTATTAAAAAATAAATTTAAATTATAATAAAAATATTTTTTGTAAAATTTAATTTAAAAATATATATATATTTTAGATTATATACGAACATAACAATTATAAATTAATAATAAATTTAAAATAAATTAAAAATAAAATAATTTTATTCTCAATATAAAATATTATAAGATATATATTATTTTATAATTATATATGTATAAATATTATTTTAACAAATATATTATAAGGGTAAATAAGTAATTTTATTTTCAAACTAACTTATCCAACTCAAAAGTCAAAAATTTTAGCTTTTGAGTTTGGGTGAAAAAGCTGGTTTGAAAAGCAACTAAAAGCAACAAAAAACAACCTATATCTGTCAGAAGCACTTTTTTAAGTGCTTTTGGTTGCTTAAAAAGCAACCAAAAACAAGGCCTAATTAGCATAGCATAACGAGCTAGAGCTTTGTTTAGAGACCGACTTAGGCAAGTCAAAACCTACATATTAGAATGATTCTAGACTCGTCACCGTCTTTTAACAATGAAGAAAAAAGAGAGGGTAACCGAACCGCACAAAGTACGGGTAGTTCTAGAAAAAGCCCCTTAAAAAGAGCCTTAACCGGTTTACCCGATCATATTGTGTACATAGAACTATATACACAATTTCTTACAAAAACTGTAAGAAAAACAGTACATACATAAATTGACACAAACGTAAGGATTTGTGTACATACACAATTTCCTACGAGAATACATAAATTGACACAAAAATGGTAAGGATTTGTGTTTGTACACAATTCCTTACAAAGTATACACAACGGCTTACTAAAACCGTAAGAAAAAAGGTATGTACACAAATCCTTATAACTTCAAAACCATGAGCTAAATGAGGCATCCAAGGGTAAGGATTTGTGTACATACACAATTTCCTACAAGAATACACAATATGACACCAAAATGATAAGGATTTGTGTTTGTACACAATTCCTTACAAAGTATACACAACGGCTTACTAAAACCGTAAGAAAAAAGGTATGTACACAAATCCTTACGACTTCAAAACCATGAGCTAAATGAGGCATCCAATGGTAAGGATTTGTGTACATACACAATTTCCTACAAGAATACACAATATGACACCCAAATCGTAAGGATTTGTGTTTGTACACAATTCCTTACAAAGTATACACAACGGCTTACTAAAACCGTAAGAGAAAAGGTATGTACACAAATCCTTACGACTTCAAAGCCATGAGCTAAAAGAGGCATCCAAGGGTAAGGATTTGTGTACATACACAATTTCCTACAAGAATACACAATATGACACCCAAATCGTAAGGATTTGTGTTTGTACACAATTCCTTACAAAGTATACACAACGGCTTACTAAAACCGTAAGAAAAAAAGTATGTACACAAATCCTTACAACTTCAAAACCATGAGCTAAAGGAGGCATCCAAAGGTAAGGATTTGTGTACATACACAATTTCCTACACGAATACACAATATGGCACCAAAATGGTAAGAATTTGTGTTTGTACACAATTCCTTACAAAGTATACACAACGACTTACTAAAACCGTAAGAAAAAAGGTATGTACACAAATCCTTACAACTTCAAAACCATGAGCTAAATGAGGCATCCAAGGGTAAGGATTTGTGTACATACACAATTTCCTACAAGAATACACAATATGACACCAAAATGATAAGGATTTGTGTTTGTACACAATTCCTTACAAAGTATACACAACGGCTTACTAAAACCGTAAGAAAAAAGGTATGTACACAAATCCTTACGACTTCAAAACCATGAGCTAAATGAGGCATCCAATGGTAAGGATTTGTGTACATACACAATTTCCTACAAGAATACACAATATGGCACCCAAATCGTAAGGATTTGTGTTTGTACACAATTCCTTACAAAGTATACACAACGGCTTACTAAAACCGTAAGAGAAAAGGTATGTACACAAATCCTTACGACTTCAAAGCCATGAGCTAAATGAGGCATCCAAGGGTAAGGATTTGTGTACATACACAATTTCCTACAAGAATACACAATATGACACCCAAATCGTAAGGATTTGTGTTTGTACACAATTCCTTACAAAGTATACACAACGGCTTACTAAAACCGTAAGAAAAAAAGTATGTACACAAATCCTTACAACTTCAAAACCATGAGCTAAAGGAGGCATCCAAAGGTAAGGATTTGTGTACATACACAATTTCCTACACGAATACACAATATGGCACCAAAATGGTAAGAATTTGTGTTTGTACACAATTCCTTACAAAGTATACACAACGGTTTACGAAAATCGTAAGAAAAAAAGTATGTACACAAATCCTTACGACTTCAAAACCATGAGCTAAAGGAGGCATCGAAGGGTAAGGATTTGTGTACATACACAATTTCCAACAAGAATACACAATATGACACCAAAATGGTAAGGATTTGTGTTTGTACACAATTCCTTACAAAGTATACACAACGGTTTACGAAAAACGTAAGAAAAAAGGTATGTACACAAATGCTTACGACTTCAAAACCATAAGCTAAAGGAGGCATCCAAGGGTAAGGATTTGTGTACATATATTTTTCCTTACAGTTTTCGTAAGCATTGGTGTATATTTTGTAGAGATTTGTGTACATACATAAATCCTTACATTTATTATACCAATTTATGTATTCTCGTAGTAAATTGTGTATGTACACAAATCCTTACCTTTGGATGAGCTCCTTTAGCTTATGGTTAGAAGTTGTAAGGAATTGTGTACATACCTTTTTCCTTACGGTTTTTGTAAGTCATTCTGTATACTTCGTAAGAAATTGTGTACAATATTTATTCATATATTTTTTATTCTAATATTTATTATATGAATATTTTTATTCGTATATTTTTATTTGAATATTTTTATTCGAATCTTTTTATTCAAAAATTTTTATTTGAATATTTTTATTTGAATATTTTTATTCGTATATTTTTTATTCGAATATTTTTATTGAAGTATTTTTATTCGTATATTTTTTATTCGAATATTTTTATTTGAATATTTATTAAATGAATATTTTTATTTGAATATTTATCATACGAATATTTTTATTCGAATATTTTTATTCAAATATTTATTATATGAATATTTTTATTCAAATATAAATTATACAAATATTTCTATTCGAATATTTATTATACAAATATTTTTATTCAAATATTTTTATTCGAATAGTTATTATACGAATATTTTTATTCGAATATTTATTATATAAATATTTTTATTCGAATATTTTTATTCAAATATTTATTATATAAATATTTATCATACGAATATTTTTATTTGTATATTTTTTATTCGAATATTTTATTCAAATATTTTTATTCAAATATTTATTATACAAATATTTCTATTCGTATATTGTTATTCAAATATTTTTATTCAAATATTTATTATATTAATATTTTTATTCAAATATTTATTATACGAATATTTTATTTGCATATTTTTATTCGAATATTTTTTATACGAATATTTTTATTCGTATATTTTTATCCGAATATTTATTATACGAATATTTTTATTCTAATATTTATTATACGAATATTTTTATTCGTATATATTTTATTCAAATATTTATTATACGAATATTTTTATTCGTATATTTTTATTTAAATATTTATGATATAAATATTTTTATTCAAATTTTTATTATATGAATATTTTTATTCATATATATTTTATTCAAATCGAATATTTATTATATAAATATTTTTATTCAAATATTTTTATTTCTTATATTTTTTAAATGAATATTTATTATATTAATATTTTTATTTAAATATTTATTATATAAATATTTTTATTTATATATTTTTATTCAAATATATAAAAATAATTAGGTAACTATTATTAAAAAAAATATTAGCATTGAAACCGGTTACCAACCGGTTACTAAAACCCCTTATTAGAGAAATTTTTTTAGGCTCTTTTTAGTGAGGTTTTTTAGACATTCCCCACAAAGTACCAAAGAAATTTGCGTCCAAAAGATTAACTTTTTTTCTTACCTTTGCTTACTTTTGTCTGTTACTTAACAAAATCTATCGTTTCCTTCGTTGTTCATCCCCTTTTCTCTCTCAAAAAACTCAATCTAACAATCCAACAATCACCAGACAGATTAACAGACAGACAAGTGAGGTGAAACAGAGACAGCACAAGTCTCCTACAAATGCGGAGCTTAAACTTGGGCACCTCACTCACTGTGTCCCCAACATCTTCCTTAAAATCCTCTCTTTCAATCAAACGGACGCCACCCTTTTCCCCTCCTCCTCCTCCTCCTCCTCCCAGGGTTTCTCATGACTCATCAGTTTCCAAATTAGGTAAAGTTTCTGTCTTTAATGGGAATCTTTAGATTTTCATTGATGGGTGTGTTTTTATATTTTGTTTTTTTCATTACAAAAAATGGGGTTTTGGTGTATGTCAGCATGTGGATTTGGTTGTTCATGAACTTGTTGAATTTGGGTATTTTGTTTAGTTTGCATTGACTTTGCCAATTGTTTGATTATATGTCTCTTGTTTGCAATGAATTTGTTATGATTAGAGGTTATGTTTGTTGGGATTGTGGATGTTCATTTTCTGTCTGGATATGTTTGGTTGTTTCTGTGCAGGAGGAGCATGTAGAGCTACTCAATTCGTCGACCTCTTCCCGACCGTGTCTCCCGAGATTGTTGTTCGGGAGGCACGGTTAGAGGACTGTTGGGAAGTAGCCGAGACTCACTGCAGCTCGTTCTTCCCCGAGTATTCCTTCCCGTTGGATTTCGTCCTACGAATTGATCGACTGGTGGCAATGCTATCTGGATTCTCGATTCCACCTGGTTGCAAGAGAACATGTTTGGTTGCCGTCATCGGTTGTTCGGTTGACGACATGTTTTTAATCGGAGCTGATAATTTCAAAGTTGGAGGTTTCGATGGGAAGTTTAGTCTTAACAAAGGTTATGTGACTGGTATACTAACCGTCGATACCGTTGCTGATTTTCTTCCTAGAAAAGGACCACTTCGACAGAGAAGGTGAGTTTCATTATTCGCTACTTTACTGTACTACTTTAATGTCGTTCAATGCTTCGACATGCCGGTCGGATTTACACTAGGAGAAACTTCTTTTATTAACCGTTAACTACCTATGCTGCAAGATGACAATGTCTGAAAATTTTCGGTTTTATGTTTGCATAAATGCAGCTCATCAATCTTACCATAGTCGTTTAGTCACCTCTTTATTTTATCAATAAACAACATCTATGTTTTTCGGGATGTCGTAGTTCGATTACGGTTAAGGCTTTTATTTGATTAAGGTCGAGTACTTATGGTCCGAGTTCTCTAGTTCGGAATAACCATTCTGAATCTGTATAAATGGCTTTCAGGACCATTAGCTTACTATTTTTGCTGACCTTGTTTGATTAACTGAAACCTCTGTCTACCTCTTCATGCTGAAATCCCGGGATATGTTCCAAGATCTCGCGACTATGTCTTCGGTACCCTATCACTATGTTGTTCTATTCTCGATGTTACGGACTATGTCTTCCGATGAACAATGCCTTGAAAACTTGGAAATATTTCCGGCATACCTTATCTTTAGGGTAAGAACAAGCAATAGTTGGTGTGGATGCCTAGTGTCTTAGAAAAGGAATTTCCGGTACAAGGCGGGCGGGTGGGTGGTTTCACGATTGAAGAACAGTTCTATGCGGCTATGAGATATTTTTTCCTGTCAAAACCATTGGGGATGCTAGTAGTTCAGTTAAACCTCTTTATCCTTTAATGTTATCTACTGGAAATAACCGGTTTTTCCGGCTAGAACGCCGAGTTTTACCGGGAAACCTTTCCCGGTAAACGAACGTGTCAGGTCTTAACTTGAGGCCTTATATATCAGTGTTCTGTAGATGCTAGAGTTCCATTTTAGGTAGTTATAGTGGATTATATCTGCTGGAAGTGTTAAGCATTGAATATTGGTTCGTATCGTAGGACTGGAATTGCATACGTATCGAATGTTGCGGTTCGGGAGAGATTCCGTCGGAAGGGAATAGCTAAAAGGCTCATAGCCAAAGCGGAAGCTCAAGCAAGGAGCTGGGGCTGCCATGCCATTGCCTTGCACTGTGATTTGAACAACCCCGGTGCAACAAAACTGTACGAAGACCAGGGTTTCAAATGCATTAAGGTGCCGGAAGGAGCAAACTGGCCTCGGCCGCAGACCGCACCGGACATGAAGTTCAACTTCATGATGAAGCTTCTTAACAACCCTACCACTGTGTAAAATTCTTTTACAGTTCTTTTACAGACATAGCAAGATGATCTAAAACATCTTCGAAGATGCAAACATGTAGGATAGTTTGTATATAACTGAAAACTGATTGGATTTGCTTCAAATATTTTTAGTTACTGCATCTATTGTCTGTAATGTTCAAATCAGTTCTGTATCGGTAAAGTGGACCGGTGAATATCAGACACGAATGTATTTATTTATTTTTCCTGTGATTATTCGATCGAGTCATCTCATCTACAAGTTATTAGCTGTTTTAAGGTAACTTTGCAAGAAACAAAGGCAAAGAGACTTACTCAAACTAAAAAACACCAGTATATCAGTAGGAAGTCATCTCGTTGGAAAACAGACGGCCATTGCAACAAAATACTCGAAAGCCGAAACAGATTGCCCGTTTGGGTTCATTGGGGTTGGACAAATTTGTCTAAAGCAGATGTGTCTAAAGCTTGAAACTCGTTCACAGCAGAAGCTACTCCGAGGCCGAGTTTCACAGCGTCTTCGTGGCTTGGCGCCTGCGGTATGTTGATATTAGTATCGAATCCATGAGTCATAGTGCTTGTAACTACTTAACGAAATTCGTAGGATACTACATTCATACCTCTATGTTCAGAGGAAGGACTGGATCATGAAGTGAAAGCCTAAGAAGAAACCACCCTCCGAATCCCGAAACTCGAACCTGTTTTCAGAAGTAGCATAGTGAAACCTGTTTCAGTAAGATGGTGAAAAGGTTACAAAGTTGGTAACTTTACCCCTTCATGGTTCACAGGGGCTTTCTGAAGCTTGGGGTTCAAAGCAATGGAGTTTTCCAAGTGCTGCAGCACCGCTTCTCCGTATTCTCGGAAGGATCTGCAAGTTTCTAACTGTAAGTGACTTTAAAAGAATTCGTGGTGCATTTAAAGATCAGAGCTATAGAGTATGCCATACCGTCCTTTAAGATCAGGATGATTCTGATTAATCTTTAGTCTTAGCTCCACGGAAAAAGCTGGCTCCTCCAGACCCTCAACCATATCGGTTAAAACTTTGCTTCCATCACCTCTACCGGAAGCCTTCGCTGAAGCAAGTTTATTTAGGAGTTTGACCTGTACTCAGCAGGTCAAATGACATAGTAAGTGATGGATGTGCATTTAAGTTAATGGTTTTGTCCATATATACGGGCCAACCTAATACGCAAGATTAGGCTTCTCCGGAAAATAAGATTAGATGGCTTACCATCAAGTATGCCCCATCATCAAGCCAGTGATTCTCTTTGAGAGCTCCATGGCCACTGGTTTCTATAGCTAGATGTGA
The DNA here is from genome assembly GCA_035048815.1 of Abelmoschus esculentus. NCBI lineage: Eukaryota > Viridiplantae > Streptophyta > Magnoliopsida > Malvales > Malvaceae > Abelmoschus > Abelmoschus esculentus. The sequence goes on from JAUCBN010000021.1 coordinate 1,904,879, forward strand.
TTCTTCTCCAACAGAGTTCTGTCAGAAATTATTTTACTTTAGTGCAGCCAAGAAAGAACTGAAAGTTAAACAAGATGATCAACCATGGACCATGGTGTAAATAGGTGACAATGATCTTCAGTTACGAATAATGACATGGCAGGGTATGTCATGTTATGTTCAGGGACATAGCGAATGACGTTAGAAAATAGTCGACATATATCATACGAAGCATGCAGATAAGTTTCTGCTCATTCCTACGTAAGCTAATATCGATCTGTTGATTCATGATTGAAGTCCATCTACTCTTGTAAATGGCAAATGATATCCCATTTGCTTGTTAAGATAGCAATTGATATAAATATCGGAAAGCTAAGGAAAAATTAATACGAGACTTACCAAACGAATCGCCTCATCGATAACATTCTTATAGCCTCTTTTGAATCTATGATGCTTTCCCCCTACAAGAAATTCAGATCGAGTTTTCTGTAGAAGAAACAAAACAATTAGATACATATCAGTTTGGTTTTTATCATACCAAGTTTCTTTTCGATGAATGTCGTGAGTCCATCTGAAGTCACACTGTCCGTAACAATAGTTGTTCCTGGATGCTGAAGGGAACAAGGTGAAGCGATTAAATGTGAGACGAAAACCGGAATTGAAAAAGAAAATTTATAACTTCCATTTGTTTATAGAGGGGGTGTTAAAAATGTACTAGATTCAGGAAAAATCTTACTTCCTCGAGAACAATGGCAGACATCAAAGCAATCAAGCGATTTCGATTGAGTTCACGACCGGAGGAATCCACAGCAGCAGACCTTTTAAGACGATGCTCGTCAGAGAGGAAAAAGGAAAGGATTTGAAGATAAAATCGACATATAGGTAGTCAAGCTATTACCTATCTACATCTGTATCAAAGATGATTCCCAAGTCAGCTTTCTTGCTAAGAACTGCCTCGGTAATAGCTTTCATTGCAGCCTTATCCTCAGGGTTCGGAATATGATTAGGAAACATACCTGATCCCATAACCACACATCATCCGGTGAAGTCATTAAGTAAACAAAAAAAAAAAGGAAACTTTCCAGAACAAAAAACAGTACCATCTGGCTCCAAGAACTGACTGCCAGAAGTAATGGCACCAAGAGGTTCGAGTACTTTTGCCTGGGAAAATCAATTAGAATAGACATTTTTAGGACAAACCCAGTAAACAAATTGTCGTCGTAAGAATATCTACAAAAGATATGCAGTTTGATGAACTCGGGTGAACTTACTGCAAAAAAACCCCCTGCACCATTTCCTGCATCAACAATAATGTGGAATCCCTCCAATGGCTTCTCTAATAGTTGATAACACCAAACGATGATTAGTGAGCTAAAGTTACGACTTAAGATACTTATTATGTTATAAATATAAGTAAGCAACATTTGTGAAAGATAATAAACACCAAAGAAAGACAGTTCTATAATTAATTATTTAAAGTTTAGGAAGCTCTTACCTATATTCCCTGCAGCCTTCCGGACTGCCTTCACAAGATCAGATGTATAAACAGACATATAGTCAACCTTTTTGATCGACTCTGAAGCAATTTTTACCGAATAACCTTTGGCTAGGAAATCACTGTATATATTTGCAGCACGTTCCAATATGTCTTTTATGTCGCTTTTCCCAAGACCTCCGGCATTAGTGAAGAACTTGAACCCATTCCTGTTATAAGGAAGATGGCTAGCTGTTCACAAGAGAAAAGTTTATTAGGAAACAAATTAACCACGAAAAGTAAGTCGATTTAATTGAAGATATTCCACTTTCCATGATACTGTTCATCAAATACTTTGAGTAAGTGAACTTGAATCTTTTACATGTTCAAGGATGCAGTCAACTGTCCGATATAGACTACCTGTTATCATAATAGCCCCATCAGCTGGACATAAAAATGCCTCGTCTTCTGTAAGTGTGCTATTAAACATCGCCGGTGTAGATGCTAAACTGAAAAAGGGAAAAGAACACTAATTAGTTAACAGTATATCGACGCTGAAAACTTCTGTCCCCAATAATATTACACACTAACACTTTCAGTGACAGTACTTGAGAAACAACTCTTGTGACTGCTATCTTAGTTCATATCTGAACTACCTGAATCATAGCCATAGTTTGAATTGAATGACCTTGGAATAGGTATTAATGTCACCGATTTTTAGATTAACATGAAAATAAAAGATCGTAACTCACCCATATTGAACAACTTCAAGTCCTGCACTGGCAATGCCTCGAGAAACAGCATCCTGGAAAGCCAAGTGTTCGATTCTCAGAAACATTCGAAGGCAGGAAAATTGCTATATCATTAGTGATTCCAGTAACATAAGTCAAAAAGAGCATTCATACACTCCCTGTTTCTGCACATTTATAAAATCAAACTACACAACATTGCCATGGAAGAAAACAGACGAACAAGCACGGAGAAACGTAAACACCATCCCCTATGAAATCGAGAGTCTTCTTACCATTTTTGAAAAGGAAAATAACTACAAGTAACATATATGAAAGTTATGCGAAGTAACAGTAAGAACATCCAAGGACTAGATAAGTACTTCAAAAACAGGATCTATGTAAAATTTATTAAAGCAAGGAAGATACCTGTAACTGTTGTGCAGATATACGAGAATCATGGCCAATGGAAACTCTCAACTTTCGAGATGCATCAACCTTTATCTTATCTAACAACCATGCAGCAAAAGCAGCTGCTATAGACTCCGTAACTGGCTCTGTGAGGCTTTCTGGCTCTCCCTCAGCACCAGAAACAGCCACACCTCGTATATCGCTATATGACCATCAGGGGAATGAATGAAGAAACAATATTTGATCACCATAGATAAAAATTAAGAGGATAACAAGTTAAAAATCAAACTAAAGCAACAGTAAAACATTTTGGTTTCGTTAAAATGCTATCCACCTAACAACTAAAAGAACGGAGGGATACAGATGGTTGCCCTAATGTTTGAGCTACATTTTGTTAATTGCCTATAAACTGAATATTCGAGTTTAATGATAAGGAAGGGAATCTTTCTAAGTTCCAAAGAAACAATCATTCCACAGAAAACATTATGTATCTTGAATCTTGTGTTTCTGATTGATGATTCAGCAGTCGGAGGGAGACCGAAACCTCTCAACTCATCAAAGGGAGACTGAAACCTTAAGAAAACAAATCAACTGAAATAAAAACATATATTTGTCCCGTAACAAAAAAGCTAGAAGAGAAGGAAACTTCATAATAAATGATCCATATAATACATGATAGATAAAACACCGAGAACTCTGTTTCTTCTTCCTCATTTTATCATAATATTGAGTAGTTTGAATTATAAAATAGACCTCAGCATCTAAGGTTTTTCTCTTCGGTATTAAGATGAATGGATAAAGTAAGCAAGTCAAAATCATTTCATAAATAATGTATACTATTTGGAGAGATTATATATCCTACTGCAGCATAGAAAGGCCATAAGTAACTGCTAAACTGTTAATAGATAGAGTACACAACAACCAATCAATAGGATTCAAGGGCACAAAAAATTTAGTTAAATCAATCAAAAACACATAATTAGTCTATTTGAAATGCAGTTAAGATCGGATAATCCAAGGCAATTGGAGCGATAGTATATGCAGATTTCTCACCTGCCATTTTGAAGCTTCAGAAAATCAATTTTGTCCAGAGATGGTATTGCAGTAGCAGATGAAGCTGCTGCAGTTTCAGTTCGACACGAAAATAAAAGAACTCAGAAGATAGAAACTTCAAATTTTCGATGGACTATAAAAACGAATATTCATAGTTGTAATAACAATTTATAAATGTTGTCTACTTGAAGGCCAAAAAGAGATACAATAAATGTAAAAGAAAAAGACAATGCAAATCTTATGGATAATAGCAACGAAAAGAAAATTAATGCTTTTGTTTCATTTAACTAACAAAATTTTTTATTTCATATGAACCCGATAGAGAGACTCAAACAGAACGCTGCACTAAAAGTTCCTCGGTTAACAAAACCACTCTGGTATATCGGTAAGTTGCGCATTCGCATCGAGGAGATGCTCCTTGATGCTAACTTCCCTCCATGAAAAGGAGGCAAGGTGCGAATAAAAGGGGCACGATTGTCCCTTCGATATTGGGTCCCGAACAGCCTATTTGTTGGTAGAACTGTGCAATAAAAACATTTTGAACAACCTTCCCTGACATTACTGCATAAAATTTGCAACTTTATCAGATTCTGACATGTCTAAACCCTTTAATTATTAGTGGAAGACATCTAAATCATTTCTTCGCTCCCGCCGAAACCAATAATTTTCACTTCCCTTGTTCCTTCAACTTGCTTTAGCATTCAGCTAATCTCAACATCAACTATTATTATTCCATAAAACCAAAATTTCCATTTCAATCAATCTCATCCATTCTTTTCCTATCCACTGTTTTCCTGATTCACTTAAAAGTATTCCAACAAAGAACAGAAACCAGCAACCAGTATTGAACTAAAAAGGGTTCAATCACAATCCCTAAATAAGTATCCAAATTAAACAAAGTTCAATAATTTAATCCAACCCAAATTCAGAAACACAGTAAACATCAATTCAATGAAACCAAATGTTAATTACAAACCATAAACTAAAAAGGGTTCATCCATATTTACTCAAATAACAAAATGGCATCAAATTCCCATAAAAAAACAAATCATAACATATGTAATTAACAAAAAAAGGCTTCCTGTGTTGAAATAAAAGGAAAATGAATGAAAAGTTGAATCTTTTTTACCTGCCATTTGAAGAGGCGGAAGGTTTGATCAGAAAGAGAAAAAGAGGGTGTAGTAGTGAAAACTAAAAGAAACAAAATTTGGAAAGTTGAGGAAGAAAGAGTTTGGTAATCTCAGAAACTGCTGCCAGATGCTTGCAGGAAGAAAGATGTTGGCAATCTCAGAAGCTGCCAGATGCCTGCTGAATTTTACACCTGTAACAACTGTGGATATTTTAAGATTTAAGCTTGGATTTTTTTATTTTTAATTGAGAAATTATATATTAATATAATATATATAATTTTATATTTAAATTATAAATTTTGAATTCTTAATTTTAAAATTTATAATTAGATTTTAAGTTATTTTAAAATGATTTTAAAGTTTTAAACGTAAAATGTTAAAGTTTATAATTTAAGATTTAAAATTATTGGTTAAGTTATAAATTTAATATTTTAATTTTATAGTTTAAATATAAATAATTATATAATTTTTTATGTATATTATATAAAAATACAGTCCATAAAAAATATTGTTAAAATTGATATATTGTTGTGAATAAAGTAAAATATAAGAACAAAGTAGGAGAACAAAGATTAGAGACAAAAAAGAGAGATTTGTATTTTATTCTCAAAGTATGGTTGTATACAATGTTTTGTCCAAAAGTTTATATTTATAGACATAAGATGGAAACCCTAATTCCAATGGGTATTAAACCCTAATAATAAAGCCCATTAAACCTTCATCTAATACATGGATATTCACCATAAATAAAATATTCTTAACATTTCCCCTTGAATATCCATGAAGATAATGTGTCTCGTTAAAACCTTATTAAGATAAAAACCCTGTGGGAAAAAAAATTCTTAGTGAAGGAAAAAGAGTACACGCATCTTAGATACGCATAACATGTTGCCTCATTAAAAACCTTACCAGGAAAACTCATTGGGACAAAACCTTGGTTAAGGAAAAAAGAATGCAACGCGTATTTACTCCCTCTCATGAAAATATCATATAAGATTTTTGAATCTTCATAATTCAATATTGAAAACAATCTTCAAATGTTGAAGTAGATTATGCACTAGTGGATAAATCTTCCAAATTATTGTTTGAAATAACTCACGGATATTATTCTTATGAAGATCATGAGGGACGAAACTTGAAAGAAATATGTTTCGTTTTATCACATTTGATATATCCACCTTGAGATATAAATTTTGCATTATCTTTGTACAAGATAGCTTGCATCTTATCTTATGAAAAACATTCACATATCTTCAGGATATGTTTAGCCAAACACATATTTCGGCTTTGCCTTACGCATAACAATTATTTAAAGGTAATGATCTCGTAGCACTTTAATAATATTTCTGGACTAGCTAAGATACGTTGCTTCTAGATCAAATAATGTATATATTGTGCTTTTAGACCAAAAATATCATTATCCTTTTCTTGAGGCAAAAAAAATCTTTGTTTACATTAAGAGACTTAACAACCATAAGGTTGATCAATGAATATGCATTATGCATGTAAAGTCTCTTTCAACATTTTTCTGTATGCTGATTAATGCACAAGGATTTGAGTAGATCTCTTCACGAGTTTCAATGATATTCAAATCATCGACATACACAACAATAAAAATTCAGAGCTAAACATCTTAAAAAAATGCTCGGGGAAATAATTTATATAGCATTATGCTGATAAGTATTTAATGAGGCGATTATACCAAATACGCCTAAATTGTTTCAAGCCATAAAATGATATATTTAATATAATTGAATAATATTCTCGAGAACTTGAATTAACTGCTTATGGCAATCTAAATCTTTCTGGAAGTTTCATATAAATATTACTATCAAGAGACTCATTCAAATAGGATGTAACAACATCCATTAAGCAAAAACTGAGTAATTTTATTTATGCCAGACTGATCAAAATCTAAAAATAGTTGCATCCACCACCGAGGAATATATATTCCTCATAATCAATTTCATGTCTTTGTGAGAATCATTGTGCAATCAAATGAGCTTATATCTCATGATTTTTCCTTTTGATTCTCTTTCTCACAAATGCTCGTTTATATTCACGAGCTTTACACATTTCAATGAACGGGCTATAGGCCCAAATACTTCTATTTTCGAAAGAGATTTTAGTTTTGTCTCAACTGCCTCTTTTCATGTTGACTAATCATTTCTTTGTTTATATTGTCCAATTGACAATGATTCGTGATCCACATCATCAAATAAAATCTCTAATGCTATATTGCATGCAAATATATAAACGACGTCAATTTAATTTCAGTTCCACTCATAACATACATGACATAATATATTGAGATCTATTTATTATCAAGTACCCGAGGCATGTCAATGTCCCTGTTGGAGACCTTTTAATCTATTCTAGAGATTTTCATAATTCATTGATTCTTCGATCAGACCATCATAAAATATAGTTCCTTTTCGTTTTCGAGGATTTCTTTATCTGTGGAACTTACTTGTCTACTACACTTCAAGCGTAAGTTAGACTCATTAACAACTAGAGTTTGTCCTTCATGACATCAAATTTAATCGGAGCATTCATAGCTGGTATAAGTGACTTAGTCACTCTTTAGGGTCAGCAAAATCATCTGGCAATTGATTTGCTAAATGAATTATCCTTTAAACTTATAGTTCATATTGTGTAGTACGTGGATCAAAATGAAAAAAAATAATAATTCATTCCAACTTATTTCGTTCCTCAGCTCTTTATTTCCTCCCCCTAATGTTAGGTAAACTGACTCATTAAAATGATAGTCAGTAAATTGGGTTATAAATAAATCCCCTATCAGAAGCTCAAAATATTTAAATCTGATATATTCCCACAAAACTCATCATTGTGCGTTGTGGTGGAGCAATTAGAACATATATCGCACACAAAAAAATCTAAGATGAGAAACATTTGTTTTTTGATCAAAAACCATTTGTAATGGGGAGAACTTATGATCATTTATTGGCTTGATGCGAATTTGTGATACTACATGTAAAATTACATGTTATCAACATTATCAAGATTGATTGTCTTTAGAAAATAATCTGAAAAACGTGCTTGTAACTTTATCAACTGAGCAAGTAGCCTCGCAAACACCAAGTTGTGGGTTAATAATAAGGATACACATAATCATCTAGTAGATGCATCGATAAAAATCGTAAAATATCTAAATAGTCTTTAAGAAAGGTGTATGGGCCCATATATATCATATTGTATCCATTCCAGAAAATTAATAGCACTTTATCTTAGATGTTAATGATTGAATAATCAAATTGCTTTCATAGCAAGTATCACGTGAAATATTACCATGAAAAAAATCTTAGTTCTTCAATAAATGATCACATAAAAGTGTCAGCAAATTTTCGTATCATAATTGAACCGGTATGGTCTAACAGGTCATGCCAAATAAAATTATCAATAAACATCTAGTTTACAATAACAAGAGCTTCAATTTGTACTAATTCTTATGTAGTACAATATGGATGATAGTGCATGTAATTTTGTCAAAATTTCATTATTGTCATGAGTTATACTCGTAATATTGAGATAGTCAACATCCCCTTGACTAATATTCTAAATATATTTATGCAAATATCTTTAAAATTCAATAAGTCTCTTTGTGACTTCGACGAGCATAATACTCTATAAATATGATATAAAGTCTCATTTGGCAATAACATATTTGCTCAACGAGCATAATGCACAGTAAATATGAGATAAAGTCTCATTTGGCAATAACATATATACTCAGTCGAAGTTTTCTGTGATATTAATACTTTCGGATATAGTACTCATATTATTTCCTTGTATTTAAAATGAGAAAATATGCATAATTATGTACCTTTTAATATGGGCTTTATTTCATTCACTTCGGAAAATGAAAAATATATGCTTTGTACCATTCACTTTGGGGAATGGAAAATATTAAATATAGTACATTATATCAAATTGATTATCTATCAAAGATAAACTCTTAAAAGATCTTCCGAAGCATTGATATTTTAGTACTTTGAGATATAGTACTCACATTTTCTCTTATATTTAAATGAGAAAAATATTTCTTATGCTTAAGGATAATATGAGTACTTGCATTGTCTGTTTAGCATAAATAGCCACAATTCATTGTAGATTTTATTCCGAAAGTGATAGTATTCTTCAAAGGATAACTGAACATAAAACTTAAATAAATAATATGTAAAATAAATTAACGATAAATTAACATAAAGCGAAAATAAATAATATGTAAAATAACTTAACAATAAATTAAATAATAAATAAAAATAAATAAAAGATCAAGTATTTCCTTTAGATGTTATAAGAGAAATAAAATAAATGGCGAATTATTCTCTTGAAGGATTATAAAAAAATTAATAATATCCAATTGAGTTGGACCAACAACGCCATAATTATTTACACCATAAAAAATTTGTTTATATTTTATTTGATTTATTATTCATGATTATGGATAAAGTCCATAATATTTCGGCGTTTGACAAGTATGAGACCAATAGTTTGTACCATTGTATTGATAACATAAAGATTTGATATGATCTCTATCATTCTTGTCATCCTTATAATTCCACTTTTGGTGGATATAAGCATTCTCAAAAGAATCATCTTATCCATGTTTATTTTATGACCTCAATCGCAACCACAATTACTAATGTGACTTTTATTCATTCCGCTATAAAATATCACATTCACTTCAGGGAATGGAGCGGAGACTAATAGGTATTTAAAACCTTTTCATGATATTGTGTCTGTAAGACAACATTAATATGTGAAAAGTAGAGTATGTTTTTCTAACATATCCTCATCAGTGATACTTTGACACATAATTAAGTTTTATTCACTAACCATATAGTGAATTATCACGTTTGCATTCACTTTAAGGAATGAAACAAATTCAATAATCGCATGGAATAAGCATCATGCTTGCATTCACTTCAGGGAATAACATAAATCCAATAATCGCATGGAATTAAACATCATGCTTGCATTCACTTTAGGGAATGCCTCCCATAAAAATTCTTGGATCAAGACGATTTTCATAACTTGAACTTGGGAGAATTCTATAGTCGAGTTTTTCGACATAAAAATAATATTGCTTTCAAGCAAATAAAGATTTTATAACATTCATACTATTAGATAGTAATTGATTAACCAATATATATACAATACATACAAGGAACAAAAATCTAATCCTTATACGCGGCGTTGTTAAACCAGTTCACAAGGTCCTTTAAAAAGAACCTCCTTTGAGACTAGTAGCCTCGCAGAATGAGATGTCCAACCAATATACTCAGATTAAACCAACATAACAAAGGACATATTAATTAATTAAAGGTTTAATATTTGTTCTAATTTCATTTAATACTTAGAACATGATTAAAACATAAACTTTCATCTTAATAATAAAATAAATAAATATTGGTTATAAATAAAGATGAAAAATCTCAAATTAAATAAATAAAACATACCAGACTTTTCACTAACTTGAATATATGGTAGATTTAGTTACCAATATTGTGTTAAAATCTTTTTTTGTAATTTTCGATAAGAACCACAATAATTGAGTCACTTTATCGCTACACAAACACCAAATAACAAAAGATTTTTAATAAATTAAAAATTAAATCAAAGATCAAAAGAGAAAAATAACCGATAATTAAAATATAATTGAGGGAGAAGAACTTATCTTTGATTCATGATAGTAACAAATTTATTTCAATATTTCCTTCAAGATTCGAACGACAAAAACCTCTACTGGTTAGAGTCTCGTGCTGATAACGTGTTGTGAATAAAGTAAAATATAAGAACAAAGTAGGAGAACAAAGATAAGAGACAAAAGAGATGAATTTGTATTATATTCTCAAAGTCGGTTGTATACAATGGTTTGTCCAAAAGTTTATATTTATAGGCATAAGATGAAAACCATAATTCTAATGGGTATTAAACCCTAATAATAAAGCTTATTAAACCTTCCTCTCATACATGGATATTCACCTTAAATAAAATATTCTTAACATATATTTATATATATTAAGTTTAATGATATGATAAAAATTTAAAAATGATACATTTTCCTTCAATTGATTCAATTTAATAAAATTTCAAATGTAAAAATATTATTAGACCTATGTTATAAAATGTTCTATAATTAATAAAAGTATTACTTTTTTTATTTTTATTTACTTATCTGTAATATTTTTCTGTGAGTGTTTTAGTAATTAAAAATGGCTTTTGGATTGACTTAGAAGAGTATTTAATCGAGCTCAAAATATTTTAAGTTAATTAAGTTCACGAGTAAGATTTTATGACTTAAATTTTATTAGAATATTTTTTGAATCGTCAAATGAGTCTAGTTATTCAAATTTTTGTTAAAATATATTGGCATAAAGATAATTTTAATCCTTAACATTTATGATTTTTATCATTTTGACCCTCATCCTATTTTCGGGATAAATTTTGCCCTTAACATATATCTTTTTAACATATATCTCATTTTCAACTTGCATGATGATTAGATAGTTAAAAAATTAACGATAATGATATGTCATATACTATATGTAGATTGTTGTTTAAAAAATATAATGATATGTCATAGTTAAAAAATTAACAATAATGATATGTCATAATGATATGTCAAATTTCATGATGATTACTAAATTTATTAAAAAATTAACGATAATTTTGACTAAATTATTTGATTGGTTAATTAATTTTATTTAAATAAATTAAAATTAAAACCATATTAATATAATAAATAAATAATAGAGATCATTTTATTATTTACATATTGAATAATCAAAATAAGATCGATTTACAAATTTAATAATTTAATTATTACTTTAATTTATAAGATATTATAAATTATTACTTTAATTTTAATATTTTTATTAATTTTATAAATTAAAGTATTATTAATCAAAATAAGATCGATTCTTTCAAAATTATTAAAAATATTAAAATTTAGATTAATTACAACACATTCATAAAGTATGATTTTAATTTTAAATTAATCCTTAAAATACAATTCTTCATTTAAACTGGTTCTTAAACTTTCAAAGATTTTAATTTTATCCTCAAACTATGACTTCATTTTAAATTGATTTTCAAACTTTTGGACATTCTAATTTTATTATCAAATAATAAGTTCATATTAATCATATCTTAAAACTATTATAAAATTTTATTTGCCATGTAAATACTGGTGTGTACTATGTAATAATACGGTGCGACATAAACGATAATTTGATGATGGTATTGGAACATCCAAAAAGTTTGGAGATCAATATAGAATAAAGATCATAGTTTAAGGACCAAAATGAAACATTTAAAAGTTCAGTCTCCATTTCGAATGAGAGTCATAATTTAGGATGAAATTAGATTGTTTAACGTATCTCGTAGTGCTAACTAATAATAATACTCGATGAACCAGACATCTCTTAGAGTATTTTTAAGAGAAAATCAAATTTCTTTAACAAATAAATAACATAAGTTGAAAGAAAATATCTCTGAATGAACCACAATTGATTCTCTCATATAGCTAATGGCTTGGTTTGTGTATGTAGTTTGTACTAGTTTTAGAGATATATTTTTGTTTTGAATCAACTCGAACAAAGGGTATGGAAATCGTAGAAAATGAATGGTGCCGAAATTCGTGAGGCTTAAACTAGAGGGATATATGTATTCAGGGACAAAACTATATAAAGGTGGGAGGGTAACTAGGGGTGTTCATAACCGAGTACCTGGTTCCTTCGGGTAAAGATTTCTCAGCCCGTATTCCGGCCCAATTATATCGGGTACTCATAAAATTCGGGTGCCTGGCTAATCAGGTAACGGGTACCCGGTTCTTATATATTTATTAATTTTTTTTATTTTAAAATTAAAAAAATCACATATTAAACATAAAATTTAAAATTTTATAATATATGAACAAACATAAAAATTAGTGACTTAAAGTTAATTTTATAATATTTAAATATATATATACATATATATTTATTAAAGTTTATCGTTAAAATGATATTAAAAATATTAATATCGTTTTTTTTCTTTTGATATTAACAAATTAATAAAATATATTTAAAAATTTTAAAAATTAAAAGTATATAATACAAACATAAAATTAATTTAAAGATTTAAATTTAATTTTATATATAAATATTAAGCAACCTACAATAAAAATATAATTTAAAACTAAAAAATATATAATTTAAAATTAATCGAGTTGGGTACCTGGTAATTAGAAAAAATTGGCCCAAGTCTGGTCTAATTATTCTCGGGTCGGGTATCCGACCCAACCATTTTTTCGGGAATTACCCGTTATTTTTGTTTCAGGTAGTCAGGTCAGGTCAATCGGATTGAGTAATTTTGAACACCCCTACCTAAGAGTGCCTGTATCCCTAAAATTTTAAAGTTTTCTTATATTTAATATATTTTTTTATATTTTTTAATGATAATTTAATTTTACACCCTCTTAAACTCTTGTAATTTTGCACTCTTACATGTCTAATATACTTTTTTGATAGTTTATACCCTTATATAAACTTTTGAATCCTTCCTTTGACCGAGATACGAGAACATTTGTTTGTAATAATAAAAGTTTAGTGATCGAAATAAAAATAATAATAATTAAGTGATTAATGGAGTAGTTTACCTCAAAAGTTTAATTCAAAACAATGGACATGCCAAATGGTAATTTATTTAATTGTAACAATTACAACAGCATTTATTAAAAAAAATAATTACAACAACAGCGACGGTACTTACCATTAGCGACAAATTGAAACAACAAATCTTGCAACACATCTATAGCTGCATGTATTTCTGATAGCAACACAACCAAATAGAGACGACCAACGCCATAAATCGATCTCTGTCACGTCGGCAATCTCGGGATCGGAACTACTGCGGCCACGGCCAGCAGTTACCGTAGGCACCGCCAGCACCATTAAGATAACTGCAATAGCCGCTGCAACACTCATCAGAATGCACGCAGGGTAAATCATTCTCGTAGCAATCAGCCATAGCGACAGGAACCACCGTCGCTAGAAGTAGCAGCCAATAGGAAACCAAACTTCTTGCACTCCACATTTACTTAATTTCACAGTGAAAATTTGAAACCAGTTTACGTGGGGTGTGGGAGTGTCCCTAATCGCACGAAGTCCTTTCTTTATATATAGATGATGATGTGGATGATGATGATGGTGATAGTGGTGATGGTGATGGTGACGGTGATGATGATGTGTTTAGTAAATTTTTATTATATACCAATTATTGTATCAGTGTGTATTATCATGTAGGTTAATGCAGTTATTTCAGTTTACTTATCGTTAGTTGATCAATAATTTTATACGCATAACGTTATTTTGACCCAAAATAAAACAATGAAGTTTAAATTAATTTAAAAAGAATAAGAACAAATATAACTATTCTGTTAAACATCATGGATAGTTTTTGATATAATACTTTAGAAAGTCATGAAAAAGTCGATAGGGATTTTTAAAATCAAATGTGCTGATATTACTAATGCTTAAACACGTGACCTCCAGGCACAGTATCAGTTCCTTTAACCACTGAGGCAAGATAGTTTGTGCCTTATGAAAACACCTCTTACGTGCTATTAGATAGTTATTTTAGTTTTTATTTCTGTTTAAAATACTTTAACCCTTAATATTTATTTGGGTTAAAATGGTCTTCTATAGATGAAAGTTATTAATTAATTAACAATAAACAACTTGAAATAACTTAAAAGAATGATTTAATTTTTGTCAACGTTAAAGTCGACTTTTAGCATTGACTTTTCTAAATATAATTAAATGAATCAATTCAATTACATTTTACATGGAATCAGGGGCAGAATTAGAAATTTATTATAAAGGGATCAAATTATATATTTAAATTTTTTTGATTGGTGGGATAAAAAACAATTGCTTTAGAAGAAATTATGTATTTTAAATTTTTTATCTCTATTTAATATATAAAAACAACAATTGGCAGGGACCGAGTACCCTTAAACCCCCTTTGGTTCCGCCACTGGAATAAGGACGAAGCTGTGTATAAGGTGAGAGGGATCGTTGTCCCTCCCAAAATTTTTAGTATAATTACATTTTAACCCCTTTTAGTTTAAATATTACTTAAATAAAGGTTTTTGTCCTTCACAACTTTTAAATTTAAAGGTTTAATAGACTCTTGTCCCTCTTAACACTAACACTGAATCTTAGCTCTGTCCCTACATGAAATAAAATTAGTTATATTTGAAGAGAAACCCTTCAATTATATTTTTAAACCGTTAAAATATCTTTACATCATCGTACATAAATCGTTATGATCTGTTCACGTCATCAAATTTAATTGTCTAAAGATATAAATGAAGCTTAATCTAAAATTTTGTGGCAAAATAAAATCGATTTTTAATTTAGTGATACGTTCTATAAAACACCAAAAAATATGATGATCTTTGGTGTAGTTTACCATAATTACAATATTAAATGAACATTCCTCCACTCACCAATCTCTGTCTGCCATGTGCAATTCCAGGTGAAAGCCAGCTCAAGGCATTGCCTATTTGACTCAAACTATTATAAGAAATGTATTTTTTATTTTAAATTATTCGATTATAATATATATTTCCGTATGATTATACGATGATATCTGTTTTAAAATTTAATTTTAAAATATACATCATATAAATTAAATTTTTTAAATATATATCATCTAAAAATATATATTTTATCATTGAAATCACTCATTAAATTTAATTAATATATTATTATATCTATTCAAATTTAATTGATAATAATATAATATATGATTAAATTAATTGTGTCAAAAGTATCATCAGCTAGCTAGCAGAATTTAATGCAGATGAAGATGGTGATTAAGAGTTAGACTAAAATATAATATGACATTAATTTGCTAATGTATATATAACGGGGGAATGAATTATCTAGTCTCGTCAGTTAAAGGAATGGTTATTGTTACTGGAGGTTACGGGTTCGAACACCAATATTATGAACATAGTAATTGAGCGATCAATGTCCAATGATTGAGAGTATACTCTAAAACAAATAGCTATTCAGGCTTGGCTCGGTCAAAGCTCGGCTCGAATGAGCTCGACTAAAGCTCGGATTCGGCTTGAGATTTAAAAGAACCCGACCCGACCCGAACCGAGCCTGGCCTGACTCGAGTTCGGCTCGTTATCACCCCTAACTGTAACTACTGTTGCTGAATCATATATATATATATATATATATAGGGAAGTAATTTACCCTTTTATTTTTAGGATTAATCCATTTTTTTCTTTTAAATTATATATATATATATAATTTTCTCTGCTATTTTTTTTTGCCTGTGTTAACCTTTAAATAAAATTAGACCAAAATCATCTTTATTTAAGAGGTAATTTGAGAAAACTGATATAGTTTAAAGGATAATTTAGTAATAGTATACAGTATAAGGGACAAAACATGTAAAAAAATAGTTTAAAAGATAAATTAAAAAAATATATAAAATTCAGGGGAGAAAAGTGTATTAAAAACTTTATTTTTTAAATTGCAATTGAATTTTAGTTTAATGGTTACTCTTATTATTCTAATATCTTTAAGTTATATATTCGAACATATTTAAATAATTCTTTTGATTTTTTTGAGAAATTTAGATATTTATTACGGTAAAGAATTATGAAAAATATTGAACAATCTTCGTTAAATAAAGCTTTGGGTGTTAAACAACAAACAAACGTTGATATTCTTCTTTACAATCGAGTTTTATTGAGGAGTTTCTACATAAAAAATGATTTTCAACTGTTGAACCATAACCAACAGCTGAACAAGCTGGCAACAATGAGCTGGAATGGTGAGCTGGAAGAAGGACAGCTGGAGGAAGGACATCTCTTTCATCCCTCTACTGAAAACAAGGAATTAGGTGTACTAAATGACAAATACAGCTGAAAAACCCTAATGGTGTAACCTAATTTTTCAGTATTTAAATCCATGTATTGACGTCTGTAAAGAGATGAGCTTTTGGAATGAATTTCTTCAATCTCTTTTATCCATTACTTGAAATGTTTTAACATGGTATCAGTAGTTTCTAGGTTATTCCTGGTCTATTGTTCGTAATTCCTTTTTTCTGGTTCTGGTTTGTTTCTTCGATGGCCACTACCTCACCTCTTCCAGCAGCAGTTATGGAATCAATGTCAGGGGCGGACGATACTTCTAATCAATCCTTCTTCAACAAAAGGATAAATATTTGCCTTGATGACACTAATTTTCTCCTCTAGAAGCAGTAAGTTACCTTGATGATGCGAGGACATGGCCTGAAAGATTATCTAACTGGAGCTTTTGTACCACCTGTCAAACACCTGGTGGGTACTGATGGTGAACTCTTGCTGAATCCGGCATACAAGACTTACTACAAACAGGATAGCTCCTTGGCATCTTGGCTATTATCCACTGTAAGCCCAGATATCTTGCCTCAGCTTGTTGGAGCTGAGACCACAGCCTCCATCTGGAGTAAAGTCCTGAGTCTTTATTCTAAACTCTTAACGACTCGTATTATGCACCTCCATTGTCGTCTTCGGTCCATCAAGAAGACTGAATTGACCATGGGTTCTTATACTACTCAGATAAAAGGAAGTCTGTGATCTCCTTACCTCATGTGGACATCATGTTTCATCTGTCGAGTACATTGTCACTCTTCTCAATGGTTTACCATCGGAATATGACCCCTTTGTAGCTTTTATTTCTGCAAGTCGTGAACCATACACAGTGGAGGGTGTTGTCTCCATTTTATTTGATGCTGAATCTCGCATGGTCGATTCTCTACGCATGCCAATTGGTATAAACAACACCTATTACACCAATCAATCATCTTCTACTATTGGACTCTCAATAGCTTCTACTTCACTTTACAATGGAGGTCGTTTTCGAGGCAGGCCTCGAGTGATGCCAATTATGTGGCAAGCTGGGTCACCTAGTAGACCGCTGCTGGCATAGGTTTGATAAGGCCTTCAAAGGTGTGATCATTCTTGAACCCATCATCACACAAGCCAACACTGCCTCCTTTACGGATCCTGTTGAAGTGGCTTATGATCTATGTCTTTCTGTGCCTGCTCCCAACACTGACTCTGGTCCACCAGCTCCTACCAATGATGATGTGCATATAAATGCTCTTGAGGCCACTTTACCATTCTCTATTGTCATATGGACCCCAGACTTAGGTGCCACTCATCACGTGACAAACAGCTCCTCTACCTTGTTTTCTGGCTCACCCTATTATGATAAGAGAAATGTGCATATAGGTGATGGATCCTCTCTTCCTATCTCTCATATAGGCCATACAACCTTATTATCAGCTAAACGTGATTTGCACATTGGTCAATTGTTGTATGTTCCTCAGATAACTCGAAACTTGATGTCTGTATCCAAATTTACTTCAGATAATGGTGTTTATTTTGAGTTTCATGATACATTGTGCTGTGTGAAGGATAAATACACCAAGGAGGTACTTCTACAAGGGACACAACAAAATGGTCTTTACACAATCACTGGCAACTTGTCCTCTTATTCAGTAGCAGCTTACACGATTTCTCACAATCCTCATTCCTCTTTTTGGCTTTGCCACAACAGAATTGGGCATGCATCACCAGAAATAGTTACTTTAGTCAATAAGACAGTAGGTGTGGACAAAAAACTTATATGTAAAGCTTGTCAGCTGGGCAAAAGTCATGCCTTACCCTATAGACAGTCCAATAAAACTTATAATACTCCTTTTGAACTAGTTGAAATAGACCTTTGGGGTCCTGCAGCTGTTCGATCATTTGGTTATATCTATTATATTTCTTTTGTTGATATGGCAACAAGATATTATTGATTATTTCTTCTTAAAAACAAGTCTGAGGCTTCTACTGCCTTTCATATGTTCACTGATCTTGTCACAAAGCAACATAATTCAAGGTTCCAAGTTGTTCAGACAGATGGAGGAAGTGAGTTTTTCTTCCTTCATTCTCTCTCAGCTTAACAAGGCTTTTAACACCGTGTCACATGCCCATACTCTTCTCAACAAAATGGAGTTGTTGAGCGCAAACATCGCCACATAGTTGAAATGACTCTTTCTCTGCTGGCTCAGGCTTCTATTCCCCTCAAATATTGTTCTTATGCTGTCATGAGTGTTATCTTTCTCATCAACAGGCTACCAACTAAGAGACTTCACAACATGTCACCCTATCAGAAGCTTTATGGTCATGTCCCAGACTATTCATTCCTCAGGACATTTGGGTGTGAATGCTATCCATACACGTGACCATTTAATGCATACAAAATGGAGTTTCGGTCTAAACCTTACCTCATCCTTGGTTACTCACCAAAACATCAAGGATATTAGTGTGTTGATCACACAAGCCGAGTATATATATCCAAGAATATAGTATTCAATGAGGAAGTGTTTCCTTACTCAACTACTATCATACCTGAAGCTGAACCAAGGAGATCACAGTTCTCTTCTACCATTCCAGTGGTGCCTCTTAGACCTTTCGCCCAAACTGCTCCTAGTCCCACATCTTCAGCACCACCACAGGACTCTACACCCTCTTCATTACAGGAACATGAGGATCATACCTCAGAAGCTGGACACAACTCTCCTATTGCATCACAAAGGCATGATTTCGATACTATATCAGAAGCCTCATAAACTGCCAGACCTGAGGTTCCTTCATCACCAATTCCCCCTCAAACTCCAGACAGTAATGGCACACATTCTTCAGATGCAGGCTCTCCACCAGGTGACCAAGACCTTCCTTCCAAGAATCAACCTCCTACTTCATCAAACGAAAATGTCCATCCTATGATGACTAGAAGCAAAATGGGCATCTTTAAGCCTAAAATTTATCACACAGTGGTTACATCCATTCCCACAACTATACAAGAAACACTTCAACAACCTGAGTGGAATAATGTTGTTACAGAAGAGTTCAATGCCCTTCAAAACAATCACACCTGGGATCTTACTGAGCTACCTGTTGGGAAGAAGGTCATAGGCCGCAAATGGCTCTTTCGAGTCAAACATAATTCAGATGGCTCTATCAGTAAATACAAAGCCCGATTGATGGCTAAAGGATTTACTCAAGTACCTGACCTTGACTATTTACAAACCTTTAGTCCAGTTATACGATTCTTCACAGTGAATATTATACTCTCTGTTGCTGTCAATTATCAGTGGAAAGTTTATCAAGTTGATGTTAACAATGCCTTTCTAAAAGGTGATCTTCAAAAAATTGTCTATATGCAACAACCAGCTGGTTTTGTCGCTCTCTCAACAAATGGTTTACCATTAGTCTGCAAGCTCAACAAAGTCATCTATGATCTTCGACAGGCACCCAGGAATTGGTTTTTGAAACTAAAAACTTACTTGTGTCAACTGCACTTCATTCCTTCCAGGGCTGATTCCTCTCTCTTTATCTATTATAATGAATCTATAGTCACATACCTAGTAATCTATGTTGATGATATCCTACTTACAGGTAGCTCAGAACATCATATCACCTCCACCATTCAACAACTCCATGCTTAGTTCTCTCTTAAGGATCTGGGTACCCTACATTATTTCCTTGGCTTTGACATCCGATCATTGGAAACTAGACTTTTTTTAAACCAAAAGCAGTACATCCAGGAGTTAATTTCCAGAGCAGGTATACAAATTTCATCTTCAACATCTACTCCAATGCCACCATATCCCAAGATCAGCAAACATGATGGTGATCCCCTCTTGGATATACAAAATTATCGAAGCATAATTGGAGGTCTTCAATATGTCTGCCACACAAGACCAGACATAACCTATTCAGTCAACAAAATGGCTCAGTTCATGCAAAATCCCAACACTACACACTAACAAGTTGTGGTTCGCATTCTAAAGTATCTTCATACTACCATTGATTATGGTCTTTGGTTTGAAGGTCAATCTGAAAGCAATCTTCACCTTTCAGCCTACTCCGATGTAAACTGGGGTAGTGATATCGATGATCGACGTTCTACCTCAGGATACTATGTACAGCTTGGAACTCACACTGTCTCCTGGAGCTCCAAAAAACAAAGAGCTGTCTCTCGCTCCACAGTAGAAGCCGAGTACAGAAGTTTAGCTGATGCAACAACAGATGTTATCTGGGTCCAATCCATTCTCACAGAAATGCATATCACTCTCTCAGAAGTTCCAAAAATTTGGTGCGACAACACTAGCACGGTCATCATGGCAGCTAACCCAACACTTCATATCAAGACAAAGCATGTTGATCTGGACTTATATTTTTTTAGGAAAAAGGATGCTGCTGGAACACTACAAGTTAACTACATTCCAGCAAAATACCAAGTTGCAGACATTCTTACAAAACCTGTTCCTAGTCAACTGTTTCAAGTCTATCGTACACAATTGGCTGTTTGTGCTCTCCAGGAACTTGAGAAGGAAAAGAAAACCATGGAAATGTTGAAACATAACCAACAACTGAACAAGCTGGAAACAGTGAGCTGGAATAGTGAGCTGGAAGAAGGACAGCTGGAGGAAGGACATCTCTTTCATCCCTCTGCTGAAAACAAGGAATTAGGTGTACTAAATGACAAATACAGCTGAAAAACCCTAATGGTGTAACCTAATTTTTCGTATTTAATTCCATGTATTGACGTTTGTAAAGAGATGAGCTTTTGGAATGAATTTCTTCGATGTCTTTTATCCATTACTTGAAATGTTTTAACATCAACCCGTGTTGATTCGAATCTAAATAAATTAAACTCGACATCGATCTAATTCAATTCCAAGTTAAATCCAACACGAAACTTAAAAATACTCGAATTTATAATTAAATAGACATGAAAACATTTATATGGGTATTTAAAATTATACTGATTAATAATAAAATGTAACTAACAATATTTATTTGATAAAAAAAATATTTATTATCAATAAAAGTAATTAATAATAATTTTTATTTTAAATTATACTGAAACCAATTCTAGAAATAATTATAAATATAAAATCATATATTGATTTTTAATTAGATTTGGGTTAATTTCATAAATTTTAATTTTAAATATTGATGGATTTGGGTTTTGATAAAATTATATTTTGGGTTTGCATTTAGATTTGGATATAATATTTACTTGGGTTTGGGCTTTAAGCATATAGTTTTTTATACATAAACCATATGGTAATATAGTATATAATACATTATAGCATACATTGTATAGTATTACGTAATATAATAATGTATATTAGGTCATTGATTCTTATAATATATATATTTTCATATTTTCTTTATGTTGTGATATATTTTAAATGATTTTTAATATATTTTTTGTATATTTTAACGATCATTTCAGCGTTCTTATAAAGATCCCCACGAAATTATTTTCTGATTGGTTTGTCAATGATCATATATAGTTAAATCCTTTCTGATAAAAGGTTGTTTGCCAATATAATTATAAATGTATAGCGAAATAACATGACAGATAATTTGATTTGCTCGATACTCTTTTATCACTTCATAAAGCGTCTCGTTTGATAGAGACAGAATTTTTAAAAAATTATTGATTTTTTTTGATATTGAATCCTTCTCGATGAAAATTTTCATTTTTTATATCTTTGAATTTAATATTTTTATTTTATGTATGATTTTTTTTATTATTGTCTATTTGTTCTCTCTATCCTTGAATATTTTGTTACTTTGATTTCTTTTATTAATAAAATCCAATATTTTAAAATATTAATATTATATACCTTTTATTATATTTCTAGACATGTACATAGCTACTAAATAATAATACATGAAATATAGTTCTTAAAAGTTTATTAGTTTGGAATGGGTTTTAATTCTTGTGACTGTATTTAAGACAGTAATTTAACCCGTTTCTGTTGAGTCTCGAATCGATCCGATTCGATTGGGGTGAATTTTCATTTAAAAAATCGGGTTCGCGTCGGATTGGGACGGGATTAGGTTTAGGGTGAAAATGACCCGACCCAACATTTATATATGATATTTAATATTTTTATTAATTTTTTCGGTCCGAGTCGGGTTTATTCAGATTTTTTATTAAAATATCAGAATCGAGTTGGGTCGGGTTATGATTTTTATAATATCGGGTCGGGTGGAGTCGAAGATAAAAAATATTAAGATCGAAAGACTTAAGTTCCGGGTCGGGGTCGGGACGACAAAAAACCCGACCCCACCTGTTGTCATCCCTAACTTATTTAGTTATTGGGTTTATGTTTTTACATTTGGACTTTTTAAATAGGAATATTAAAAAAATTGAATGGAAAATTTTAAAATTTTGAAGTATCATATTAAAAATTAAGGGGTCAAAATTTAATTTATTAAAATTTTTCGAACACGACTCTTTCTAGCTCGTTATCATCCGTCTCTGGCTATATACCGACTATTTAAATTTTTTAAACGATTTGAACTTAAATCAGTCCTTAAAGATAAATAATTGGACATCCGTAAATGATGTATTGATGTATGAGTAAAGATTAAAAAAATGATCTCGTATAATTTTCGTTAACTATTCTTATTATATCGACAAACTACAATAAAAAGAGATATAAACAGGGGCGGATGCACTTTGATGCAAGGTAGGTTACAGGACCTACCATTAAAAAAAGGATAAATTATATTAGTAGTAATTGAAGTTTTAGGATGTTTTTATTTTAGTCACTAAAATCGAATTATTTTATTATAGTCATTAAATTTGTGACACCCTCACCCCGGGTTAGGAGACGGGGGCGTCGATCGGACTTACAATTCTTAGTCGAAGCGAACTTGTAAATATTTCTAAGACGTTTCATTCATTTGTATGATCTTTTCAATTACTTGTAAGACATTGCGAATCAATCTCTTGTAACACTTAACAATTTTGAGGTCCATTTAAAACTTTTCCCGATTCAACATATTCATTATTCGGTCTTAAGTTTATTTCATTTTCCAAATGAAATTCACCTAATAATTGATCTCATTATCTAATTTAACTTATTCTTAATTACAAGGCCTAATATAGATTCTAATTTATCTTATGGAATCCCCCAAACAAGATGTGAAGATTCCCAGAATTTAGATCTTAAAGATCGAACCAAATAAGGGTTGAGGTATCGATATCTCCCTATAAGGGGTATCAAAACAGGAGTATCGAATCCTAGTTTAATATAGTCACATATATTGACTCGTTGACCAAAGGCTGAGTAGCCTGTATCGATACTGGTATCGAATCAGGGAACTCACTAAAAGCCTTATTATCGAACCAGGTATCGATCCAATTTCACTATTAGAGGTTCCAGTATCGAACCACAGGGTACACTGGTCGATCTAGCATCGATCCAGGTATCAAAGTAGATGGTTATTAACAAGGGGGTATCGATACACATGTGGTTGGTATCGATACCCCTGCTCGAAATGACAGGTTTCAAGCTTTTTAAACAATTAAACACTAATCAAAAGACCATCTACATGGTCTCAAATCATCCCTAATCCTTAAAGGACAATTTAACTTGGATTGACAACAAGTGATAACATACCAATTCTAATGCCCTTTAACCAATGTTCATTCATCCTATCATGTACCATTTAACAAGCTAGTTAATCTTTAGGCCATGTATTTACACTATGACAACAATCTATCATGACATAACCTTAGCATTCACATGTGGTAAGTACTTACTAGGTACTTAGTGAGGCAGCCCTAGTCTAACCATATTAGACATAATACAATAACAAATATAACATGCTTCAAGTAAGTAAACAAATCTAATTCATGACATTAGTTCAATCAATATACAAGTTTATCAATGCTCAAATATCATGCTTAACATGCTCCTCATGCTTGTCATAAGTCTAGCATATAATTCAATTCATAATCTATATGCTCATGCCTTAGCTAGCATAAAATCAATGCATATAACTCATTTATCACTTTCTATTTCTCAAGCTTTCATAGATCATTTCATATCAGGGGCTATATATTCATTTTCAATGTTCATTAGTCATTTCACACTCAAGTGCTACTCATAGCAACAATTCCATTTCAATGCTCTATAGCAAACCATAACCAATTCCAATGCTTCATAAGCCAATACATGTACATACAATTTCGTTTAAGCTTTAACCTTTTAATTTAATTTTATGTGATGTCTTGGTATAGTTAGACAAGGTAAGCGAGTCAACAAGAGTGTTACGGAGACATTAACAAGAGTACCACAAAGGTACTAACAAGAGTACCATAAAGTTAGTAATAAGAGATACCCATGGTATTCAACAAATGGTGGCTAACCATCAATCAAGGTACCTACAGTACCAAACAAGAGTACCGAAGTACTAAACAAGAGTGTCGAAGCACTAACCGATGAGCTCAGACCCTAGACATGCCGTACTACCCATGATCAACTATCGACCAAGGCTCAATAGCATTTTCAATATTCGTTTGTTCATTATTCAATTTAGGTTAATCAAGTTCATGTCACCAAAGGCAAGCATTTATAACATGCTAACACAAAAGCATTTATCATGCTACTATCATATCATTCATACCATTTGTACATATAAACATGCATATCATGTTATCAATTCAATGCTCATATCATTATGTACATGCTTCATGCATGGTTCACGTACCTGACATCCATAGCCGCGTGCCATAACTTACCTCGGCATTTCCGAGCTATGCATATGTATTAAGCTAATGCTAGCAATCTAGCAACCAAACATGTTATAACACAAGTCATTTAACATTAAACCTCCTTCCCTTTTTACCGAATATAAGATTAGTCCATTTACATGATAAATCAAATGAATAAAAGACGGTTAGGAACTAGGTCCTAACCCTAAGGTTTGCCACACTCACAATGGTTACGAGCAATTAAGGGTTAAAGATGGTGATCCCCTTTTTCCTCTTCCTTGCTAGATCGAGCCTTTCTTGTTCTTCAATGTCATATTCTCTTGGATTCTCTAGTAATCCATACACATATAACATTCATTAGGACATATTCAATCATTTAATCCAAGTGATCTTAGACTCAACAAATGTAATCATACACATTGGTTCGTTATGGATAACTTTGTTATCCTATAAAGAATCGATCATATCTCTTATCTCCCATATCCGATTTTAACCCATTTTACCTATTTGGAAATCTAAGAAGATCCTCTACAAGGATAATTTAACCTTACATTTTAATTTTTTCCCGATCGGTACCAAAATTCATTCGAAACAGACATGTCCAGATTCGGGACTGTTTGAACAATCCTTACGGAAACGCTTATAACTCTCTCTACAAAACTCCGATTGAGGTTCCGTAAATTTTCACTTAAACTAGATATATGGAAGTATTCTAATTCAAAATTTCAGCTCCTAACTCCTTCAAATCCGACCTAGGAAATTTTTCAAAGATAGCTACCCAGAATGGTATTTTCTAGGCAATTTCAGCCAATGTTCATTCCATGTCTTTAATCCATGATTCTAAACTTATTTTCATAAATTTCCAGCACCTCTAACATGAAATCAACCTCAATTAAATTACTTTTTCATCAACTATTTTTATACATGTTTAACGTTGAATCAATTAATATACATAACATTTTAATATACATAACATTTCCAAAACACTAAACCCAAGCCTTCAAATCCAATTTTTCATACTTCTAACATCAAAACCATGCCATAGCTAACTTTAATTTAATTTCTAACAACTTAACCCCACATTTTCAACAACTATAAACATTCAATCTCATGCCAATTAACAATCTAAAGAGGATTTAGAAGACTTACTCGATTCTCCTTAGCTTCTAGCTTCTATATTCACCAAATTTTTCATGAACCCAAGCTTATCCCTTTAAGCTCCCATGGAGTTTTCTCCCTTCTTCTAACTTTGGTGTTCACGTGAAAATGAGGGAGAAGAGAGCAATTTTGGCTGATTTTGTTTGTTCAATTAATGAGGTGTAAAAAACTATTTTACCCTTAATGATATGCCTAGGCTTGGTTTATTATAAAGGGTAGTCTAAGGAAATCCACATTTTATCATGCAATGTCCAATTTTCTCATTTAATTTAATTTGATTTCTCACTTCTAATCTAATTAACACATGATACTATTTAACTTATGAATTATTCGGTCCATTCTACTAACCCGATTTTAGGGTATTACAAATTTGTGATATTCTTTCATTATGTTCACTTCTCTTAACCGGTTAAGAAATATTGCCATGACACGTAAAGTCTTCTTCTAAAAAATAATCCTATCTTTATAAATTTACAATTACTACCAAGGTCAAAATTTTGATGGACGAAACGGTGTCGATCAAATATCTCAACATTGAAAAATATTTACTTTGTTAAAAATTTAACATAATTTAATTTCAAATTGATCTATTTATTAGAAATTTAACATAATTTAGTTTCAAATTGATCTAATGATTAACAGTGGGGAACCAGACTAAGAATCTCAAGATCCTAAAATCTAACATCAAAGTATTAGCTCTAAAAAATTATGCACATGACCATAAAATAACCATATTTCATGTGATGAGGTTCTATCCTTAACTTCAAGAGTAATCACTTTATTGATGATTCTTTGATCATCATAATTTTTTGATAATGGATATAATCCTAGAAGTATACTATAACAAGGACTTTAATTCTAATGGTAATAATCTTATTTATACTTTTAATATAAAATAATATTAAATAATTAATTTTAAATATTATCAAACATATATATATATATATAAATTGTTATTATCGATGAACTACCAAATTAAGATTTTTAGATCCGTCCTTAGATATAAATCACACTATATTATTGACTTATCTAATCAGAGGATACATTGCGACGATCGTTATACAAATATCAGACTATCTTACATAAGTGAATTATTTCAATCTGTATTCAAATTAATCCATAATATATACTTGCATATATTTAAACTCATATTTTTTAAATGTTATAATAATATTTATATCAATCGATACGAAAATCGATCTTTTAAACATCATCGAGAAGCGAGAGACGAGATGTAAAATATCATATCAAGAGAATTTGAATTTATTTGAGTATTTGACTTCAAAGCTTATATATATATATATTAAATTAATTAATTAATTAATGTGTAAAATATGTGAAGTTAAACCATTTGATTTTGATTTTTTTATATTTAATTTCTAATCCCTATGGTTTTTATTTCTTTTTGTTGTGTAATACAAGAGTCAACTGGTATGGGTGGACAGTTTTATTTTAAATAAATTAATACAACCCAGGCAAAACTAGGTGGACATGTGCATGGATTTCAGACAACAATTTCGAGTAAAAGCATGTGATTTTTAAATGCATGGAATCAACAATCCCTAGGAAATGTTTGTGAAAAATCTTGATTATTTGTGATTAAAATTAATTAATTAAATATTAAAAATTTCAAATTATTTATAATTTTATTTATAATTTTTTCGAATAAAATTAAATTAAGAATAATTAATTTTAATCAAATTTTACTTACACATACCTACCTCAGACATTTCAAAAAATGTGAACTTAAAAATTAATATATATATTGAAGGATTAAATGTTTGTTGACGAAATCTTTAGATACATAAGGTGTTTGAAGTTTATTTTGGTATATAAGTTAATTTTTACAGTACAGGTAGAGGAACACTACCTGCACATGACGATTTGGTGGAGAACGTCATGTGCAGGTGACGTTTTTATTTTTTTAATATTTTTTGTAGAATTTGAAGGGAGAACATCACTTGATCTGCACGTAACATTTTCCTCCACATCATTATGTGCAGGTGACATTTTCCTACTTGGTATTGTAAAAACTGACCTAGATTCTCAAATATAAATAAAAATCATTTATGTCCAAAAATAAAAAATTAAGACAAATCATTTTATTTTTTCATAATTGACTCTACATTTTCCTTGTTCATGTGATTGAAGATCCCCATGCCATGTTTTGTTTCCCCACGAAGACATTTGACTTTTAGAGCTTATCACAACATTAGAATATGTTATCAAATGGATCCTAAGCCTAGGGCATGCACATAAATAGAGCATTTTCAACCAGCTAAAAGATTCCATTCATTTATTACATCACATCTAGGAGTAATTCGAATATATTTATATAATATTATCGATATCTGATCTATCGGTCAATAATTTATATCGAATAACATATATATATGTTATAGGAGCAATCCTTTTATGTTTTAATTCAGTCTAATCATTCGTAGCGTTAAACTTTAAAAATTTGATCTTTAAATAGTTTAACATCTTATCTCACCAAATAAATTACTGAGTAGCAATTTACTTCATCTTTAATATATCAATAGGCCAGATCTATTTCTACAAAACGTAAAGCTCATAGTTTTACATATTTTTTGAATCGTTAAATAGGTAAAAATGGATAATAAAGATTAATTTATTTTTTCAAGCGATAATCTTTATATAATTCAATGTTGGTCTCGATCCTCGTAAAAGTTAAAAATTGGTCTCGATCCTCGTAAAAGTTAAAAATTCTTGTACTGTGTAACTGGATTCTACCGATAATATCGTAAAAATAAGTAAACCCTAGTAAAAACATAACCCTGTCTACACCCTTTTTTCTTGTCTTAGATCATCCAAGTTTAAAAGAGAGAAAAAGTCTGACTTGTGGTTTCTCGAGCACCATTGTTCCCACAAAACCTGGAACACAGAACCAGGTCCATGGTTTGGTTCGTTGTCCCTATGTGGGAATTTTCAGACAGACATGATAAACAACCAGATGGGTTAGGGTCTCTAGAATTCTGAAACTTTTCACATGCGACATGGACAAAAGGTCCAAGAAAAACAAAAAAGTCAATTATCATCTGTCCTAATCTTAAAAAAATTAAAAAACAGTGATTCAAAATCAAAGAAACAGGAACAGAATGCTAATAAGACATTCCACCTAGGCAATGAAGATGTCTCACTTTCTGTCAATAGGTTCAGGATTTTTGTGCTTGCTATGGAGTCATAAGCTCGAAGTTCAGCTCAGTTAGTTCATATAATCATCTCAAAAAGGTGACATTCGACGGATTTAAAAAATATCGAATGCGACGGGTGATTAAGGATGTTTATGTCTGATTCTTGCAATGTTCAGATCAACAATGGCTACCTCAAACATGTATTCAGAAGATCAAACATGTCAGAAAATCCATGCTAAATGCAAAGAAACGACAATCATTTCATAACTTGTCTGAATAACCTTAAAAATTGTCAAACAAAGCCTTAACTAGGAAAATTTATTCAGCAATGTTGCAGCCCTACACTCTGTGATGAGCAAAAATGGCAGCCGGCACCATTTTTCTTTCATAAATATACATGTTCTAGGACTGGATAACTTAAACAAGACTGAGGAAATCGATCCTTTTTTATGTCGAACGAAAATTCTAGTTTAACCAACAAAATGTGGTTTACAGTTCCATAAGAATTGGCTGAAATGGAGCTTTCTCGAAACTACCAGACAAGAAATGAAATGGAAATCAAAACCAAAGGCTTCGAAAACTGTACAGTTTGCGGGACTCGTTCATCTCTATCTTTCTAAGTTGTCGCTGATCGAATCCATAAGAATTGTTAGCCTCCTTGCTGTCTTCATGAACTCACTGCAGGAAATAATTGAATGTTGGATAAATCGAAAGCATATGTTTAGTGAGCGTAAGGAATTGATTGTTAAGGAACCTGTAGTACCTGAAGGGCTCATCCCCGGTGTGTTTAACCGAACCGGAAGCATCGCGGTAGAGCACGCTGCTCAGCATCTCCGAGTTTTCTATGCCGAACATATTGGCCAGCTTCCCATACAGCTCTTCATATGATCCAAGAATTGAAAGATCGAGGGTTCTTCCTACATTCTCCGAGTCCAAGAACACCTTGCAATGACCAGCCTCCAAACTGAGCTCGTTTTCTTGATGCTCTTTGCGCCAAGGAGACCCTTCATCTGAAGAATTTTCTCGAGCATTTTGGTGTAAGGCAGATCCAGTTCCTTCAGAGGAAATCACAGTTTTCTCCGTATGCCCGTCTGATGAACTGTTTCCAACAGTATCAGCAGAGCAACTCTGAGAACCCTGCGGCTCACTGAAAATGAGTTGACCGAACAATAAGATATGGGGTGTCTTTGATTCATTGCTTCGTTTCAAACTCTGGACCGGATTTCCTATAGTTAACAAGGAAGATATATTCTTGTTGTTCCCATTGTCACCACTGAAGTTGTCACCAGAGAGTCTGGTAGGTGGAGCAGTACGATCGAGTTGATGAAAACCAGGTGGAAACAGACCCGGATGCAGCTTGTTGGAGAGGAGATCGGATGAAGATATTCCGAACGGTTCGTGCCTGGCTCCCTGTATGCCTCCAGGAATGTTGTCAGTAATGCAACACACAGAGCTGCTAGACCTGAAAGAGTTGCTGGAAAATGATGGCATTGGAATTTGGTAAGGTAAGGGCATGTCAGGGTGTTGTGGAAGCCGCATTTTTTTCCTCGGTGACGAGAAAGGATTATTAAGATGGACTGCCGGTATGTTTGTGACGAATTCAACCAACCACGGGCTAACACGCTTCACATTGTGGAGTAAATCTGGTTCATCCCATGCTACCTGAAAGACATTAAATCGAACAAAACCATGAACTGACTACCAATGCTTAGAAAATATGAATGTAAATGAAGGGAAAAGTATTGCAAATTAAAATGGCAAGCCACAGGGTAAAACTAAAATACCTGAAGAAGACGCCATGGAGAATTTGGCCAACGGATGGGATCGACAACCTGAGCATTAGATATCATTCCCATGAACCAGCTAATCCGTGAAGAATCCTCGGTTTCAAAAGCCATTTTGAACCTCATCCCAGGATACCACT
Source organism: Abelmoschus esculentus (assembly GCA_035048815.1). Taxonomy (NCBI): domain Eukaryota; kingdom Viridiplantae; phylum Streptophyta; class Magnoliopsida; order Malvales; family Malvaceae; genus Abelmoschus; species Abelmoschus esculentus. The sequence goes on from JAUCBN010000021.1 coordinate 1,936,548, forward strand.
GCATCTGCATTGCAGCTCTAACCAACGAGGCCTTCACACAGAACTCGGGAGTGCTTGCTCGAGGATAGTAAACAACCTCAAAAGGCTGCCCGTTAGCAGCACGAGTGGCAGCTTCTATCACGGATTCAGCCCTTACTCTTCCCCTCATATCACCATTACAATCCTTAGTCATAAATCTATTCTGCCCCTCCCTCAAGAATGGAGAATAACTCCCGATTTGCGAACCAGAGCTTCCAGCCCCGGAGTTCCATCCAGATTGATACTCATATCCACTCCCTAGTCCTCTCTTCATCCTACGAATTCCCACACAAAGATCTCCGTTATCCGCTCTAAGAAACACAATTGAATCACCAGCCACAAGCTTCTTGTGATTCACAAAATTACTCCACCCCGTCGTCAAAAGATGCCGACGAGGCGTCCCCCTATATATATGCCTAAATTTCCAAACCTCACCATGGACATCCTTTGCAAGAATAGTCTGAACAGGAGGTTCTGCATTATAATCCAACCTAGGAAATATAGTCTCCGCGCAATAACGCGGAACCGAGAAACCCCCACCGTTGTTAGCATCGGATTGCGTCAACGTCTTTGCAAAGGAAGTCAATTTTTCGGGACTCTCCATCCCAACATTCCCATCAAACACATCATCTTCAACCCCAAAATCATTCTCTCTCAAAGGAACCAACATAAGTTTAGCAAAAACCTCATCTGTATCAAGATCTGCCATAAACTTTACAGCAGAAACTCGACACAGAATAAACGACGGAATCAACAGATTCCCGAAATCGACATTCCCATTGGCATGCTCAGCATGACCTTGAGGGAAGTAGAACACTTTGGAGTTCACTGATGGCATATGTACCATTCCACCAGCACAGGCATGCCATAGCTGAGGATCTAAGCATCTTTCATAATTTTCCATAACATCTTTCCTAGAATCCATGACAGTTATCATTTTTTCCCAATTCTATGGGAATCAAAAACAACAACTAACCCTTTCTTTACTCTGTTCTTGTCCACTTGATGATTAGATTACCTGTTGGCACAACAAAATTTAAGACATGTCTCAGTAAATATCTAAAGCAACAAACTTTATATCCATAGACATAAAATCTACCAAAGAAAACAAAAATTGTATTACAATTGAACAAAACCCAGAAATATTTCTAGAAAAAATATGAACAATCCATTGGAATTCAAACAGAAAAACCAAAGGAAATTATTACAGGGTTCAAAGACCATACCTTTACAGCAAAAGGAGAGATTTTTCCACCAAAAGAAAGGAAACCCAGATTATAATGAATCAAAAGAAGAACAATGCAAAGAAAACTAAAAAAAAAAAATCCAGAGAATTTTGAGGAGAACGGAAGTGAAAAGGGATGTTTTTAGTTAAGAGAAAAGTGGTGAGAGAGTGAGAGTTTTAAAGAAGAGGGGAGGAGAGATTTTAACACTGAAGATTTTGTGTTATTTGCCGACCAGGGACTCTGAGATAAAAGCCCTTGTCAGTAGTTATATAGTAATTTTTTTTTTAATTTTTAATTTTTAATTTTTAATTTTTAAAAGTAATTTATATAATATATTTTTATGTAATTATTAGTTTAATTATTGAATCAAACACTTTAAATTAAATTAATTTTGAGTTTTCTTTTATTAAATGGTTTTAATTTCCCCCAAATCATTTTTTTGGATATTTGAAATTTAGTCCTTTCGTTTTTCAATTTCGAGAATTTACTCATTTTATTCTTCTGATTTAAGAATTAAAGTTTAATTAATAATTAGAAAAACTCAAGACCTACGAATTTTAATCCAATATAACTTTGTATAGTCAAGTTTTTTTCGAAGCCGAATTTAGATCAAGTTGCAAGTAGAAATCAGTTCGGGTGAGAACGAAGTTGAGTTTAGAGTTAAATCGTAATGATTCATAGTGTGTAATCACAAATTTGCCTCTTAATATAACATATATTAAGTTACTTAGGTTCAAAATCTCCCCTAGAGTTCCCGGACTCTTTTCAAACGTTTTTACTTTATCATCATCTTCTGTTTTTTCCATCAATAAACATTAATCGTTTGATCGTTCAATTCTTTCTTCGTACGATATAAATCCTTTAAGACAACCATTTACAGTCGCGTTTTCATTTACAACATTTATTTTTAAGTTTCTTCCAATGTGACCAAATCCTTAATAACTATTATTTATTAATAACATTATTAATGGATTTTTGTTTAATTTTAACGTGTAGTTTATTTCAATATTCAGATTTTAGATTAAAGTCCAATTATTAATACATATTCAAATTTTTTAAAAAAAATAATCTAAAATATTATCAATTAGATTTTAATTTTTAAATTAAATATATAAAGGATTAAAATCTCAAAACGAGAAGCACAAAGATCAAATTTTAAAAGTCTAAAGATTATAGGGGCCAATATCAAAATTAGACCTTATATTTTGAAAAGTAGTGTTTCCCACGCGACAAGGAAGCAAGTGGGAACATATCCCCCACAAATCCAGAAAAAAGAAACATCCAACAAATAAAATAATTAATCAGAGAATTTAATTTTATAATAAATAAATCTCTGATAAATTAAATAATATTTAGATAATCCCAAAAAATTAAATAATTTAATTTTTAATTATATTTTTAAATATCACGATATTTTGCTGGAAAGATATCACGATTTTCATGCAACTCTGAAATCAAGGCTAAGTGGCTGACTGAAGTTAAAGTTTTCATCTTGTCCGATGCCCGAACTCTTAGGGGACTAACCATGGTTAAATATTTTAGTATTTATTTTTAATTTAAATATACATAAAATGTTTAATTAAATTAACGGGTCGGTTTAAAGTGGTAAAGCGATTAGTTGAAGTGGTAAATAATTTAGTTTTGTTTAAGCAAGTCTTACGTTCGAGACGTTGTGTATACAAAAAATTCTTACTAGAAGACTCACCCATCTATGTTTAGTGTGCGATACAGGTCGGTCCGAATTATTCAGAGTGAGATCATAAAAACTAAAAGAGTAATAAAAAAATCAATTCAAAAAATGATAAACGATTTAGTATTATTTAAATAGATTTTAAGTTCAAGGTCTAGTGTACGTAAAAAAACCATTAAAATATACACCTATCAAATTCAGGTGTGTAACATAGATCATTCCGAATTAATTAAGATAAAATTCTAAAGGATCGAGAAGATAACCGGATTTTTGTTAAATAAAATATTTTTTAATGACATTAAATAATATTTATTTTTTATTAGAAAAATCAACACAATTTTCACCTATCTTTTCCATTTTTATTTTTTTCTTTCACCCTTAAAATAAGTGCTTTATAATAAAACTTTATTTCTACCTTTTTTTTCTTATTTAACTTGCATAAATCTAAAGGCTTTTTTTTATTAATCTATTAATGTTAATCAATTTTTTTAGAGTTAAGTACTCCAAAGGTCCTAAACTATGACAAAATGATTTTTTTGTCATTAAATTTTTAGAAGTTACATAATTATTAAATTTATTGACTAATTATAAAATTACTATTAAGTTTATTGGATAAATTTAAGATAGTCATATTTATTAAATTATTATAAAATTATTAAGTTTATCTTCTTAATATTATGAGTATCTAAAAATATTCCATTCTTAATTAGGTATTTTTATTTTAAAAATTTCTCAGGTCGAGTATTTGACCCGATAAATTTTAAGGGTTAATGAGTTGGTCAAAGTAAAAAAATCAACTTAAATAGGTGCTCGTAACCCGATTAAATTTTCAATATATATTTTTTATGTTAAATTACTATATTCCTTTGGTTGTATTTATTTTTGGACTTTTAAATTTTGTCTTTGGGTTATGGTATTTATTTGTTTTTTCAAATTATATATTTGATATATAAGTTTTTTTTTCAAATTATATATTTGATTTATAAGTTTTTTTGTTTGTTTTTTCATGTGATTTTTTAATATATAATTCAAAAAATATAAATCAGATACCCTATGACCCGATTAGCGAAATTTTTAATTTCATGTGATGACACACAAGCTATTTTTTCTACTACCTAAAAAATTGAATATTTAAATTTTCGAGTATACAAAGACGTGAGTAGGGCTGTAAATGAGACGAGACAGATCGTGAGCTATTCGAACTCGACTCGAATTCTTGACGAGCCGAGCTACATGATACTCGACTCGAAAAGCTCACGAGCTACTCGAAAATATAAATATACTTTAAAACCCTAAAATCTAAACCCTAAACATAAGTCTTACACTCTAAATTAACGTGCTAAAACCTAAAATTAACAAACTTGAGTTTACACAACTTGTATATCAAAGTTTTTTCTCCGTTAGGCTTTAAATGAGACGTAAGAGATAAGATTTACTCAAGTCTAACATGGTCAAAGATCGGTTAATACTTAGCTCGATTAGGCTCGAGAAAAGCTCGAACTCGGCTCGAGTTCTAAACGAGTCGAGCCGAGGTCAGATTTTTTAGGCTCGTTTAAAATTATTCAAGCTTGAACTCGACTCGAAATCTTAACGAGTCGAACCGAGTTTAGCACTACTCGAACTCGACTCGACTTATTTACACCCCTAGACGTGAGCACCCGTTAATGAACTCTTCTAATTATTTTTTAGGTGAATTTGTGCTTGTATTCTAATTATTATTACGCCACATTGATATATTGTAAAAAATAATAAATTTAATAATTATTTTATAATTTTGAAAGTTTAGTGTCTGAAACAATCATTTTATCATAGTTTAGGACCTCTAGTGTAGTTTACCCTATATTTATTAACCCTAAATTTAGTTATGTTAACCAGTAAACACTTTTGACTCTTCCTTTCAGAGTTAGTTATTGTCTTTCTCGATCCTAAGATTCCAAGGACAAGATTTTATTCTTAGTACTGGGTTTGACTTTTTTTTAATTAAAAAACAATTTAGTATAATATAAAATTACAAATTTACCCTCAGAATTAGGGTTTTCTCTTCCAATCATTATAAAATTAAAGATTCAAATAGAGACGAATTCAAGATTTTGATCAGAGACAAAACATAAATATTTAAGGGGTAAATTCATAAATAAATTATTTTTAAAAAATTTAAATTAAGGAAAAAAAAATCTTCTGGGGTGGGGTGGTTATCCCTTCACACCCTCAATGTAACTTCGTCACTAGGTTCAAACATATTCAAGCAGAGATAGAATTAAGATTTAATATTGGGAGGGACAAAATTTTATTAAATCTTTAAATTTAAAAATTGGAAGGGACAAAAACCCTTAATTAATTAATATTTAAATTAAAAAAAAATTAAAAATATAATTATACTAAAAAAATTGGGAAGAGTTGATTATATATAAACATCGTGCAGGAAAACTATTCCAAATCAGATCACTTAAAAATAATAAACATTTAATGAATTATAATATTATTTGGATTTTTTATATATAAATACTATATAAAATAAATGGTTTTAGTGTAGGAAAAGAGTTTGGTAATTTTTTAAATTTAAAAATTGGAAGAAAAACACCTTAATTAATTAATATTTATATAAAAAAACTAAAAATATAATTATACCAAAAATTGAGAAGAATTGATTATATAAACATCGCGCAGATAAATTATTCTAACTCAGATCACTTAAAAATAACATTTAACGAATTATAATATTTTTTGGATTTTTTATATATAAATACTGTATAAAATAAATGATTTTATTGTAGGAAAAGAGTTTGGTAATTTTTTAAATTTAAAAATTAAAAGGGACAAAAACCTTAATTAATTAATATTTAAATAAAAAATTAAAAATATAATTATATCAAAAATTGGGAAGAATTGATTATATATAAACATCGCGGAGATAAACTATTCCAACTCAGATCACTTAAAAATAATAACATTTAGCAAAATATAATATTATTTGGATTTTTTATATAAATACTATATAAAATAAATGATTTTATTGTAGGAAAAGAGTTTGGTAATTATTTAACATGATCAAACAAACAAATTAATGAACATTTGGACTTGTTCCATAGGGGTTTTGTCTTAATTTATGATCTGTAGATTTGATAAGTCAAAAAATAAGAAACGAGATATTGTGTTGGGATTAAGGAATTTAGTTGGTAATTATAAGATGTTGACATTGAGATTAAGGACAAGCTAATCAGTTTAATTACAAGGGTTGCATGAAAAAAACAAACTAATCGGCACTTGATTAAGACATCGGTCGGTCTTGTTTGGGACCAAGTTGTTAGGGTACAGAAATTTTAGGCAACAAATCAAAACAAGCTTTGTGAAATTATTAAATTGATATTGGTGGTTAAATAATAGAATTTATGATTTAAAATTTATTTTTTTTAAAGAGTGAATATTTAGATTTGTATAATTTTTTTACGTAATATGTTTATTAAAAGAATACTCGTAATAGTAGTAAATCATTGAATACACATATAGTTTAGACTATAAAACTATAATTAAAATGACGTTTATTTATAATTTTGTTGATCTTTTTTGCTTTGAACCATTAAATTGAATTTGAATACGCAGTTTACGTTCGTAAATAATTTTTCACGACACTCGACTCTAATTTGTGATTCTTTGTGTGTGTTTTGAATAATTCCTACCTAGGGGTATAGGGAAGGGAAATTTGCTATTACTGGGTCTAGAACTCACAACCTAAGAGAAAAGAGTTGTTAACTGAGATAGTAGCGGATTCATATTGTATGTAGGGTAGGCATGGATCCACTATGAATTTTTTAAAGTTTACATATTTATCTTTAATTTTTTAAATTTTTATAAATTAGTCTTTAAATTTTTATAATATTTAAGATTTTGTGCCCAACCTGAGATTTTAAAATTTTACCTGTATCCACCTTCAAAATATATTTTTAAATCCGTCATTGACTGACAGCCTTTTAATTACTTGCGCTAGAGATTATTGACAGTTCTCGGTGGTATTTCAATAACTTAATTTTTTTTATTTGTTTCCTCATACAATCATTCTTTTAAATTTTTCGTTTGAATTTTTTAGTTGGGTTTTAAATATTTTATGTATAATATAAAATAGCTTATCTTTTTATTAATATGATTAAAAAATTTAAATTATATATTTAATTTATGATAATTATTTTTTTCTCTTAAAAATATAAAATTTAAATTATTTAATTAGAAAAATTCATCCTTGCATTTTAGAGAATTAAATCCTTAATAATGATTATAGTTAGTGTTATCCTTTTTGGGTGCATTATCTACAATTATTTATGGAAATAATTATAATAGTTGGTTATGAAATAAATAAATAAAAATAATAATTCATAAATTTTGTCGAGTGAAATTATAATCATTATTTTCCAAAAATTAATTTATTTGATATAAACAGAGTACCAATCCAAAAATGGACATTTAGGATAAAATTAGGAACGGAATAGAAATTATATCATAGGTAAGTCAATTATGTCATCTATAAAATCCCGATCATTAAAAATTATTCATATCATCATTTTTTATGTCATATATTTTTTAAATTGAATTTTTACTCATATTTACTGTTAATTCATTTTAAAAACAGTTTTTCCAAGTAAATATTCACTTAAAAAAATATATAACATAAAAAAAATAATGATATGAATAATTCTTAGTGGTTGATCTCATGGACATATAGTGATTTTTACCCATAATATAATTTCTCGTCACCAAGAAAGATAAACCCTAAAAAAATTCAATTATCATATCAACATTATCGGAATTTTATTTAATATTCAAAATTTGATTTTTGAGAGAAATATATCCAATATTTTCCTACTTTTGTGAGATTATTAGTTATCAATATTTATTTGAACTTTATATTTAAAATTTGAAACAAGTTAATTCTGAAAATTAAAAAAAAACTAAAAATAGTAAAAAATATTTTTAGAATTAAATTTTATTTATAAATTCAAAATACTCAATTAAATATTAAAAAACTATTCAACTTTAAATTTATTAACTATCTATTGGTCTAGTGAGATAAAACACTAAGTTTTTTAAATAAAATTAAGGGTTTGGATTTTAACGTTGTGTATGAAGAAAACTGAGTTATATACTAATATTTATATCCATTGTTTCTCGTCAACTTGATTTTATGTTCGATCCTCAAACATATTTTAAGTGAAATAAAATTTTGATACACATGTTGTGAACTAATTTCACATAAGCTTATATATTTATATTATATAAATTATATTTTAAAATTTTAATCTTAACTCCAAAATTAAACGCTTAAATCCTATATTTTAAATCACTGACTGATTCAGAATGATTTTTTTAGAGTAAGTACAAGTTAAAATATTTTTGAGGATATGCACAAGTTATAATATTTAAAAATTAATTCATAAAAGTTGTTAAAATTCAATCTAAATGTATGAACTTTTAAATGTTTGCCCACCCGATTGGGTAAAAATTATTTGCCTCTTTATGGTACATTATTTTATGCCTCCTTTGAATTTTTTTAAAAAATTGAATTTTCAACCCTAACCCTTATTTTCTATATCCTAAACCCTAAACCTTACATCCTAAAAATACACCATACTCTTAATTTCCTAAACCCTAACCTTAAACCTTAAACCCTAAACCTTAAACATAAACTCTCTAATTTAAAACGGAGGCATGAAAGGAGGTAGATGATTTCCGCCCCACCCAATCATATATGTGGCTCCGCCATTGTCCTAAATTCTAAACACTATCTTTAAATTTTAAACCTTAAACTATAAAACATAGATTATATCGAATAAAAAATATATTACACTCTCAAAACAAATATTTAAATTCGAACTCATACAATATAAATAATATGCATATTTTTAATTACTCGATCAGTTAATGAAAATCTCAAAATAAATAAAAGAACTTTTGTTGTTACACCAAGCACTCAGTTAATCACTTATTTATCATGATAAATATTCTTAATTTTTTTAATTAATCTTACAAATTAATTAGTTAATCCAACCAAACATCCAGGACAATCTCATAACAAATCCAGAGCAATAAGACAATGACCCTTTAACCAGACATATAAACAACAAATAGACATAAATGGATCAGACACAAACAGTTGGAGATGGAACCGAACAATGAAAATGACTTCAATCTTGTCAAACTCTTTAATGTTGGCAATGCCCTTTTTCAGCTTGCACTCAATAATATTTATGAAAATTTAATTTTTAATATTAGATTAATTAAAGAGTAAACAACATCATTAATCAATAAACTAACATTTTTTTATAAAATTATTATTAAAAATATATTTTTCTATTTTAATTATCGATATATTGTTTTTTCTTGTTTTGATCATTAAATTTATTGCTTTTTTTCGTGAGTTTTTAACAACGGGTAACCAAAATACGGGAAAAATGTAATATTAGTGACAGTTTTACTAAAAGTAATAGTTTAATAACAACAAAAATAAACGAGAATAATTTAATGGTCAATGTAATAAGTAATTGTGTAATAAGCAATCACCCCACCTGAAGAATTTTTTTACCTTTGTTCCCCTATTTAAATTCTTTTAAAATTTTGGTTTATTTATAAATTTACTCCCTTACTTTTAAATATTTATGTTTTACCCTCTAACCCAAATTTTGACTTTGTCCCTAATAATATTATATTTTTTTATTTATCTCCTAACAATAATAGGCCAAATATAATTTTTCTTTTTAAGAAATGTTAATAAAATATTAATTTGTAATTAAAGACATTATGGACCCATATTATTATAAATCAATAATTTGTAAATAATTTGCTTAGAGTTGAAACAAGCCTACCCCAATCCCTCATCTCTAAACATGGTTGTCTTCTGGTTGTCCTTGAAGTGGGCCTTTGAGAGGCATGGAAATTACACACCCATTTAATTCATTCTAATTAATTTTATACAATCGGTTTTGTTCGATTAGATGAAGCGTTAAATTTTTTAAATAAAATTAAAAAAATAAATTTTAATATTACGAATAAAAAAAAATTGAGACGAAAAAGTTATATTTATAATAGATCTTTATAATAATTGATCCAAATTAATCGATCAATAAATTAGATGATTTTGTTAAATATATAAGGTGTTTAGAATTTTTAGTTGAAAAAATAGATTCTTTAAAGTTTATTTAAAATCTAAGACAAAAACTATTGTACAAGTAGAAAAACGCTACCTGTAAATGATAATTTTGGAGGACTGTTTTTTATTTTTTAATATTTTTTTTAAAAAATAGCGACAATGTCACTAGGGATAAAAATATGAATTTATTATATATGAGACCAAAAGATATAATTTAAATTTTTATTGATTAACGAGGACCAAAAATAATTTCTTAAAAGAAAATTATATATATTTATAAAAAATCATCTCTACTTAATATATAAAAACAACGATTGTCAGGGACCGAACCCCCTTAAATCCCCAATGTTCCGTCCTTGAATTCCATGTGCACATGGTGCTGTGCCATGTATACCGTAAAATTGACCTAAAATCTAAATTATGCTCGAAGACTCTCTATATTTCAAAATTTAATTTCGAGTTAGAGTATTCCCAAAATTAGATACTCGTGATTAGGTAGTGAGGTAATACGTTTTCAAATAAATGTTAGAATTCATACTCACACAAAATGAGATAACGTAAATATTTATGACCACTCGATCAATTAGTAAATCGTAATATCTTTTAGATAATAATCATCTGACTCGCGAATAAATCTAAAGAATTTAAAAATAAATAAATAAATTAGATTATTTAAGTAAGAATATTTTAACCAAAATATTTTCTAACATAAATTCCTCCAATGAAATAAAAATCATACTCTTTATTTTCATAAAAATTACTAACCATTTTCGTTGCCCATTAATTAAAAATCTTTGATAATAAATGTTTAAGACTAAATTTAAACAACTTGCTAATGGAATAAATTATGGTATTAATTTAATTCCTGTATTTATTTAAAATTTAAATATCCAGTACTTGTATAGTTCATAAAAAATAAATATATTAGTTTAATAATACTAGTTTTTTATTGATAATACTTTTCATTGTAATAGGTATGTTATTTTTTTAAGAAAAATTATTAGATGATTCTGATTTATTACGTTATTTATAATTTATTTAATAATATTTATTTATTTTCAAGTAATTATACACCTTTTAGTTGGATGAAATTATTGTTGAGATATTAATTTTGATATAATATTTAAAAAATATTTTAAATCTATTTTAAAATATTTTAAAAATAATTTTTATGTCCAAATAATTTTAAAATCATTGTGTTATTATTTATCAGTTTGCTTCCACCATAAATCACCTAATAATTAACTTCTTCACTATTTGACGGTCAAAATAGTTGAATCATCGAGCTTAATAACTACGAATGACGTGTAAAATCATATATATTCAACTTCAATGTTAGATAGTACAAGTTATCATTATAGGCTTTTAATGATTTTTTTAGAAAAGATTAAAATTAGTAGTTCTTTTTTTTCTTATGGGCATTCAATGTAAAATCGAATAGTTAAAGGGTCATTTTGATATCACTTATCATATATCTTTTAAGAAGAGAATAATAACTCACGACAGTATGCTTAAACTAACTGATTGTGCTATGAAATCGTCTATTTGGAATTGCTTTTTAAAAGTTAATTTTAGGTGCCAATGTGTTTTTTTTTTAAGATATGCATGAATTATCTAGTCTCAATGGTTAAGGAAACAATTGTTGTTCTTAGAGGTCACATGTTCGAGCACCAGTAATGTCAGCACAATATTTGAACGATCAATGTCTAATGATTGAGAGTATACTCTAAAACAGATACTACTATAACACTGCAACATGGAGTGTCGATATCTCTTATTATAATAACTCATTCCTCCTATAATATTTTTAAGCATATTTTTGGTTTTATAAGACTATAAATGAGTAAGATACCCCTAGAAATAACTAATTTTAGTACCAATCTCAATTGTGCATAAGTAGGTGATGACCTTGTAAAGAACAATGACTTGTAATATGACACTCTATGAATCTTAATGGTAAGTAAAGGGCATAAAAGGTAAAATCAATGTTGAGTATAAAAGAGATTTCATGCATAGGAGAATGTATCCCTTGGAGTGGTTATAAAAGGCTTAAGATGTAAATGTAGACCTTTTATGTCAATAATTAATGATAAAATTTAATATGAATTATGTAAGAGATTATTATTTTTAAATAAAAATAGTATAAAAATTTAATTTTATAAAATCAAAGTAGTTAAAATTTAGAATTTTTTATTTTTAAAAAATAAATTATGTAAATCATCACTGAAGTTTTAAAATGTTCAATTTAGTTATTGAAGTTTAGACATTGAACATTTTTTGTCACCCATTCGTTAATTTTTCGATGACTTCCATTTACTGGTGAATGAAGAAACTTTTTCAAGATCTGGACGGTAGAAAACTTTATCGGCACGAGATAAGCAATGTACTGAGAAACGAGTTCCATTTGACAATGGATGAGGGAGATCAATGAGAGAGAAAACATAAGATTTTTTTTGTTGATTAGTGAACTTTTAGACTAGGGATGACAAATGGGCGAGGCGGGCGCGGATACCCCCTCCTCCATACCCATACCCACCTAAAATTTTTATATCCACAACCTACCCATCACCCATGGTGGGAATAATTTTCAAATCCACACCCGCCACGCGGGTACATTCTTAAATCCATCCCCACAACCACCACTCGAATGTATCTGCTTGTACATACCTACAAACAACTACTTATATCGAATTATGTAAAAATAAATCATTGACTTTTATAAAAGAGTAAAATTTTGTAAAATTTTTTGACTAATTAAGTGTATATAGAACATATTTATACCTATATAAATTTAACTACATCTAACTAACGATAACTAATTTAACTAAAATAAATTTTTACCGTTATAAATTCTACTTAACTACAACTAACTAATATATATAGTTAACTTAGCTAAAATATATTTACATTTTTATAAATTTAACTTATCCCCACATTATAAATTTTTAACATGATTAATTCAGGCACGATCATAAATTATCAGTTTTTCAAACTAAATTAATTGAGTTCAAAGTCTAAAAGCTTACGGATTAACATAGATTTTAAAACAAATTAATATCTTAGTACATAAAATACCATAATAAATGGCATAATCAAAGTCTACAAATACAAATGATTCAAAATTCATATGACGGGCGGATACGGAGCGGGTGGATATGGGGCGAGTGGATACGGTGCGGGTAAGATCTTAAACCCATCACCTACTCATTACCCATGATGGGTATGACTTTTTACATTCACACCCGTCTACTACCCATCAAACTCGTATCTATCCCCACTCCAACTGGTGCGGGTACAGTGCGAAATCCGCAAAGTTGTACATGTCTGTCATCCCTATTTTAGACACTCTTTGACAAAATAGAGTTTAAATTCAAATTTAGTGTGTTGAGACAGTGATTGGTGAAATTTGGGATCAAACGATAACCACTGCAACGGTTTGAGGTTTAAAAGGGATAAAAAAATATTTAATGTCTAAACTTTAATGATAAAATATTCAATGTCTAAATTTTATCGAGTAAATTGAATGTTTTAAAACTTTAGTGAATAAAATAGATTTAACAATAAAATATAAGGATGATTAAAGTAATTTACCTTTTTAAAATAATAAAGTGAATTTTTAGGGTATTTAAACCTAAAAAAATTTGCCTTCTTTTCGTTGTAACTTTATGACCAAGTTTAATGTGTAACGGGCATAAAGTTCAGTTAAAAGACGATTAAATTTTAATATTTGTCAAAAAATTTAAAATCTTAGATTTTTTTAAGTAAATTTAAAAATATCATCTCACGCCTCGTTAAAAAGATCTCTAACTTAAATAAAGAAAAAAAATGTGTTTGGTGGTAAAATATAAAGCATCGAAAAACAACCAAAAGAAAAGCAAAAACAAGTTAAGGCATAACATGAGGCTTGGTGCTCGCGTAAAATCTGTTGAAAATCTAACGACCAAGGTTAGTTTTTTTTTGTGTGTGTTTTAACAAGTATCGATATTTATTTTGTAAGTATCTATATTTATTTAAAACTTAAAATATTGTCAAAAATTAAATATCGATACTTATAAAATAAATATTAATACTTATATAAAAATAAAAAAATAACATAAAATATTATAGAAAATCTAACATTTTAAAATTTTAAAATTTATCGTTTTTTAACCTCACGCTAAACCTATAGTACCTCAAACCTGGGTGCAAATCGTTTACCTCTTCTCTATGCCTCTATTTATGTCTTCACTTCAAATTAGAATGTTTAGGGTTTTAGTTTAGGGTTTTGGTTAGGGTTTAGGGAGTTAGAGGTAAGGTGTATTTTTTGAGTATAGGGTTTGGGTATGGGTTTAGGATATAAAAAATAAGAGTTAAGGCTTAAAATTTAATTTTTTTAGTAAATTTTCAAATGAGACATTAAAGGAGGTAAAAGAAGCATAAGATTTTTGCTCCTCAACTTTACGTGTTTATAGAGTAAAAATCTTATGCCTCTTTATCATGCCTCTATCCATACCTGTTAAAAATTTCTACAAAATTAAAATTTAAACCCTAACCCTAATTTTTTATATCCTAAACCTTAAAACCTATACCCAAAAAATACACCATATCCCTAATTTCTTAAATCCTAATTACAACCCCTAATTTTAAACCCTAAATTCTAAGCCTTAAACCTCTAATTTAAAACAAATACATAAAATTAATATGAAAAAAAAGTAACGATTTACGCCCATGTTTATAGGTCGTAGGTACAATGGTAGCCGTTTGTCCCATTCATAACTGACAAACACGTAAGGTAAGTGCTTTTTAAAACCCAATTGCGTTAGCGTGACAGCACAAAGACAAACACCAAAACGTGTAGAATCTTCTGGTAAGAGAAGGGAGGAGAGATGATTGGACACAGCATGAGGCGTGGGACCCAAAAGAAGGTGGGGTCATGTCTGAATCTCTGTCGTGATTTCTAGCTTGGAATGAGAAGACTTGAAAACCCAGTTTTTGTCGAAAACCTTGTTGATTTTAACCAAACTTTGTCGGCTAAAACTCTAAGAACATGCGAAAAGGAAAAACTGTTTTTTCCTTACACTTTTGGTGTCTAACAATGGCATGAGTTATAGTTGGGGAGGTGTATTGTTCCAATGTAATTGTATTAGATAGATTATTTACGGTAAAAATCATCTGTCTTTTAATTGTGCATCATTTTATGCTTTTTTAATTTTTTTTAAAAAATTAAATTTTAAATTCTAATTTTTATTTTTTATATCCTAAATCTTAAACCTTACACTTTAAAAAATACATTCTACCTCTAATTCCCTAAATCCTAACCACAACCTATAACCTTAAACTTTAAACCCTAAACCTTAACCTCTAATTTTAGAGCGAAGTTACAAATGGAAGCATAGGAAAGAGATAGACGATTTTGCAGTCGATTATTTAGGATGGTATATGTGTATTTTACTATATTTCATGTTATTCTCAAAAGTGTAGATAAATAAGATTGAGTATTTGATCAATTTGATTAGAATTGATTCCGTTCGCGGTAATTATCGATTCTTAAAATTAGTTCAGGTTTCAGTCACACTAGATCCTAAATTCTAGAAATCTGTCCCGTTACTAGTGAAATCGGTATCAATATCGAGTACTCGGTCAATTTAATCACCAATAGTAATATTGAATAATAAAATTAGAATGTTATAGGCTTGGAAGTTGAAATTTTAAAACGAGTCATACTCATAATATTCATACATAAAGAGAAAGTTTGATAAGAAAAATAAACAAAATAATATTATCTATTATAAGCAAGAAAACTAATATCGAATATTTAGTATTGGTCTCAGTCCTATTGGATACCCATTGGATACCGAGTTTAGAAAGTCAAGATCTAGTCCCGGTTACGACCGAGACCTAAATTTTAGATCCAATTTCGATCCTACTAGATCCGATTCTAGATAAAAATCTATCAGATCTAACCAAGACTGAATCATTAGTTTTTTGTCCACCCTACTCAAAAGTAAGCATGCATAAAAAAGAAAAGAACATATGACATGAATAAGCAAATCAAAACACTAATTACCATCACAATGGTAGTCAAATTTGTTTAAACCGAAACTATTAAGACATTAAGCTAGCCACATGTGTATTCAAGATCACATAAACATCGAGTAACATATTAAGTATTTAGAACCACCCAAACATTGAATACCCTACCAAGACATCAGACACGACATATTAAGTATTCGGGATTCGAGCGATTGTTCTCGTAATAAACGTCTAATATTTGACTAATACATTGAATATTAATATTAATATTAATATTTTTCTTTTTCTATATTTGAGATGCATATTTTCATCACTAAAACTATTAATACAATAATTCAATTATATTACACGAATTTAATATCCATGTCCCCAATGTCTCAAATAATTATCGTTAAGACACTGAATAAGTTTGGGGAGGGGGATATGGAAAAATCATGTGTCCCCTTGCTCCTGCCCAACCCAACACTAATCTGACCAAAAATGTTCTAATTTCCTTGCCCTAATAAATGAGATGAACATTTCACTTCTCTTCATTCACACTACATTATTAATTTACAAATATTAAAATGTTAATAATATTTTTAAAAATATATATTTTTATAAATTTGTTGATATATTTTTTAATACGATAGATTATATAAAAAAATCGCAAATTATTGATAATATAAAAGGATAAAAAATATTTTTGGTACTCTTTTTTATCTTCCAACTACAAAAGTTAGATTATAAATATTAATTTTAAATTCTAAATATTAAATCATAAATTTTAAATTTTAAAAAAAAATATTTTTTTCTTAAAATTTTAACTTTAAACCCTAAATTTAATTTTTTTTATAAACGTACGAAAACATACAATTTCTTTTCAATATGAGAATGTTATTTTATTTTTATAAACCCTCTTAACCGAATGATATTTACATGCTTCGTAAATCAGATTTAATATTTCTTTAGCATTGATAATTTTACAAGCTATTTTGCTATACAATTCTTATTATATCCATAAATAATTATAAAAGATGATTAAATTATTTATAATTAATGATAATTCTAAATCAAAAATTAACACCTTATGAATCTTTATACCAAAACCTACCTTAAGGCAGATAGAACTGATCGACAGTCTAAGACACCGTTTCTCCGAATGTTTATTGCATACTTATAGTAAAAAAACTAAAACAAAGATATTTGACCATTGAAAAACAACAATATGATATAAAAAATAAAAGAAAATATAAGTATCCACGGTCGATAATCAATTGGATTCAATTATAAAATTAAATACAATTTGTAATTCTTTATTTTCGATAACAATAATTATTTTATTTTATTATAAGAGCATGATGTCACTCTTAAAAAGAGGTAAAAATCATTAATCCCACATAAAAAGGGAGGTCTTGGGATATATACGGTGGCGCTGCACATCTTATCATACATGTCTTTTATGAAGGTAATGGTCCAGTGAGAAGTGGTATCAAAGCGATCTTTTAACTGTCCAATTTCACGTTGAGCGCCCATGAGAGGGGTAGGCAGGGTAAACAACCATGACAAGAGGTCAATCACGAAAGCGAAAGCTCGTGACGAAGGCGTTATGAGGTTGTCACGCCTGGAAAATATTTATCCTATGTATAAAAAGAAAATAAAAGTTTTGGGATATATATTCGGTGTCGTTGCACATCCTAACTTACGAATAAAGATTAAACATTTAATTATATCATTCTTAGACAAGATAATAACTTGCTCGCCCAAACCTTATGATAACTTTCTAAATATTGAAAAGTTTAAGGTTGCTTGGTTCCAAAAACATTGATGACAACATGTGTCCTCCACCACATATGGAGGAGAGGCTGCTGACAACTCGCTCCGGCGGCTGTGCCGACTGCCCTTTCGGTTTTTTTGCTTCAATCTTAAAACTCTTCAATTCCCTTTAATGCAATCAACTTGCTTCTTATCTTTTATAATTATTAATTTCCATTTTGCATAGCTCACTCTAATTTAATTTTAGGGTAAACTATACTAATAGTGTCCGAAGTTTTAGAATGCTTTCAATATGATTATCCAACTTTATAAACTTATATTGTAGTCACTCAATTTTAAATCACATTCCGTTTGTATAATCAAATGGGTTGAACAGGCCCAAAAGTCATTATAATGGGCCGAAGATGTCAAGTTCTACTAATATAAGATTAAAAGCTCTTTTTTCACCTTAAACTTTTTTTTTTTAATTTTTGACTTTTAATCGAACACTTTTTCGTTTTACTCGTCCAATAGTCATAAATTAATATAAAACTAATTGATTTTTATCTAGTGTAAGTGAATTCTAACCCTATATAACTACGTCGTCTAACATAGTTTCCTCTTTCTAACATAACGTGGACAAATAAAAATTCTTTACCTTTTTAGTGTTTTTATGTATGTGCCGACACTAAAAAAATAAAATCATGCAATCTAACATCAAAATTTTAATGAATATAAGATGGGTAAATGTATATAAACACTTTTAATTAGGGTTTAGTAAAAGTTGGTCCGAGTCAAAAAAATTAAATAATTCGACTCGAAAAATCAACTAAAAATGGCCCATTCCTCTATAAATTCTCTTTTAAGTTGTCCAAATTAATTGTATTAATTTGTTGAAGCCTCGATCGAGGAAAAAAAGACAACAAAGCAGATAGAAAAACAATCTACACTGCAATAATTTCATTCTTTTTGCATGTTTTGGAGGAAACTAATACCATAACACTTTTCATATCGACTTCTTTTGTAAGAGCACTTTCAATTCCCACCAAAATAAGTCTTTTTCGTATTTTTTACAATATATTTATTCGTATGTATATTTTAACAAACTTAATTTTAAAAAGATCCACTCTATAAAAACAAAAGTAATAAGAATAATTAATAAATTTTTAAGTTAAATTAGTCATTGACGGTTTGGTGTAAAACACTCATCTGAGAAGTTTTTGATTCAAGCCTTCTCAAATGTAATGATTTCATAATTTTTCAAACAAAACATCGTTTTAACTTGTTCTAGATGTAAAAAAATATCGTTTTTTAATTAATAAATCATTACAATTTTAGCGGTTCACTGTTTTGACTAAAGTAAAAATAAAATTCAACCATATAAGTAGAAAAAAATAAAATCATCTAATATAATAACATTATTTTATAATTTAAAGATATTTTTAAATAAAAATTAAAATTTAATGATATTTTATATAATCTGTTGTTGGCCTTAAACATCCATTTTTAAATATCACCAATAAATAATAGTGATTTTTGTCGCCACTTCCTCTACCAAAATGGACAAAACAATCCTTAAATCATTAAAAAAAGAGTACAATAGTCCCTCCATTAAAAATTTCATCTATTTTTTCATTAAGTGATGGAATTAAAATTATAAACATATAATACAATACTTTTTATTGCTCAACATTTATAATTTTATCAATTTAATCCTCAATCATTAAAATACATATAATCTAAAAAATATATTTTTAACGTTTATAAATAAAATCATCAAACTCATAATTAAATGTTGTTCAATGTAGTAATTTCTTAAATTTAAAAATAATTTGTTAATAAATTCCTCAAACTAAGTCCATTTGGTTAAAAATAAAAGTACCCAATATAGCAAAAAGCAAAAACAACCAAGAATCAGTTTTTTTAAGTCCAACAAATTTTAAAACATAACCTAAAAATACAAACACTAAAAATAGTAAAATTATGCCTTTAAATTCTACTAGACAAGAAACATACAACACAACCAAACCAATATCTGTCCAAGGTTGAAGAACAAGAAGGGAGGAATGGCAAGTGCAGGGATGAAGGTGATTATCATCGCACTGGTGATTTGCATGATTGGACACGAAGCCGTCGTGACTGCAAACAATTGCCTAAAAGATTGTTATCGTACATGTGATTCGGGTGCGTGTGAAGCCGCGTCGACCAGGTTTGTTCGGGATTGAACGTTGCTGGATCCTTTGGCACCCTAAATTTGAAAATAAAATCCGTTCATGGCCGAGGTATTTTATTTTTCGAAAAAAATAAAATTTTTTGAGTTTATGAAATTAAAGGCTGATCATATAATGAAATACATTCTCTTGGTGTAGGTGTTCCTCATCCGCTCTCACCTTCGATCTTGCCGTTGCCTTCGTCTTCGCCTTTTAGACAGCTTAATGATTTATCGAGGAATGAATAATCATTATCAATTAATTACAATAAGTTTATAAGCTACTATGCATACAAGCTTATGCAATTGTTTAAATTTGATGATGAAAAAGGGATTGCATGTGTGTTATATACAATATAATCATGTTCTTGAAAAATCAAATAAAAATGGCTCATTCCTCTACAAATTCTCTTTTAAGTTGTCCAAATTAATTGTATTAATTTTTTGAAGCCTCAATCGAGGGGAAAAAGACAACAAAGCAAATAGAAAAACAAACTACACTGCAATATTATATACAAAATAAAACAGAACATGTTAAAAATATTTTTTTTTGAAATTGGTTTTATTTTGTTTTCAAAAGTTTAAATTTATAGGGTTTAACTTTTGCAGGATGATTTTTAAAGAAAATTACTCATTTTTCCATAATTATCATTACTTTTTATATTTTAAAAGAAATTTTAAAAATAGATATCGTATATACTTTTTCTTGAGCTTCTTAAAATAACTCTCAAATTAACCCTTAGTTTATGTTTGGTACCATCTAAAACTTAAAAAAAGTCGGATAGAAAAATAAAAAGAAAGTAAATTAATGATTTTCCAGTAATAAAAGAAGGATGAAGACCCCAAGAGAATTAAAAAATTAAATTTTTTTAAAGAACCGATTGATTATATATTTATTTTTTCATCACTTTATCATAAATTATATTTTTTCTTTAAACTTTCAATTATTGTTCCATCCCTAAGTATAAATCTTTATCCCTAACCAATAACTTTTTAGGGTTGAAGACGACTCTACAAAAAGAAGACAAGAATGGCAAGTGCATGGATGAAGATGATGATGATAACAACGGTGATAAACATGATTGGCACGAAGCGGTCATCGTCGCACACGATTGTATAAAGGTCTATTCGATACATGTGGCACACCTTTGTGTCACCTCGGGTGCGATTGAAAGGGTATAAGATCAAGTGCTTGTTGTTTTTTTTGGTCCCTAGGACTCTAAAATGGTTTTCACTCATACTCGATGTATATTCAATTTTATATATAAATTGTTATTATTGAATAATATAAAAAAATTAAATTGTATGAGCAAAATTTTTAAGTGTAAATTTTTTTCATTTATCTTTATTTTTGTATTTTAGACATTCTGATGAGTAAGAAATGAACGAAATAAAAATTATTAATTAATTGTAATAAGTTTGGACTTAGTAATGCATTAAAACTTATATAATTGTTTGAATATGAAAATAATTTAAAGATGAATATTATCTCTTGTTGTAAAAGTAACATTCAGAGTTTCTACCACATAAAATTTATTGTGTAGATATATGTAACAATTGGTTTAAGTTTTCCAAGTTAACTGACCCTGCAAAAAGTTTTAGAATAGGTCTCAACATCTGAAGCTTAGCCCGTAACTAAAAATTTTGAGCGTCATGTATAATTTATTAAAATGAGGTTCTTAATTTATAATCGGTAAGAGATATAAGTTTTTTTTAAAAATATCGTATTTCAAAATATATTATTAATTATTCTCTTAAACAACAAAAAAAATAACTTATAAACATCTAAGAATCAAAGATTTTCACTTTATAATTTCATTCTTTTTGCATGTTTTGGAGCAAACTAATACCATAACACTTTCCATATCGACTTCTTTTGTAAGATCACTTTCAATTGCCACCAAAATAAGTCTTTTTCGTATTTCTTACAATATATTTATTCGTATGTAAACTTTAACAAACTTAATTTTAAAAAGACCCACTATATAAAAGCAAAAGTAATAAGAATAATTAATAAATTTTTAAGTTAGATTAGTCATTGACGGTTTGGTGTAAAACTCTCATCTGAGAAGTTTTTGATTCAAGCATTCTCAAATGTAATGATTTCATAATTTTTCTAACAAAACGTCGTTTTAACTTGTTCTAGAGATAAAAAATTATCGTTTTTTAATTAATAGTTCATTACAATTTTAGCGGTTCACTGTTTTGACTAAAGTAAAAATAAAATTCAACCATATAAGTAGAAAAAAATAAAATCATCTAATATAATAACATTATTTTATAATTTAAAGAAATTTTTAAATAAAAATTAGAATTTAATGATATTTTATATAATTTATCATTTAAAATTCTAAAAATTTTAAGATAAGAAAATTCTAAGATTATATAATTCGTTGTTGGACTTAAACAACCATTTTTAAACGTCACCAAAAAATAATAGTGATTTTTGTCGCCAGTTTCTCTACCAAAAATAGACAAAACAATCCTTAAATCATTAAAAAAAGAGTACAATAGTCCCTCCATTAAAAATTTCATCTATTTTCTCATTAAGCGATGTAATTAAAATTATAAACATATAATACAATACTTTTTATTGCTCAACATTTATAATTTTATCAGTTTAATCCTCAATCATTAAAATACATATAATCTAAAAAATATATTTTTAACGTTTATAAATAAAATAATCAAACTCTTAATTAAATGTTGTTCAATGTAGTAATTCCTTAAATTTAAAAATAATTTGTTAATAAATTCCTCAAACTAAGTCCATTTGGTTAACAATAAAAATACCCAATATAACAAAAAGCAAAAACAACCAAGAATCAGTTTTTTAAGTCCAACAAATTTTAAAACATAACCTAAAAATACAAACACTAAAAATAGCAAAATTATGCCTTTAAATTCTACTAGACAATAAACATACAACACAACCAAACCGATATTTGTCCAAGGTTGAAGAACAAGAAGGGAGGAATGGCAAGTGCAGGGATGAAGGTGATTATCATCGCACTGGTGATCTGCATGATTGGACACGAAGCTGTCGTGACTGCAAACAATTGCCTAAAAGATTGTTATCGTACATGTGATTCGGGTGCGTGTGAAGCCGCGTGCGACCAGGTTTGTTCGGGATTGAGTGTTGCTGGATCATTTGGCACCCTAAATTCGAAAATAAATTTCGTTCATGGCTGAGGTATTTTATTTTTCAAAGAAAATAAAACTTTTAGAGTTTATGAAATTAAAGGCTGATCATATAATGGAATACATTTTCTTGGTGTAGGTGTTCCTCATCCGCTCTCGCCTTCGACCTTGCCGTTGCCTTCATCTTCGCCTTTTAAACAACTTAATAATTTATCGAGGAATGAATGATCAATATCAATTAATTGCAATAAGTTTATAAGCTACTATGCATACAAGCTTATGCAATTGTTTAAATTTGATGATGAAAAAGGGATTGCATGTGTGTTATATGCAATATAATCACGTTCTTGAAAAATCAAATAAAAATGATCCATTCCTCTACAAATTCTCTTTTAAGTTGTCCAAGTTAATTGTATTAATTTGTTGAAGCCTCAATCGAGGGGAAAAAGACAACAAAGCAGATAGAAAAACAATTTACACTCCAATATTATATACAAAATAAAACAGAACATGTTAAAAATATTTTTTTTGAAATTGGTTTTATTTTGTTTTCAAAAGTTTAAATTTATAGGGTTTAACTTTTGCAGGATGGTTTTTAAAGAAAGTTACTCATTTTTCCATAATTATCATTATTTTTTATATTTCAAAAGAAATTTTAAAAATAGACATCGTATATATTTTTTTATGAGCTTCTTAAAATAAATGTCAAATTAACCCTTAGTTTATGTTTGGTACCATCTAAAACTTAAAAAAAGTCGGATAAAAAAATAGAAAGAAAGCAAATTAATGATTGTCCAGTAATAAAAGAAGGATGAAGACCCCAAGAGGATTGAAAAATTAATTTTTTTTAAAGAACCGATTGATTATATATTTATTTTTTCGTCACTTTATAATAAATTATATTTTATCTTTCAACTTTAAAGTATTGTTCCATCCCTAAGTATAAATCTTTATCCCTAACCAATAACTTTTTAGGGTTGAAGACGACTCTATAAAAAGAAGACAAGAATGGCAAGTGCATGGATGAAGGTGATGATGATAACAACGGTGATAAACATGATTGGTACAAAGCGATCATCGTCGCACACGATTGTATAAAGGTCTATTCGATACATGTGGCACACCTTTGTGTCACCTCGGTGCGATTGAAAGGGTATAAGATCAAGTGCTTGTTGTTTTTTTTGGTCCCTACTACTCTAAAATGGTTTCCACTCATACTCGATGTATATTCAATTTTATATATAAATTGTTATTTCTGAATAATATAAAAAATTTAAATTGTATGAGCAAAATTTTTAAGCGTAAGTTTTTTTCATTTATGTTTGTTTTTGTATTTTAGACAGTCTGATGAGTTAGAAACGAACAAAATAAAAATTATCAATTAATTATAATAAGTTTGGGACTTAGTAATGCATAAAAACTTATATAATTGTTTGAATATGAAAATAATTTAAAGATAAATATTATCTCTTGTTGTAAAAGTAACATTCAGAGTTTCTAGCACATAAAATTTATTGTGTAGATATATGTAACAATTGGTTTAAGTTTTCAAGTTAACTGGCCCTGCAACAAGTTTTAGAATAGGTCTCAACATCTGAAGCTTAGCCCGGTAACCAAGGGCGAATTAAAATTTTTGAGGGTCATGTATAATTTATTAAAATGAGATTCTTAATTTATAATCGGTAAGAGATATAAGATTTTTTTAAAAAATATCATATTTCAAAAGATATTATTAATTATTCTCTTGAACAACAAAAAATTAACTTATAAACATCTAAGAATCAAACATTTTCACTTTATAATTTCATTCTTTGCATGTTTTGGAGCAAACTAATACCATAACACTTTCCATATCGACTTCTTTTGTAAAATCACTTTCAATTGCCACCAAAATAAGTCTTTTTCGTATTTCTTACAATATATTTATTCGTATGTATACTTTAACAAACTTAATTTTAAAAAGCTCCACTCTATAAAAACAAAAGTAATAAGAATAATTAATAAATTTTTAAGTTAGATTAGTCATTGATGGTTTGGTGTAAAACACTCATCTGAGAAGTTTTTGATTCAAGCCTTCTCAAATGTAATGATTTCATAATTTTTCAAACAAAACATCGTTTTAACTTGTTCTAGATGTAAAAAAATATCGTTTTTTAATTAATAGTTCATTACAATTTTAGCGGTTCACTGTTTTGACTAAAGTAAAAATAAAATTCAACCATATAAGTAGAAAAAAATAAAATCATCTAATATAATAACATTATTTTATAATTTAAAGATATTTTTAAATAAAAATTAGAATTTAATGATATTTTATATAATTTATCGTTTAAAATTCTAAAAATTTTAAGGTAAGAAAATTCTAAGATTATATAATTCATTGTTGGCCTTAAACATCTATTTTTAAACGTCACCAATAAATAATAGTGATTTTTGTCGTCATTTCCTCTACCAAAATGGACAAAACAATCCTTAAATCATTAAAAAAGGAGTACAATAGTCCCTCCATTAAAAATTTCATCTATTTTCTCATTAAGTGATGAAATTAAAAATATAAACATATAATACAATACTTTTTATTGCTCAATATTTATAATTTTATCAATTTAATCCTCAATCATTAAAATACATAGAATCTAAAAAATATATTTTTAACGTTTATAAAGAAAATAATCAAACTCTTAATTAAATGTTGTTCAATGTAGTAATTCCTTAAATTTAGAAATAAATTGTTAATAAATTCCTCAAACTAAGTCCATTTGGTTAACAATAAAAGTACCCAATATAGCACAAAGCAAAAACAACCAAAGATAAAAAAAATTTTAAGTTCGACAAATTTTAAAACAGAACCTAAAAATACAAACACAAAAAATAGCAAAATTATGCCTTTAAATTCTACTAGACAAGAAACATACAACACAACCAAACCCATATCTGTACAAGGTTGAAGAACAAGAAGGGAGGAATGGCAAGTGCAGGGATGAAGGTGATTATCATCGCACTAGTGATCTGCATGATTGGACACGAAGCCGTTGTGACTGCAAACAATTGCCTAAAGGATTGTTATCGTACATGTGAATCGGGTGCCTGTGAAGCCGCGTGCGACCATGTTTGTTCGGGATTGAGGGTTGCTGGATCCTTTGGCACCCTAAATTCGAAAATGAATTCCGTTCATGGCCGAGGTATTTTATTTTTCAAAGAAAATAAAACTTTTAGAGTTTATGAAATTAAAGGCTGATCATATAATGAAATACATTTTCTTGGTGTAGGTGTTCCTCATCCGCTCTCGCCTTCGACCTTGCCGTTGCCTTCATCTTCGCCTTTTAGACAGCTTAAAGATTTATCGAGGAATGAATGATCATTATCAATTAATTGCAATAAATTTATAAGCTACTATGCATACAAGCTTTTGCAATTGTTTAAATTTGATGATGAAAAAGGGATTGCATGTGTGTTATATACAATATAATCATATTCTTGGAAAATCTAATAAAAATGGCTCATTCCTCTACAAATTCTCTTTTAAGTTGTCCAAATTAATTGTATTAATTTTTTGAAGCCTCAATCGAGGGGAAAAAGACAACAAAGCAGATAGAAAAACAAACTACACTGCAATATTATATACAAAATAAAACAGAACATGTTAAAAATATTTTTTTTGAAATTGGTTTTATTTTGTTTTCAAAAGTTAAAATTTATAGGGTTTAACTTTTGCAGGATGGTTTTTAAAGAAAATTACTCATTTTTCCATAATTATCATTATTTTTATATTTTAAAAGAAATTTTAAAAATAGACATTGTATATACTTTTTCATGAGCTTCTTAAAATAAATGTCAAATTAACCCTTAATTTATGTTTGATACCATCTAAAACTTAAAAAAAATTTGGATAAAAAAATAGAAAGAAAGTAAATTAATGATTGTCCAGTAATAAAAGAAGGATGAAGACCCTAAGAGGATTGAAAAATTGAATTTTTTTTAAAGAACCGGTTGATTATATATTTATTTTTTCGTCACTTTATAATAAATTATATTTTATCTTTCAACTTTCAATTATTGTTCCATCCCTAAGTATAAATCTTTATCCATAACTAATAACTTTTTAGGGTTGAAGACGACTCTACAAAAAGAAGACAAGAATGGCAAGTGCATGGATGAAGGTGATGATGATAACAACGGTGATAAACATGATTGGCACGAAGCGGTCATCGTCGCACACGATTGTATAAAGATATGTTCGATACATGTGGCACACCTTTGTGTCACCTCGGGTGCGATTGAAAGGGTATAAGATCTAGTGCTTGTTGTTGTTGTTTTCTCCCTAGTACTCTAAAATGGTTTCCACTCATACTCGATGTATATTCAATTTTATATATAAATTATTATTACTAAATAGTATAAAAAATTTAAATTGTATGAGCAAAATTTTTAAGTGTAAGTTTTTTTCACTTATCTTTGTTTTTGTATTTTAGACATTCTGATGAGTAAGAAACGAACGAAATAAAAATTATCAATTAATTGTAATAAGTTTGGGACTTAGTAATGCATTAAAACTTATATAATTGTTTGAATATGAAATTTTTTTTAAAGATGAATATTATCTCTTGTTGTAAAAGTAACATTTAGAGTTTCTACCACATAAAATTTATTGTGTAGATATATGTAACAATTGGTTTAAGTTTTTCAAGTTAACTGACCCTACAAAAAGTTTTAGAATAGGTCTCAACATCCGAAGCTTAGCCCGTAACCAAGGGCGAATTAAAAATTTTGAGGGTCATGTATAATTTATTAAAATGAGGTTCTTAATTTATAATCGGTAAGAGATATAAGATTTTTTAAACAATATCGTATTTCAAAAGATATTATTAATTATTCTCTTAAACAACAAAAAATTAGCTTATAAACATCTAAGAATCAAACATTTTCACTTTATAATTTCATTCTTTTTGCATGTTTTGGAGCAAACTAATACCATAGCACTTTCCATATCGACTTCTTTTGTAAGATCACTTTCAATTGCCACCAAAATAAGTCTTTTTCGTATTTCTTACAACATATTTATTCGTATGTATACTTTAACAAACTTAATTTTAAAAAGATCCACTCTATAAAAACAAAACTAATAAGAATAATTAATAAAATTGTTAAGTCAGATTTGTCTTTGACGGTTTGATGTAAAACTCTCATCTGAGAAGTTTTTAAATTCAAGCCTTCTAAAATGTAATATGATTTCATAATTTTTCTAACAAAACGTCGTTTTAACTTATTCTAGATATAAAAAAAATATCGTTTTTTAATTAATAGTTCATTACAATTTAGCGGTTCACTATTTTGACTAAAGTAAAAATAAAATTCAACCATATAAGTAGAAAAAAATAAAATCATCTAATATAATAATATTATTTTATAATTTAAATATATTTTTAAATAAAAATTAGAATTTAATGATATTTTATATAATTTATCATTTAAAATTCTAAAAATTTTAAGGTAAGAAAATTCTAAGATTTATACAATTTGTTGTTGGCCTTAAACATCTATTTTTAAACGTCACCAATAAATAATAGTGATTTTTGTCGTCATTTCCTCTACCAAAATGGACAAAACAATCCTTAAATCATTAAAAAAGGAGTACAATAGTCCCTCCATTAAAAATTTCATCTATTTTCTCATTAAGTGATGAAATTAAAAATATAAACATATAATACAATACTTTTTATTGCTCAATATTTATAATTTTATCAATTTAATCCTCAATCATTAAAATACATAGAATCTAAAAAATATATTTTTAACGTTTATAAAGAAAATAATCAAACTCTTAATTAAATGTTGTTCAATGTAGTAATTCCTTAAATTTAGAAATAAATTGTTAATAAATTCCTCAAACTAAGTCCATTTGGTTAACAATAAAAGTACCCAATATAGCACAAAGCAAAAACAACCAAAGATAAAAAAAATTTTAAGTCCGACAAATTTTAAAACAGAACCTAAAAATACAAACACAAAAAATAGCAAAATTATGCCTTTAAATTCTACTAGACAAGAAACATACAACACAACCAAACCCATATCTGTACAAGGTTGAAGAACAAGAAGGGAGGAATGGCAAGTGCAGGGATGAAGGTGATTATCATCGCACTAGTGATCTGCATGATTAGACACGAAGCCGTTGTGACTGCAAACAATTGCCTAAAGGATTGTTATCGTACATGTGAATCGGGTGCATGTGAAGCCGCATGCGACCATGTTTATTTGGGATTGAGCGTTGCTGGATCCTTTGGCATCCTAAATTCGAAAATGAGTTTCGTTCATGGCCGAGGTATTTTATTTTTCAAAGAAAATAAAACTTTTAGAGTTTATGAAATTAAAGGCTGATCATATAATGAAATACATTTTCTTGGTGTAGGTGTTCCTCATCCGCTCTCGCCTTCGACCTTGCCGTTGCCTTCATCTCCGCCTTTTAGACAGCTTAATGATTTATCGAGGAATGAATGATCATTATCAATTAATTGCAATAAGTTTATAAGCTACTATGCCTACAAGCTTATGTATTTGTTTAAATTTGATGATGAAAAAGGGATTGCATGTGTGTTATATGCAATATAATCACGTTCTTGAAAAATCAAATAAAAATGGTCCATTCCTCTACAAATTCTCTTTTAAGTTGTCCAAATTAATTGTATTAATTTGTTGAAGCCTCGATCGTGGGGAAAAAAGACAACAAAGCAGATATAAAAATAATCAACACTGCAATATTATATACCAAATAAAACGGAACTTGTTAAAAATATTTTTTGAAATTGGTTTTATTTTGTTTTCAAAAGTTTAAATTTATAGGGTTTAACTTTTGCAGGATAATTTTTAAAGAAAGTTACTCATTTTTCCATAATTATTATTATTTTTTAAATTTTAAAAAAAAATTTAAAAACAAATATCGTATATACTTTTTCATGAGCTTCTTAAAATAAATGTTAAATTAACCCTTAGTTTATGTTTGGTACCATCTAAACTTAAAAAAAGACGGATAGAAAAATAGAAAGAAAGTAAATTAATGATTTTCCAGTAATAAAAGAAGGATGAAGAACTCAAGAGGATTAAAAAATTGATTTTTTTAAAAGAACCGATTGATTATATATTTATTTTTTCTTCACTTTATAAAAAATTATATTTTATCTTTCAACTTTCAATTATTGTTCCATCCCTAAGTATAAATCTTTATCCCTAACCAATAAGTTTTTAGGGTTGAAGACGACTCTACAAAAAGAAGACAAGAATGGCAAGTGCATGGATGAAGGTGACGATGATAACACTTTCCATATCGACTTCTTTGTAAGATCACTTTCGATTGCCACCAAAATAAGTCTTTTTCGTATTTCTTACAATATATTTATTCGTACGTATACTTTAACAAACTTAATTTTAAAAAGCTCCACTTTATAAAAACAAAAGTAATAAGAATAATTAATAAAATTTTAAGTTAGATTAGTCATTGACGGTTTGGTGTAAAACTCTCATCTGAGAAGTTTTTGATTCAAGCTTTCTCAAATGTAATGATTTCATAATTTTTATAACAAAACGTCGTTTTAACTTGTTATAGATATAAAAAAATATCGTTTTTTAATTAATAGTTCATTACAATTTTAGCGGTTCACTGTTTTGACTAAAGTAAAAATAAAATTCAACCATATAAGTTGAAAAAAATAAAATCATCTAATATAATAACATTATTTTATAATTTAAAGATATTTTTAAATAAAAATTAGAATTTAATGATATTTTATATAATTTATCGTTTAAAATTTTAAACATTTTAGGATAAGAAAATTCTAAGATTATATAATTCGTTGTTGGCCTTAAACATCCATTTTTAAACGTCACCAATAAATAATAGTGATTTTTGTCGCCATTTCCTCTACCAAAATGGATAAAACAATCCTTAAATCATTAAAAAAAGAGTACAATAGTCCCTCATTAAGATTTTCATCTATTTTCTCATTAAGTGATGGAATTAAAATTATAAAAATATAATACAATACTTTTTATTGCTCAACATTTATAATTTTATCAATTTAATTCTCAATCATTAAAATACATAAAATCTAAAAAAATATATTTTTAACGTTTATAAAGAAAATTATCAAAATCATAATTAAATATTGTTCAATGTAGTAATTTCTTAAATTTTCTCAATAAGAGTTTAATGATTTTTTTATAAACGTTAAAAATATATTTTTTAGATTCTATGTATTTTAATGATTGAGGATTATATCGAAAACTCGACTCGAATCGAAAAAATTCAAATAAAGTTTGAGTTTTAAAATATGACTCATCAACTTGAATAACTCAATTTTTTTTGACTCAACTCGACTCGATCTAATACTCACCCATACTTTCAACTTTATTTATCCCATCAATGTGGGATAGGTTTCACTTCCTTGTTCAATTCACAACTACCTTATTTTGAGCATTAATTTCTCATTCATCACTTAATATTTTGAAAATTTCTATAAAAATTAAAATTTCATAAACTAAGTAAGATAAAAGAAATTAAAGGATAAATTAACATTTTTCAAAATTTTGAATTAATTTTGGAAACACTCCCTTTGATAAAATGGATTAATGTTGAATCGATTTATTTATATTTAAAAAAATAATTTTGTTTATTTTATACATCGATAATTGTAATATAATTATCGATGTATAAAAATAAATAATGTAATATTCTAATTCTAATTTTAATTTATTTTTATTTTTAATTTTTAATTAGAGGGATGGAAATCAGCAAAATATGGGTAGGGTTTGTTTCTCCTATGGATCAAACTTAGCCTAGCCCAACAATAATTGATCCAAGAGGCCTAAGGGTTTTTTTTTCGAGTTAATTTACCGTATGTTATCAAATTATGACTCTTATTCTAATTTAATTTTTAAACTTATAAATGCTTCAATTTCATCTTCGAACTAAACTGAAAATTTGGTGGTTTCTTACCCGATTTAATCAAAATTGTGTAGCAAAATAATCTACCAGATATTTTGATTCGTTCACCACTCTTTTTTCATCCCGTAAAATGTCTTGTTTTGTTAGAGACATAATTTCATGAAGGTTTCTGGGTTTGATGGTACGATAATCTCCATGAAAATATTTGCTTTTCTTTGTACCTTTATACGGGATTTTTTGTCGACCAATTCTTTTTCTTTCTCTTTTTAATGCATTATATTTGTAATATCTTTAATCGTGTTTAATAAAATTTAGATATCATTGTTAAAAAAATCATTCTAAATAAAAATTGATCAAAATAAATTCAAAAAAGAAAAAAAATCATCTAAATTAATATTATTATGCTAATTTAAATCCCTAATTAAACCCCCTAACTTCCCAATCCCATCCTAGATATCCATGAAGGTAATAAGGCAATTTTGTGTGTGGTTGGTGATGGAATAGACACAAGTCTCAATTGGTGGTATATTGTCCTATCAATTACAAAATGTTGTCCAAATTACAAGCATTACTTTAAAACATGCCCCAACAAACATCAAACCATATGATTAGGATGTCCAAATCAATTTTAGAAATAATGAAAGTAACTACCATGGATTGATTTTAATTTCCTTTCCAAATATTTTTCATGATTTGAATATTACCAATCATTTCCTACACAATCAATTCGAAAACCTTTCGTGTATGTATAACCCATAGCTTGTTAGAATCGGATTGAATTGATCTGTTAAAGCAAAATTCAATAGTTAAAACCTAAGATCAAAAGATCGACGGTTCAATTGATTTTAATAGTTATTGTTGAATTTAATAATTTAACTAATTAAATCGAAAATCGATGATATGATCGGTTTAACCACCCATATAATATTCCAAACATTGATGAAATTTCTCCATCTTTTGTTTGGAAGCATTGAGTAAGATTAGGAGGATTGGGACATTTTGCCTAAATCCCTCCTAACAACCTTATAAATGATTATAATTTGATATTGATTATCTAACTAACTTGGCTAAAAATGTATAGTTTTTTTTTCTTCCAATTTAGGGTTTTTTTAAAACAAAAGTTTAATTTTTTATAATATTTAATAACTTGGATTATAAGGGATTTTTAATTTTTGGGTTAAATTTGGGTCACCTAAATATCAATGGGAAGCATTACTCTTTTGCTTGAAATTCAAGAATATTTAGTGTGACGTACAAAGTTGTTCAAATTTAAATCATTTAAAATTTTATTATTTATCAAAGATTTGAGGAACTAATTCGGAAAACCTGCATTGCAGGCTTAATTTTAAAGGGTGAATCTTTGAATCTGAATTTTCAGCATACGCAACATCTCAAACCCAAGACCTACTTAAACCCAAGACCTACTTAAGCGTAACCAAGAGACTTATCACTTAGACCAACCCCTATCGATAAAAGTTTTGACTTTTTACTACCAAATGAAATTCAAAATTTCCCATTATGAAAAAAATAAACAGAAAATAAGAGTACAATAATTAAATAACCTTTTTAAGTACCTACTAATTACTAAACCCTACAACTTTCCTACCCTCATTTCTAGCCCTATACAAAAATTAAAACAATGAAGAAAGAGATGAAAATAACAATAAGAAAGTAAACACTTGAAAAAAAATCAAAGAGATGGGAATGAGGGAAACAATGAGAAGATATTAACCCTAAATATTAGGGTTTCAAAACTCTCCAAACCCTAAACCATCCCTTTGTATGTAATCTAATGTCGGGTCGTTTTTATTTGGAATCATTTCCGGTGAATTAGTGGTTTCGTCGGTGGTGCCGATTTTGGTCCTCATCTCTAGCACTTTCTTATGAGAATTCGAGTGAACCGACGGGATAAACGTCGGACTTGCTGCGGGACGATACTCTGGGAAAAGCCTTCCGGACTTGAATCGGACACCGCATGCGTTACAAAGGGTTTTCGGTCCCATAGGCCCCGCCCTCCATTGAGGTGTCTTTGTGATCTCGCAATGCATGCATTTCCTAACTGCTTGTTCCGATTGATTCTGAGCGACGATGTTAACGGTAGGTGGTGTAGGGAGTGTCAACTTGATCTTCTTTTTCTTTTGCTCTGAATTAACTTGACGAGGTAATTTGATCACAAGACGTGACTCGGCATAGTTCTCGGAGTCGGATGCCACCCTAGGGACATGTGACGATTGAGGAACGTTGGTGCCGATTAATTGAATCGACGGACGAGGGTTGAAGGTGGCCGGACGAGGACGTTTACTACGCGCACGCCCACACTTCCCGGAACCGGCAACCGACTTCTCCCCGTAGCAAGAACTACTACTTTCGAGTACCGAAACCGGACTGGAAGTCTGGAATTGATGGTGATCATGATCGGATGAACCCTTATTGCTTGAATCAGGCTCTTGTTTCATAATTGTCAAGCTTGGTCCACAATTTGAATCATCAACAAAGTTTGATAGCCACTCCAATTGGACAATGTCTTCATACTGCAAAATCAAAAAATTACCCAAAAATCAACCAAAAATATATCTATAAATTATTAAAAAATATATTAAATATTTTAAAAAAAGTGGGTATTTATCAAAATATCAATTAAGTGGACCCAACACAACATTAGATTATGTTTTTTCCCTACAAAATCATGTGACAAATCATGTGACTTCCATGACTGAACCCATAATTATGCCTTTTAATAATGCAAAAACTCTTGGTTGTATTCCACTTTTCCACCCACAGCCGACAATCATTTAAAAAGGCTAAATTCTTGTTTTAGTCCCTCTAATATGATAATATTTGAAATTATGTCAGCAACAAGGGGTTGAAACTTGAAAGTGTATTCTTTAGGAAAATATCTAGTAGTTGGACTGGTTAATATAGTATGGGGACCAAAACTGAAATTTGACCCTTAAATCGAATTTCCACTCCCCCAAATAAAATAGCACAAAAATGAGTATTTATGACGTCGTCGTCGTGGGGACAAAAGGAGTTTCAGACACTAACCGGAACAGAGAGGTCGGCGGAGAGGTCGGAAGCACTGTTGTTGGAGAAAACTGAGTCAGAACCCGGGAATGACTCGGACTGAGTTGTCCAAATGCTTTCCCAAGCGGTGGCGTTGACGGCGGAGTCAGAAGCGGATAAGACGGCGTCGACATCGTCGTTAGGGAAGTCGAGGAGGTCGTCTATATGGTCGAAGAAACTGCCGCAGTCTACCTCGTCAATGAAATCCGTCTGTCCAATCATTTTTTCTTTATATTAAAAAAATCCTGAAAAAAAAAATAAAATTATTAATCTTAATTATATTAATTTTGCATATGAATATCTCTAATTTGTATATTTTTGAAAATTCAAAATTGGGTCATTTCTTAATTGAAATTTGGAAGTTTTTGAGATTTTTTTTTTAATTTTCAAATGGAAGGTGGCCCATTGCTAGCTAAATTTTGGTTTTTTCTGAAAAAAAGGTGGGATTATTGATTTTTCAAAATTCATTTCCCAAAGTGGGAAAAAGTTGAAGGATTTGAAGCAAACCTTTGTTGACAAGGAAAACGTTTCTGGGGAAAAAAGATGAAAATTTTCCGGGAAAATGAAGCGAAATTGTTGCAGAAACCTGCAAGGGAAAGTCGACAAAGCTGAAACATATGCATTGAAACTCATCAAATTCCTTTCAATTCCCCTGTTTTCTCAGCTGCCAAACATGATAAAAAGAAACGATTTTGAACACTGCCGACACAACAATTTCCCATGAAACCCCCAAACCAAACCTTTGAAACACACTGAAAATGTTCAAATTTGAACACAAAAAATTTCCAAAATTTCCCACACAATGAAGAAGAACCCAATGTTGATAATCTCTTTAAAATATCAAAACTTCAAACTTTGAACCCCAAAGTTCATAAATTTTTAAAGAAAATGTTGATAATCAAGCATGTGAGTATGAAAACTGAGATACCTTTGACAAAGAGGGATGGAAAATGGAGAAGAGAGAGATTAGAAACGAGAGGGGAGAAGGTAAGGGGGAGTTATAAGGAGTGTAGGTCAGCACTCAGCATCCTTTCCTTCATTGCTAGCTGTCTTTTACTCTGATTTATCTCTTAAGATTTCTCTTTCCTTCTCTAGTTTTCCCAAAAATAATATACAAAGTTTTGAAATACCTTATATTATTATTAGATATAATAAATTAAGAATAGAATTGAATTATATAATGTAAATTTTTAATTTTATATGTATTTTGGATCGTTAGATAATTAAAACGAATGATTCAGATTAATATTTAATTTTTTAAAGATTATTACTCGAAAAAATAAAAAAATATTAATCTGAGCCATCTATTTCGATAATGTTATAAAAAATGTGTAAAGTTTAGGAGAAATTATATCGTACGTCATTTTCATCATGTCATCCAGAGGACCAACCAATCAAATCTTGGTAAAAATAGATGAGATGGAAAAATTAATGAAGTGGATGCATTTAATTGGTTGATCTTATGGATAACGTGTTAGAAATGACTCATGATATAATTTCTTAAAACTTAAAAAAATTTATATTATATAACTTGATCTTATCTAAATAAGTTATATTAGTTTATTTAATTAATAAATTATATTAATTAAGTATATAAAAATATTTATATAATTAGTGTAAAGTAATTGTTGTTTGATCATTTGAAAAATATGTCGAATTATAAAATTACATAATAGTAATTATAAATTTATTTTTTATGCCGGCAAGTCAACTATCAGGTCATTTTAAATTATTTAACGTCAATTAACCGATATTTCCGGTTAATAAAAAATTATTATAATTCAAAATAAAATATTAATAATATTGTTGATATTACATTAAAAATAAAACAATCATTCTATCAAACGTCCTGGATAACTGTGAGTAGAGAAATTATATCATAAACTCTTTTCACTACGTTATCTGTGATTTCAACCAATCAGATTTATCTATTTTATTTTTAAGGTGAATCATCATTTTTTTACATATAATTAACGAGTACATAATTATTAGATAATTACTTAAACATAAACAGATTTAATTATTTTATAAAAACGTGATGAACGCACCTGATTGATTATATCACGCGATATAATCTCTCCTGTGGGTGGGTTTTGTTCTTAACTTTAATTTAGCATTCCCGTGTAGATTAGATAACTAACGCGGTTTTTATATATGGCAAAAAATTTAAATAATAAAAATAAAATAATTGGATATTTCTTTCCAAATATTCTCACTAAAATAATTAATTTCAAAATTATTTATTATATTTTACTTAAAATAATATTTATCGTTTAAGGTTTACGATTATATTTATAGTTTAAAGTGTAAGATTATACTATTTAAGGTTTAAAATTTATGGTTCGAAATTTAAGATTTAAGATTTAAAATTTAAAATTAAAATAGATAATATTTTTTTAATAATTCATTCATATGCAATATCTCGAATCTAAAACCCGCTTAAGTGAAACTAAACTATTTACCATTTAAATCGATCCCTATCGGTTTATATTAGAGTTTTTATTGGTATTGCATTAAAGCTAATTATTTATTTTTAATCATAGTAATTTTCAATTTTTTTGTTTTAAAAAAATAACATGAATTTTAATGCATTATGTTGATATGTTTTGTGACACCAATTACAATAAATACAAAATTGATTGAGGAGATGACATATAATTCAATTGAATTAAAATTTGTTTTTTAATATGATTTAATATATAATTTTTATTGAATTGAAATTAATTATTTCATATAGATATGAAATAAAAAAAAAACAATTGAAATAGCCTCGATATCTTTTAAATTTGTAACTACTTAAAATATGTTGTTACGTAGGGGTATACATTATTCGGTTTTAATCGAATTAACTAACCGAACCACAAAAAATTAGTTAATTCGGTCGGTTAATTTTCTGCAAATTTTGTTAACGGCATTTTTTTTTTTTGAAAAATTTGATTAATGGTTAATTAAGTTCGAAATCGATTAATAAACCGAATTAACTGAAGTTCTTAAATATTAAATAATATATATATTTTTATATATTTATTTTTGGTCATTAAACTTTTAAAAATTAAAAAATTGTCATTAAACTTTTTGATATATTATAAAATTGTGATTAAACTTTTATCAATTTAGAATAAAATAAAAATTTAGTGACTAAAAAAATTATTTTACCATAAGTTAGTGACTTATTGTGTAATTTACCCAAAAATTTATAATAAATTTCGTTTAATTCAAAAATCGACTGAATTAACCAAAATAATTTTAGTTCGATTAATTCAGAGCTAATTCGGTTAACGGTTAAAATTTTAAAAATTTTGGTTAATTATGTTATTGTTAATTCTGTTCGACTATCGATCGAATTAACCGAATGTACACCCATATTATTATGTACATTTTGACTCAATTCGCTTGAACACTCATTCTATAAATGGAACCACATGTTCAAAAATGGAAAGGGGAATTACCATCAAATAAAGGATACTAAAGTAGTATTAATTTTAAAACAAATAAATAAAAAAATTGTTTTTTTATTATATATTATGAATAGGTTAAAAATGGACTGCAAAATTTAATAAAAAATGGGTTACTTTAGGCACTATAGAAATGATGAACCTCACTCACTACTCCATACTTCTTTTCACTATCTTTTAACTTTCTTGAGTTACACTCTTTGCACCAAATCCTTGCAAAATACTCACTCTTAGGATCACTTTCTTGTAGAAGACTTCTCTCCTTATTAATATATATCAACGAAATTGGTCTAAGTAGAAAATAATTTAGTATCTTTTTGGTATGTCTCGAGTTCGAGTAATTGTACGTACAAAAATTTCTCGCTGAAAAACTCACCCATCAAAACTAATTGTCCGTCAGGGTTGTCTAAATTAGTCAAGACAACCTTAAAAAACGGGAGGATAAAAAAGAGCAAAATTAATGGTGAAATCCATTTAAATATAGTAGGGGATATAACATTAACGAGTTTTGAACCTAGCCGTTAAGGTGTCAACACAGAATTTTAACCTTTTATTTTTTAAATTGTCGATGAATTTTAAAGTTAAAATAAAAAATTTTGTATGTGTGACATTGTTTTAACTTTATTTACGAAATCAAAACACTCCATTGATGATGATAAAAATTAATATTTTAAAAATGTTTTTATTTTAATTTTGTTATCAATTTGTATTTGAAGGGTGTTTATAGATATTAGCATATTATCAAAACTCAGAAACCTTAATGGATTTTATTGTCTTTAATCAAATGAGACGTTTTACGGGATAAAAAAAAGTAGAAAGCGAATCAAATTATTAGACAAATTATACCACTACATAGTTATAATTATATCGACTAACAAAATCATTAAATGAGTGGGGATCGATCTTTTTTATGACCACCGGCAAAATCAATTAGAAAGCTAGTGTTCTCTATACGAATACCAAACAACCGTTATAGTATGTTGAATTCGTGTCAAACAACAGATGAAATGAACCACAAAAGGTAGAAAAAACATATGCCACAAGAGCAAAGATTTTTATTAAAATCGAAAAAACAAAAACATAAAAGAAAAATGAAAATAATGAACACCGCTAGTCAACAATCAATATTAAGATTGATTGTCGTCACTGGTTAAACGAAAAGAGATAAAAAAAATACTCGACGACTATGTATTTATTTATTTATTTCCAACAAATATCTTGTGGTATATAATTAGTAAAATGTGCGGTAATTTTAATAAAAATATTTTTTTGGTACACAGTTGTGTAAACGAATTATATAAGTCTTCGTATTTAAACAAATTACACAACTATTTACATTTACAATTTAAAAACTAAAATTTAAACTATTAACCCTAAATAGTAAATTCTAATCATAAACGGTACAAACTATGCTTCTAAACAAAATCTCATAAATATTATTTTTAAATAATTGTATTTTTATTATAACATATACTAATAAGAGTTGGGTGCAATGACAAGGCATATTACTTTTTCAAAGAAAGAATTCGAACTCGGACCTTATCGACGTCATTGTTAAGAGGGAGAGTCAAAGTCAGAAATTTCGAGCATATATCATAAAAATAAATAGAATACAATCCATTGGTCCCTAAATAATTGTTGAAATAATCTAATAAATTTTATTTTTAAATAATTATATTTTTATTATTTTTAGAAAATTTACTGTGGTTAAATAAACAATTATGGGATTTAACCTAATTGATTTATGCAATGGTAACATCTATTCTAGGGGACAAAACAATAATTTTTTTCATTTTTATAAGGGGACAAGGGAATATTGTTGGGAAGTCGTTGATTTTGCAATTCTTTTAGGTGAAGAAAGTATTAGACCGTACATAATAATAATAATAATAATAATAATAATAATAATAATAATAAACTAAAATCCCAAATTTTTTTTCTTGTGTCAAAAAATATGGGCAAATGCATCTAAAACCATGGGAAAAGCACATGGCTTTGTGCCCTAAAATGGGTGCCCTTGCATTTATTCTTTGATTAAATAAATTATTTACTAAATTTTAAGTTAATTTTTATAATTTAAAATATATTATTAATAAAAATATAAAATAATATATTTTAAAAATTTAAATAAATTAATTATATATATATTTTTAAAAATTTTAATTAATTAAAATATTTAAATAAAAATAAAATTAAAAATATAACTAAAAGATATTAACATATGACATAATTAGTGGGACAAATAAAGTATATAATATACAAAATCACTTTCCTAAATACCACCAACACATTGGTAGCAAATCACCTTAGACATGGATGGGACACTAAATTTTGACCCACTATTTTGTCCACCTCAATTGGACCGTCTAAACGCATGTTTAAAATAAATTAAAAAATTAATTTAATTTTAGAAGTCTATACATCTAAATATTGTAACTAAATTCAAATCCGCATAAAGGAGAATCAAATTAAATATCAGAATAATGTATTTTTTTAAATTAGCTAATAGTGATTACAGACAGTAGTATCTGTTATAAGATATAATCTCTTTGACATTGATCGCTCAATCACTCAACTAGTATCACTGGTGCTCGAACTCGTGACCTTTAGGAACAACAATCGTTCCTTTAACCATTTGGGCTAGAAGATTCGTGCAGAATAACATATAAACTTGAGGCATAGTTAACATATAAAATTTATACATGATGAGATTCAATTATAAGTACCTAAACGATACAATGTTCAATCTTACCAGTACAGTTATCGTCCTATTGACTCTTATCATATTATCTTATCGAATTATTTTTTATATTACGTTCGTATCGTATAATTATATTATAAAATAGATCTAAATATATGCTTTTGTTTAAGATGAAATAATTTAAGAGAATTGATTGAGGGTTTACTAAAGAAAACAACAATTGTTTTACAATTAGGAATTAGTTGTCACATACACATGGAGTGGATGAAGGAAAAGACAGGGTAACCTTCCTATATTATGACCAATATGTCCTCCCGTAACCATGTTCCATGATAGTCGAGGCATGGGCAAACGGGTAAATTTGAGCCAACAACGATGTGGCGGTGGCCGGCGGAATGAACGGGGTATTCGTGGTGGTGCGGTCATGTGCATCGTGCGTGCATGCAAGTCAAAGTTAAAATAAACAGTCCACGTTTTGATTGTGGGACCCGTTTTGCACGTTGTTTCTCTTCTTATTGTTTGCCAACGTGGCAGGACTGAGACCCACGGTTGTCGGGTGGAACCCGGGCCGAAACAGGGAATCAAAGAATTAAATAATAGTGATTAATTAATCGTGATTAATCAAAAGATCTATTTATTAATCTTTATTAATCGTAATTAATTAAAAAATCTATTTATAATTTCTCGTAGATAAGAGATCCAATAAAAAATTAAATAATAATTAGAGGATCATTTATATAATTTATCCTTATTTTTTATACCTTTTTAAGATGTTTGATGTTTCCTTAGATCATGTGTTTTGTGGGGCCACTTTGCAGCATCAGCCGATGACAGACAAGTTGTGATTTGAGGAATATTATTTGGACAACCTTATTCACCACGTTATATATAATCGAAGTAATTAAAATCGTTTATTTTAATTTTTTAAGGTGAATTATTATTATTTTTTATATATAATTAATGGGGTTTAGTTATTTAAAGATGAACGGTTTTGATTGTTTGGACCATGAATAACGTGATAAACAGGGTTTACCTAATAATCTCTCGGTTTATATGAGATCGATTTTAAGAAAAAAATTATTAGGTGAACCCAATTTACCACGTCATCTGTGGTTCCAATTAATCAAGACCGTTCATCTTAATTTTTTTCAAAGTGAATCATCACCTTTTTTCTACATGTAATTAGTGGGTGAGTAGTTATTAAGTAGTTATTTAAAGATGAACGGTTTTGATTGTTTAGACCATAGATGATGCGGTGAATAAGATTCACCTATTCTAAGTTATTTAAATTTTTATTATTAAAATTATTTAAATTGTTTAAGATTTAGATTCAGACAAATATTTTTTTATTAGATAAAATTTAATCGATTAAAAAAAACTAATTAATTTTTTATTTTGACAATTCTTGAGATTAGATTTTGAAACATCAAATAAAACACAATCATACTGTTGAAACATCTTGCATCAAACTTTGGATTTAAACTTAAATCCTCAATTAAAAAAAGATTAAGTTATGAGAGCAGTTGAGAAGTAGATGTTTGTTAGTTAATTTAAAGTGGAAAAACATGAAGGTTTAAGCGTGGGAACAGCTGTTTTAGTTTTTGAAAGAAGATTATGTAAGTTTTATTAAAAAAAAGAAAAAAAAATTAAAAATATAATGAGATTTTATATTCAAGTAAATAAATTTGATTCGTATAAAAATTAATGTTTTTATATTATAAACACGACTCGACCTATTAAACATAAAAACACTAAGTCAAAGGTCAAAATAAAATGAATATAAACATCATTAAAATTTAACGATGAAAGGTAAAAGCAACAACAAGCAACATTATGAAAAAAATTGTATATTACAATAATAAGGCACGTTGACAACAAGATCGTTATCACAACTCAATCAAGAATAAGAATAATAACTATGAGATCGTATTTAAATCCAGTTCGAGTGTCTAAAATAGGGAGATAAACAGGATAATCAAAAGAATGCCATATTGATCATTCGTAGTTAGGGGTGTTCAAAAATATCCGATCAGGTCGATTCGATCCGATCATCCATTAACCAATCTGAAAATTTGGATATTCGATCCGGTTTTTATTTTTGGATCGGATATGCGATCCGATTTTAAGTTTTTTGGA
Organism: Abelmoschus esculentus; assembly: GCA_035048815.1. Lineage (NCBI taxonomy): Eukaryota > Viridiplantae > Streptophyta > Magnoliopsida > Malvales > Malvaceae > Abelmoschus > Abelmoschus esculentus. The sequence continues at coordinate 1,980,006 of JAUCBN010000021.1, forward strand.
TCGAATACGGATTGTAATATTTCAAGTTTCGGATTATCCGAAAATTCATATTTTTTGTTAAGATTAATCATATTATATTTAACAATTTAGTACTTGTTATATTAAAAAGTTTTTAAAAATGAAACTTTCATAAATGTGAATCTTGTTGTATTTAGTAATTTATTATTTATTATATTTGAAATTTCAAATATTTTATAAATACAACATTCAAATTTAAAAAATTAGTTTAATCAAATTATATTTTCGGATAATTGGGTATCCGAATATCCGATATATGAATATGCAGATATTCGTTTTTCCGGATCGGATACGAATCACTATATTATTGATCCGAAAACCCGAATATCCGAAAAAAATCAAATCTGATATGATTCAATATCCGATAATAAACACCCTAATCGTAATGACGTTAAATCCAATCTTGATAAAAAATCAAGTAAAAAAGAAATAGCTAAGTGACCAGTTAAGAGAAGAAAACATGTCAAAACATTAAAAAAAATATGTATCAAAAGATAAAGAAAATTGTATCATAAAGATAAAATTATTAAATAAATAAATAAATAAAATAAGGTGACTGATGATCGACAACCGATACTAAAATCAATACCAACACGGATCATTAAAAAAACAGCTGTTTTAATGTTTTGATTAAACCAAACACAATGTTATACATAATAAGACTGGCATTCCTAACAACTGGCAAAGGTAAAATAAACATACATGCATGTATGTAGGCATACACGATTGATTATTTATTCATTATTCCATTAGTATTTTTCTACATGTTTTCATGTGCTTGCATATGTTAATCATATCATAAAATTATTATAAAAGTTTTAATTGATATATAAATATTGGTATATATTATGTAATAATATAATACGGTCTAAACGATAATTTAAAGATGAAATTAAAATAATTAAAAATTTGAGAATTAATTTAAAATAATAATTGTAGTTTAGGGTTTGAAACATTTAAAATTTAAGGACGAATTTATAATGAAAGTTATAATGTAACCATCAGGTCCGACTGTGAGGGGGAGTACTCCAGGCGGTCGCTCAGAGCCTCCGATCAACTTAGGCTTCTAAATTTAATTATTTATATTATTAATTTTTTATTTTTATAATTAATTAAATAAATAAATTTTAAATATTACACCAATACCTCAAACTTTAATATTAAATCATAATTTTAAACTCTAAATCTATTTCGGAACCTCCGGACCCACCACAGTGCCATACACCACAAAATATTAAAAAAAAACTCGATTCACCGGGAATCAATCTGGCGTGTCGGTGCCGACACTTTCCAGAACACCGACAGTGTTACCGGGTGTATCAGGTGACAGTAGGTGGTACCCGGTAGCCGGCAATTCCTGCAGGGGAATTCGAAGGGCATTGACTCATCTCATAAGAAGGCCGTGATAGGGTAGTTTCCGTTTGTTTCGAACGAAAAATTATATCATAGGTAAGTCCTATTATATTATTTAAGAGTGTTTAAAAATATTTCATCCGGTCAATCAAATCTGATTATTCATTGATGAAATCTAAAAATTAAGATATTAGATCTAATTTTTATTTTTAGACTGGATATCTGATCCGATTTTAAGTTTTTCGGATACAATTATAATATTTTAAGTTTCGGATTATCCAAAAATCTAAAAATTCAAATTTTTATTAATATTAATCTTGTTATACTCAACAATTTAGTATTTGTTATATTCAAAAATTTAAAAATTTGAAACTTTTGTAAATGTGAATATTGTTGTATTTAATAATTTGTTGTTTATTATATTCAAAATTCTAATTTTTCATAAATACAACCTTAAAATTTAAAAAATTAGTTTAATCAAATTATATTTTAGAATAATCGGATATCTGATTATCCGATCTAATTATGAAGATATCCATTTTTTGGATCGGATACGGATCATTATATCATCGATCCGAAAACTCGAACATTCAAAAAAATTGAATCCGATCCGATCTGATATCCGACAATGAACACCCCTAATGTTATTTATAAGACCAACCATTAAAAATTATCTATCTCGTTATTTTTTATATCATATTTTCTCAAGTGAATTATCACTCAGAAAAAGTTTTTTAAAATGAATTAACAGTAAATGTAAGTGAAGATTTACTTAGAAAAATATGACATGAAAAATAATAAGATAAGTAATTTCTAGTGATTAATCTCATGGACACGTGATAAAACTTATCGATAATATAATTTTTTATTTCAAATAGTTGACATTTGAAAAATAGTTTTTTGTTTAATAGGGAAATAAATGTTTAAATTATATATATTTATTTTATAGTGTTTAAATTATTTTTATCTTAAAATAAATGTTTTAAGTTTTATTTCTGATAATTTAAGATGCGTACCGTTAATCATCATTATTTTTTTAATTTTATATTTTTTTAATTTTTTTTATCGTTGAACAACCCTAAATTCTAAACTAAAATTTATTTCTCGAAATTATTATCATCGTCGTCGTCGATATCCTTACTGGATCTCACCACTACCGCTTTCGAATACCGCAGCTCATTTCTCCATTCCACCTATCTCAAAAGTTGACTATAGACGTGCATGTTGGTTTCCTCACCGAAATAATCTAAAATCGTGAAAAGAAAATTTTGGTTAACCGAATTAATCGAACGAATTAATTTTTTTTGATTAATCAGTAGGTTAATTTTAGATTGAATCGATTAACAGTTTATGATTTTTTAAAACTTCAGTTATCGATTAATTCGGTTTAAAATCAGTTAATTAACCCAATTAACCAAACTTTTTATATATTATATATTTTTTATATATTTATTTTTGGTTATTAAACTTTTAAAAATTATAAAATAGTCATTAAACTTTATAAAATTAGCATAAAATAATAATTAAATTTATTAAATTAAAAAAATAATTATTAAAATTTTTAATATTTATCAATAATTTATAACGTACGATGAATCAATGTAATAATTCGATAAGTCTAATTTTTTTATAAATTTTGAAAGTTCAGTGCCTAAAAAACTATTTTAACATAGTTTAGTGACCATTTGTTTAGTTTATCTAAAAAAATTTAAGTTCAGTTAACTGAATTAACCGATCCAATTAACCAAACTTTTTTCGGTTAGATTAAAAATTTCCAAACATACGGTGGAGATAGTTGTGGCCTGTGGGCACCAATGAGACACACGATGGTGATAATTTAGCGATTTTAGATTTTAAGTTAATAATTTGAGATTATTTTATACAAGTTTTAAACTATCATTTAAAAAATAATAAAAAATACGTTAAGTAGTGACAAAAATAGTTAAACCTATTTTAAGCTAAAAATAGTTTAAGTAAAAAAAAAAACATATATAGTTTGGAAACATATTTTGTTATTAAACCTATTTTTTTAAATCTTAAATCCATCACAAAACCTTTCATATTTCAAAATTTAAAATCTAGTCCTCATTTTTTATTTTTCTTATATTTGAGTCATTCTATCAAATTTGATTTCACCCTTAGAGACTGTAAACATAGATGATTAAAAAGTTGTTTTGTTCAATTAATGACATTATTTTTCTTAAAAGATTAAGGACTAAATTGATAAAAAAAAGTAAACATAAAGGACTAAAAAATATTTTATCTTCTCGTTATTTCGAATTTAAAAATAATTAGTGAAAATATGGTGCATGAGCGTTGAGAAGTGTGGTGCATTTAGGTTTACAATATTTTATACAAAAGTGGTATTAAAGTGAATTGGAGTCTTAATCGAGCGAGTCGATCGTAAGTTAAGTAGTGTTTGATTCGTTCTCGTTAATAAATTTTATCTTTCAATTTAACTCGTTGCTCGTTAAGTTCGTTAAAATTGCATTCAATCAAGCTCGTTAAAAAAAAATTGTTGTTCAACTCAACTCGTTACTCGTTAAACTCATTAAAAAATTTACCTTATTTTTGAACTAAAAATAAAATTTAATAATATTATACGAGGCTTAATATTAATACAAATTTATAAAAAATATTAAAGAGTGTATAAAACACTTTCAAAATCTAAATTCTAAAATAACAATTCATAAATTAATAATTATTATTTAGATTTATTTTTTGAATGAAATAATTAAAATTACTAAAAATATTTTTAAAATTTAACGATCTGCTTGTGAACTTATCGACTCGAGTTAGACTTTACTTAACTCAACTCGTTAAGGTCTCTAGTTGAAACAACTTGAATCAGGCATTAATTTATTGAATTTTAACTGAGTCAAATTCGAATAACTCACGAGCTGCTCAACTTGTTAAACACCCCTAAAAGAACCGATCTACGATCGGAAAAGATATACCGAGGTGTGTTAGGAGCAATCACATTTATGAAATTTTAAATTCGAATATATTTTAGATTTGTATATTTTACATAGATGGTCTAGTTTTGTATCTTTAAAAATATTAAATTTCCATATAATTAGACTAAATATAAAAGTTTATACCTCTAACACAGAATCATGTATTATCTTTATCGATCAGGGAATAATATGAGAAAAAATTATGGATTTTGAGTTTAATAATTTAAAAAAAATTATAATTAACATTTTTAAATATTTTTAAAAATTTTAATTCAATCCTCAAATTTTTAAAAATTCATTTTACATTTGTAGAATATTAATACTTACCATTAATTTTGTGTAGTATAATTAAATTTAGGTTATTGAAAAGAAAAAGAAAAATTAATTAATTTAGGTATAAAGATAATTTTAGCCCTTAATGTTTATAATTTTTTATCATTTTGGTCCTCATTCTTTTTTTGCGATAAATTTAACCCTTAACTTATGTCTTTTTGATAAATAACTTTCTTTTTAACTAACATAATGATTAGATCGTTAAAAATTTAATGATATTGACATGTCATATATATGTAATAATATATTTTAAATAATATGACATCTAACCTCATTATATATATATAACATGTCAGTATTGTTAAATTTTTTACGATAATGACAAATATATACATGTAAAATATAATTTCATTTTAACATAAAATATAAAACAATTAAAATTTAAATAAAATATTAAAAATTAATTAAATCTAAAAAAAAAAGCTACTAAGTATTCTCAAATCTTAAATATCATTCTACATGTACATATGATATATCATTACCGTTAATTTTAACTATTTAATTATTATTTTAGTTAAAAAATGAGATATTTGTCAAAAAGATATAGGTTAAGGGCTATATTCATCTTAAAAAAAAGATGAGGGCCAAAATGATAAAAATTAGAAAAAATTAAGGGTTAAAATTATCTTTATACCATTAATTTATTACTTTCAAATTTGTAAACAATTCTGTAGCTCCCGTGACATGCTGTGACGTAGAGAGAAATAGACAGCTATTTGCGATGGTGCGACGTGGAGGCATGTGTTTTAATCACGACGTTGACGTTGTCATTCATGTTAAAAATGGTGACACCACCGTTACTCTCACCCGAGAACACGAAAACTATGCATATTCTTACATGTGAAAATTTGAGCTAAAATTGTTACATTAAGACAAAACATGAAAAATGTACATTTTGAAAATAATAAATTTATATTTCATAATTAAATATTAATAAATTTATATGTTATAATAAAAATAACAATAAAATAATCCATGACATAACAATTGTTGAGTAATCACAAAAGAAGATGAACAAAAGTTTATATTGATCAAAGAAAAGATAATCGTTCAGCTTTACATCTGCTCTGTATTTATACACAACAATAATCCTAAAACTGATTAACAAGAACAAATACAGGTTGGCTAAAACAGTTACAAACTAACTAAATGCTGAGCTCAGCTTTTAGCTAAGATCAAATAAGCTATGATCAAATAAGGAAGGTTGCACAGTAGATTACATTCAATGTGCTCCCTATTCTTTCTTTTTTTTCACTTCTGAAAATTCAACAACCCCCAACTTTCGACGAAACATACTGAAATTCTAGACAAAATTTTAGTCATCCCATCTGCAACTTGATGCTCGGAGGAAACAAAATTTACTTTTAATTTTTCAGCTGCCAGCTTCTCTCTTACAAAATGCACATCAAGCTCTACATGCTTAATTTTTGAGTGATATACTAAATTTTCACTCATTTCAATTGCGCTCGAATTATCGCTCCACACCACAGGGACACCAACAACCCTAATGTTCATACCCTTGAGTAATACATCCAACCATGTTACATCTGAAGCAACATCAATAAGACTCCTATATTCGGCCTCGGTCGTGGACCTTGACACTGTTTTTTGTTTCTTGGAACCCCACATGATCAAGTTTCTTCTCAAATATATACAGTTGCCGGAGATGGATCGACGATCATTCATATTTCCACCCTAATCAGCATCTGCAAACGCTATTAGTTGTATAGGAACTGTTGAGCTTGTAAACCACAAGCCATAATCAATTGTATCATTTAAATAACTCAAAATCTATTGACAACCGAAAGATGTTGCTCTCATGGAGAGTGCTTGAATTGAGCCAATTTGTTAACACTGTATGTGATGTCAGGTCGTGTGTGACACACATACAACCAGGAACCAACCATATTTTGATATTTTTTAGCATCAATGAGGGGACTGCTAGCATCCTTAGTAAATTTGAGGGTTGACACCATAGGAGTAGGAGCCGAGGTGGCATTACTCATACCTATTTCTATGAGAAGCTCCATCACAATTTTTTTTTACTCAAAAATAATGAATCATTCACCTTTTGCACATTAATGCCCAAAAAATAGTTCAGCTTCCCAAGATCTTTGAGAGAGAATTCCTTATCTAGAATCTTAATCACTTCCTCCACAACTTCACACGAATTTTCAGTGACTATGATATCATCCACATATACTATCATGTATGTGACATGCTTATCTTGTTTTCTAATGAAAAAGGAGGTGTCAGCCTGAGAACTCTTAAAACCTAGACTAATGAGGTAGGTTTTCAACTTCGAATACCAATTATGAGGAGTTTGCCGCAAGCCATACAAAGCTTTCTAGAGCTTGTAAACCAACAAGGACCCATCTGCTGCCTTTTCTTTAAACCCTTGTGGTTGATCCATATAGACATTCTCAATCAGGTCCTCATTTAGAAACGCATTATTAATATCGACCTGCCTCAGTACCTAGTGTTGTGCAGTTGCTAAGGTAAGAACCACATTGATCATTGAAGCTTTTACTATCGGACTGAAGGTTTCCTGAAAGTCTTGTCCAGGAATTTACGAGTAACCCTTTACCACAAGTCTTGTCTTGTATCGCTGAATCAAATCATCAGCATTTCTTTTAATCTTTAACAACCATTTACAACCTAGTGTGGAGTACCCCTCAGGAAGTGACACAAGACTTCGAGTATTATTTCGAGCCAATGCATCAAACTCAGCTGTTACAGCCTCAGTCTATTTTGGTGAAAGAAAAATTTCTTGGACAGTAATCGACTCATGATCACTAGGCAGATGTTGAGCTATATATGTCTTAGGTTTGAATATATCACACTTGCTTCTAGTTATCATGTGATATCTGATGACTAAAGGTGGTCTCACTGGTACAGTTGGTGCAACCTCAGGTGACACAACAACTGAAGGAACACTGCCCTCACGAGCAGAAAAATCATTATCACAATCCTGGATGAGGGATCCAGTTGCATACCCCTCATTATGAGCAATGTCCTCACGAGCCTGATCATTAGACTGAGTAAAGTTACTATCATCTTGAGTATATTGTCTCTCATTATCACAGGGTCATCATCCTAAAAACATTATGTGGCAACCAAGAGCCACTATTTATACCAACAAGAGTCTCATGGCCCTCATAGGTAGTAGAAGTGATTGATTGAGCAGAACCAATAGCTGAAGCAGTCATAGAAGGTGAAGAGGATGAATCTGAGTGTGATGATATAGGCGATCGACAAACCTTGGCAGCTCCTGAAATCACTGAATGTTTTTTGGCAGAACTTGGATTGTCTATGACATATGATGCATCTTCAGTATGTTATATGAGAAGGGAGAACAATATTCATCAAATATAACATGTCTGAAAATATAAAAATTTTCATCAGGGGCAAGACACTGATATCCTTTGTGAGTGGGACTATAGTCAAGGAAGGTGCATGACTGAGATCGGTAGCTCAATTTATGTGTCTGATAGGGTCGTAGGTGTGGAAACATCTACACTCAAACACTCGCATGAAATTATAATCAGGAGCCTTGCTGTATAATCTTTCAAAAGGATATTGTCTTTGAAAAACTGATGTGGGTAGTCTATTGATAAGATACGTAATTGTGGCTACTGCATATGCCCAAAATCAAAAGGGCGAATCTGCTTGAGCCATTAACATAAGTACTAACTCGATCAAGTGATGATGTTTCCTCTCCACCACACCATTTTGCTTAGAGGTGTGTGGACAAAAAAAATCGATGTTTGATTCATAAATTGGCTAACAAAATCGAGATTGGTCGAAACTCTTCTTCTTAATCTGTTTGAACCTCTTTAACAGTAGAGTTAAACTGATTACGCACCACCTTTTCAAATAGTTGAAAGGCATGCAAGGCTTAATTATGGATTTTAAGAAGATAGGCCCAACAATACTTAATACATGCATCGGCAATGAACATATAGTAACAAAACCCATTAAAAGCAACATGGATAGGTCCTCATAAGTCAAAAAATACAAGATCAAAAGTTTTTTATAAACCAAAGTGGATGCATCAAAAGATAGCTTGTGACTTTTACCCATTCTACCAGCAACACATTCATTTGAGTTTTTTTTTTTTTGAGAAAAACAACTCCCTAGTATTTACAAGCCTTTACAAAAATACTATGAGATGGATGACCTAATCTCATATGCCATACATCATATGAACTACATTTATTTTTTACAATATTAGTTTCTATACTATAGTTGTATCCTTGAGGCTGACCAGGATCATCAAACTGATATAAATCACCTTGTTCAGTTCCTCGTAAAATTACAGTACTAGTCCTTGAATCTCAAACCAAGCAATGATCAGCATGAAATTCAACAAATACACCATTGTTCTTAGCAAGCTTTGAAACAGAGAATAGACTTTTAACTATAGAAGGTACATGAAACACACTATTAAGCTTTAGTGTTCGTGAATTAGTAAGTAGATAAGCATAATCGGTTTTGCTAGTTTGTAAACAAATACCATTGTCTACTACTAGCTTACCCGAGTTATCAAAATTAGCACTGTCTGCCACCTTTGTTGAATTTGGTGTGACATGATGTATGACACCTGAATCAACAACCCATCATTCTTTAGAGGTTAGAGTCGAAACTATCTGTCCGAGATTGTTAACAACACTCGCAAAGCACTCAGGACTTTCTGTAAGTAAAACCATATTCGCTCTGATACCATATTGAGTAACCACAAAAGAAGATAAACAAGAACTTATATTGATCAGCGAAAAGATAATCCTTCAGTTTTACATCTGTTCTTTATTTATACACAATAATAACCCTAAAATTGATTAACAAGAATGAATATAGGTTGGCTAAAACAGTTACAAACTAACTAACTACCGAGCTTAGCTTTCAGCTAAGATCGACTAAGCTATAATCAATTTAAGGAAGGTTGCACAAAAAATTACATTCAACAACGATATTATCAAGTTAACGGACGAGTGATCAAATATGTTCAACTTATAAATTGAGTGATTAAATTGTATATTTTAAAAATTGATTGATCAAAATAAGTTTGTGAGTAAAGTTGAGTGATGATTTATGTCATTTAATGATAAATATTTTTTTAATAAGAAGATAGATAATAGCGAAAAAATCGTTAAATTTAGTAATGATTAAATTATAAACATTTTTTTATGATTATACCAAGAAAAATTTTTGGGTACAAGTTTAAAATATATTATTTTGCATGTGGGATAAAATTTCTCGTTCCGCCCCTGTCACTTGAACCATACTTACTCTCATACCACTATTTTATATAGTTTCGTACAGAAAAAACTAAGTTGAGAAAGTTAATCTCATAATAAACTTTTTAAAATTTGATTTGAATTAATCAATTAATGAGCCAGATATTAATAATTAAATAAAAAATAATAAATACTAAAATGTACATGTTTTTGGAAGATTGAACTTTTGTTACTCCATTTGTGACTTAGTTAAGTTTATTTTCTATGAATATTTCGGATATCTAATATTAATAGAGTTTTAATCATATTAAAACTCTATTTTTTTAAAAGATATAATTTTAAATATTGTTTAGTTTTTTATCTTTAAAATTTAACAACATATTTTAAAATAATTAAATAAAGTATAGGGATGATAACCAAAAATTATGAAGATTCAAATCAACAAGAAATAACCAAAATCTTCGCCTACAGGGTTAAGAACCTGAAGGTTTTGTTATAGAAGCTCAAATGTGGATGAGGACGAATATTATTATATTCGAACTGTGCAGATAATTTAAATGTACACGTATAAATCAATTTAGGGATCCTAAAAATATTCATAGGGATCTCAATATTTTATAATGTTGAATGCATGATCATAAGGGTAATTGACCTATTTTTCAATAAAAATCTAATCTTCTATATCCTGAGTATGACCGACTTTAGTAAATTCAAATCGATAAGGATAATCGTTATAAACATAAATTAATCGTGTTTTATTTAAAAACACATGATGATCGATTATATATATATATATTAAAAAGATATGAATATTTGAATTTGGAATATCATAAAAATTTGAGAGCATATTTCTTAATTAAAAATAGTTTTAGCAGTGAATTTAAAAAAATAATCATAAAAAATTATACAAAACAAATCAGAAAATGAGTCTTATATTTATCTCTATTAATAAAACCATAATAAATAATATTATATTATAATGATTTTCATTATTGATCTCTGGCATAGTCCAATAATAGTGCCCACAATGTTGTACAGTTGTGATTTGATATCAGTCACATGGTTTGTAACACAACTTGTACTTATAAATACATTCGGGTATAAATGAACCAAGCTTAAATAAATACGATTATATTCATGTTCATTTATTTATTTTTAAAGGTGTTTACATTTAGTTTGTGTTCGTTTAAATTTTTAATATTGTGTTTGTATTCGTTTATTTATTTTTGAAAGTGTTCGTATTCATTTGTGATCGTTTAAGTGCCCGCGAAATGTTCGTTTATATATTAAAAATGTTAACTAAATTAATAATAAATAAACAAACAAATAAAACAAAAGCAACAAAGTAAAACTTACATTTCAACTTTAGTTTATATAACATCCTTAACAACAACAAAAATCAGTATTTAGATGCATCCACAAATATTTTTATTCTATAAACTTACATTTCAACTTTAGTTTATAAACGAACATATAAACAAACCGACCACAACTCTATTTGTATTCATTCGTTTATTAAACGAACATAAAATTTTTATTTATATTCATTTATTTAACTTAATAAACGAACGTTTTATAAACAGTTCGTCGAACATTTTATTCACTTATACGCCTATAAATACACCACCACCGCGATAAATCGAATGTTATAATTAAAATAAAAAAGGGATTGTTTATTTGGAAAGAAAATGACTTGACATTTTCCCATCACATTAGACATTGTGAGAAAATGAAATTGGAATATAGGGAGAAAATTAACGTAAAGGGTACATACCCAAAATTTGTTTTCAAGGGTTTCTTAAATTAGTAATATTTAATTTATTAATCGACTAATTTAAATCAGATACTATAAAGGTTCTTTATGAAGCGATTCTTTCAATTCAATTTGTTGAATTTTACAATGTTAAAATTTAAACTCCTAATATTACTTAAGATATCTTATACCTCACTCTACTAAATCAACCGATTGTATAAAAAATAAACTATTCCATGGTATTAAAATAGCTTGTCAGAAAATAAAATAAAATTGGGTATGGGGATGAATTTGGCTATAATTAGAATACGAATATAAGATGAATCGTTGAATTTTGGTATACGAGATGTCGATTCTGTTAGATATATAGGGTGTTTAGAGGTTTTATTTGAGAAAATAAGAGTCTTTAAAGTTTATTTTAAAATTTAGGTCAAAAGCTATGGTGCATGTGGAAAAATACCACCTACAAATGACGATTTGGGGGACGATGCCTCCTGTATGTGACGTTCTTAATTTTTTAAATACTTTTTGTTAAATTTTCTAAGGACAATGACATGCGCACGTGTCGTTCTATCATATATATTATAAAAAATAATTAATAATATAAAATATATTTGAAGATTTTTTATAATCTAAAATTTATTTTAAACTAAATTGACTTATTCCCAAAAAAATTTCAGTCATTATTACCATCATCATTCATATTGATTTTTCATTTCCAAATTGAGCCCATGGATTTTGGAATAATCTTTTCATAGATTATATAGACCCAGCGAATAATTAATATATTGGACTCACTCATATTTTAAATTTCAATTTGGTTGAGTGGCAGGGAAAGATTGAAAAATAAAACTATTTATGGTATGAAATTTGATAAATATATACATTGAACCCAAAGCTTAAATATTTTAATCATTTAAAATTTCAAAATATAAAATAAATTATGATCAAATATTTAAACTCATTAATTTAATTATCATCAATACATAAAGTATATAATATATACCGTAACACCTGCATAATTAAAGAGAAAAAATATAAGAGTAAAAGTATGGTTGTAGGGTATTGAACCCACCACCTTTGGTTTTTAGCCCAAGTGTCCACCCAACTAAGCTACCAAGCTCTTATATCTTAAACTCCCCCTCAATTCTCTTAACCTGTACCTGTTTTGGTTCTAATAAAATAATATTAGATTCGAATTATATCAGATGCTTTATGTTGGAACTCTTTTACATCAAAAAAATACCCGCACCCTTCGAAATAAACCTCTCAACTGCCCATCTCCGGCCACCGCTCAGACTGCCCACCGCCGGTCCGTGTCCTGCACCGCCGCCACCACCGTGTTCGCCGCCGTCCCCTGACCAAAACCCCTCCATCGACGCGCCCATCCACCGCCGCCTCCGCCGTGAATCGAGGCTCGAAGGTTCTTCGAACCTAGGGTATAAATCCCTTCGGTTTCTTGTCGATCAGCCTCCGTTCGACGACTTTTCCAGCGCGTCAACCCCGTCGTCGTGTCCACCGTACCAAGGCGAGCAAAACGCCTCTTCGACCGCCAGCCTCCGACGCCGTTCAAGCCATCATCGGAGTTTCGTTCCGATTTGTTAATCCGGTGAGTTTTGAACCGTTTCAGTGAGTTTGATACTTGTTTTGGCTAAAAATGTGTGTTTGGTGGTATCTGGGGCCTTTTTCCGAGTTCAGAGGATCGTTTCCGACCGTTTTAGGCCGTACGTGGGCTTCACGCACCATCACTGGCGATTCCCGGCCACCGTGGACAGCTGCCCGAGTCAAACCGGTCAACCCGAGTCAAACCGGCCTTGAACCAGTCAAACCAAACCGATCCAACCCGAACCGATCCAACCCGAACCGAACCGGTCAGACCCGATCCGTTGACCAGACCAGACCCGTTAACCCGACCAGACCCGTTGACCCGACCCGTTGACCGACCCGACCCGTTGACCAGTGACGTCAGCGTTGACTGCTGACGTGGCAGCTGACGTCAGCATTGACTTTGCTGACGTCAGCGTTGACTTTGACCAAAAGGTCAAAATTTTCAAAAAACCCTATTTTATGTTTTTCGACGTCCTGAGTCCATCCGTGAAGTCCGTTTTTTGAAATTCAATCCTGAAAGCCTCCAAATTGGACTTTAAAGTCTTGAGTCAAACTTTTCTTCTAAGTTAAGTTAAGTTCAGGGTTTTAATCTAGGTCTAATATCGATACCTGTTTACTTGTAGGATCTCATAGTCCTCCCGATCGAGTACCGACCCAGCCCGGTTCTTCCCGATTCGACTCGACTCGTGATCCGCTCGTGACCCGTATGTATTCTCATCTCTATTGAATAAATCAAGTATTTAGATTCCTGTATTGATATAAAATCTTATCGTGTACCTATAGGGTTCAGTACTGTTGCAGAGCGAGGCTCAGCCGTCCAGTAGACCACCTGTTTGCTTCTACTCTTTTGAGGTGTGTTTCCTTACGTGTTATATGTTGTATATTATTGTTTTCCCGTTTTTACAAACCAAGCATATGCACATGACTATTTTTCGGATTTTACCTAGACATATGTTGAACCTGATCATATTCTGTTTACTGTATGCCTGATATATTTTGTATGACATGTCCTGATTTAGCATTACATGATATCTGATTAATTACTGTTACTGCCATCATTATACCTGCTATTACTGCATGCCTGTCACTTTGGGTTCGGGATGGTGTGTAGTGCCTGTTATTCGGTTCAGCCTTGATCCAGCTGGTAATTTCGTCCTGTTTACGGTTCCTAGATACGGTTAGGGTAATTCTGTCCTGATATCGATTCCCGTGCTACAGCCGGGGTAATTCCGCCTGTTACCTAAGGTGATTCCTTAGGCCGGTACCTTTGCCCCATCGGGCTTAGGTTAATGCCTGTATTAGATATTGTTCTGGGGAACCGTATCCTGGAGATCGGTTGGAGGGTAGTATATCATGCCATGCATATCATGCATTGTCTTATGCTATCATTATATATTCGTTATACCTGTGATTTTTATGCACTGTTGGAACACACTGGGCTCCATAGCTCATACTTGTTTTCTTCCCCTTTTAGATAACCGTAGATAGGTATCCCGAATTTGGCACTCGGAGGATCTACACCTTTCAGATTATCTATTTATGTAATACTTATATTTTTCGGGTTTTCAGTAGGGTGACATGTGCCTTTATTTTGCAACTGATATGCCTATATTTTGTTACTGATTGGTTTTAACTTATCCTGTTTTATTATTGTGACATGGGATGTTTCATGAACAACGTTTTAAGCACACTTTACTTTGAGATTGATGATCTTATATGATCACTTGGATTTATGATCAAAACTATGATTTTGATAGAATTATCATCTTTACAGGATATCTTGATTTTGGTTAAACTTGTATTTGTTTTATGTTTGTTTGGAAAAAAAATGTGACTACTTTAGGTCGGGCTTTTCGCATAGGTCGGTCTAGGGGGTTACATATACATATAAACTAGTATCGGTACATAGAGTATATAATCTTATTTGAACTTGTTGATTATTTTCAGAAGAAAAGATAACGTTGTTATCTTTAAGAAACTCAAGATAAGAACTTGTTTATATGGTATCAGTCCCAACTGTGAGGGAAGCACCTCGAGCTTGGGGTATTTAAAATTATCCGACCTGATTGACCCGACTCGATGATCCGAAATAAAAATACTGGGTGGTTTCTGAAAAAAAATTATCCTACTAGGTCGGGTATCCGACCCGAGAATTATTGGGCTGGGCTTGGCCAAAAATTTTGAATTTTTGGGTACCCGACCGACCCGATTAGTTTTATTATATATATATAGTTTTAAGTTATATTTTTATTTTAGATTTCTTTAATATTTAAAATTAAATTCAAATCTCTAAATTAGTTTTATGTTTGTATTATCTACTTTTAGGTTTTAAAAATTTTAAATATATTTTTATTAATTTATTAATACCGAAAGAAAAAGGAATTAATACTTTTAACATTATTTTAATGATAAAATTTAATAAATATAGATGTATATAAATTCAAATATTTAAAATTAACTTTAAATCACTCGTTTTCATGTTTGGTTTTGTATTATAAATTTTTAAAACTTATATGTTTAATATGTAATTTTTTTAATTTTAAAATAAAAAAATAAAATAAAAATTATAAATTGGGTACTCGTTACCCGATTAGCCGGGTACCCGGGTTTTACGGGTATTAGATAACAAATACCCGATTTAAATGGGCCGGGAAACAAGCCGATTTTTTGTAACCCGAAGAAACCGGATACCCGAAAACTAGGTATCCGGTAATGAACACCCCTACCTCGAGCAGTCACTCAGGGGCCTAATCAGTATAAGGTCTCTAAATTTAATTTTTAAAATATAAATAAATTAATTTAATGGATAAAATTAAGTTTTTAGATAAATACATAAATTTAACAATAAAAATAAAATGGTTGAATATTAAAAATTAATTGTTTAAACAAATGAGATGAATAAAAAACAGTGTTTTTTATGTTCAATACTAAAAAAATAAATTTTAAGCCTTAACCATAAATTTTAACTCTACACCAATACCTTAAACTTTAATATTAAATTATAATTACTCTAAACGTAATTGTTTTTATTATTGGTGCAAAAAAAAAGACACCAAAAAGGGGAACAATTATTTTATTCGTAGTAAAATTATACTTCGTATATAAGAAATCGATTTTAGCTTTTATTTAGGGACTTGAAAATCTCCGAGACGGCTCATTACGGTATATACATGTTTTCTAAAGATTAAGAGTAAAAATCATGTATTATTCTTAACAAATGACATAACCTGAAGGAAACAACTCATAAAATCAAACTGGAAACAATGGGATATCGGCAATCATATATTGGTGAAGAGCTCACCCTAATCATTTCCACAATTACATAGCATATATATGCATATATTTATATATACACCACAAAACATATACAAAACTGACATAAAACTTACGTTATTCGAATTCGAGTATAACCATATGAATGTTAGATATGTGTCCGACATATGTATCTTCCGTTTTTAAGTGTAGAACACGAGTGTCGGACACATGTAATCGGAGTTATACCGGTGAACTCTGGCTTCCATTGCCTTAGAACTTTCAATGTTACCTTGGCTTTGGTTGTGATGACCATGGTGGTCGGATAAGACTAGGTGTTGTTGGACTACTCAGTGACATTGTCTGAGATTGAGTTAGCATCTCAATCATCGATGTCGTTTGATAAGCCTGGACGAGACTCGAACAGTCGGTGGAGTCGCCTCTTGTGGTGGCTCGTTGCCACGAGTGCGAGCTCAGCCCTGAAAGGATATATGCTCGCCCCGATACCTCGTATACATGCCTGCTTGCCATCCTCTCTTCCATTTCCTTGAGCTCCGCATCCAATGCGACACAAAGTCGGTCACGAGACTTGGCGGAAACGGTCTCGGACAATGCCTTTCTACAATTTTCAAGGATGGACACAGCACCTGCGAGATCTCCTAGCTCCGCTGCGGTTCTTGCGTCTGCCATTGCCTCGGCTGCTCGGAACCTATTGCGCTGCCTGTCTACTTCGATTGATATTTCTTCGTGTCCCGCTGTTTCCGGTCTTTGAATCCGAACGACATCGCTCTCCGAGGTCATTGTTTGTTTCGTTACGGGATCCCTATAAACACATTTCACCTGTAGCAATGATGTTTCACATGCAGAGGACTCTGCTGGTACATTAATTGATACTAGGAAATCCCTTTCTTCATCATCGTAGAGATCTCCGACATCGATAAATCCGGTTTTGCAATTGGCTGACAGATTACTATGATAACTTCCGGCTTTAAGTAAGCAAAGGCAGAGATTCGGATTTGTGCACACCACACACACTTGCAACTCTTGTACCACGACGCTTAAAAGACCGCCTATGCATTGTGCAAATGCATCCTGGATCATAGTCTCGGTTTCGATAAAAGAAAACGTCCCTCCCGAGATCTCTGAAATCGAATGCATCGATGAAGCATCATGATCTGAACCAAAACCGAAAGCATGGACCGGAATACGGTTGTCACCACCATGCATAGACAGGGGCACGAGCAACTCATAGTTCGGTCGAGACTCGGTCACACCATATACGGTATAAGTATCCTGCCCATCAGACAAAAGTATAATGCTGGCAACCGGATTCTTTTCGGTTCGATCTTCCATTACCTTAGCACCTTTCTGTAGACCTTCAGCTATGTTGGTACCACCATGTGCCACAAGAGAATTAATGGCTTGAAGTGCTCGCTGCCGCCCTAAGTCGGACATTCGGCGAAGGGGAAAGAGACGGCGAGCAGTTGAAGAGAAGGCAATGACCGAAAGTCTATCATTAGCGCCGAGGTTTTGTATCACGAATCCCATCGCTCGTTTTAGTAACGCAAGCTTGGTACCGGACATGCTTGCGCTAATATCAAGCACCGTGACAAGGTCTACGGGAGAACAAGAGTTTCGAGATTGCCGCAAGCTAGCATAATCTTCATTCGGACCGGAATTTCGAGTAGCAACATTAGTAGCAGCTTTAAGATGAACAAGAACAGAGAAATTATCATAGGTACGGGACCTCGGTGCAGTCGAAACCTCTGGATACGTTTCGATTGTTATCATTGAAACGGATGTGTTGTCGAAGCAATTCTCGCTTCCAGCATTCATAGGTATGTGATCCAAAGATTCGTCGTCGTCAAAAACACCGGGCTCAGGACATTGAAACACCGGTACAACATGCTGCTGATTAATATCCCAATGAGGTCTAGGCAACCGTCGGACCACGGCCATCAAAGCATCATCGTGTGACATACCTACAGTCTCGACCGATGGCCTGCCAAGTCGAGGATCTAAACCGGATATCTGAATCGGAATTTCTTCCCATTTCAATCGACAAACCGGACATATTTGATTGTCGTGCTTTACGTTCGAAGCAATGCAATGGAAGTGGAAAGAATGTGAGCATTCAGCAGTGAATATAGCATGTCCCCCTCCTTGTTCCATTGTCATCAAACATATTGAACATGTTTGCTGAAACAAACATTGTAAAAACTAAATCAAACATATTCGATATTAACATTTGAATTCGAATAACATTAAAAACATATCTGTAATAGACATATATTTATATTCGATACTCACAATCGAATTCAATATTCTTCTTACTTCTTAGCACTTTTTACTATGCAATAAAAAGTGTTAAATTTATCAAGGGTTTAAATATTAATTTTAAATTTAGTTATCATACTTTACATTGAATGTTTATATTATTTTTTATTTGAAAAATATAGGTCCTCCACTAACTTATGGTCATTTTTCTGATAATTGTTTAAGTGGAATTCAATGAAAAAAATAAAGGGTAAATTGAAACAGAGGTCACTCAATTATAGGTAAAATCATATTTGAGTCACTTAATTATTAAAAGTTATATTTAGATCATTCAATTATGAGTAAGGTTACATTTGGATCATAAATTATTAAAAGTTACATTTAGGTCACTCAATTATGAGTAAGGTTATATTTGGGTCACCCTTCATATTTAAAAAAATACTTCATAATCATTTTTCTTCTAAATCACTTATATACCGCCGTTGACACTAAAGTAATTCATCTACAATCATTAATTAATCTCATACACAAATTAATATATTTTTTACATATAAAGAATGACCCAAATGTAACCTTACACATAATTGAGTGACCAAAGTGTAACATTTAATAATTGGGTGACCCAAATATAATCTTTCTCATAATTGAATGACTTAAATATATAATTAAGTGACCCAAATATAACTTTATCTATAATTAAGTGATATTTGTTGTAATTTATCAAAAATAAAATGATTTTTTTTTCAAATCTTCTTTGTTCATATCCTTTATTAATTTGGGTTTTAATATTTAAGGACATAAAAATATTTAGAAAATTCTAAAAATAAAGTATAAGACTCAATGTATGAGGACCACATAGGCAACTAATGAAAAATTGGACAGCTATTAATTAAAAAATCAGAAATATTAAATTAAAACAATATAAATATTTAATATCATAAAATTAAAATAAAAAAATAAAATTTAAATTTAAAAATAATACAAAAAATTTGATTATTCGAATATCCAATTAATTTGAACCAATAAAAAATAACCTAAAAGAAACTTTTTCATTTAACCCAAAAACCAAAGGGAAAATCCAAAGCTCAACCACTTTGGTCAATAAACTAATCAATAAATGCTAAAATAAGAGTAATATGATTAGACAACAATACAACCTTAATAATTGAGTAAATTTATGCCATATTAAAATATTATTTTTATTAAAAGCCCATTAAATATATATTTTAAAAATATTATTTTTATTAAAAACCCATTAAATATATATTTTAAAAAATATTACGACGTGTAATCGATAGGATTATTATTGGATATATAGACAGTGAAAATTTTGATTTTCAGAAGTATTTTATTCTTAGGGTTTAAGGTTTCAGTTTAGGATTTAGAGTTAAAAGATTTAGTGTATGAGTTTAGAATTTATAGTTTATGGTTATAATTTAAGATTAAAACTTAAGGTTACAGTTTAAGTTTTAGAGAAATATGATTAAGAATTTAAGTTTTAACTGTAAACTGTAAATTTATTTTTTTCATATTAATAGTTAAAATCTAGTATCAAAAGAAAAAGATAAATTACATTATACATTATTAAACTTTAAATTTAGTATCGATTATATTACTGAATCTAAAATCGATGATATGAACAAATCTTAACGGTACATGTACAATAACATAAAGAATTTTAGCGGTCTAATAATATAATTGAAGTTTAAACTAAAGTTCAGTACTAAACTAACATTGATTTTAATTCAGTAGCATAATCGATACTAATTAACGTTGTGTCGGGTCTATTTAAAAAAAAACCTTAATAGTAATATACCCAAAACTTCATTTCCTTGATTAAACCCTCATCTCCACATATAACAATCAATCAAACATAACAGATACAGAAAAAAGAATGAACTTTAAGAAAGGATTGTATTGAACCGAACCTTAGATGTTTTTGTTGTACTTTTAGACAACCTTAAACCCTGCGAAGAAGACAAAGTAGTGTTGGAAGAAACCATGTTTTCCCAGTTTGAAGAAGATAACAAAGCAACACCAGATAATCTTTCACCATCACCATCATCATCATCATCTGAAGTTCTGGGTAAACAAGCACAGAGATTGAAGCCTAAAGCCAACTTAACTTTTCTCCATTTATTCTCCATTTTTGAACATAAAAACGAAAACCCAAGCTTAAAAAATGGATCTTTGATCAGAGTTGGAAGATTAGTGGTGGTGGTGGTGGTGGCAGGCCGCCATTGAAGGGCGAATTTCTGAGTTATGGGATTTATGGGAGATTGGAGAATCGTTTGACCTTTGTTGTTAGGAGAGGGAAGAAGGAAAGAAGACACGTTTATAAAATCATGTTTTGGTTGGAAATGGTGAAATTATGGTTTGGGTCTCTCAATTATGTTCAGAATTAGGATATAGTCCCTAAAATTTAGCATTATTTAAGGCGAGAGTTACTCTTTAGAGTTTAAGATTAAATAATTAATTGTATAAAATATTTTTAAAGAATAGAATTTAAGATTTAGAATTTAAAATTATAACATAAAATTTAAATTTTTAGTACTGAGACATAAAATGTACATTAAAAAAGATATCCTATATTTTATAATATATCTTAAAATAACAACTTGTTATACCTTGTCATACTGATACCAAGGGGCGTAAATGAGAGGAGTCAAGTACGAGTAGTGTAAAGTTTGACTCAGTTCGTTAAGATTTCGAGTCGAGTTCGAGTTTGAATAATTTTAAATGAGTCTAAAAAATCTGAGCTTGACTCGGCTCGTTAAGAACTTGAGTCGGGTTCGAGTTTTATTCGAGCCTAATCGAGTCAAGTATTGACCGAACTTTGATCGTGTTAGACTCGAGTAACTCTTATCTATTACGTCTCATTTAATGCCTAATAAAGAAAAAATTTTGATACCCAAGTTGTGTAAACTCAAACTTGTTAATTTTATGGTTTAGTGTATTGATTTAGGGTTTAAGACTTTTGTTTATGGTTTAGATTTTAGGCTTTTAAGTTTAAAAATTTATTTAAATTATAAAAAAATATATTTATATTTTCAAGTAGCTCGTTTTTCAAGTTCAGTATCATGTAACTCGACTCGAAAAGAACTCAAGTTAAGTTTGAGATCGAGTCGAGTTTTAACCGAGCTTTGACTGATTTTATTAAACATTAACAAATTATTTGGTTAATGAATTCGAGTTACGCGATTGTCGATCTTAAATTACACTAATCATATCAAATAACCGATTTATCAGTTAATTAAATTTTAGTTTTTTCACTTTGTTCATTAGTGTGATATATAAAGTAGCATAGAAAAAAATAATTTTATTTTGACCCTAAACATTTTTAATATATTTTTCGATAATTACAGATTTAATTGATTATATTAAATTTAAAAATTTAAAAATTGTATTAGTCTTTTATTTAAAATATTAATAATATTAACACAAATATTATATATATATATTTACGGAAAATTCTACAACGGGCGACGAACACCGCTGAACACTATTAAATTAATTAATAAAAATTAAAAATTTTAAGGACTTAACATATAAATAATAATTATTTAAAAATTAATTAAATAATCTTTTATATTTTTATTTTTAATAAGGATAAACTACATATTTAGCACTTCACCTATTTCTATATTTTTATTTTGATATCCAAACTATTTTTTTAATAAAATAGTACATCACTCTAAATTAAATTAATTTTTGATAAACAACTAAAATCAAAATCGTTTTAATGTCATGTTGAATATCATCATAGAAGGCAAACAAAAAATTCTGGTGGACTATTACAATTATCACATGTTAATAATTTTAAAATTCTTTTTTGTTTTTATTTCATTTACTTAAAACTCTTTTTTAAACTTTTCTATAATTAAAACTTGAGTTTGATGGTTCACCTGGTTATATGAAGAATTGAACCGATTTTGTAATAAAAGAAACGGTTGTGTTGACCTAAACTGTTTTCGAGTTTGAGATTGATGTTACAATAAAAAATTTAACGGTGTTAATTTTGAAGGAGTTTTGAGATCAACGAAAGTTTTAATGTGTTTTGTTATAATTGGGTAGAAGTTAATGACGATTATTGGAGTCAAACCATAACAAAATGATATTTAATATAACATATAAAATTAAATTAGTTTCAAAGAAATTCAATATTAGTGTATATTATTTTTTTTTCTTCTCACTCTTGTAAGATTTAACTAATTTTAACTCGTTCATACTTTATTTTTCTAGTTATAGAAGTCATAAAATATTTTTGAAGCAACTAAAAAAAATAATCAATAAAAATTTACAGAAATTTATAGTGCTAATGAAGAGGATGTTCGATACTTAGATTTTCATACTTCGAATGAAAAAAAATAAATTTTATATGTTTAATCTAAAAATAAAAATAATATTTAAATTGATAGATTGTATAAGTTTTAGAGATTAGAACTATTATTTGAGCAAACAATATCACTATTTTTGTTTATTCTAACAAAAAATAATATGTAATATTAGATATCATTTTGCTAAAATAATTAGTTTGGGTACTAAAATAAAAATACGAAAATAGGTGAGATACTAAATATATAGTTTATCCTTATTTAAAATTAAAAAATTTAATATATATAGAAAATATTTTATTAATTTTTTAAATAATTGTTAATTACATGTTAAGTCTTTAAAATTTTTAATCTTTATTAATTAATTTAATAGTGTTTAACTATGTTCATCATTAATGATGTTCAACAGTGTTCGTCGCACGTGGTAGACGTATCTTATATTTACACATTTGATTCAAGTATTTAAATTCTAATTATTTGTAGATTTAGTTATTATTTTGATTATAAAAATACAAATTGGACATTGTCCTATCTTTTAGTGGCAACCAATCAAATATTTTCAGTCTCTATCTTATTACCAAATAGTTGAGAGATTGCCTCATTCTTTCTTTATATCAATGTAAGATTTGAGAAGTTGTATACAAAAAAAATTATCGAAAAACTTATTTATAAAAACATATAATGATTTATTCTTATTAATTATCAATTTTGGTTTAATGATAACATGAGTTCATTAACTTTATTATTTAGCTAAATTAAAATTTATTTTTAAATTTTGAGTTTAAATATTTAATAAATCTTTATAATTTAAATATTTAACAGATTTATCATTTTTGATGTATGATTTTGATTTCGTCCCAATATATTATGTGTTATAAGTTCGAATCGTGACGTCTGTGTGAGTTGTGTTTGAGTTCGAGCATCATATGTATACGGTGTGAGTGACCCTTCTTTTAACGACGGAGTGACCCTTTTGTGACTATAACATAACATTTCAAACATTAATGTCCAATATAAAAATTTACTAATACTTTAGTTACCATGAGTGTAGTTTGCCCTTTACTATATTATGGAATTTTTAGTTTAAAAAACTCATAAATAAAAGCAATCAGAATATAAAAACTTTGTGCATGACAAGTTAAATTCCTTATGTTGGTGATAGGTGAGGATTGGGAAAAGATATTACAAAGCATATGTCTCATGATTTTGGACCGTTAAAATTCAATCTTAGTATTAAGAGTGAAATTTATACTCCGCGTTAGTATCGTATATTCGTATAATTTAAAACTTTTTAAAGTTTACACATTCCTCTTTAATTCTTTAAAAAATTAAAGACTAGCTCATACTTTAATATTTATGAGATGTGTCCACTTTAAAATTTTAAAATTTCATGTGTTCCTACCTCAAATATTTTCCTAGATCCGCCACTGAAATCAGTTTAATTTACACGTGTGCTTAAATTTATTCATATTTGAAACTAAATTTATACTCGTGCACAATTTAAGTTGAATAAAATTAAACGGATAATATTTTTATTTGAATCTGAATTCGAATTCTACTATACCCATAAACTCTTTGAGCATCAACAATATATACATGATCTTCAGAAAAAAGACATGTAACATGATTGTAGGGGGTCTTGAGTGGAGTTTCCCTATTCCCACTAACTTTTCCACCCTTCAAAAGACAACTTTTGAAAAAGATATAAATCCCAATCTTTTTAGATTAGCAAAAAGTTATTCTCACTACCATTTGAATTAGGGATTTTTTTTATATCATCTTATATTCGTATCATGTATTCGTATCGTGTTTCTGAAAATTAAATTGAAAAAAATTCTTTCAAATGAGTATAAACCCATTAACAAAAAAGCATCTCTTGATAAAAAGACTGTCTTGTAGGGATGGCAATTTGACCTGTTTTCATTGGGTTTCAATCTGACCCGATTGGAGCGATTTTTTATTTAAAAAATCGGGTTCGGGTCGGATGATTTAAAAAATAAAGTTGGGTTGGGTCGAGTTTAGGGTAAAAATTTTCCGACCCGACCCGATATATTTTTATATATAATATTTAATATTTTTATTAGTTTTTTCGGGTTTGATTGAGTTTATTTGAATTTTTTATTAAAATATCGAGGTCGGATAAAATCAAATTATAATTCTTATAATATCGGGTCGAAAATAAATTGAGATCGAATTAGGTAAAGATCGGGACGATCAAAAACACGACCAATTGCCTTCCTACTTTTTTTTGGCATAAGATTCCCTTTCCTTTTACCATTATCTAGGACAAGTCAACTAGAAAAGCTCAAACATCCTTGTCCACTTAATAAAAAGGATAAATTCTAGTTTTGGTCCTTTTACTATGGTCAAACATGTAATTTAATATTATAATTTAATGTAACTTAATGCAATCATTCCACTTTCATAATATCATTAGTAATCAAGAGAGGAAAATTCATTTGTGTTAATTTTTTTTATCATTATCGGGTCAAATTATGGTCAAATTATGATCTTATTCTTTCTGTTATACATGAATGATTTCGTCATTAAAAACACAACTTTCAAGGTAATAAAATCTATATAAGTAATCGTAGAATTTAGTGAAACAGTTTGATGGATCAACTTAATTTTTTTAAATAAATTTGTTGAATTGAAATTTACTTCAAAAAAATGGGGTCTAAGTAAAATTTCTAAAACTTTAAGAGACATAACGAGATTTTAAAAAATTGGGGTCTAAGTAAAATTATAAAACTATAAGGCTAACATATATAAATTAAAGTATAAGAATTGAATCCTAAATTTAAACAAAGTAAAAGGACCAAAACACTAATTTGACCTACTAATAGTAAAAATAATTTTTCTATACAAATGATTTGCCACTCTTGTAGTGTCCATCACAAGGGTAAAGTGATTTTAAAAAGGGTAAATTGTTTATTTAGCCTCTTCAAAAATTAATAGAATTTTAAATTTAATTTAATCATACAAATTTTCTTTTAGCCCCTCAATTTTTTAATTTAAATGTAACACATTTAAAGTAGTAAACTATAAGATATCCGCTAATTGATTTAGTGGTTAAAAATATTTATATTAGGGGTGTTTAAAATTATCCGACTTGATTGACCCGATGATCCGAAACAAAAATACCCGGTAATTCCCAAAAAAAATATCCGACCGGGCCGGGTACCCAACCCGAGAATTAGTGGGTCGGACTTGAGCCGAAAATTTTGAATTTACGGGTACCCGACCCGACCCGATTAGTTTTATTATATATATATATATATATAGTTTTAAATTATATTTTTATGTTAGATTTCTTTAATATTTATACTTAAAATTAAATTTAAATCTCTAAATTAATTTTATGTTTGTATTATATACTTTTAGGTTTTAAAAATTTTAAATATATTTTTTATTAATTTACTAATACCGAAAGAAAAAAAAAAGATTAATACTTTTAACATCATTTTAGTGATAAAATTTAGGGTAAACTACACCAGTGACCACCCAACTATTTGGGGATACCTATTTTGACCACCTAACTAAAGAACTCGTCAATCAGGTACCCCAACTTTGAAACCCTACCTATTTTGGCCACTGCCGTTAAAAATCTGACGGAAAAGTTAACAGTGATGACGTGGACGTTAATTAAAAGTTGTAAAATTATACATTTAGTCCCTCTAATTTATTTATTTTTATAATTAATTAATATATTTTTCTCTCCAAGGTGGTGAAGGTGATGACACGTGTCACCACCTGGTTGATGAGAAAGAAAGGAAGAAAGAAAATGTTGTATTAATATGCCAAAAAGGTGATTCAAACCCTTGCCCTCTTGCTTATTAAGCAAAGGATTCAACCACTAAACCAATATAATATTTATGGTATGAAACCCGAAAAAGAAGTATTAAATGGTTATATCTGAGTATTTGAATTACCTTGACAAAGACCAACCGTTTAAATCGATTAATATTTAAATAAAAATATTAAATATTTAGATTTTAATTATTTGAATAAATTAAAATCTAAATATTTGAATAAAAATATTTAGATTTTAATTATTCGAATATTTGAATTTTGTTGTTTAAATATTTTTATATTTTTTTCGAATAATTAAAATCTAAATATTTTTATTCGAATATTTATTAATTTTCAACTAATACTTTTATTTATATATTTAATATTATTCAAATATTTTAATTCAAATAATATTAAATAAAAATATTCAAATATTTAATATTCGAATGTTTAATATATGTATTTTAAATATTTAATTATTTTGATTTATTTATTAAATGTTTTATTATTTTAATTTAAATATTTAATATTTTAATTTAAATATAATCGACTTGAAATTTTGTTATTCTAAGCTTTTACTAAAACTTGATCACTTAATAATACATGTGAATATATTATGCCATAAGAAGTAATTTGTCTTAGTAGTTTACTCATTGGGTGGGTGCTCCCTATGCTAGGGGTTGTGGTTTCAAACCATTTTACATGCAAAAACTTTGCATTTTATTTCTTCTACTAATCATTCATTGGAGAAGAATATATATACTTTGCATTTTATTTCTTCTACTAATCATTCATTGGAGAAGAATATATATAAAATAATAAATCAAAATAAATTAATAAATAAAATTAATCATCCAATCTGGTGGTGACACGTGTCATCAATCGATTGGATAATTAATTTTATTTATTAATTTAAAATTAGGATTAAATTTAAAAAATAAATAAATTAGAGGGATTAAATGTGTAATTTTACCGATTTTAATTAACAGCCACGTTATTGCTGTTAACTTTTTCGTCAAATTTTTAACGGCAGTGGCCAAAATAGGTAGGGTTTCAAAGTTGGGGTATCTGATTGACGAGTTCTTTAGTTGAGTGGTCAAAATAGGTATCCCCAAATAATTGGGTGGTCACTGGTGTAGTTTACCCTAAAATTTAATAAATATAGATGTATATATAAATTCAAATATTCTAAAATTAACTTAAAATCACTCATTCTTATGTTTGGTTATGTATTATAAATTTTTAAAAATTATATGTTTAATATATAATTTTTTTAATTTTAAAATAAAAAATAAAAAAATAAAAATTATGAACTGGGTACCCGTTACCCGATTAGTCGGGTACTCGAGTTTTACGGGTACCCGATAACAAATACTCGATTTAAATGATCCGGGACACTGACCGATTTTTTATGACCCGAAGGAACCAGGTACCCGATAATGAACATCCCTAGTTTATATTATCTCGTTTTATGTATGATCACCTAATCGTTAAACTTTAAAATTAAGTTTAATAAGAATCTCTACTTCTATAACATGCTCTTTCTGTCCTTGTGACATGTTTTTCTTCTGTCTTTATGACATATTTTTATTCTTGTTTTGTGATTTGATTCATCTGTTTTTGTGATATGTTTTAGCATACCCTAGCGATCAATTGTTGTTCGTACAGAGATTCAATCGAGGTTAGTTTCTGATTTTTGTTTTGTCAGTGGTCAATTGAAAAGATTTATCTCCACTCGATTGATGGTTGTTTGTCGATAAAATCAGTCCTGGGTAGCGATACTTTTTACTTGACCATTTGGATCGCCTACAACTCATTTCTTCGTTATGCGTCTCGTTTGGACATAGACAATGAGATTTAAAAAGCTTTTGAATTTTATTAGTATGCTTATCTCCATAGAAATATTTATTTTTCTTTATTTTTGGTTGAAAAAATCTTTGGATTGTTTAATCCAATTATTTTGTTTTTTGATTGCGATATAATTATAATTTTTATATGAATTTAATAAAAATTGAGTGACATTTATATAAAAAAACTAAGTCATTTATAAAATTTTTGTTTCCATCGTCTTTGTATTAAATATTAATCCTATTTAATTCTACTAGATTAATTTGTACTTAAATCACTTAAATAGATAAACTAACTCATGATTCACACACAAAAAATAATCTTATTCCGAAAAAAAACCTTTGGTCAACACTAGGTGTGAACAAAATTCTATTCGATTCGAAATTTCATAAATCTGAATTAACTAAAAAATTCAAATAAAGTGAGTTGTAAAATAGAAATTTAAATAACTCAAAATTTTTTAATAATTAGAGGGTTTATTTTTAATAACTCGAAATTTCATAAATCTAAAATAACTGTTTTCGGAACAGTCAGTCCGAAAACAATGTTACGCAGGTAGCCGAGCAAAGAAGTTGAAGTTCCAACAAAAATTAAGTTGAAGTTTCCAGATTTAACTTCACGGAAGGGTCCGGAGTTCCGAACAACGTTTACATGTAGTATTCCGACATGCTTTTTGACTAGGGGTGTATTTGGCTAATTCGGTTGGTGGTCAAACCGAATTAATCGAAAATTTTAAAATCTTAACCGTTAATCGAACCAGATTTTATTATCTGAATTAACCGAATTGAAATTATTTCAGTTAATTAGTCGAATTAACTGAATTAACCGAAATTTATTATAAAATTTTGGTTAAATTATATAATGGGACCCTAAATTATATTAAAATAATTTTTTAGTCACTTAACTTTTATTTTTTGTTAATTTAATAAAATATTAGTGACCATTTTATAATATAAAAAATTTAATGAACATTTTATAATTTTTTAAAAGTTAAAAGACTAAAAATAAATATATAATATATATAATATTTAATATATAATATTTTATAAGTATTCGAGCAAGGTGAGTTGAGTCAAGTCGAGTAAAAAAATTTAAGTTATTCGAATTGAGTTATCATATTTTACAATTTAAACTTTTTTTTTAATTTTTTTGAGTTGACTCGTTTTTAGCGAGTTAAAGTTGAGTACGAGTCAATTCGTTTTTTTTGAGTTTATGTATAAATTTTAACTATATTATTTATAATACTATAGTATAGTTTGATTGCAATTTAAACGACTTTCTCTTTATATCTACGTATATATTTCTTTATATTATTTTTTACATGTGTAAATAAGATTTTGAATTATTATTATTATAATTATTACTATCAACAAATATGTTAAGTATGAATATGTCATTTCATTAAATTAAATGTTTTATTAAAAATCTCTTTATTTAGGTAAGACCAAGACTAAATCAAAAATAGTGATAAATTAAATATAAAAATAAAAATATATAAAATCAATAACATAATATAAAGATACAAATAAAAATTACATTAAATAAAACAAAAAATCTGAAAAGTTGTCAGATTATAAAGAAAAGAAAACTAAAAGGTAAAAGATAGGATTTGAAAATAAAATTATAGGTGTTAAATGTGCAATTAACCCCTGTAATTACTAAAAAATACAAGTTATCCGATTTTTATTTTACAACTTGAATATATAATATTTATTATTTTTTCAGGTCAGGGCAAATCGAGTTTATGCATAACCTTTAATATTTAGGATAAGTCGAGATTGGATTTGAATTCTTACATTTTCAGGGTGAAATATATAAATTTTTTAGGCGAATCAGAGTTAGAGCGATCAAAAACCCATTCTGCCCCATTACCATTCTTAAATACCTATTAACATTTTTTAAATTATTTAATAACATCTTTTAATTATTTAATAATGCATACTCACCTTACAAATAAATGTATTTATATTAAGATTTTTAATATAATATCATCTATTTTTTTCAATAAAATTACTTCTTGAATTAATACCATAATTTCTTTTAATTATAAAAATGTGAAACATGAAAAAGGAAAAAATAAGCTCAACATAAACAGGCCTTGAAATTAGTAAGGTCCAATTTTCGATAATGGGCCTCTAAAAAATTATTACTATATTAGGGTAATTTGATTTACGAAATATAAAAAATTATTATCGAGAATAAAATTATTAAAATGTTGTATTATTTAATATATTATTAGAAACATTATATTATTTTATTTATTTAATAAGAATGTAAGGTTAGTGTTTGTTCAAATGACTATTAGATAAAAATATACTCAATTTTTAATTTTTATATTTTAGTTTTAAACTTTAATCTTAATCTTAAACTGTAAACTCTAAATTATTTTTTAAGTACGAGGCAACACCAAAAATAGCATATTATTTCTATCCAAATAACCTATAAGGGTACCTAGCGGTGGATGCAAGAGTAATCTTTATTGGACTCGTATTAAATATTTTAAAGTTCATATATTTGATTTTAATTTTTTAAAGCATTATAAATTAATACTTAATATTTTAAATGTTTATGATTTGTGTTTATCATAAAATTTTGAATTTTTTTATGATTTATCTCTACTGTTAAAAATATTTTAATTTATATTCATCCTAAATAATATTTCTGGATCCGTATTTGGGTAACCCAATTATTATATATGATTCATTATTGAAAACCCAGATCTTACCAGGAAGATGAAAATGGATACATATTATCATAACTCATGAGTAGGGGTGCTTATTGAGCGAGTTGGTCGCGAGTTGGGTATTACTCGACTCGTGCTCGTTAAAAAATTTTGTTGTTCAATTCGACTCGTTGCTCGTTAAGCTCGTTCAAAAATTTTATTGCTCAACTCGACTTGTTACTCGTTAGGCTCATTAAAAAACTTACCTTATTTTTAACTAAAAGTAAAATTTAATAATACCATATGAGGCTTAATATTAACTTAAATTAACAAATTTAACCAAAAATATCAAAAAAATATATAAAATATTTTTAAAGTCTGAATCCAAAAGTAATATTACATAAATACATTAAACTAATATATTAAAATTAAAGTAACAATTCACACATTAATAATTATTATTTAAATTTATTTTTTTGAATGAAATTGTTTTAAAGTAATTATTAAAAAAATATTTTAAAAAATTAACGAGCTGCTCACGAACTTATCGAATCGAGTTAGACTCTACTCGATTCAACTCATTAAGATATCGAATCGAGTTTGAATTTGAATCGAACTAATATAAATAAAGTTTTAACCGAGTTTAGTTCAAGCAACTCACGAACTGCTCAACTCGTTAAGTCCACCCAGAGGTTGCACGTCAATGCTTTACGTAGAACTCCAAAATAATAAGAAAATATTTTGCAATCTTTTACCCCTCAAGATCATAACAACAAATGCAACGTAATCAAGTTGGAAAAATAATTAAAATTTTAAAATTATTTTTTATAATTAATTCTTTAAATTTATTATTTTTTAAAAGTTGGGGTTGGGTCGCGGTTGGAATATTTAGGATACTTATTTTTGAGTTAGGGTTAAAATCGGATTTGAGGTATTTATGTTCGGGTCGAGTTTGAGTGGGCTAAAAAACGACTCGTACTCATCTTTATCTATGATCAAGTCTAGGTAAGGACTAGGGCCGTAAATGAGACGAGACAAGTCGCAAGTTACTCGAGCTCGACTCGGTTAAAACTCGACTTGATTGGACTCGATTGAATCTCGACTCGAATTCTTAACAAGCCAACTGACCCGGGCAACCTGATACTCGACTTAAAAAGATCATGAGCTACTCAAAATCAATGATATTTGAGCTGGACTTGGTATATTCGAACTTTTTGAGTTTGAGCTTTTCGAGTTCGAGTTTTAAATTTGATCTCGAGTTTGAACTTGAGCTCAATAATTTTAAGTTCACGAGTTTTTGAGTTCGAATTGAACTCATTATTACTCAAACTCGACTCGTTTACGTCCCTAATAAGAAGTGCACCGGTCGAGACAAATTTTAGTCAATCCAAACTCAATTCAAATATATCTAAAAAATTGATTTAATCTAGAAATTTTATACTTAAATTTAATCTCGACTGGACTCAATCTAAGAAAAATTATATTTTAGAGATTTAATTTTAAAAAATAATTAAAATAATATACCTCGTGATTTGTTCTCGTAAATATTAATGATTTGGATAGACCTCATGAATATTATTTATTATTTATTTTTAGGTGTACACCATGAATTATTAAAATAATATATCTGCCGTTTTTAATCTGTTCAAAAATGTCAAAGAAAAGTAAAAAAAATGTTATATAAAAGATTTTGTCAACAAGAAATCAGATTTCAAGAAAATATCCCAAGACACGATCCTTATTATTCATAGAAATCTAATGGCTAAATTATAAAGTAAATGTTTTTTTATGATAAGTATTTAAAATATTTTTTATTAAAAGGTAATGAAAATTTAAAAAAATTAATTAGATATCAATAATTAGTTGGTTTAGTAGGATGAGACATAAAATCTTTTAAGCAATATCGAAAAATCACATCTTAATGTTATGAATAAAACAAATGAGTTAGAAGAATCGTTTACGTAATAAAATTTTATGATATTCAATTTAAACTTGTCGGTTATATAAAATAGATGATCTTGTTCTAATCAATGGAATATTATTATCAAAGGAAAAATGGCAAATGGACAGAAATGTTGTGAAAAAAATTATTTCTTAATATATTGTTTTTTAAATTATTGATGTTTCTGCGGTAAAAGTGAAGTTAGATTCATTAGAATCCGACTATGAATAGTGACCAGATTAAAAAATAAAAATACTATTTAAAATCGGAGCCTCTTGTCATCGATTTTAATATTTTTTGATTTTTTTACTATTTAAAGTCGGAGCCTCCTGCTCCCGACTTTATTTTTTTAATCTAAAAAATAAATCACTATTTAAAGTCAGATTCTAATGGATTCAACTTCATTTTTACTGTAAAAATATCAATAGTTTGAGAAATAATTTAAAAAATATCATATATTGGGAAATATTTTTTTATAATATTTTTGTCATTTGATCAAAAAAAATATAATATAACAACTCAATACATAAAATTATTAAATAAATTCGACTAATTATGTCATTCGTGACCCCAACCAATGAAGTTCATCCATCTCATCTTTTTTCTAGGTGAATCTCTATCTCTTCTCTACACGTCAATACAAATTAGATAATTATTTAAAAGTTAAAATGACATTTATAAACCTTATTGACCGAGACCGGTTAATAATTTTTTCAAATATGTTTCACATTATTCTTTAAAATTATTATTTATTTATCAAATACACTTTAAAATATTATTATTGATGTGATATTATTTATTTATATTATTTTGTGAAACATGTGAGATTAATACCAATTTATTTAAAAGAGTGCATAGTTAATATTTTCAAAAATATTATTATTTATTTATTCAAAATAATTATTTAAAAGAGTGCATTTTTTTCATGGATACATATTTTGAATTATCAGCGACAATGATCAATTTATATACTAAAAAAACAAATTGTCAAGGATTTGCTTTCTAGAAGGACCCAAAGATTTGTTATTAGACTCTCTCTGGTGCTTACTTAATTACTCGCAACAAGTGATTTATATACGAGATAAAGATCAAGTTACACACGATAAAACTCTAAGTTTTACAGTTTTTAGATCATTGGATGATTGAAACCAATGGCTCAGATCAACTCCTTACTTTTTACTCAAATAGATGATCTTCACATAATCAACTGTTAATCTGAGTCACTTGTTTCAGTTATCCAATGATCCAAAAAGCGTGTAAAACTTAGAGAGTTTACACTGTGTAACTTGATCATATCCTTACATATATATACATATATATATATAAGATAGAATTAAGTTATATAAAGTAAAACTCTTTATTACATATTTTTTAGATAGTTAGATGATTAAAACGGATGACTTAGATTAAATTTTTATTTTTTCCTAAGTGATATCCTTCATATAACTGATTGTTAATCTGAGTTATCCATTTCAGTCATCCTACGATCCAAAAACTTATAAAACTCTAAGTTTTACAATATATATATATATATATATATATATACATACACACGAGTTAGAATAATTGACACAATATAAAATTATTTAGTTTTATACTAATTCAAGATTATTAGATTAATTTAGTTTAACGACCGAGATAATTCATTTATTTTTGTAAAATGTATTTTTATTTTTTATTATTAATTTCAACCATCAGTATTCATTTATCGAACGATTTTCGTAAAATATTATGTCTACATATCCTATCTACATGCATGTATGACTCATGGTGAAAGATATCTAAATCAAATTCTCAATGGCTTCACCTACCCCATATGTATGTAGGGGAAATTAATGGTGGTTGGTGATGATCATGACTTGCAAGCATAACAAACCCCCTTAATATCTTTAACTATTTATTTACATCTCATTTATGCATCATCTTTTTTCATTGATTCTTTTCTTTTTCCATCTTATTTATTTTTGTTTGGATAATGTTATTTTTTTGCCACTATTGAACACAAAACCTTGCTTTTCTAAGCTGAAATGAACACTTCAACAACATTTTATTTTTTTCTATTTGTTCTTTGGGGGGAAATGAAAAGGTCTACTCCCTAGGGGGATTGATATATTTTTGGTCCATAAGAGAATAGATAGATAGATAGATAGATAGATATGTATACACGGGAATGATTAAGTTATACAATATAAAATTTTTTAAATTTTATACGATTTATGAATCATTAAATGACTGAAATGAAAGACTCAGATATGGGTTAGGATCCGTCAACTTACACAAATTTTAGTATATATATATATATATGAATGATCAAGTTATACAGTGTAAACATCTTTAAGTTTTATACGTTTTTGAATCGTTAGATGATTGAAATGAAAGATTTAAATATGTGTTAGGATCCATCCACTTACACAGTTTTTAAAACTTGATCCTCTCTCTATATATAGGTTAGGATCTATCTACTT
This sequence comes from Abelmoschus esculentus, assembly GCA_035048815.1. Classification (NCBI taxonomy): domain Eukaryota; kingdom Viridiplantae; phylum Streptophyta; class Magnoliopsida; order Malvales; family Malvaceae; genus Abelmoschus; species Abelmoschus esculentus. The sequence goes on from JAUCBN010000021.1 coordinate 2,015,837, forward strand.
ACATAGCTTAAAATTTTTTAGGTTGTACATAACTTTGGATCGTTGGATGGAGGAAATGGATGGCTGAGATTAACTCCTTACTTTTTTTAAGTGATAATCTTCACGTATTCTATTATTAATTTTAGTCATCTATTTCACCCATCCAACGATTTAAAAATGTGTAAACCTTAAAAATTTTACACTATGTAACTGGATCATATCCCTATATATGAACCCATCAAATTGTCTTAATGAAAAGATAATATTCTTATTCTCAGATGACTCTGGTTAAATCAGATTATCTTACACGATCTGTCTGCGTCTTATTAAAGGGCTAAGATTAATAAAAATCAATTTATCTTGTAATCACACAAATCTATTTAAAAAAATTTATTTAAAACATTATTATTTTTTATAATTATGATTAAAGCTGAGAAAAATAAAATTTGATTTTTTTAAAAAAAAATTGTGAATGAAACCATAAGTAGGACAATATTAATTTACAAGTGTGAACAATTAGGAAATAAAAAAGCTAAAAATGTTGAAAAAATAATGAATATTATATTTTATTAAAAATTTGAGAATTAAAAGAAAAATTAAGAGTCCTTAGAAGGGAGGTGGGTGGAGGCAAATATATGTAGTTGACAACACCCTACCAACTTCAAAACAATCACTCAATTGAAATGGGGTTGGTAGATTTTCCACTAGTGTTGATATATATGTGGTGGGAATTTTGTAAGATATTTTTAGAAAAATATATTTATTTTATAAAAAATAAATTCTTTTTTGAATGCATTAAGATATTATTCATTATCTAGAGATTATTTTTAGATAATTTAATTAGGATAAAATAATTGGTTGTATTCTCGATTTTAGGGCTCCGTCCTAATTGATCTGATCCAACCTGTGTCGTATATCTTATTTTAGTGGGTGAATTTATCAATGAAGATTTTTTTATACACAACGCCTCAAACTCAAGATCTTCTTAAGTCATATCAAACTGCTTATTATTTGGATTAATCTCGTTGATAATTAGGACAATTTTTTAATACAGAAACTGTGTAAAATTTAAATTACGTAATTTTATTTATTTAAACTCTAAAATCATAAACCATAAATTATAAAATTAAATCTTAAATAAAACAAATAACATTCACATAAATAAAAGTTGTCTTCGATACAAGATGATTTTTAATATTTAATTATTTTTTCATAAAAATCGCCAAAGACAAAACTATATGGGGAAGAGATAGACAATTTCTCCCACCTGAAGAATTTTTTATTTTTATTTTTATTTAAATTTTTAAATATTTAATTTATTTATAATTTTTTCTATTTTAAATTTTTACGTTTTGTCTTTAATCTCAAATCTTGGTTTCGTCCCTGAAAATCGCTTTCGGCAAAAAAAAATCTTGAATATTCAATTATTTTTCTATGAAAAATGCATGACTCAGCTATCGATATAAAAAATAAACTAATCTTGATCGTCTTTTTTAGGAGACGATTTTTATATTTATCGTAAATTTTATCGTAGATTCTTAAAAAAATTTAATCATCCTTTTTTCCCTATTTTTTTTTTTAAATTTCCATTTCAATGCAAAAAGTAATTATGGAAAAGCAAATTTGGTTGACAAACATACCCATACAATTAAAACCAACCACTCAATGGACATAAGAAAATAAAATATTATTTTTTTGGCAAAGTTTAAGTTGGATTTTATTATTTAGGTTTCATAAAATAAATGAATAAAAAGAATATAATAATTAAAAGGTAATTAAGAAAAATATTTATTAAAAAGGTTGATAATTCTTTAGAAATGCAAAAATTAATATAATTAATTTCTCCTTAAATGTTAGTACTTCATAAAAAACTATTTCTTTAAAAATATTTAAAATACTTTTTATATACGTGTCTAATTTGTAGAGTATAAATTTAATTTAAAGTTTAGAATTTATGTTTACGAAGATTCAAATCTAAAGATATACAGTTTGAGTCAAAAACAGAGGTTTAACGGTCAAATACGTTAATTTGAATGTTCGATGAATAACGTATATTTAAGTTTAAGGAATAAATACGTTAATATGCTGTGAAATCTCTATTTTAAAAAAATCGTTAATAGAAAATTTTTGAAATTTGAGATTTTGATATTAAATTTATAAAGACTCTTTTACCCTTAATAATTATAAAAAATTCTAAATAATCTATATTTAAGTTTTTCAATTTTAATTTTTTGACCCTCACGTATTTACAGTATGACATTTGTAAACTAAAAATTTATGTTTTTATTTTTATTCTCGCACATTTATATTTGTATATAAATTTAATAATTAATTAAATTATATTAAAAATAATTATATAAATGATAAATTAATATATATATCCTTCAAATATACTCAGTAATGTTATATAATATTTTATAATCTAATTGTATTAATATATACAAATATTGACAATTAATATATTATTCAAACAAGTATTGAATATAATCATATCCTTATATGTCATTTTGCTTGTTAAAATAATTAAATAATTATCATCTATCAGTTAATTTTATCAAATACTTTTATATAATCAGTTAATACAAATCTTCAATCAAATAAGTTAATATAATCAATAATTAACTAATATAATTTGCTATCAACTATCCGCTAATTATTAGACCGAATATAATCCAAATAAACCCATTATTAACATTTGCTTTTAATGAAAATATCGATATCCGATAAATTAATTATATCGGATATATTTAAATAGTATTTAAATCACTTTTTTAATAAGAATCCATTTAAATTATAAAGACCTATTTGAATTAAATATTATTGGGATATGACCCCTCATATCATGTTTTTAGTACCGTCACTAGGGAAGGTTAGTCGTAGGGTTGAATTAAAATAAATAAAAATAAAATTTAAATTATTATATTTTTTAAAAAATATTTGGTTGATGATTTTATTTCTAAAAATGTTTGAAAAATGTTTTTTCAATAAAATATCACGATTATAAAATTATTTTATGATATTATCTTAATTTCAAATACTAATAAATAGGGGTGTGTATTATTCGGTTTTAACCGAATTAGCCGACCGAACCGAAATTATTTTGGTTAATTTGGTTGATTAATTTTTAATAAATTCGGTTAACGGTTATTTTTTTAAAAAAAATCAATTATCGATTAATTTGATTCGAAATCGGTTAATAACTGAATTAACTGAAATTACTATATATTAAATATTATATTATATATATATTCATTTGATTTTTAAAAAATTATAAAATATTTATTAAATTTTTTATATTATAAAATGGTCACTACATTTTTATTAATTTTGTAGAAAATGAAAGTTTAGTGGCTAAAAAAATTATTTTAGCATAATTTAGTGACCTATTATGTATTTTAACCCAAATTTATAATAAATTTCGGTTAATTCCGTTAATTAACCAAAATAATTTCAGTTTGGTTAATTCGATTAAAAGTAACTCGGTTCAGTTAACGACTAGGATATTTAAAATTTTGGTTAATTCGGTTTTGATTAATTCGGTTCAGTCACCGACCGAATTAATCAAATGTATACTCCTACTATAAAACAATATTAAATTTAGTTTTATTCGTTTTTTAACTCGTATTTTCTATCTCAGCACACTATCGAACATCATTAGATTTAATTTCAAATATTTCTCATACTCTCACATGATATATATGATGGGTCACATGACAATCATATGGTAAATAGCTTTCGTGACCATACATTTTCAAATCTGCATTTTGGACCCCATATTTTCAAAACTCACTTATTGGTCCTCATACTTTTTACGTGAAACAAAATAATTCCTCTGCACGGGTAAATGTTTTCCGCCGTCATGTGTCTTCCATGCAACTTTATTTTCATCAAAACATCCAGTTGAAATAAAATTTCAGACAATATGGTTGGGCAGGTAGAAATAAAAATACATAATTTTCGAGTAAAAATCTTCTGTATATTTCATGTTTATATCATACCTTCTAGTAAAAAAAATCAAGAATATGATTTACGGTTAAGATATAAGTTACAATTTAGAGGATTAAAGTTTATGGTTTAGGACATGAATTATCTTGACTTAGTGGTTAAGGGAATAATTTTTATTTTTGAAGGTCGCATGTTCGAGCACCAGTAATGCAACACAATGATTAAAAAGTTAATTTTCAATGATTGAGAGTATACTCTAGAATATCAGATCTTAAAGTTTATATTTTTAGTATTTGAGTATGAAAAGAGACGCAAAGGACTACTGTTCACAGGGACGAAGCTCCCTTAAGACCCAAGGGTCGGGTTAAGACCCGATGGTCCCCGACCCTTGCTCTAAAGTTTGATTTAAATAATAATTTTATTCTTGCGAAAATAACAATTTCGCCCTAAATTCAAAATTACAATAATTTATTAAATAGATAATCAATTAAAAATCAAACTAAATAAGAATAAGCTGCATCTTCAAATTTTTTATCTAATAATAATTTAGGTCTATATAAGTTAAAATATTAGATAAAATAGATATTATCCTATGAATTTTGAGTTTAAATACTTAATAAATCTTTATATTTCTTAAACTAAAATTTTGTCCCCTGTTAAAGCTTAATCCTAACTTCCTTCTTAATCTTTCATAATTCCGAAAAAAAAATATATATATTTAGTAAGAGTAGGGACGGAACTACATGGGGTGGGAAGGACAATCGCTCCCCACCCCTGAAGAATTTTTTTCACGTTTGTTCCCCTATTTAAATTCTTTTAAAAAAATTATATAAATTTGTCTCTCTACTTCTAAACATTTATGTTTTGCCTCTTTAACCCCAAATACTGACTTCGTCCCTGAATAAGAAATGATATTTTCAGATAATACTTATATTATTTGAACCACATAATCCTCAAACTCTTAAATTAAAGGTTATTATGTGTTTAATTATATTTAATTTTTAAAAATATTATGATATTAATAATATCAACTAAATTAAGATTCGTTTAATTATTAAGAGAATATTTAAATGTATGTGTTTCTCGTGAAAAAATACATTATTTTAAGAATATTATATATGTATATATATTAGTTAATCCAACCTATGATATTGTACATTGAGATGTTATTTAATTGTCCAATAATTAATCGTTTTAATTTTCAAAAAATTGTTTTATTTTAGATATTTTTACATTGTTAGTGAAAGAAAACATTGTATACTAAAATTTATAATTTAAAATTTAGTTAACAATGATCATAGATGAAACTTTAAAAATATATATATAATTTTAAGTTTAAATATAAAATAAATGTTTAAAATATCTTAGTTTTATTTATTTAGGTGTTTGAGTTATTTTTTTTAGATAAAATAGATGTTTAAAATTTTTATTTATTTTTATCAAATAAGTATTTAACTTAAAAAAATTAACACTGAATCGTTAATTGATACGTGACCAAAAATCCAAAATCACAAAAGAATTGGATATTTATTTAGGGTCAGTTTGATATTGATTTTGAAAAGTATGGTGGGAACATACTTTTGAATAGTATTTTTTAAAAGTATATGTTTAGATTGTTTGATTTAAATGTTGGTTAAATAGACGGCAAAACAGGACGTTAGCACTGACAGAAAAAATTAAAGGAACGAACTGATAGAAAGTTTGACCGTGTCGTGGTATGGAGGCCACTGCCTTAGAAACAAATCACCCCGATGTGTGTACTCGCTACTTTAGGCGGTTGTCCCCCGAAGGTTAGCACGGTCCTCCAAACAGTGTACACCCAAAGTTTGGAGTAGACTGTAGAGGAAATGATCGTCGGAACCGGAGTCGAACAGAATGATGCTCTCTAATTCTCTCTCAAGTAAGACAGATGAACTCTGAATGGGATGATTAAAATTGAGAGAAAAAACATCTTATTTATAGGTTGAAAGCAGGGACAAATCTGTCCGAGAATCCAATAAAATCTGATTTAAATTTAAATTTTAAATTTAATATCAGATAATATCTATCTAAAAATAGTAGATTTGCTAACCAAAAATATCCATTTAAATCTCGGATAAAATCTATTCAAAATTAGATTTATTAATAGATAAAATCTAATTAAATCTCAGATAATCTGTTAATATCTATCTAAAAATAGTAGATTTACTAACCGAAAATATCCATTTAAATCTCGGATATTTTGTTATTAAATCTATTCGGTTAAGTATTTAAAATTCAAAGAGAATTTTAAATCAACTAAACTGCTCTCATACAACCTATAAAAAATAGAGTGTGGGATTCAAGCATTACATATTTCCAACAATCCCCCACTAATGCGAAAGAATCCTCATGATGTCGCAAAGTTCGACTATCACTAGACGAGCATTTGCGAGATTAGTTACTTAAGTACATAGTGAACGAATCTTGAACTAGTACGTAGTGATAATGAGTAATCCTCCTCTTAGATAAGTGAAACTAGTCTTAAACTTTCTAAGATCAGGGTGAACTCATAACACATAACTAATCCCTTCATCCACCATAGTCCGCGATGTGAAGATGTGCATATACATAAAGTATATATATTTAGCCATCTTACCTCGAGATTTTAGTAAGTGTACTAGAAAAACAACCCATCATTTTTCATAGAAGGCGGCTAACTCTTCTCACTTACATAGGTTATTTCATCAAGTTTATCTCAACATAAACCACCCAAAATTAGGCTATGAAACAATTAAGAGCTTTGTATAAAGCTCAACCTCACAAAAAATAAGGTGATTTTCTTCAAGTTCATATTAAAAGAACCACCCAAACTCTAGTCTAAGAAATCATTAAGAATAAAAACTCAACCTCTTTGTTCGATAAATTCAATAATGTTCTTCTCAATAGAACAATCCAACCTCTTTGGATAGAATTTATTAAGAGTTTAAAAATAAACTCATCCTTCCGAGCGGTAAGTTCAATTAGTCTTTCGCAATAGGTCTAAGAACTTATTAAGAGTAGTTATTCAACCAAAATCGGTAAATTCATCAAGTCTTTCCCACTAAGACCACCCAAAATTGGGCTACGAATTTATTAAGAGCATTTAAGCTCAACCTAGGCATGTACATGAAACGTCATAGGGATTGGGTAAAGGGACATGTACACTATGAGTCTCTTTCATGGTTTTGTTTAATCACATTGAACTTAGAGAACTAAGTTGGGTATCCACCATGAATCTCTCAACAAATGGGCTTAAGACCCATCCCCCTCGATGAATCCAAAATTTGTTTCCTGCTCAATCCTTTGGTAGTAGGATCAGCCAAATTCATCTCCGACTTAACATACTCTACGGTGAGTACTTCGTTCTTTATTAGGCAACTCACATATTCGTACCTTATGCGAATGTGTCTCTTTTTACTATTATAAACTTAATTTAGAGCCACATGTATCGTAAATTACGAATCTCACAATAAAGATATCGGAGGAGTCGGTTTTCCCCATAAAGGTATCTTTGCTAAAAGATTCCTTAATCATTCGGTTTCTTGCCTAGTTAAGTCTAAAGCTATAAACTCTGACTTTATGATGGAGCGTGCAATATAAGTCTACTTGATAGACTTTCACGAGATTGCAACTTCACCTAAAGTGGAAACATATCTACTCGTAGAGCTTACCTCATCACTATCAGAAACCTAGTTGGCGTCACAACATCCTTTCAAATAACAGGATAGCTAACAAATTTGAGTTTTCAATCCATAATACCCTTAAGGTATTTTAGTAAGCGTCTAAGAGTCATTCAATGTTCATCACTTGGATTATGAGTATATCTACTTAATCTACTCATTACATAGGCAATATCGGGCCGAGTATAGTTCACTAAGAACATTAGTCTTTCAATAATTTTAGCATATTAAACCTGAGAAACACAACTTCCTTTATTTTTAACGAGATGAGCGCTAGAGTCAAAAGAGGTTCGAGTTTAAATGACATCTCAACTGTCAAACTCTTTAATATTTTTGAGTGAACCCTATAACTACTAGCCTTGCCTTACTCTGGATTGACCCATCTGGTATGAGTTTCTTCTTAAAAACTCATTTGTTGCTGATAGGTTTAAATCCTTTAGACAAGTCTACCAATTCCAAAGTATGATTTAGACATTATTGACTCTAGTTTATCATTAACTCCTCCAAAAACTAGCGTCAATAGATCTCATAGCTTCTTCATAAGTTTTAGGATCCTTATCTAATAAGAAACTTGAGCTATAAGATCTGATAAGTTGTCTAAATCATTTATCTCAAAAATAAAGGAAGTAACAAAGTCTGGTCCAAAAGATATTTTTATCTTTGTTTAGGCTCTAACTCAAACTCTAGAGCATCTCATACAACATTGTTGGTAGCATATCTAATAAATACTACATCAACGGTTTAGGCACCGATGGTGGACTTCTTAAAGTCAGGCAAACATACTTTAGCCAAACACCCCCACACTTTTAGGTATTGCAAGTTAGGTGCATAACCTTTTCACAGTTCGTATGGGGTTGAGTCTAACTTCTTATGAGATACTCGGTTTAAGATTTACCGATAGAATGACTTCCCCCGATATGTTACCAGCTAACTCAGAACTTATCAACAATGAATTTATCATCTCTTCTAAAGTTCTATTTTTCCTCTCGACTATGTCGTTTTGTTGAGGAAAGTAAGAGGTAGAAGTTTCATGAACTATGTCATTCGTCTTAAATACCTCTTTAAGAAATTTAGATCCAAACTTACCACCTCTATCGGACCTAACACTTTTTATCTTTTTTCATAAAGAGAATTTTTATTGAGATTTCTGCATACTCCTAAGATAGACAAAACTTTTCTTCCTTCTTAATTATCTGAAGAAAAGAGCTCAAAGAGATTTAATAGCTACAAACATCTTTTAGTAGCATTAATGTCTATCATTTTCTCTTTATTTTAGACAAGGTTCTTACCTTAAAAGACCACTAGAAATATTCATCTACTATGACTAAAAGAAAGATATCTTAAAAACTATTAAGATTATTATTCTAACTTCTACACTAAGTATAGAATATTTATTTAGTCATAGTATTTTATAAATTGGAATAATAAGCATAGTAATGCACCAGGTAGGTTTAGAAAGAGAGGTGGTGCATAAAGCACACTTAAATACCAAGTCTTTATAAAAGTTATGCTTAATATATATTTCCCACAAAAAAAATTATTAAGCATACTCAAGATAAGTTTTCTACTCAAAAAGGTCATCTAGCCTTCTTTTACAACCTAGTCTAAACCATACTCTCTAAGTTTATGGACTAGGTAAAGGCTTTAATATAAATTCATGTAATATAAATCATGATTTAAATAATCTGACCTTATAAGTTGAAACACAATTCATATAGACCTTGTCTATTTTGATCATGTTTGCAACTTCAATCCTTGTATCATGATCCCAAATTCATCGTGACCAATATTTCATAACCATTTTGAATCTACAAAATTCAAATAAAATTATATATGGTTAGTCACGAAAATAATTTACTAACAGTAATAAATAAATAAATAAATAAATAAAATTCACTGATAGTAAAATATCCTTATCTTTAGGATTTTGATTCTTATCTTCAACTTCACCACCACCTTCGACTATTGACCCGTCAAGCGCGTCAAGATTAAACAAACCCCAAACCACCTTGACAATAATATCATTTTTACAGTAGATTTGTTTCTAAATTGTTGGTTAAATAGACTGCAAAATAGTGCATTAGCACTGACAGAAAAAATTAAAGGAACGAACTGATAGAAAGTTTGACCGTGTCGTAGTATGGAGGCCACTGCCTTAGAAACAAATTGCCCCGATGTGTGTACTCGCTACTTTAGGCGGTTGTCCCCCGAAGGTTAGCACGGTCCTCCAACCAGTGTACACCCAAAGTTTGGAGTGGACTGTAGAGGAAATGATCGTCGGAACCGGAGTCGAACAGAATGATGCTCTCTAATTCTCTCTCAAGTAAGACAAATGAACTCTGAATGGGATGATTAAAATTGAGAGAAAAACATCTTATTTATAGGTTGAAAGCAGGGGCAAATCTTTTCGAGAATCCAATAAAATCTGATTTAAATTTAAATTTTAAATTTAATATCAGATAATATCTATCCAAAAATAGTAGGTTTACTAACCGAAAATATTCATTTAAATCTCGGATAAAATGTATTCAAAATTAGATTTATTAATAGATAAAATCTAATTAAATCTCAGATAATCTGTTAATATCTATCTAAAAATAGTAGATTTACTAACCGAAAATATCCATTTAAATCTCGGATATTTTGTTATTAAATCTATTCGGTTAAGTATTTAAAATTCAAAGAGAATTTTAAATCAACTGAACTGCTCTCATACAACCTATAAAAACAGAGTGTGTGATTCAAGCATTACATATTTCCAACATTAAATACGAGTGTTTGGTATAAAATGTCTATTTTAAACATTTTTTGAAAATATAAAAAGATTGTATAAACGATTATAAATAAATAATTTTTATTTAAAAGTTTAATTTTTTTAAAAATAATATTTTTAAACCAATTTGAAAAACACTTTTGACATGAAAAAATACTTATTATGTATTTTTTGATCTCGAAATCATTTTTAACCCACAAAACACTTTTTAAAAATATTAAAGAACGAAACCTTAAACCAATAATAAAAATTTTAGACACTCATTTTATCTAAAAATTAATTTAGTCTCCAAAATCTCCTACTGTCACAGATTTGTTTCTTCTTCTTCTTTGAGTGCCGGCGGCGGCACTAATCTTAATATTGGTTACTGTCCGCTGGACTCTATCATTTTCGTTTTTTATTAATAAATAATTATACTCTTGTGGCACGATCTACTCTATCTTTTGGTACGTTTCTTCTATCGTTTGATACGTTTCTTCTGTCGTTTGGCATGTTTTTCTTTTCTTTTGTTTTTTAAGGTTGGATCGGACGACACCACGACTGATCAAGATGGCGCTTATTTGTTATCACGATGATCTTCCTTGCTTTGGACCCTCAGATTGAATATGGATACGCGGTTTGCGCTCGTGGATAGTTTACCGCGACGCTCTGTTCTGATCTGCGTTTCTCAGTGATCTTCATAGATTAATCCCCTTTTGGTTCGTTTACTGATGTAATCAGATTTATTCGCATCTATCTTTTCGATCGAATCTTTGGATAAGTTTTAAACTTTTTCATGTATGGTCCTTGTCTGATCTTGAGTGGCTAATTTTATGAAAATGATCAAATTATATTTTTAGTTTACAATGATAATTGTAAACCATTATTGTAATATTGAGTATTTTCTTGTTTAATAAAATTAGTTGCATCTGTTCAAAAAAAAATTAATTTAGTCACCTAATTAAAATGACACACTTTAATCCCTTATGTAATATTTAATCCTTGATTTTAATGCATATTGATTCAATCCTTAAATAAATGGTTTTCAATTATTTCATTTAATGATTATAAAAAAAATAATTATTAGAATTTAATAAATGCCCTTAATAATAAAGCAATTAATGCTTATTTTAAAATATTTGAATTTAATATTTTATCAAATATAGGTATAAAGATAATTTTAAATCTTAACGTTTATAATTTTTATCATTTTATTCATTATTTTTTTGGATAAATTTAACTCATAATTTATGTCTTTTTAACAAATATCTCATTTTTTAACTAACATAATGACTAAACTGTTAAAATTTTAACGATAATGACATGTCATATACATGTGATAATATGTTTTAAATAACATAGCATCTAACCTAATTCTAAATATACATGACATGTCATCATCGTTAAATTTTTAACGATAATGATAAATATATACATGTAAAATATAATTTATTCTAACATAAAATAAAAAAATTTAAATTTAAATAAAATATTAAAAATAATAAAATCTAAAATAAAAAGTTACTGAACATTCTTAAATCTCAGACCTCATTCTCTCTATATATATGACATATTATTATCGTTAAATTTGTAACGATCAAATTATCATATTAATTAAAAAATAAGATATTTGTCAAAAAGACATACATTAAGGGTTAAATTTATCCAGAAAACAATAAGAGTCAAAATGATAAAAATTATAAACGTTAAGGATTAAAATTATCTTTATGCCTAAAATACATAAATAAATATTATCTTATAATCATCTTTAAAATATTCATTATTATTTTTAAGAAATGATATTTTTTTATTTTTTTTTTTACTAAAGTGATGTTTAATTAATCGATAATACAAATTCAAAACCTTAATAGGGCACAAATTATCTTACCTCAGTGGTTAAGGGAACGATTATCGTTGTTGAAGGTCATAGATTCAAGCACCAGTAATGCAACATAGTGATTAAGCGATTAATATCTAATGGTTGAAAGTATACTCTAGACAGATATTGTTGTAACCATAGTTAGGGGTGAGTATTCGATCGAGTCGAGTCAAAAAATTTTGAGTTATTTGTATTGACGAGTCATATTATACAACTCAAACTTTATTTAAATTTTTTTTGTTCAAGTCGAGTTTAAGAAATTTGAGTAGTTTCGAATCGAGTCGAGTTTTCGAGTTCCTATAAATATTTAATTATAATTATTTATTATTTTATATATCGCGACCGTTTTAAAACCGAAAACGTGTGAAAAAATAACCTGGCGAATTGGTTTTAAAAAAAATCTGAATTTTATTGTTTTTAATCTTGAAAAACCCAAATTTTATTAAAAAACATATATTACTTAATTTTAAAAATTGATTTAGAGTCGCTACCGGTCACTTTGGTAGGCCGGATACCATAAAACAAACCAGAGATTCGTTAAAAACATTTGGGTTCGGGAGTCGGTTACCTGTAAGGACGACCCTTACAAACACCCAAAATTGGTACCTTATTAATTTCACGTGACATTTTGATATTTTGAATATAGATATTAATTTAATTCTTCATTGTTAATTAAACATTGCTTGAATTGAGGATATCCTTTTGATTAAGAAAATACATCCCTTTTAAACTTGGGCTTGAATAAGACGTCCTCTAGATAGGAAATCTCGCCCAAATTTAAAGAAATATAAATTCCACATCAAAAGGTTTAAATGCATGATCATTTATTTATTTTGTTCATTTTAAGTTCTAACCTAGGAAGACTCCATTAATTAAATATTAAAATCCTATTTAAATTATTAATTTCACCAAGTGTATGATAACATCCGAATGCTCGGACACTACCATCTTGTCACTTAATAAAATTAATAACTTTACTAATGTCACTAATTTTTACCTATCAATTTTATTTAATTCTAAACCTAAATTTTTATCAAGTTCTAGGTTTTTTAATAGCACATGAATTCGATACCAAGGTACACTCTTTAGACCAACATCATGGTACGTCAAAACACCGGCCTCTCAATGTATCCGAGGTATAATATTCAAATACTATCATTACTAATTATCTCCCTATTTAATTAATTAATTAAAGCAACTAATCCTAGAAGACTCTAAATTAATTAACTAAATGATGATTAAGTGATCTCCTAACAAATATGCCATGTGATTTTTTAAAACAAAACATAATTAAACAAAATAAAATAAATAAACAAAATAAAAGAACTTGATTACTTTTCATTAGAAAATATGCGAGTTCGAATTACAACTAAGATAATCAAAATTGAGCACAAAGGGAATTACATGGTAAAGCCAAAAAAATACAAAAGTTCAATTTCAAGGGATGAATTAGATTTAATTAAGTTTAATTAATTTTAAGGTTTAAAATCTTTAATTAAATTAATAATTTAATCAAATTTTCCTAAGCTTTAAATTTTAATTAATCCTAATTAAAGTCAAATTTGATGAAAATTTAGTTTTAAGGTTCACTTAGGCTAAATTAGATCTAATTAGGTTAAATTAATTTTAAATTTTATCTTAGAAACTAAATTAAATTCAACTAAGAACCTAATTAAATAATTTCTAAGCCTTAAAATTAAATTAAGGCCTAATTAACATCTAATATTTGATTAAATTAACACCTAATTAAATTAACACCACTCGGATGACACCCTAAAAACACTTAAATCTATCCGGATTCAAGAACACTCATCCATCTTCCCGGAATCTAACTTAAACATGAAAAAAAAGAGTAAGAAACAACCAAGAAAAAGCTCTCACCAATACTTTCGGATGATTCGCGTCAAGTGCTTGCCTTTCACCGATGTCCTCCTCTTCGATTCCCCTCTTCTCTTCCGATTCCTCTATCGGTTCAAACTTTCAGGTCCTTTGATTTTATTCCCTTTTTCCAGATTCAAAGGTCTCTATTTAAAGGATTTGAATCAAACATCTTAAACTAATTAAAACTCCACCAAATCCCTAAAATTTCTCCCTCAGATCTCTCAACACATCCCCACTAAATCTAAAACTCTCATATCTTCAAATTTTCTGTTTTTTATTTTTATTTTATTATTTATATTTTTTATCTTTTTATTTGATTTTTCAGTTATTTTATTATTATTTATTATTTTATTATTATTTTTTTACAAAAATTCGTGTTAACATTATAGTATGATTTAATTCCAATTTAAACTATTTTCTCTAATCATATAAGATATGCATATATATATTTTCATATGTATCAATATTTCTTTATATATTTATATATCAATGTATATATATCATAAAAAATGAGAGATTCATCTTAGCCTTAAAAATTAATCCTTTAATTACTAAAAATTTCGAGTTATTCAAATTTCCATTTTATAACTCGAATTTTATTTAAAAAATTTGAGTCGAGTCGAGTCAAAATGATTCAAGTGTTTTCGCCTCAAATCAAGTTATTTGATTTTTTTGAGTTGAGTCGAATTTTGCTCACCCCTAACCATAGTAGCTAATTAAAATATTAATAGGGAGAAAATGATAATTTCAATGGGATGACGTCGTTGATTTCGTGCCTCTCCAAGTGCTCACCAACCCCCCATTTCCTACCAAATATATATAATGTATATCCAAGCCTTGAAGTTTATTTGAAGTGCAACCAATCAGAGTAATCCACGTGTCAACATCTCAAAGATAAGAACCCAAGAAGATCCAACGGCCACAAAATGTTCTCAACTAACCCATCGGCCAACCCACCCACCCAACCCCTCCAATTTATTTTATTTTAATTTAATCTTTTTCCCTCTATTTATACCTTCGAATTATCGTTCAACAAACTCAGGAAAATTTTCACTTTCCGGGAAAATTTCCTTTTCGAAAAAGAAAAACCTCTGGTTTTCAATCATTAGCCATTGAATCCGGTGTTTAGAGTTTCTCAGCAATGGAACCAATGGAGATAGCTTCATCTAACTGCAATGGCGGAAACGGTTTCTGTACGGTTGCCGCTGCCGCACCTGCTGATCCGTTGAACTGGAACGCGTCGGCTCAGTCGATGAAAGGTAGCCATCTCGATGAAGTGAAGCGAATGGTGGAGGAGTACAACAATCCGGTGGTTCGTCTCGGTGGCGAGACGCTAACGATAGCTCAGGTGACGGCCATTGCGAACCGCGACACCGCCATCCAGGTTGAACTTTCGGAGGAAGCTCGGCCGGCGGTCAAGGCGAGCAGTGATTGGGTGATGGAAGGAGTTAATAGAGGTACGGACAGCTATGGCGTCACCACTGGCTTTGGCGCAACCTCTCATCGCAGAACCAAACAAGGCGCTGCACTCCAAAAGGAGCTTATAAGGTAACTTTGAATTTTTACGTCATATTTATATTTTATAGTGCCATAATTATATTTAAAAGAATTTATGCCAAGATAAAGTTTAAAACATTAATTATTTATATAATTATATGTTAATTTTAAAGATAAGATCAAGTTATACGATGATTTTTTTAACTTTTATATATTTCTTAGATAGATGATTCAAATTAACAGTTAATCTAAATAATTCATTTCCGTTATAAACCGATCCAGAAACGTCTAAAACGATTTAGGTATTGATACCAAATTTTTATTGTTTTTATTTTTAGTTTAAGTCATTTTCAATGCTATCGAATATAATGAAAATCATAAAATTTAAACTTTAAATAATGTATTCGTTTGAGTTATTTGTGTTACTTAAAATTTAAAAATTTTATTAGTTAGATTTATCACGTTTAATATCTAAGATTTAAAATTTTAAATTAAGAACAATCCATTTTTCATAAAATGTTTTTATTTTTTTATTAAACTCAATTATCTATTTTTACGGATCAATTATTTAAAAAACATATAAAATTTTATTTTTATAATTATTTATCTTATCTTTTATATATATTTTTATTTTATATATTGATTTTAAAAAGTTGATAATATAATTTCTTTTATTAGTTCATATATATATATATATATGTTATTCCATCAACTTAGGTAACTAAAAGATACAAAGCCACTAAATTGGCCATAATTAGCACCACACTCTTACCGCCATGTTTGGTAGGTGTATTTATTTTTGAACTAAATAGATCACCTCATTAATTAAGTAATTAATTAATGATTACTAGGCACTTAATCCTTTTGTTATTTTCACATGCACTAACCTTTTTCCTTAGTTTTTTATTTTAAAAATAATTTCAAAAGTATCATGAAAATTGAAAAGATAAAATAGTCTTTATTTTTATAAATTTAGAGTATTTTTTTTATAAATCACATGTATTCAATCCAGTGATGAATTTAGAGAAGGATTAGAGCGACAATCGTATATTTAAAAATTTAAAATTTATATATGATTTAAAAATTTAAATATTTTATATATTTTTTTAAAAATCTGTTTTTACCTCATAAAATTTTATGAGTATGTTGTCTTAGAATTTTATAGGTTCATCTCCTCAACATAAAATCTTATATCTGTATATAGTGCAATCTATTAATTGATTAATACAGATCGAATACTCTAAATTTAATTTGCTTTATTCATAATATTAAAATTTGAACCTCTAATCTTATTTAAATGATATAATGTTTCATCCCACGAGAAATATTTAAAATTATTTTTTATAGCCAATTAAGTTTGAGACGCGGATAAGAGAGATATTTTAATTCTAGTTAAGATTAGTACCCGAATTATTGTTAACTTTAGGAGAGAGGGTCACTAGAAAATATGGTCATTTTAAATACTTTTAGATTTATTTAATACCCAATCAAGAAAAAGTTGAGTTAATGATCCTCAATTACTAAACCTTAGTTATATCTATTCATGTTTATCACAGAATCTTTGTGTTTATAAGAAAATATTATGTATTGTATTTTTCTTATTTAAAATGAGGAAATCTAGAAATAATTGAATTAAACTAAGTCTATATTTTCATTATTGTGGATGGTTAATATTTATCACAAACTTGCATGGTGTCCCATCATTAATAACATAATAATAAAGATGGTTGAGTTTACGGACAGACTCAGAATCTTAGATAACTCGATATAAACTATTAAAAATAGATTTTAAAAATACAAGGTGTAAAATTATAATAGTTTAAGATGCAAAATTAGATTATCAATAAAAAGTATATAAGATATATAAAAATTTAATAATTTTAGGGGTACGACTGCATCTTTAATATTCTTAGATCCATCTTTGATCGAGTCTAAATAATATTATTAAACTAAAAATATATAATAAACCCATAGCATTAAGTTGACAGGTTCAATTGATTTCATTTGTTTTAATAAATTGAACATCAATCATTGAGGTCTTCATGTAGGGACAAATTGAGAGATTACCAAATATTTTTGTATGGATTATGCTAATAATAAAAGGAAAACCAATTTGTTCCTTTTCATTTGTTTTGTGGTGAAGTAAACCTCAAGAAATATTACAAAAGATTTAACAAATATGGCAATCTCTCACACTTCAATTTGACTTTGTCAAAAAATGGTAAAATTTTTGTTGAGAAATCATAGTTTTGATTATCGTGTTTGTTATCGAATATGTTTAAGCGTGTAATA
Source organism: Abelmoschus esculentus (assembly GCA_035048815.1). NCBI lineage: Eukaryota > Viridiplantae > Streptophyta > Magnoliopsida > Malvales > Malvaceae > Abelmoschus > Abelmoschus esculentus. The sequence goes on from JAUCBN010000021.1 coordinate 2,033,742, forward strand.
TTGTTTTGGTTTAGGGTATGGTGTTTTATAATATAATTTTGTTGCAAACAGGTTCTTGAATGCCGGAGTTTTCGGCCAAGGGACCGAGTCATGTCACACTTTGCCCCACAATGCGACGAGGGCCGCCATGCTTGTCCGGATCAACACATTGTTGCAAGGCTATTCCGGCATCCGATTCGAGATCCTAGAAGCCATTACTAAGCTCCTTAACAGCAACATCACACCATGTGTGCCCCTGAGGGGTTCAATCACTGCATCAGGTGACCTGGTGCCACTCTCCTACATAGCTGGCCTTTTGACTGGCAGGCCTAACTCAAAAGCCTTGGGACCTGATGGTGAGACCTTGAACCCCACTGAAGCCTTTACCAAAGCTGGAATCAATGGTGGGTTCTTTGAGTTGCAGCCCAAGGAGGGTCTGGCTATGGTTAACGGAACCGCTGTTGGGTCCGGGTTAGCTTCCTTGGTCCTATATGAGGCTAATGTGTTAGCTGTTCTCTCTGAAGTTATGTCAGCCGTTTTTGCTGAAGTTATGCTAGGGAAACCTGAGTTCACAGACCATTTGACTCATAAACTCAAGCATCATCCGGGACAAATTGAGGCTGCTGCCATTATGGAACACATCTTGGATGGCAGCTCTTACATCAAAGCAGCTCAAAAGTTGCATGAAATGGATCCTCTTCAGAAGCCGAAACAGGACCGATACGCTCTTCGAACGTCGCCTCAATGGCTCGGTCCACAGATCGAAACAATCAGGTTCGCGACCAAAATGATTGAACGAGAGATCAACTCGGTGAACGACAATCCCTTGATCGATGTCTCGCGAGACAAGGCATTACATGGAGGGAATTTCCAGGGTACCCCGATCGGTGTATCGATGGACAACACTCGTTTGGCCATCGCTGCGATTGGCAAACTCATGTTTGCTCAGTTCTCAGAGCTTGTTAATGATTACTACAACAACGGGTTGCCTTCGAACTTGTCGGGAGGCCGGAACCCGAGCTTGGACTACGGTTTCAAGGGGGCCGAAATCACAATGGCTTCATACTGTTCCGAGCTCCAATTTCTTGGTAACCCTGTTACCAACCATGTGCAAAGTGCCGAGCAACATAATCAAGATGTGAACTCATTAGGATTAATCTCCGCAAGAAAAACAGCCGAAGCCATTGACATATTGAAGCTCATGTCCTCCACTTTCTTGGTCGCCCTGTGCCAAGCCATTGACCTGAGGCATTTGGAAGAGAATTTGAAGAACACTGTGAAGAACACAGTTAGCCAAGTGGCTAAAAGAGTCCTAACAATGGGATCCAACGGCGAACTCCACCCGTCGAGATTCTGCGAAAAGGACCTCCTACGAATAGTCGACCGCGAGCATCTCTACGCCTACGTCGACGACCCCTGCAGTCCGAATTACCCGTTACTTCAAAAGCTGAGACAAGTACTAGTAGACCATGCACTGATAAATGGCGAGAAAGAACATGACTCAACCACTTCAATCTTCCAAAAGATCACCGCATTCGAAGACGAGCTGAAAACACATCTACCTAAAGAAGTCGAGATTGCTCGGGCTGAATTCGAGAACGGGAATCCAACTATCCCGAACAAGATCAAGGAATGCAGGTCGTACCCATTGTACAAGTTCGTGAGGGAAGCTCTGGGGACTAATCTGTTGACAGGCGAGAAGGCGATATCGCCGGGAGAAGAATGCGACAAGGTTTTCTCGGCTATGTGTGACGGAAAGTTGATTGTTCCATTGCTGGATTGCTTGAAAGACTGGAATGGTGCTCCATTGCCTATATGCTAGGGAAAAAAAAGTATGGTTTTCTTTTTCATTTTCTGAAAGTTTGAAAAACTGTGACAAACATTTCATACAGTTTCTTAAGTTATTTAATTTGTGTTAATAAATAATTTGTTTTTGTTTTCCTATGAAAAGTTGGTGAAAAACACTGAACCGGTGATATTTCAAAATATAGAACAAAAAACCTATGCCTTTTTTATGTGTTTTTTTTGTTTTTTTTTTATTTTTTTAAAAAAATTAAATTTTAAACCTTAAACCCTTACTTTCTATGTCCTAAATCCTAAACCCTACACGTTAAACCCTACACTCTATCCCTAATTCCCTAAACCCTAACCAAAACCTCTAACCTAGAACCCTAAACCCTCTAATTTGAAGTGGGGCATAAATGGAGACATAGAGAGGGGGCAGATGATTTGGACCCTAAAGTATGAACAAAAATCCTCTGCCTAATATATTTTACTATCCAAATGTATTTTATGTTAAAAACTTCGTTACAGAAACTGCAATGAAGATATAAATAGTGTACTTATCGAGTGAGTCAATTGTAGTTGAACCTTGTTCAATTTATGTATGTTAAATAATTTTATTGTTTGACTCAATTTGATGTTCGTTAATCTCGTTAAAATTGTACTTGACTCATACTCGTTAAACAAATTTGTTGCTCAACTCGATCCGTTACTCCTTAAGCTCACTAAAAAATTATCTTATTTTTAACTAAAAAATAAAATTTAATAATACTATATGAGACTTGATATTAACATAAATTAATAAATTAAATAAAAAATATCAAAAAAAAAGTGTATAAAATACTTTAAAGTTTAAATTATTAAGTAACAATCTACAAATACACCAAACTAGTAAATTAAAACTAAAGTAACAATTTATAAATTAATAGTTATTAATTATATTTATATTTTGAATGAAATGATTTTAAAGTAATTATTAAAAAAATACTTTTATAAATTAACGAGTTGTTCGTGAACTTATCGAGTTGAATTAGACTTTTCTTATTTCAACTCATTAAAGTCTCGAGTCAAGTTTGAGTTCGATTTGAACGTTTATTGAGTTTTAATCGAGTTCGAATAACTCATGAGCTACTCAAAACGTTAAGCACTCCAAATATTGTTTTATCTACGACCCAGACCTACTCGATTTACATCCAATACACATGCGGTGGAAACAAAAGATTCCACAATCATTTTAGTTTTAAAGAATTTAAGGTTTGCACGACTCCTCTAACCCAAATGGTTAAAGGAACGGTTGTTGTTCCTAGAGGTCACGGATTCGAGCACCAACGATGTCAGCAGAACCACTTAGGGAGTAACTTTTGGCAACCTCGAACATCACAGATTGTTGCCTAGGTGTTGTACCACCACTCAGTCATGTGTAACCAGCTACTCTATTCTCTTGGTCTTTCACCCACCATACACCTTAAATAGGTCTCAAAACACTGATTTACCCTCTCAGTTTGACCATCCGATTTTGAATGATAAGTTGTAGAGGGATTCATTGTTACCCTAGCTTCTGGAATATTTCCTTCCAAAAGGTGCTCATAAACACCTTGTCTCTGTTACATACAATAGTTTCAGGCAACCCATAAAGCTTGAAAATATTTTCCATAAAGACTTGAGCAATTTCTATAGCAGTAAAAGGATGAGACAGAACTATGAAATGCCTAAATTTACTTAACTTGTTCACCATCACAAAAATAATATTTTTTTTTCCTTCAGAGTTGGACAATCCTTCCACAAAATCCATGTTGATAGAGGTCCATTCTGGTATAGGTAGTGGCTATAACAAGCCTTTGGGATGTTGCAGATCTGACTTGTTTTGTTGACATACAATGCATTCTTGAATCATTTTCTAACTGCCTTTCTTAGCCATTTTCAATAAAACACAGCACTTAATCTTTTAATGGTTACTCGAGTCTCAGAATGTTCTCTCACTGAACTGCAATAAAAATATATCATCAAGTCTTTTCTCACAGATTTATCATTGCCCATCATTACCTTCCTCTTTCCTCTTTCTCCTTAAGGTTCTTTCATTTCAAGAATATTTGGAACTATCAGACTTCCCATCTTGTAAAGCCTTCAATTTTTTTTTTAAATTTTTTCATTAGTCTCCCATGATTTTCGAACCCTCTCCCACATTTATGAGACAACACTACTGCCAACTAAGATCTGGCAGCTTCCAAATAATGAATTTCTAAACAAGGCATCAACCACTCGGTTATGAATCCCTTTAATATAAATCACCTCAAAGTCATACCCCATCATTTTTCCTACCTGTTTTTGTTGGGATGGGGTAATGACTTGCTAAGGCTCTAATGATCAGTTTTTATCTTAAAATGTCTTCTCAGCAGGTATGGAGATTATTTTTTTATTACAAGTAATACTGCCAACATCTCATTCTCATAAATGGACAGGCCTTGATGCCTACCTCCAAGTCCTCTGCTGAAAAGGTCAAGGATCTCCCATCTCGAACTAACACTGCCCTTACACCCACTGCTGAAGCATCTGTCTCAATGACAAATTCTTTATCAAAATTAGGTAAAGTCAGAACTGGTGTTAAACATATAGCTTTTTTCAAAGCTTCAAAGGCTTTCTGTTCCTTTTTTCCCCATTTCTACCCTTCATTCTTCAAGAGATCAGTGAGGTCCCTAGCTATTATTCCATAACCTTTTACAGACAGTACACTAGGCACAGCAAGACGGTATAATTTTCCATGAATGTTGATCTCGGATTTGTGATGAAAAAGTACATAGAGAGATACACCACGGGCTTGATCACTGTAACCCCTAAAATTAACCTAATTTCTTAGATTACAAGTTAGGGTTTACGGCTTGAAAACTTGTTTCTCACGTTAGGGTTTTTACTAAAAATAAAATAAAATATTCAGATAATTTATTAAATAATTAATAAATTAAAATAATAATTAAAATTAACATTTTAAAAATGAAATTCAACCTATAAATACACAATCAGTAAATGTCACAAAAACAGATAAATATTTAATGTTCAAATTACAGAAATTATTATTCAAATTAAATATAGTCCGAAATCTGAAAACTGTAAAACATACTATAAATCAGAAAATGGATCAGGACCTTCAAGTACCGCACCGAGCCTAAGACTGAGATCTGAAACAGAAATCTGAGAGGGTGTAAGTTGGGGAGCCTAGTGTGTCTCTAAAACAGATAAACGGAATACAAAACAGAATATGCAGAAAAGACAGAGTATGCATGATATGCACCCATCTCCGAACACCACAGAAGAGTTGGTCCCCAGACCACTCTAACACCATCACACCAACAGAAGTGGTATCTCGACCCGAAGGTGGAGCCACTGAACAGAAGTGATAAAATCACTAACTTCCCCGTACACAGATAATATCCCAGATGCCATGTTAAATGTAGATACAGAACCAGAATGCATGCCTTATTATCTAACAGGAGGCAAACATGACAGATAACAGAATCAGATATGATATAACAGAATGATGCATGATCATACGGATAACAGAATCGAATATACAGAACAACAGAATTTACAGGCTGAACGGGAGAGAACACACATATATCAGAAGACTCAACGACGACCCTGACGTCTACTGGACTCGGCTCTACCACCGGGCTGAGCATGAGTAGAGTCTACAATTTACAGAAACAAGTTAGACTTTCTACTATGCCACATGACCGAAAATAATCTAAACAGAATAATTCGTACTCACGTGAAGTTCCCGAATGTGGATGTATCGGTCCTCGTACAGGAGGAGGAGGAGGCAACTGCTCAGGGTCGAAATCCTCGTCACCTGAAGCAAACAAAAAATTGATTCAGAACCTTTTTTAGATAATTTCTAGATAACTTATCGAACTTAAAACCCCCAAAAATGACACTTCGGGTTCGAATTTCGAAAAACAGACAACGCCATTGGATTCAGGACGTCGAAAAACATAAAGTGGGCCCGGATCGAAAAAGTCAACTGCTGACGTCAGCACTGGTTAACGCTGACGTCAGTAGTGACGTCAGCGATGACGTCAGTCGGGTCGGAGATCGGGTCAGGTCGGGCGGTCAGGTCGGGTCGGGGTTGCGGTTCAGGTCTGGCCGGTTCTGGGCTTGGACCGATTCGGTTTGCTGGGCCGGTTCTGGTTCGGTCTGGGCCGGTTTCTCCTGGGTCGGTTCACTCTGTTTGTTTCCCAGGAAAATCTGGGAATTTCCCAGATTTTCTTAGTTAACAAACACGCACAATTTCGAATATAAAATCTCCATTTGGCTCGATTTGAACTCTAATTCGATCCAAAATATATCCGAAACAAACCCTTAACGATTCGGCACTAATTCTTGAATTTAAACTCGATTCAAACAACTCTTAAATTATAAAACTTAAATCAAAACCGAGAGAGGAAAAAAAACTCTCTACTTACCTTATCAACTGTTGAAGAAAAACACCAAGAGAGAGAGAGCACAATACTTTCGAATGAAGATCAGACTTGAAACGAAAACAAAGGATTTTTTTATAATAATCAGACAATAAAGGAGGATTTAATCCTCCCTTGTAACCGAAGCTGAAATCGGGGGAAGGAGAAGTTTCATCATTTGAAAATGGTGAAATTACCTTTCAAGGGTTTGAAGTTTTTAAAATTTCATATTTTGACCTCTTACTTCCAGAAAATCACAATTAAGTCACTAATTTTCCAAAATTTTAATCCCAAATTATTAGGGTTCGATTAGGGATTTTGACTTCCAATTTGGGGATTTTGACTTAATTTTTCAGGTTATTACAATCACAGTATTAAAATGGTCGACCGTGTCTTTGGCCAAAAAGTAAGCCAAGCTGCTCATGCCAGATGCACTCTCTCTCCAGTATTGTAATTTATCGAGCGAAAATGATCTCAAAGCTGCTATTTGGCACAGAAGGGCTGAAAACATTGAGATAAATTATGTTTAAGCAATTTGATATGGCAGTTTATGTTTCATTTGTGACTTTCATGGGAACAAATGGAAAGAGCATATTAGTTCAAAGAAATCATTGTAACATAAGTAACAGTTCTCTGACTTACAAACTGCAATTATGGTATAAGTATAACCAGTGGCCCCGAAGTTTACTTCGTCCGTTTTAGCTATTGTTCCTAAGCACAATCCGGCAAGTAGTAAGATCAGATAATCGATTGCTTGTTCTTTGGCTTCCCTCATTCGCTGCTTACAAAGCCTGAGACGTTACAGAATTAAGAAGCTGATCATTTGTCGAGTGAAATATAATACGATGCGATGAAATTGAACTGCTGACAAAGCCTGAGACATTACAGAATTAAGAAGCTTAAGTAATCATAGTGTAGATAGTACTTACCTCCCGAGAAAATATCTGTATTGCCAGAGTACACCTGGAGTCTTCCGCCTCGATAAGTCCTTAGACTTTAAGAAATTGTGACGTATGCTATCCCGATATATCTCAACTTTACTCATGACATCTTGCCATAACTCTCCAGCAAAAGATTTTTCCTCTATTCCAGCATGAGGACTTGTCCCATTTGTTGGAGCTGGACTCTCCGAGGGCATAGAAATCCGAGCAGCAGTTTGCTGCAGATCAGGGGGCACTTGGTAGCCATTGTGAAGCATCCACCTAACCGGAAGCTCTATATAGTTCACATCTGAACTTTGACTTGGTTTTACGATGCCCTCTAAAACGTCAATAAAGTGGTCTGGAGGGTTAACATGCTCTGGGACATGGATCCCAAGGCCTGCAAAGTACTGTTCTGCTTTCTTTGCTGAACCATGGTAGACTGTGAATCCGCCTTTCGCCAAAAGGACTAAATCATCAAACATTTGGAACAAGGAGTAGCTGGACCAAAATTTTCAGCAATTAATACATAAAAAAGAGACTATAATCGAAAACATTAAATTCTAGAATGAAATGTAGACTTTGGATAAAATTCGTTACCTTGGTTGATGAAGCACCATGCAGATGTTTACTCCTTCAAGAGCTTCACGTCGAAGTGCTCGAAGAAGCTGCAAAGAGGATGCACTGTCCAAACCAGATGTTGGTTCATCCAAGATCAAAAGTGAAGGTTCCATGACCATTTCCAATCCAACATTTACTCGCTTTCTCTGGCCTCCTGAGATGCCTCGCTTTTCTACGGTTCCCACCAAGGAATCACGCACCATCTGAAGCCCCAAAGACTCTATAACTCTTTCGAGGAAAAGAACTTTATCCGTTTTAGGTAAATGAGCAGGCAGTCTTCAATATGCGGAAGATAATAGCAGTGGTCAATATAAAATAAGTGATAGTTAAAAGAACATAAGATATATACAATTTTTCAAGAAAATGACTTCAGAAGTACCACTAATAACTATAAGTGAACTCTGATGTTGCCCATCCATAAGGAACACCTTCGGCAATAACTCGAATAGGAAAGAAACAGGTCGAAGCTAGGGTCCACTTTTACAGGAAGAAGGGTGTGGCGGAATACCGAGGTTGGATAAGGGATAGGTACTATTCTATTCCTGTATGTGTGCGTTTCTGTGTATAGTAAGATCAAGCACAGAAATAGTAGTTGGTTTGTAAATTTTAGTGTTATCTAGTACCGTAGTTCATTTTTTACTGCTCTAACCACCTAACATAGTTACTAAAACAAGAAAACTAATGAGGGTCCCACTAGTCTTGCCGAAGCAAGGAGTTACCGGAATATGGTACCATAGTACATCACATGCTAGGTGGGAGACAACCTGTAACAAAGATTTTCAGATATTTTAAAGAGGGAGAAAGTTCAGTGATCATAACAACTTGACAAAATCAGCCCCCTTATGGCAATCTATGAGACCAGAAGTAACATGGTCCAGAAAGCAAACAACAATTTATTTTCTAATATGTACAGGTTTCATGATGTATTTTGGTAACGTAAAACAGTTTCGAAACTAGCATACCTGCACTTTGCATTAAACCATAGATTCTCCTCCACTGTCAAGTTCCCATGCACAATGTCATCTTGTGGCACATAACCTATAATTTTCCTATACGAGCGGATTGATTCGTTCTTTCCATTTATAAGAATCAAACCAGTCTTCTTGCACCCCATTGCCTTCCCAGCCAGAGCAGAAATAAATGTGGTTTTTCCAGCACCAGATGGACCCATGACAGCAGTGATGCGACCAGGCTTCATTGTTCCAGTAACACACCTCAAAAGATGCTTTTCTTTTCCTTTCAAAGTGAGTGTAAGGTCTTTGAAAGATATCTCAATCAGAGGCCTTTTCCTCATTTCATGGTCAGTAGCCATAGAAACCACTCCCGAGAATGTAAGATTCGTATGTCTTGTTGCTGCGCTTTCTCTTTCTCGATTTGAGCGTATGCATACTTAAAAATCTGGCTATGTGTATGAGGCTGTTGTCCCTTCGTAGTTTGACCTTTCAATTTTCTATCATGGCTACCAACATCAAATCTGTCATAATTCTCAGTCTCGTCTTGAATTTCATGAATCACACGCATAGGATTGCTGAGTTCTATTGGTTGTCCCCCGGATGGTGCTGATGATGATACAGACTCACTTGAAGTGCTCATATGTACTGGAATGTACAAGTTTTCATCAGTTTCAAACCTTGTTTCATCCAATATTTTAAGTTCCTCGGGATGCTTTGCGGCTTTTTTAAAAGAAAATCTCTGTGAAATATGAGTTTGCAGTCCACTTGCATGTTTCTTAGCAGCATTCTTAGCAGCTTTCCACCTCTGCCGTGCTTTCGCTGTTTCCCTTGCACTACTTGCTGCTGCTTCTCGGGTTTTGGCCAGCCGTCTTTCCCTTATAGAGAGAACTTGGTCAGAACAGTTATAGATAATCAAGAGCAAAACAACAGTAGCAACCTGCATAAGCGAAGGAGATTTTCATGTTTACTTTCATACTGTTGTCTATGGAGGTACAAGCATACTTTCGTATTTTGTTCGATACAAATCTAGAAAAATATAAATTGCATATCAAAAGAAAATGATAAGGGTATAAAAAAAAAACAGTGATCGATTTATGCGGCTCCCAGAGTAAAGCAAACAACTTACTAAAAGAAAAATTCCATAAACTTGCAGGTCCTGAGTTGCTGTCATTGAATTGCAAGAAGTCAACTTGATGCAGGCTGTAAGATCAATGAGGGTTAAACTAACAATCCGAATAACATGAAGATTCAAGATATAATCCGACTGTGGATGGAACTCGGATATAATAATTAATTGTCTAAGTATAGGGCTTACGCTTCTCAGATGTTGAACCTGTCCTGCAGTAATGTCTGAAAAGGCACACGAAAATACAATAGCATCAAGAAAGATGAATAGGAAAGCAAGAGTTTGGGACATGATAATTAAATACTTATATATACCGAATGTAGAAAGAATGAAAACACAAAATATTGGAAGAAAAGCAATACCCGTTTCTGCAAGGCATTTCTTGTACCGTCGTTGGACAATAAGACCCCGCTGGACAGAATATTTCACTATTGTTTCGAATATCAACCCACATGTTGGCTCCTCCACATGTATGGTTCGGCTGTCCTGGAGGCAGCTGGTAATTATATCTGAAACCATATATATTTTGTTTTAATAAGGAACTTGTTAAAACCATAGGCCATTCTACTTGGAATCAAATGTTTATAAATATTATGAACTTACGGCTCACATAGGCCAGTTTGGGTATTCAGTGTTGCATTCGGACAATGGGAACCCAACGGACAAGCTTTAGGAAGACAGCATCCAGGGAAAGCACATGCAAAAAGTATAGAATTACGTATTACGGTGGAAGTAACAAGGCCATAAACTAAAAGAAGATACACGAAAATTGTCTGTAATAATGTTAAATTATCAAAAGATTCTCAGAAACTTACGAAACATGCATGTAAGACCACGAGGGCAGAAAAATCCAGCACAACAGGGTTGACAATCCGAAGTCCTGGAAGGAATGACCATAGAATTATTATTGTTAACCAGCTCATTGAGACCAGCACCAGCAAGACAAGCCCATCCCGGCTCACAACCGGAAACCCACGAGGTTAAATTACAGTTCTTGTTAGGCCTCAAAGCATTGGCATTTGAACTATTGAAATAGGTATCGTAGTAGAATTTCGCCTCCGCTTCCGTGCACAGACGCCTAAGCATAGTTCCTGTTCAACCAATAAACACGACGGTACCAGACCAAAATGTGAGAAAACATAACTCTAATGAAGTTCAATTAGTCTCAGCTCGAAAAATCCAAATACATTACTAACCACAATACTATCGATAATGCTCGAAACATACTATCATACTATGTTACTCCGATATATCAGGCTATGAGTACTTCAATTCATCTAACAACAGATATTATACCTTGAGTTTGCTGCATACATGAAGCCAAGAAGTCCAAATTTGATGAGAAATTAAATGCTTTGTTCCACTCAGCGTCCCTGAAACATAAACACAGCTTCAATGTTCAAACTCAGACAAGATCAAATTCCATTGTATGAAGAAGAAAAAATCCAATTTTCCTCATCAAATTAAAGCCCCCAAATTCTCCTTTATTTCCCTCATCAAATTCAGTTCAAGAACCAGAGAATCAACAAGTGTAACAATGGGGAAAAGGAGATAAACTCACTGGTCCTTTATGCAGAAACTAGCATGGTCCTTGATATCCTTGCTCATAGCATTGGTGAGATTAGAAAGCATGCCATTTTCAAGGGATGTAAGAAAGGGAAGATTAGCAGGTTTGTACACTTGGCATTGTGCCATGTTTCCCAAGAAACTCAAAACTACAAAAACCCAGATTGAAGGTGACCAAAAGGTGCAAGATTTCAACTTTTCCAACCCCATTTTTGATATTTGAAAAGAAACCCAGCATAGATAACTTATTTCTCCTTTCTTTTAGATATAAATGTTTGTAGCTAAAGAAACATGAATATGGAGAATATAGAGAGCTGAAGGAAACCAAGTTTTGGGTTTAAAGGTCAAACCTTTTTAGATATCTTTTTCCCTGAAAGCCCATGGAATGCTTGGTGGTGGTGTCTGGTTTCTGAGAAGAGAATTTGAAGAAGCTTAGTGTGTTTATGGGTAGTCAACCAGAGGCAGTGAGGTTTGGTTCTTGAAAGTTTGAAACTACGATCCGGTAGCTCCCGGGTAAACACTGTGTTCAAGTCAACCATGGCTTTACTCTTGGTCAATTGAAGCTACATTTGAAGTAATTCTTTTATTTATTTATTTATTTTTGAAAAGATACGATTATATTAGAATAAATCACACACAAGATGAATTATAGAGTGAAATGATTCTTTTATTTTTAATTAGATATTTGATTTATTTTTTATTTTTTTATTGAATAAGAATTACTTCCTCGGTCTTAAAAATAATATCCTTTATTGACTTTTTAAAAGTTAAATTTTTTAAACTTTGATTATAATTAGATTAAACATTTTAAATAATTAAATTTTATAAATTATATATCTAAAATCTACTCGATTAGAAGTTTTTAAAATATATTTTTTTATATTTTATCAATAATAAATTTTAAATAATCAAGAGTCAAAGTTAAAAAAGTTTGACCCAAAAAGTCAATAAGGAATAATATTTCTGAGATAGAGAGAGTATATTATTTTAAATTTTAAATTATTTAAAAATTTAAAATTTATTATATTCAGCAATTAAAAGTTTATTACATTTGAAAATTCAAAATTTTAGAATTTTTGTAAGCGCAAATATATTTGACAATCTGTTATCCGTTATACTCGAAGGTCCTAAATTTTTATACATACGATCATTAAATCAAAAAATGATTAAGTTAAATTATATATTCGAATAATTAAATATTTGATATTGACTCGAATATCTTAAATCGAATATGAATCGATATTTTATTGATCTAAAATATTAGATACCATATTTTTGGATCGTATTCGATATTTGAAAATGTACACTGCATCCACCTTAAGGGTTAGGTAAGCTTGTGTCCACCGTTAACTTTTCAAAATAATTCACATATTTAATAAATTATTTTTTATTTTTATTTTTATTTTTAATTACTTGTGTCTTTATTGTCTTTTTATGTCATTTTTTTTTATTTTTAAAATATTTTTTTAATAAATGATATTTTATTCGTCCAATCTTTAAAAATAACACTACAACCAACAATTTTATACAAACAAATAAACAAGATCAACTAAAGTCCCAACAGCTAATTAAATTGTTATCTATGTAAGTATAGTTTCTATAATCAAACAATTTCACGTTAATATTCTTTTTTAAGAGAAAAAAAAATATTCGTGACTAGGCGAGAACGTTTTCTACGTAACCTTCCATTACGTTCCTGCAATACATAATAAAGAAAATCTCTCCAAACAATTCTAAGTATTGTAATTCTCAAGTTCTTACCTTTTTTTCTGTTGAACCCAATAAAACATCTCCTCTCAACTACCACGTTATATGCGAACATCTGAGGCTCTTAAAATCATTTTTCATATTTGCTTCGAGTAGTAACAAGTACAAAACAAGTGCTCTCGTTTTGTCAATAAACCTTCACACAATACACAGTTCGAATCAATTCGTAATCCCCAACTTACCATCTTATATTTTGCTGGCAACCTATCCAATACCACTAGTCAAGAGATAAATGCGTGTCAAAAAATGATAAGTTTATTCCATACAACTTAGTGCCAAAAAACCTTTATTTGTTTGTGCTTGTATCAGTCTCATACTTCCGTAGCCATATATTTCTCAGATAACAGAGGGTTTGACCCCTGCTCTTAGTCTATTTTGAAGCTTTAGCAATTTTTTCAAGCTCAATTATAGTTGTTTTTTCTATAAAAACTATAAGGATCCTGCCTGAGTTAAAATTAACGGAAGACAACGAATCATACAATCTTTATTTCAAGAAAATATTTCTTTCATCCCAAATTCTCTTTTTTTTAGATGGAAAATTTTTTTTAACTGACACGAGCACCTCTGATATCATTCTTCGATCCCTTCTAAAGAAATGAAGCACACAACTTAACCATTCTTTTAATAACAAATTAAAAGTAATAGTTTGAATTAATTATAGACGATAAGTATTTAAAAGGTTAAATGTTAAACGTTTTTTGTTAAATGTTCAAAACGTTAAATTTACTCATTAAAGTTTAGATGTTAAATGTTTTTTTGTTACTCGTAAGCCCAAACAATCACAGATGGTGGTTGTTTACTCCCAAACTTTACCACACTTTATTTAGATCCACTAAGTCTTAAATCAACCTCTATTTTGTTAAAAAAACACTATAAATTCACGAATCGATTAAAAATCTTTTAATTTCTCTCCCGTCGATATCTTTCCTCCATCACCGAATGAAACTTGTTTCACAGTACATTACTTTTTTTGTGCCAATGAAGTTTTTTATTGTTCGGATTTTAAAAAGTTCCTCATTCGCAGATAAATAGACTTCATCAAAAAGTTAATGATAGAGTGATACAAAATATTCGATGTATAAACTTTAGAGAGTAAGTAAAACATTTTGAAACTCTAATAACTAAAAAAAGAATTTAAATTTTCCTTTAATTATTTTTTTATTCGAATCAATTTTTTTATATTGTCTATTTAATGGTATACTGCATGTAAATATATTATCGATTTTAATTAGATTTTGATTTTATTTATTAATAGATATGATATAATTTATCGATATCTTTTTATTATTATGAACCTGAATTTCTTTTAGAGTTTTTTTATTTTTTCTAGAGGAATTTTCAAAAATAATTTATACATCAATCGAAAAAGAGATTTTTTTTGTAGATATAAATGTTTGTAGCTAAAGAAATATGAAATCTATTAATTGATCCAGTAATCATAAATGTTAATCCGTTTTAATTTTTCTGTATGTTCAAATCTCGACATTTATCTCGAGATCTAATGTTTGTTAAAGCCAACCAAGTGATTAGTTTAAAGGGCCAAAGCTTTTTAGATATTCGATCACTAAATTATCCAAGAAATATAAAATGATCATTAAAATTTTAAAAGTTATATAATAATCATTAAACTTTAATTTTATTATAAAATGATCACTAAACCGTTAAACGTCGTTAAGTGAATGACGTGACAAAAATAAAAATTTGAATAATAACACATTTAAGCCTTCATATTTATACACCCAATCAAATTAGATCTAATTTAACCCTCATTATTGATATCTAAATTGATTGAATATATAAATATTCATAATTAAATGTATTATTATCTAATTTTTCATAAATATCATGTCACCTAATTAACAAAAATTAATATCTTATTGATTATTTTGTAAAAAAAAACTAAAATTTAATGTCCATTATATAATTTTTAAAAGTTTGGTGAGCATTTTATATTTTTTAGAATAGTTTAATGACTATACGTCATTTTTATCCTTCGATGTTTTATTATCAGAAGTGGATGTTCCTTTTATATCTTCAAGTTGCTTCTTACATGAAAGGATGGACCCATAGAATTTTGTCTTGTCTTGAGGAATCTTTTCTTGTTTGCCGGCTTTACCAGCCCATGGTATTAGGGATAGGTATTTTACCCGGCCTACTCGGTTCAATCAGATCGGATTTTTTGATGAAAAATTCGGGTTTGGGTAGATTAAATTAGGTGATTTTTTAAAATGGTTGGTATCGGGTTGGGTTCAGGTTTAGGGTGTAAAATATCTGACTCGACTCGACTAGGACTAAGTATATAATTTTTTCATAATTTTTAGGGATATTTATAATAATGGTTCTCTATCTATATATTTTTTATAATTAGGTCTTTAAAATTATTGTTTTATTTATAATTTAGTTCTTAAAATTATATTTTTTATAATTAAGTCCCAAAAATTATTTTTTTACAATTTAGTCCCTAATTTTTTTTCTATAGCTCAGGTCGGGTCAAAGTCGGGTTTAGGATATTTGTGCCCGGGTTAGTTTTGGGTGGGCTGAAAATCCGACCCGACCCGTGCCCATCTCTACATGGCATGCTTGGTGATGGTGGTGGTGGTGATGGTGATGTCGAGAAGAGAGTTTGTGTAATAAAATCTATATTTTTTTAGTATTGGATTCTAAGATGTGTGTAATAAAATCAAAAACATGAAATTTTTAGAAATTTTAAATAATACTAAAATTAGAGAAAATTATGTGTTTGATACGAGTTAATTCGAATCAGTAAAGATAAAGCTCTAAAAATTAGAAGGACAAGGAAAAAAAAAAACAAGAAAAAGCCAGGTTTGGTTCTTGAAAGTTTGAAGCTGTGAACTGGTCAATTGAAGCTACATTTACACCACATGTTTCAATTTTTTTCTTATCCTAAATGTCATTGATATAAGTATTATATTTTTAGATAAATTATATTAAATACCATTAAATTATTAACACTAATTTTTTTTAGTATTAAAATTTTAATTCATTTAATTTTAATATTAGAAATTAATTTACGATTTATTTATGTTACTCTATCGTTAAATTTGTAACAGTATGTCGATTTATTAATAATAATTGGTATAGACGTAAAACTTAAACGATGTCATCGTTTCGATGAGATTATTTTGATATTCATATAATTCAAAACAATATCGCTTTACAAGTGAAAAATATATCGAGAATTACAAATGCAAAGATTTAATCACTAGACCAACATTTGATTTGGTAAAAGTTAACGCAAGCAATAGGGGTGAGCAAAATTCGTCTTAATTCAAAAAAATTGAAACTTTTAATTTAACTCGAGGTAAAAAAATCAACTTGTTTTAATTCAATATAAAATTATATAAATCCGACTCAAAAAATTTTTAAATAAAATTTGAGTTATAAAATAAAAATTCAAAAAACTTAATTTTTTTTACAATTAGTGGATTAATTTTAAGTTTGAGTCCTAAATTTTTCCTCATATGTCTAAAATTATTTAGAAACTCAAAAACTCGACTCAAATTTCGTAAATTCGAATCAAATCAAAAAATTTTAAATAGTTTAAGCTATAAAATATAACGTTTTAACTCGAATAGCTTAAAATTTTAACTCAACTTATCTCTACTCGGTAGAATGTTTACCCCTAACAAATAATATATACGTAAAACTATAATTGGTTCAATATGATTTACTTTCATTCCGTTTAGTCTCTAAATTTTTATTTAATCCAAAATAAACCCTATTTCTTTCTAATTTTATAATTTAGTTTAATATTTTTAATTTAATTCCTAAATTTTTTATATAATTTAAAATTATCCTCTATTTATTTCTAATTCTTATAATATATTCTGATTTTTAATATAGTTTTATTCAGTTTGGTCCTAGATTTTCATTATTCAAAAGTGAGGTGGATCTGAATTTATTATTCAAAAAAGTAAAGTAAATTCAAATAATGGGTATAATTTTCAAGTTTACTACAGATATTAACTAAAAATAATAACCAGATAATAAACTAGATAATTCTAAATCAGACAATATCTTAATTACGATAATTTCAAAACTACCAATAATTTAAAATATAATTATATATTTTTTGTGAAAATAGAAAATATATTATCATAAGTCTCGTTAAAAACTCCATAAATCTAAATCGGAGAAAAAGAATACACATGATAATATTACATAACCAACCAATAAGATAAACCCGACACCAAATACATCGAATAAAATAAAAGAATAAGACATATTATAAGAACAAAACTAGACCTCAAATACCAAGATGTTCATGCAGAAAAAGTCAAGGCTCCAAATTATTACATGAATACAATCTTACCATCACGTCGACCACTTTATTTCCTTTACGAAACACGTGTCTAACATCGACTTGCTCGTAGTTTCAATCCGAACTGGTTGGTGTTCAGACCGAACCACGACAAAGAGGGCAATGCATGTTCTTCGCCAACCATTGATCTATACAGAGTTGATGGTAAAAATGTTTGCAGTTCGGAAAAATTCTACATCTATCACCATGTCCGAACTCTTCCAAGCATATAACACATTCCATCACAGAGCTATACTTAATTTTTCCTCTAAACTTGTATCGAATAATCTTTCTAATCGGCCTCGAAATTTCGTCAAGCTGATTTTGCGACGTCTCTCGTTGCACGACGTGATCAGATATCCGATGATTCGATAGCCGATTTTCGATATCTTCGTTGCTAGGCCGATTCTGCATAACGCCAACTACCGGCTGTCGCCGGTTTTCGAGATCTAATTCGCCCTTTTTCCGACGACATTCATACACTAGGACAACCACTACAACTACGATGAACAATCCGACAACCAAGATGCAGCCTACGACATATTTTGAGGGTGGTGTCATGGTGAACCAAATAAAATTTTTTGTAGTGTTAATGAATTTATAAATATTCATTACTTGTAGAGTTCTATTATGATTAGATTTTTTTTTTTTGGTATATAATGATTTTGATGTATTATTTTATTAAAATTTTATGACCTTTAGAATTAAAGTTTTATGTAATATCTATTTTTCTGGGTAAACTGTAACAAAAGTCACTTAATTATGGGTATAGTTATACTTGGGTCACCTAATTATTAAAAGTTATATTTAAGTCACTCATTTATGGTTGAGATTACATTTGGGTCACTCAATTATTAAAAGTTACATTTGGGTTACTCATTTATGGTTAAAATTACATTTAGATCACCAAATTACTAGAGGTTACATTTGGGTCACCTTTCATATTTGAAAAAACATATCAATTTGGACTTTTTTCTTCTAAATCACTTGTATACACTCTTTAACATTAGAGTATTTCATTTGAAATCATTAATTAATCTAATACACGAATTGATAAAAAAAATTCAAATATGAAGAGTGACTCAAATGTAATTTTACCTATAATTGAGTGATCTAAATGTAATATTTATTAATTGGGTGACTCATATGTAACCTTACCCATAATTAAGTGACCCAAACATAACTTATAGTAATTGAGTGACTCAAATGTAACCCTACACATAATTAAGTGACTTCCAGTGCAGTTTACCCTATTTTTTGTATACCTCTTGTTTTTCTAATTAAAATTCTACGTAATATTTATTTTATTAAAATTTATTATTTGTATTTGACAAAAATACATATTTCCCTCCTTATTGATATACCTCTTACTTTTCTATTTTTATTTTAATTCCATTATTTATTTTTATTTTTTAACATAATAATATTCCAAAATATATTTTTGGAAACAAATATATATAAATGTATCAAAACTCAACCTAGAATTCGATTGGAAAATTGGCAAAATAATATATATTTTTTATGGGTATAATCAAAAATAATATTGTTGTTGGTTCTTTTGACATTGTTTTACTTTTTAATAGTTTTATTTCTATTTTAAATTAATAAGGTATAATCATAAATTTAACCCTCAGAATTGATATTTTTTTCGTGTTTACTGCGTATATTTAGGGTCGTAAACAAATCGAACGTTCAGCGAACCGTTTGACAAAAAATTTGTTTTTATTTATTTATTAAGCGAATGAACGTTAACAAGATTTTTTGTTCGTTTAATTAAAAGAACAAAAACGAACAAAGAGCTTGTTTGTTCATTTATATTCGTGAATGTTCGGTAATTCGTTCGTTTATTTTCATTCATTTGTGTTCATTTATGTTCACTCGTTTATGTTCGATTAAATTTATTCACATATCTCTAGGGTGTTTATTATTCTATTAAATCGATCTAACCGACCGACTTAAAATAAAATTGATTTATCTATTAGATAATTTTAGGTTTCGATAATGATTAAGAGTTTTTTATTTTCAAATTCAATTATTAATTAATTCGACTTAAATCGATTAATTGACTGAATTAATTAAATTAACTCAAAATATTTAATATTTAATATTTTTATATGTTCGTTTATGTTTCAAATTTCAATGAAATAAAGATTTTTGTGAGAAATTTTTAAAATATTAATAAATCTATAAATATTCATTATTTGTAGAGTTTTATTATGATTAGAATTTTTGTATATATATGACTTTGATGTATTTTTTTATTAAAATTTCATGACCATTAGAATTAAAGTTTTATGTAATATCTATTTTTTTCGTATACCTCTTATTTTTCTAATTAAAGTTCTACATAATATTTATTTTATTAAAATTTATTATATGTATTGGAAAAAATACATATTTCCCTCCTTATTAAAATTAAAGTTTTCGAACTTTATATATAACTTATAATAAATTTGGAAAATAAAGAGAAAATATGTACGAACAAGATATTCGGCGAAAAAAAAGATTAAATACAAGAGTAAAATACTCCAGTGACCATCAACTAATTGGCTGGATACCTATTTTGGCCACCTAACTAAAGAATTCGTCAATCAGGTCACTCAACTTTTAAACTCTACCTATTTGAGTGATCGCCTTTAAAATTTTAACGGAGGTATTAACAACAATGATGTGGTTATTAAATAAAATTTATATAATTACACATTTAATCTCTATAATTTATTTATTATTTTAATATAATCCATAAATTCATACAAAAGAACCATCAATCTATACATTCTCATTCTTATGACAAAACATATCCCAAACCTTTCGTGCTTTTTATTGAATTTTTTTAAGTTTTTTTTAATAAATTCAATTGTACATATATATTTTTCATATTATATTTTTATGTATATGTGACGATGCACGTATATAATTAGAGGTGTTCAAAATCGATTCAATAATTCTAATATCAATACTATATTATTATATTTTAATATCATTTTTATTTTTTAACTTGTATTATAAATTTATTGGGTCAATAAATACCTATTTGGCCTGTTTTGAACAAAAATCATCTGACTCTTTTCTGTGTCACGTTTCATGCCTCCTTTGAATTTTTTTAAAAAAAATCAATTTTAAACCCTAAACCCTAAATCCTCTAATTTGAAGTGTGAGCATAAATAAAAGCATAGAGAAGGATAGACGATTTACATTCGTTTTAAACACACCATATACAATTTATATTATACCTCTAAAAAACGCGAGTCTTATTTACGTAGGCAGAAAGGTTGTTTTTTCAAACTTTATTTTAAGAGGGTATTATTCCAAATAAATTCCCAAAAATAACATTTGTCCAATATTGTCCATTGCTATCCTTAATTGTTTAAACATTTATTTTACAATTGATTTTTCTTTTTACAAATGAGTTATTAATTCTAAAAAGGTAGTTTGTTGATGTGTTGTCCAAATCAACATTGAATGCAAGTGGGTACCGCAGGAGAAATTATTTTATGGGTAAATTTTATTACGTGTTTATAGATAACCACTAAAAATTACTTATATCTAGGGATGGGTATGGATTGGGTTGGGTCGGATTTTTGGTCCACCCGCACCCGACCCGAATAATCATACCCTTCATCCGCCATCCGACCCAACCCGGTTTTAGGGTGAAAAAATCCGATCCGACTCAACTTTTAAGCTTTAAAATCTGACTCGACTCGACCCGACCTGAATCATTTAAAAAATTAAAATTTTAGGGACTAAAGTGTATAAAAATAAAATTTAGGGATCTAATTGTAAAAATATTTAATTTTAGTGACCAAATTATAAAAAAATTAATTTTAGTGATCTAATTGTATAAAATACTCCCTCTGTCCTATAAATATTGTCTCTTATTGACTTTTTTGGCTCAAACTTTTTAAACTTTGACACTTGATTATTTAAAATTTATTATTGATAAAAATATGAAAAATATATTTTAAAAACTTTTAATCGAGTTGGTTTTAGATATATAATTTATAAAATATAATTATTTAAAATATTTAATATAATTATAGTCAAAGTTTAAAAATTTTGACTTTCAAAAAGTCAAGGGACATTATTTTTGGGACGGAGGGAGTATATATAAAAAAGGATCATTATTGCAAATATCCCTAAAATATATATAGAAAAATTATACTATTAGTCCGGATCGGATTTTTCCACTCTAAACCCGAACTCGACCCAACCTGAGACTACCCTAAAAAAACCCGACCCGACCCAAACCCGAATTTTTCACCAAAAAAATCTGACCCAATCGGACCGGGTCGGGTCGGAACCCGTCGGGTTCGAGTTACGTGCTTATCCTTACTTATATCATCATTTTTATGTGATATATTTTTTAAAGTGAATTTTCATTTTTGAAAAATTGTTTTTTAAATAATTAACAGTAAATATAAGTGAAGATTTACTTTAACGGAAAACCTATGACGTAGCTTCTTTAACGGAAGTAATCGTGATTGGTTACAAGCCAACTTGAAGAGTAATAGTAATTGGTGGACGATTTTGTTTGCAACAACTTGCTGGATCCTTTGGAAGAGGCGATGTATTTTTGTGTTTGATAGTGGAAGAGAATTAGTTAGTAACGTTGTGGATTACTGTGTGGTGTATGCAAAGGAAATTGTGACTGCTATGGAAATACGCAAACAACAACAGCGAAGAGGGTTGTATAAACAATGGTGCCGACCGGATGAAGGATGGGTTAAAATTAATACGGATGGAGCGGTTGGAGGAAATCCTTTGGTTGCAACCGCTGGAGGAATCATCCGGGACGCCGACGGTGAGTGGATTCGTGGTGTTGGGCGGCGCATTGGCCGTTGCTCGGTGATCTGCGCGGAATTGTGGACTGCTTTTGACGGTTTAATATTAGCCTGAGAATTAGGGTACCGTAAGGTGGTGCTTGAACTTGACAGCACTACAGTCGTGGCTTTGATACAAGGGTTGTTGGTTGACATCGCCCATCGCAATCTTGTTCTTCTGATTGGTGAGCTGATTGTACGTGCATGAGACGTCAGGATTGTGCATGCGGGAAGAGAGGCTAATGGAGTAGCAAATCTGTTGGCTAAGATCATGCGAAATACTGAGGATTTAGTGCGAGTGTTCTTGGAACCACCTAATGCAGTTCGAATTTTACTTGATCGGGACAAGTTCATAGGTTTGGCTTGATGTTTTAGGGGTTTAAGTTTTTGTTTAAATTTGTTTAATGCCGCTACGAGTACTCTTTTCCTCCAATTAGGTTTAGGAAGATTTTTAACGAGGCTCGTAGTTGCATTTCTTTTTACATCAAAAAAATAATTTTTAGTGGTTGATCTCATACATAATACGATGGAACTTACCCATTATATAGTTTCTCATACAACAGGACTTAGTCATCAACGATACATGCATTATGGAATGCAAAACAATTATAATGAATCACCAGGGACTTTTTTTCATATTATTTATATTTTTAAAAATAAAAGTATAAATTTATACAATTTCTAAAATCATTTATGACTTTAATATTTTAAATTATTGTATCAATTAAATAAAAATATATTACACATCTCAATCTATAAATCAGAAAATTCTAGAGTTAAGCAACTTAAAAATTAGGTTATATCGAAATTTTTATAAAAATGATAAGAATTTTGGTATCGATTTTTATGTGATAGAGTTTTAATGATAAATATTATGGTTTATGTAATTTAAAATTGACGATTTCGATGTATGTTCTCATAGTGATGATTAGCGGTGATTAAAAATCGAAATTAAGGGTAAAATTCTTTTTTTCTTCTTTGCTTATTGTTAAACTTAAAAATTAAAAGGTCAATTTAAAATTTGTGAAAAAAATAAAACGGTTAAACTGATCATTTGACCATTACCTAAAGTAAATCAATTTAAAGATAAAATTGAGTAGTTTTTAGAAAAAAAAATATTTTTATATAAAATTATTGGAAATTAAATTTATACTCTTTTAAAAGAATATTAATTATGTATTTTTTAATTTATTAATCGATTAATTTTGATCAGAATTTATAATAGGATAATTTTTTCAACTTAATTTATTAAGATTTAAATTTTTGATTTTATTTATAAAATTTAATACCTCGTGATTAGAGCAACTAATTATTGGTAATACTAATAAAATATGGGTAAATATTTTATACGTAACGATAAAAATAAAATTTTTCATAATCTTATCAGTTCTGAGATTTAGGTTTAGAATTTAGGTCTTATAGATAAGGAGATTAAGTTTTGTGGTTTAGACTTGGTGGGTTGCATTTAGAATTTAGGGTTGAGCTTATAATTTAAGGTTTATAGGTTAAAACTTAAATTTTAATGTTAAACCCTAAAATTAAAATGACTGTGGAAACTTTTTATTTCTACCTCGATCGAATATAAATTCATAATATATATTTTTTAATCATTAACTAGTTGGTTTAGCGGGATAAAATATTAAGTCTGTTAAAAAATTAAGATTTAAATCTTGATATTATAAATCAAGGAACTCGATTAAGAGGGTCGGTCTCTTATTATTATATTTTTGTAAAAATCGATCCAGATTAAATCAAATATTAGTAATTAAAAAAATTTATATTTTAATCTAAATTTGATATTAATTCAACCGCTAACTGCCAACTACCTTTATTATACTTTCCTTTAAAAAAACATTGAAATCTATGGTATACCAATTGACTCGTTCTCCATGAATTTTCACCTTAAAAACCCTTTCTTTTCGACACCCAAATCTTTATCCCTTTTCACACTTTCTTTCTTCTTCAAACCCCACAATTAATCCTGTAATCTCATTTACTTTTTTTTAAAAAAATTATATTTTTTTGGATTTTTGTTGTTTACTAAATTCAAAGCTTTTGATTTTGCCAAATTGGGTTCTTGGTTGTTGAGCTACAATTCATCTGCTTTGCATCGACTGATTCTTGCTTTACATCATGGGGATTCTCCTCTCAGTTTAGATTTTGCCTCTAAATTATAGGGATTTGTTGCTTTCTTCTTTTGTGTGCTGGAAACAGAACGTTAATCAAAAAGGTCAGACTTCTATTTGAAATTGTTTCATTTATGTATGCAAAGTGTTTGATTTTATGCTCCTTTGGTGGTTGACATCTCAAAAATGTTGCTGAAAGTTGACTTCTTTCGTCAAAAATTTAGGTTTTGATTGTTTCTTTTAAAGGTGAATTCTTTGTTCTGAGAACAGGTTATGTAATTTAGCTGTTGTTTTAGTTTAGGGATGGACCAAACTGGCCGAAGGGAAGGTCGTCATGAAAATTTAAAATTCGTATATAATATAATTTTTTATATAATTTTTTGTGTTTTCTATTGAAAATCTATTTTCGCCGCCCAGTGTCCGTCTCTGTTTGAGTTGATCATGCTGGTTTTTGCCTCATTTTTGTGGCTTCCACTGATTAGTTTTTTGTTGATGGGCAGTGAGGTTTATTTGTTTCGTTGGGCTGCAATGAAGTGTTTTCATTTCTCTGGTAAAGAGAAGAATGATGAGCCGAAAACTACAAAGTCGATTTCAGTTCGATCCTCGGAATCCGTTTCCATGTTGACAGATCATGAGATGAGGAGATCAGGGTCAGAGTTTAATTCTCAGAATGTCTCGGATATTAGCAGCACCGAGACCGAATCCTTGACGACAAGGAACTCGTTTGCTGCTTTGTCTCAAAGGCAGAGCAATCTCAGAGAGTTCACATTCTTGGAGTTGAAGGCAGCAACAAAGAACTTCAGCCGGTCCTTGATGATCGGTGAAGGTGGATTCGGCTGTGTGTATCGAGGTGTAACCCGAAGTACCGATGATTCTAACAAGAAACTCAATATTGCTGTTAAACAACTCAGCAGAAGAGGATTGCAGGTGAACTTTCTGCCAAACCTGCAATATTCACTGTGATAGTATCTGTTATTGAACTTTCGTAACTGTCTGAATCTGTATAAGAATCCGACAAGGAAACTGCTCCGGGAGCCCTTTTTGATCCGATAAAGTTAAGATATAATTTATGTGTAGGGGATATCAATAGTTTGTTCTACATATCGGATTTCGATACTTTGTATGCTTCTTAAGATCATTGTTCACATGAATGAAGATAATATAATGCTGTTATCCTAAGAAAATGCATATAGTTTCATTTAGCCGAGCTTTAAGACATTTTCAATGAATGCCCGGTTGTCTCGTTGGCACATCCTTCCATATGACATCACTGGAAAAGCCTCTTGATATCTTATAAATCATATAGCTTAGACCTTCGATTGTTGACACGATGAAGCATTTTACTGAGTTCAAAGGCCTCGATATACTGGTGTAGCAGTACTGATAACCTTTGAACATAGACTTGAGCTAAACTGCTGTAATGTATCTTGACTCTTGCTGCTTAAGATTGTGATTTGTGAATCTGTTTTCTCGGTTTCCGGTGAGAATTAGTTTCAAAAATCCGAAATCTCTGATGATGTTATAGGTTCACATGATATGTTCTTTTACAGGGGCACAAAGAATGGGTGACAGAAGTGAATGTTTTAGGGGTAGTTGAACACCAAAACCTAGTCAAATTGCTGGGTTACTGTGCTGAGGATGACGAAAGAGGAATACAGAGGCTACTGATTTACGAATACCTGCCGAACCGGAGCGTGCAAGATCACTTATCGGGTCGGTTTCAAACAACTCTTCCATGGGCTACGAGAATGAAAATCACGCAGGATGCTGCTCGTGGCTTATCGTACCTCCATGAAGGAATGGATTTCCAGGTTCGTTTTACTTCTCAATAGATATAGCTTTTCGAAGACCGGTAACTATGAAGCTTTGTTTTGTACATCATTGTTATTTTTACTCTAAAAGAATTTTGGGTTTATGATTGCTACAGATTATTTTCAGAGATTTCAAGTCTTCAAACATACTCTTGGATGAGCACTGGAATGCAAAGCTCTCGGATTTCGGGTTGGCCAGACTAGGACCTTCGGATGGATTAAGCCATGTTTCAACTGCGGTAGGTTCGAAGTTGCCATAAACTATGTTGCTCCGACTTTCCATTCAAATATTTGTGGATTTCATATTCCTTTTCCCATTACTTTGGCCTGATCTATTTGATATTAATTCCCAAAACAATTCATAAGCATGCTTGTTGAATGGAAATAGAGGTACTGATTTGTCCCGGTTTTGAGCAGATTGTAGGAACTATTGGATATGCAGCTCCTGAATACATGCAAACGGGACGCCTCACGGCGAAAAGCGATGTATGGAGCTACGGTGTTTTTCTTTATGAGCTCATAACTGGTAGACGTCCATTGGACCGGAACCGCCCCAAGTCTGAACAAAAGCTCTTAGAATGGGTGAGGCCTCACCTATCCGATAATAAGAAGTTCGGGCTGATCTTGGACCCGAGGCTCGAAGGCAAGTATTCCCTCAAGTCTGCTCGTAAACTTGCAGAGGTAGCCAACAAATGCTTGGCTCGGCAGGCGAAACAACGCCCGAGAATGAGTGAAGTTCTACAGATGGTGAATGAAATTATGGGATCTGAAGATATGGTAAGCCCTCAACCCACTACAAAGAGTTCAATTCAGAAACAGGCTTTGGAACTATCAAAAAGAGAGCGATTGAAAAGAAGGTTCGTCGATCTGATAACCGGGGACAAAGGGTGTTCAGTTTGGCGAACATGGAAACCGAAGACCGTGAGAACTACATAAGCAAAACTATTTAGTAAGAATTTTTGTCGACAATCATATATTCATGTGTAATATTCATGTTCGATAAATACTCGTGTTTGAAACTCGTGCACGTGTTATATGATCGTACCTGAATACGGCTTACTTTACCCCTCAAGATGCTTAAGTAACAAGCAGGAGGAAGGTATCAGGTCTGCCATGGAAGTAGATTATCAGAAAAAAAACGTTAGTCCTAAATTCTAAGTTTATTTCGGCTTATTTGCTACCCTGTTCATCAATGGCAGAAGATAACTTACAACAAGCATTTTGAGTAAAGATCCTATCAAAGACAATAACAAGCCTGCAACTAACGAAGAAAATTTTTCGATGATGACCCGGAAATTCCAACGAAATTCTGAGATGTTTTTGCTCTTCAAAAATGAAAGGTGCATACCGAAGAAGGGAACACTGAGATCGACGAACAAGAACATCATCGGTAATATTCGAATCAAGACTGATTTAATTGACATATAATATATTTTCGTATAATAATATTTGACTTTCTTATGTTTCATGGTAAAATGATTTAATTCTCTTCCAAATGGTTGAAATCATTTATTAAATTTTCTTTTACATGCAAAATAAACAATTAAATGCATTAATGAAATTAAAAAATATATTATATTTGATTTTTTTTCTCTAAAAAATTACATTCAACCAGTAAACCTATTACATTTACTTATATGAACATTTCACATACAACTCATTGAATCTACCCTTTCTCCTTTGTAAACAATGTGAAAAAAACTGAAATTACCAAGTATGGGGGTTCAACCGTTCCTCCGATGATTCGGTCGGAAAAGGAAAACATCTACGGACTATCGCGCAAAGTAGGGAAGCTAACTCCGTCTTTTAGATGGCTCATCGATGTCGGACAAAACCATTTCAGCACGTTCGGACCTAATATCTGATTAAGAGGGTGATAAATAAGGAAAGGCAACAATCAGAAAAGAAAGAGAGAGGGAGAGGTACCAAGGTAATGTTTTTGTAAATGCTGAGATCGAATGGATGACGATAGCTCAGCCCTGATTTTTTCGCCAACCATGCGGTTCGTATTCCTTCATAATACTAGCAAAAGGATGATTTGAAGGTGGTTTAGACAATTATGCAGGAGTGAATTCAAGCCGTGGAACTAACTGCAAAACGTCGGTCAATGGTGTACCTCTATCGTTGTCATGTTGTGAGTTATAAGGTAGATATGCCAGCCTAAGAGAGTCCCGAGTGTTACTGATAGCGCAAGCGTCATTGCTCCACAAGCAAGCTACAACACATTCTAAGAAATTATTAAATAGCTTACATACTCTCGTACAAATGAATCGAAATGCGAGAAGACAAGAACACCTGGGGAGGGGGAGGGGTGTGAGACATAATATCTACGTTCCTAGGACTCGGGTGTGTGTCTGATAAGTACGTCTCTAAATATATGAAAAATCATATAAGAAAAAGGTTAAAAGCCTTGATCTTTGATGTACGCCTATACCCGACATATATTCTGACACGAATTTAGGGAAAAAGACACTTCAAATATATGTTAAACAGAAAAAAAGGAAAAAAATGAAAATAACCATATTAGGATCAGATCGGAAACGGACACTCACTCCCGAGAGTCCAAGACCAGATAACATAGATTTACTTCATACTCAGCGCCACAAATACTACATGATATTTCTGCTAGTAAACAGCATGCAGCACACATGGTTCTCCTCACATGCCTTACGGACGTATTTATGATACGAGAATAGGAGGGGTAAAACTAATCATTTGGGACAAACAATTGAAGCTGTTATTTTACCCGTCCTATTCTCGTATCAATATAGAAACAGTAGAGAGGCGGGAAATCGAACTTAACTTAAGCACTTGATAAACAGTATTAACGGTAGCAACAATAAATTGCAGATGCACATACTTGACCACATATTATTAACTACAACTTACATAAAAAAATTTGAGGGAAGTTGTTCCACTGCTACTCCAGTCCTTCTGCCGCATACAGTTTATTACAATTACCTATGCACGACATGTTTTAGATTACAGCTCGGAGCAACATCGAAAAGTTTTTAAAACAAGACAAGGTGCAAATGATACATACCGTAGCATGGATGCTACCAATGGTCGCATAAAGTATAAGATTGAAGAAAGCTTTATAGTTCCAATAACCAACACAATTATTTATCCACAGGCAATGATGATCCTGCATTTGGTTTAGCATTAGGAACCATCACGGGAAACTTCACGGCCAAACAACAACAACTATTTACTTAATATATAAACTGCTTAAAGATAGCATGTCCTACCATCCTTAGTATGCATCGTTTGCAAACCCGGCAATGATGAGTCCTCGGGGGTTTATATGCAGCACATTTGTCACAGGTTTTTGATTGTAGAGCCTATACCATCCATTACAGAAGTCAGATTACATAATGGAATTTGTCTGGTAAGGTGATAAAACGATCGTCCATCAGTACAAAGCTAGATTCATCTTCCCCTATGGAGGCTCTTTGTTCTCAAAGGACGGAGTTTAGGACTCTAAAAGGGAGAACATATCGCAGAATATCGATCCTAAAACCTAACTCATCCATTACTGAAGTCATATTACACAATGAAGTTTGTTTGTTAAGGTGAAAAACAATCCTACATCGATACAAAGCTAGATTCATTCACCCTTCCCTATGGAAGCTCTTGTTCTCAAACTTCAGTCTTTAGGCCTCTAAAACGGAGAATACATCACAGTATATCGATTCTAAAACCTAATTCATCCATTACTGAATTCAGATTACATAATAAACTTAGTTCAGGTGGAACATGATCCTCTATCGATATAAAGCAAGAGTCACCCTTCCAAAACCAAGGCTCCCTTTCTCTCAAGAACAAGATCTAGACATCGAATTCGGACAATGCCGGGTAACGGATACAACAATATGTGCATCAACAAAATGATCCAGTACAAACTATATTCATAGTATTAAATTGCGGCCCCTAAGCAGTGTAACGGCTGCATCATAACGGTTTTTAAGGTCACCGCAGCACAGCAACCCCAATTTAGAAACATAACAATTTTTAAGCCGCAAATTCGGCAACGTCGACGACTGCGGCAGCATCTATGGCCACAATTTAGTACTATGATTCTATTACTACATAAAACATAACCTTCTCTCATTAACTTCTACAAAATCTACCACCAAGACCCAGAATTTCATTCCAATTCCCTAATCTTCTTATTCAATAAGGAAAACCCAAATACGATCAAAACCTAATTATGCCAAAAACTCAAAACTTTCTCTGAGAAAACTATGGATTCAAATCAATACAAAATTAACAAAGAAAGAAAAAAATCTTACATTTTTCTTTGTTTCTTGATCAGACGCAAATGAACTATCTTCAACATCGGGAATATAAGACGAGGGAACACGGCCAGGATGGGTAAGAACACCAACGATGAAAGACAAGAGACAAAGGGAAGCCATTGAAGAGAAGATTATGTTGTTTAAAGACCCAGTTGAGGTCTGTAAACCGACCCAATCTTCTATGAAAACGAAAACTGTGATGTAATAAACGAAACCCATCATGAATAACACGGCAGAGACTGGAATCGAGAGGACTTTTTTCAACTTCATTTCTGGAGATTTGTTGTTTGAGAAGAACAGAGGGTGAGGACATGGGAGATTCTTTCGGTAACTTTCAGGTCGTTGACAGAGAACATTAACTACGAGAATTAGTTTTGTCAGGTCGAGTTTTGGGCCGCCGGGAGTGTGCGGTCCGATGCCTGGCCATGGTAGTTAACCCAATTTTCATGGATAAATTAACATGGTTAATGTGGTCTATGTCTTAGTTGAGAGTTAGGAGAGATTATTAGGTGAATTATGTTCACAACGTTATCTATAGTCCAAATAATCAGGACTGTTGATCTTTAAATAATCACCTAATAACTATTTAACCACTAAATCGATGTAGAAAAGAGGATGATTCATTTAGAAAAAAATTAAGATCAACGGTCCTGATTATTAGGACCATAGATGACGTGGTGAACAAGGTTCACCTAATAATTTTTTCAAGGGTGGACCCAAATATTAATAATGTTCAACGGTCGTATTTTTGAAAATTTTTAATTCGGATTATTATTTTATATATAAATGATAAAAAATTTATTTTTACAAATCTTTAGTTTAAGGTTTTAATTTAAGTCTTTTAAATTTAGAGTTTATTATTAGAATCGAGGGTTTAAGTTATAAACTTTAAACTTTAGTAATAAACATTAAATTTTATCAATTTTTAAATTCGAAACTACTGTACTTAAACCTTAAACCCTAAAAAGAGTCTCTAAACTTTAAAACTAAGGTACTTATATAAACAAAACTTTTATAAACGGTTCTGCATGAAATAATTATCCTATATATAATTTTTTTATCAGTTATTATTGATGATCCGAATATAATAACTATCATTTAGATGGTTTATCTAAGATAATTTAAATAAAGAGTCGTGATCAATATGATAAAAAGGAGAAAGATCGGATTTAGTGTACCATCGTACAAGGTTCATCCTAAGAGAAGACGATAGTTTCCATCGTGTTATGTATATATCGAAATGTCAAGTATAATCTTTATAAGTAAGAGGGTTGATTATTGAATATCTGATTTTTGGATATTTTAAATATCGAATACTCGATTTATCTAGGTATTTATTTTGTCGATTTATATCTCGGTATGTTACATTCAGGTACCCGCTATTTGGGTACCTATAGAATATGGATACTCGAAAAATCAGGTACCGAGTACTCGATTTATGTTTTTTTTATATAAATTAAAAAAAACATATATTAAATATAAAAATATTTTTAAAAAAATTAAACTTAAAATTTAAAAGTATATAATGCAAACATAAAAAATTTAGGTTTTAAATTTAGTTTTGGGTAAAAATATTAAAAAACTTAAAATATAAATATAATTTAAAATATAAAAATATATATTAAAATTGTCGGATTGGATACCCGGTAAAGAAAAACTTTTGGCCCATATCCCGAAAAAATTATCGGATCGGGTACCGAACCCAAAAATTTAAATTTCTTTAAAATACTCGTCTATTTTATATTAGATAATTAGATAAGATCAGTCAAATCAAATAATTTTAAACACTCTTATTTATAAGATACGATAAATGAAATAAAGTAGTCATACTTATCGATCGGTAGCCTTCATCAATCTAAGAAGAAAATTACCTAGTATTCTTATTAGTTACCCTCTTCATTTGTTCTTCATGTGTTAACCCTTTAAATAAACAACTTAACGTGAGAATTAGATATTTGAGATTTAGATATTTTCTTTATATTTATTATTGACAATCTAATTTCGTACTCTTATATTTTTAGTATGATTTTATAATAATTTATATTTTCTCACATAAAATTATATATTCGTTTCTGTTGAATGAGTCCTAAAATCTATTTTTTTTTATATATAAATTGAGTTTGATATTTGATATATCGGTGCGAAGATTTGAAAAGTTCATAAAAATGAAAACTTTGGTTATATATTCATTACTAGGGTTGGCTCTTTTAGATATTTTTAGTTAAATATAAAAATATTATATTCATTTTTTAGGATTCAAAATATATAAGATGAGTTAAGATAAAGATCTTTAGCCACTAAGCTAATTAGCGGATCTCACTGAATGAATATCACTTTTGTTTTTTTATCTATTTTTGTTAAATTATTAATATTTAATTTATTAATTGACTAGTTTAATCTTTAATATTTTATTTTGGGTCAAAATAACACCCATTTGGTTGAAATCTGTTAGTCATCTAGCAATAAACAACTTGAAATGATATGAACAAATTATATGACAATACACACTACGATAGTAATATCATATATATAAATATGTTGACCAGGGGCGGTTCAAAAATTTCGGGGGCCTTGTGCAATTTATTAAAATACGACTCTTAGAAATAATTGTCTATAAATTTTGCTAGTTATAAAATTGTAACCCTTAGAAGCAAATGTCCTTTTTAGGGGCCCCTGTGCGTTTATTTCTATTGTGTCTGTCCAAAACTTCACTAGTTCTATAGAAACAATAATAATAAGAATAATCAATAGGATTTTATAACCAATTATCGCATTTAAAAAATAATTATAACGTTTAAACAATTATAATGCATCTTTCTTAATTGCATTTTCAAAATCTTTTAATGAATTTCGGAATTAACATCATCTAAAGAATGTCTTATCAAAATTTTGGGGTCCCTCTTTTTTAGGGGCCCTGTGCGGTCGCTCCTATTGCGCATGTCCAGAACCCCCACTGATGTTGACTTTACATAGTGACACATCAGTCAAAATTATATTTTTATAAAATTTTATAAAATATAAAATATTTTTTTTCTTTTGACATGTAATTTGTTAAATCATTTTAAGTTGTTTACTGTCAGTTGACTAATAATTTTCATCTGCAATAAGATCATTTTGACTCAAAATAAAACATTGAGGGTTTAATTGATTTAAAAAAGAATAGGGATTAAAATGACAACCCAATAAACTTAAAAACACCTTTTTGACTTTATACCTTTAAAAATCTAGTAAATTATCCAAAAAACAATTGGTTGTTGATTCACCCTCGTCTCTTGATAAATTCTTGCCTTAGTGGTTAAAGAAATGGTTATTGTTTGTGGAGGTAACGAGTTCAAGCATCAATAATATTAGCTCAATGATTGAGCAATTAATGTCCAATGGTTCAGAGTATGCTCTAGAATAGATACTACAACTAGGGGTGATACCGAGCCGAGCCCGAGTAGCTCACAAGCCGGCTAGGCTCATTATCACCCCTAACTACAACCATTGTAGTTGAATAAAAAAAAATCTTATATCTTTTTTTATTGTCTCTTTTTGTATTCGATACGAAAAATCAAATTTTAAATCTTAAATACTAAAAATACAATCTATCCCTATCTCTAAACCATATCTTTAAACTTATTCATAAACTTAAAATTTAGGTCATCAACGAGCGACATAAATAAAGACACCGAAAATTACCAACGACTTTTCCTCTTTGATTTAACTCTCCAATAATTTAGACAACACTTCCGAATATGACAACCTTATTGTTTGTCCCCAACACGCAAAAATCCTCCCTCTAAACCTGCTTTCAACTTGTATGGTCTAAAATGGGTACGTACAATGTAAATGACTATGATCATTCATGTCCTTCCATGGGGGACCATTGCAGCCCCTACTACACAAGCTTGTTCCGACCGCCACAATGTTTTAAACGTATTAAATATCATTTCATAAGAACACTCCATTGAGTTAAATCTGATGTCGATGATCCTAAGACATGCACGGTCTTTGTTGTTGTTAGGACACCGTCTCCGAACGACTTTACGAATGCGTTGATCTCGAAATGCTTGTGTTATCTATTCAAAGGGGGACCATGAATTTACCTCACTCGTTATAAGGTGTGAATAGCCAAGACGTGAAGGGATCGAGGAGGACATGTAGAAATTAAGAGGCCTACGTAGCACTTGATTGGGCCAATCAATAGGGGTAGATGTAGTATTGGTCATACCTAGGACTTTAAACGAGACGAGACAGATCGCGAGATATTCGAGTTCGACTCGGTCAAAACTTGAATCGATTGAACTCGGATCGAACTTGAACTCGACTCGAGTTCTTGCCGAGTCGAGCTACATGATACCCGACTCGAAAAGCTCACGAGATACTCGGAAATATAAATATAATATTTTTTATAATTTAAAATCTGAATTTCTAAACTTAAAACCTTAAACATAAGTCTTACACCCTAAATAAACGTTCTAAAATGGGTTTAGGGTTTAGGGTTTTAGTTTAGGGGTTTTGATTAGAGTTTAGGGAATTAGGGGTAGAGTGTATTTTTTGGGTATAAGGTTTAAGGTTTAGGATATAGAAATTAATGGTTAGGGTTTAAAATTTAATTTTAGTAAATTTTCAAATGAGGCATAAAAGGAGACACAGAAAAGAGGCAGAAGATTTTTGCTCTACTAAAACCAAAAATTAACAAGCTTGAGTTTACACAACATGTGTATCAAAGTTTTTTTTTCCATTAGACTTGAGAGATAAGAGTTACTCGAGTTTAACACGATCAAAAAACGATCAATAATTGGCTCGATTAGGCTTGAAAAAGACTCGAACTCGACTCGAGTTCTTAACAAGTCGAGCCGAGGTCAGATTTTTCAGGCTCGTTTAAAATTACTCAAGCTCAAACTCGACTCAAAATCTTAACGAGCCGAGTCGAGCTTAGCATTACTCGAGCTCGACTAGGCTCGTTTACACCCCTAGTTATACCAAACATGAGAATATAATTCCGAAACAATAAGATTATCACTTATCATCTTAACTTTCGCTAACCAAATGTCATTACGGGTGACAAACTGACAATAAAGTGGGTCGAGGATGGTTTTGTATTTTTTATTCTGTCTCTAATATTACTTGTGGGTACTTTTTTACGGAATTCTCATTAAGTTTTTGAGGATTTTGTTATCTTTATACCCGTCTCTTACAATCCTCGTAGATTTTAGTTAATACTCGTACCAAATAAATAAATAAAACTTAATATATTAAAATAAATAATCAACATTAAATTTCTATAATACTGAATAATCTAGATCTGGCATCGTAGAGGCTCGTAATAAGGGTAGCCCTCCAATTCAATTGCTCTAGTCACAATGTCAGGTTTTAAACCACTGGCCTTACTTTAAAGGATTTTAGTGTCTCGTCCCACTAAATCATTTGATTATTGATTAGATCTTTGTAGCATAGAGTGTGTTTTATTTTTTTAGAATTATTTAAAATACGACATGATATTTTTAAGTGATATTCCATTTTGAACCGGTAAATAGAGTTTAAAATCACGTTAAATGTAAATTAATATACCCGAGAATCAAAATCGATCCGAACATAATGATTCAAATTTGATTCGAAACACAAAATAAATTGAATCAAATTAAAATCGACCCAAATTTTAGTTAAACATGATTCGATTTTCAACCAAACTGAATAAACACAAATCGAGACCACCCGAAATAAAGAAAAGATATTAAAATAAATAAATAAATAAATATGTGATGTGAATTGTTGCACAACTCACAAAAAGATATACATGCTATATAAAGTCAAATGGGGTGTTAAAACCTAATTCAGCTTGAAAACCTGACAGATGTCAATCGACCTCCTATTAACCTGACCCAAAAATAACCAACCTTATATTAATCAAACCAAAAGTCATCCAACCCTATACCCATATAGAAATCATCATAAATCCGAACCAAAATCGAACAAGATCAAAACCGAACTTGAATAAAGTATAATTAGACCCGAAGTAGTAACCAAACTGAATGACTCATTTGCCCTCCAGTAAAATATCATATTTTTGATTGAGTTCACCTCATAAAATTAATAGTTTTCCTTTTTCATATGTTACAAAATGGTCATCTTACATGCCTTGATATTTGTACAAATCTTTTTTTTTCTCATCTTAAAAGTACAAGGATCAATTATATAAAAAAAATATAAAAGTAAATAATATGAATTAAATATATAGATATAAGGTTTAAAAATTTATTAAACCGGGTTGGTCCAAGTGAAAGTTTAGTTTCGTTTAAAAAAGTCTCGAATTTGAGACGTTGTGTACACAGAAAATTTATATCAGAAGACTCATCCATCAAAATTAGGTGTGTGATACAAGTTGGTTCAACTTAGTCATAGTGAAACCCTAAAAACCGAAGGAACAATTAAATAGTCTAGAGATTATAACTAAGAGAACAGAATATTAATCTCGAACATAAACAGTAAAACGAATATGTGAAGGTCGAGAAAAGTTTAGAGTCCTGTTAAGACTAAGGTTGATCTTCTATGATATCATCGTACACTTTGATGTTGTTTTTTCCCCAGATTGAGTGGATCTGTCTGAAAAAACGAATGATTCAAATCACACATCCTTTTTCCATATTGTCCAAACCGACATTATAGCTTTTGTCACTAAATCCTCCCCCACTTTACATTATGGAGCTTGAAGATCCATTCACGGGAAGAAAAAGAAAATTTCAAGTTAGTTTTCTCAGATACCAAACAACAACAAAACCCATCAAAACTATCATGATTTACTCCCATTTTTCTGCTGACTTACAGCTAATGTTGCAAGTATAGTTTGTTTTTTCTTTTGTTTTGCATGTTATATTATTATATATATACATATATGTCCTGAAATAACTCAGAAACATGGAGTACTATGTTATTTTATTAATGTCTTTTTGTATGTCCTATGTTCTTCATGTGCACATATGGGGGACAAGTAATTTTTATTACAGATTCCTTAAATGATTAGAAGAAAGCCTAATCTGCAAGGGAAGAGACCTTTCAATCTGTACAACAATTCCTTTTTTTGCAAAATAATTAATTTTTATTAAAGAAAAGAACTCCGAAAACGGTAAATAAAGTCCGAAAATAACGATGATACACTAAAACACTAAAAACATATCATATAACACATAACACACCTAAAACTCGATCTAAAAACAAGGAAACGATTCCCCACATCGTACCTACAACAATCGAATTCGATCCGAATCACGAAAACACGATCATCGCTTGCCCTCACATCATACCTGCAACATTCGAATTCGATCCGAATCACGGAAACACGATCATCACTCGTCCTTACCTCCGCAACCTACACCCGAAAGAAAAACAAAGCAACAATGTATGATAAACCCAACGACATCTTTTCAAGGAACTTTGTATAGGATCATCCTACGTCTCTGTATCGTTTCCGAATCTTACCGAATCGAATCAAACAACAAAGCTGCAGATAGCAAATTAAAACATTAGAAATTCCACAAATGATCCAAAAACTAAACACTTAGGTTTCTTGATTAGGTTTAAGGATTTAATAAAAAATAAAAGAAAACCCTAAATTCCTAAACCCTAAGGAGGGTCAGCACATACAGAAAGGAACTGGTGTTGTACGGACATCTCACCTTAATTTCTTCAAATGGGAGCAGTCCCCATACGTTTGATATGATGGCATACATCTCACATCATCATCATGATGTACTGCAGAAAAGGAACAACACTCCAGTATTAGTTCAGCTTTTGCAGATACATATGTTCCCACACATACATACATACACATACATACATACATACATACATACATACATGTGTTTTTTTTCTTACCTTACTTCAAGATCTATGAAGATTTCATGTGGTTTTGAGCTGTGAAGTCATTAATGGCCGATGCAGCATCATCAAGATTCTCATGTTGCAAAATAAAAGGTATGGCCATACCATGTTCTTGCATGTGAATCTTGAGGACGCTGCATCAGCCAAAAATGACCGATGAAATCTGAAACCAAGCGTAAAGAAACGAATCGAGAATTTAATTCAGTTGATTCATACGGTCGGTCCATAAACCTAGATCTTGATTGTAAGGACCTATGACATTTTTTTCTCACTCCCCTAACCAAGAGAAACCCTTAGCTTAAGGGAAGAAAAGTTAAGAAATTGAAACAAACAAAGGTTTAAACATGTCTGAAAAGTTTGGGGGGTAAGAGAATGATGAAAGAAGTGGTAATAAAGTGGGGAAAGGAGATTATGGGATAAGTCAATACATCTAAAAGAAGTATAAGAGAGATGAGAGAAGAGGTTTTCAGGTGGAGGAAATGGGATTGTTTGAGGGTACATATATACACACCACACTCCCAAAAGAGATTTTCAAGTGACTTGTAGATGCATGGAAATTCCATGCCCCCTCTATTATTTTTTTTTGTTTGTTTTTAACGAGTTAAAAGCTTAAGTAGGTTTTGAGTTTGAAATATTTTATATAGAGGTTTACTTATTAAAGTCAGTTGTACGACACGAGACGATTTAAATTAGTTAAAACAAGTTAAAAGCTTAAGTATGTCCAAAATTTGAGGTTTTGTGTAGACATAAAACCTTCGTTAAAGGAATTACCTAGCAAAATCAGTTATAAGATACGAGCCGATTCAAATTAGTTAAAACAAATGAAAAGCTTAATTTATATTTTACCATCAACTAAAAGAATAGGATTTTTTTTATCTCTATCTTCATATTAAGACTATATTATATTGTATTTGAGTGAGTTTTTGTAACCGACAGTGGTGGTTTCGGACATGCACAATAATACCCAACCACACAAGAATCTTAGCAGAAAATTTTCAAAATGATTTTAAGTTAAATTTTATCAAGAGAAAAGCAAAAATTACCTGAAACACTTTAAACCATTGAGTTATCACCGTTGGTCACCCTTAGGGACGGAACTATATGGAGGTGGGACGGGACAATCATCCTCTACCCTCGAATTTTTTTTTTCTATTTAAATTTTTTTTAAAAAAATATTTTTTTATGAATTTGTCCCTTACTTCTAGACATTTATGTTTTTCCTTACTCAATCCCAAATCATGTCTTTGTCCCTAGTCACCCTATCAAATATTAACCTAGATTCGAGTTATACTATTTCTTTTAGTTAATTCAGACGACGTCAAACTATACTCAAATTTTAAAATATTCTAATCGAATCATATTAGTATTGTATAAATCAAGTCTTCCTTCGACCTAGCCAACACCTTGAATTTAACCTATTAAAAGAAAATTAAAGATAGTGCCGTTAAAAATCACGAGGGTAATTTATTTTTACACATGTTTACTAACTCTTTGCTAATCGGATTTATGAGAGATTATTAGGTGAATCATGTTTACCACGTCATCTATGGTTCAAACAATTATGACTGTTCATCATTAAATAACTCTCTAGTAACTACCCACCTACTAACTACGTGTAGGAAAAAGGTGGTGATTCACCTTTAAAAAACTGATATGGATAAATCCGATTAGTTGGAACCACGGATGACGTAGTAAACGATGTTGGTTTAATAAATTTTTCGGAGTCAGCCCATTTTCCATTGGGGACCTATTATTTATATTTTTAATTATATATATTTTTAAAATTTTAAATATTTATTAATGTTCCTAACTAAAAAAAATACTTAATAAGCCTTGGTGTCATAATAGAGAAAAGATTCCCCATAGCAGACAAACAGCCCTAAATCCATGAGGCAAGCTTATGGGTTTGTAGGGCTTTGCCCAAGCAATTGTCTATATGGACAAAGAAATGAGGAGTTGAGAAAAAACAGAGAAAGGAATCTTATTATTATTATTATTATTATTATTATTATTATTATTATTATTATTATTAGATGTTTTTGTTAAAACAATTAAGTTTAATTTAGTTGGTACGGTTAAAGTTTTAGAAAATTTAAATATTATTTTCATGAATAAAGCTCTAAAAGTAATTATAAATAAAAAAATTTAAAGTTTGTCATGTTCTAACGACAAAGATGACAATTGATCGAACATAAATCAAATTTTATAAAGTTAAATTTAATTGACAATTAAATCTCTAAATCAAGTCTAAGTTTAAGTCTGATCTGAATAGAATATTGAAAAATTCAAATCGAAATCCGTAAATTTGAAAATCAAAATCTGATTAGTTTTTTTAAAAACCGACAATTTAAATAATGTATATTTTAAAGAATATGATTTAGCTTGTCTTGATCTTAAAACTTCAATACCAATCACTCAAAATATCGATAAAGAAGGTAATATTTGAAGAGAATAGGGTACCAATTTTAGGATAAGATTAACTTCACTTTCAAAATACCGAGGTTCATATATTTTAGACTCAAATATAAATGATATTTAAATCGAACCCCGACAGATTCTATATTCGATATATCTATTGTTAGAGATCAAACTCTTTTCTACGAATCAAATTTAGATTAAATTATCATCTCTAACTTATAACATCACACTTTCGTGTAACAGAAAATAAGAGAATCTTTCATTAAATATATATTAATAAAGAAAAATAGTTTCTACTAACATTATAACTTTATAAACATAAGTAAAATTCAATTAATTTTATATTTGAATAAATATAAATATATTAATGATAAGATTGGAATTTAGAAGATGCAATCATTTACTTAACTTCTCCACTAGCCTTTGTCTCATTATGATTTTCCAGCTCTTCACCATCGTCTAATCAATTCTAATCCTTTCTTATCTTCCTAATCATGGTATTAAGATTTAAATGACGGTTATAAATACTTTATATTATAAAAATATCTTAAAATAATCATTTAACATATGTCTGAATCAACAAAGGATATGAACAGCATTTTGAAATTATTACTCCATTTTTACCATGTTTATATAAGTATTAAAGTTTTTAAGGGTAAACTGTAATGGAGATCTCTTAATTATGGGTAGGATTACATTTAGGTCTCCTAATTATTGAAAGTTATATTTAGGTCACTTATTTATGGGTAAGGTTATATTTGGGTCACCCAATTATTAAAAGTTATATTTACATCACTCAATTATAGGTAATATTACATTTAGGTCACTCTTTATATTTGAAAAAAGTTTATCAATTTATGTATTAGATTAATTAATGATTTTAAATGAGGTACTCTAATGTTAACAAGGTTATACAAATAATTTATAAGAAAAAACGATCAAATTGATATATTTATTCAAATATGAAGGGTGAGCCAAATGTAATATTTAATATTTGGATGACCCAGATATAACCTTACACATAAATGAGTGACCTAAATATAACTTTCAATAATTAGGTGACACAAATGTAACTATACCCATAATTAAGTGACCTTTGTTGTAGTTTACCCAAATTTTAAAGGATTCAAATACCCAAATTTAAATATATTATTAATAAGGCATAAAATACTCTTAACCTTTAATAAAATAGTAATATTTTGGTTTATATATTTTTTAAATAATTTAATTTTTAACGTTTTATCACTAAATTAAAATAATCGTTATGCCATACGTGAATAAAAATTGTTATTCAATAAATTATTAACACCTTAAGATAACTAGCAGAATAACACATCAACAGGTTTATAAAATTATTTTTTAAATGTTATGTTATTCTGTCAAATCAACACCTTTATTCATACGACACTACCAAGTCAGCATGCATTGACACGTAGGTCTACCATATTATTGTATTTTTAAAGTTTCGGACCCGTAATTTTATATTATGTCAGTTGATACATTAATTATATCGAATAAAGACCATAATTTTATATAATAGAAGTGATTAGAATGGTTTCCCATCATCCATGATACTTGAATATCAAACAATCCAACTAATTTGACATTAACTAACTGTTTTATTGATTTATTTTGGACATTGCTTTACATATGTTGTTAAGCTATTAGATTCAAGTTGGATGATGAGTCATTAGGGTAATTGAAAGTACTAAAACTGTCAAATGAGATTTAAAAACACATTAAATGTCATGTCAAAAATGTCTCTATCATTTAATTATATAATTATTTTTATTTTTAAAAATAATTAAATTTTTAATATTTTATTTTCGGTCAAATATTTTTTTATTGATAAAATTTATTACTTAATTAATGATAATTGATTTGAAATTACGTGACAAATTTATATGATTGTACATATTAGTATAATAATATTATATAAACAAAAATATTAACTTGAAAGAATATCACACCTGTCAAAACATATTTTAATATGATTATTTTTCTGTTGATATATTATTTTATTAAATTATTTTTAATAATTTATTGTTAATTAATTAATAATTTTTATCTTCAAAATAATTATTTAAAAGTTAGTATAATGTAAAAAAATTGAATTTATTAAATAATTAACCTTGTGATCACAATAGTATTAGTTTATTTATATATATGATTTAATCACATATTTAATTATCAAGAAACAATTTATTCCCAAAAAAAGGGAAAATTTTTGAAAATATTGATGTTGAAGAAAAAAATTCTAAAATATTGTACCTCTTATTTTATTTCTTAGAATATTAATGATTCTACGGTACTTGAAAAGTCGGCAACTACAACTTTAAACAATGTTTTTAGATAATTTAAATAAAAACGAAATTTTTTAACTCCGACATTTGCACCTTCATATGATATTTTTATCATTACGTTCTTTAAAGTCGAAACTTGATGATACCGATTTTTTAAATACTATAAAATCATCGATATTTTAAAAAATAAAGTAAGAGATATAATATTTAAAAAAATCAACATCAATATTTTTAAAAATTTCCCCACCAACAATATATCTGCAATTTTTCTCAAAACCCTAATCATCTTTTTCTATTGAATTAAGGTTTGATTTTAAATTCTGTCCTAGGTTTAGACCGTGCGGCCAACTAGGTAAGAATATGTATTTTTTTAATTTTTAAAAATAAATAATTGATGAGACATAAAGCAGAAAGGTGAGTCATGGTCAACAAACCTACCAACATATTTTTATTACAGTTATTTTCCTTTATTTTTTTAATTTAATTAATCATGAGATATCAACTATAACTATTACATCATAAAATTAAATTATTACGTAACCGATAATCTTAGTACAAGTGATAAACAACTTGATTACGCTTAAGTAAGTTTTAGATTTGAGATATTATGTACGCAAAAAATCCTTGTTAGAAGACTTACCCACTAAAATTAG
Source organism: Abelmoschus esculentus (assembly GCA_035048815.1). Lineage (NCBI taxonomy): Eukaryota > Viridiplantae > Streptophyta > Magnoliopsida > Malvales > Malvaceae > Abelmoschus > Abelmoschus esculentus. The sequence continues at coordinate 2,077,520 of JAUCBN010000021.1, forward strand.
GTATATGATACAGATTGATTTAGATTAATCAAGACTGAACTTTGAAACCAGAAGAACAATAAAAAAAAATTAAACTGTTACGTAGGTCGAGTAAACATAATATATGCATATTTACACCATTAATATCCTTTTTATTAGATTATTCAAAGATTTCTTATCTTGTCTTCTTCTTTATTGTTTATTTTATTAATTAATTTTTCTAATCCCTAAACCTTAACCTTAAACCCTAACCCTAACTTTAAACATAAATAATAAACCCTAAACCTAAACAATAACCCTAAACCCTAACTCTAACCATAAACTCTAAACCTTAAACACTGAACCACATAAACCTTAAACCATAAACCTTAATCCCTAACTCTAAACCCTAAACCCCAAATCTATAAAAAAATAATTAGAAAAATTTTAAAGAACAAAGAGAAAGATGACACAAGAAATCTTTAGTAATATTTTTTTTCCTTTTTTAAATTAAAGACATTAAATTTTATGATTTGGACAATACTTATGTGTAAATATGATATGGAAAAAATTATGTGTCTTAATTTAATTGGTTGAGATCATATCTTAGGTGGTGGAACGGGTTCATGTAATAATTTCTCCATAATTCATGCATTTAAATGTGATTTCTAAAAATATAATACATCTATTGTGCAAAAGTTTTAGGGAACAACGATCATAAAAATAGTTATATCAGATTTTTTTTATAAGTTATAAAAATTTTGGTATAATTTTTTGTTATATATTGAATTTTTTATAAAAATATAAGGATTTTAGTGTATATCGAATTTCTTACAAAAAAATATAAGAATTTGATATATATACTGAATTTATATAATAATACATTTAAACATTCATATTTATATATTCAATCAATTTAATCTTAATTAAAAATTAATAAATTTAATCGTTAATATTTATATATTCTTTCAATTTATTTTTATTTTTTATTAAGAATAATTTAATATTTTTTTCTTCAATCAAATGATATGTTATTATCTAATTAAAGAAAATAATTAGCATAGTTAGACATGCTACATCATTCCTCCCCACCCATGTGTTATCCCCTTCTTTAGGCATGTAAATGAATCAAACGAATATAAATAGAGCATTTATGTTCATTTATTTAACTTTAGTCGAATAAATAAATAATCATGAACATAAACGAATAAAAAAATTTATTCGTGTTCATTTGTTAAAGAATGTAGTTTGTTCATATTCGTTCGTTAAAATAATAAACGAACATAAATGAACACAAACGAATAAATATAACATATATAATACGATAAATATTTCATATTTTGAGTTAGTTTAAATAATTCAATTAACTAACCGATTTTAATTCAAATTAATCGATAATTAAAATCTGAATAAAAAAACTCTTAATCATTAGTCGAAACTTGAAATTATCGAACATATTAACCAATTTTGTTTTGGTTCGGTTAGTTAGTTCAATTTAACCGAACAATGAACTTTCCTAGCCGATAAGAAATTTTTTTAATGAGTCATAAAAATAAGACTTGCCAACTGTAATAACTCAAAATTTTTAACTCGATTTGATCTAATACTCACTCTAGACATATATAAATAAATTTAAATAAACACAAACGAACATAAAAGTAATACGATAGAATGTATAAATAATAAAGGTCGAATTTTTTAAATAAAAATAAATTAATTGAATATATAAAAAATTAAATATAAAATTATATAAAATTTTTTAATTGTCAGTCTAATTTGCATTCTAAATGAAAGCTAACTAAAAATTTAATAATTATTTTATAATATTTAAGTAATCTAGTACCAACTTTATCCAAAAATCATTAAATGATTAAAGACACCATTCTTCTATGTCTCATATTCTTCCTTTTTCTTTCAATAATGGTCCTGTCAAGAAAGGGCGATTAAGTTAATGTTGATTAAGATTAATGATGAAAGCACATGGATCGGCTATAAACATGATTAATAATTAATTAACTGAATAATTGGTCATTAATTTGGAAGATAGTAGGATTTAATAGGTTATTAATTTCATAGCTGACCTCTGGAAAAACTTAATTAGTAAGTTAACGATTAATCAATGGGGATCTTACTTCCTAGATTAATGCTAACTTTTAATTAATTAATTCACTAAAATATCTTCCCATGTTAGATTACATGTCTGGTTTTGTTCCAAAATAGTGGGCTGGTTTTGTCTTAATAAAATCAGTGTTATTAAAACAATTAGTGCGTGGTGTTCGGTATTAAGAGAAAAAAATATATAATATTCGGTATTTAATTATTAATCGAATTATAAAAATTTATTATAAATATGAACTGTTCAATTTAATTTATTTTTATAATTTTTGTAGTATTTAAGGATGAGCACGGAACCCGAACCCGACGGGTTCTGACTTGACCCGGTCTGAACGGTTTTGAGTTTTTTTAAGAAAACTCGGGTTTGGGTCGGGTCGATCGGGTTTTTCAAAGGTGATTTCGGGTCGGGTCGGGTTCTAAAAGTATAGCTTTTTCACATATATTTTAGGAATATTTGCAATAATGATCTCTCTTTATATATATTTTATACAATTAGGTCAATAAAATTAATTTTTTACAATTAGGTCACTAAAATTTTATTTTATTTACAATTAGATCCCTAGATTTTATTTTTTATAATTAAATCCCTAAAATTTAAAATATTTTAAGGATTTGGGTCGGGTCGAATGGGGTTAGATTTTAAAGCTTAAAAATTAGGTCGGGTCAGATCGAGTGAAGGGTATGTTTTTCGGGTCTAGTGCGGGTGGGCCAAAAATTTGATCCGACCCGACCCGTACCCATCTCTAGTAGTATTAAGATTCAAATATCTAATATTTTTTAAGATTTAATGTTTTATACCGCTAATTCAATTGATTATTGGTAAAAAAAATATATTTTTTAATATATATTTTTAAGATTTAATTTCCCAAATTGAAAATCAAAGAGTAGAAAAATGAGTAAAGCAAAGTTTTAGGGTTAAAAAATATTTTTTTAAAAAGGTTGAAATTAAAAAATAAATATTTTTTTTAATAATCATAATATTCAATTTTTAAAATTATGGACCAAAAATATATATGATATAAACATAAATGACCGTTACAGTAGTTTACCCTAATTTTTTTCACTGTCAGATCAACAAATTGTCAACGTTTAACGATAATAAATGACTGAGTAACAAAAAGTTTATTCTCCGAAAACGTAAGTGGCCTTACTAATCGTATTTGAAAAATCGATAATCGGCTAGGAGAAAAATAATTAAACATCTCAGTAATTAACCCAATTTATAATTATATGTTGAGTACTTTAAATTTGTATCTTTATAAATTAAATTAATTCCAATTCCACGTTGGAATATACCTTGGAAATGTGAACATTTGAAAACTCATACAATTCTCCAAATTAAACTATGAAATATGAATATATTCCAAGGTGAAATAAATTAGGATAAATTATTTTATCAGTCCCTGTAGTGTGAATAAGTTATAGATTTAGCTACTCCATATTCAATTTTGATCATTTTTAGTTTATATTCTTTTTAAAATTTTAAAAATATTTGTCTCGATTAAAAAATAAACATTAAATTTGTTAAGTCAAACCTTATTATAGGTAATTTATTATGCTTAAGTCGTAGATTTAGTTCATATGCTCAAACTTAATCATTTAATGTCATTATAATTCTATTTTATTGTCCTTGTAACATTCCGGTCACGACTAGAGTTTTAAAATTTAAAAAATCTTGGACTAATATTGAAAAAATTAGAGTACAAGGGCTAGATTCACAAATTATGCATAATAAGGAGTCTAATGACAATATTTAACCAATAAATTGTTTTCTTTGTTAAATATTTCCTCATATATGTAGGTATTATTAAATTGGTCCCTAAACTATATCTTAATCTGCATATTTATCTTTTTTTTTTCACAATATAGTACCTAATCTATCAATATGTTCCCAAATTAACCAGAAAACAATACCACCTAATAAAAATGATTGTTTAAATATATTTTAAGAATCAAAATCATGGTACACTTGAAACACAAATTCAAAAACTAACACACACATATGGATGGTAACAAAAATTCAAATTTGACGGATTTTGATCCGATCTGATATATTTGGATTTTTTAAATATTTTTTTTTAAGTTTTGGGTTGGGTCATATAATAAAAATGGTCAAGGTAAGGGTGGAGTCGAATTTAGGGGTAAAAATTCTTAATCTGATCCAATATGATATATTTATATATATTATATTTAATATTTTTATTAATTTTTAGATTGGGTCGGGTTTAGTTGTTTTTTTATTAAAATAGCAGGGTCTAGTGTTGGTCGGTCGGATCGAGTCGAAAATAAAACATATTAGAATTAGAGCGGGTCAAGATCGGGTGGTCAAAAACCAGTCTCAACCCGCCCCGTTGTAAAAGTGTAAAAGTTTATTGGATCATTGGATGATTGAAACAGATAGCTTTACACGTTTTTTGAAATAGAATCAAGTCATACAGTGTAAAAGTTTTTAAGCTTTACACGTTTTTTTGGATCATTGGATGATTGAAACAGATAGCTTTAATTAACAGTCAGTTATGTAAAGATTATCCCTTGAAAAATAAGAAATTAATCTAAGTCATACTTTTTCAGTCGGCCAACGATCTAAAAAATATATAAATTTTTATTAGGATAAATAGACGATTGAGAATAACAGTATGAAATAAAAACATTTTAATAAAAAATTAATTAATCTTACTCATTTCATCCATTTATCTCGTATAATAATCTAAAAATATATAAATAAATTTTATATAGTGTAAATCGATTCTAACCCATATCAATAACAATTAGTCTAAAGCTAATCTAGCTACCCACCATTTTAATGGGATTAACACTTGTCTTAGTACTTTGTTAAGCACTAATTTTATTTATTTTTTATAATTATTTTGAAAAATTGGAAGTTCACATGGATCCTTATTTCAAGAAATATGATCCTGCAATTGTTTGATTTTGTTGCACATGGAAACTAATTTGAACATGACACGAGTTGTCTTGTTCCCATCTTTAAAGGTGTCTGAATTTATTATTATTATTAATTATTATAATTAAGGACCAAACACCCTGTCTTATCAACCGATTAGGATCAGCACTATAAATAAAAACCTTATAATTTTCCATTTTCCGAGGTAGTTAAGAGTGGTTTGTGTTTGTTAAGGTTGTTTAACTCTAGCCCTAGCCCCACACCCACATTTATGGGACACTATTTCTATACACCCAAAATTATTTAAGAATCCAATGACTTGTCACCTAAAATTATTTTCATATTGTTATTATAAAAGATATTTAGAATAAAGAAAAAATGTTATTTTTATTAATAATATTTAATTATTAATTTAGATCAAATATTATATATAATTTATTTTGCTATGTACCTAGCCTCTTTCCTCTTATTATAAAGAAATGGATAGTAAAATTATTAAACAAAATATGTTAAATGATGGAGATTATATTTTAGAACAAATATTACTGTAATCATGAGAAATTATAGAAATATTGTGACTAAAAATTTTAATTTAAAAAATATTGTTTCCATCTCATTATTTCTCATTATATTGTGATTTATTGTTGAGTTCAGAAGACCGGTTTCTTTCGACCCGTCTTTGTACAGTAAATTAATAAAAATAATAAACACTGTTCAAAGACGTGGTGAAAAGAACCCATCTTTGAACAATGTTTTTCTTTTTAAATTTTTTTTATTAGGAAAAACACTATTGAAACAATGCTTGAGTGAAAAATACTATTCAAAGACTGATTGCTTTCCCCCGTCTTTGAACGGTGTTTATTATTTTATTAATTCATTGTTCAAAGACAGGTTAAAAGAAACCGGTCTTTTGAACTCAACAATAAATCATAATATAATGGAAAATAATAGGATGAAAACAATATTTTTTGAATTTTTTTTACTGTAATCACTATTAGCTAATTTTAAAAAAATAAAAATATAAAAGAAATATTAATAAAATAAGTATGATTTTATTAGAACAAATCATACAATCTTAAACATAATCATTAGTCTTGTTAAAAAATTCCTAAATATAAATGAAGAAAAAAAAATACAACATGACCATGTGATAAAAATCCAAACACCAAACATTATTAGTCAATTAATCATAATCGAATTAATAAAAAATTTTAAAGGTTTAACCGTTAACCGAATTAAATTAGTCGTAATTGAATTAACCGAATTGAAATTATTTTAGTCCATTTAATCAAATTTTGAATTAATCAAAATTTGTTATAAAATTTTAGGTAAATTACACAACATGTTACTTAATTGTATTAAATGATATTTTTAGTCACTAAACTTTCTTTTTATGCTAATTTAATAAAAATTTAATGGCTATTTTATAATATATTAAAAAATTTAATAATCTTTTTATAATTTTTAAAAGTTTAATAACAAAAAATAAATATATGTAATGTATATAATATTTAACATATAATATTTCGGTTAATGAATTAATTTTGAACCGAACTTTTAAAAAAATAACCGTTAATCAAATTTATCTAAAATTAATCGACTGATCTAATCAAAAAAAATTTGATTCGATCGGTTATTTTAGCTAAAACCGAATAATGCACACTAGGAGTGAGCGTTTGGGCGAGTCGAGTAAAATTTTTTTGAGTTATTCGAGTTGAGTCATCATATTTTACAACTTAAAGTTTTTTTGAATTTTTTCGATTCAAGTCGGTTTTAGCGAGTTCGAGTTGATTCGATTTTTTGAGTTTATATATAAATTTTAATTGTACATATTTCTTCACATTATTTTTTATATGTGTAAATAAGATTTTAAATTATTATTATTTTTATTATTATCAAATACTTTAGATATGAATATGTTATTTTATTAAATCATCAGCCTCCTTAAAAATCTTTTTCTTATCTAGATAAGGTTAAGACGGGATAAAAAATAGTGATAAATTAAATACATTAAAATAAATAAAAAAATACAAAATAAATAACATAATATAGAAGATACAAATAAAAATTATATTAAATAAAATAAAAAATATAAAATGATTGTATTGTAGAGAAAAGAATATTAAAAGATACAAAAAGATGAGTGAAATAAAACTAAAACTAAAATTAAAGGGACTAAATTTGTAATTAGACCGTGAAAGTTTTGAAGTTAATAAAAAATCAAATGACTCGAACTTTAGAAATTTAAACTTAACTCAAAAATTTTTCTTTTTGAATTATACGATTTAACTCGAATAACTCAAATAATTCAAAATTAAAAAAAAAAAATTTTTTTTGAGCCAAATTCGAATTTTACGCAAAAGGGAAAAAACACGCAACCAAAGCCAACCTTCCTAACACACCAGCAAGACACAAGACTCTGCACGTATCGTCAAACCCCAAGCACCAGGCCAAGGCGTCGGACGAGACCATTAGCTTCCCGAAACACATGCAAAAAGCAAACGCATCATAGCTCCACAAAAGCTGAATCTATCGCCTTGAAAATGCTCTAAAACCTCCACGGCTAACATTCTTTATGCGGCACACAACCAATTGCCACACTAGAATCTGACTCGACAATCAAGCTTCCCATAGTACGCCACTGCAAAATGTCACCGACGTCCGGCGCCACCAAGGACAACATGCCCATTTCGATAACATGGCCATGTTCCGATCCCGCATGTCCACCACCCCTAAACCACCCAAATGTCGCGGACAACATGCTTTCTCGCAGCCCGTACGACTCATTTTATGTTTCATGTCATTGTCTTCCCTTAAAAAAATATGATGATAAGACCGAGTTATGTTTCATTTTATGTTTCATGTCATTGTCTTCCCTTAAGCTCGGTTAAAAATCTTCCGATCATCGGATCCATCATCTCCTTCCGTCGCTGATTTACACCCAATGGTATCCCAAAATAGCTTATGATTACCTAAACCATGCGCCACTTCCTCGTATAAATCATCGGTCACCCCGATAACATGTAAAGGAAGTTTAATATAATCGATATTCAAGCCCGAACACGCCTAGAAATCATAAAGCAGTCCTTGGATTCGTCGTGCACAATGAACTTGAGGCTCGAAAAACAGGATAATGTCGTCGACAAGCCGTAATTGTGACATAAACAAATCATTGGCAGCCTCCACTCCACGCACCAAGCCAGGCCAACCACTCTAGTATGCTCTAAAATCTGGTGCAAAGGCTCCGCCACAATCAACGGGTCACCATGTCGAATACCACGACTCATCCCGAAACTTTACCCACGCACTCTATCAAAGAAGATTGTGAAACAGCATTCTCCAACACCTCTAACGCATTCCCTTGACTAGCCTTATCTTTGTGCGGAAAAATTATTACATGGTCCGGACTCACTATGTCATTTATGATCTTCCCTATTCGAATCGGCATTTACCACTGCATCCTGTCCCGATCCAACAAATTCCTCAAGGTACAACGGCCTAGCTGACATATCCTCTCGAGACATGTCATCTCGATGACTCGATTACTAACTACATGTCGTAAATCATCATCACCCGACCTGACCTCAACCGGTTTCTCCTCCCTCGACTCTTTACACACTGTATTCAACCTCTACTTTGGCCTCACAACGATCGTCGACGCCCCAACCCCGCAAACCATCCCTATTACTACTTCCATCCAACTTGTAGCCCTTCGCATGATCTTTAAATTCCAAGAACGACCCAACATCCGCATCATCTTCTTCTTTGAATTAGGCAATATTCTGAATCAGAGGGGCAGATCTAGAAATTTAAAAATCTCAAAACTAAGAGTTAGGAATTTAAAATTAATCCGCTAATTACTAAAATTTTTGAGTTATTCTAAATTTTAATTTATAATTCAAACTTTATTTGAATATTTTTTTCAGACTAATTCGATTTATGAAATTCTGAGCCAAAGCAAGACGAATCAAATATTTTTACATCGAATTAAGTCAAATAATTTGATTTTTTTAGTCGAGTTTTATCCGTACTAATCTACAATAGTATCTAGCCTCGATAACTAAGGAATACATCAACAAGTATTGAAATTAACTAAAATTACTTACAAATATTCCTTGATAGTAAAGCAAATCAATCCATAATCTGTCAATTCAAAAAGCAAACTAAAGTTAGAAGAATCATTGGAAAAGAAAAAAAAACATTCCTCTCAAAGCAAAACACCATGTGAATAAAGTGTACTATAATTCCTCTACTCTCCAAGCAAAGTATCATTCCTCCCAAAATAAATTTCCAATTCAATTTCATCAGAATTTCACCTAGCCATGGCGTTGCTCTTGTTGAACACTCTTTGTTTGAGTTTTCTAGCACTAATCGCCGCCAGTCGAGCCGGCTCGTGTCGATCGTACTGCGGGAATATCACCATTGATTACCCGTTTTCACTTGATTATGGCTGCGGCCATCCCGGTTTCAGAGAGCTCTTGTTTTGCATGAATGATGTTCTAATGTTCCACATTAGTTCCGGGTCTTACAGGGTCCTAGATATAGACTATGCTTATCAAGCACTCACGTTACATGACCCCCACATGTCGACATGTGACACAATCGTGCTAGGCGGTCGAGGGAACGGCTTCGCGGTAGAGGAATGGCGGGCACCGTATTTTAATCCGACGTCGGATAACGTGTTCATGCTCATAGGTTGCTCGGCTGAATCACCGGTGTTCCAGGGCTTCCCCGGGAAGCATCTGCCTTGTAGGAATGTGTCTGGAATGGGATGTGAGGAATACTATGACTGCCCGGCATGGACGATGGTGGGACATAAAACGTTAGGCTCGGGGTACGGGTCAGGACCGCCGGAGTGTTGCGCGGTAGCGTTCGAGGCAATCAAGGCTATAAATTTGAGCAAGCTCCAGTGTGAAGGGTATAGCAGTGCATATAGTCTAGCACCCCTGAGAGTTGATGGGGCTGACGGATGGTCCTATGGGATTCGAGTTAAGTACTCGGTTCAAGGAAACGACGAGTTCTGCAGAGCTTGCGAGGCCACCGGTGGAGCGTGCGGGTTCGGAACCGATGGGATTAAGCAGTTGTGCATGTGTGGGAGCTTCAATTCTACCACCAATTGTGATTCAGGTCAGAAAACATTTTCCATACCCCATATTCCAATGTTCAAGTATTTTATCACGACTATTCGATCGAATCGAGTTTTACTCGCCCCAAACATTATGACCCCAAATTGTCTACTTATTCGTTAACTGTTTAACCTTACGCGCAGAAAGCTCAACATCCAGTAAATTGACACTTCCATTATCAGAGGCATTGGCAGGTATTTTTTTCCTCTCTATATCAGCCCCTAAACTATGACTTCATTTCAAAACCGGTACCTAAACTTTAAAATTTCATAAATCAATCCTCAAACTTTAAAATATATCATGCCTAATTAGCTCAATTGTATGCAGGATTTTGTATACATATGGCAATGTGGATAATAAGCAGCCATTTTTGAGACGAGGGAGATTGAACATTGCTCAGCTGCTTATCTATTACATTTAAATTCTGATTTTGTGTTGGCTTGTGACACAACATCATTTGCATGTCTTCTTAGGTTGTGTAAGAACATGCTACAAACACTTTTTGATGTCTTAAGGAGGGAGAGAATGTATACTTATATATACATATACATATACATACTTGTATTGTGTATTGTTAGAATAAATAATTTGTAGTAAGTACGGACGAAGCCAGGATACCTAGGGATGAGAAAAATACTCGTCCCTGACCCGACTCGATGCGCCCCTACACGACCCGGTTGGGTTTTTCTCTTTAAATTTCCGGGATCAGGGCGGGGCGAGGCAGGGCTTAGAAAACATTGAGTCAGGTCGGGTCGGGGTCGAGTATTTGTTTGAAATTCCCCTCCCTGCCCCGTCTCGGTATATTTTTATATTTTTTATATATTTTATTATATTTATAAAAAAATCATTATATATAAATATTTTTACGGGTTTTAAGTAATTTTTATATTTTTGAAGTTTGTTCTTAAAATAAAAAAAAATATATTAGATGTTATTCAGGTTTTAATATATTTGATTCTGTCAGTTAATGATTCAAGTTTTTTTCTTTTAAATATGTAATTTAATATGTGAGTAATTTAAATTGTATTGTATTTTATTTTTTACATAAATTTAAAGTTACTTAAAAACCATAATTTATGATTGTGATGAATGATTGATCGAATTTAACTTTTATCGTAGAGAAAGATTTTTTAATTTTTTTAGTCGAGTTGGGTCGGGTTTAAAAAATAATATATCAGGGTTGGACGGGACGGATAAATTAATATTTTAACCCGAGTCGGATCAAGATCAGGTTTAGGGGTTACTAAATCAGATCGGGGTTGGGACAGCCAAAAACTCGCCCCACCCCGCCCCGCTCCGTTGCCATCCCTAAGGATACCTGCTTAGGGACAAAGTGTAGTTAGCAATAGAAAATACGAGGGGCAAAATCAAAGTAAACTAAAATCATGAGGTCTAAATAGGTAAATATCCATATATATTTTTTGAATTTTTATAATTATCCACTCTACACCCGATCCTTGTATACAAGGATGGATCTTGGTATAACAAGTTGAAGGGGTGAATATATAATTTTTTAAAGTTGTAGACACCTAAACTAAAATTTTTGAAAAATTTAAGACATAATGAGAAACTTTTAAAAAATTTAAAATGGACTTAATTAAAATAATCAAAGAAATAAAAATTTAATGAGAATTTTAAAAATTAAGAGGGTATTTAAAAATACCAATTTTAATCTATCGAATAAACTGGCTTAAAGGATATTTATACACAAAAATTCTAAAAAGATAAAATAATAAATCTCTTAAATTAAATATAAAAATTATATAAATATTTTAAACCGACAAACCTCGATTAATTCAAAGTTTATCATAAAAAATAAAGATAATTAATTAAAAAGACGTGACTCTAATTGAATTATGTTTTATCTTATAAATAACCTCATATTTATTTTTCATGCATTTATCATCGAGATAATTTTAAATTCGAATTTAAGATAATAATGATTTATCTTTTAGAAGTTGTTGACTGTACTCCGAATTTTATTACATTTGAACTGAAATATTCCGATAATACTTCTATCAAAATAAAATCGAAAAGAAATAATTTAAAAATATATATTAAAATATATTAAAAATATGCAATATTTTATTCTTATCACTATTAATAATTTTATGCTAAGACGTTACATTTATAATAATAATAGATTTATATTAAACGTGTATAAAAATTTAAATAACTTAACTAAAAAATTAAATAAAACAAATATTCATAAATAAGTTATAAAATCTAATATAATGTCGGATGAGTCTACAGGGTGTAAGCATCGTTGAACACTACTAACATTGAACACCGTTGAACATTATTAAATTAGTTAATAAAGATTAAAGACTCAACATATAATTATTAATTGTATGTTGAGTCTATCACTTTTTTATTAATTGCATATTGAGTTCTTGATATTTTTAATTTTTATTAATTAATTTAATAATGTTCAACAATGTTCATTATTAATGGTGTTTAACAATATTCGATACCCGTTGTAGAATTTTCCTATAATAAGTTACAATAATTTTGGTGTAAAATGCCATATATTTATCAAAATATATATATACACTCTTTCATCAACAATTATTAATCAAAAATTATTTCTTAATCAACAACTATTAATAGTATATGTAATTAATATTCAATCAAAAAATGTTTTATTAATTTAGTTGATTTGATGACAATTAATTAATATAAATATTAGCTAAAAATTTAATTTTAAAACCTCAAAATAATTACACATTATAATAGATTTTATTAAAAAGAAAAACAAACATCAATTATTAAAGGGTTATATTTTAATATATAAATTAAGTAAAGTTTTATGTAATTTTTCGTATTTAAATTATAAAATTCTGAATTTTAACTAAAAACTTTAGATTTTAAATTTTATAGTTTAAACCTTTAAATCCTAAATATCAATCTAAATACCTAAATTTTTAAATTAAAATTGTATAAATTTTATGATTTATATATCAAAATATTTTATAAAAAAATAAATTTTATCTATAACCCTTGAAACTACATATAACAAAATGTTCGATTAATTATCAACAGTGGTTGATTCAAGTGATAAGCATCTTGATTCCGTTTAAGCAAATTTCAGGTTCGAGATAAGTGAATGACTCGATTCGAATTAGTTAGGACAAAACCTGAAAATCAGAAGAACAATAAAAATGTTGGATTAATAATATTAAAGGAAGATCCAAAGGTGTACTCCATAAAGGAAGATCCAAAGGTGTACTCCATTAATTAGTCATGAGTCAAACAACTGGTCTCCCCATAAAGGAAGATCCAAAGGTGTACTCCATTAATATATTTATTTATTTTTAATAATATTAAATTATTATAATATAATATTTATTCCATTAAAAATATATAAATTTACATTACGATATTAAAAATTTAAATTTAATTAAGTATTGTTTTATAATTTATCTAAATAATATTTGATTTAAATTAATTAACTGATAAATACAATATTAGTATTATACAAAACATGGTCACTTTTGTGTATTCATGTTTAGCTTTTTTTTTCTCTTATTAAAAATATTTATGTAAAAATTATAGGTTTAAGGAAAAGTTCTTCAACTTTTAAAAATTAACTAAATCTTTGAAAAATTTTATATTCAATTAAGTCCTTAAATTAAAAAATTGAATGATTTCAGTCCTTGAACTAAGAAATTGAATCGTTTAAAATTTTCTTTACAATTTTAACTATTAGATCTTGATAATTTCAGATTTGATGGTACAATTTTGTGTCACAGTGTTTTCACTTTATATTTTCTAAAATTTTTATTTGATTTCAAAAAATTATTAAAATTTTTGAAAAACTTAAAAAAATTTAAAAAGAATTAAAAAATCTGTAACTGCTAGAAGTGATCTTTCGATTGAGTCGAGTGAGTAAAATTGATTCAAAAAATTTTAAATTATTCAAGTTGACGCATCATATTTTACAGCTCAAACTTTATTTGAATTTTTTTATTTGAGTCGAGTTTTCATATTCCTGTACAAATTAAAATATAATTCTTTATCATGTTATACTACAGTTTGAATCAAATTTAAACGATTTTCTCTAATCATATAAGATATGTATATATATTTCTCCATATTTTTTTATACATGATATATACTTCTTCATAATTTTTTATATCGGTATATATATTAGAAAAACTTGAGAGACTCAGCTCAAACTTAAAAGTCAATCAATTAATTATTAAAATTTTGAGTTATTTAAATTTTTATTTTACAACTTCAAACTTTATTTGAATTTTTTTAGTCGAGTTGAATAAATTCAGGACGAGTCGATTTTTTCACCTCAAGTCGAATCAAATTTATTTTATTTTTTCAAGACGAGTTGAGTTTTGTTTATCCTTACTAAATGCTTTGTATACAAAATCATTGATCTTGCATTTGATTCTTAAAGAAAATTTTTAATTTTTGACAAATCCTAATCCTAATCCTAACCCTACCTAGAATGGAGGAGAATGAATACTTTAAAAATAATATTTTCATCAGATTTAAAATTTATAATCTAAAAAATTAAAAATAAATAACTTAATAGATTGATATGTATTTTAATTGATATTAAATTAACTCACGAATATAATTATTGTAAAAATATATTTAACTATACAGTGATTACAGTAATATCTGTTATAGTGTATACTTTCAATCATTGAATATTAATCGCTCAATCATCATGCTGATATTACTGATACTCCCGTGACCTTAAAAATAATAATCGTTTCTTTAATTATCGAAGTTAGATAGCTCGTGCAGATTTTAAAATCACACGAACCGATATTTATTTATTTATTTATTTTGTACTACATTCTATTAAATTTAGCTTGCAGACATAATTTTAATATTACATATCAAGTACACTTTTTTCCAATACAAATATAATAAATAACCCCTTTGTTTTCAGAATGGATGACAGAGCATCTGGTCCATTAAGAAGATTACCCTTTTGCCCTACTACATTGAAATAATAATTAAGATACACTAGGGTATTATAGTCATTTTATAAGTCACATAAATTTTAAAATACAATCAAAATTATATAAATCACCAAATGTCTTCCTTCTCCACCAAACAAACCATACCACAAAGCAAAGAAGAAAAATCATATTCTCTTTCATTTCATTTTCTTTCTTATTTCTCTAAATTAAATATTTATATGCATAGTGAAATGAAGGAAGAGAGTGAGAGAAGCTTCTGCGGCCGACACGTGGCGGATCGGTGCAAGGCGTTCGGACGGCGGTGTTGCCGGCTGGTGAAGGAGCAGAGAGCAAGGTTCTACATTCTCCGGCGGTGTGTCACCATGCTTGTTTGCTGGCATGAATGCGGTGATACATGAAGATGGAAGGATATAAAAATGTAGACAAAGCAAAGAAGGAAATCTAATGTTGATATATAATAACCGACGAGAATGGTCTAAGTGATAAGTAGTTTGGTCCCATTTAAGAAGATCTCGAGTTCATGTGTGAAGCATTACATACATAAAGAATCGTTGTTGGAAGATTCACCTACTAAAATCAGGTGTGTGACATGAGTTAATCCGGATTAATCAGAGTAAAGTTTTGAAAACCGAAAGAGCAACCAAAATATGTATATCGTAGAAATTAGTACATGAAAAAGGGTTCTTAATCTTTCTTTTTGTTCTTGTGTTAATTTTGTTATCTTTTGAGATTAGGGATGAATCGATAAATATTAAAAGCAGACGTAATTTAAATTTTTATAATTTAATTTTTTTATTAATAATTTAATTTCGTACTCCTACGTTTACGTAAAAGTAAAATATGTTTAGAGTTCGGTTTTAATTAAATGATTAAAATTAGGTATAAAGTCAAAATATACTTTCAATATTTGATTAAATATTACGTTGGTCTTTATTTTTTGAGTAATTCAATTCTCAATGTTTTATTTTAGGTTAAATGACCTTTTTACGAATAAAAATTATTAGTCAACTGATGATAAATAGTTTAAAATGATATGACATACATATATGACTGTGCGCATTGACATACAATATCGTATAGACAAATATGTTTACTTGAAAAAAAACATTACTTCATCTAAAAATAATTTTATAAAATTATATATAAAATAAAATAATTTTTTCTATTGACTTATCGCTTTATCTAGTCATTTTAAACTGTTTATCGTTAGTTTTCTAACAATTTTCATCTGTATGAGAGCATTTTGACCTAAAACAAAATGTTAATATTGAATTATTCTAAAAAAAATAATAAATTAAAATGATTATTCATCAAACGTTAGAATTTTTTAACTTTTTATCTTAAAATTTTAGTATATGTTAATTTTTTTTATAATTTTTTATAAAAAATGATATATATCAAATTTCTTATAAAAATGTGTAAGAATTTTAACTAATTAACTGAATTTTTTACGAAAAATATAATAATTTCAGTATATATTATTTTTCTTAAAAAATTATAAAAATTTTAGTATATATAATAAAATATATACTAAAATTTTTATAACTTTTATAAAAAACGATACTACCGTTTTTTAGCCGTTTTTCTTCCGTTTTTTAGAATTTCTCGTCCAAGTTTTGGGTTATTTGATTGAGTTGACTCAACCGAGTTTTTTGAACTCGGTCGTATAATTGAGTTGACTCAATGAGTGAATGATCCCGAGGCATAGACGTAGACGTCAGGCCGACAGCGAGACTCGTTGTAACAAAGAGCGTGATGTTGACGCTCCGTTCCATCGTTTTCAGCCGCACGTGCTACGCCTTTTCACACTCTGTTTCATGTCTAGTCTTTTAAAGCTTTAAATAGTTGAAATTATTTTCTCATGCTTTTCAATTAAGTCCCTAGTAAAAATAATATTCAATTAAGTTCTTAATAACTCCAGCTCATAAGGTCCTATAAATACATAAATCCAAGAATAAATACTAAGTATTATACTCTGAAGCAAGTGATATCGAAAATCCCTTCTCGATTCGTTCTTCGGCTATAATCCACCTACTAACCTGTGAACGAAAATGACAATTTTCAACATTAAGCTTATAAAGCTCAATGGTACATTTTCTCTGTCACAATCCGTGATTATCATAAAATAAATATATAATATAATTATCATAAAATAAGTATGTTGAGGTTCAAAAACCAACCATTTAAGCTCGAACTTAGTCGAATGGATCCAAAAATCTAACCCAACATGAAGATTCGTGATTTGGGTCAATGCCCCATTGTTGACTCGAAAATTTGGGTCGTTACAGATAAAACAATTAAAATCAAACCTATTAATATAAACATTATTCGCTTTTTTACAATGAATATTCAAATAGGTCTACTTTTGTAGAGATTAAAGATACAATTTTATTATATTATTATGAGTGACGAATTCTTGTTGGATTTTGATATCTTAATCCATTATTCGTTTTATTCTTTTTTTTTGTCCTTACGATTCTTAAGGTTTTGTCTTGACTAATCTGGACTGACCCATGTCGTACATCTAGCTTTGGTGGGCAAAGACTAAACTAAGTCGGGGTGGGATAGGGCAATTTCCGCTCACCCCGAAGAATTTTTTTTCATTTTTGTCCCCTATTTATTTTTTAAAAAAATTATTTTCTTAATGAATTTGCCCTCTACTTCTAAACAATTATGTTTTGTCCCTCTCAACCCCAAATCCTGGCTCCGTCCCTGTTGGTGGGTGACTCTCTTAGCTATTTTTTTTTATATACACACAAGCCTCAAACTCAAAACTCGCTTAAACGATACTAAATCACTTACCACTTGGATCGATCTTCGTTGATTCCTCTTTACTTTTTCAAAATGTTAATTTTATTTTTTTAACATACTAAATTCATATATTTAGTTGATTTAGATACTCTCACAATTAATTTTTTTAATGTCCTATGCTGCTTATATCCTTTTTCCTTCCCTGCAGCAGTAGCGGAAGGTAATAGAAACCAGTGAGGCTCATGTCACCACAAAAATTTGGAAAATTAAAATTTGTTTCATCAAAGTTTTTAATTTGGACCTCTAAAAAATTTTGATTTTTTTATTAAGCTTTAAAATTTAAATATTTTTAATTAAATGTCCTCTCACAATTTAAAAAATCATTAAGTCTCTTACAATTATTAAAATTTTTAGCTAGACCCAAAATCATTTAAAAATAGAATTAAAAAAAAACCTTTCAAATTTTTTGAAAACTTTAGTTTAAGCTTATAAAATTTCTAAATATATTAAGCTGTGATTGTCACGCTTAAAAGAGACATAAAACATTAATATCATATCGAAAAAAAAGGGATATCTTGAGATATATATACGATAGCGCTACACATCCTATTAACATGTCTTTTAGAAAGAGAGTAATGATCCCGTGACATCATACACAAACTCTTTCATCAAGTTTCGCTACTGTCCAACAGAAAATACTACTGCAATAAAATCACTAAGAGAAAATAAATCATATCCTATATCAATGGAATCGCTCCTTAGATTCCACATATAATGTTTGAACCTATCCTTACTTTCATTATTCTATTTTCGTAAATTTCTTAAATTCTAAACTTAATATTTTAGTGCAGATGCATAAATATGACTAGGGGTGAGCAAAATTCGACTTAACTCGAAAAAACTGAATAATTCGACTTGACTTGAGGTGAAAATACTCAACTCGTTTTGACTCGACTAGAAATTTCATAGACTCGACTCGAAAAAATTTCAAATAAAGTTCGAGTTGTAAAATGGAAATCGAATAACTCAAAATTTTTAGTAATTAAAGGATTAATTTTTAAGTTTGAGATGAGTCTACCATTTTTTTATGTTACATATATATTGATATATAAAAATATAAAGAAATATTGCTACATATGAAAAAATATATATACATATTTTATATGATTAGAGAAAGTAGTTTAAATTAGAAACAAATCATACTATAACATGATAAATAATTATAACTAAATATTTATAGGAATTCAAAAACTCGACTCGAATTTCTTAAACTCGACTCGAACCGAAAAAACTTCAAATAAAGTTTGATTCGTAAAATATGACTCGTCAACTCGAATAACTTAAAATTTTTTGACTCGACTCGACTCGATCGAATACTCACCCCTAAATATGACACTAAAAAATATTTATATTCGATATATAGATATAAGTCCCTTTAATTGTGGAAATGGATTGCTCTTAGATGCCCAAAATCAAATGCCTAGAGTCTACACATTGAATTATTGAGTCCATTATTTTCTAGATTTCATTCCAACTACAGCTTGGGGATTAGGTTTTGATATGATTGATTGGGGTATTCCCAAAGAAACATGAAGAAAATATTAGGGCAAGGAGTTTCAATGGTACTATCGACAAGGAATGAACCCCATTTATGTTTAAACTTCAGGTGCTAGTGTCTCCTTGTAAGCTGGTTGGTCCATTCAAGAGCTCCAAATATGACCAAAACATGTCTTGCATTGTTCTGTTCCAGTCTTGTGAATGGTACATTAATGGAACTTTAGTCACCATCTTGATAGGTAGCATACAGCAGGTACTTCAAGAATTCCTAGGTTTTTTTGAGAATATCTAGCTAGGTTCTACTTATGCTTGTTAGGAGAAACGGACCGAACTGACCGGTCGAATCAAGAATCAGTGGTTCGATTAGTTTTATCATGTCATCCGTGGTCCCAACCAACCAGATTCATCACGTCTCATATTTTTTAGGGTAAACTACAATAAAAGTCACTTAAATTATAGGTATAGTTACATTTGGGTCACTCATTTATGAGTAAGGTTACATTTAGATCACCCAATTATTAAAAGTTACATTTGGGTCATTTAATTATAAGTAAGGTTACATTTGAGTCACTCTTCATATCTGAAAAAGTTTATCAATTCATGTATTAGATTAATTAATGATTTTAAATGAAGTACTTTAATGTTTACAAGAGTATACAAGTGATTTAGAAGAAAAACGACCAAATTGATGTACTTTTTTAAATATGAAGAGTGACTCAAATGTAACCTTACCTATAATTGAATGATCTAAATGTAACCTTTAATAATTTGGTGGCCCAAATGTAACTTTATCCATAAATGAGTGACCCAAATATAACTTTTAATAATTAAGTGACCCAAATGTAACTCTATTCATAATTAAGTGAACCCCATTGCAATCTACCCTATTTTTTAAGGTAAATTATCACCTCTTCCCTGCTCCCTGTTCATAATTAAGTGAGCTCCATTGCGTTCAATCATGTGTGTGTTGGTACATGTTCTATGCTTGAGTCGGACTTGTGGGCAATCTTTGCTTCGGTGCACCAAATAAGTGATTATACAATAATATATGTTTTTTTATTCTTAATCTTTTGAAAATACATATACTATAAAATTTAGACCGCTCAAATTCGGGTCATCTAAGAAGAATAACATCATCCTTTATCATCTAGAGCTCTCATGAGTTCTTATGAATATTTAAATTAAAATATTTTAATTAAAAGTGAACGTTAGATCGAGTTAAGTCGAGTAATTTTTTTAGTTATTCGAGTTAAAGTATCATATTTTATTTGAAATTTTTTTGATTCGATTCAAGTTTATAATATTCGAATTGAGTTTGAATCGAGTTTTTTATTTCTTATGTAAATTTAATTGTAATTATTTATCACGTTATAATATAGTTTGATTCTAATTTAAATAATTCTTTTAATCATATAAGATATACACATATATTTCATCATATTTTTCATATGTGATATTATATTTTTTTATATTAGTATAAATAAAAAAAATAAAGGATTCAACTAAAATTTAAAAATAATTCATTAATTACAAAATATTTTGAGTTATTCAAAATTTTATTTTATAATTCAAATTTTAATTAAAATTTTATTTTAGATCATAATTTAAAAATAAAATTAAAATATTTAAAAATTAATTTAGAATAAAAATTATAATTTAAAAATAAAATTAAAATACTTAAATTAAATAAGGTTAGAGCTTATTATACAATAATCTTTTGCATTTAATTTATTCAATTTATAATATCTTATTTTTGTCGGCTAAAATAATTTAATTAACGCAATTTTTTAATTCGAAGATAAAAACAAATTCACATGAATTTTTTATTATTAGGACAATTCCCAATTCTGCACTAAAAATCTAACCCTAGAATTCAAAATCTTAAACTTTACTCACTGCTTTAAAGCTCTAATTTGAATTATTACATAGAAATTTATATTAATTTTTTGTTATTCATGGGTTGCTCTTCATCTCTCCCAGGTAAAATCCGTACCCAATTACCATTTTTTTTTCAATTCGTTTTAGGGTTTTTATAGGGGTTTTCGTATTTATCTGTAAAGGGTAGTTTGATCTTTGCAATTTGGTTTATTTCTTGGAGTTTTGAGCTGAAAAGTTATTAAATTTGGTTCCTAAATTGTGGGGTTTGGTAGTTGGTGATTTAATTGGGGATTTTGTACTTAGCTTTGGGTGTTGATGAATGATTTGAATCCGGTTATGATAACTTCTTGTTAAAATATTGGTTCTTTTGCTTTTGGGGTCGGTTTTTTATGGTTGTAGATCGGAGTTCCAGGCGGTCGACCAGACTTAACAACACAGACAACTCCGAAGGCACCGATGCCAAAAACCTACGAGTAAAGGTATTTTTTTCATTTTGGTTGAATTTTCAAACATTGAGCTGTAATGAGTTTGATACTATCCACTTTCTCACTAGTAATCGTACAATTAATGAAAAATGTGCCTCTGTTGAATGGGGTTCGAGGCGATTTTGTCCTCGACGACGGTGGTAATTTGCTTAACATGTTTGGTGACTCCTACTTAACATTTATTCTTGAAAATATTATTCAAAATATCAACTATATAGTATTACCTAGTGTTGAATGCTGAAAACTGAATTTTTGACAATTGTGTAAATTTTAACATACTATCTCTTTTGTTTACTCTGATTACTCGTTAGTCGTTACAACCGTCATCATCTCGTTTAACTACGTTCTAATTATGTAACTGAACTTTGAATATCTTTTTGCCATCCGCAGTTGGTCTTGTTAGGTGATTCTGGAGTTGGAAAAAGTTGTATAGTTCTTCGTTTTGTTCGTGGCCAGTTTGACCCTACATCCAAGGTACGGAGTTTTCTCTTATGCCATCAACTAGTGATATTTCCATCTGTCTTTCTTTTTTAGCTTCATTTTGTTCAACCGTATTCAAACTGATCGTGTTAGCTTCTTAACGCCAAGGGTGAAAAAGTTCTGTTCTGATGAAATTTCTGACTTGTCAACCCTTTTATCATTTTAGGTAACCGTAGGAGCTTCATTCTTGTCGCAGACAATAGCTTTGCAAGATTCAACTACGGTTAAGTTTGAAATATGGGATACGGCTGGACAAGAGAGGTATAATACTTGAATACCATGTCGAATTGTCGATATTCAAGTTCATTCATTACATTCATCGGAAAAGTTTATGTTATCATGATCCTCTCACCTTGCATGTTTTTCACTGTAATCGAGATTACAATTTAGTTTATGTTATGCATTTTACTTGCCTATGATCACTCCTTTGGCAGGAAATAGCTAATTGTTGAATTTGTCTTCCTCAGGTATGCTGCATTGGCACCTCTGTACTACCGAGGAGCGGGAGCTGCAGTTATTGTGTATGATATAACTAGTCCAGAGTCTTTTACTAAAGCACAATATTGGGTTAAGGTAATTTCCGAGATTGCAATAGCGTTTTTTCTTTCTAGGATTTCTATTGTTTTCTTCATTTTAGAATGTGAAAATTTACTGAATCTTCCTTTTGTATTTGTAATAATGAACTTTTCTCCAAGTTTACCGGTAAATGTCGCCTTTACCTTGGTTTTCCCGACCCACTTTGGTTTTCTTCATACAACCCGTTGATGTCTGCATCTCCTCATCCCACAATTCCCCCTTCTTTTTCTTTCTTTCCCAAAGCCTTAAAAAAGTTGTTATAAAGCATTATATGATCGTAAATCGTTAACTTTGGTTCATACTCTGCATGATTTAGAATTCATAAGTGGAAAAGGACTATTCCCCAAAACTCGCGTCGCTCTCAAGACATTTTATTCCCTGCAGTTGCCCAAATTAATGTATTTTATCGTCTGTCAGGAGCTACAAAAGCATGGGAGCCCGGGTATCGTGATGGCTTTGGTTGGTAATAAAGCTGATCTTCCGGAGAAACGTGAAGTAGCAGTCCAAGTTAGTGCCAAAATTATATGAACAAAGATACCTTTATGCATACTGATAATCGAAATTATCTTCTAACATGTGTTGTTTAATTCTTGAAAGACGGCATCGACTATGCAGAGAAGAATGGGATGTTCTTTATCGAGACATCTGCCAAGACCGCCGACAATGTAAATCAGTTGTTCGAGGTATTTCTTCAATATGTCCCAAAGTGCATGCAATTAAATAGGTCATAAATAATTATTAATACTGTATGAGCACTTTTATCGTCTATGGAAGTTACATCGAATGGTAGAAATTTAAATATGATCACATATGCAGTCTCATGGTAAGGTTTTAGTCTATATTCGACATTAGGTTTTTCGAGTTTTGATCGTTATTTTAAGCGCCATTGTTCTTTACATTTCGAGTTAATGTTATCGATAACATTTATTCATGTCAATGGGTTGCTTTAGCCATCGATGCACTAGTTTGTTGTTGTCTAAATGTGTTGTCAACCCTGCTTAAAAGTCATTTTCACCTACGTTGCTCTCTGAATTTTCATTCTTCTCGAAATCCTTGTGTCCAAAATATATTCGAATACGGGTTTAGAAAACTTGACCATACCATGGTGTTCGACACCAAATTCCAAGTGACATAGGTTCCAAGATTGTCCAGGTTTCTACATGAACTGGGATTGAATGTTTCTTTTCTACTTGACAGGAAATTGCCAAGAGACTGCCCCGGCCATTGGCTTCATAGTCGGAAGATGGTGATACCGAACCGACTACTAGGTATTTTTAATGTTCCGGAACTACGTAGTTGCGATTTCGTGTCTGTGAATATGTTTTATGTTGTCTTACTCTTGTGATGAACTGAATTCTGATTTAAGAACAGTCAGTTTGGGGAGTTGTTGCCTTTAGGAAGGTCCTTTTAAAGTTTCATTTTTACCAAAATATAGTATTGTTTGTAAAAGATTTGATACTTGCAATTTTACTATAAACTTTCTATTTTTTTAATTTTGATCCATAAATTTTAATTTTCTTTCAATTTGACCTCTAGAGTGCAAAAAAAAGTTATGAAATCTATTGATTAGAAAATGGTTATCAATTTGTCCGAAAATGGTGCCATTTTAAAAAGGGTAAATTGTAACGGAATCCATTTAATTATGGGTATGGTTATATTTGGGTCACTCAATTCTTAAAAGTTATATTTAGATCGCTTAATTATGGGTAAGGTTACAATTAGGTCACCCAATTAATAAATGTTATATTTATATCACTCAATTATAGGTAAGGTTATATTTGGATCAATCTTCATATTTGAAAAATTATTAATTCGTGTATTAGATTAATTAATGATTTCAAATGAAGTACTCTAATGTTAATAAGGGTATACAAGTGATTTAGAAGAAAAAACGACCAAATTGATATACTTTTTTAAATATGAAGGGTGATCTAAATGTAACCTTACATATAATTGAGTGATCTAAATGTAACCTTTAATAATTGGGTGATCCAAATATAGTCTTACCCATAAATGAGTGACAGAAATGTAACTATACCCATAATTAAATGACCTTTGTTGCAGTTTACCCTTTTAAAAATAAAAAAAAATATTATTTCATATATATATATATTTACATTATGTAAAATTACTTAATTTCATTTAAACTAACTACCAATTAACATAATGATTTTTTTATTAAAAAATATCATATTTTTATGTTAAGATTCAAACTCGTATAATGAGTAATACAAGTATCTTTATCAAGAAGTCAATTAGTGAATCTTATTAACAAAAAGTTAAGAATCAAATAAATTTATTAATTATAATTTTTTAGATAGATATTTAAAATATTTTTTGAACCAAATAAATATTTAATATTTTAAAAGTTTTTATTTAAGTGTCTTGTCGTTAATAACTATTAAAGCAATTTCGTTAGTAAATATAAATATGATATACGACATGTTTTATTTTTAAAAATATCGTAAAATTTTAAAACCCCTCAAAATGTTCTTTAAATTCTTAAGTTCTAAATTTCAATTTTAATCGTTATCAACGTTAATCGTCGATAACGTGCTCACTACTTTTATCATCGAATCTTCACAATTATTTCTCTTATTCTTTCAACGATAGTAATAAACGAACGATGTATCTATTATCAAAATAAAGTCAATTTTATAAAAAAAATATAATCGAAAACAAATGATGTCTGATTTATTAATGAGCGACATCCAAGCCTTATGATAAGAGAAAAAAATTATTCTATCGCTGAAAGTATGATGAAAATACAATGATAGTGTTCGAATTTAGAGATTTAAAATTTTATGTTATTTTATAAATTCTGATAAACATAAAAAATTAAAATAAGTTAATGTAAAGAATAAATAATTAATTAAAAAAACATTTAGACATTTATTCAAATTAAAAAAAAAATCTTTAAATATATACATAAAAAGATATAAGTTGGGCATTTACTTTTACACTTAAACCTTGTATAGCTTGTTTGCCGTCAACGTTACGGCACTTGATTGGCGTTTTCCGATGTCAGCATGACGGTGATCGGTGGCGCGTTAAGTTCTCCGGCAATATCTATCTCCCTCTTCCAATTGGTTGGAATTCACGCGTCATTGACCAATTGGTGCCTGCCATGACACGCCAACAACCTGTTCGATGGCTTCACGCGGCTGGCTAGCCACCGGAATGATGACGTGACTATTTAGGGTAGAAATAATTATTACACTTGAAATGGTCATCCAATTTTAAGACATTATTCAATTTAGTCACCACAGAATCACTCAATAGGCAAATACATCACCTTCTATTTAGTTAGAAATAAAATTTTATAAAATGTTAACATCGGTTGGAAAATTTAAGAAATATTGTATTTGAAATAAAAATGTTTGATTCGAATATATTAAATATATTTGTTTGATTACAAGATAATATATTTTTAATTTTTTTAGACCTTTAATAAAGCACACATCATGCACATATGATGCTCGAACTCAGGTTATTTGGATGAAATATATGATCATTTACCACTTGGGTGGGCAAAAAATCAATTACTCGACCTAGTCCCGGATCCGATCAGACCTAGTAGATTTTTGTCTGAAATTAGTTTCGATGAAACTGACACTAGATCTAAAATTTAGGTCTTAGTCATAACCAAGACCGAGATTAAATCTTGATTTTCTAGATCCGGCATCCATTGGTATCAAATAGGACTGAGACCAATATCAAGTATCCGATATTGGTTTTTTTCTTGTAATAAATGATGTTCTTTTGTTTATTTTTTCTTATTAAACTTTCTCTTTATGTTTAAATATTACGAATATGACTCGTTTTAAAACTTTAATTTTCAAACATACAATATTCTAATTTTATTATTTAATAGGCATAAAGATAATTTTAACCCTTAATATTTATAATTTTTATCGTTTTGGCTCTTATTTTTGGGGATAAATTTAGCCCTTAACCTGTATCTTTTTGACAAATATCTTATTTTTTAACTAGTTTGATGACTGGACCGTTAAAATTTAACGATGATATATATGAAATATAATTTTAAATGACATGGTATGTAACCTATCAAATGTATATATATAGAATATAATTTTATTCCAATATAAAATATAAAATAATTAAAGTTCAAATAAAATATTAAAAATGAATTAATTTTAAAATAAAAAATTATTAAACATTCTTAACCTTAACTACGATAAAATCAAAATCCTATTCGAATTGTGTTTATATTTTTTAAGATAGGATTTTGATTCTATCGTAGTTAGGGTTAAGAATGTTGAATAAAATTTTATTTTAAAATTAATTAATTTTTAATATTTTATTTGAATTTTAATTATTTTATATCAGAATAAAATTATATTCCATATATATATTTGATACGTTATATGTTATTTCATTTAAAATTATATTCCATATATATATGTACATATATATATATTATCGTTAAATTTTTAACGGTTCAGTCATCAAACTAGTTAAAAAACAAGATATTTGTCAAAAAGATATAGGTTAAGGGCTAAATTTATCCCAAAAAAGAATAAGGGTCAAAACAACAAAAACCGTAAACGTTAAGGGTTAAAATTATCTTTATGCCTATTTAATATTATTATTGATAATTAATTTTTTCTATTGTTCAGATTTTTTATTAATAAATTAATTGATCAGGTATCCGATATTAATATCAATTTCCACTAGTCAGGAAAACAATTCCTAAAATTTTGGGAATCGATGTGACCGAGACTA
The DNA here is from genome assembly GCA_035048815.1 of Abelmoschus esculentus. Classification (NCBI taxonomy): domain Eukaryota; kingdom Viridiplantae; phylum Streptophyta; class Magnoliopsida; order Malvales; family Malvaceae; genus Abelmoschus; species Abelmoschus esculentus. The sequence goes on from JAUCBN010000021.1 coordinate 2,105,043, forward strand.
ATTCCAGTCTTCAAGAATCAATTACTATCAAAACCGAGATCAGTTCTAATCAAATTGACCGCATACCCGATCTAATTATCATCTAATTCTCTTACCTTTTCCTAAAAACTCAAAAAAAAATATTAGACCAAGTAATCAACATTTAATTATTCTCTTAGTCAAAATTATTTATTTATTCAATTAATTAAAAAAAAAAGACATTCTTTAATTTAGCCCTCATTATTCAACCTTTCTCAAAATCAAAATTTCCCTTCCTTTGTTCTATAAACAAGAAAAACCAACTTAAATTCCCAGCTTCCATGGCTTCCCTTTCTAAAATCCCGAAATGTCCCATTTCGTTTCACTGAATTCCCTAATCTGGGTACCTTTTGTTTTCCACAAAAGATCAACACTTTCCCTTCAATTTTGGAATTCTTTAGAATCTGTTGCTGTTGTTGCTGTGTTTGAATGATCATGGGACTCACGGGTGATTCCAAGGGGCAATTGTTGAGTCAACTAGCTGAGTTAGTCAAGGAAATATCTGGTTTACCAGAGTGTAGAAACTCGTGTAAAAAAATGCATGGGAATTTGGTTCGTAGAATCAAGTTGTTGAGCCCTTTGTTCGAAGAATTAAGAGATGGAAATGAGGATTCGGTGATGAAAATCGAAGAGATTAAAGGGTTTGAGCTACTTAAAGCTGCTTTGGATTCTACTAAAGAGCTTCTTCAATCGATCAATGAAGGAAGCAAGTTGTATCAGGTAATTTTCTTTTTGTCATTTTCATTGTTGATTCTATGTTTGGTTGCTGAGAAATTGAATGGAAAGGAAAAGAAAATATTTGGGTCTGTTTTGGAGTCATGTGATGTTGGTTGAAGGAAGAGAAATAAAAGTCAGAACTTCTTGTTTGGTTGCTAAGAAAATTTAGTGTTAGGTGGAAAAAACCAGAATGAAAAGAAAAATACAGAGCTGGTTTTCCTTCAATCACCCAATTAAGACCCAACTTAAGAGACCAATTACAAATTATAGTTCTATCATCATATCATTGTATTGTCTTTGGAAAAGAGAGTTCTTTAGATTTGTTGTTATTTCCATTGAATCTATGTCTAGGTTCTATCCATGAATCAGGTCCTGGATGGAGATTTTCATGTTTTCGATGAAACATTGTTCAAATTGAAAAGCTGGTTGATTTTGTCGAATGAGTTTCGTCCTTTCGATTGTTTACTGAGTTATAGTTTTGAATTGACACTTTCGAATTCGGGAATTTGCTTTCGAGGTTAACCATGGAAGTTCCATATTGTTGTCACAAACCTACTGAGTTTCTCTTTGTTAGGAGTTGTGTATGATAGTATTCTGTTTACCCTCGAGTTGAATAAAACGAAAACCGTCATTGTTTCCGTCGTTTTAAGCACATAATTTTACTCGATTCGCAAATTCATTAATGCCAGAAACATGTTAGATTCGATTCTCCGAGCTTTTGTATGTCATATTCTCATCTTCTTTTTCCTTTAAGATCCGTAGGAAAAAGCTCGGTCTTTTCGTTCTTGTAAACTATTGTTTTTACTGCTAATGAGCTTTGTTATCTTTCACAAATTCCTTAATATTTATGTTGTAAATATTCATTGAGATGAGTTCTGCATTACTTTTTGCAGGCCCTGCAAAAGGACCAGATAGCATATAAGTTTCAACAAATGACAGAAGCCATCGAAGCAGCTTTGAATGAGATTCCTTATGATAACCTCGATTTATCGGAGGAAGTACAGGAACAGGTATTTTCCACGAAAATTTTGATGGAAATAGAACTGTTTGTTTTAGAATTTAGTCCTTTTGTTTGAATTGTTCCGTGCACATTTAGGACAATCAAAACTAGTTTGACAAAAACGAACGGCTAGAATCAAGTGACCGGTAAATAAATTTTCTAGTGATACGCTGGCTTTGTTAACTTGTTTGACATGTTCTCTTCCTTGTCAGATTGAACTTGTTCATGCCCAATTCAGACGAGCAAAAGCAAGACCGGACTCTCCTGATTTGCAACTAGAACATGATTTAGCAGTAGCACAGAGAGAAAAAGACCCTGACCCTGCAGTTCTCAAAAGACTTTCAGATAAGTTGCAGCTTAGGACAATCAGTGATCTAATGAAAGAGTCGGTCGCTTTCCACGAGTTGGTTATTGCAAGTGGTGGAGACCCGGGGAAGCGCTTTGAGGAGATGACATCACTTCTCAAGAAGCTCAAAGACTATGTTCTGACTGAAAACCCTGAAGCTGACACCTCTGAGGGTGAAAAAGGCTTGATGAAACACAGGTCACCTGTTATCCCGGATGATTTCCGGTGCCCGATATCTCTTGAGTTAATGAAAGACCCTGTAATTGTTTCCACCGGACAGGTTTGTCGGCAAAATGCATCCCTAACTTTTACTATCATTAAGCAATAAAACTCGGATATTCTAATCTTGTCACCTCCAGTGTTCTGAATTATTTTGCTTTCTTTTGCAGACATATGAAAGATCTTGTATTCAGAAATGGTTAGATGCGGGGCACAAGACATGTCCGAAAACACAGCAGACACTATTGCACACTGCCCTTACGCCAAACTACGTTTTAAAAAGTCTCATAGCTTTGTGGTGCGAGAGCAATGGCGTTGAGCTTCCTAAGAACCAAGGGACATGTAGAAGCAGAAAACCGGGAAGCAGTGCCTCAGACTGCGACCGTACTGCTATCATTGCTTTATTGGAAAAACTGGCAAATGGAAATTCAGAACAACAAAGAGCAGCTGCTGGCGAACTCCGGTTATTAGCAAAAAGGAATGCAGATAATAGGGTGTGTATTGCTGAGGCTGGAGCCATACCACTTCTTGTTGAGTTATTGTCCTCCACCGATCCTCGAACCCAGGAGCATGCCGTGACAGCTCTTCTCAACCTTTCAATTAATGACAGCAACAAGGGAGCCATCGTTAATGCAGGAGCCATACCCGATATAGTTGATGTGTTGAAAAACGGCAGCATGGAGGCTAGAGAAAATGCTGCCGCTACCCTTTTCAGTTTATCTGTTATTGATGAGAACAAGGTAGCTATCGGTGCCGCTGGTGCTATTCCCGCCCTTATAAAGCTTCTTTGTGAAGGGTCTCCGAGAGGAAAAAAAGATGCTGCAACTGCCATTTTCAATCTTTCAATCTATCAAGGAAACAAGGCCAGGGCTGTTAGGGCTGGTATCGTGCCACCATTGATGAGACTACTGAAGGATGCTGGAGGTGGGATGGTGGATGAAGCATTGGCAATTCTCGCCATCCTTGCAAGCCATCAAGAAGGGAAGGCCGCCATCGGTCAGGCTGACCCTATTCCCGTTCTATTGGAAGTCATACAGACCGGTTCTCCACGTAACCGGGAGAACGCCACCGCCATACTGTGGTCACTTTGCACCGGTAACTTAGAGCAGTTAAAAATAGCCAAGGAATTCGGTGCAGAGGAGGCACTAAAGGACCTGTCGGGCAGTGGCACCGACCGAGCAAAGAGAAAAGCCAGAAGTATCTTGGAACTCCTCCAACGACTTGAAGTGAAGGAAGAAGACCCGGTTTCTATGAGCTCTTTGTGAAATCCATCCTATATAATTCCGCGTTTCAAACAGCTTGTACGCGATGGATATGCGAGGAACATCATGTAGCGGAGGGAACACTCTTTACCGAAGATTTAATCAACAAAATGTTCGAGAGAGCAGTGAACAAAAAGGCCATATTATCAGCTCTTAATCATATAATGGTGGAGTTTGATGAAGTTCAGGGTTTGTGGTATATGTAATATGATGATTTATTGTTAGAGAAGCAGTTGTTTACTTGGGATCTTTGAACTGCTTGAACCAGTAACTAGACACCATGCTTTCAAATCAGACACAAGGGCATACATTTTTTCTCGAATTTCGATCTACAAAACGACGGTTGAATGATGATCATCGGGCATTGTTTTGCTCGCAACTGTACGACGAGCGCCATGGTAACCACGATGTCCTTCACGGAATGGCACACGATTAAGAAACATCAGGAATACGATAAATGTGGATCGTTGGCTTTTGAAAAACCTTCCAACGAACTCCATGTTGAACGACGACGTTCTGATGCGAGTGGCTCTTGGTTTTGGTCGGAGCGAGGTGATAGTTCCGATGAAGAGGGCAGCGACGGTCATCGATAAACGATAGCGTAAAGGATTTCAGATTTAAGTGCCTGCAATGATACCATAAAAAGTACGAGCTAATGGGATCCAAGACCCTGAAAAGAATTACAACATATGTTGTTAGTTCTCTAATTTAGTCTTTATTATTAATAAAAATGAATAAATTATATTAGAGGTTATTCAAATATTTATAAAATTGTGATTGAATCATTCAATTATAAAAAATTATAATTAAATCACTCAATTAAAGTTTTAGTTACTATTAGATCCCTCCTCATTAAAATAGAAAAAAATATCTAACAAATTTGGTATAATGATAGTTTTAAGCTTAAAATTTATATACTCTACCAATTTAGTCCTAAACCAAAATAATTCAAAAATATAACCCTTAATATTTAAAAAAACCAATTTAATTATTTTCACCTAAATGGCATGTATATCATTGTTAAATACTAGAATACTTTATTTAAAATCATTAATCAATCTGGTACACAAATTTATAAATATAAATATATTTATAATTATTTTTAATATTAGATCTATATTTAGTATCTATATTAAAATTTATTTAAAATTATTTTTGAGAACCTTTAATTTTAGTTATTGTCATCCTATAAATTTCTAAAAAAGTTAAAATTTTCATATTATTATATAATTTTTTTATGGTTTATTGTTTTTATCAAAAAACTCTTAAGTAAATATAAAAACTCTTATTAAAAAAATCTTTTTGAGTATAATTTTTTATTTTAGTTATGAATATCTTAAATAATTTTTGATGATTTCTTCAATTTATTTTTATCTTATATATAATTTTATTTATTATCTGTAGGTAGGAGTGTTAATTGCCACCAATTTTTTGGATCCATATATGATCTATTTTTTTTCTTGATATCTGGCTTTTCGGATATCCGATTATCCGAAAATATATTTTAATTTAATTATTTTTTTGATTTTAAAGGTAATATTTATAAAAAAATTAAAATTTTAAATATAACAAACAAAAAATTATTAAATATAACAAGGTTCATATCTATAAAATTTTTAATTATTTTAATTTTTTGATAAAACAAACATCAAATTATTAAAAATAAAAAATAATATTAAAAAATTAAGTTTTTGGATTTTTAATAATCCGAAACCTGAAATATTATGATCCGTATTGAATCCAAACTTTTTAAAATCGAATATTTGGTCCGAAAATAAAAATTAAATCGAATATTCAAATTTTCGAATCGAATCAATCAGATTGAATATTTTCAAACATTCCTAATTATAGGTGAACTATTAAATTTAAATTTCTAGATATGCCTCTAATTACAATCAATAAGTTTACTGATTTATAAAGAATTGCAAATATAAAATATTAATTGTTTTATTTATTCGAAAGTTGCATTAACCTTAAATATAAACCATAAAAAATAAAGATATAAAGATAATTTTAACCCTTAATGTTTATAAATTTTATCATTTTGACCTTTATTTTTTGAATAAATTTAGCCCTTAATTTATATTTTTTAACAAATATCTTATTTTTTATTAATATATTAACTGAACCGTTAATTTAAATTTAAAAATATTTTATTTTAAATTATATCAAATTAATATGCCAACGTAAATCCAATTTTTTCTCATGTATTTACAGTATTTTCATCATAAATGTTATGGTCGTTTTTCTGTAATGTGTATTTAATTTCTCTGTTTATTCATTCCGTATTTGGTTTAATAATTATTTTTGTTTGTTTATTTGATCGAGTCGGGTCGAATCAAAAAAAAAATTGAGTTATTCGAGTTGACGAGTCATATTTTACGATTCAAACTTTATTTGATTTTTTTTATTCGAGTTTAAGAAATTCGAGTCGAGTTTTCAAATTCCTATAAATATTTAATTACAATTATTTATCATGTTATAATGCGATTTGATTCTAATTTAAATGGCTTTCTCTAATCATATAATATATGTATATATATTTTTTTCCATATAGGTGACATTTCTTTATGTTTTTATATATTAATATATATCTCATAAAAATTGAGAGATTCGTCTCAAAGTTAAAAATAATTATTTAATTACTAAAATTTTTGAATTATTCGAATTTCCACTTTACAATTCAAATTTTATTAAAAAAATTTCGAGTCGAGTTGAGTCTATGAAATTCTGAATCAAATCAAAACGAGTCGAGTATTTTTACCTTAAATCAAATCGAATATTTGATTATTTCGAATCGAGTTGAATTTTACTCAGCTTTACTTTGGGTTGTATAATTCACTTTTGTATATATAAAGTGATGTAATTATAATTAAAAATTACCATCAATTACCCTATTTTCCGGTAGCATTAGGTTGCGTTATTTTATTGTTACTGTAATAAAAAACATCTTTTTACCGGTAACAACTTCGAACAAATTACGTTTAGTTCTACACGCTTGTTTATCTGTCGATTTTATCTTCAAACAATTATTTTGGAACAATTAAAATTTTGATTTTCGTAAACGACTTGTTTATCTCTCGAATCTAAATTTAAGACTTTAACGAAAAATAAAAGCTTATTAAAAGATGGAAATAATGTTTTCTATAATCCTTATTCATATGTTTCTAATTGCAGCTGAATGCAATAACTTAATTAATTAGGTAAAGTCTTTAACAGTTGAGCGTAATAATCTAATAATTAAGTTTAAGACATTTTAATAAACATCTTTAAGTTTAAGTAAGTTTGACATGTGTGAAGTGCTATCTACTTGATGAGACTCCTCCACGTGCTCAGCAAAACTCGATTCGACTCAAAAAAATTAAATAATTTTATTCGACTCGAAGCGAAAATACTCAACTCGTTTTGACTCGATTCGACTCGAAAAAATTGAATAATTTTATTCGACTCGAGGCGAAAATATTCGACTCGTTTTGACTCGATTCGAAATTTCATAGGCTCAACTCGACTTAAAAAATTTTAAATAAAGTTCGAGTTATAAAATGAAAATTCGAATAACTCGAAAATTTTAAGTTTGAATCTCTCAAATTTTTATGATATATATATACTGACATATAAAAATATAAAGAAATATTGTTACATATGAATATATATATATATATACATATCTTATATGATTAGAGAAAGTCTTTTAAATTGGAATCAAATCATACTATAACACAATAAATAATTACAATTAAATATTTATAGTAACTCGAAAGCTCGACTCAACTCGAATTTCTTAAACTTGACTCGAACCGAAAAAATTTCAAACAAAGTTTGAGTTATAAAATATGACTCGTTAACTCGAATAACTCGTAATACTTTGACTCGACTTGATCGAATACTCACCCCTACCTCCATGTCAACTATTTTAATCTAAATTTTTTATATAATAATTATATTTTTATATTAAAAAAATTGATTGGAATTGAAATTGATCCGAATTTTAATTGAATTAAAAATATATCTGAACTAAAATAACTAAAGTCGAAAGTAAGTGAAACTGAAAATAACCTGAAATAAATGTTAACCTAAACCGAAAGCACCTCGAACCAAAAATCAATCTAAATCAAAAGAAATTTAAATTTATTAGCTCAAATATGTATGTTTTACTCTCTTTTGTATTATATTATTAATTAACAATCATCTTCGGTAATATTTTTATGGCTTAATATCATTTTACTAGTAAATATTTGTTTAATTGATTTATTAGTAATTATTAGTAAATATATTATACTTTTAATAAATAAATTTATTTTAAACTTTAAAAATGAAAAATGAATTTAAATGTTATATTAATCAAATAGATTATATAAAATATTTAAATTTATTTTATCAGAATCATAAATTTTGATTCAACCTACAGAGAAATCACATTTTCAACCCCCATAAGTAGTTCCAGTGACAAAGGAACGTGCTATTTTGTTACGTAACTCGAATTTAAAAATTTAATCCAAATTATTTAATTTATAATTTTATAAATTTAAATTGTTTAAAATTTTAAATAAAATTTAAGTTATAAAACGAGATTTAAATAACTTAAAATTTTTAATAATTATTGTATCGATTTTCAGGTTTGAGTCTAGTTATTCAACTTTACCTAATATATGTATATGTCATATAAAAGTATAATATATATATGTATGTATATTGTATATGATTATAAAAAATCGTTTATTACCATGATATTAGAAATATTTATAATTAAATTTATAAATTTGACTCAAATTTTATAAACTCGTCTAGAATCGCAAAAAATATCAAATAAAACTTGGGTTATAAAATAGTAGGGGTGAGCGTTCGATCGAGTCAACTCAAAAAATTTCTAGTAGACGAGTCTAATTTTATCATTCAAACTTTTATTCAAAAAATTATCAAGTCGAGTTGAAGAAATTCAAGTCGAGTTTCAAGTTTTTATAAAAATTTAATTATAATTATTTATTATGTTATAGTACGATTTGATTGTAATTTAAACGACTTTTATTAATCATATAAAATATGTCTATATATTTATGTGTAGCAATATTTTTTCATATTTTTATATAGCAGTATATATATTATAAAAAATTTAGGGACTCATTTCGAACTTCAAAATAAATTCTCTAATTACAAAATTTTTTTGAGTTATTCGAATTTCTATTTTACAACTCAAACACTATTTAAAAATTTTTCAAGTTAGATTTGAGTCTATGAAATTTTGAGTTGAGTTAAAACGACTCAAATATTTTCGCTTCGAGTTGTGTCGAGTTTTGTTCACCCCTATAAAATAAGACTTATCAACTCAGCTAACTTAATATTTTTTCTCGTCTCGATCTAATAAACACTCCTACCATTAATTATTTAGATGGTCAAAATGGTCAAATTTATAATAATTTGTTTAATTAATGAAATGTTAAATTCTCATCGGAGCTGAGATTTGGCCACCGCCACAACTGCCCATAGCCACCACCAATTTAGTTGCTCCTAATAATTGTATGGTTAGCCTCCTCAACCCTATAAAAAGTTATTTCATTTTTTGGTACACTCAACCCTATAAACTTGAAGGTAGGAATATTATTGATGGGAGCTTTGGGTAAATTACATCATATACCATCAAATAATTAGTAAATTTACAAATAAGTCACCATATTTCAAATTATCACAAAATAATCACTTTATTTATCTTTAAGTGTCTAATGAATGTAATTTCTTTTAAGATTTGAGTATGAAAATGTAAATCGTGAAAATTTAAGAGGATCATTGTGAGAATGTTTGTAAGATTGATGGGCCAATGAACAAAAATTTCTCACCACATTCATTAAAGGTAGTAGGGAAGGGGAGAGATAAAGAACTTCAATAATTCCATATTATTGATAGAATATATTAGGTTTGTACCCAAAATTTATCATGAGTTGGAAAATTTTAGCTTATGAATCTATCAATCTTGACCTATATAAAATTTAAATGTTTGAAAAATATTTAATATAAATTTAGATATAATATATAAAAATATTAACTTATATCTTGTTTGAAATTTTAAAAATAAATTATTGAACAGGTTAGATCGAACTCAATAAATTTTAAAACCAAACTTTAACCCCGATCCAGCTCATGTATATGTATCTGAATTTGCACGAGCCCTCTAGTCTAAGTGGTTAAAGGAACAATTGTTATTTCTAGATGTCATGAATATACTACTGTATGAGTCTGAATCTTGACAAAATAAATAATATCTTTATTTAATAAAAAAACAATATTTGTATCTGAAATTAAAATCAGATAAACTTACATATACTTATAACTCGAAACGAAAGAAAGAGTGACATGTTTAACTTTTTAATGACCATAAAAAAATATTATATATTATATAAAATTTAAAATTACATTTAAATTTTTTTATTTAAATGAATAAATTATATACGAGATAGATTTTATTTTAATTAAAAATTAAAATTTTAGTTTGATCGAAATTTAAGCAGTGGTCCTATTTGTAAAGAGTGACATGCTCTATATAAATGATTCGATTTCGAGCAGTTTAATCTATAGATATATATTTTTTGTTTTGAACCGACTACACTAGTTATAAGTAGTATATGTTTTTAAAATATACTTTCAATAATTTAATATTGACCCCTTAATAAGAGTAGAAATCATTCACCTCTTTATCATGCCTCCATTTATGTCTCATACTAAAAAAATTTTAAAAAATAAAATTTAAACCTTAACCCTTATTTTCTATATCCTAAACCCTATATCCTAAACCCTAAAAAATACATCATACCCCTAATTCCCTAAACTCTAACTACGACCCCTAACCTAGAACCCTAAACCCTCTAATTTAAAACAGAGTCACAAATGCAGGCATGAAAAAGAAGTAGACAATTTGCACCTTTAATCACTATGCTATAAATATAGGCGTTCAAACCCGTAACCTCTAGGAGTAATAACCATTTCCTTAATCACCGAGACAAGATTATTTGTACTAATATGTAGATATATAAAAATTTATTTAAATATAAATATTATTTTATATAAATATAATCAAATCAATTTAAACCCATACTTAATTTAATTTAATTCAACTCTAAAAAATTTATACAATCATAATATCTAATTTAAAAATCACACACTCCAAACATTCTAAATAAATAAAATCTAAAATAATTTAAAATAGAATTAATCTAGATATTAATATATTATATTTCTTATTAATAGTTTACATTATTATTATTTTCTGGTTAAAGGGGACAGCTCGAAAACAGAAGCTTTTTGAAAATACAAAAAGCCAACAATGGTGACAAAGACACGCCCTCTCTCGAAAAGATGCAAGATTTACAGAAACCCAGTTCCATTTCCAAGATCAATTGAGTACCTTTTAGCCGGTTTCCTTTGACGTTTTCTTATGCACAACACGAACAAACCACCCACTTCTCAACACTACCAAACAACGCGGGAAACCCCATAGCCAGTTTTCATTTTTTTTCATTTCCCTTCCATCGTGCCGGCCTCAACTGCTTACCCAAACAAGGACTAGTCAAACAACCCAGATTTTCTTCTTCTTTTTTCATTTCGGTTTTGTTTTTTCTAAGGCCCTTTAGCAGTTTAGTTTGCTTTGTTTTGAAACCAACTCGGTTTTAGACATACCCAGTTTCAGATTTGCTTGTTTTGTTCTGACAATGGCGACGACGAGCTCTGGTTTGAGAGCTGCACAAAGGGTTGAGAGGCAAAGGATTTCTCAGCAGCAACAGAGTGTTATCCATGGTGGGAATTTGCTAAATAGAAGTTTGAATAATGGGCAGAACTCTCTTCGTTCAAAGGACACCGGCGCCAAGCCTCTTCCTTCTCCTCCTTCAAGACGTTCGGTTACTCCAAATTCTCGTTCTTTGTCTAGGGACTTTGATGATGACAATGGTTGGTTGGTTGCTCCTTTTGTTTTACTTCATTGTTGTGATTTTCAGTTTGGGTTTTTGGGTGTTGTTTTGCTTGCTTTTGTTCAAAGGATTGAATTTATGGAGAAAGTTTGTGTTTTTGCTTACTTTAGTCTTTGTGTGGAATGATAATAATGATTAATGAATGACTGGTTGTTTTGTGTGTTGCTCTTATTCTTGTTGGATCTTGGGGTTTCGTCTTGTATAAGTTGTAGCCATTGTTTCATTGTCAAATCACAAAGCAGGGAACTATTTGGAGCTCTTTTTGTTTGTTTGGAAGAACAAATGATGTAAATGAAGCTAGGGTTAAAAACTTGGATGTTGGGTTATCAGAATTTTAAGAGGAGATTAGATTTTGTCCAAAGAATTATGAATTTAAGGTGTTTTCTTGGTTGAGTTTACAATATCTTTTAGTTTTCAATTTTGGAACTTTAATAAGAGGGAAAGAATTTTTTTAGTTTAAGATTAATTGAAATTTATATGGAAAAAAATAGAAAATGAAGTTCTCAAACTCTACTTTTAACATTGGAATAATTTTAAGAAATGGGAATAATAGAACAAGTTACTGTTTATTGAATGAGTGAAATATGCTACTGATTGTCATTTGATTAAAGTATCTTTCTGAAATGTCCTTGATCCTAAATTTGATTTATAGATCCTGGAAGGGTGAGAGTTTCCGTAAGAATTCGACCGAGAAATGCTGAAGATCTCTCAGAAGCTGATTTTCCTGACTGTGTTGAATTGCACCCCGAGGTAATTTATCGGTCTATTAACAAATTTACAAGGCTTTTTTTCACTTTGGTGTAAATTTTCAAAGCGTGCTTACTGTCTTACTCTCTGGTTCATAGCATGATTTCATGGTTTTATCGCAACTAAGTTGATCCTGCAGCTCTTCATTTGGTTTTGCAACAATCTTGGCTTCCATTTTAGCTCATGGAATTGTAGATTGATGGTTCATTTATTTGTATTTTTTGTGCAATGTAGCTGAAGCGGTTAAAGTTGCGTAAAAACAACTGGAATGCAGAATCTTACAAATTTGATGAAGTCTTAACAGAAACTGCTTCTCAGAAGCGTGTTTATGAAGTTGTAGCAAAACCTGTAGTCGAGGTGAGTGCAAAATGTCTAAAGCGGTAGAGATTTTTTCAGCTTGTGGAATTTCCCAGATGACAATTCTGTTGACTAGTACCTATTACATGTTCATTCTTCAATGCTCCCTTCGTGCTTGTCACCTTAACACCCCTAATTATGTGTGCATTTTCATCTTGAAATTGGACATTCTGAAACCACTCCTCCGATTGTCCGGTTTCAAGTATGTTTTGATATTTAATCTTTTTGGTTGATTTAATTTGGTTTTTGCAGAGTGTATTGAGTGGTTATAATGGGACAGTTATGGCCTATGGTCAAACAGGCACCGGCAAGACTTTTACACTCGGCAGACTCGGTAAAGATGATGCATCTGAACGTGGTATTATGGTTAGAGCTGTAGAGGACATACTGGACAACATATCTCTTGCTTCTGATACTGTGGAAGCCTCGTATTTGCAGGTAAGATTCACATTGCATTCCTTGTCTTGGGGTTTGATTGTTTATAGGTACTTGTCTTCATAATACCGTATATCGTAAGAAATGAATCCCCTTTGGCTCTTTAATGTCAATGCTAAGAACCCTAAATTTTTTAGTCAACTTGTGTCTGCATTATCTTAAATATATTTTTGGTTTTGTGTTTTAAATTTAAATCTAGTTGTATATGGAATCTATACAAGATCTGCTTGCACCAGAGAAGACGAATATCCCTATTAATGAGGACCCAAGGACTGGTGAAGTATCATTGCCTGGCGCCACAACAGTTAAGGTCCGAGATCTAGATCATTTTCTAGAGCTACTGCAAATTGGTGAGGCTAATCGTCATGCTGCTAATACAAAGCTAAATACAGAATCTTCACGTAGCCATGCTATTCTTATGGTAAGCATTCATTAGAAGTTGGTACTGTGAAAACATAGTTAGGAAAAAGGTTTAAAAAGGATCCTGAACTCATTTATCTTGTAGGTATATATCCGGAGGTCTGTCCCCGAAATAGTGGAAGATGATATTAACTCTCAAGATATGAAAATAAAAAGCAATTTTCCTCTGGTTAGGAAAAGCAAGTTGCTAATTGTGGATCTTGCAGGTTCTGAAAGATTAGACAAATCTGGTATGTTCTTGATAGTTGGTATTTACATTTAGAGGACTTCAAACACATATTCACATTAACCTTTTTGTTTTATATTTTTACAGTCTTATAATCTGGTTATGTATACGTTTCTGAGTAGTAAGAGTTTTATATAAATGATTTCCCATATGGAAAATTATCTAATTCACCGTCATTGGCATTTGATTCTCCACCATCGGGGTTAGTAGGGTGATACATGTTCTTGTTCCTTTTAGTGTTAAACAACTAAAAGTCGGAGCATAATATTATCAAATCGTCCTTTGAAAATCTTGCATAACTGTTTATCCATGTTGTAGGCAGTGAAGGCATATTGCTCGAAGAGGCGAAGTTCATTAATCTGTCTCTTACTTCGCTGGGTAAATGCATAAACGCATTAGCCGAGAACAGTCCACATATACCTACAAGGGATTCTAAACTGACAAGATTGCTTCGCGATTCTTTTGGAGGTTAGTATCGAACACTTTCCACACTAATACCATGTTTCAACATTTTTAGTAATGTCACGATTTATATATATTATTTTTAGGTTCTCTTAATATGTTTATTACTTGATATGTTCCTCTGTATTTTATTTTAATTAATATTATGTATGCATTACTATTCATTTTACTATAATATGTTTGTCCATTTTTATCTTCTAATATTAGGCACTGCAAGGACTTCACTTATAATAACAATAGGGCCTTCTTCACGACACCACGCAGAGACCACTAGCACAATAATGTTCGGGCAGCGGGTGAGTGTATGAAGAATATTGTGGTTTAAAAGTTGAGAAATTTTCCAGTTAAATACATGCAATGTTATTTTTAATTATGAACAAACCTTTCTTTCCCCTATCTTTGTTCCTTTTATGTAACTTTATGTATATGCGCTGCATTATAGCTAAATGCTTGAACCATTGATGTTGATGAAAAAATGCATCATGATATCGTTTTCTTAGGCTGCCTAATATCTTGTTTTTGCAGGCTATGAAAATTGTAAATATGGTAAAGCTTAAAGAAGAGTTTGATTATGAAAGTTTTTGCCGGAAGCTCGAGACTCAAGTAGATCATCTTACTACGGAAATCGATAGGGAACAAAAATTGAGGAAGAAAGAGAAATATGATTTGGAAAAACAACTTCAGGAGTGTCATGGTTCTTTAAATGAGACGAGAAAGAATCTTGTCACAAGGTCTGAGGTAATTTATTCCTGCTTTACTTGCTTGAATCTGATATGCATCCAAATGGTGGTATAATTTTCTTTTTTTTTTTTTTACTTCCTTTTTTATGGTTAAAAAATAAAATAAAATTCTACTGTCTAATATTCTTTTACAGTTTTTAGAGAAGGAAAATACTCGCTTGGAGTTTGAGCTTAAAGAGATTTTAGCCGAATTAAACTGCCAGAAAGATCAGAACTCTTTGTTGCAAGATAAAATTGCAGACTTGGAAATGAATTTAAAACAGAGCAAGGTAAATTATCTTTGATAAATATTTGCTATGGTTGTTTTTCTATGAATTTTTAAGATTATATGATTCTAGTGAGGCTCTATGGTGTTTTGTTAAAGAAACCCAGTTTTCTTGCTGATAGCATTCCGGTGAATCTCCAAGTCTATAAAAACCATTCTCTTTATTTTATGATATTTTATGGTAGCCTTCAACATTGTAACAAGAATCTTGATCAATGGTGCGTATAAACAGCGTTGGATTATACTCCCATACATAATACATGCATGCATGCATAAATATATGTCTCTGTGTTTGTGTCATTGTGTGAACGGTTTCACTCAACAGTAATTCCAAGTATGCAAAATGGACAATTGAGCTAAATATGTTTATGGTGTTATTTATATATACATATACATATACATATATTTCCATTTATCATTTATGCTGCTCTTTTGATTGTTTGTAGCAACATCAGCTTGAAAATTCTACATATCAGAAAGTACTGGCCGATACCACTCAAATGTATGAGAAAAAGATAGCCGAGTTGATCAAGCAGCTAGAAGTCGAGCGAGCGAAGTCTGGAAGTGTTCAAGAACAGTTGGATGCAATGAAAAAGCTTTCGGATGACCACCTAAAAGTAATTCAGGTTAGTAGTTTGTCCGCTGATTATCAGTAACGCTGTAATGTTTGTGGTCCTCACTTATGTTTAATCTCTTCTTTGGGTTGATTACTCGAGTTCTATTTTGTAAGATCATATGTAAAGCCTAATTATATATTCTTATTGCTGGTAGCAACATGAGATGGAGAATTCTAAATATCAGAAGGCTCTTGCTGACACTACTCAGATGTATGAAAAGAAACTAATGGGGTTAACTAAGAAATTAGAAGACGAGCACACGAGGTTTGAAGGTTCTCAAGAACAATTGGATTTGGCAAACATGCTGCTAATGGATTATCAAAACTCAATGCAGGTTAAGCTTCTGCTGCAAATGAAATGTGAAATGATCTTCTTTATTCTTTTCGGAAAAAAGTTCTTTCCATCTGTTTGTTTTAACCCTCCCGAGCCTTGCTTATGTGTTCATTTATCATCTGTATTCTTTTTACAGTTATTTTAGTCAATATGATGTTTCATATTTACCTGAAATGCATTTTCCTTCCATTTCTTAGAAGTGGTTCAGTTTCTGAAATCTTTATGCCCTTTATTCTCTTGTTTTTCATGAATCCAGGGGCAGGAAGAAATCGGTGAACTGAGATTGAAGTTAGAAGAAATGTATCGGCTACGTGAATCTAATGTAAATGAACTACAATCCCTGAAAGCCGAACTTAAAGATCAGATTCAAGAGAAGGTATAATTGTCGTGCATGCATTTGCAGTAAGCATATGCCTGCAGGCTTAATTTTTAGTTCAAGTGTTATGGACTACTTGCATCTAGCAGTTCCGAATTATTGGCACTCTCAGTGTCAGTTGCAACCTGAAGTTAAACCCTTAATGCCTTGTTCTCCAAAATAAATTGGTGTTTGTAGGAAGCAATTTGTGAAAAACTCAACGACGTACAAGAAAAACTGTCAGCAGAAGAGAAATGGAGGAAGACTGTTGAGCATGAGCTCATAAATCTTAAAAAAAGTACACCCGAATGTGATAAAGATTTTGAGGTAAGTTGTTTGTACGCTTTCTATGTCACGTTCATCATTATTTCTTTAGTCTTATGATATCAAGTTTCGCAGGATAAGAAACTGTACATGAAGGAAAATATCCGAGGAAATTCAGTGTTTGGGCCCTCAGCAAGCTTCAACAGGTTAGGCACATTAAGGGCCTCACAGTCTGCACAAAGGGCTACAATTGCAAAGATATGTGAAGAAGGTAAGACTTCTGCTGTAATAAAACCATATATTATCAAAATGTTTGTCCTAATCGATGAGCAATCTTGATTTACATGTTTTTCGGTTCTTTATCAGTCGGACTTCAAAAGATAATACAATTGTTAACCTCTGAAGACTCAGATGTGCAAATACATGCTGTGAAAGTGATAGCCAATCTTGCTGCTGAAGGTGGAGAACTATATGTCTACTGATTGGATTTGAATAAATTGTTGTCTTCTTCTTTTTCGCCTTATTCGGATGATCTCCGCATACTTTGTTCCTCGTGTCCTTTGAAAGTTAAAATCATCTCTCTCAGGTTGAATGATCGGTATTGTTTATGGTTTTGTATTCTACAGAGGTTAACCAGGAGACGATTGTGGAGGAAGGCGGTTTAGATGCTCTGCTTTCAATGTTGAGATCATCTCAGAATGCTACAATACTTAGAGTGGCATCCGGGGCCATTGCTAATTTGGCAATGAATGGTAATTGTAACTTTCAATCATCCCTCGTCATGTTTTGCACTCTGAATCTGGCTAATGATTATCCACGACGGATTTGAATCGATCTCTTTTTCATTTTCCGAAAAAAGTTCTATACAAGAAGGATTACCCTACATACATATCTAGTCCATGCTGAAATGTTTAAATCATCCATAATGTATCATAGCCATTATATATTATAAACTTGTTTTCGAATGATTCTCAGAGATGAATCAAGGTCTAATAGTGAGCAAAGGAGGTGCTCAGTTACTAGCAAAGACAGCTTCTGGAACAGATGATCCACAAACTCTTAGAATGGTAGCCGGTGCACTCGCCAATTTATGCGGAAATGGTACGCTTTTTTTCTGGTGAAGTGGTGGATTGTTTTTACCAAGTGCTAGAGTTGAGGCTTTAACCAGTTGGTCATACCGGTCGATAATTCTTATTGAACGGGAAGCTGATTCATCATTTCGATCTATGTTGTTCATTTTCGATGTATTCATTGTTCAACAGAAAAATTACATGCCATGCTAAAAGAAGATGGAGGAATCAAGGCATTGCTGGGAATGGTTAGATCAGGGAATAGTGATGTAATTGCACAGGTCGCTAGAGGACTGGCTAACTTTGCTAAATGCGAATCCCGAGCTGTAGCTCAAGGTTTCATCCATGTTTATGAAGTTTAATACCAGTATGTAGCTCATCTTCTATCGTCGCCATTTTAACGAACTTCATCTTCTATAGGACATCACAAAAGTTGTTCACTTCTGATGGAAGATCGTGCACTCGAATGGTTGATTGCCAATTGTAACATCGCATCGGCCTCAACTCGACGTCACGTCGAGCTGGCCCTTTGCCATTTAGCTCAAAACGGTAAACAAAATTCTAGGATTGAGAATTCTATTCATGGAAACATTGACTTAGGTGTTCATCAAACTTGATCTGGTGGCTCTTGCAGAGGACAATGCTAAGGATTTTATATCAAGTGGAGGATTGCGAGAGCTTCGACGGATATCAATGGAATCAAGCCGAGAGGATATCCGTGATTTGGCGAAGAAGATGCTGAAATCGAACACAGTGTTTCAGGGTGAGATTCGTTCAGGATGGCACTAGGATGTACATACATTATGAAGCTCTGCAATTTGTTTATGTATCTGTAAGTTACTATGCGTACTTTGTAATGATATATACCATGCTAAACACAAAACATGCACCTTATAATTAGTTAATCTCCTATGTTAAATTGTTCCCCCTCTTAACACTAACATGACTAAATCCAGTGATTAAAAAATAAAGTATCATAAATTTTCAAATTAATAAAAATATTTAAGAACTACTCTTTTAATTTAATTTTCTCTACCTTTTCTTCGTAGAACAACTCAAAAAATGGATGATACAAAATAAGGTGAAAAAAAAATATTTATAATCGAGTACTTCTATATTCAACAGTCTCATATGATTTACATCAACTATTGATATTGGTTCTATCTATAAAATTCTTTAATTATCTCAAACATTATTTAGATAGAATATTTAAAATAATTCAAATAAAATATATTTATTAATTGATCTTATAAAATCTTTCATAGATAAATTCAGTGATTAGTGACAAAAACCAGTAGCTTATTTCTTACATGCATAAATCTTATTAGCTTGTTTAGTCTTTTTTACGATATAATTATCTATAAATAATTATCATTTTTTAAATATACAAGCTGCCTAAATAAAATATCATACATTCTTTAAAATTTAAAAACTAAAACACTAAACACTAAATCTTAAATTCATAAACTATAACCCTAAATTTAAATTCTAAACCCTAAATCTAACAAGTTTATATATATATATAAGTTTTTTTCATATATACTTAAATGTAAATCGGATATATTCACTGGACATTGAATTACGTATGATATATTATGTTGGGTAAAGGTGCACATCATCTGCCGCTTTTCTATGCATCTATTTGTGCCTTTACTTTAAATTAGAGGGTTTAGGATATAGGATTTTAAGTTAGAGATTTTGATTAAGGTTTAAAAAATTAAGGATAGGATGTATTTTTAAGGGTTTAGGGTTTAGAATATAAAAAATAAGGGTTATGGTTTAAAATTTAATTTTTAAATTTTTTTTAACATAAAACACAATGATATATGAGAAAGAAGCAGAAGATTTTTACTCCTTGGGTAATACTCTTTTTTACTCACAAGCCTAGTTAAAACAACAAAAAATAGTAAAAATATATTTTTAGATAATAAACAAACAAATGAGGAAATAGAAATTTAATTATTATATATTTTTAATAGATTTACTTTCCTCCAAATTGACCTACTGCTCCAAAGTGTAAATCAATGTCACCACTGAATGGTGGGTTCAACCCTCAAACAAAGCAGATGAGCTCTAAGCTCCAATCAATGGTGATAGTACAATACAAAGCACAGTTTCATTTGATAGGCAGCTAAAGAACACAATAAAAGAAGGGTTTTTACGACCGAACTCGAGCAAGCCGTGCCCTAATATCTTCCATCTCTTCATCGTCGTTGCCACCCTCGGCTATAGCTTCTTCCTGTAATATGATTCAATGGAAATTTAGATGCTTCAGCTTGTTGCAGTGACATGCGAATAAAAAGGGGTTTGAAGTTTAGCATACCTCACGAGAAGTGCTTTCTTTTTGGGAAGATACCCTTACTCTTTCCTTTCGAACGGCTTCAGGAAGCTGTGCTGCAGTTTCACCGGCTATTTCCGAGAGAACCTTGTCAATTTCTTCTTCGGTCTCTTCTTCGATATCTTCGGAATCCAATGCCGAGTCGAGGGAATCATTTACTATTTCTTCAATAACTCCTGCCTACAAACCAAATTTATGACAACAAAATATAAGGAACTCCAAAAATATGAAGAGCATGCAGATGCTTCTGACATGGCACTTTTCAAGTCCCTTGTACTTTTAAAAGGGGATGTTCATCAGTCATGAGTCAACTCATGTTACAAAGTAGTTAACCAATTTGTTCTTTCAATCTATATTACTCGAACTTGAATGTATGAGATGCGAATATAAACACGGGTATGTTAAATTTTTTGAAGTTTTGGGGAGGATCTTTAAAACATCATATCTTCACACCCACAGTAGAAAATCTAATTCCAAAGGCTTCAATAAAATTTTGGACTCAAGTTAACTGGTGGTTAACTTCAGACTCCGAATGGAGACGTCCAAAAATGAATTTCCGGACCAAATTCAACTTTGGAATAAAAACACAATCTTGAGGAAACAGAGGAACTCCGAACAACAACAGTAAAAAACAGAATATTGTTGATGCTGGGAAAACAGGCACTAGGAACTAGTGAACTACTGAAACAGGAACATTGCTGACAAGTTTGATAAATATTACGAAACAAAAACCGGCACGTAAAATGCAACAAAATTACGAACTTGAAATTTACCTTGGTCATTTCTTTGCTAAACTCTTGCATCGTGGCAGCCATTTGTGGAGCTTTCATGAGGTTGTTTACAAGTTTCATGACTTCAGCACTCTTGGACAAATGGCCAACGGTTCGAGCAATTGCTTCAAATACATTCCATCAATAAGACCATTTAGAAAGAAAAACAGTTCTCCCAAAAGAAAGTGAAATACATGCTTAGGTATGTCAGATTATAAATCTAATACTACAAATATTGATATGTTCACGAAAATAAGCACGAGCCAACAACATTCTCAGACTATGTTCAAAATAGATGTTTTTTTCCAAGGTATTGAGACATAATAACATTAACTAGAATAATCATAATTCATAGATTTCAGATGCATAAGTTGTCATACCGACACTTTCTCCAAGGTGCATTGATATTGAATTGAGCTGTGCTTTATTCTCATATAGACGGTTCACGGTTTTTCTAGACATTACAATCTCTTTTGCAAGTGCCTGAAAATATATAGAATAAAGATCACTATGCGTGTGTATATAAGAAATGAAAGTATGAACACAAAGGAAATAGATTTCACATATAACACATAGGATAAGGCACAGGGGTTTCAGTTTGTGGTTCCAACAACGAGCCAATAAAGAGTTACAAACTTACAACTCCAGATCCTATGATCAGCTAGATTTACACTAATCAAGCTTTGTCCTTTTCGTGCACGATCAATCATTCTATCTAAATAACCACAAACTCCAATCAAATCGAGCATTCTAAAGCAAAAAATTACTCTACACCATATTAGGACCAAGTTCCTTTTACAATGAACTTAAAAATTACAAGATGTCATGCTTAAGGGTAGCTACATGAACCGATTCCGTTTAAATTTACAATACGGAAGCCACATTGGAGACGTCGGGGTTCGATTCCTTATTGTTGAATGCCACTCTTTAAGGAGGCTACATGAACCAACGGATTCGCCTCGATGATTTTAATGTGTTTAACTGTTTATGCAACCTATCTTCCCAATCATACCATTCCAAATAGAAAAACGTTGAATTCTTCAACAACTCTGACATGCTGAATCTATTTAGCTAAAGTTCCATTGAAGGGGAAAATAAAGGAAAATTTACCTTAGCAGAACCCATGTCATTTCTCTTTGCAGCTTCTTTAATTGCTTTCTGTACACCTTTCTCCTCTCTCTGAATATCTACAACAAAAACCACATAAAAATCCCATCAAATTTTCTCATCAGAAAATTAGATCAAACCCATTTTCGAAAACCCAATATTTTAAACCTTATATCTCAAACATCCATGAATTGCTGAACCAAAATTACCAGCATAAAACATAGAAATTTCGAAAAAAAAAAAACAATTAAGGAAAAATTGAAAACATCTTGCCTCTGATTTGGCGTTCGATGTTGCGGCATTCTTGACGAAGCTTTCTTTGCCAATCTCTTAGTAATTGCTGTGGATTCGGCTTCGGTTTTAATATATTCTTGAATTTATCCATTGCTACTAAATTACTCGCCTTTTTCCTCTTTTGATTTTTTTTTTCTGAGAATTTTGCCGGGAAAAACTTGGGTTTTTAGATTTTTTTCTCTCTGAAAGGAAGGAATGATGAAGATGACTTAAAATCAAAGCTTTGGTTTTTCTTTTAATTTTCTTTTCCCGTGTTTGGTATCAGAATCGTTTACTTTTCTTTTAATATTTTCCGGGAAAATAAATCCTTGATTAAAACAGTTTGCGCTTAGCAAACGACGTCGTCTGGGCGTGAGATATTTTTCCTTTTTTGGTACTTTTAATACATATTTTAATTTTTATCATTCTTTCTCCCTATGACTGGAAAATAATTTATATATAAATTTTAATGAAAATGGGTTGAATTTTTAATAATAAACTTCTTATTTTATTCTAAATTATGTAAAATTATAAAGGATGAAAATATGTTTATGTTTTATAATTCCGATGATATTTTTTTAGATATTGAATCATTCAAATTATTTTTAATAATATTATAAATTATTGTTCAAATCAGAAGTCGAATTGCTTTCACCTCTTTTTAAACAGTATTCAAATAAAATAATAAATATTGTTTAAAGACAAAGAAAGCAACCCATCTATAAATTCCATATCTTTTATTTATAATTTTAAAAGTAAAGAGGGAGTATAATTCTTTAAATAAAATAAAAACATATAATAAATAAAATCAAAAACCCAACATACTCGTGTAAGATAAATATCCGAATCTAGGTGACATCCAAAATGTGTGTTTCTGAGGCAAACAAAATCCATGCCTGCAATTGCTACTCAATCTAGACTAATGGAGGCTTTCCATGTCTATAAATTGGTAAGAACTAAACAAATATTATGAAAGAGCTTCTCTAATTGTCTATCAGACTCGGACGCCAGTACTTCGTCATCGTCCGTCATCGACCATCTCACCGAACAACCCATCGTCGTGCCAAATATCAACTAGAAAATCTACCATTTCCTGCACAAGAACATACATTGCAGTTAGTAGTCGTCGATGGCGTTTGTTTGTGATGATATTACAGTGGCTACAGAAATTCATTTAAACCGAGGTAACCGGATTGAACCCTTTCTCTTTTTTCGTATAATATAAGGAACTAAAACGAGGGAGGGATTAGAATCGTAAACTACTTGTTCCAGTTCGGGAAACTTACCGACAAAGGGATTGGCTGCGAAAATGGCTCCCGAGTCAAGAGAAGGTCTTCATATGTTGTGGACCAGCTGCAGCATGAAGTTTTGGGAGTTATTATCCGACATATTCAAGCACCAGTAAGAAAATTTTTAACTAGTACAAATCTAGATATCAAGTACTCAACACGTGAACGAACCGATCGGAAGAGATGTTCGTTATTTATTCATAAATGTTATGCCTAATAATCACCATTTCTATGCTGAAACTGTGATAGTTCCCTATGAAGTTAGAGAATCTGTTCATGGTCACCTTTTCCGGACCGGAAAACCGGATCCGTTCATGGTCACCTTCCAATAAATATGGCACAAGGTAAACAATATGAGCATACGAGGCACCTCTCACTACTCGAACTTTGGCAGGGTCTGCAAAAGTTTCATTCAACATTGATGTTTGAACAATCATTTAAGAGAAAACACTTAAGAGTCTCGGATTTTTCCAACAAACCCGGACCTCTACCACTTGAACTGTGTATTGAAGACGAACAAGATGGCGAGACTAAGATTTTGGTTCTTTACCATTTTCCATCAAATGCAAAATTATTACATTTCTTGTTAAAAAAATCTTCGTTATCGAGAGGCCTATTATAAGAAGGGCTACAATATGGAAACTGTGAATATATACAGAGTGATGACACAGTTCCGATTTATGTTATCTAGACTAATCATTCTTCTCAAGGACCCATCTCTGGAACATATTCGGATTTTGGACAAGATATAGGGATATGATCGTCCAAATAAGCGGAAAATACACAAAGGAAAGGAGTATATTTGTGCCGAACACATATATGTCTGATACTCACCACCTAGTCCGAGTTATAGAGATTTCAACTAAGCTGTTTCCAGATGCATAAATGGTGTCTATCACCTCACGTACAAGATAATATACAGTAGAGCAATACCAAACAGTCATTGAACAAACGGAAGTAGAAAACGTTATACCTTATAACTTGATCCTTGCTGATCTTTCGTGATTGTTGAGATTTATCCCCCGTCCACCTTTTCCTGTTCTCGTGCCAAGCGATTGCAGCTACGCAATGGATTTAATCAGATCATAACTTCATGCTATAAAGCCAAGACATACATATATACTCCAAGGAAACAATAGCAATAGTTCTAATCCAGTATTTCCTATTGAATGGTAATATTAAAGAGCAAGTACTGGTGTCCGGCACATTTTTGGACATGGTACGGGTATATGACCTTCTAAATACATAGAGCAATTTTCGAAAAATAGAGCATATCCAACATGTGAGCCCGAACAGAGGGTACGCTAAGAGAATGAAAGGGTAAATACTTGTGGCATTGATAGTCTTTGAGAAATTTCTTAATGTCGATGCAAAAAGTGGGAAAATACCAATAATCAAACACTATAGACTCGATAAATCAAGGGAACTAACCATGATTTACAAATGCAGAACCGCTTGCATCTTTTTCCGCAGGCTTTTTCCCGTTATCAGCAGATTTTCGACAATCCAACGGATGTTTCACATGTGAACAGGAACGTTCAGTGTTGCCCTCCATCATCTCCGAACCAAATGACCATTCCTTATTCATAAAAATTGAAATGCTAGCTAACGGTTCTCCTCTTAAGTTCCCTCGAAAGTTAAATCTATCCACAAAAGTTGGTGCCTGGTGGGGCAACTGGCAAGTCCACTGCGATGCAAAAGCAAGATCCTCTAAGTTCTGAACAATAAATATCAACTAGAAAGAGAAGGAAGAAATTTTCAGTACGAATATCGACCATTTACAACGTACGAACCCATCAATTCAGCTCGGTAATACTATATGCTATAGAATACATAACGACATAGTGCAACACAATCTGTTTTTACATCACATATATATCTAACACCTTACCACAAGCCATTAATTTTAACTTTCCCTATAGCTCGGATTCTAAAATATCATTAGTAAAAGCTCGGTTCAATATCGTTAACTGCCTTCTTCCCCTAGTGCTTATAACGGTTCGACTGAAAGTATCCATAATTCTTATCCTTATGTACATGGAACAAGAGCATTGACTTGTGTTTCAAGAATAAAAGTTCAAACAAATCAAAATCCGAAACTCCTCAAACAACATTTCTGCATGTAAGAATATTACATGAGAATTTTTGTTCCATGGGACAAACAAACAAACAATGACATCAAGTCCTCACAACAAAACACCACTGGATTCCTCAAAATTTTCCCAGGAATTTTCCCTCATCCAGAAAATCTAATGAAAGCAAAAACCTAAATAATCTCAAATATTACATTTTTCATAATTAAGAAATACTTAAGAATCAGCTGCAACGATAAGACCAATTGTGCAAGAACAATAATGTGGAAAAAATCAAACAACCCATATACACAAAAGATTCATTAAAAACCCTAAAAACCCATACTTTAAAAAATCAACAATGCATTTGGGCATGAACAAGTAAAACAAAAAGAACCCATTTTAGAATCAACCAATCCAACCAATAAAACATCAAAAAATTGGGAAAAAACAATGGGAAAAACGTAAGAAAAGAAAAGAAAATACCTTTGAGGCTGCTAAATTGGGATTCCGGAGATGGGTTTATCGGAATAGATTTAAAAAGGCATTAGATTTCTTGTTTACGTAAGTAAGGAAGGAAATCAATGTGTTTTTTCCTGCAAAATTTCTTGTTTTGCTGTTCTATCGTTCTTAGCTTTGGTTTTGCTTCATTACACTTACGTGTATGAATGTCTCTTTATAGGCTAACTTGGATGTGATTTGTGAATTTTATAATGGATAAACTTACAAGTGATGTGAAACACCGAATGTGATCGAATTATGAATTTGGTCGAATATATAAGTTATTTAAAGTTTTTATTTAAAAATAATATTTTAAAAATTTATTTGAAATTTAAATTAAAAATTACTATATATATAAGAAAATTGTGACGTTCTTTATATTTTTATATTTTTTATGAATAACATTACGTGCATCACGAAAATTAATATAAAATCTAAAATATAATTAAAGATTTTTTATATTAAAATTTAATTTTAAATTAAATTATTTTAAAATTTTACAAATTATGATTGAAATTTTAAATTAAAATTTATATTTTAAAATATTTTAATTAAATTCTTAAACTATTTTATCTTTCTAATAATATATTTTAATTAGTGTAATGAATAATTTAGATATTAATTGTTAATTTATATTAAATACAAAATCAATTTAAAAAAATAATTTAAATTTTAAAATAGTTTCGTCAACCAATTGATCTAGTAAGATAAAACTTAAATAAAAACAAAAATTCAAATATTAAAAAATTAAAATCATTAAATTTTAATAATATATCTGAATTTAACACACTAAATATGAATTATTCAAATAACATATGCCGATGTGTTTAAAATTTAATTATCTATTTTAAATATGTTTAACATCATATTTGAGTGGACATTTAATGATTAAGGAGATTATTAGATGACAAAAACAATAATTTGAAGACTTAATTAGGTGTAAGGATATGTAATGTAATTTACCCATAATTTACATTTATGGGTAGGGTGATGTGTTTGGCAGGTATAAGTAATGAATGGGGGAAAATGTAATTTAAAAAAATTATGTACCTAATTTTAAAAAAATGGATACCACATTTTATATAAAATGCTAAATTTACGTGCCCAAAAGCTACATTTAATCTAAATATGGTGTTAAAATATTACTATTGATATAAATAATTTGAGTAATGAAACCAAGTTGTAACCGATCTAAGCTCAGTTGGTAGAGTGGAGGAAGCTTAACACAAAAACGTCCTTAGGTCTCTGGTTTGAATCGAATAGGTTGGACATTTTTGTTTCTCAATCAAATAGTCTCATGGATTTGAGGATGGATGGATGAAATTAAAATAATTTGAAATTGATGTTTGCAAAATTGATGGATGAAATTAAAATAATTTGAAATTGATGTTTGCAAAATTGATGGAATTGATTTGAAATGGATGGATGAAATTGAAGTAATTTGAAATCAAATTGAAATTTTGATAATATAATTTTTTATTTTAAAAATTAAAATTTTAAATATAAAAAGTTAAAAATAAAATAAATACGAAGGTAAATAATTTTTAAACAAAGAGAACTTTAATATTGAATTCTGGAAATTTTGAACGTGCCTCTTACATTAATTTTGGAGCGATTTTACAGAGGGCTCTATCCTCTTTACAACATTATTTGAGGAATCTACACTATTCCTCCATTATTGACATATTTTGGATTTTTGTCCCGTGTGAATCTCATAGACTAGTACTACATTATTGCTAACACTATTATTAGTACTAGCATTACATTATTGGTAGCACTACATCATTGCTTTTTGTGATAGCTTTCTCGTGAAATTTAGTCTTCTCTTGCTTTGGAATCTTGAAAGGTTGTCACCATGTTTTTCATGTGCATGTCACTTTGGTCTTTACTTCTTTTTTATTTTGATAATTGTGACAAAGGTGTTATTTTCTGCCAGGTCAATAGTTTTCATTGAAGATGACTGAGAAGCTTTGTCTTTGTCTTCTTCCTCTGATTAAGAACTCATTGAACTTAGCATTTCTGCCATCATTTTTTTGTATTCCTTTTTACTTGTAGCTTGAGCTAGGACTGCACTTGCATTTGATTTTGCTTGTAAAAATCTTGATGTGTCCTTGTCTGAAATAAGTATTTTGCAAAGGTTTGAATTTCTTATGAAGAAACCTTCCAAATATTTGGTGTCATATTTTTCCTCATTGAATTTGTCCCATCATTTGGTCTTGAAAGTTCTGATCAACCAACGAAGATTTGTTTCTTCATCATCTTCATAATTGTATCCCTAAGAAACAATCCCGAAAATACATAATTTTGAGAAAAAAATGAAGGGTAAGGGATATGTATTTTTGATCTGGTTCGGGTTGGAATTTTTCAATAAATTTTTGCCAAAGGGGTTGGATTTTTTGTGATAATATTTCAGTAGTTGGTCCAAAAAATCTCCACCATTCATGAAACCAGTTGGAAAATTTGTAGGTGAAACCAAATTTAAAATATATGAGCCAAGAATGTCTCATATGTGGGTTATTCATAAGAAAGACAGAGTTCTAGGCTGTTTGATAATCCTAATATGAGAAATATGTGCAATGGGTAATTTTTTCAGAAAATGAGGTTGAGAATTTCATCAAAGTCATTGGGTTTTCATCCCAATCTCTTGGTCTAAGGATTCTGAGAATTTGGGCCGTAAAATGAGTTATAAAATTTGAATCTTTAGGATCAGTATAATATTTGAAAGATACGGATTCCGTATGAATCAAAATATTCATATAATATTCTTGAGTTTTTCCTGAGGATGTCATAAAATGACAACCATTAAAAAGATGTTTGATTAAAATATGTGGAGGCTTATCAGGAAATTCATCCTCCAATGGTACAATGTATCTAACATTTTCATTTTGAAAATATTGTGAAGTTTTTTGAGTAGATGTCTGTGATAATACTAATTGTTTTGGAAAAACATGTTGGATAGATTATAGTTTTGAAGTATTTGGGAGAGATTTTGGTTTATGTAAAACAATCTCTCTGTTTTTCGAAATCTTTATTGCTTTTTCAGCAATTTATTTGAGGGGACTTTCATCCTTCATTTGAGCAAATGCCATGATAATTTGTGGAGATTGAGAAATTGACTCAATCCATTTTTTGACTTCATGCGAGATTTCATTTGGATCTTGGGCATCTTGGAGTGATGCATTGGATGATGATCTTGATGAAACATTTTCTTCATTTTTTTCTGATTCAAATATTTTTGCCCATGATTTGATGGTTTTGCTGATATTGCATCTTGTAACTTGCCTTTTTCTTTATCTCACAATTTCGGGGGCATTTTGTAAAAACTCTCTGGTAAGAAAATTAGATAGAAAATTAGATTCTCTTTTGATAAATTCAATATCAAAATCAAATATGCTTAAAATTGCTTGCCGTCTTACAAAAATTTGTTTTGAGGCTATATTTTTAACATCTTTTTATAAAATCTCTTTTGTTGATTTACAATCAATTCGTAAAAGAAATTTTTGATTTAATAAATCACTTTAAAATTTTGTAATACATAAAAAAATAGATAAAATTTCTTTTTTGATAGTACTATAATTTTGCTGAGCTGGATTCCAGTGTCCTGAAGTAAATTGGACTATTTATTCTTTTCCCTCTTTTACTTGCTTTAGAATCCCACCATATCCTATTTCAGAGGTATCTGTCTCTACTATTTTTGGACTTGATGGGTCTGTTAAATGAAGATAAATTAATCTTGTGATATATTTTTTAATTTGTACAACCACATTTGTATGTGTGTCAGTCCATGGTTTTGGATTTTTCTTGAGTCTTTTGTATAAAGGTTTACATAATTTACTTAGACCTGGGGAAAAATCTATTACATAATTTAAGCTACCTAAAAACCTTTTTAATTGAACTTTGTCAAGGATTTGATTCGAAAATTTGCTAGCAAATTCTATGAATCTTTCGATTGGAGTAATTATTCCTTGTGTAATATAATGACCTAAAAATCTAACTTTGATTTGAAATAGACTTATTTTGGGTTTAGAAACTACTAAACCGTTATTTTTGATTATTTTGATAAAAAATGATAGATGTTTAAAATGTTTTTTTTAAGTTTTCCGAAAATATTAAGACATCATCAATGTAAACAATTACAAATTGGGAGTATGGATTAATAATTTCATTCATAATTCTTTGAAATTTTGAAGGAGCATTTTTTAATCCAAACGATATTCCATTCCATTCATATTGTCCAAATGGAACGGTAAAGGTTGTTTTATATCTTTCTTCTTCTTTGATTTGAATTTACCAAAACCCATATTTCATATCAAATTTTGAAAAAATATTTGCATTGCAAAGGTTTTGTAATAGATCTTTTTTATTAGGAATATGATATTTTATCAATTTTAAGGCTTGGTTTAATGGCTTGTAATTTATTATTAATCTTGGTGTTCCTCTTTCTAGTTCTGCATTTTTTATCACATAAAATGCTGAACAGCTCCATGAAGAACTACACTTTCTAATTAATTTTTTACTGAGAAGATCTTGTATGTTTTTTTACAGAATTCTTCCATTTCATTATTCATTTGAATCGTTTTAGCCTTTGTTGGGATTTGTCTTTCGTCAAAATTATTCTCATAAGATAGTGTTACTTCATGTTTCTTTCTATTCCAAAAGGCATTTGGAAAATCAAAACATATGGTTGATTCGATTTATGTTTTTATCTGATTTATTTTTTCTTGTATTTTTATTTGTTGTAATTGATTTTTTTTTCTTTTAAAACATATTTCTTCTTTAAAAAAAGAGATTTATTTTTGTTTATAGCTAATTATATTATTAATTTATTTATTTTGAATGGATAAAGATTTTAATAAATTAAGATTTCTAATTTTAGGTTTCTCAATAAATAAAAATTCTACTTTAGTATTTAATATCTTCGAAGTTATTGAATGATTTGTTACTTTATAAGGTTTAAGTAAAGAAATAAAAGGGGTTCCTAAAATAATATTTTGTGTAATATCTTTAAACATTAAAAAACATGTTTTATATTTTATCCCTTTGTTACAAATTTCTGCATTAAGAATTTTGTAAGTAATTTTGAGTTTTTTACCATTTGCTGCTTTAAGACTTTCAGATGTTTTATCATAGTATTTTGTTGGAATTATACCTTCTCTTATACAATTTTGGTCTGCTCCAGTATCAAAAAGGACTATTATTTCTAAAGAGAATTCGTTATTTATTAATAAATTAATTCTTATCAAATATCTTTGTATTGAAACTTCGGTGAGAACCATCATATAATTTTTTATTGTTTATTCAGTTTCAGGTTCATCTTCTGAAGAGGACTCTTGGAGACTGTTATGACCTAATCCTTGTATATAGTTTTTCATCTCTTGCTGATCATTTTTTAATTGTAAAAGTTCTTTTTTTATTTCTTTTATTTCTGCTTGTAATTCTAAATTTGTAACTTGTTTAAGCTATGCTTGCTCATATCTATCGAAAATTATATCTTGTAAATTATATATTTAAGAAGGATTAGAGATCATTTCTTTCTCTTTTTCTTGTTTATTCTTTAATGAAACATTAAACTTTAATAAATATTCCTTTTTTAATTCTGGATCTTGAATTTTATCAATGACATATATTATAAATTTTTGTTCTTTTGTTAGCATATTTATTATAGCTTCTTCCTCTTTTTAAGACTCTGATGTAGTATATAATTCATCAATTTGTAATTTTTTTGTTTCTGTTGAAGTGTCTGATTCAGCAGTTGTAGTCTCTAAAAGGATTTCATTATTTTTTTGTTCAATTTCTTCATCTAAGTTTAGGTTATTGATCTTTCTTTTAATCTTACAATATTTTGAAATATGTCCTGTCTTTCCATACCTATAATATTTTATTGTTTTATCAGATTTATTATTTGGTTTATATTGTTTTTTCTCCTTTCTAAATCTTTTATATTTTGGTTTTTTATAATATTCGGGGATATACTTGGTTTTTCTTTTTTTCTTTCGGGCAATAATTTTTAGAAAAAGAATATTCTTCTTTTATGTCAAATTTTTGGCAGAATAATCCTAATTCTTTTTTACATATATATCTTTCTTTCTTTAGTTGTTTTTGTAGTTTTAAATCTTGACAAATTTTTAATCATTCTTTTTGGGTGAAACTAATTAATTCACCATATGTGAGTTTTTCATAAGGAATTATTTCTTTATGATTTTCTCTAATTTGGTTTTTAACTTTTTCACCTAAAAGATTTGGTAGCCCTGCTAAACATTTTTCTTTCCAAAAAGGTTGTTGATTATCAGATCTTTGCATGACTCTAGTCATAAAAACATCCTTGTACCATTTGAAATCTGTTAATTTTTTACGCTTTAAGTTGATAATAATTCTGAATTTCTATCTTTGAGGTGAGATGGGTCACCTATGAAATATTTTGAAATTGAGAAAATAAGGGTTGCAACATCATCTTGGATTTCTCTCTCATGCTCATCTAAGATAATTCTTCCTTGATCATCTTTTTTAGTAGCTTTTAAAATTTCTTCCTGTTGAGCTTTGGTGAGCGCGTAGTCCCACCATCCTTTTAATTGGCCAGTGAACCCATCAATTAAAAGATTAGTTATAGCTTAATCACTAATTAAACCATTTTGATTTTGGGTTTTATAAACATTTAACACCATTTTCATTTGTTATAATAGGTTAAGAATATTGTATTCAGACATATCATCTATATTCTATTCATAAATGATATTTGCATTATATTTATTTTGGAAGGTTGTTTTTTTTATATTTAAATCTGGTGTTGTAATTATTGGATAATATAGTTTTTTAGGGTTTTTTCAATTTATTTTATTGATATGATAATCTTCGGACGATTGTTCTGAATCATAATTTTTATTAGTATAACAATGTTGATAAACATCAAATATATAAACATACTACTGCAACAAGTCTTATCATCATATCAATAATATTAGTATGGTAACTCATCCCCATTGCTCCTCTCACTACTACTAAAATTATAAAAAAAAAACATACTTGAGCTCGTACTTGCCGATTACATGGAATCTTTACTTGCCCTTGCTGTCTCAACATCTATATCCTGCATTGCAAGGTAAAAGAGAGGGTTAAGCATAAAGCTTAGTGAGGGAATAAAACACATTTAAAACTTATTTGAAAACACCTTGTAATGCAACCCATAATAAATCGTTTTCATCAATTCAAAATACATGTCATGCTCTTTATAAAACAAAACACACATGGCTAACAATGCCACTTTTAAAACTCAGTAAGTGTCATCAAACCAAGGCTAACAACACCATAATTAAATTTTAGTAAAAACCATTTTGTAATCACATGCTTTAAAAGCTAAAACACAAGACTTACATGCTACTCACATAGCAATGCTTACACGTGCACCTCAATGCACAAAGCTCAAGTCTTACATGCTAATAACATTGCAACACTCAAATCACATGCATATCAATACGTAAAACCTTGCATACATAATACCATATGTAATCAAGTGAAAACCATGATACTTACCTTAAAAAAGTAAAAACATATATTGGTGCTAGTGATCTGATTTGTACCACTCCAAATCGTTAGGATAAACGGGCAACCGCATGTTAGTACCACTCCCAGAGCATGCGTATGTTGATATCACTCTCAACATGAATTATATATCGCATGTTAGTACCACTCCCAGAACATGCGCATGTTGATACCACTCTCAACATGAATTATCTCACCTTGGTGTCCGGTGACAGTACCACTCCGTTCAACCCGTATGTGAAAGTTCCACTCTCATCACATAGCATTAGAATAAAGGGCAAAATGCAACACACAAGAAATTTACACACGTACGACTTTTAGATGTTTATAGTGCACTCTAGATCTATTGATCGATCAACTTATCTCATAGGATTCATCACTTAACTAGCCAATATATTATCAAAAATCAATATTCAAAACTTAATTCAAAATAGAATTTAAATCACATGTATCCCACTTTTTACGCATCACTTACAAAAACCGATAAAACCACTTTTATCTTATTTTTCAAAACAAAACCGTTAGAACATCGAATATATATAAAATCTCTTTAAAAACAGTTTCATGAGCATTTATATACATGCACAATCACATATGCACAAGACAACAAGAGCATAACAAATAACGTTGTAAAAATAAGGCATAATATGAGAACCTTTAAGAAAGCAATACTTAAAGCATCGGAGTGTAGGGAGGTTTCTCGCACCTTCCCCACACCCCCAAATTTTTGAAAACCCAAGTAAAACACTGCCGAAGCAGCCCACTCTCATAATCCACTCACCAATAACCGTTTCTTGTCCGATAAGTCATCGATTCGATCCAAAACTTCTTCAAACGTGATCATCAACTTCTTGTCTTGTTTCAACCATCAAAAAATAAGGATTTAGTGCTTCTAATCGCACAAAAAAAAACAAGTCAGACCCCCACACAATAGCTCTTACAACCAATCAAAACCTTAACCGAAAACTTTCTGAAACACACCAAACTTTGCCTAAGACTATAGTCCGGTATTAGGGATTTTAAAAAAACTTTATAAACATCCTAAAATATTAAAAATAATTTATTTAGGATCTAAAAATAGTGGGTAAAAACCCTTGAACAAAAATTGAGATTTTTAACTGAAAAACCGATTTTTTATGAAATCAAAGGATTAAAACGATTTCTCCAAGCCAAGAACTTGAGAATTTCAGTAAAGAACTTTATTGTTCTAGAGGATTGACAAAATCTCAACTCCAAAATTGATCCAATTGCTTTCCGGGTTTTAAAACGAGAAAACGATGAGAAAACAAGAAAATTTGAAGGAGAAAAGTTAAGATAATTATTGTAAACGATTTTTAGTGGAAAAGAATGAGTTTTTACCTTGAAAACTTGATGAACGATAGGGAAAACGAAAATTAGAAAAATATGTGATGTTTAGGTTAATTAAAAGGGTTTTAATAGTTTTAAATTGTGTTTAATTAAGTTATTTAATTTAAAATAGATTTTGGGCTTAATTAATTAATATTTGGAAAGCCTAGACCAGCTAGGATTATAATTGGATCAAAGCTCTTTAAAGATTCAAAGTTTTGGCTTGTTTCATAAAATTATCCCTAAATTTTCAATTTTTACAAAACGGTCACTAATTTCAAAATCTTAGAGTTTCAATGGTCGATTTTCAAAATTAATTTGACCAAAGTCTAATATATATTATTTAAGGATTAGAATATTTTTCCTCACTTTATTTTGATAGAAAACTAATTTTTAAGTATTTAATCCCGAACTAAACTAAACCGACTAAATCGGTCCACTAACTTCTAAACCCAAACTTGGGGTGTTACATTTGATATATAAAGCCTTGTAGAGTACGTAAGACTTTTATAGATTTAAGGATGCCTTTAAATAGGTGATCTAAACACTCTAACTATTGTAGGCTAAATGATAACTCATAGATAACGAGGTCTTTTCTATACTTTCTAAACTATATTTATCTCGCATACTTATCTTATAATAATTATGAATTATGACAGAATAGAAATGTATCTTTTAGTTTTTGTAAACTTAATATTCAAAATCATTCTTTTCGTTCACAGTTTAAAAATTAATTATAATCGAAAAACAAGGGCGGAACATTGGGGGTTTCGGGGGTTTGGTCCCTGTCAATTATTATTTTCGAATAATATATAGAGTTAAAAAATTTTAAAAAATACAATTTATTCTAAAAAAATCATTTTTTGGTATTTGTCAATCTAAAAAATTTAAAATATATATTATGACCCCTTTATAAAAAAATCTAGTTTTGTCCCATAAAAATATTCCCCATGCTCACTTCCACAAACTTCTATGTTTTGATTAAAAATATTCTAATTTCATCCTCTATCTTCAATTCCTTGTACTTTCCTTGATGAACCATTACCCACAACCAGAACATAGTTTATGCTTATGACTTTTTTTACATCCACATCTACGAAGCAAAAGAACCCCGTTTCAAGTATCTGAACATCCTCGACATGGGGACGGCAGGGATACATATTGGGGATGTGCCACTGTTGCAGAGTATGACTGAAAGAGCTCGGGGATGTTCGGTACTTACCTGGGAACGTTTCGGGGACGGTCAGTGCTTACCTGGGGATGTTTCGGTGGACCAAAGCCTTGAAGTTGAAGATGAGTCAGTTGTGATCCTCTAAATTAAAACAGAGCCAAGAATAAGAAGAAAGGGTGATAGAATGTTTGGACTACTCTCTTGTAAAACGATGAAGCTGGGATAAAGAACTCCTACTCCAAGTCGAGCCCCTCATTTTTTCATGTTCTACTGTATTGTTCGCGGAAGAAAATAGATCATCGGAATCAAGCCCAAATCTAGAAAATTGCTTAGAAAAAAGGAGATTAAAAATTTAAAACAATAAAAAAGGAAGAGTAAAGAAAATAAGAACAGGTGAAGAAGGAAAATGGAGAAACAAGCAGCAGATTTAGAAAGATTTAAGCTTTTTCTTAATAATAAGATCCAAACTTTAAAATCTTCGGAATTAAATTTTAAAAGATGTATTTTATTTACGAAGATGGTTTTTTATATATATTTTTGTGAAGATGATTGGATTTATTATTAGGGTTTTAAATTTTCTACGAAGATATATTTTATTTATGAAGATGATTTTATATATCTTATTTTTTAATTTTTTTTATATAACATTGTTGTCGAGTCATTGCAGGAGTTGTTATCGCAGTTCTATAGAAAAATATAGAAGGTTAAAAAAATATTTTATTTTTTAACTTTCTACGAAGATGTATTTTACTTATGAAGATGATTTTATATATTTATAATTTTAAATATTTATATGTTGTCCCCTAATCGTTCCCGTTAGGGGTGGACAAAACTCAAATCGACTCGAAAAACTATTTTTTTTCAAATTTCGAGTTATTCGAGTCGAGTTGTTCGAGTTATTCGAGTGACTCGAATAACTCGATTGAATTTTGAGTTCGAGTCGGTTTTGAATTTTGGAAGTTCGAATATTCGAAAAACAGAAATTTAATTTTAAAACTTTTACATTTTGGTCACTATTTCATAACTTTTCAATTGAACTCCGATTTAGTCGCATTTTTTTTAAAATTCATTTTTTGAGATGAACATGAGATTAAAAATAAAACCTATTAATAAAATTAATATTTTTTTGGACCTAAAACTTTTAAAAATTTACTATTAGGTCCCTAAAGTTTTAAAATTTTATTGTTTAGTCATTGAATGATAAATATTGATATATGTGATAATAATTTTCCTTCTTTTGTAAGCTAAAAAAAGACCCAAATTTATTTAGTACTAACTGTTAAAAGTTTTAGTTAAGTACCTAAATTTTGGTAACTTTACATTTTTGTCCCTGAATTTTGAAAAATTTATAATATAATCTTAATTGTTTGAAATCAGAATGCATCTATATTATGATTTTTAATGATTGACAATTTTATTTGATTTTGTGAATGTTTTATATTTATTTGTCTTTGATTTCAAGATTGATTATTTTGAATTATTTTTCAGTGACACTTTCGATCCAAATTTTAATGAGACCGTACATTAATGAACTAACATATTACATATAAAAATATTATAAATATATTATTGTTATGAATATATTTATTCATAGTGGATATCCATATATTAAGTTAAAGTTTAATGGGCTTTATTATTAGGGTTTAATACCCATTGAAATTAGGGTTTCCATCTTATTCCTATAAATATAGACTTTTAGACAAAGCATTGTATACAATCCTACTTTGAGAATATAATAAAATCTCTCTTTTGTCTCTCATCTTTGTTCTCATATTATATTCTTATTCTTTACTTTATTCACAACACGTTATCAGCACGAGACTCTAACCAACGAAGGTATTTTTCGTTTGAATCTTGAAGGAGTTATTGAAAAGAATTTGTTATTAGCATAAATCAAAGATAAGTTCTTTTCACTCAATTATATTTTAATTATCGGTTATTTTTTTCTTTTGATCTTTGGTTTGATTTTTAATTTATTAAAAATCTTTGGTTGTTTAGTGTTTGTGTAGCGATAAAGTGGCTCAAATACCGTGGTTCTTATCGACAATTCTCGAAAAAGATTTTAACAAGATATTGGTAACTAAATCTATCATATAGTGGAAAATTCGGTATGTTTTACTTATTTTATTTGAGATTTTTGTCTTTATTTATAACCAATATTTGTTCATTTTATTATTAAGATGAAAGTTTATGTTTTTAATCATGTTCAAAGTATTACATGATATTGGAACAAATATTAAACCTTTAATTAAGTAATATGTTCTTTGTTATGTTAGTTTAATCCGAGTATATTGGTTGGATATCCCGTTCTGCGAGGCTATTGGTCTCAAAGGAGGTTCTTTTTAAAGAACCTTGTGGACTGGTTTAACAACGCCGCGTATAAGGATTAAACTTTTGTTCCTTGTATGTATTGTATATATATTGGTTGATCAATCACTATTTAATAGTTTGAATGTTATAAAGTTTATATTTGCTTAAAAGCAATATTATTTTTTATGTCGAAAAACTCGACTATAGAATTCTCCCAAGTTCAAGTTACAAAAATCGTCTTCATCCAAGAATTTTTATGGGAGGCATTCCCTGAAGTGAATGCATGCATGATGCTTATTCCATGCAATTATTAGATTTATGATATTCCTTAAAGTGAATGTAAGTATGATGATTATTCCATGCGATATATGTTCTAATTGCTCCACCACTACGCACAAAGATGAGTTTTATTGGGAATATATATCAGATTTAAATATCTTGAGCTTCTGATAAGGAAATTTATTTACAACCCGATTTATTAGCTACCATTTTAATGAGTCAGTTTATCCAACATTAGAGGGAGAAAATAAATAGCTGGGGAAAGAAATAAATTGTAATGAATTATCATTTTCTCTTTTTGATCCACGTACTATACAATGTGAACTATAAGTTCAATGGATAATTAATTTAGCAAATCAATTGCCAAATGATTTTGCTGACCCTAAAAGAGTGACTAAGTCACGTATACCAGCTATGAATGCTCCGATTAAATTTGATATCATGGAAGGACAAACTCTAGTTGCTAATGAGTCTAACTTAGGCTTAAAGCGTAGTAGACAAGTAAGTTTCAAAGATAAGAGATCCTCGAAAAAGAAAATGAGTTATATTTTATGATAGTCTGATCGAGGAATCAATGATTATGAAAATCTTTAAAAGAGATTAAATGGTCTCCAAAAGAGACATTGGCATGACTCAGGTATCTGATAATAAAGAGATCTCAATAGATTATGTCATGTCTAGTAATAAGTGGAACTGAAATTAAATCAACATCGTTAATATATTTGCATACAATATAGCACTAGAGATTTTATTTGATGATGTAGATCATGAATCATTGTCAATTGGGCAATATAAACAAAGAAATGATTGTCCAACATGAAAGAGGCAATTGAGGCGAAACTAAAATCTCTTTTGAAAAGAGAAGTATTTGGGCCTATAGCTCGTACATTGAAATGTGTAAAGCTCGTGGATATAAACGAGTATTTGTGAGAAAGAGAAATAAAAGGGGGAAATAATGAGATATAAGCTCATTTGGTTGCACAAGGACTCTCACAAAGACATGAAATTGATTATGAGGAAAATATATTCCTCGGTGGTGGATGCAACTACTTTTAGATTTTGATCAGTCTGGCAATAAATAAAATTACTCGGTTTTTGCCTAATGGATGTTGTTACATCATATTTGAATAGGCCTCTTGACAGTAATATTTATATGAAACTTTCGAAAAGATTTAGATTGCCATAAGCAGTTCATTCAAGTTCTCGAGAACATTATTCAATAATATTGAATATATCTTTTTATGGCTTGAAACAATTTAGGCATATTTGGTATGATTGTCTCATTGAATACTTATTAGCATAATGTTATATGAATTATTTCCCTGAGCATTTTTATTAAGAGGTTTAGCTCTGAATTTTATTGTTGTGTATGTCGATAATTTGAATATCGTTGAGACTCGTGAAGAGATTTTCTCAAATCCTTGTGCATCTATCGACATACAGAAAAAT
This sequence comes from Abelmoschus esculentus, assembly GCA_035048815.1. Taxonomy (NCBI): domain Eukaryota; kingdom Viridiplantae; phylum Streptophyta; class Magnoliopsida; order Malvales; family Malvaceae; genus Abelmoschus; species Abelmoschus esculentus. The sequence goes on from JAUCBN010000021.1 coordinate 2,145,290, forward strand.
ATTGAAAGAGACTTTACATGCATAACGCATATCTATTGATCACCCTTATGGTTGTTGCTAGGTCTCTTACTGTAAATAAAGATTTTTTCGCCTCACGAAAAGGATAATGATATTCTTGGTCTAAAGCACAATATACACATTATTTGATCTAGAAGCATCGTATCTTAGATGGTCCAGAAATATTATTTAAGTGCTACGAGATTATTACCTTTAAATAATTGTTATGCATGAGAAAAAGCTGAAATATGTGTTTGGTTAAACATATCCTAAAGATATGTGAATGTTTTTCACAAGATAAGATGCTAACTATCTTGTACAGAGATAATGCGAAATTTATATCTCAAGGTGGATATATCAAATATGATAAAACGAAACATATTTCTTCAAGTTTCTTCCCTCATGATTTTCAGATGAATAATATTCAATGAATCATTTCAAGCAATAATTTGAAAGATTTATCCACTAGTGTATGATCTACTTCAATATTTGAAGATTGTATTCAATATCAAATTATGAAGATTCAAAGATCTCATGTGATATTTTCATGATAGAGAGTAAATACGTGTTGCACTCTTTTTCCCTTAACCGAGGTTTTATCCTAATGGGTTTTCCTGGTAAGGTTTTTAATGAGGCAACACGTTGCGTGTATCAAAGATGTGTGTACTCTTTTCCTTCACTAAGAATTTTTTTTCCGACAAGGTTTTTATCTTAGTAAGGTTTTAACGAGATACATTATCTTCATAGATATCCAAGGGGGGAATGTTATGGATATATTTATTCATGGTGGATATTCATATATTAAGTTAAAGTTTAACGGGCTTTATTATTAGGGTTTAATACCCATTGGAATTAGAGTTTTCATCTTATGTCTATAAAAATAGACTTTTGGACAAAGCATTGTATACAACCATACTTTGAGAATATAATAAAATCTCTCTTTTGTCTTTCATCTTTGTTCTAATATTTTATTCTTATTCTTTACTTTATTCACAACAATTATATATTATTTTATGACAATTGATTATTAAATTATATTAAAAATCTTATTTACACATGCAAAAAATATGAAGTCACTTTGAACTATAATATTATAAATAATTATAATTAAATTTGTACAAAATTTTGAAACTCGACTCGAAAAAATTTCAAATAAAATTTGAATAATAAAATAGGACTTGTCAACTCGAATAACTCGAAAATTTTTGACTCGACTAGACTCGACTCGATCGAATGCCCCATCCTAGTCCTCGTATCTTGTAATTTTAGAAATTATCGTTTCGCTTCCTTGTCCTTGTTCTCGTATCCGTTCCCGTATCCGTATTGTTACAACATAGATCCACGTTACGAAATCTATGAACATGCCATTGTCTGCTTAACATCTGTTTTATTTCCTTGGTGGTTAAACTTCTGATCCCAAATGGATTTACCAATCTCAGATAGCCGCTCAATTCGAACCAGGTGGCAGTGGCAATGAGCTCACTACTAGACAACTCGGGCTTCCCCATAGCTCTGCCAGCATGCTTCGTTCTGAACCTTCCCCATGCAGAGATTACGTTCATAGACTCAACCTTCACCGGAGACTTACTTTTTACTGTACGTACCCTCCGACGAGCTCTTCAAATTGGCTGCTGGTGATATTTTCCGGTGAAGAGGCAGCCCCGATACTTGTAACCCTGTGGCTCATTCCGACCCCATTTCAACTCCCACAAAGATTTCCTTGAGATATGACCATGGAGATCCTCTAGCATCTGGAATAAGTTGAAATGCAAAGAGGGAGATCGTCTGTTCATTGTTCTACGCCTGGATTTAAAAAACGTTTTTTCGTCGCGGATTCGGTTGCGTCGCGTTTATCGTGGTTGCATATATAACGGTTACTATCGCAGTCTTTGCAGCCTGCGGGAGTCGCGGCCATGATTTTTTTAAAAAATCGTACAATTTATTGTGAGAGTTTTTTTTTTTGAAATAACGGTAAATAATGATATGATAATGGCGATAACGGATCGTTATTATCGTTATCGGTGTGAATTTAAATCTTTAAATTATTTTTATGAATAATGATTTTAAATAGTGGCATTACCATTAAATAACGACTGCGTTAATAAACCATTTTAGGATTAAAATATAAGAGTTAATGTTTAAAATTTATTTTTTTTAAAATTTTTTAATAAAAACATAAAAAGACAATAAAAAACAAAAAAAATTTACTCAAATATAAGAGAGATTAGAATTTGTTTTTAATAACATGTGAATTTGATATTGAGTAAATTAATAAAAAAATAATTTTCATATTCATATGCGTTTGTATGTTATTATAACAGTATTATTATTTATTACAATAATTTAATATTTAGATAATAAATATTATCGAATATATTAAATTCGATGCCTTAGACCACGTGACCAAACTGTCACAATTGATGCTAAGGGTGTCGAAAAACCTTTACTCTTCCATATTTTCTATCTGACTTTTCAAACTCAAAATAATGCACAAGTCAATGAGAAACACTATACGAATTCTACACAACTCTTCCACGTAAAATACGAACATGAACATGAACATGAACACGAACACAAACACTTCCATCTCAACTACATTTTAATTAATTTATTTTGTTTTTTCTCGAAACATATATCTTACTTTATTTTAGGTTTGTGCATTTGGTTCGATTAATTCGGTTAACCGACTGAATTAAAATTATTTCGGTTAATTCGGTCGGTTAATTTTTGATAAATTCGGTTAACGGTTGTTGTTTTTTTGATAATTCGGTTATTGTTTAATTCGGTTCAAAATCGGTTAATTAACCGAATTAACCGAAATTATATATATTAAATATTATATATTATATATATTTATTTTTAGTCATTTAACTTTTAAAATATTATAAAATATTCATTAAATTTTTTATATTATGAAATGGTCACTAAATTTTGTATTAAATTAGTATAAAATAAAAGTTTAGTGAGTAAGAAATTATTTTAGCTTAATTTAGTGACTTATTATGTAATTTAACCAAAATTTATAATAAATTTTGGTTAATTCAACTAATAACCGAAATAATTTTGGTTCGGTTAATTCGATTAAAAAAATCGGTTCGATCAACAGTTAAGATTTTAAAAATTTTGATTAATTCGATTTTGATTAATTCGGTTCGGCTACCAACCGAATTAACCGAATACTCACCCCTATTTTATTCTGATAGTTTTTAACATGGTTAAAAAAATTTAAATCGAAATTTAACGATAATTCAGTGAAAAATATGATATATTATTTTAAGTGATGGATTTTAACAGTTTTGTTTTATCTGCCCAAGCAACTTTTGCTAAAGTATCCGCAACTCGATTTTCTTCTCGCAGTGTCGAAATTGAATATCATAATCAGGGACGGAATCAGGATTTAGGGTTAAGGAGACAAAACGTAAATGTTCAAAAGTATAGAGGATAAATTCATAAAAAATAAATTTAAAAAAATTAAATAAGAAAATAAAATGAAAAAAAAATCTTCACCCCAACATGTAATTTCGTCCTTGATCATAATCTCGAACAAACAATTCGAAAATTTATTAAAAGACTAAACGAAGTAAAGAAGAATCATGCATTCTTAAATTTTATTAAACAATAATAAAATAATTATTATTTATTAAATTATTTACAAAATATCATTAAATTTATCGAACTTTATTACTATTACTACTATAACATCACGACGATCATTTTTTAACATTTTGAAAAACTATACCATTTTATAAAATTTGAAAAATCAGTGACTAAAACGACCACTTGAGCATAGTATAGTGTGCTCTAATGTACTTTATCCTTTTTAAAAACTGAATTTACCAGAAAAAAACTGAATTCCTCTTTTACTGCCAATCCCCCATATTTTAACTTTTTACAATGTGATCCAAAAAAATCCAGACATTCCCACGTGTCGTGTAAAGAACCTCCTCAGTGTTTCCATGGTCGGTAATGTCTGCGTGTTCTCGGTCCCACTTCCCTTCCAATGGCAGAGGAGATCCCTACGAATCTTCTTCTTCCTCCTTTGCTTCTCATATCTTCTTTCCCTCCTACAAAAACCCAAAACTCATAACAAAAACGAACTCAAAAACGGGAAAAAATGAGAGCTTTGAATTCCAGATTCGTTCTAATTGACATCACCAACAACGCCGCCGCATCATGGCGTCACCGTCCGCGGCATTCCCACGTCATCACCATGTCGCAGCGCGGTGGAGCTCATCAAAGACCACCCACGGCGCCTTTGAAGCAATCCCAGCCCTCGATTCTCCGGAACCCACAGATCCGGAAACCGTCGGATCGAACTGCGTCCTCGAATGGGTCGTCGTTGGATTGCCCGAACCAGGCTTCGACTTCCACGATGGCGGCGTGTACGGAGCTCGATTTGTTCCTCGAAATGTTGCCTTTGAGGCTGAGGGGAGAGCTCAGCGGGCATGAGGAGATAGGGGAGTTGATTGAGGTGGTTATGGATTTGGGGAGAAAGCCTCTCGCTAGGTTTCCGTCGGGGGATTGGGTTATTTCAGATCAGCCTATTAAGCATGAAGATTTGCTGCACTCAACATCTAAGGTAATTTTTAATTGAATTAGTGAAGTTTACTGTGAATTAGTGAAGTTTTCCGTCTGTGGTTATGGATTCGAATTTAGAATAATTGAACTACGAGAGTACAGTAATAATTTTGAAATGAACAGTGTTCTAAAAGTTAGAGGGCAATTTCCCTTCCCACTTTCCATATGGATCCGTCCTTGTTCGAGTCACTTTTCTTTAATAATATGTTAGTGTGATTATAAGTTAATATTTGTTTAAATTTTTTAGCCATTTAATAACGCACACACAACATGTATACATGGTGCTTGAATCCGGGTCACCTGAATGAATTACATCATTGGGTTCATATATATGTATTATATTTATATAGTAAATTTTTTTATTGAAGTTGATAGAAAGTTGTGATCTTTAAATATGTTTTTTATAGCAAATCATGTTGTTAATGGAAATCTAATATTCTTTTTGTTTAGCTTTTATCCTGATATTAATATAATTACTTTTTTCATATAGTGACATCTTTATGCTGCAAACATGGTTAACATCTATTGAATGATGATGCTGATTGATAATTAAATATTAATTGTTTCTTTAATTGTTGGAACTGGGATTTTTGTGGGTGGAGAAGTTCTTTTTGACATGGTGTTGCTTCTTTCTTTGGCATATATTAAGTGAACTGAAATTACTTGTTCTGTACTAGGTTGGTGACTTCTCGGATGATAACCGTTCGGGTATTGATAGATCTTTGCATCGCATTAGTGCGATTAGAAACCGGAAACTGCAAATCATTGGCCTAACTTGTCGGGTGGGTCGAGCTGTGTCTGGAAGTGCTGAGATCATCCGTGACTTGGTTGAAGGTGGAGGTTCCATCCTGGTCATAGGTCCTCCTGGAGTTGGCAAAACAACCTTAATCAGGTACTTATTCCTATGAAGTCTATGTTGTTGTTCAATGACCTTTTTGTTCAAACAATTGCTGTTGGATTTTCTCTTCAGCTTTGAATCTGAAAATTACATTTTCATTATGTGTTTCGTGTAAGAATACTCATACTATTTTGTTTCGATACCCCTTTTTTTCTCGATTCTTTTCGGGTTTTTATGATACAGTATTTTTGTATCCGATAAATTGTTGTTTCGTTGCAGAGAAATAGCTCGAATGTTGGCAGATGAATACATGAAACGTGTTGTCATTATAGATACATCGAATGAGATCGGAGGTGATGGAGATGTCCCCCATGAAGGAATAGGGCATGCAAGGAGAATGCAAGTCCCAAACGTAAATATGCAGCATAATGTGAGTATGAATCTGTGTTTTTCACAGTGCAAAAACATCAAAAGGACTTATGCTACACGATGGTCGATAATCATTTGCTTCGAGTCTAATTATATTGGATTCAATTGCCTTGAAGGTTATGATTGAGGCAGTTGAGAATCATATGCCTGAAACCATCATAATTGATGAGATTGGTACAGAGCTTGAAGCATTAGCTGCCAGCACCATAGCTCAACGAGGTGTTCAGCTGGTTGGAACGGCCCATGGAATGACTATTGACAACATAATAAAGAATCCTTCTCTACAGCTTCTTGTCGGTGGAATCGAGGTGTGCAGCCACTTTTTTTCTTCACTTCATATTGCTTGTATGGCTTTCGATTCTGATATGCTTAACGTCGGTTTTGCCATATGGATATACTGCTTAGGTTATTTACACTGCTCTTGTTCGAGTCTGTTCACTTGCTTTCATGTTGTTAGGAAACTTATGGAACACGTAAACTATTTCGAGTATGATTGATTTAAATTGCTAAAGTTTGTTGATCTATCCTCCTTAACAGAGTGTAACTCTGGGTGATGAAGAAGCAAGGAAAAGGAAAGTGCAAAAGACTATTCTCGAACGAAAGGGTCCATCGACTTTTACATGTGCCGTTGAGATGATATCTAAGACCGAGTGTCGTGTTCATCATAGACTCGATGCAACGGTGGATGCTATACTAGCCGGTAGATCATATTTGTTTCAAGTTTATTTAAAAGCCTTCTTTTGGCGTCTACTTTCTTGTGTATGAAGTAAGGTTTTCATATAACAAGATATTTAAGTAGAAACATTGCTGTTTGGCAGGGAGAACTCCTTTATTCGAAATCCGTCAGCTTGAGCCTGAAGCTAATGTTCCTATCAAGTCTACTGTAATGGCTAAAATCGACCATCACGAACTATCTGACAAGCTTTTTAATGAAAATAAAAGCCCTGAAGTTGATTATGACGAAGAATATGAACAATCCGACTTACTTGTTGATGAAGAAAAACGTGCTGAGGTTGATTTTGGCGATGAAGACGAAGATGATCTTCCTATTCCCAGAAAGAAACAGCGCTTTACCGGATCCACCAGCAAAAGGAGCTCACCTATATTTGTTTATACTTACAAGGTGAAGAACAAACTTTCGATTTCCATTACTTTTCCATGATGGTCGAGGTTAACGGTGTCTTAATGTAGTGCTTATGTGTTTTTATGTTGTTGGATGTATGTGTTAGATCCTGGAAGCTGATCTCTTACAAGTATCAACAGTGATGGGACTTGAAGATGAAATCGATGTCACCGATGATATTGGGATGGCCAATGCAATTTTAGCCTCCGCATCTGAAATAAAACAGAATCCGTGGATTCGTGGAATAGCAAAGTTTCACAAGTTGCCAATGTTTGTCATTAAGGTATCTCCATAACTTTGTTCACAATTTTGCTGAAAAAAACCGACTTCGTCGTTGTTCTTATCATCCAGGAACTGATATGAAATTTCCATAAAAGAATGGTGTTGTATACAATGTGTTTGATTGATATCAAGGTTTCTTTTCTTGTGTTGCAGTCCAATACCATGGCACAAATGGTCAAGGCAGTGCGCATGATTCTCGAGAGGGGTTCGTATACCTCAAGATCAGGGCTTGTTAACAGAAGTTCTTCCGATATCGAGATCGAAGACGATGCTCCAAAACGAAAACCCACCTTGGAAGAGATCGATGCCTTGGAGGTACTAAATCTTTCCCTTGTAAATAAGGAATACTCAAGTTTATCATTTATAAGTGTTGATATTTTTTGATGGCGAACTGAATAAGATACTGAGCCATCGAGTCGAGGCTTCGATTATCGAGGAAACAGAGAAGCTGAAACCAACTTTCCTCTGTTTTCTCAAGATCCTAGGCTCGACCTGATTGCTCAGCAGCTTATATCAGCTCTCCGTCAAAGATATTGATGATAAATACCACTTCTGTACACTCAAATGCCATCAAACTAGCTGCTACCTACACAATGTTCTTGTTAATCGACTTCTCCTTCTGTATTCTTGTAGGAGGTTCGTCTAGCGATCGAGTACATCGTCATTCCCGGTGGTGAACCCGTCGAACTTCTCCCGAGACGTTCTGAAATAATTGCCCGTCAGCTTGAGCTTGTCAAAAGCTACCAGTTGGATGCAGAAAACTCAGGTACCGAGCTTAACCCAAGGCTGCAAATTCTTCCTCATAGATTGAACAAAAACCTCTCATCGAAACCCCTCAAAACGACATCGGATTTACAAACCGAGACCGGATCGAAGCCCCTAACCGACGGCAGTGGAGGAACAAGTGTTACTAGGCTTCCCTTCTTGCCTGAATAAACATAATTTCAATCCTATGAATCATTGATCCATACAAAGTCCCAATTCTTGTACAGTTTATATGTAGGTTCTGTATCTCATCATGTCATCATTTGATATTGCAAAATGTATAATTGTACTACAATGAATTATAATACCATTGATCATCAGTTTCTTCCTCAATCGAACCGATGACACGACCGAGTTGAATCGGATTTATTGTATTAAACCGTTATTGATTTTATTCCGATTAAATCAGTTTGTTCGGATGATTTAATATAATTTTATACAATGTCTATAAATGAATCGAACGAAAAATTTTCGGATGATTTCTTTGATCATTTATCTCCCTTCATAATAATTTTATTTAGAGCATGCTAATCAATGTAAAAAAAGCTAAATAAAAAATTTAACCTGTGTTTGATTTAAAAAAATAAATTTCATTTTTGTTTTCATTTTCTTTGAAAATAGAAAACGATAAAAGATGATATTTTTGGTTGATTTCAAAAAAATGAAAATATGTCTTAGAAAACAATTAAAGAGTTATTTTTTATTATTTTCACTAAAATATTTTGCAAAATAAGAACTTGAGAACAAGGGTTCAAACATTAAAATATTATTTTTTAATAATTAGTAATCTTTGGTCCTATTTTTTAACTAAATCCTTGATCTCTTTAAATAGTCAAAATTAAATGTATTTTCTTATTTTCGTTTGAAAAAAAAATATTTATCTCTACAAAGCACATTTTTTTATTTTAGAAAAAAATAAAATAAAAATCAGTAAAAATTTAGTATTTTTATAAATGTTTAATATATTATTTATTATAGAGGTGATAAATACGTGAAAAAATTATAGGTTAATCTATAATTGAATTGTTGGTTAACCACGTGTTAACGGTTAATTATTACAGTTAATCATTTTTTAATGGTTAACTTACGTTTAGCAAAAATTTATAATCTTTCTAACGGTTAATCGACCATTTAAATTAAACGGTATGATTAACTTATCATGAACACCCCTAACTAGAATAATAATTTTTTTATCGTTTTTAAATTATGATTATTAAATAATATTTTAATATACTTTATGATTAGAGTTTAATTTTTATTAGAATTAGGACTTTCATTTTATGCCTATAAATACAGAATTTAAAGATATAATACAAGTCTCTATATTTTATTTCTCATCTTTATTTATTTATTTTGTTCTTATTCTTTACTTTATTTACGATATTTTTTTTCGAAAAAAAGTTATTTCTCTCTACAAATCATATTTTTTTAATTTTAGAAAAAATTAAAATAAAAAATAGTAAAAAATCCCGTACCTTTTATATCACTAGAATAATAATTTCTTTATAGTTTTTAAATTATGATTATTAAAAAATAATAAAAAATAACAATAAAATTTATTTTTTAAAAAAAAATCTTGAAATATATAAGACCAAGTTCAGAACATAAAGGCCCAATCTTCTGCTGACAAGGATTGTACCTTGAGGCCCATTTTCCCAAACGTACAACAACCGACCAGCTCAAAAAGTTTTCACGTGTCTCCTGAAATTATCTAGGGTTTCTATCTCCATTAAAAAACCCTAAAAGAAATCACAGTGCGATCAAGCCAAGATCGAAGAGGTAAACACACGAAAAATTAATAATTTCCCCCTCCCTTTTCTTTTCTCGGGAAGTTTGTTGTTTTTCTCTCAGTAAACGGATATTTATTTAACCTTTTTTGGTTTTAATCTCTCTCGTTTGCAGGTTTTTAAAGAAGGAAAGAAAGGGAATTGTGTGTAAAGGATGGCTGGGAAAGAAGAGAACCGAATATTTGTGGGAGGATTATCGTATGATGTCACCGAACGGCAGCTTGAGCATGCGTTTAGTCAGTTCGGGAAAATTCTTGAATCTCAGGTACTTTTTTGGGTTCAAATAATAAATAATTTTTTTCCTCCTATTTCCATGTTATGTTTGGTTGCCTGGAAAATTAGATAAGTGTAATTGGTGGGTGATTTACAAGTTGTGGACTTTGTGGGAAAATGGGTTGTTGAATTTGCCGTCAATTTGGTTGAATAGTATATGGTCTAGCTAAATGGATTTTCTTTTTATCTATATTTACCTAGACTTGAATATGTTTGCAGAAACTGGATTTTGGAAACAGGGTTTGAGGGAGCTACTCCAATTTTTTCATAAAAGTTGGACTTCTAAATTATTTTTTAAAATGTAGGGCTTAATTTAATTTTTTGAAAAAATGGGTATAACTAAATTTTTTGAAAATATTAATACTTAATGAGAACATTTTAAAATTTTAGGAGGGTACTTAATTGAAAATATTCGAACATTTTGAAACATAATAAGAATATTATAAATTTTAAAGGAGACAAATTGATTCATTTAAAACTTAAAGGACTAAAGAGTTTTGATAATAAAAGGCAAAACAAATTCGATTAAATTATCGAGAAGTGAAGCTTATATTATTACATTATTGACATTTATCCTGCAGTATCATGTCAATTTTGCTGTGGTACTTTAAACATGCACTGCTACGAGTCTCTCATCTATGTTTTTCATATTTGTCGTTGATAGAGAGAAATTGATTCTGTATATCAATGGTAGAACTTGTTTTATGAGCCTATATGATATTGGGTGTTAATCATAATTTGTTCAGTTTTTTGTTTCTTTCTTCCTCGAATTAATTTTTTCTTGTTTCTTGTCTTTTAGAATTGCTTTAAGAACATTTTGACATGCTTTGGATGGGTTTTTTAGGGAGTGTTTTTGGTCAGGGTGACTGCATCAAGTTGTTGAAGTGCAAAGTATCTCTAATCATAATGCTCGAGCACAAAGTATTTGTTTAATTTAAGATGTATGGTTCATGGAAGGGAGATGAAGTTAAAACTGGTTCTTTTAAAATTTGTTATGGAGAAACCAATTTGTTTGGGATAAAAGGAACGGTTCATGCAGGAACAAGCCTTAAGTTTTTTGCTTTATTTGTGAAATTAACTTTTGAAGAGCCCAGAATGATTATTGAGACTGTAGAAATTTGCATTGTTTCTTAAGTGACCATTTGTGGTAAGCATCACAGTGAAGCTTTTGTGGAGTTGGTTCAGAAAATTTTGTGGCAAGACCATTGTTTTTCTTACTCATGGATAATTAATGAGTCATCAATTTGTGTCAATTTGCCTTTCGAGAGGATCAGGGATTTGTCAAGATATTTTTTTTTTCCTTTTCTAGGGTATGTGATAGCATTTCTAGATCTCTCTTACTCATGAAGTCCATGTGGAGCCATACGTTGCTGTACAATTCTCTGCACCTGGCCTTTTTGGTTGTGGAGTGTGCCACCTCCGCCTGTACACATTAGCATCCAGTTTTCTGGGTCACTATGTTTGAAATAATGTCAAAGAGCAGCTGTGTATACTCATGCACGATTATGTAGTTTTCCTCAGGGCAGAGTTAGTTGCTTTTGGACGGGATTGATATCATCATATGACTCATATCGCCTGATGTGGTTAGCCTGTGGTTTATGATGCCTTTGTTGGCCTTATTTTGAGATTTTTTTTTTGTTGAGTTCCTTTTCCCTGTCATCTGACATTCTGAACTTGCTTAAAACTGAATGTCTGATCAGTCTGAAGACTTGATCCGTGGATATTCGAATAGCAAGTTCAAGTCTCACTCTTTGAATTTTGTGGCTCCGTTCGGCCAATCAGTTTAACAAGCCCCGATTTGTAGTTGTCTGTCTATGAAAGCCTCGAGCCAGAAATTGTTTTTATGGCAAGATCCAGATCTGTTCTTTATCTGGGACTGCATCTATATGACAGATAATATCAAGCACTCTCTATAGAAGTAAGATTTGGAAGCTTATAGCATTGTAGTGATTGTGCTATCTCCCTCATTTATTATAGTGAGGACCTTTTCAAAGTTATCCAGTTGTGTCGACCCAAAATGCTGAAACTGTAAGATATCATACTCACTATTTGTGTCAGTTGGCTGAACCCGCTATCGAATTTCTGCTCCCTAACTGATTGCTCATGGACATGAGAAGTACACTATTTAGCGTATAAAGACTGATGGTGTCACTGTTTCTCATGTTATTTATAGCTTGCACACAAACCGATTGATTTGGAAAATGGTTGTCTTGGTAAGGATCGATTTTAGCCCAACGTGGAACCATAGTGTCGATTATTTGTTAACACAGACTGGTGAGAATGTAATTATAAAGAGGAAGAGAAACAGAAAATCAGAAAGAAAACTATTTGTTTGACCATATGGAGGTTATATAAGTTTTGCATAAACTGGTATGGCGGTTCCTGTGGGAAATGAGTTAAGGTCAGAGTACTTTCTTTATCAGATCAGAAAAAGGGAATATTTTGCGGCATCTTCTGTTCTGTTTTAAGAATCTTTGCAATATCATATCAATACATAACCAACTATAACAAGGAGAAAGTAAGTTATGCTTCCATCTTTATTCCCCCTACTGTGTTTTGAAAGTTCATTTATTTCATTTCTATAGGTGAATTTTTATGAATTTTTACTAGAAATATAGTTTTTTTTATGAATTTTACAATTTTACGTATATTACCACCATATTCCTCCCTTCAACCTTTCTCCTTTAATAGTAAGATTGAAGTGTCTGTTGGTATTGTCTACAGTGATGTTCTTCAAATTTATTTAATGTCTCAAGCTGCAGAGCATGAATCCATCATGAGCTACAAGACTTTTGATCTACATCTAATAGTAATTTCTGTAGGGTATTGTATCCATGTCATTTTCTTCTATCGCTTAATATAATGATGCATTGTACTTGTTCGTTTCTTTCTGTGTTAAAACGCATGTGTTCAGTATAAATCTATCTGCACCATTTATTACTTTACAATTTCACTGTTTTTTGGCATGAGAAATTTGTGTGTGCTCATGTCTGTAGATCATGACGGAGAGAGATACAGGGCGACCTCGTGGTTTTGGATTTATTACATTTTCAGATCGCCGGGCCATGGATGAAGCTATCAGGGAGATGCATGGGAGAGAGTTGGGGGAGCGCACCATCTCAGTGAACAAGGCTCAACCCAAGATGGGTGAAGATCTTGATCACGGCTATAGAGGGGCTTACTCATCAAGTGGCAGGGGTCGCTATGCTGGTGGAGACAGGCCTGTTGCACAAGATGAATGCTTCAAATGTGGGCGCTTTGGGCACTGGGCTCGCAATTGCCCTTCAGCTGGTGATGGTCGAGGTGGGAGTGGCGGCGTGTTCTCTTCACGTTCCAGATACAGTGGAGCAGATGACCGTGGTGATCGCTTCAGAGACCATGATCGGTACATTGATGACCGTTATGATGGTGGACGCTTTGGAGATAGGGACCGTTTTGACAGCAGAGATGACAGATACGGAAGCCGTGATCGTTTCATTAGCGACAGGTACAAGGTTTTACCTAATCCATCATATATCTTCAATTCTAATATTTCCATAAACAATGCAGGTATCCACCTGGTGGGGATCGATTTGCTGATCGTTATGGTGGATCTGATCGTTTCCCTCAAAATGGTTATGGCAAAGAGAGAGGGTTTCGAGATGTTGCTCCAAGAGGTAGCGATAGGTATGGAAGTGGAGGAGGGCTAGCAACACGGAATGAAGGAAGAGGCTACCGTAACAGGGCTGGACCTTATGATCGTCCAGGCATGGGAGGCCGCCCTTCTTCCTTTGACCACTATTAAGCGACCAATCTCGTCTCGTAACGATATCTCAACCCTTAGGTGAGAACACTATGCATAGGTACTCTGCGTTTTACCTACTCTATCCGACTGAATCCTGTAGGATGCTGGAATTTCTGTGAATGGTAGGATTTGACAAAGTTTAATTAAATTAGAGAACCTTTTCCTTGTGTGATGTTATTTCTTCCCAGATGAATATTTGCTCAAACCTGCCTGTTAATGCCACTCAGTGCCATAACTAACTTGAGTTAATGCATGATTGTAGAAAAGAGATTGCAGAAGTCTCTTCTCTAGTCATGGTGGAATCTTATTTCATCACCAGATTACATCAATCTACACGGATTGCTTAGAGATTATGTGTTTTGTTTATGATCTAGAGTTCAAAGACCCTTTTCTGTCATGGTCAAAAATCCGGACCGGTCGGATACGGTTCAACTATAAAAACGGTTTTAACCAGTTGCTTTCATTTCGATACTAACCCAATAGTATGGTGGCTATCTATACGATAACTGACTATCTGTGTAACTTATCCAAGAAGTTATTTTTATATATGATCTGAATAAAAAGATATACTCCCTGTTTTACTAAGATTGTCTATTATTTTATTATGATTGTTTATTATTGTTTTTTTAAAAGTCTAAATTTTTAAAGATTAATTATAATTATGCTAAATATTTTAAATAATTAATTTTATAGATTATATATTTAAAAATTTCTTTATGAAAGATTTCTAAAATATATGTTTTTTTATATTTTTATTAACAATAAATTTTAATTAATTATAAGTTAAAGTTAAAAAAATGACAATTCTTTTAGGATTATGTAGAAATGAAAAGATATTGGTGAGATAAATATAAAAAAGAGTTAATATTTAGTTAATAAGAGATATCTTTTAGGATTATGAGACGCAATTATTCCACATAAAAATGAAAAGATAAAACATTTTAAAAGTTTAATATATTTTTAAATATATTTTCATTAAAAAATATTATATTTTCTTGCTTAATATTAGTTGAGTTAATATTTAATTAAGGATTATATCTGATATACTGGTGAGAATTTTAATTTTAGTGTTTAAGTATTTAATTTAGAGTTTCAAAATTTAGTTCTATATTTAAAATTTAAATAAAATGTTATATAAAAATCAAGAGAGTTTAGGGATTTAGATCTTAAGATTTAAAATTTAGAAATAAACATTTTTATTTTTAATAAAAAATAACAATGAAATATAATTCAAGTTTACAAAATAGAATAAATAAGACAATATGATATTATTTTAATATTATTTTTTTATAGAATTGAGTTAGAAAGGTACAAAGTCGAAATTAGATAATAAATTTTTTACGGTTATCAAATTTTAAAATTAACAAAATTTAATAAGTATTTAATCTTGTTAAAAATTTGTATGCAAAAAAATAATCAAAACGATAATAACATAAAATAAGGTATGTACAACAGATAAAATTTAACGTGATTTAGTTTTATCAACCTCAACGAAAGAAAAAAACAAATAATCTATAACACAAAAAACAAAAATATATGTAATCATATTATCTACTTTTCAATATTCTTACAATACTCATCTTTACGATTACGATATAGCTGTTATAACTACAGAAATCATAAAAATAATTGTATCTCGCCAAAATAATTATCGATATCTCTCGTAATCGTAAAATTTATATTTATATACCAAAAATACTTGATAATTAGAAAATCTTATTTAATAAGAACTCTTACCTAATACATATATTTATTCATTATAATAAATTTTAATTACTAAATAACCTTCAATAAATAAAATTATATTAAATTCTAATCTAATTATCAATTAAAATTTAACTTAAAATATAATAAATTTAAATTTTTTAAAAAATAATTTATTCTGACAAATATTTAGACTAACAAAATTAATCAAAATTATGATTAAATAAAACCTCCCACTTGCCTTAATAATTCCCTTCATCTATCCATGCAATGTCGGATTCACGTCGTGAGGAGGGTGAATCCATGAACACCCTAAATTTTTTATAATTCATATATTTAATTTTGATTTTTTAAAATTTTATAAATTAATTTTTAATTTTTAAAATTTTTATGATTTATATTCACTCTAAAATTTTAAAATTTTATAATTTATACCCATCCAAAAATATATTTTAATTTTTATCCATTCTCACAAATATTTTTAGATCCGACACTAAAAACATATGCAAAAATGGACGTAGGGGTGCTGGCCGACTACAAGTTGCAAATATTTTTAGATCGTCGAATTAATTAAATCGTTATTTGAAATTATTATTAATAGAAAAGTTATTTGTTAAAAAATAAATGAATAATTTTTAGTTTAAAAATTTTAATTTCAAATATTAAAATAAATTAATTTAACGAATTAATAGATTTTAAAAAATAATTTGACCCACAATATTGGAGAATCAAAACCATACCTTTCCTACTTTCTAATCTAAAATGACGTTCTAGATAATTGAAAGGATGGAATTTAAATAATATAATTTTAAAATTATGAATATCTAAAAACAATTGTGGTTATGAAATTTACGAATTAATTTAGTGATTAAAATATTTATATTATTTTATTTATATAATTTTAAAGTTTAATATAAAAAATATTTTTTATTTAATAAAAAATATTTGTGGTTAAATTGGGGTATGGCCCTCCATACTTTTGACTATGCCACTATTGAGATAATAAATGGTCTAACATCTACCTAGTTTCTAATATAAGACTTTTTGGTGAGTTGGACGACTTCGAAGTAAAACGAGAAAACTAATTAGGAATTGTAAAAAAAAATATTTGGCGGGTTCTGATTCGATTTAAGAGATTTACTCTTTTTATAAAATTTGGAATTGAGTTAGAATAGATAAATTTTAAAATTAATTGAATCGGATTTAAATAAAACCTGACTCAGATTAATCGATTAACAAATCAGATACCGGTAATCATAAAGGAAAATCTCCCCACCAAATTAGAAGTGAGAACATATCTTTTTGTCCTGCAAGTGGTATGAGAAACTTCAATGATAGAGATGTTGTCTTGTTTTCTATGCTCCATTATTAGTGGGAACAAGAAAAATGATTGTAAGAGCTGCCGTTGGTACAATGGCATTGACATTTTTGCTTATTACATAACTAGGGTTGATAATGAGTCTGGTTGGCTCGCGAGTTATTCGGGTTCGACTCGGTCAAAGCTCGGCTCGAGTGAGCTCGACTCGGGCTCGAGATTTAAACGAGCCAAGCCGAGCTTACCCAAGCTCGGCTCGAAAAGCTCGTGAACAGGCTCAGAATAATTATATATAAGCAAATATATATTTATGTATACATTAAAAATAATTTATTTAGCAAAGAAAAATAATAAAATAATTGAGGATAAATTCACTAAAAATAAATTAAATATTATAAACTAAAACAAATTTACAAAACTACAAATAATAAATAATAAACTATAAATAAATAAATAATAAAAATAATATAAAAAAATGTCTATTTCGAGCCGAGCCGAGTCTGACGAGCTTTGAGTCCGAACCAAGCCCAGTAATATTATTTTCGAATCGAGCTCGAGCCTAAAATTCCGAGTTTGACGAGCCTCGAATCGAACCGAGCCCAGATATACCTATACAAAACACACGTATGAAAAGAATAATGAGCATGGTCCAACCAAACTATGCAATAGTAGTGTCTAGGGTGCTTATTGAAACGAGTAGATAGCGAGTTAGACATTGTTTAATTCGTGCTCGTTAAAAAATTTTGTTGTTCAACTCGACTCGTTGCTCATTAGGCTTGTTCAATCGAGTCGAGCTCGAATAACTCGCAATCTATCTCGTATCATTTACAGCTCTAATACTTACTATAACAGTGTTTAACAGCATTTGACTGTGAATTTTTTCTTTGGAAATTAATATATGAAACCAAAATTCAATATTTTAATTAATTTCTTAATAATATTCATAGGTTTAGTTTTAATGCACATGAATTAGAATCGATAATTCTTTAATTATATGAAAGTTCGTATTGTCCCATTTTATATGAATTTAAATCTCGAAATTAAAATATAATATTTTTTAATTAATAAAAGAAATAGATTGAGAATGTCGTTTTCATAATAAACTTTTACAGTACTCGATTTGAATTAATCGGTGAGTGAATCAGATACTTATATAAAACAAAAAACTTCTAACACCTAATCAAGTCAATTTCAATATCTTTACATATATATGATAATTAATATAATATTTATCGTATTTTTATACTGTTTAAGTGAATCTTAACTGTATAAAAATTAAGGTTTTATCCGAATTCTTTTCGAATCAAATGAAAAATTCAAATAAGAAGAAAGATTTTATAGTATGTACTTCAATTTTAAACCACTTCCTTTTTATTTTCCCTATCAAAGGATGTTGTCACATTGATAAGTAATGTCTCGATGAAATATACGTGATTAAGATGTGTTCGGACGAGAAATTTTTAAAATATTAGATATTTGAACTTTAAATTTTTAAATTTAAGGAAATATATTTATTTTATTAATTTTTGATTTTATTTTTATTAAATAAATCTTTACTAATGTTTATTATCATTATAAATTTGTATCAGAGAGTACAATTTATCTTTTTGTTAGCTTATAATTTTATATTTTAAAGGATACAATTATATTTTATTATTTTAGGGGTCTAAAATATAATTTTATCGTATATTAATTTATATTTGTACGATTTTTAGATAAGCTTGAGAATAATTTTATCATTTTAGAGGACAACGAGAGAATTTATTATTATACTCAGAATCTTTAAATATAATTTTATATTTATTATTTTATAGAGTTAACATTTAATATATCGATCGTGTATTCGTCTTATATATTAATTATAGATAGAATTATTACATTTTAAGTGCGCGATTTGTATCGTATTTCTTTGATGTCAAAGTTTTTTTTTTCGAATCAAATAAAAAATTCAAATTGAAAAGAAGATTTTTTGTTGTTTGTACTACAATTTCAAACTTCTTTTTTATTTTTCCATCAAAGGTGTTGTAACGTTGACAGGGAATGTCTTAATGATATTTGAATATGTTTTACGAGGAATTTGAATAATAGATTTTAAATTTTATAATTATAATATGAGTTGTTGATCATTAGATTAATTATTGATTACCAGATTGATTATTTTTTATTTTTATTTTTATTTTTATTTTATGTTAGTAAGAATCTGTGTCTTCATGGCATGCATTTTCTTTATCCTTATGACACGTTTTTTTTTTTTGTGTGTGGTTTGTTTTATACTCTAGCAGCCGATTGTTGCAGAGTTTTGTATCGACGCTAATTTCTAATTATGATTTTGTCGATAGTCATTGAAAGTTTAATCCTCACTTGATTGTTGGTTGTGTACTGATGTAATCAGTCCTGGATAGCGGAATATTCTACCTGATGGTTTAGATCGCTCACCATTCCTTCATCGGTTATGCGTCTCGATTGGATAAAGGCAAAAAAATCCAAAAAACTTGAATTTTAATGATATGTTTTATCTTTATAATTTTTTTTAATTTTTTATTTAAAATCTTTTAAATATTAATAATATTTTTATAAATTTAATAAAAATTCAATAACAATTAAAAAAATCAAAGTGAAATTGTGGATACAATTATTTCTATGATAGTTTCCATCACAAATTCCACAATCCACGTTATCTCCTCAAAATGGAAAATAGATGGGTAAAATCTATTGTATGCCATTTAATTATAGATTTAGTACCAAGGAAATTATTATTTTTTTTCTCTAAAAGTAAAATTTATTGTTAATTAAAATTTTATTATAAATACGTTATTTTATCGTTAAAATTAAATCATGACATGTATAATAATCTTTTCTGTCTATAAAATTTATACATTATATTAATTTGATCTTAATTTAATAATTTAACTTTTATATCTAAATTTTTTGATAATGTACCCTCCTGATACATTTTTCGATCATTTATCGCACTCTATGCTACTATCTATTGACTCGATAATTGACATATATGATAATTCAATAGACACAATCACTTCATTAATAGATCTTTTAAATACGAATAATTAAATTTATTAAATTATTTTAAACTAGGATCAAATAACTAGAAAAATTTTAAAAATAAAATTATTATTATACCAAGCTATTCATTTTAATTTTAATCTCAATGTAATATATTTATAACAAAATTAATTAAGTAATTGAATTGTTTCCTTTAGAAAAATGAAATTTTTTAGGAAAATTTTACAATCGGCATCGAGCACTGCTGAACACCATTGATATTGAATATTGTTGAACATCATTAAATTAATTAATAAAAATTTAAATTCTCAAGTACTCAGTATGTAGTTAATAAAAGAGGGATAGACTCAACATATAATTAATAATTATATATTTAGTCCTTAAGATTTTTATTTTTTATAAATTATTTTAATATTATTTAACAGTTTTTAACATTAATAATGTTCAGCGGTATTCGACACCCGTTATTTATTCATTTATTTATTTTTATTACCAAACCTAGAATTAAGTGACTTGTGTACTATTTTACCCAAACCTATAATTAAGTGTTGTCTCCAAAATCCAAATTGGCGGCTTGTAAAGTATGGTATCTTTTAGTTCAGATTTATCATGAATTCATGATTAGTACGTTTGAATTAGAGATAGGGAAATTTTAAAATAGACCGAATTAAGATAAGATTAAAATGACATGTATTTATATATATATATGTATATTATTTTTTTAAAAAAAATATTTTTGAAATATTATTAAACTCGTAATTAGAGTGGGCAAGAGCGGGTATCCAATCAATTTGAATAGAATTGGTACTGGTCCCGGTAATCACCGATTTCTGAAAATTAGAACTAGTTTCGGTCTCGGTCATACCGGGTCCTAAATTTTAAGAACTGGTCTCGTTACTGGTGGAAACCGATTTCAATACTGGGAATCGGTCAATTAGCTTATTCTTAAAAAAAAATGGGTAATTTGAGAGAAAAATTCAACCACCAATAATAATATTAAATAATAAAAAAACGAATAGCGTGTATTTGGTATTGCTCTCGGTCCTATTGGGTACCCGACGGATACCGAGTCTAAAAAATTAAGATCCAATCTCAACCTCGATTATGACCGGGACCTAAATTTTGCATCCGGTCTCGATCTTACCAAAACCAATACCATATAAAAATCTACCGAATCTTACTAGTTCTTAAACTGAAACCGGATAATCAATTTTTTTCCACTCTATAAAGGTAGAGAAGATAACTCAATTCCAAAACTATTATCTATTTTTACAAATTATTAAATTTTATATTGAGATGTTATCATTTTATATTTTAATATTATTTACATAAATAATTATATGTATTTAATATGGAAATAAATGAATATAATATTTTTAGATATATATAATTGAATTAAAAATCAAAATTTCTCATATATAACTGCTTAAAATCAAAGTTTGTTCATTTTTTTTTATATACGTCCCTTTTAAATTTTATAAGGATAAATAAGTATTCAAATTATATATTTTTTAGATAAATATTTAAAATATTTTTTAACTAATTTTTTTTAATATTTTTAATATTACTCAAATAAGTATCCATAACGATTATTCGTTAAAAAATTATTAGTCAACAAAACATGAGATACGGTACTATTAAACATTTTTTGAATTTTACTTTTTAGAAATAAATCAGATTTTTTTAAATATCCTAAAATTTTTAAATAATTTTAAAATAGTCACCAAATCCCTAACCTTAAATACGGTCACTACAACTGACGTTGACCTCCCACACATTGTTCATCATCTGTTATGTTTTCATTCGTCATGAATTATTCAAATAAATTAACGATTTTGACATTTCGTATAATGTCGATCAATTTTCGACGACAAATTGGTTAGGTAAATGATCGTGGTGGTCTGACGATAAATGTGATGAACGATAACATCATGTCAAATGGGATGTGAGATTTTGGGTGTTAGGGATTTTAAATTTTAAGTTACTTTATAATTTTTAGGTTATTTTTATTATTTTTAAATATAATTTCAAGAATTTAAGAAACTAACATGTGTCAAATAATAAAAATTAACGACAAAAATTAACGAATAATATCAATGAACACCTATTTAAATAACATTAAAAATATAAAACATATGTTTAGCGCAATAAATACTTCAAATAATATTTTACAAAATAAATATAATTTAAACACTTATTTATTACTTAAGCTATTCTATAACTGATTTATAGTTTGATTTTATTGATTATGCTAAAAAAATACTTTTTTTTGTTGAAATTATACATACCATTTTATTTTTATTTTGATATCTCGCCGTTACAAAATTAATATGATGATTAGGAGAAAAACCAAACGTAATATTAAACATGATTAAGAGAAATAAAATCATATATAATGGATTATCGTATTATTATTATTATTATTTTTTAATTTTAATCAACATATCATATGTTATTTTTTTATGATTTATTATTATATTGACTAAAAAATAAAACTGATATTATATTTTATCTCGTGTATTTTTTTAATTAATTTTATTATAAATTGATATTATAAGAAAATACCAAGAACATAGGGGAGAAGATAGAATTAAAGACAGTTAAAAACTCAGTGATTACATAATAATAAAAAAAATTACGACGGACGTCGAAAATAATTAAATATCACTAATATTAAATATCATTAAATTAATTAATAAAAATTAAAATCTTAACAATTTAATATAAAATTAATAAAAAAATAATAAGCTCGACGTATAATTAATAATTATACGTTTACATAAAAAATCCCTTCTAGTGTCTATCTGATAAGTGCTCTTCTTTCAAGCAATCCCCTCCGTGACCCACGCTGAGCTAGCTGATGATTTCCTGATACCAAATTAGATATCGGTGGTTTCTTGTGATCTCATTGTTCGAATCATATATTTATAAGGTTCGAATAAAATTTGACTCGAAAAAATTAAATAATTCAATTCGATCTGAAATAAAAATATTCAACTCATTTATTTTTTTGAGTAATATACCTGAAAATGCTTGTTGATTCTTTATTAACATTAACGTTGTGATCGACTCAAAATTTTATAAATTTAACTTGATTTAAAAAAATAAATAAATTCAAATTATAAAATGAAAACTTGAATAATTCAAAATTTTTAGTAATTAAAAAAAATATTTTTAAGTTTGAGACTAATTTTCAATTTTTTATGATATATGTATATATTGATATATAAAAATATGAAAAAAATATTGCCACATATGAAAAACATAATATATATATCTCTTATATGATTAGAGAAAGTCATTTAAACTAGAACTAAATCGTATTATAATATGATAAATAATTATAATTAAATTTTTTATAAAAATTCGAAAACTTGACTCAACTCGAATGTTTTAAACTCGAATCAGATCAAAAAAATTTTAAATAAAGTTTGAGTTGTAAAATATGTCTCGAATAATTCAAAATTTTTTTGACTTGATTCAATCGAATACTTACCTTTATTAGTACCAATAATGCTCTACATACGAGCAATGCTCCATGTATCAAGGAGAAAATTCGAATTTAAATATTAAAAAAGATATTATTAAAACGAAGAGTCACTAATCTTGAAATAAATCATCGTAAAAGTAATATGTAATTTTTATATATATAAAAAATAGGTGGTACCCAACAACCCACCACGTCCCTAACATTGAAGTTTCTTTCAGGGTGTGGCCGAGTCAACTAGTACTGAGTCTGTTCTGACAAAAAATATTATTGGTCTATCCAAACTCCAAAGACTGTTTTATCCTTCATCCTTGTTTCCATGCACTGGTTATTTGCCTGGTTTTCCCCTATATATTGGAACTTAGGAAGCACTAGTTCAAAAAAATTATTAACCATCGATCTGAGTTGAAAACAATATCATTTCAGCCCCAAAAATGGTGGTTGCAGGGCCTGGTTACGGCGGTGTCACCGTGCCGAACTCGAAGAGCTTTGCTCTTCAGATCCTAACAGGGCCATGGCTGATGGTGTTCGGTTCACTGTTGATCATGTCAGCTGCTGGTGCAACCTACATGTTCAGCCTATACTCGGGCGAAATTAAGGAATCACTAGGCTACGATCAAACCACTCTAAACTTGATCAGTTTCTTCAAGGACTTAGGGACCAACGTTGGGGTCTTATCGGGGCTCATTGCCGAGGTCACGCCGCCTTGGTTCGTGCTATCGGTCGGTGCAATCCTCAACTTCTTCGGGTACTTCATGATGTGGATGGCCGTGACCAAAAGGATCCCTACACCACAAGTGTGGCACATGTGTTTGTACATGTGTATAGGTGCCAATTCGCAATCATTCGCCAACACCGGTTCTCTCGTCGTCTGCGTTAAGAATTTCCCGGAGAGCAGAGGCGTCGTGCTAGGGATTCTCAAGGGCTATGTTGGCCTGAGTGGTGCGATCATAACTCAATTGTACCGTGCTTTCTACGGTGACGACTCTAAGGCATTGATCTTGTTTATTGGTTGGCTTCCGGCGGCGATATCGCTTTGTTTCGTGCGTACGATTCGGATCATGAAGGTGGCTCACCAGGCTAACGAACTTAAAGTTTTCTATAAGTTTCTTTATATATCTCTTGGCCTTGCTTCGTTCTTGCTGGTTATTATCATTGTGGAGCAGAAATTTATTTTCACTCAACCCGAATATGGTGGCAGTGCTGCCATGGTACTTTTCTTGCTGTTTTTACCTGTTGGTGTTGTGATTATTGAAGAATACAAGGTTTGGGAGGCTAGAATTAAGGCCCTGAATGACCCCAATTCTCCATTGAAAGTTGTCACCGAGAAGCCGGTTCCTGAGGCGGTCGAGATTCCTTCGCAGCCAAGCACCATGACGGTGTTGGCTGCGAACAATTCGAGCAGCAGTGACCGAACTGATGTTTCGTGCTGGAAAACAGCATTCCACGCACCAAACAGAGGTGAGGACTACACAATTCTGCAGGCACTATTCAGCCTTGACATGTTAATCCTCTTCTTAGCCACAACTTGTGGTGTTGGTGGCACTTTAACGGCGATCGATAATCTCCGACAAATCGGAGCCTCCTTGGGGTACCCTAAAAGAAGCATAACCACATTTGTTTCACTAGTGAGCATATGGAATTACCTAGGCAGAGTGACATCCGGTTTTGTCTCGGAAATCTTTCTGGCCAAATACAAGTTCCCCAGACCTCTAATGCTCACTTTAATCATGCTCTTCTCGTGTGTCGGCCACCTTTTGATAGCCTTCGACGTCCCCGGTGGCCTCTACGTCGCGTCGGTCATCATCGGTTTCTGCTTCGGTGCTCAATGGCCATTAGTCTTCGCCATTATCTCTGAAATCTTTGGACTCAAATACTATTCAACATTGTACAACTTCGGGGCGGTAGCGAGCCCCATCGGCTCCTACTTACTCAACGTGAAAGTGGCCGGGAATTTGTACGATCGAGAGGCGAAAAAGCAAATGACAGCCTTGGGTCTTGTAAGGAGAGCCGGTGAAGATCTGGATTGCAAAGGAGTTGAGTGTTTTAAGTTACCTTTCCTCATAATCACGGCAGCTACCTTGTTTGGCACGGTTGTGTCATTTGTTTTGGCACTTAGGACTAGGAAATTTTACAAGAGTGACATTTACAAGAAGTTCCGGGAGGACATGAAAGCGGCGGAGGTCGGAGACGGGATTTTATTGCCGGAGTTAAAGTCTTCCGGTCCCGGTGTCCACCAACCGGAGTCCAAGACAGGGTAAGGTTGTGTTTCACTTTAAGATGTAGGTCAATGAAAACATATGGCGACCAATGTCATTGAATTTGACAAAGATAGGAGTTCTTGTAATTTTTTAGGCAACTCGGCAACTATTACAATGACTACACTGGTCTTTAGCTGTTTGGTTTTATAGCTCCTTAAATATAGGGATGTCAACTAGGAAAGATATTTTTATCTGCATCTTCGTGTTATTGTTCGTTACGAATATAAAATTTAAAATTATTCGTATCTCATAACTCTTAAGATTAAAATTGTTTTGATCCTATCACTCACGTAGGTCTTGAGACCTATATAATCTTCTCTTTATCTGTTTCGTGACTCATTTATATAATATTTTAATAAATACTAGCTAAATAAATATGAATTAAATTTGTTAAAAAAATTATAAAATATTTTATTATTCGGACTCTTACATACATATGTGACATTATTTCAGTTATCATCGTTTTAAATATATATATACACAAAATTAAATTTTATACAAAGACTAAAAATATATTAAAATCTATTATTAAAAAATCAAATAACATATAAAATAAATTAAAAAAACATATAAAATATTATTTTAATTTCTATAACAAATAAAAAATAAACAATGAAAAAAAAGAAAACGACAATGTAAAAATAACCTTTTACTAAAAAATAAGAACAAATATTTTTAAAAACTAATTATATATATATATATTTCAAGATAAAATAATATAAATTATTTTAAATTTGAATTTAATTTAAATTAAAATTTTAAAAATATTTATATATTTAATATGATCTATCTCAAACTCAATCATATATAATTTTTAATAATATCCCAATTAATATAAATTACCTTAAATTTGATGGAAATAGGACGAGTAAAAAAAATATTCACGCCTTCTCTATCATCAACAATAAATCTAATTTTTATTTTTCATTTTCACCTCATAATCCGTAAAATTTATCTATATAAATACTAAAACTTTCATAAAAATAATTTAATTTTAAAAATTTATCAATACAAAATACTTAAAACTCTCAAAAATTAATCACAACGATTTAACTTAAATGATAAATTGCGTAAAAATAAAAGAATCATAACTTAAAGAACTTAATAAAAAATATATTTTTTAACAGATATCCTAAAAAATTTTATAAAATAAAACATAAAATATTTATTTTAACAAAAGAAATTCAAACCCTTAAAAAATATTAATTTAAATGTTTAATAAATAAGAATTATTTATATGAAGCTTGAAAATAAGGCAAAGTTTTTTTTTTCTGGTGGCCCATCAAAATAAATTATGCAACACATTTGGTCCTACTCTTAATGCTTATTTTAATGCTTAAATGTTCAAATAGGGCCTAACCTTTTATAGATTGCTCATATAAGTGCTTGACATTTCAAAACAATTAAATAATGGTCCTTCAGTACATGCTCATATAAGGACTTTAGTAGGGGTGTTCAAAATTTTGGTTAACCGAATTAACCGATCGAACCAAAAAAAATTTCGGTTAATCAGTCGGTTAATTTTAGATTGGATCGGTTAACAGTTAATGATTTTTTGGAATTTCGGTTATCGGTTAATTCGGTTCGAAATCGGTTAATTAACCAAATTAACCGAAATTTTTTATATATTATATATTTTTATATTTTTATTTTTAGTCATTAAATTTATAAAAATTATAAAATGATCATTAAATTTTATAAAATTAGCATAAAATAATAATTAAATTTATTAAATTAAAAAAATAATTTTTAAATTTTTTAATATTTATCAATAATTTATAATGTATGATGAATCAATATAATAATTCGATAAGTCTAATGGGTTTTTTTATAATTTTTGAAAGTTTCGTGCCTAAAAAATTATTTTAACATAGTTTAGTGACCATTTGTCTAATTTATCCATTTTTTTAAAAAAAAATCGGTTAACCGATTTAACCGATCGGATTAACCGAACTTTTTTCGGTTCGATTAAAAATTTTAAACTTTTTTCGGTTCGGTTAACGGTTAATACGAAAAAAAAATTCGGTTAATAAAATTTTGAAAATTCGGTTCGGTCGGTTAACCGAACCGACTGTTTGAACACCCCTAGACTTTAGTAGTGTGTGTGATGAACAAACATGAAAGATATTAGGAATAGCTACAAATTTATCCTAAATATTTTATATCTTATCAATTTGACTCATACCGAATTTTTTATCTTGCATTATATCATTCGTACCAAATTTTACATAAAATTTGTCCAATCGAAGTATGTCAAGCTTCGCATCTTTACAACGAGCATTGACATGACCACCGCCACCATCATTGTGGTTTTCGTCTTCATCTATTATCGTTTCTTGTTTCAAGTCATCATCGATAGATGATTCATATCCTTCTTATTCATGGCAGACGCTGATATAATATATTTATTTAGTGTCTATTTCCTAAAGTATCAAAGCAACTTTTCCTACTATCAATCCACAATCAGCCTCGTGAGCACGTTCAAGGACCACAGAGCCAGACGTCAGTGTCCTCTCGGGCCTCCACGCTGAGGTTGTTCGTGATACTTGTTGTCACCAACATTTGGGTCTCTTGTGGTACTCGTTTTGGTTCTTAGAACACTTGAAGTGGTTCGACCGTATCAATTCAACGTGTTTTGTGATGTTTCTATTATTGTTGAACATTTTTTATACTTTATTTTTTTATAATCATTTGTATATGACTTATTGATCGAACAATACAAATAATATATACTACAAATCAGAGCCTCCTTGGGGTACCCTAAAAGTAGCATAACCACATTCATTTCACTAGCGAGCATATCGAAATACTTAAGCAGGGTGACATCCATTTGTCTCGAAATTTTTTTTGGCCAAACAAGAGTTCCCAGGTCCTCTAATGCTCACCCTTTCATGCTATTCTCGTTTTCGCCCACCTTTTGATAGCTTTCGATGTCCCCGGTGGCCTCTACGTCGCATCGGTCATCATCGATTTTTGCTTCGGTACTCAATGGCCATTAGTCTTTGTCATTATCTTTAAAACCTTTGGAGTCATATACTATTCGAGATTGTATAATTTCAAGGCGGTAGCGAATCTCATTGGCTCCTACTTACTTAACATGAAAGTGGCCGAGAATTTGTACGTCGAGAGGCGAAGAAGCAAATAACACCTTTGGTTATTGTAACAAATAAGTCACAACCCGATCATCATACTGTAAGTAAGTTTATATTTCAGTCACTCACTTTCTGTTATGAATCATTTTTATTGAGTTATTTTTTTTTAATTTTTTACAGGGTTGGTACAAGACCAATTCTTCACTAGCTTCTTCGATATTTATATACTTCTTAGAATCTGAAAAAAGAAAAACGAGAACAGCAAGTTCAGCTTTAATTGTTTCAAAACTAAAATACAAGACTAAATTGTAAACATCACAAAAGTACAAGGACTATTAACATATTTAAACCTATATATTAAGTACATTAAAAAAAAATATAATTCCATATTTATATTTTCACCCACTCATGGTAGAGAAATGGCGGCACGGTAAAGCTAAACCGGACCCAAACCCTAAACAGATTCTTCGATTCGAAAATGTCGTTATCGGTCTCTCTAAAGCCTTTCATTTCCTCGCTCAATTCTTCCGATCCTATCCGCCACAACGTGAGAATCCTTTTCCCTCTATTTTTAGCCGTAATTTTCCTTCAATTTTTCACGAAATGATTAGATTTTTGGTTGATAATGAAAGCTTTTGAAGTAAACGAGAGCGTCTGATTCTATTTCTTTTGGTAATTTATTAATAATTTTGTTTTGATATTGATTGCTGAATTCTATTGAGACTTTAAAACTTCTAATTTTGAACTCTGAATTGTTTTTTTTAGCTGAATATATGATGTGATTACCACGTAATGGATCATCGTATTGTTTGATTGTTGAAGCAAAAAGCTTAAATGTGTGTTTGGATATTAAAAGAATTAAACTTTTTAAATATTTTTTGGATAAATTTATGTTATGTTATTTAATTTTCATAAGTTTTTATATTTGATGACTCATGGTTTTGTTTCTGTACTACCCTTTTAAGAAGGGAAGATCAATTTATGGAAACTGCAATCACATTGAGCCTTTGCACTTAATTAAATGGAATAGTATCCTGAAACACATGATGCTGTTTGTTATTTCTACAGGATTCATTGCTAGTAAATATCCCTAGAAGTTTTCAGGTGAAGAAGGAATTAATTTTAGAGGGAAGGTTGGAGCGATTCAGATTGAACTGTTCAGGGCACAGGGACATGGACGTTAGTGCTTCAGTTATGGCTGATTCCACAACAGACCACTTTACTGGTACTGGTTTGTACCTTTTTTTTTTTCACGAATTGATAATTTATTTTCATCTCCATGTCTATGATGGTTAATTTATTCATTCATTTTGGTATGTTGCAGAACTGGATGTTGAGGCTCAGGTGCCTAGCGTTTCAACACTTTTGGTGAATATTGATAGTGAGTTTGACCCCTATGGTGCAATGAGTACGCCACTTTACCAAACAGCTACATTTAAGCAGGTAAGGTTTTGAAGTATGTTATTTTCGATTATCTTTTAAATGTTTACCTATATGCTGTGCTCTAGAAAAAGAGACATTACAATTTTCTGAATTTCTAGGTGTGGGGTTTAAGTTAAGAGATTCTTCTTAGTTTCCGATTTTTCTCACTGTTGCTTTCATAATTTGATTCATTTGTAGAATTTCTTTCTCATTGTGTCAATTTTTAAGTTGATAGGTTGAACCATGACTATGAGAGTATTAATTAGATGATTGATGTACAGGGTTGAATTATTTCCTATGTTTTATCTCTGTAATTTTGATTTATTTTCATGTTGCCTGCATTCTAACATTAGCTGTTATTTCTCTCTCCTTTTTGTTATTCCCATCATGTAATACATATTACTTTGTATGAAAGCCTAAGAAATATATCCCTAGTCTCTCTCTCTCTTGTGCACACATACAGAGACATATGCTCATATATACAGCAAGACAGGAGTGCTTATTATTTATTTCTGACATGTATGTGGCATTTCAGTTGACTGAGACTTTGATTGTTGTTTCTTATGCTTTGTTTTGAAGCCTTCAGCGACTGAAAATGGGCCCTATGATTATACTAGAAGTGGAAATCCTACGCGAGATACATTGGAAAGGTTTGATCATAGATTATCCGTTCTTTGCATTGTTGAAAGTGCTTTTATCCATCATCAGTGAAACCAAACATTTTAGCTTCTTTCATGTACTGTTCTGGTGTTTTAAGCTATTTGTGTTCATACCCATAGGCTCTTGGCAAAGCTTGAGAAGGCAGATCGAGCATTTTGCTTTACCAGTGGAATGGCTGCTTTGTCAGCTGTTGCTAATCTTGTTGGAAGCAGTACTTCTTTTTATTTCTCTTGTTGTTTCCTTCTGGAGTATATTTCATTTGTGTTTTATAACGCTTATAATATCTTACTACCAATTGAGACTGGCTTATTATGTTATTTCCTCATCTGAGTTTCAATATTTCAATCCACTTGTTGTCCATTTTACTATTTTTATATAGTAAGATTCAGACTTTTTTCATTTCTGCTCATGTCTCTTGCTCTCTGCATATTCTTTTACAGTTGTGCAAGTTTGTAGTTCCTGTAAAAGGTTTTCACTCCTTTCTTGCACCTTAACCAAACCTTAATAATAAATATTTTTCTCCTTTTAGGCCAAGAAATTGTTGCTGGAGATGACATCTATGGTGGTTCTGATCGTTTGTTATCTCATGTTACACCGAAATCTGGCATTTTGGTGAAGTTAGTATATTCTATTCCTATGTTTCATTGCAATTCTACTGCTCTAGAAATGTGAGATAAATTGCTTAAAATGTTTAGACGAGTAAACACCAGTGATCTAGATGAAGTTGCTGCAGTTATTGGCCCCAAGACAAGGCTTGTGTGGTTGGAGAGTCCTACCAACCCTCGACTACAAATTGCTGATATTCGTGTGAGACATTTTCTTTGCTCAAACATGTATTTTTTCACTGAAAAGAATGTTTAGGTTTTGTTGGTTCCTCAGTTACAATTGGATATATTTGATTTGACATTTTGCTAGAATGCATTGATGTAATACTGGATGTTCCTTATGTTTTCTATGCATGAAACCTGTGACTCTGAGACCTTTGGTTAACCACCCGGCTGTATTAAAAACAATTTAAATATTAATTAAGTATAATATATAGTAAATATTTAATAAAAATGTATACTGATAAATGGTATAATCCTTAATATAGATTCAAAGGGCTTAAGGTTCAATTCAAATTGCAGTACATACAGTAATTTACTTTTCTAAAAAAGTTTATAATTGGTTTTTATGAGTTTTTAATTATTTTTATCCTGGTTTAATGATATGTAATGGATTGATATACCACTGGTTTCCAGTTCATTTGGTTTGACTAGCCGGTCTGGTCTGGTTTATGAACATCGGTTCTTTTAACTGTTTTTATCGTGGTCCTATGCATGCACGCCTTTCTACTTAAGTTTGTTCTTTCTTGCTAAAATCATTATCAAATGTGCTCCCTTTACTAGAAAATTTTCTTTTTCTTGTCTAATTTCCAGAGAATATCAGAAATTGCACATGCTAATGGGGCCCTTGTGTTGGTAGACAACAGTATTATGTCCCCAGTATTGTCACGACCGTTGGAACTTGGAGCAGGTAACAAACTTATATATAGCTGTGGATTTTGTTTCAAATATCCAAGGGAGTAGGAATCTAGTCTTTCAGGTTATTGGTGGTTTTGATTTGTTCATCTTGTTTCAGACATTGTGATGCACTCTGCTACTAAATTTATTGCTGGACATAGCGATGTAATGGCTGGTGTGCTTGCTGTTAAAGGAGAGAGGTTTTAATTTCTTTTCCATGCAATTCTTTTCTACATCATGGGGGGCATACCTATCTTTAAATTCATATTATGCATTTAAAGACCAATCAATATTTGATGAGTTTAAGTTTTTTATAATCAATCTCGTAGGTTTAAGGATAAATTCTGCTTATTCATTAATAAGAGAACTGCCTCTCTTAAATAGAGATTTACAATGCTTAAACTAGGAAATTTTGAAGAATAAGAATGACTACTAGTTCACAGGGATATTATTAGTATTCTATTCAACCTAAGTTCCAACTAATTGCTTCACTTGCCAAAGTTTCCACAGTAGAAACACTCGTTTCTGTCAAGATCTCTACCATATCTAATATCTTGATACCCTTGTATGCTCATCCAAATGACAATACTATGATTTGGTTATTTAAAAACTCAATCAACTTGTACTGCTTTAAAACAATTATAGAATATAACCACACAGTCCCCATATTTTCAATCTTTCATCTCCATTTTTTATTTAAAAATTCTACAAAATTTTCATGAATTATACTCTCAAAGTTGCTCTTAGAGAAAAAGTTCTACCATTAATTAATTTAATTGGTCATATTTCCTTTTGTTTCCCTTCCGGATTTCTAATACCGTTTTTTACTTACTCTCACTAGCTTGGCAAAGGAGTTATATTTCCTACAAAATGCAGTTGGCTCTGGTTTAGCTCCTTTTGACTGTTGGATCTGCTTAAGAGGCATCAAGACCATGTCTTTGCGCGTTGAAAAACAACAGGTGATGCTTTAGACATTTTTTATTGTTGCATGTGTCTTTGCAAAGCATTTATTTACCTTACAGATGCCTGCTTTGTTTTGATGTTTGCTATATTCATTTTAGTTGACATCATATTGCAATTTGCTTCATGTTGGACTTGCGGAAATTGAATAACATTGATGTATCACTTACCCTATACTTATACCACATTGTTTAATAAAAACAAAACAGATGTGATAAATTTTGACAGTTGGTTCGATTGAACTTGTGAAGGCCTTGATATGGAGAAAGGGGGTTCTGATTTCACAAATCCCACCATGCATTATGCATTGTGGTGTGGTCTGCTGAATGATGTCAATTAAATATCTAAAACTATTTCAAGTTTATTGTATGTTTGTACACATGACTTTGATCTAGTATCAGGGGCTGGTTCTTACCTTTATCTGCAAGGAGCTTTTAAGCTAGCTCCCAAGCGATAGAGCGTTTA
Source organism: Abelmoschus esculentus (assembly GCA_035048815.1). Lineage (NCBI taxonomy): Eukaryota > Viridiplantae > Streptophyta > Magnoliopsida > Malvales > Malvaceae > Abelmoschus > Abelmoschus esculentus. Next base: position 2,179,035 of record JAUCBN010000021.1, read on the forward strand.
AAACGAAATATCTCATGATCTCATCAAAGCACTCTTGATGTTAGTATTTGTACATACAAATTAGATATTTATATCACCGTTAACTGTATGTAAACATTATGTTTGCAATGATCATCTACTTTTAGTTATGTTCTGTCTTTAGCAGTTAATGTTTAACGCGCTATGTTACTTTTCTCCCCATAATTAACAGTTAAAATTTGCTCAAAGTCAAACTTAAACTAAGGTTTCTGAATTTCCTACAGGAAAATGCACAGAAAATAGCCGAGTTCCTTTCTTCCCATCCACGTGTGAAGAAAGTTAACTATGCCGGTCTTCCTGGTCATCCCGGACGTGATTTACATTTTTCTCAGGTACGAGAGATGGATCTAATTCCCATTTCTACGTCAGTGTGTTTAATGTACTTACATTAAATACCCTAAACTTGGTCTTTCAGGCAAAGGGTGCAGGATCCGTGCTTAGTTTCTCGACAGGTTCTCTTGCCCTCTCGAAGCATGTTGTGGAGACAACTAAATACTTCAGCATAACTGTTAGTTTTGGTAATAACACTTCCTAACCCCGCTTTCTTGATAACATTCACATGCATATTGCATAAAGCCTAAAATGATTACCAAAATCTTAATTCTATCAGGATCCAAATTTTTCTCCCAAAACATGTAACGTATTTATTAATTACATTTCTCGAAATCTCGAAACCTCTTTGGTGATGGAATTTGTATCCTTCGCCTGATATGGACGAGTCCTAAAATGAAATTACAAGATACTCCATGAGTGAAGATATTTTATCATGTGATAAAACGTTGCTTGCATGGACTGTATTTCACATTTTATATCGTAGTCGAATACTTTGAAACTTATAATGCCAAGTTTCATCCAATGATCCAAATACATCTATGTTGCACATCAGTTCGAGTCCGTGTCAGATTGTTGTTAGATTTACTGCTACGAAATGTTACTGATTGTTGATAGCACTGCTGCACTGGAAACTAAACTCTGTGACTGTGATTAATATTTTTAGGTAGTGTGAAATCCCTCATAAGCTTGCCGTGCTTCATGTCCCATGCCAGCATACCAAGCGCAGTGCGTGCTGCAAGAGGTCTAACCGAAGATCTTGTTCGAATATCCGTCGGCATTGAGGATGTGAACGACCTCATTGCTGATTTGGACAGTGCCCTTAGATCAGGTCCTCTGTAGTTGCTGCCTGATGACGACGACGACGATGAAGCGGAGATTAAGCCATCAATTTTGTATGGTAACTTCTATTCTCTTCCCAAGTACTTGGTGAAATGCTTGATGCATTCCTATTATTTATTAGGGTTAGGTTAATATTTGATACACTCGTTGTGTATAATTTTATGCACCGTATGTGAACATGATTATGAATTATTTATTAAAAATAGTGAATTAAATTATTATTTGACTAATGAAATTTAGATAATTTTTTTGACACTATATAATTAAATTGAATGTTTTTTTTAAACAGAAGCTGTTAATTTTATTAAAAAGAAAAAATATTTGAATAGTATAATAAGAGTTTACGAATTTAGAGTATAAAAGATCAATAAGATAATAAATAAACGGTATTTTGATTATTCGTGAAGTTAAGTCTAACTTTAAATAAACATAAAATAAATAAACGGTTAAATGAAAGAGAAAACTACGTAATAAAAGACAAAAACGTAACATAAAAATAAAAAACGTGTCATGAAAATTAATATTAAAATCGATGTCGCGGGGATTAAATAAAAATGAAAATAATTAAAGTTTATAGTAGAGAAAAGGCTTAATTTAGAAATAAGTGCCTAAGTTATATAATTTTTTCTGAAATAAATGTTTAAATTTTTTTGGCTAAAATAAGTGCTCGAACTATAATTTTTTTTGAAATAGATGCCTAATATTTTTTGACTGAAATAGGTGGTTAAAGTTTTATTCCGTTAGTGTTTTAAGGTAATATCGTTAAAAAAAATTGTTTAACTTACAAATAAGTCCCCAAACTATACATTTTCTTTTGAGATAGGTGTCTAATGTTTTTTTATTGAAATAAATGCTTAAACTATATATTTTTTCATGAATAAGTTATATTAGATTATTGAAAAATTTATTACTTTTATATTAATGTGAAGTTACAACTTTTAATTTTCTAAGGTCAGTATAAAAATAAAATCTTTAAAGATAAAATAAAGTTCACATCAAACTATTTTAGACATTATTGAACAAAATAATACGTAAGAAAGATTTAAAATACAACGTGAATTCAAAATTTTATACAATATTAAAAATATTTTGATATACAAATTTATTTAATTTAAATTCTTTTAAATTTTTCGAGATCTAAGTTAAATAAAATATATATAACTCATGTATCAAAATAAATTAATAACGTATGAAAGTTAGGTGTATTAAATAAAATATATTTTTAATAGTGTTATCTTAAAATACTAACGAAATAAAACATTAAGTACTTATTTCAAAAAAAAAATATTAGACACTTATATCAAAAAAAATAATAATAATTTGGGCACCTATTTATAAGTTAAATATTTTTTAACGATATTACCTTAAAACACTAACGTAATGAAACTTTAGGCACTTATTTCGGAAAAAAATATATTACACTTATTTTAAAAAATATATATAGTTCATGTACTTATTTTAGCAAAAAAAAGATAGACACTTATTTTAAAAAATTATAGTTTAAACACTTATTTTTTAATTAAATCGAGAGAGAATAACTTTGGCTCAAACCCTAAGTTTAAAGTAATTTATTATACCTAATTAAATTAAATTGAGTTAGGTTAGGGTCTGAGCAATTTTGTTTTATTGTTTTCTACGTTTGGTGTAACATTATGAACATACAATATCTTCAAGTTATACCCTTAAGGGGATGACTCAATTGAAGATTAGAACAAGGCCAAGTTAACCATAGTATCAAAATTAATTTGTGGGTTAAATTTGCTAATAAAGTAAATTAGATAGTCTAAGATAGATTTTTCCTTAATTAATGTTATTCAATTAGTAATATAGGTTCCAGTACCACTGATGTCAGTAGAGTGATAGAGCGATCGATGTCAAATAGTGAAGATTATATTCTAGAACAGATACTACTGTAATCACTATTAACTAATTCAAAAAAATTAAAAGAATGATTTTAGTAAAAATGAAAACGATGTATCTTATATAATTTATATTCGAACATATCAATTTATTTATAATTAAAAATAAACAAATATCACCGTAAAACAATATTAAGAATGTTAAAAAATATCATTATGTGCATGAGCCCTTTAGCCCAAGTGGTTAAAGGAACGGTTGTTGTTGTTAGAAGTCACGGGTTTGAGCACTGGTGATGCCAACAAAGTGATTGAGTGATTAATGTCAAGTGGTGAAGATTATATTCACTATTAGTTAATTCAAAAAAAAATGTCATTATATTATTGATTTTGTAAATATTTATATTCGGTTTGCAAAAATCGTGGATACTATTATCAGGGTCGTCTCAAAATTTTTTGAGACCCTAAGCGAAAATTAAATTTTTATACCTTTTTAGTACCTTATTTATGCGCCAACAATAAAAAAATAAATTTAGAGTTTAGAATTATGATTTAATATTGAGTTTAAGGTATTGGTGAAGTGTTTAGAATTTATGATATAAAATTTAGGGTTAGGACTTAAAATTTATTTTTTAGTGTTAGACATGAAAAATGACATCGAAAAAATTTTATATTCATCTCATTAGTTTAAACAATTAATTTAATACTTCAAACACATTATTTTTATTGTTAAATTTATTTATTTATATAGAAAATTTTAATTTTAATCATTAAACTAATTTATTTAATAAATTATAAAAATATAACTTAAAAATATAAATAATTAAATTTAGGACTCTATACTGATTGAAGGCCCTAAGAGACCGCTCGAGTACTCCCCCTCACAATCGGTTTTGACTATCATAAAATCTTATTAAAAATCGACAAATAGTCTTTTTCTTTTAAACAACAATTATAATTGATTAAATATATTTGATTGATTGATCAAAATATTATTTTTATTTCTTTATATTTCTTTAAGTCATGGATATTGAACTCAATGCGAATATTTCTCTTTCTTCCTGTTCTCTCTAAATATGATTATAATTTTTCAAATATAATAATTATAATCGATTGTCATCGTCGATGGTTCAAGTGTTGTGATCAATAGGGTTGTTTATTATTGGGTACCTAATTTTTAAATACCCGGTTTATCTAGATATCTATTTTATTGTTTATTCTGATTCGTTATATTTGGATACAGGATATTCAGTTCATATTTTTTTTTAATTTTAAAATTTTTAAAAAATAACATATCAAACACAAAAATATTTTTAAGAATTTAAATTTAAAATTTAAAAAATATATAATACAAACATAAAAAGAATTTAGGGATTTAAATTTAATTTTGGATAAAAATATTAAGAAACCTAAAATAAAAAATAACTTGAAATATAAAAATATATATTAAAAATTGTTGGATCGGATCGGGTACCCATAACTAAAAACTTTGGTCCATATCCCGAAAAATTACCGAATCAAGTACTCGACTCGAAAAAATTAAAAAAATCCTTACAATACTTATTTATTTTATATTAGATAATCAAATATTTAAATCGAATCAATCAGGTCAGATGATTTTAAAGACCTTAATCATCAATCCATCCTAATCTCATTCCTCCTTTCTTTTTTCCCCCTCCTTTTCATATTTATTTGTTTGATTTAATTTTTCTTCTTTTTGTCACATTCAACCGCCCATACTAATTTAGTTAGCGTTGAATAATGAATCGATTACCGATGATTTTTATTTTATAGATTTATAATTTATTTTGTTGGTCCATAATTTTTATTTTTTTCCAATAAATTTTCATCTTTTCTTCCACAAAGTGTGTGTGTTCTCTTTTTGTAAGTACATTTTTTTTAAGTTTGTTTTGAATTTGATCCTCAATTATTTCGAATATATAATTTTGATAAGATGATAATAAGATGGCTCCATATAATGTTAGGATAGTTTTATCCAAAAACAATTCAGAACAAATAACTGTTCAGGTTAAAAGTATTTTTTAAAAATTAAAATTGATAGTTTTTAGTATGTGTGTTTATTGTCAGATATCAAATCGTATACGATTTTTTTGGATAATCGAGTTTTCGGATCGATGATATAGTGATCCGTATACAATCTAAAAAAAACACAGATATTTATATATTCGTATATCGAATAATCGAATATTCAATTATCTAAAATATAATTTGATTATACTAATTTTTTGAATTTGAAGGTTGTATTTAATTTTTTTTAGAATTTCGAATATAATAAATAAAAATTTACTAAATATAATACGATTCACAATTATAAAAGTTTTAATTTTTAAAATTTTTAAATATAACATGCATTAAATATAGAACAAGATTAATATTAATAAAAATTTTAATTTTTGGGTTTTCGAATAATCCAAAACTTGAAATATTGTGATCCGTATTTGATTCGAAAAACTTAAAATCGGATCGGATATCTGAACCAAAAATAAAAACCGAATCGGATATCTGAATTTTTAGATCGGATCAATGAATAATTGGATCGGATCGACCGGATCAGATATTTTTGAACACCCCTAGTTTTTAGCTTTTTCAAAAGCTATTTAAATAAAATTATTCATTTATCTTTGTTTATATCATCAATCCTTTTATATTTAAAAAATATCTAATATATATTTTATATATTTAAAAATATTTTTTGACAACAATACAAACAAAAGAATGTCTAAAATACTTTTTAAAAGTATTTTTTAAAAGTATTTTTTCACTGCACTTTCTAAAAACAATTGGGTTATTCATTCAGGGTACCCAGTTTTCGAGTACCCGATTCTTTCGGATACTTATTTTTCAGTTCATGTCCCGGCCAATCGAGTAACAAGTACCTAGTTTATATATTTTTAATTTTAAAATTTTAAAAATATATGTATTAAACCCATAAAATTTAAATTTTATAATACATAATCTAAAAAAATAGTGATTTGAAGTTAATCACAAAAAGAATATGTTTAAAAGATTAATTTCGATCGTGATTTTTTATCAAATATCATACTAACAAATCAATACAAATATTTTTAATAAAATAAAATTAAAAGTTAAAAATATATAATACAAACATAAAAAAATATACAAATTTGAATTTAGTTTTAGATAAAATATTAAAAACTTAAAATAAATATATAATTTAAAAAATATATAAAAATATATTTTAATAGTGTCGAGTTGGGTCAAGTACCTGCTAAGGAAAAATTTTTGGTCCAAACCCATCCTAAATACCCAGGAAAATTATTGAATCGGGTATCCTATCAATAAAAATCTCTAAATTACCCGTTTATTTTATGCTAAATCATCAGATAATTAAACCGAATCAATCAGATAAAATAATTTTTAACGCTCCTAAAAAACAATATCAAACCGACTCTTAAGCTTAGATTATATTGGGTAAGCATGTTAGCTTAGAAGTTGTGATTATTGTGCTACTCACATTTTAGTTTCAATACTTTATTTGTTATGAAATTGACCTCATGATTATATAAAAAGGCAATATAAGTATTTATTTTTATATAAATACTATTAAATTTTTATTAAATTTATAAAAAATTATAATTATATCACTTTTAAGAAGTCACAAGGACAGAAAGAGCGTATTATAAAAGAAAAGATTTTTATTAAAATTTAAAATAAAAAAATAATAGATTTATAGATCTGGTAATCGATAACCAATAATAAAATTAATTGCCGATCACTGATAAAAAAGACAAATTAAAGCGAAGAATAATTAAGAACGAAAGAATTTATAAGTATACCCCTTTTTAGCTTCTTACGTTTAACGTCTTTATCATTTTAATTGTCGATCTATAAAAGCACTTTGAATAATGCAATTTAAAGTCACCGTCCATCTTCATTCTTTGTTTCTTAATTAAAAATAACATTCACGGTATCAAGACAAATTGCTTGTAATCCGACTTTAAATACATTATTTTATTGAATGAATTAAACGAACACAAACATAAACAAACACAAAATTTTTTGTCCGTGTTTGTTTATTAAGGAATGTAGCTTGTTCATGTTCGTTCATTAACATTATAAATGAACACAAACGAACATATTTGTTAATTAACTCATCTTAAACTGAACTAATTGATAATTAAAATTTGAAAGAAAAAAACTCTTAATCATTAACCAAAACCTAAAATTATCTAATAGATTAATCAATTTTGTTTTAGTTCAGTCGGTCAGTTCGGTTTAGCCGAACAATTAGGGGTGAGTATTCGATCGAGTCGAGTCGAGTTGAGTCAAAAAATTTTGAGTTATTCGAGTTGACGAGTCATATTTTACAACTCAAACTTTATTTGAAATTTTTTTGGTTCGAATCAAGTTTAAGAAATTCGAGTCGATTCGAATCGAGTCAAGTTTTTGAGTTCTTATAAATATTTAATTATAATTATTTATCATGTTACAATATGATTTGATCCCAATTTAAACGACTTTCTCTAATCATATAAGATATATATATTTTATATGTAGCAATATTTCTTTATATTTTTATATATAAATATATATATCATTAAAAAAATTGATAGACGCGTCTCAAACTTAAAAATTAATCCTTTAATTATTAAAAATTTCGAGTTATTTGAGTAATTCAAATTTCCATTTTACAACTCGAACTTTAATTGAAATTTTTCGAGTCGAGTCTATACAATTTCGAGTCGAGTCAAAACAAATCGAGTATTTTCGCCTCGAGCCGAGTCGAGTTATTCGGTTTTTTCGAGTCGAGTCAAGTTTTGCTCACCCCTACGAACAATGAATACCCATAGACATAAGTGAATAAATTTAAATGAACATAAACGAACGGACACAAATAAACATAAACGAATGAACATAAACGAACAGATTACCAAACATTCACGAACATAAATGAACGAACAAGCATTTTGTTCATGTCCATTCAATTAATTAAACGAATAAAAAATATTGTTTATGTTCGTTATAAATGAACTTCCCGCCAAACGGTTCACGAACAATTCACTGAATATTCGGTTCGTTTACGACTCTAGTAATAGATACAGAAATCATTCAAGTTGTGTTATAGATTGAATTTTTTTAAACCACAATATTGGTCCTTAAACTTTAAAATATTTTGTATTAGTCCCCAAACTAGCACACTCATTCCATTTAAGTACCTAAAAATTATAGAGGTAAACAAAAAATGATAAATGTATAATTGAAGTACCTAAAAAAATGTATAATTTAAGTATTTTAAGCCTTTTTAAATTTACTTTTATTTAGAAAATTATGTATAATTTTTTTTATTTAATGTTCTATCAATTAATATAGTACTAATCTCAATCAAAGCTTACATGTTAGGCAAAACCTAGCCTACGTGGTCTAGGCTCGGGAAATGGTAAAATTTAATTTTTAATGTAGGGTTTGGTAGAATTAGATCATACTCATTAGGGGTGTTAAAAAATATCTAATCCGAAAATTAGGATATTCAATTAGATTTTTATTTTTGAATCGAGTATCCGATACGGATTATAATATTTTAAGTTTTGAATTATTCGAAAATCCAAAAATCTAAAAATTATTTTTTTATTAATATTAATCTTGTTATATTCAACAATTTAGTGTTTTTTATATTCAAACTTTTTAAAAAATTATAAATGTGAGTATTGTTGTATTTAATAATTTGTTGTTTATTATATTCGAAATTCAAAATTTTTTATAAATACAACATTCAAATTCGAAAAATTAGTTTAATCAAATTATATTTTTAAGATAATCGGATATCCGACTATCCGATATCTGAATATGCTAATATCCGCTTTTTCCGAATCGAATACGGATCACTATATCATCAATCCAAAAACCTAAATATCCAAAAAAATCGGTTCCGATCCGATTCCGATAATGAACACCCCTAATACTCACCAGCTTGAATTACTTTTTTTTTTTTTCATTAATTCCTTCTTTTTCAAATTAATTATTTTCCTTTTAAGTCACTCCTCTCAAAACAACCTCACGGAGCAACTGAATTAAAATATTAATATTTTGTTAGTGGTTTTCTCGATTCTTTAGGGTTTTGTTTTGATTAATTCGAATTGACTCACCTTATATATTTAATTTTAATGGGTGAATCTTGAAACAATTTTTTTGTATACACAAAGTCTTGAACTTAAGACTTGCTTAAGCGATACCAAACTGCTTATCACTTAAATTAATCTGTTGGTAAAATATTTATATTTTGATGAAAATCTGTATATTTAATTTAATGATAGGTCTAGAAATTTGAATTTACATATACAAATGATATTAATAAAGACTAACCCAAAATTTAAATTATAAATCTTAACTATGAACTAAATTCTAAACCAAGAGTAAAAATCATTTACCTCTTTATAATGTCCTTATCCGTGCCTCATGTTAAATTTTTTAAAAAAATTGAATTTTAAACTCTAACCCTTATTTTTTATATCTTAAACCCTATACTATATACCCTAAAAAATACATCCTATCTAAAATTCCTTAAACTCTAACCAAAATCCCTAACCTAAAACCCTAAACCCTCTAATTTAAAACGAAGGTACGAATAGAGGCATGAGAAAGAGGTAAACGATTTGCACCCCTACCTGAACCCCTAATATCTAAATCTTAAACTAAACACTAAACCCAAAATAACTTCACTCGAGAAAATTTTATTTTTACCGTTATTGTGTTACATAACATAACATAACATGATGAGTAAGTAGCTATTTGAGTTTCCTTTTGCTGTTAGGGTTTTAAAACCTTGAAATATAATTACTACTAGCCTAGCCTTAAACAACACAATTTATTTGTTGGTACTTCTATTCGGTGACGGATCCAGAATTATCTGTAAGGGTGGGCACAAATCAAAATAATTTTTGGGATAAGTACAAGTCATAAAATCTCAAAATTTCAGGTGGGCACAATCATAAAATTTTAAAAATTCTAAGGACTAATTCATAAAAAATTCAAAAATCAAAACTAACTATATAAACTTTTAAAATTTCAGGGTAGACATAGGCCCACCCTCGATTACATATGCATCCGCCACTGCTTCAGTTCATAGTTTTCTTCATATGCAATGCCTTCCTCTTTCTTATAAGTAGTCATTGTGAACTTACAACAATGGAAGTGTAACACATTAAAAATCCATGCATATTTAAGTATATGATCTTATTGTGTATCACTTTGAGGTTGGTCCATTATTATTGTTGTTGTTTTTCTCTGCAGGAGTGGGGATAATGGAGATATTTCACTTGTTCATTATATCATTGATGCCGGTTCTAAAGGTGTTGCTGGTTATAATTGTTGGTTTGATCCTCGCAACCGAACATTTTGATCTTTTAGGCCCTAATGCAAGGCATCATCTGAATAATGTGAGTTCGAAAATTCTTTTTATCAAAAAATTCAAATCCGATGCTTATGTTTGATTTTGTGGCGTTTAACAAAAAAACGTTACTGATATTTGACTTTTGTGGCGTTTGAATATAAAACGTCACTAATTTATTGATTGTTGTGGCGTTTGTTTTAAAAAACGCCGCAATTATAGATCTATTTTGTTGTAGTGTATGTTTGACTCTTTTAAAAAAAAAAGTCTTTAAAGTGTTTGTTTGTTGCATAGTTAACTGTGAATTTCTTAATATGTCGAATATTGTATTCTCAGAATGTCAATATAATCGTTTGGATTTTCGAAGGGTGCACGGAATGTCTCGTGGGGGGTTTAATCAGTCCAAGCGGTATCATATTACATACGAAATGTACTATATACATTAGGACATGAGTTTAAACGCCACTAATAACAATATATTTGATTTCTCTCGATGAGGTCTCGTGTGACTCTTCGCACGATCCTAATCATAGAAACCACACACGAGGTTCTCCTAACACCCCTTGAAAGCACAAGAGATAAAACCCGAACCTAAAACTGCGCATAGACACCTCAAGAACACAATATCAATAGTTTGTCAAGAATACAAACTGTTCAACAAACGACACTTCATAAACTTTTCTCGAAAGAGTCCGACAATCCCTCAACAACTATAGAAGTATATTCAAATTAATTTTAGTGAATAGGGTCGGTTCAAATATTTTGGTGGGCCTATCCAATTTATTAAAATGTGTTCCTTAGAAGTAATTGTTCATAACTTTCACCAGTTCTAAAAAGGTGACATTTATAAGTAATTGTTCTTTTTAGGGTTTCTGTGTGATTGTTTCTATTGCACTTGTCCAAAACCTCACTATTTATATAAAAACACTAGGAATAAGAATAATCAATAAGATTCTAGAATCAATTATCACATTTAGGACATAATTATAACATTGAATTTCGAGATTAATATCATATAATGAATGAAGTTTATCAAAATTTTGGGGACCCTGTATGGTTGCTCCTATCGCGCCTGTCCAGACCCCACTGTTAGTGAATTTCCTCCCAAATCTTATATATATATATACATGCGCAGATGGTGTTTTATGTCTTCTATCCTGCCCTCATTGGCTGCAGTCTTGCTGATACGATGACTCTTGAAGGTTTAACCGATTTGTAAGTTCTGTTCATGCTTCTTTCACTTCATATATATTCCAACAAAGACAAGGATTTCATTGGTCTCATGTTTTTTAGGTGGTTCTTACCTGTGAATGTGTTAATCTCATGCATAATCGGTTCGGTTCTCGGGTGGATTCTAGTCAAAATTACAAACCCTCCTCGACACCTATGGGGACTTGTCATTTCTTGCTGTTCTGCTGGTACATAATTTGCTGTAATATTTATGGAATTCGAACTTAAAACGATCCGAATATAATTCAAATTAAATAACTTAAAAGATTTAGATTCAACTTTCAAGTTGATCCGATGCTAAAGTAATCCAAACCGTCCAATTTATAGGTCAAGAATGGTAGTATATGGTGTAAAATAGGAGTATGTGACTTATATAGGAGAAATTATGTGCCCGACTCACTACATCATTTATGGTCTCGTCTAATTATAACCACCCACTTCACCACTAATCTTCAACTCATTTTTTTCAACCAATGAATCTTCACTCATAATTTCCATGTCATTTTAAAAATATAATTTCTAAAAATTATATTAATTACATGGCTGATTAGTGGTGGAATGAGTGATTTTCATTAGTTAGGGACCATGACTGACGTGGTAAACCGGACCTATGATATAATCTCTCCTTATATTGGGAGTTCACAGATCAAATATTTATAGTTTTTAATTATTTTAATTAAAAATTTTGTCTAAATATTCTAATCTATTTTTTATAATCAAATTATCTAAGTATTACTATTTGAATCTGAATTAAATAATATTATCTGTCAAATATCTGAATCCACATAAAATCTAAATTTAAAATCTCAAATCATTTTTCAAATATTCGAATTTGCAAAAATTTAAATCCATTAAAAGTAGGATGATCAAGATTTGAATCAGGGATGAACCCAAAATTTAATGCAAGAGGTGCAAACTATAAAGAAGTTATACTAAAAATATAGAAGGTACAAAATTACAAGAGTTTAGGGGTGCGACTGCTCACCCCAACACCCTCTAGGTTCGTCCCTGGTTTGATCCTCTTAGAAGCATGCATAATCCCGTTTACGTAATCTAGATTAGAATTCGAATATACGAACCCACATAAGTAACACAAATGTTTACCCATAATTAGTATGTGTTTGATACAAATGTATGATCTATTATTTGCCCTAAATGTTTGATTTTGATTAGCTCAGTCTAATGAAGTTGTGCTAAATGTGCATAGCCAATTTGGGGAACATGCTTTTCATCATACTTCCAGCACTATGTGAAGAGGAGAATGATGCATTTGGACATGCATCCACTTGTTCAGCACATGGAAAGGCTTATGCTTCACTTTCTCTAGCGGTATATATTATTATTTCTCCTTTCTATTAAAATAAATATCAGCATTCGAATCTACACAAAATATAGCATGAATAATCTTAGTCACTTAATCGATTAATGAATCTCGATATCTTTTATTCTTTCTTATGGTTAATCAAATTAGGAGCACGAGGCCCTAGCCTTAGTGGTTAACGGAACAATTGTTGTTTTTAGAGGTTATGAGTTTGAGCACTAGTGATCTTAACAGAGTGATTGAGCGATCATATAATTTATATATTTATGAATATAATTATTTTGTTTTATTATGTTAATAATACAGATTCAGATCATTTATATATGGTCTATTTTATATTTTATTCTACGGATATATGCGAGCCATGAAGTTAGAACAATCAACCCAAATGACCCTATACTCATAGTAGACACTTCAACATCTTCAAATGGTTGCACTAGGGATGTCCTGGCTCCTAGGGACTTGCCTCCTCAAATTCACAATCATGGACACCAAAAGGTATGTTCCTCTATGTTTTCTAGTGCTTTTGTTTCATTTATTTTGAAATTGTTAAAGTATTATATTGATAACATTCGAATATTGTCTTCTTTAAATGTCGTTACGCTGAAAAACGGTACATACCATAAATTTCAATTTTTTAACAATTTCAAAAAGCACTTCTAAGTTCCCTTGCTTAATAACATTTATAGCAGAATAATGATTCTATATACAGGGACGGTTCAAATATCTTGGGACCCTGTACAATTTTTTAAAATATGACGTTTAGAAGTAATTGTCCTTTTAGAGGGTCCTATGTAGGCATGAGCAACGAAACCGAGAAAACTGAAAAACCGATTTGAACCGAGCTATGCGGTTCGGTTTGGGTTCATATATTGCGGTTCGGTTTTCGGTTCAATTTAAAATTCAAATTTGAAAATTCGGTTCGGTTTCGGGTTTTACATATAGAACCCGTTTATTCCATATTAACCCGAATTAAAGAAAAAAAATATTATGAACATATCAAATATGTTTTAAAGTTAGTCTCATGAAATATTTGGATCTATTTTTTAAATTAGTCTCTTGAAATATTTAGATATGATTTTATAATATTAAATTGATTAGATATCGTATTTTAAATTCGAATATGTTTTTGTAATACTATTTACGATTATTTTATAACATATAATATTTGAGTTTATATTTAATCAAACAATATATTAGACTAGATATATATGTTTAAGTTGGTGATATAGAATCATTGAGTGTATATTAATTAAATAAATATTTTTATGATTTATTTTTCAGATATATTGTTTGTTTTGTAATCATTGTTATTTTTTTTAAAAAAAATGTTTAAAATCTTAGATTTCTCAAGTCTCGAGACATGTGTTTTCATGTTCTTAATGACAAAATAAATTGATGTTGAAGGGTCTAATAAATATTTTTAATAAATATTTTATTTGTTTTGGTTTACTTTTTAAAAAAAATAAAAAAAACCGTTAAAACCGCAGGTTTTAATCGAACCGAATCGTAAAATTCGGTTTTCGGTTTTTTGATTTTTTTACCATTCGATTTCGGTTTTCTTTTTAAAAAACCGCAGAATGCGGTTCGGTTCACATTTTGACAAAAAACCAAACCGAACCGAATACACCCCTAGTCCTATGCAGTCGTTTCTATTGCGTCTGCCCAAAACCTCATTGATTCTACAAAAGCAATAGTAATAGAATAATCAATAAGATATTATAATCAAGTGTTATATTTAGGACATAATTATAACGTTTTAACAATTATAACTCATCTTTCTTAAAAGTATTTTCAAAATTTTTACAATGAATTTTGAGATTAATATCAATTAATGAATGTAGTTTATCAAAATTTTGGACTCTCTATTTTAGGGGGCCTTGTGCGATTGCTCCTATTGCGTCTGCTTAGAACCCCCATTGGGTAGAATTTAAAAGTTTTTAAAAGCGTCTTAATTACATGGTTTAGATATTTAATTTAGGATGTAAGCAATGACAAAAATAAATGAGGGCGGGGAGGGGCAATTGCCCCGCCCCAAAGAATTTTTTTTTTACTTTTTCCTCTTATTTAAATTTTTTAGAATTTTTTAATGAATTCTCCTACTTTCAACTATTTATATTTTATCCCCGACCCTAAATCTTGACTTCGTCTTTGAGTATAAATATAAGAGGTTTAAATGTAGAGATTGTGATTATAGTTTAGGGTTATAAGTTAAAACCTAAAATTCTCATCATATTACCTTAAACTCTAAATTATTATAATAAACCCTAAATCCTATTCACTATCTCTAAATTCTAAAACTATAAACTTTAAATATTAAATTCTTACGCTATTTATGTATTATCCATGTAATATTTTAACATAAATATATCAAAAAATAAAAAAAATGATATTTTTTTTGAAGTTTAGGCTATTGAAATAACTTCTTTTTTCTTTATATCTCTTTCAAGGTTTCAACTTTTGAAAAGCTCAAGCAATCGTTCATGATGATCATGAGAAGTAATACCCTAAGAAAGGTTTTTGCACCATCTACTATTGCAGCGGTATGCTCAAAGTGTCACTCTCATGCTTTTATTTAAAATTTTGATCTCGACTCGTTATTTAACTCGTATTTAATTTTATTATTAATTATTGATCTATAAATTATAAAAATAATTTTATTTTTATAATTATCAAATTAATAATTGGTGATAAAAATAGAACGAAATCGATAAAACGATAATTTTTTTTGAACAATATATAGACATTTGACACATTTTTTACAAGTTGAAATGAAGTTTAGTATAAACTTATGGACTAATTACTATTTGTTTTTTTATATAGATGATTGGGTTTATTATCGGAATAGTATCTCCGATCCGAAAGATATTTATTAACGATCATGCTCCACTTCGTGTCATCTATGGTTCTGCTGAATTAATAGGGTATGCATCTTTAATTTTTTATGTTTATATTTTTAAAATTTGTTCGAACCCAAACTTTATTGGATTATAAAAAAATATTTATAACATATATTTATCGGACTAAAATCGATCCTAACTTAAAGTGATCCGAATCCAAAATATTTCAAATAATAATAACTACCACAAACTAATATGATTTTAAAAAAATATAACCCGAATTGACCCGAACTAAAATCGATCCTTTTCGTTTAGATGAAATTGCTTCTAACATTGTTGGATATGTATGTATGCTCTTGTGCAGGAATGCTGGTATCCCCTCCATTACGTTGATAGTAGGAGCAAATCTTCTTAAAGGTGCTTTCATCTATTTGACCCAAATTAAAATTTGACTTAACTCGATTTAATTATAAAAAATTAACAGTCAAATTCGAAGATAAATTTTATATTAGAATGATTATTTTTCTTAACTTTAAAGTTATCGAAAATATAATACCCAAAATTAAAAGACAATATTTAATCTGACAAATATTTAAACCGAAAAGGACCTAAATCATCATTAATTAAACAAAAGTGTCGGGGAAAGAACCATCTCAAGTGCTCATTAGTGTGTCACCTAACAATACGAACCAGAAATAATCAGACTCAAAATGACCTAAATACAAAATGAACAGAACAAGTAACTTAGAACGGTTAGAGACCGAAGTGACAAGAAGTTGAAATGATCCGAATCATAATGATTTGACGTGAAAAATCTAAGCCTCGAACCCAAGACGAACCAAACACAAAATCAACCTAATCGAAAACGACACAAACAGTTCAAAATCTGAATTAATCTAAAAATCGACTTGACCTAACTCAATCAATTGACAGTGTTGGTTAAGTAGACTGTAAAAAAAAATAATTGATTAAACTGCTCTATATCGCCTATAAATACAATGAATGTGGGACTTAAGCATTACCCTTAGACATGTTTACTTATGTTCATATTTCCCATCTTTCAGGGCTAAAGGGATCTGGTGTAGGTCCTTCTGTTGTTATAGGAATTATAATCATAAGGAACGTTTTCTTGCCAATTTCTGGCATTGGTATTGTTAAAGCTGCAAAGCATTTGAGGCTGGTGAAATCAGACCCATTTTATCTCTTCACTTTGCTACTTCAATATGCCATTCCACCTGCAATGAACATAGGTACGTAGACTTGAAAGCTAACCACAATTTTTCTAGATATAAATATTTCGTGTTTTAAAATAACCAGTTTCATCGGATTCGATATTAAAAACGTTGATAGGGGTAAGAGTCTTTCTTATTCACGATATATTATTGTCTCTGATGATGATATAGAATATTAAACATTTTGAAGATGATAAGATTTGAATGATACAAATGAAACTATTTCAAGTTTGGAAAAATTAAATGACTAATAGTCATATCTCGTCGACTGATAATACATTTTAATATTTTGAATTGTATCATATCAACATCGGTCTCTCATCCAAAGTCCGAACCTAATGGACTCTCGGTGCGGATGGTTTAGGCTCAAGCTTAGGGATAACATGTCTTCATGTTAAAGTCTTAAATATACAAGTTGCGTAAACTTTAGTTTACATTTCTCGATTGGATGGTTTAGACTCATCCTGTTCCATCTTGTATGAGTTTAAATCCCGATACGGAAAAAAAAATATAGTCTCTCTACTTAATCAAAATAGTCTCTTGAATTTTTTTTGTTCATATTAGAAATTGAATTTGATAAGTTATTATAAAAAGTTAATTTATTATATAAATTGGTACACGAAATTAGAAACTTTTCTCAAATTTGCACCAAAACTTTGTTTTATCTCAAATCGACATTTGGAGTTTGAAAGAATTCTCAATCTGATACACGATATTGATGTGATATTTCAATAATCAATTATGTTATGACACGTGACACTTTCTGATAATCGACCGTGTTATTTTCAGGTACGATAAGCCAGATGTTGGGAAGTGGTGAGAGTGAATTCTCCGTGATCATGCTTTGGAATTATGTTACAGCAACATTCTCACTCACCTTCTGGATCGCCTTTTACATGTGGCTCGACGTTTAAACCTTGCGGCTTTAGTCCCTTCACCTCAGTGGCGGATCTAAAAATTTATTTGACGGTGGGCATATATGAAATTTCGAAATCTCAGGGTGGACACAAAGCTTAAATATTATAAAACTTTAAGGATTAATTCATAAAAATTAAAAAATTAAGGGTAAATATATGAATTTTAAAAAGTTCAGAGTGGACACAGGCTCACCCTATTCTAAACGTGGATCCGCCGCTGCTTCACCTTGCACTAGTCGCCATTGATTCATACGAAACTACACTGCCATCTCACTGTAATTATAATATAATTATGTTGTGTTTTATATTTATACTATGGAATGAGAAAAACTGATGTTTGCCTTTCACTGTTGTCTACTGTTGCTGCTGATCGAGGCTTCTCATTATTAGAGATGGGCACAATTTAGGTCGGATTTTTAATTCACTCGAAGCAAATATAGATATTTTAAACTCGATTCCAACCCACTTAAAGATTTTTATTAAAAATTTCGACCCGACCTGAAAATAAATAACCTAAATTGACCTAACCCGATCTATTGAAAAAACTAATTTCAAGAACTTAATTGTAAAAAAATGATTTTAGAGGACTTAATTATAAAAATTATAATTTTAAAAATTAAATCATAAATAAAATAAATTAATTTTAAGGAATGAATTATAAAAAAATATAGAGAGTGAAGAGTATTATTATAAATATCTCTAAAAAAATTTAAAGAAAATTATATAATTAGTCTCAAGTCAGGTAATATTTTACATCCTAAACCTGAATCTAACTTGATTTCTCTCTTAATAAAAATCTTATCATAATCCAAATTTTCTATTAAAAAATTTGATCCGGTCGAACCGGATCACATAAAATATCCTTCCTTACATTACTTTTGTTTTTAACAGAGTCTGATCCGGAATCAAGATTAAACAACAAAAATGATAAAAATGTTTTAACTTTGAATTTAAAGATTTTATACATATTTAATTTAAAATTTAAGAGACAATAGGTTTTATTTAACAAAAATTTAAACTAACAAAAACCGACATTATCATTAAACAAATGAATTTTATACATATTTAATCTAAAATTTAAGAAAAAAATAACTTTTGAATTTTATTAGTATGCTTATTTTCATAAAAAAATTATTTTTCTTTGTTTTGGGTTGCAAAAATTTTTGGATTGTTTAATCCAATTATTTTACTTTTTGATTACGATGTAATTATAATTTTTTTTTATGAATTTAATAAAAATTCAGTGACATTTGTCAAAAAAATATCTCTTTCACTCTCTTAATAACTCTTTTCCTGTCTTAAACGGTTTTAAAGATAGATTTTTAATATTTTAATTTGACGAATCAAATGAGAATTGTAGATTAGAAGGTGTAATTTATATGAATAGAAAGATTACTGAATCTAACTTCTTTTAAAGTAAATAGATTATAATTTAAATTTATAGATTATTAATTATATATTTTTAAAGATAATGTAGACCTTACTGTTTTAATAATTAATGATTTAATTATATTTTATAATTTGAAATGATTTGTTTGTTGTTGATAAAATTTAAATTAACCATTCATATTTATAATTTTAGAGATATAATATTAAGTAATTATTTTAATATATTAAACTTATTTATTTTTTTGGTACAAGGATTAATAAAAAATCCCGAAAATCCATAAAAAACGACATGCAAACCAAAATTCTCCGAAATGCTTAATAACAGAAGCTTAAGTAATTATAAACATGCTTAAGTAATTATATCATGCACATAACAGAAGCTTTTGGTTTCCATAAGTGTTATATTCGGAAAAATCTCATGAATATTGATGTTGCGAAAAAATTTCTTAAAATATTATTTTTTTATTTTATTTTTTGGAATATTGATAATTTTACAGTGATTTAAAGTCGACACCTTTAAAAAGTGACTTTGAATAGTGTAAGAGTGAAGACAGAACCAAAAGGCTTCGATTTTAAATAGTGCAAGGGTGAAGATGGACAAAAGACTCCGACTTTAACATCTGAACATTGCTGGCAAAGACGAAACATGCAATATTCACATGGAGATAGGGATGTAAAAAGCTGACTCGACCTGGAAACCCGCCTGAAATCTATTTGAGTCAGAACTTGGTTTGACCCGGAGATATAATGACCCGAACCTGATCTGTATTCGACTGTTGTTGACCCAAACCCGAGTTGGACCTGTTACTGTAGTAACCAAACCTGAACTATATCCGACCGAGATTGACCTGAATCCGATTTCAACCTGTTACTGTAGACCTGAAACCCGACCTGTATCCGACTAAAACGGACCCGAACCCGAGTCTGACCTGGCAGATAACTGAATTGACCCGAGACCTGATTTTATCCGACCTGTTTTAAACCCGACTTGATAAATGACCCGATATGTTATTAACATGAACTAATATCAACATAACATTTATATAAATAAGTTATATACATACTTATTTAATTACTTATATCATACTTTTAATACAAATGTAAAATAATATTATTATTATAAATATTAATATTTATATAATTTTAATATGGACATATATTTATATAATTTGAGTTTATTATTTTTTAATTAATAATACATAGTTCAATTTTATTACACATATTTATATTGTATATATAAGTTATCACATTCACATACTTATATAATATTTATAATGATCTTATTATAAACATTGATACATTTATATTTTAATATTTATAAGTTATTACATACTTATTATCAATATTTATATAAATTATATTATAAATATTTATTAATTTTAAATTGTATACTAAAAAATTTGATATTATACTTAGAAGTTATAAGTTATAATTTATAAGTTTAGCAAATTAATAAACTTCATAAACTTTAACATATTTTCAGTCATATGTATAACGAAATTAATAATTTCCTAAAAATTATTCAAGTCCAACTCATATGATTTTAAATAATTTAAGTTCAAATTAATAAACTTTATAAAAATTAATAATTTGTTAAAAATTATTCAAGTCAAAATAATTTAAGTTCCAATTTTAATACCCAATATCCATCAGATATGATTTTAATTTGCTGAAACTAAGATTATACTTCTTTAAGCCATTGCAAAGCAAAAAACTGAAATCAATTCAAAATATAAATTTAAAGTACACTGTAAATTGAGAGATGTAATTATTGTATTATTCAATAATGTAAAACTTACAAAAGAAACATAATAAAAATTACAAATGAACATCATATACAAAATTTTATAGCAAAAGTTTAAATTATAGAATGTGAGCTCTCAGATCTTATAGCAAAAGTTTTACAACGCTATATGCAAATACTTTGCTACCAGAATTATCATCATCGAGCACTAAAAAATCTAAAAGCCACCAACAAGGTTAATTATGGGTAACTTCTTACCTAAGAAACCAACATAAGCTAACCAAGGGCAACTAATTAGATAAAAAAATCAACAGCTTTAAGAAACCAACAACATTAATCCAATCACCAACCAGCAGTAGAGAGCAATCAACCACAACAATAATAATCCTATGTTATAAGTCATAACTCATAACATACCAAAAAAATCAACAATAAGCATAATATCATAAACATCATAAGCATAATATAATAAGTCATATCATAAGCATACAATTAATAGTAAACATCATACATTAAACAGTAAGCATATCATAAGCATAAGCATCATAAGTCATAACATAAGCAGCATAAGCATAATATACCCTAAACCGTAAGCATCTAAACATAAGTCATAACATAGTAACATTCATAAACATCATAAGCATCATACAATTAACAGTAAGCATCTAAACATAAGCATAACATAAGACATATCATAAGCAACATAATTATAATCTATCCTAAACCATATCATCTAAACATAAGTCATAACCCTAAACCATTCATAAGCATAAGCATAAGCATCTTACAATTAACATACTGAAAGCCTAAAACCATTCATAAGCATAAGCATAGGTCATAACCCTAAACCATATCATCTAAACATAACCCTAAACCATTCATAAGCATAAGTATAAACATAAGTCATACCTGTTTTCAGTTTCACAAAGTCTTTTCCACAGTACCATTCAGCTCTGAAGAAAGCCTGAAACAGATAAAAAGGAAATAAAATTATAAATTAATAAATACTGAAAAGGAAAAAAAATAAATAATCAGAGGGTTTACCTTTAACTTGATTTCAATCTTCAATAGGACTTAGAATTGAAGAGTCTTGCACAACAGTAAGATAATCGTCATCCTTTTCCTCCGGTTCAAAATCATACAACCAATTACGGGTTGTTACAAAAATTTTAACATTTTTGGGTAGAAGTTTAGCTCTCAATTTGTTCAAAATTTTTTCTCCCATACTGAAGGAAGATTCAGAAGCAACAGAAGTGATTGGAATTGCTGAAACATCTCTTGCCATTTGCGCAAGAACAGGGAAAGAAATAGCTTGTACCTTCCAATATTCCAAAATATCAAATTGTCTATCCTCAAAACGAGGGATCAGGGGAAGATTATTGTATGAGTCCACATCAGAGTTTTCACTCCTTGAGGCAGCTAAATTTGCATCAAAGTTCTGAAAATAAAGGGTATTAACAGTTTATAAAAATTTAAAAAATAACAATATATGAACTTAAAAAAATTAAATCAGCTCACCTGAAAAAGATTAGACTTTTTAAAAGTTGGAGGTCGACTAAAACTGTACAGACTTGTACTACTTTGAGAAGAGTTGCTTTGAACAGAAGAATTAGAGGAGGAACAGAGGACAAACTTTGAATAAAATATATATAAATTAACAGACTCATTATAAACAATACTCACCCTTCTGTCAACCTCATTCTCAACATAGAGGACAACATACAACTCCTTTAAAAGTTGTAACTTATATTTGGGATCAAGTAAAACAGCAAAGGAGAGAATAGTTGAGTGATCAGACCAATACTTCTCATACAACTCAAGCATTGGTCCTGCCATTTTAGAAACACCCTCACAAGGATCATTGTGAGCATCACACAACAATTTCTCTATAAAAACAATATTAGCCAGGCATAAATTAGCACTAGGATACTTGAAACCAGAAAACATATTAGTAATTTCAAAGAAAGGCTCAAGGAAATCACAGATTAATTGAGCAGTTTCCCATTCAACATCAGTAATTATATCAAGGTCATTTTCCCTATTAACAAATAAGTTAATAGCTAACCTAGTTTCAAGTGTCCTACAAAGCATTAAGTAAGTAGAGTGTCATCGAGTAGGTACATCCAAAATCAACTTACCAGAAAAAGAAGAACCACAATCTTTCACAGCCAACTCAAAGCTACAAAGTCTAGAATCAGAAGAGTCAATAAACTTAACAATCTTAATTTAATAACAGAAGAATCAATTACCTTCAAACCCTTTTGAACTATCAAGTTCAAAATATGAGTAGCACATCGAACATGAAAATACTTACCATTGCATGGGAGAGGAGAAATAACATGCAAATCATCTTTCAGACGTCTAACCATTCTATCATTGGCAGAAGCATTATCAAGTGTAATTGTAAAAACTTTCTTCTCAAGACCCCACTCACATAGCAATTTTTTCACAAACTTATAAATAGACTCACCATCATGGGGAGGGGGAAATCATCGAAAATTTAAAATTTTAAATTGAAGTTTTCTGTTATTATCAACATAATGAGCAGTAAGAGCATAGTATGAACGAGAAGTGCAAGCAGACCATCCATCACATTTAAAGCAGATACGACTTGAAACAGAATGCAAAGAATCAAGCAACAATTTTTTATGTGCTGCATGCTTTAACATGCAATGTTTTGTAATGGTATGCCTAGATATATCTCTAACAATTGGATTTAAATACTGATGCAAAGCCCTAAGTTTATCATGCTCAACTACACTTAAAGCATAACCATGACAGAGAATAGCCTCGGCAAATAATTCACAATACTTTTTCTGATTAAAAGACGATTCAGTACTATTACTAATATTAGAAGCAAGATAGTCTTTATAAGCTTGGTATTTTTCAGTATGCCTTTTCGGGTTAGAAGTGCCAACATAAGAATCAGCTTTATATTTTTTGATTTTACAATACTTACATTAGGCATAAATACCTCCTGAAAGCTTAATGAATGAGTAATGATCCCAAACAGGAGAAATTCTTCTCCCAAACTCACTGGTATTTCCATTAACAACCTTCCTCTTTGAGCTGCGAACAATTTCAGAATCTCCCTCATGAGCATCACCTTAAAACCAGCAGACAAAGTGTATAAGAACCAAGAAAATATAAAAAATGAATAAAAATTAAGATATAAAAGAGAGGAACATACCTCTTTCAGAGTGTGGTTCACTTAACTCATTTGGACCTCTGTCACCAGGTCCATGATATTTCAATTCATATGAAAACTCATCCATATTACTTAAAAACATTATAAATTTTGTTAGATAATAGATAAATAAATAAGGGTAGATAAATAAATAAAGAAAAAAAACAGAGAACAAACAAACAAATAACAGTGATAAACATTATATATAAAGCATATTCAAAGAACAGAAAACAATGATAAACATAACTATTTTCAGAGTATAAACAAACAAAAGAATGATAATTTCAAATAAAAAAATATATATCAGACCCGTTTACAAACCCTAAGACCTAAACAAACCTAAAAAACTCAAAACAATATAAAGCCTAATCAAAGAACAGAACATAATATATATCAGAATATGAACCATTTACAAACCTAAAAAACTAGATATATAAAGCTTAATCAAAGAAAGTACATAAACATAAAACTCAAAATAATGATAATTTCAAAGGAGAACAGAACATAAAATATATCAGACCCAAAGCAAACAAACTAACAAAATAACAATGATAAACATAACCATTTTCAAAATATAAACAACCAAGACAGAATAACAAAGAATATGATATAAACATAACCAAGCAACCAAAC
Organism: Abelmoschus esculentus; assembly: GCA_035048815.1. Lineage (NCBI taxonomy): Eukaryota > Viridiplantae > Streptophyta > Magnoliopsida > Malvales > Malvaceae > Abelmoschus > Abelmoschus esculentus. Next base: position 2,203,941 of record JAUCBN010000021.1, read on the forward strand.
AAATAACAATAAAAATAAAGCAAAAAAAAAAATAAAAAGACAAGTACAGAGAACTTACAGAGAAATTACAGAAAAGATTCACAAATAACAATAATGTACTTGAAAAAAAAATTAATAACTGAAATTAATATGAAACAAAATTCAAAGGACAATAGAACAAAATATATAAGACCAAAAGCAAAAAAACACTAAGACCTACACAAAGGTTTAATCCTTGTACTTGGCGTTGTTAAACTAGTCCATGAGGTCCTTTAGAAACCTCCTTTGACACCAGTAGCATCGCAGGTCGGGTACTCCAGCCCATATACTCGGATTAAACCATTTACAGAGATAGGAACAACCAACAAAAAACCAGTAAACGTGTGATGAACAACAATAAAATAACAAAGAACAACCAATAAAAAAACAGTGAACATGGGATGATAAATCAACCAAAATACAATAAACCAACAAACCATTTTCAGAGAACATGAGATAAATGGAGATTTTATAGAGATAAAAATAAAAAACGAAGAGATAAGAATAAACAGAACCATCAATATTAACAGAAAGAATACGAACACTTACAGTGATAAAAAGAAGAGATAATAATCCAAAAGAACAGAAAGAATACCAACACTTACATAACAGATTCACAGAATATGAAATTACACAGAATATCAACACCTGAAAAAAAAATAAACATAATTAATATTTCAATTAATATGAAAAAGAAAATAAAAGAAATTCAATGAACTTACACAGAATACGAAGGGATATGTATTTGAAAAGTTGAAGCTTCTGGAAGGAATACGAAGGGATAAGAAGTTGAAGGGTTTGGGGTTTGGGGATCAAAAGGGTTTATGGTTTAGAGATCAGAAGGGTTAGGGTTTGGGGATTGAGGTTTGGGGTTTAGGGTAAAGGGTAAATGGTTTATGGTTTAAAGATTAAGGATTGGGGTTTGGGGTTTGATCGAAGAGAAACAGGTTAGGAAATGATTAAATGTTTATTGAAGATCTGAGATGGATTTGGGAAGAACAATGTTTGAGTTCTTGAAAGAAAAGGTGTTAGATCGAGTAGAAACACCTTTTGGAGAGGATTTGGTGTTTGTGGAAGATCTAAGAGGCTTTTTGGATGAATATCAGATGAACAATAAAGAACATTTGAAGAACAATGAAGAACAACTTGTGTTTTGATCGAAAAACACAAGTTTTCTGGGAAATTGGGTGTTATTCTAGAGAGAAGGCAAAGGATTTAGAGAGAGAAATTTAGGCATACATAAGAGAGAGAGAGAAAATGAAATGAAAAAAAATGAGCCTTTGGACTGATTTTTGGGTTTATATAGTTATTGGGTCGGGTCAAGAGGATCCGCGTGTTTTGAAAAGATCTGCGTGTTTTTAATTGAATCGCGTCTAATTATTCAAGTCATCCGTTGTGTTTTTAATTTCTTACAAATTGGTCCTAATTCGTTTCAAATTAACTCAAAAATTTTATTTTCTTTCTAATTTAATCATTGTATTATTATAAAATATATAATATTTAATTTATATAGTATTTGTATATTATACAGAATTTAATTTATATACTATGTATATTAATTATTATATAGTATTTATATATTTTGTACTATATACATATTAAATATGCATAATATATGATATATATATTATATTATATTATATTTATATATAATATATGTATAATATACATATGTTATATGTAATATGTAATATGTATTATACATATTATATAATATATATAATATGATACATATATATACATTAAAAATAAAGATGTATGTATGAATTATGAATTATAATATGTTATATATCTATATATGATATAATACATATTATAAATATAAATATGTATAATATGATAATTGATACATATATTATATATATATTTAAAATAAATATGTATGTATGATATATATATATAATGTATTATGTATATATGTATAATACTATAAATCTATAATACATATACATATTACATACGTATATATTAATATATATAATACATATACATATAACTTTAAGTATATAAAAGTACATATTTACATTATTAACAATTTAACATAACATACATAATTACATATGTATAAATATCAATGTAGTTATGTATAGTGTACTAATAGTCTAATACATTATACATGTGACATTAAGTTATTAACATACATGACATGATACATTAATACATATATATAATACTAATACATGTACTAAACTGCTAATATTATATATTAATACATATATTACAAATTAATATACATGTTAACATAATAACATGTATGATATATGTATAATCTATTATATATATATATACATATAACAATCTAACATACATATATATTATATATATAGATTATAGCTTACATGATACATTATATATATATATATGTACTATATACTAATGTATTATGTATATATACATATATATATAAATTATAATTACAAATTGATATAATATACATATTATATTTACATATATGATATATATACATATTACATATATATACATGTACTAGTACTAACTACTAATTAATAATTGTTATAGGTTAGAATGTACTTATCATCACTTATGTTTTATTAATTATTATTATCACTTATGTTATGTTAATGTAGTTATGTTATGTACATATTGATGTAACATACATGATACATATATGAATAATATGATATATATTATATATACATATATACAATTATACATATATATATATTAATATATATACATTGTTACATTCATACATATATTTATTATATATATACATATGAATGTTAGAAATTAGAATGTACTTATGTTAATGTAGTTATGTTATGTATTAATATTATGTATAATTAATAATTGTATACATTATAAATATATATAGTGTAATGTATTTTAATATTTATTATAATTTTATTTTTCATATATATATATAATATTATTTCATTTGCAAAAATAATATTATTCCATAAATGATATTATGCCATAAATAGTATTATTCCTTATTCTGGTATTATTTTACTTCCAAAAATAATATTAGTCCAATTATAGTATCACTCCATATATAGTATATTTTCTACAAATAGTATAAATTTCTTATATAGTATTAATTTTATATATACTATTATTCCATTTATAGAATTATAATATAAATTCTATATATTGTCTAAAATTTATTTTTAATTTTTGAAATATATTAAACTATAATCTAATTATAAATTTATATTGTATTAAAGATAAATTTTTAATACTTTTAATTATTAATAAGTTATAATTTTTGTAATTTAATCCTTATAACTTAGAAGTTGTTTTTTTAATCGATTATTACTGATTTTTTTAATTTATTTTAATGTTTCTAATTTTTAATTTTTGTAATTGAGTCCTTACTCCTTACAAGTTAATGTTGATTTTTTTTAAATTTCGAATTTTAATCTTTAACTTTATGGTGTAATATTTATTCATTTTTTACGTATTAATACAAAATCAAAATTAATAATTTGAATTAATATGAATATAAATTTAAAATTAATTTGACCTGAAATAAAACCGACTTGAAATAAACCCGACCTAAAATGAACCCGACCTGAAATGCAACCGAACTGAAATATACCCGACCTGAAATGAAACTGTCAATTATCCGATTTGGACCCGAACCGTTTTAACCCGACCTAAAATGGATTCGACCTGAAACGGACCCGACTTGAAATGGATTCGACCTGAAATAAACCCACACCCGACCCGAATCGAGTCAAAACATCAAATCAACCTGAAATGACCTGAAACGCATCCGAGTAACTGTTTTTACATCACTACATGGAGATGTTAAGGTCGGAGCCTTTTGGCTCAATCTTCTCCCTTGCACTGATCAAAGTCGGTTTTTAAGGTATCAACTTTAAATTTAACGTAAAATCATCAATATTCCAAGAAATAAAGTAGGATAAATAATATTTGGGGAATTTTTTCCCTAACATCAATATTCATGAGAATTTTCTGTTATATTTAGTGTTTAATAATTTAATTTAACGTTATGATTTAAATTTTTAGTTTATGTATTTTATAATTTAGGAGCTATATTATAATTTAGGTTTTAAAATTATAATTTATGGTTTAACACTTAAATTCTTAAATATATTATCCTAAAGGTATAAAGATAATTTTAACCCTTAACATTTATAATTTTAATTGTTTTATATTTTATATTAGAATAAAATTATATTTCATATATATATGTATTTGATAGGTTACATGCCATGTCATTTAAAATTATATTCCATAAATATGTATCATCGTTAAATTTTTAACGGTCCAGTCATCAAGCTAGTTAAGAATAAGATATTTGTCAAAAAGATATAGGTTAAGGGCTAAATTTATCCTAAAAAAGAATAAAGGCCAAAATGATAAAAATTATAAACGTTAAGGGTTAAAATTATTTTTATGCCTATCCTAAATTCTATTGTATCAACCTTAAATTCTAATAATGACATAAATTCAAAATCATAACCCCTAAGGCACTTATAAAAATTAAAAATTTCCATAACCCACGTGGTACATGAAATATTTTTCCATATTTTAAAAGGTAATTATTTTAAACATTATTGTAAAAAAATAAAAATAAAAATAAAAATATTTAATTTATAGTTTAAAATACCCTAAACATAAATCACTAAAAGCATAAATTAAATTCATAAATTCTAAGCGAATATTTTCTCTTGTTTTTAAGTAGTAGAACTTTTTTAGATAAAAGAAAAAGAGATTGACGTTTTTGCCCTTTTACATGCTTGAGAAAAGGGAGAATGCAAAGGGACATAAATGTAAATGTAACTGTAAAGGCTCAGCTTTGGAGTACTCTATCAGAGTCGCACTTTTCATCTCACTCGCCAAAAAAAATCCCCATTTTCACTCTGATTTTTAATTTATGCGGGAAAATTAAGGATAGAAATGTCGTCGAAAGGGAAGGAGAAGGAGGTGGTTTATGGGAAACGTAAGGTCAGCGCTGGAAGAAGCGGAGGCGGAACGGAGGAGAACCATCGGAAACGGAGGAACAGGGGAGTCCTACAGTTCTTTGAAGACTCTGCTGAGGTTGATGGTAGCGATGGCAGCGATGGCAGCGATTTCGATGATTGTAAGGCTGATCTGATTGAAGTTTTCTTTTTAGGGTTTTTTTGTGCTTCGTTTTGAAGTGTTGCATTTTACGGTTGTTAATTATGCGATTTTTAGAGGGTTTCCCTTTGATTTTGTTCTACATTTTGGTTTTTAGGGATTTAGATTGTGGATGTGCTTGACTTTGAACCGCCAAAATGGGTTTTCATTTGTTTTTTCTTCTAAATATTTTTTGGGAGGATTTTTGGACTTTTAATATGTTAAATGATTTGGAAGAGTATGTTTTTAAGAAGCTGGAGCTCGTGATGACAATTTGTTGCTTCTGCATGATTAATCATTTTAGGGTGTTTGGTTATGAAAGTTGTTCCTTGTCCTTGAATTATCATCCTTGAGTTTTTGTGATGGATTTTTTTGTTGCTTCTGCATGAGTGATTGATTTAGGTTGTTTTATTTTGAAAGTGACGCTGATTAAGTAAATAACAATCCTTTTATCAGATTTTTTGGAGGACGAACCAGGTCTTGATGTAAATAATAACCCTTGGAAAGCCCATGACCTTCCATTTGTCAAGGAAGAGATTATCGAGGAAGAGTTTGACAAAATGATGGAGGAGAGGTACAAGGATGGTGCTCGGTTTACGACGTATGAGGAAGATTATGAAGCCAAGGAATCAGTTGACAAAACCTCTACTTTGCCTCCTGCCAAGGATCCTATTATATGGAAAGTTAAATGTGTGGTATGGTTGATGTGTTGTTAAAGTATGCTTCTGCAATTTCTCTTTTTCTTGATTCACCTAAAATTTGTTGTATGTAGGTTGGACGCGAAAGACATTCATCATTCTGTCTCATGCAGAAGTTTATTGACATGAAATCACTAGGAACAAAATTGCAGATAATATCAGCATTTTCTGTTGATCACGTCAAGGGTTTTTTCTACATTGAAGCTGACAAACAATGTGATATTCTTGAGGTAAATTATGTTTTAGGACACTCAGAAAATAAAATGGCTTTATTATTTCTATTACTGTCCATGTACTAACATACCTTTTTCTTCTATGTTAGGCATGTAAAGGACTGACTTACATTTATTCTTCACGAGTGGCGCCAGTACCAAGCAATGAAGTTTACCATTTGCTCAATGTCAGAACCAAACGTAGTGAAATCTCTAAAGGCATGTGGGCTCGGGTAAAGAATGGGAAGTATAAGGGGGACCTTGCGCAGGTTGACTGTTCTCTATGTTAAAATTAAGTTTGCTTTATGCCCTATTCTAGTTTTTTTCATTATCTGTCGAATTTCCTTCTGCAGGTTGTGGCTGTAAACAATGAAAAGAAAAAAGCAACTGTAAAGCTCATTCCAAGAATTGATCTGCAAGCAATGGCTGCAAAATTTGTAATAATGCTAATTGCCCACATAAGCTTGTTTTTCTGCTGTTTTCTGTTGCTTGTCTGATATCTTACATACCTGTAGAGATTTATATGCACAAGATTTTTCATCGTGTAATTGATTTTGTGTTACAGGGTGCTGGAGTTTCCATCAATAGAGCTGTTATACCAGCACCAAAATTGATAAGTTCAATTGAGCTAGAGTAATACACCTAATCTATGGATTATTTATTAGCTTCATAGCTTTTGAGATGTTTATGGTGATGTTTGAGCATGGTGCAGGGAGTTCCGACCTCTAATTCAGTTTAGACGAGACCGTGATACCGGCATTGGTTTTCAAGTACTTGATGGCATGATGCTTAAGGATGGATATCTGTACAAAAAAGTATCTGTAGATTCCTTAAGCTGCTGGGGTGTAGTGCCTACAGAGGAGGAGCTCCTAAAGTTTAGTAACTCTGATAATAATGAATCCGATGATCTGGAGTGGCTATCACAACTTTATGGTGAAAAAAAGAAGAAAAAGACCATTACAAATGAAAAAGGAGGTGAGAAAGGAGAAGGCTCGTCAGGGTTAGGCTTGGAGGATTGCTTTGAACTGTATAACCTTGTCTGTTTCAGGTAATTCTTGAACAGAAGTATGCCATAGTAGTAACCACTTAGCAACAACTTGTTAATAATCTATTTTCTGTTCATTTTCATTTCCATTGCAGTCGTAAAGATTTTGGGCTTATTGTTGGCATGGAGAAAGATGACCGTTACAAGGTAAATAAATTATATTATTTACTTGTGATAATTTTGGCTTCTTACCTGCTATGCATGTGCTAGATTTTAAAAGAGGCTCCAGAAGGACCTGTTGTAGTGACTGTTGAGAAGCGTGAGTTAAAGAATGGTCCTATGGATACAAAGTTCACTGCACTAGATAAGCACTCAAAGACTATATCCATTAACGACACTGTCTTAGTCTTGGAAGGTCAATATGAGGTTTGACAGCATTCTCAAATCACTTTTTCATTGTATATTTTTATTTGTGTTTGGTGAAGTAGATGTATATTTATATATTTACCTGTCTCACATTGTAGGGTAAACAAGGGATTGTTAAACAAATTTACAGAGGGACTATATTTTTGTATGATGAGAATGAGACCGATAATGGTGGTTTTTTCTGTTGTAAATCACCAATGTGCGAGAAAATCAAGCACCATTCAGATAAATGCAATGGGAAGGTTGTAAGTGAAATGAGCGGAGACATTTTCTTTCTCTTTCACCATCTTGTGATTCTTATGATCCATAATGAATTTTATTTTTCTTCAGGGTGGTGATCCTGGTGGTACTTCAGATTTTGGGGATTTTGTATCATCCCCTAAGTCCCCAATATCGCCTGAGAAGCCTTGGCAGTCTCAAGAGAGGGAGACTAAGAGTAACTGTATGTTTCTAAAAATTCTTTTATCTAGCTTTTGCTGTCACTAGTAATCATGTATTCAAATATCTAGGCATTGACACAAATTAATCAATTTCACATGCAGTCAACAGAGGGAACATAGATGGAATGTTCTCCATTGGTCAAACTTTAAGAATACGAGTGGGCCCTTTGAAAGGTTATCTTTGCCGTGTCTTAGCTGTATATCGTTCGGATGTCACAGTAAAACTGGATTCTAAGCAGAAGGTTCTTACCGGTTCGTACATTAATGGATAATCTTTTTGATGTTGCATATAGATTTATATTTGCTGTGATGACACTAATGGTTTCTTGATGTTTCTATAGTTAAAAATGAGCATCTTGCTGAGGTTCAAGGGAAGAGCACTGCTGCAAATACAAAGTACCTGGATTTTGCAACTTTGATTAATTTACTTTCTGTAACCTTTGTAACAGCTATCTTAATATGTTTTGATGTGCTCTTACTCTTCCTTTTTAAGTGAGCATGATGAATCAAGTTCATTGAAACCATTTGATCTTCTGGGATCAGAAGCTTCGACTGGAGGTGAGATGTTATCTGCCCTTGATGTGTCAAAATTTTAACTTGTATGCAATTTTGTCAAAATGTCAATTGTGTTATGCTTTCCTTTATTATTGGATACACTCTCTGCCAATGATGCTTCAATGCTCATTGATGATTTGCTTGAGTAATTTTTTTTTATAACACGAAGCTTGGGTGTTAGAATGATGTTTAGTCCTAATTAAATTAATTCCATGAGGCTGGTTATTATCCTTATATCCATACTTGTGTTATCCTTTTCCTGGCTGTAACTGATATCCTTTTATCTTTTTTCCACTTTCTGTTTTTGGAAGATTGGTTGAATGGTGCAGGAACATCGGCCGAGGGTGGTGGGTGGAATGCTGAGAGGTAAAAACAAGCAAACTGTGTCACTAATAGGAATATATATGGTTATTTATAATGTTAGAATAATTCTATTAGCATTTGAATTTGAATTTTTGTTATGAAAAAAAATTAAACCCAACTTTGATGAGTGCAAATGTAGAGTAGAACTCATGTTTGAGCCTTTGAGGTGTAAGAATGGTTTTGATAAAATGCCTACAATCTGCTCTCAATTGCGGGACCTTTCCTCTTGTCAAATTACTTTTAAGGTGCTTCCCAACCCCCCCTCCCCCCCACCCACAAAGAATAAATAAATAAATAAAGGGGGGGGACCCCACCCTTGCCTCTATCCACTTGCTCCTGGTTGCCAAAACCTTTGGCAGATATGCCCCCTCGTATCTTTCTCTTTTTATTGAATCTGGTATCATTTCTTTACACTGACCATGGTCTTCAATTCTCTGCAGGAGTTCATGGCCTAGTTTCTCTGGGCCTGGCAATGCGGTTCGTCATTCATCCATTCATTCTTTCTCTCTCTCTTTCACACACACACACACAGACATTAACATGCACAAATTTGTATCCATCCACTGAATTACACCTGATGAATGCCTATATAATATCCATTCACCTCTGGCAAATTTTTACACTTTCATGGAAGTAATTATATATATTTTTGTGATGGTCGTCGCAGCATACTGGAACTGATAATTCAAACCCATTTGGTACTGGGGACAGTGATCAGAAGACTGGTATGATTACTGGACCATTATTGCCATATGGTCAATGCCTGAAAAATAATTTATTGCATGCTTAAAGGTTCTCGTTCACTCTATGCTGTAGATGGTCAAGGCTCTGCATGGGATGCCAAGGTGACTCCAAACCAGAATTCATCTTGGGGTGCAGCAGTTTCTTCTGGGGATAATGATAAAAAAACAGGTTTAAACAATACATCTTGTTTCCAATAAATGTGAAAACTGATGATGTAGGGTATTTGCTTTGTGCTTAAAGCCTGTTCCTTTCTGTATATTGTAGATGGTGCATCTGCTGCCTGGGGAAATAACATGAGTACACAGCAAAATTCAGCTTGGGCTACAGGTGGAAGTAATCAAAATGCTAGTTGGGGCAGTTGGAATAATGCTGCACCCAAGACTGACTGTGGTGGCGGTTCATCCGATGCTTGGGGTAAAACTACCTGTAGTAATGGAGATCCATCGGGTGCTTTAAAAGGTGCTGGTAATGACGGTTGGGACAAAGGAAAGAATGATACCCAGAGCTCGTCTGGTGCATGGGGTGAAAGTAAAGATGTGGCTGAAGCAGGATCATGGGGCAAGAGCGAAAAGTCGTATGTTAATGAGGGTCATTGGAACAATAATGATGTAGGGTCAAATCAGCAGCGAAGTTGGGGGAAAAAGAATGATGCTAGTGTTGGTGAAGGTAATTCTTGGGGTAATGCTGAACAGAAGTGGAACAATAAAGATGGTATTGGTGGAAGCAAGGGGAATTGGGGTAGTTCAAAACCACCTGCTGCAGAAGATGCTAAAGGAGGTTGGGGAAGTACTAGTGGAGGTTTGACAAAACCAGATGGAGTGAATGCTGATGAATCTGCAGGGGGTTGGAGTAAAGGAGGATCACAGAATCAATCTGATGGTTGGAAAAAAGAAAAGGCTGCTGATGTTGGAACTTCATGGGGCAAACAACTTGGGGGATCTTCATGGGGTGGTTCGAAAACCAAATCTGGTGGTGGAGCTAGCCAGGATGGTGGCCAGGACTCTGGTTCGAACAAAGGGGGTAGTTGGAACTCTGGTTCTGGTGATGCAAATCAGGATCATGGTTGGGCTAGGAAAAATGACTCAGGCTTTGGATCTGGTGATGCAACCAAAGATTCTACTTGGGGAAAGAAAAGTGACTGGAACTCAGGATCTGCAGATGCAAACCAGGATTCTAAGAAAAGCAGTTGGGGTTCTGGTACTTCTAATGCTGCCCCCGACTCTGGTTGGGGAAAAAGTGGCAGTTGGAACTCTGGTTCTGGTAATGCAGACCAGGGTCCTGAATGGGATAAGAAAAGGGTTTCGGACTTTTCTGCTGGTGATGTAACCAATGATTGTAGTTGGGAGAAGAAAGTCTCAACAGATGCAAGTCAGGTTTCAAACTGGGGTAAGAAAAGTAGTTGGGGTACTGGAACTGATTCTGGACAAGAAACTGGTTGGGGCAAAAAAGGGGGTTGGAACCCTGGTTCCAGTAGTGCAGGTGAGGATTCAGGTTGGGGCAAGAAAAGCAACTGGAATTCAGGATCTGGTGATGCAACCAATGATTCTAGTTGGGAGAAGAAAGTCTCAGCAGATGCAAGTCAGGATTCAAACTGGGGTAAGAAAAGTAGTTGGGGTACTGGAACCAATTCTGGACAAGAAACTGGTTGGGGCAAAAAAGGGGGCTGGAACCCTGGTTCTAGTTGTGCAGGTGAGGATTCAGGTTGGGGCAAGAAAAGCAACTGGAATTCAGGATCTGGTGATGCAAACCAGGATTCTGGTTGGAAACCGAAGAACGACTGGAAGTCTGGGGGTGGAAATGAAGACCAAAATGAGCCTTTTAGTGGTAGGGGTAGTGGAAGTTGGAGGGGAGGTTTTGGTGGTAGAGATGGTTCCGGTAGAGGCTTTAGAGGTAGAGGTGATTCAGATGGAGGGGGTTTTCGGGGTAGAGGTAGATCAGATAGAGGACGGGGAAGATTTGACAGAGGGGGTTTTGGTGGTAGAGGTGGCGATGGTGGAGGTAGAGGTGATCGTGGAGGCTATGGAGGAAGGGGGGATAGAAGTGGCTATGGAGGACGAGGTGGTGATAGAGGTGGCTACAGAGGTAGAGGTGGTGATAGGGGAGGCTTTGGAGGTAGAGGACGTGGAAGGAGGGATGAAAATGGGGACTGGAATAATGGTGGTGATTCTGGTGAAAACAAGTCTTTTGGCTGGAACAAAGGGAGGAACCAGAGCTGGAGTGGTGGAGCAAGTGGAGGTGAAGCCAAGACTTGGGGTCAATCCAATGCTGCTGATAACAGAGGCCAATCTTCCGGTTGGAATCAATCTGGAGGCTGGAATAATGGCACTGGTTCATCAACTAAAGAAGCTGGTGGGAATCAAGATAACTGGAAGTCATCCAATGCATCTGATGGGAACAAATGGTCTGGATGGAACCAGTCTACCAGCAGCAAGGAAGTTAAAGAAAACACCAATCAAGGACATGGTTGGGAGAAAAGCTCAACAACTGCTGCTGGAGGGTGGGGTGGTGATGCATCAAGCTCAGGAGATCAAGTTAAACCAAAAGCCGGTGAGGAAGGGGGATCATCTGGTTGGAACACGTCGAAAGATGGAGAAGGAAGCAACGTGAATCAACACGAAGGTGGATGGGGCAATGCATCATCATCAAGTTCTTGTGTACAAGGGACTGATGGTGGTAGCAAGGGAGGGTGGTAAGTTTATGTTTGAAGTAGTAGAAATGTTGGTGTAGATATTTTTAATTTTGTGCTGTTTCTGCAGTGTAGACTTTTAGACTTCAAAGGCATAAACGAGTATTTCAACAGGTAACCATTCTCACTCCTCGCTCTTGCTACTACTTTGCTCTATTACCCGTAAAGAAGTCCTTAAACACGTTTTTTCTCCGTTTACCAACATGGCACGTTCTACTCATGAACAGTTGGTGTTCTGATAGGATTAGATCATTTTATTGGTAGCTTTTCGGGAGCATGTTGCAGGAACCAAGGTTTGATTTCTCTTGTTACTTTTACATCAATATCTTCGTTTTCGTCGAAACGGAACAACCAGAACTAGGTAATGCTTGTTGGATTTTCTATGGAAGATCTTAAGGAAAGAGATTGCTTTTGTTTTTCATCTTGTTAATTTTCTGTTTTACCTAGTTTTCTTGGTGACATCAAACATCTCTGTCACAGTCTCCAAGAATCTTTTATGTTAGAGTGTGTCCTGTATTGCTATCGTTTTATTCACTTACCATTCAACTTCTTTTAGAAAAAATAATAGTTGAAAGTATAGGGAGCAGTGAGAAGTAAATTAATTTATATATTTAATATCATATGACAATTAAATCTATAAATAATATGAAATATTATAATCTAAGAGGTTGAACCGTAAAAAAATCATGTTATATATTTTCTAGCTATGTGCCTATTTTTAAGGCTTAAATAAGTGGTTAACATTTCATTGTAAGATATTTATAACATTCTCGATTCGGATATTATATTTGGATTTAATGTTAACCCTACTAGAAAGGTGGTCTATGAGATTATAGGAGTTTTTTTGGGTGGGGGTGTTGGGTTGTTTTGAGATTATAAAAAATCTTAGTTTTTTTAAAAGAAAATGAAAGATCTTGTGATTATTTAAACAAAAATTAAAGAAAAAAAAACTTGTTTAATATTTATTTTTTATTTCCATCCATCCCAATTCCATTATTAACATGAAAACAACAATTAGTCTTTAATAAAGACAAATGAGACCGGTTTTTATTCAGACAATTTCATGTTCGATGCAATTTTGTGACATGGAAACGTACAAATTGTGTTGTAAACAAAGCACATGGAAGGTTATGGATCTGACCATGGTCCATGCGGAACATGGCCTTAGAGAGAAAACTCTTGCATGTTTTGGATTGGAAAATTAGAAGAGTCTGGAAGTACGAGTCGAACTGAATATTATTAAATTAATTAATAAAAATTAAAAATTTTAAAGACTCAAACTACAATTAATAATTATATGTTGAGTTTATCATTTTTTCCATTAATTATAGGTTGAGTATTTGAATTTTTTTAATTTTTATTAATTAATTTAATGATATTTAACCGTATTCGAAACCCATCGTAAAATTTTATAATTTTTTAGACAATTAAATAAGAATAAATAGATAATAGAGCTTAATAGTAAAAAATATAAAAAATACGAAAAAAATAATTATATTCATTAATTTACTTTTATCCAGTTATTAAAAAAGTTAGCATCCGATATGAAAGATAAATATCAAGTGTTATTATCAAGTGTACTAATAGTAATTTTTTACTAGCGGTACTAAAATGGTTACAAGTGTTTTATTAATTATTTATTTTTTAGCACTTAAGTATACTAAAAAATACTTATCATAATTTTTCGAGCACCATCGATGCCAGCAGAGCGATTGAGCAATCAACGTCAAATGGTGAAAATTATATTTTATAACAGATACTACTGTAATCACTATTAACTTGTTCAAAAAAATACTTATCATAATTATATTACTGCTTGTCAAAATTTTAAAAATAAAAATAATTTTTTAAAATCAATCCAACACAAAATAAACATAAGGATATTATCTTTTTCTAGAGTTTCATTTGTAATTTTAAAAATTAGAAAATCCAATTGAGTTATTGTTATATATTTTTACAACGAGGATCGCCTTAAAAGTAGGGCCAGGCATTAGATCGAGTCGAGGTAAAAAATTCGAGTTATTTGAGTTGATACGTCCTATTTTATCATTTGAACTTTATTTAAAATTTTTACGAGTCAAATTTTAAATTTTTGTACAAATTTAACTATACTTATTTATAATATTATAGTTCAAAGTGGTAAGGACTTCTTCATTTGTTTTTTTACGTGTGTAAATAAAATTTTTAATAGAATTTAATAAATCAATTGTCATAAAAATTAATAATACGTTTATAATGATATTTTTTATAGGTAATATGTTACTTCATAAAAGTATAATCTCGTTAAGAATCGGATCGAAAGTGTAACCGAAAAATAATCTATAACAATCAATCTTAAAATCAAGGATAAACAAATATAAAACATTCATAAAATCAAAATAAATTATCCATTATCACAAATCATAATATAGATATATTCCGATTTCAAACATTTAAGACTAGATTGTAAAATTTTCAAAATTCGGGAACAAAATATGAACTTATCAAAGTTTAGGGACTTAACTGAAACTTTTAGCAATTAGTACTATATAGATTTGGGTTACTTATACATAAAGGAAAATTATTATCGCATATATTAATATTTATCATTCAATGTCTAAACAATAAAATATCAAAACTTTAGGGACCTAATAGTAAATTTTTTAAAGTTTTAGGTCCAAAGGACTGCTCATTTCATTAATATATTTTATTCTTAATCTCATATTCATCTCAAAAAATGAATTAGAAAAAATTGCGATTGAACCGGAGTTCAATTTAAAAAGTGAAGAAATATCTCGACTCGAATAACTCAAAATTAAAAAAATAATTTTCCGAATTGAATCGAGTTTTATCCACCCCTACTTAAAAATAAACAATATGAGCTTTCGTTCGGGATCTTATCTTTTATTTTCACAAGTTTAATACTTTTTCAAGTGATAATATTAATGTTAGTGATTGTCTTTTGTTGATTCAATTATTTTTACAGTATTTATTCAATAAAATAATAAAAATAATATGTTTAATAAAATAATAAAATAAAATTTTAATTTTAGGGTTCAATTTTTAATTTTTTTTCAAAATTCTAAAAATATTTGAATTGATTTTGTTTATAATATATAATTTAAATTAATCAAATATAAATAATCATAAAAAATCTTATTTAAGACCAACTTTAGTAACCTTAAACCGGATTCAGATTGAAGATTCTATACGATGTTACTTTAAATTGGCTTTTAATCTTTTCCATTGGTTATAGTGTTTACTAAAGGGTAAATATATTTTTTGATACTTGAAATTTGTTTCAAAATTCAATTTAGTATCTATTTTTTTGTCTAGTTAAATACTTGGATTTGAATTAGGTTACGCAAGTAGTAGGGGTAAGCAAAACTCAACTCGACTCAAAAAAATCGAATAACTCGATTTGAATCGAAAATACTCGATTTGTTTTGACTCGACTCAAAATTTCATAGGCTTGACTCGACTAAAAAAAAATTCAAATAAAGTTTGAGTTGTAAAATGGAAATTCAAATAACTCAAAATTTTTAGTAATTAAAATATTTATTTTTAAGTTTGAGACGAGTCTCTCAATTTTTTATGATATATATACATTGATATATAAAAATATAAAAAAATATCGTTACATCTGAAAAATATATATACATATCTTATATGATAAGAGAAAGTCATTTAAATTGAAATCAAATCATACTGTAACATGATAAATAATTATAATTAAATATTTATGTGGTCCTAAGAATGAGAGGGGTTTAGGACTTAAGGATGTGAAGACATGAAATCAGGCATGTCTAGTACTCTTGTTGAAGAAGTTGGCTAACGAGGGCTCTCTGTGGGTGGCTTGGGTGCATAAATATGTTATTAAAGGGGGAGACATCTGCAGTTTGGATCTGAAATAAATTCACAGTTGGTATCTAAAGAAAGTTATGCGACAAAAGGGATGCTGCAAGGCTTGATGAGGAGGGGGCATGACAAATGGACTGTGAGTACGATATGGAGTACGATTCGTGAGTCACGAGACAAAATTCAATGGCATAACCTGGTGTAGTTTAGTCTTCATGTCCTGAAGCATGCGTTTATTCTTTGAATGGGAATGTTTAATCAATTGCCAACTAAAGATAGGCTTCAAAGAATGGGACTTAATATTGGGGAAGGTTGTGTGCTGTGTGGAAATGCGAATGAAACCAGAGATCATCTCTTTTTTTATTGTAGTTATTCATTGGCTATATGGTCTGCTGTGTTGGATTTGTGTGGACTGTTCAGGGGTGTGTTTGATTGGGATGTGGAGGTGTAGTGGTTAAGTGCAAAGCTGAAAGGAAAATCCTTGTTGGTTTATGTTCTGAAGATTGCTTGGAGTGCTTATGTGTACTTCATTTGGGATGAAAGGAATAAAAGATTGTTTAAACATTCTTTTAGGACTGTTGATAGTATTTTAGAGTGTGTAAAGGAGGTTGTTCGTATTCAGTCTCGAAATAGAATTATAAACTTTGATGATGTAAATAGGAATATATGTACATCTTGGGAAATTCTTTAGAGATGGATGCCCAAGTGTACTATAGAAGTTGCTCTTTGTCTTAGGTAATAAATCACACTTATCCAAAAAAAAAATATTTATAGGAACTCTAAAACTCGACTCAAATTTCTAAAACTCGACTCGAACCGAAAAAATTTCAAATAAAGTTTAAGTTATAAAATATGACTCGTCAATTCGAATAACTCGAAATTTTTTGACTCGACTCGACCAAATACTCGCCCCTTATCCCAAAATATAAATATGTTTAAAATTTTATCGGTTAAGGCTCATATTGGTTTCTTGGTTCAAATTGGTTAAAAGACCGAAGGGTAAACTACAACAAATGTCACTCAATTATAAATAGGATTATATTTAAATCACTCAATTATTAAAAGTTATGTTTGAGTCACGCAATTATGGGTAATGTTCTATTTAGGTCACTCAATTATAGATTGAATTATATTTATGTCACTTAGTTGTTAAAAGTTATGTTTCAGTCACTCAATTATGGGTAAGGCTATATTTGGGTCACTCAATTAATAAATGTTACATTTGAATCACTCCAGTTATAAGTAAGGTTACATTTGAGTCACTTTTCCTATTTAAAAAAGTTTATCAATTCATGTGCTAGATTAGTTAATGATTTTAAATGAAGTATTCTAATGTTAACAAAGGTATACAACAGATTTGAAAAAAAATAACTAAATTGATGTACATTTTTAAAGATAACTGGTGACTCAATCATAAATTTGCTCATAATTAAATGACCCAAATATAACTTTTAAAAATTAGGTGACCTAAATATTCTTACCCATAAATGAGTGACCCAAATAGAACATTACCCATAATTCAGTGACCTATGTTATAGTTTTTCCGAAACCAAAAAGTATTAATAATAAAAAAATCCTAGTTCATGTATCAATTTGAATCGAAAAGTTAGGTTTAATTACCAATTTGAACCTTCACTTTTAACTAAGTTACATTTTGTTGTAATTTGTAAACAAAATCCAAATCCATATACCTAATTGAACTAAAAATATTCAGATACCAAATTAAATCTTAAATCCAAATTCAGGGACCATAATGAATATTTACCCTTTATTGTATCACTTATTCCATAAAATAAAAAACTTGTCAAACTCACATCCAATCCAATCCCTTTCACTGCTTTTCAACCTCAAAACCGCGTTCGTTGCACAATAAAAAAATAATTTGTGATGAAAATTATATATAATTTAAAAGTATTCATTTAGGCGGGAAGAGATCGAGTTACGTTGGATATATAGGGTGTTTAAAAAAATAATTTAAAAAATAATTTTTAAAATATAATTTAAAATTTAAGTCAAAATTTATAATGTAAGTAAAAAATGTCACCCGCAAATGACAATTGGGAAAAAGATGTCACTTGCAGGCGATATTTTTTATTTTTTAATTATTTTTTAAAACTTTTTAAACAACGTCACATGGACATAACGTTTTATCATGTGTATTGTAGAAATTGACTTAAAATCTAAAATATAACTTAAAATTCTTATAATTTAAAATTTATTTTAAATCAGATTATTCTTAAAACTTTCCGAAAAGATTGTGTAGTACATGAATTATTTTTGAAATTAAATTTGTGTTTAAATAATTTAAATTTTAAATTAGTATTTAAACTTTTAATGAAAAAAAAAACTAAGTAAATGTATGATTTTGAGTTAATTTGTTTAATGGAACTTTGTGATTATTAAATTTGATTTCCTACAATATTTTATAATAAAAGAATTTTTCATTCACTGTTAGAGCAAAATAATAAGTTAATCACATATTCACAATTACATTATTTTTATTAAATTTTAATATTATCAATAAAATAAGTTAAAAATTCATTTTTACAATAAATTTTATAATAATTAATTTATAATAATCAACTAATAAATTAAATATAATAATTATATAAAATTCTACACTTCCATCTAATTTTTTCTCCACCTATAATATAAAATACTTATTTTCTTTATTGTTCTCTATGTGTTGGAATTTGATTGCACCCCAAAAAGAAAAAGACAACATTAAAAAAATCAAAAAATGAAGAAAAAGTTGTATTAAATGAAGATAAAGCCAACTACATGTGTAGATGTGAGCGTGGGTTGGGCACAATAATTTCCATGCAAGAGGGTAGGGCTAAAGGACCCACACGTAAAACAGGATTTAGGGTTAGGACAAGAAAATTTGATACGATAAATATTTTAGTTTCGTTTAAATATGTTTTAGGTTTAAAGCGTTGTGTATACAGAAAATTCTTATTAGTAGATTCAGCGATGGATCCACCCTTATAATAGGGTGGGTCCGTGCTTACACTGAATTTTTCAAAGTTCATATATTTATGAATTAATCTTTAAAATTTTGTAATATTTAAGCTTTGCGCTTACTCTGAAGTTTTAAAATTTTATACGTGTTCACCTTCAAATAAATTTCTGAATCCGCCACTGAATAGATTCATCCATCAGAATTAAATATATGATACGGACAGGTTCGAATTAATTAGGACAAAACTTTAAAAACCGAGAGATTAATAAAAATAAATAAAAATTTGGATGGTATTGGTCAAATTGGAAGCCTTTGGTCCATCACTTTAAAGGGGAGGATATCCTTGTCCAAAAAGTGGAGATTCACATGTAGTTTAAGGTCCCACCATTTTATTTTATTTTTTTAAGAATAAAGTCAGAATTAGACGATAAAATAAAAAAAATCGTATAATTTTAAACATAGAATATAATAAATATTTAATGAGACTTAATTAATTTAAACTAATAAAGATTAAAATTATCATCTGACAAAAAATTAGGAGACACAAACCTCTCCTATGTCTTAATTTTTTTCTCTCTTTTCTGACCAAATTCTTTTGTTTTGTTGGTTCCTTTTGAAAATTTTGTGAGACAAAAATTGAAAAAGAATTTTTCTCTGTACACATAATTGTAGACATAATGTCAAGTTGGATGAGAAAAGAAAAAGGGTACCTTTGAAATACAACAAAATCTTGGGAAATCATGGGGAATTTTATTTATTTATTTTGTTTTATTGTCAAACTTTAGTTTGGACTAGTAGATTTTTTGGATGTATGTAATTAAAAGGAAGGAATAATCCCTAAATATTTTGTAAAATTTAATTAAAGATGTTCCCATTTCAAATGAGAATGTATTAATGTTGATTATTAAATTTCAAGGAGGGAAGGATTGTTTCTAAACATACACTTGACATTCACATTCCGGTAGAATAGAAATAAATGATTGAGATTAACAGTAGAAAATAAAAAGATTATTAAAAAAAATAAAAAAATAATTTTACTCGCGTATTTATCGTCATTCAACGATTTAAAAAATATAAAAAAAAAACAAGTTTACACAATGTTAGTGGACAATAATCTATTATGATGGGATATATATAGGTACAGTGGCGGATCTAGAAAAATATTTGATGGTAGATAGGGTGTGCAAAACTGGGTTCGGTTAACCATTAGTAAATTATTTCGGTTAACCGGTAAATTCGGGTCATCCAATTTTCGACCCTAAACCGTAACCATTCAACCGGTTAACCATTTATCTGGTTAATCGAAAACTTCGGTTCGGACCGATTCGGGTAACGGTTTTTTATTTTATTTATTAACAATATAAATTTTAATTACAAATTAGAAAAAATAAATAATTTTAAAAAATAACACATGATGTTAGTATATATTTTTAATATTAGCAAGTTAAACACTTAAATTTTATAAAATGAAATTACAATTTTACTTTTTTAAAATTATAAAATAAATTAAAATATAATTTTTAATATAAAATATTAAAATAATATGTAATATAATAATATATATTATATGACCGGTCGGTTCTGTTAACCGGTTTTTTCTAAAACCATAAACCGTAACCGAACCGGGTTTTATTAAAAAAATAAAAACCCAACCCTAAATTAAATTTTTTGATTTAGTTAACCATTTTTCGATTCGGTTTTTTCGGGTTTTAAAATCGGTTTTGGTTTACCGGTTTTTTTGCACACCCCTAATGGTAGATATACATAAAATTTTAAAATTTCAGGGTGGGCACAATTCATAAATATAAAAAAAATTAAGGACTAACTCATAAAATTTTCAAAAACTAAAGGTGAATGTTGAAATTTAAAAAGTTCAGGATGAGCCTTGTGCATTACGCAATACATAGACCCGCCATTATATAAGTAGCTTACGTAGTTAGTACGAATTGAACCATACACAATTTTCTTTTGATATAACCCTAAGTATCATGATACGAGGAGTTACGAATTCAAATCACTTCATCTTTAAGGTGTGGATATTATCAAAAAATTAAAATATATGAACATATATTATTTTATAACCATATTAAGGTCATTTAAAATATAATCTTCGGTCGTTTTGTAATTCGATAGTAATTTTATTCAAACTAGAATAATAATATTGAGATAAAATCTTACTAATATTAATAATGATAACATCAAGATTTAAATTTAATTCGGATACTTTGGAAAGAAGTCCATTACCTATTTTTAACCTAAAGAATCACTAATAAAAAATAAATCTAAAATTATTTAGGTTTAACCTAAATTTATTTGAGTTAAGACTATAAAGAAATGTACAAGCTTCTACTAAAAAATTAAAATAAATTATTTTTAAATTCTTTAATCGACCGAGTGATAAGAATATTTTTTTTTTAATTTTGAGTAGGTTCGATTTTTAGTATTTGAATTAAAATTTTAAATATCACTATATTATAGAAAAAAAAGTTTTTTATTCGGCTACAGTGGTTATAGTAGTATCTGTTCTAAATATACTCTCAACCATTGGATATTGATTGCTCAATCATTATACTATGATTACTGGTACTTAAACCCGTGACCTCTAAAAACAATAATCGTTTCTTTAACCATTAAGGCTAACTAGTTTGTGCTATAGGATAAAGTTAATTCACCTAAACAAATAGAAATTCATATGAATTCTTGTGCATATATGGATAAATAAAAAATTTACAACTGAAATCGAACATCGTTGAACACCATTAATGTTGAATAGCGTTGAATATTATTAATTAATTAATAAAAATTTATAAATCTAAAGGACTTAACATACAATTAATAAAAGAATAATAGACTTAACATATAATTATCACCGATGTTCATTGTTAATTATATTTAACGGTATTCAACGCACGTAATAAACTTATCTATGGATACATTTATTTGAAACCAATTATGTAATTGTTGACCCTCTTTTTTATGTTATAGATTTCTTACCTGGTGGTCAGACCTCACTTTCTAAAGGTAAAGTTAGTTAAAAACAAAAGCCAAGATAATATAATTGTTTTATAAGCACAAACCAAAATCCTACTTCTTTAATAGTTGATTCGTTATTTTTCTGATATAACAACAATTTAACATAAATTTTTATTGTTGTTTAATGACAATATAATTGTCAAGTGACTGGTTTGATTTGATGAGTTCAATTTTTTATGACAAAATCAAAAAATTAAATTGATGAATTTTTTAAATATTAATATTAAATTTATTAAATCATTTTAAATGATGATAAAATTATTAAAATATATAAATTTTAGAGATTAAAAATTATCACTAGGGGTGAGCATTCGAGCGAGTCGAGTCAAAAAAATTCGAGTTATTCGAGTTGAGTCAACATATTTTTCAACTTGAACTTTTTTGAATTTTTTTTTGATTCGAGTCGGTTTTATCGAGTTCGAGTCGAGTTCGAGTCGAATCGAATTTTCGAGTTTTTGTATAAATTTAATTATACTACTTATAATACATTTTGATTCTAATTTAAAACTCTCTTTTTATATCTACATACATATTTTTTTATATTATTTTTTACATATATAAATAAGATTTTGAATTATTATTATTATTATTATTATTATTATTATTATTATTATTATTATTATTATTATTATTATTATTATTATTATTATTATCATCATCATTAAATACCTTAGGTATGAATATTTTATTTTATTAAATTACGAGCCTCTTTAAAAAAATTTATTTCTATCTAGAAAAGACCAAAACGAGATAAAAATAATGATAAATTAAATACAATAATATAAATATATAAATTAAAAATATAAAATAATTAATATAATTTAAATAATATAAAAAATATAAATAAAAAATATATTTAAAAAATAAAAAATAAATATGAAAAATGATCGTATTGTAAGGAAAAGAAAACTAAAATGTAAAAATAATAAGAAAGAGAAGATATGACTGAAATAAAACTGAAAATAAAACTACATGGACTAAGTGTGTAATTAGACCTGGAAATTTTCGAGTTATTCGATTTTTCGAGTAACTCGAATTTTGGAAATTGAACTCGACTCGAAATTGAAATTTTTTCGAGTTATTCGATTCGACTCGAATAACTCGAATAACTCAAATAACTCAACTCGAATAACTCGAAATTGAAAAAAAAAATCGATTTTTTCGAGTCGAGTCGAGTTATGCTCACCCCTAATTATCACTATACAAAAGAGAAGTGACATGTTTATAAAGATAGTTACGAATTTATAATAATATATTAATGGAATAAGTGACATGTTTAAATTTAAAAAATAATATATATATATATATATATATTTATCGAGTGACTTATTTATCATAGTATGTTGATTGAGTGACATGTTTAATTTTTTTTTAAAAAAAATCATTTATTACTAAACTCAAATGTAATTGTTCTTATTATAATATCCTATTTATATATATATATTGATAAATGTTACTGAATTTTTATTAAATCTATAGAAAATTATAATTACAACATAATCAAGAAGGAAAATAATTGGATTAAAAAATTCAAAAATTCTTACAACCCAAAATAAAGAAAAATAAATTCCTATAATAAGCATACCAATAAAATTCAGCAGCTTCCTGAATTTCTTTCTCTGTCCAAACGAGACGTATAGTGAAGGAAGAAGAAGTTGTAGGCGATTCAAATTGTCGTGCAAAAAGTATGCTACCTAGGACTGATTTTATCGGTAAACATCAATCAATTGAATGGGGATAAGTCTTTCCAAGTGACCACCAACAAAACAATAAATTAGAAAACTAGCATCGATTGAATCTCTGTGCGAACAACAACCGATCGCTAGGGTATGCTGCAACATGCAATAAAGACAGACGAATCAAACTCCCAAACAAAAATAAAAAACATGTCACAAGGACAGAGAAAAGTATGTCACAAAGACAGGAAAAATAGAGATTCTTATTAAAATAAAACAAGAAAAAAAAATAGATCCGGTGATCGACAACTAATACTAAAATTGATTGTCGATCACTGATCAAAAGGAACGATCAAAACGAAAAATAAAAATGATAGAATTTAGGAAAGGAGAACCACGACTAGGAGGGTTTGAAAGAGAGAAATTAAGATTTTTTCAAAATTTATATATTTTTTTAAATAACTTTTTAGACCATAAAAAGGAGATTTTAACCATTACATCATGATTTTCTTAAAAAAATAACTTCTTTATTACCAAACTCACAAGTGACATGAGTGTAGTGTATCCATTGTTTTTTAAGAATGAATTTTAATTTAGTAAATAGATTTGGCCGGTCTGTCAAATTGTTCGTCTTTTTTTTTTTTATATTTTCTTATACTATAAATTTTAGACACGGAAAAGGTATATTCATGTTTATTTATTTAATTTTACTTGAATAAATAAACAAACACGAACAGTTAGACAAACATAATTTAATGTTCATTTTTATGAAATGTAATTTTTTTGTGTCTGTTAATATTCGTTTGTTAAAATAATAAATAAACGTAAACGGACACAAACGAATAAACATATGTGAATAAATTGATTTTTTTTAAATATAATATTTTTTTCATAAAAAATAATAAATATATATGAACAAACTTAAACGACCATAAACGAACAAACATAAATGAACATATCATTAATATTCACGGTCATAAATGAATAAAAACAAGTCATTTGTTTGTGTTCGTTCATTTAATTAAACGAACATAAGATCTTGTCCATGTTCATTCATTTAATAAATAAAGGAACATAAACAAACTTTCCGCTAAACAGTACACAGTACACTTAAAATTCGTTGAACGTTTAGTTCATTTACAATCCTACCAAGAGGTAGGAGCACTATCTTCCTTTCTCATAGAGTCGTCCTCCCCCTCCCCCTCCTAATAAAAGTCTTATGTTCCTTTTCAACAACGATATTGAAAAAACTAAAAAAATAATTAAATTTTAACTCTAAATTTTAAATCTTAAACCCTATATTCTAAAGATATTCATTACTCTCAATTCTTTATACCTTAATCTTAACCCTAATTTTTAGTATAGGATATAATTAAAGACACCAAAAATTTAATTATTCCTCCCTTTTAAACAATTAATAAGATCAAATTTAAAATTTATATTAAAAAAATAATTTCTAATATTATTTTATTCTATTCCGTTACCAAAAAGCCCCATGTTTTTGAAAAGCAAGTAGATGAAAACAAATTTACCTTTGGAACTTTTACATGCACATAGTCAAAATGTGCAATTTCTAGGATAATTTTTTTTTTACCTTTTCATTATGTCTCTTATTTTAAAAAATTTAAATTTTAAACATTAATCTTTATTTTTTATATACTAAACTTTATACTTTAAAAAATATAATCTACTATTAGTTTCTTAAATCCTAACCATAACCCTTAATCTTAAACTCTAAACCCTGAATTCTTTTACTTAAAACAGAAATATAAATGAAGATATAAAAAAAAACGTACACGATTTACACGCATCTTCCAAGCCTTAGGCTCCACTTTTACGGCTAATTTCACACTCCCTCCGACCCCACAAACAGTCTCTGCGTCTACTTCAACAGAATCAAACTGTATAAAAAGGGTAACCCGCACAACGTTTTCAGACATATTCTAAACTTTTAGATTCATGAAAACAAGATCTTCCAACTCTTGTAAGAGAAGCTCAAGAATCCTACCATTTTCAGACAGTTTAGTAAAATGGAAGACCTATTGAGTCCACTCAGCTGGGGAATTTTCCGTGACGAAGAGGTGAGATTTTAGAGTGAATGCCTTGAAACAATGAAACTCGGTTATTTATCGTTTCGGTTAAATTCGAACATCTTTTTTTCAATTATATCTTGTAGGGAATGGAAGAACTAAAGCATACCCTTTTGTTTACAACTTTGGAGTTGGAGAATACATTGATCTCAGCTAAAGATGAGATTACAAAGAGAGACCTTGAATTGGTTCATGTCAAAGATGTTCTAAGCAAGATGATGAAGGAACGAGACGAAGCTCGGGTTCGGTGTCGGAGGCTGATGGTGGAGAAATTACTACTTGAGCAACAGTTGCAGCTGAGACAGGTTCAGCAGGAGAGTAGTTCACTTTCTGGTGTTTCCAGCAGTGATGATGAGTCTAACATAAGTTTGGTCTCGTCTCTGGATTCCGACTCGTTGCCGGAATCATGTCTAGCGGCTAATAGGCCGCTGCCGGAGAAAGGAAGGCTTCTGCAGGCGGTGAAGGATGCTGGTCCCCTCCTGCAGAACCTTCTCTTGGCCGGACCGCTTCCTCGATGGCAGCATCCACCGCCGCAGCTTGCCGCCATCGAGATTCCACCGGTGGCTATTTCATCCACTAATGGTTGTTTAAGCAAGAAGAGGGGGGCAGAGAACTATGAAGACTTTGAATGCTCTCCTAACACCAAGTACCACAAGGTTGCTCTTCACTAAGGTCAAATTATGATTCTAGTCCCTCTATTATTCTTTAATTTAATATAATTTGATTTTCCTCGTTTTTATAATATCATTAGTTAGTCTAAATAATTAAGCATCGTTAACTATTCAAGTCAATATTTTAACCAGAATAGCTAACGTTAATTATTTAGCTTAACTAGTGATATTATGAAAATACAAGGAACAAATGATGTTAAATTAAAGTACATGGATTGAATCTTAAATCTAACCATAATAGAAGGACTAAAACCACAATTTGACCCCCTCACATCCACCAAACAATACCCAATTTCATCCTTAATTGATGTTCTAATTGTATAATAATTTTGAAGATTAGATTTTGTCTTAGGGAATCAATTGTCTTGACTACCACCACCCATGTACTTCAATGGAGGCTTAGAGAGTTTGAATTAATGTATTTGGTTTTTCCAAATTATGTATATTAATGGAATTGGACAAAGAGTTCCAACATTCCCAAATTTGAGAAAAATGTATGTTTTAAATTAATTTTTTTTATTTAGCTACAATGATTACAGTAGTAACTGTTCTAGATTATATACTCTCAGCCATCGGACATTGATCGCTCAGTCACTGTGCTGACAGTATTGATGTTCGAACCCATGACCTCCAAGAACAACAACTGTTCCTTTAACCGATGAGGCTAGATGGTTCGTGCTTCAAATTAAATTAAATGTTATGTCTTTGGGTACAATGGCATTCCCTTCTCTTTGCTTTTGTTGATAGCAAAGTTGGAAAATCTTACCATAATAAGCAATCATAGATCTTCAATGGTGTTTCCTTTTGCTTCATTCCATGAAGCACACCTACCAATAATGGTGAATGTATGCCATTAAAAGCACCACTACTATATAAAGAGATGATAAGGGTCTTTCTTACTTTAATGGGAATAAATTTTCTTTTATCCTTTTCGGTGTCTTTACTTATATTTCTATACTAAAAAAGTTAATAATTTAAGATTAAGATTTAAAAAATTAGGGTATAATATATTTTTAGGATATAATATATTTTTAGTATTTGATTATGATAGTAAAATTTTTTAGTATTGAGGCATAAAGAGCATAAAAAAATAGGGTACAAATCGTTGCCCTTTTATTGTGCCTCATTTGGTGTCACACTTTAAAATAGTAAATTTAAGGTTTAGGCTTTAAGGTTAGAGGTTTGGTTAGAGTTTAGAGAAGTACGAGTATGGTGTATTTTTTAGGGTTTAGGGTTTAAGATATGAAAATTAGGGTTTAGAAATTATTTTTTTAAAATTTATTTAAGATGAAGTATAAAATGAGACATGATTAGGAGGTAAGAGATTTTTGTTCCAGAAAAAAGGAGAGGATTTTTGTTTAATCATTAGTGAAAGGTTCGATTTATGTCATAAACAAAGAGAAGCTTTAAAACTTGTAGTCAGTGTCTACTCCTGTATGAACCAACATAACACTGATGATTGGTCATTAGGTTTAATGAGGGTTTTGGACAAACGCAATAAGAGAGACCGTATAGGAGGGTTTAAAAAGAGGGACCCAAAATTTTGATAAATTGCATTCATTATATGATGTTAATTTCGAAATTTATTGTAAATTTTTGAAAATACTATTAATAAAGATGAGTTATAATTATTAAAACGTTATAATTATTTATTAAGTGCGAAAATTGATTATAGAATCTTATTAATTATTCCTATTACTATCCTTTAGAATTAGTGAGATTTTAGACAGGTGCAATAGAAACGATTGCACAGAGGGCCCTAGAAAGGACATTTGTTTCTAAGAGCTACAATTTTATAACTAGCGGAGGATATGAACAATTACCTTTAAGGGTCATATTTTAATAAATTGCACAAATCCTCTAAAATCTTTGAATCGTCCTTGATTAAGCGTAAATACTTTAGAAACCCAAAAAAGTTACCATATCATGACTAAATACTAATGCATTATGAATCCTTTAAATTTATATTTAAAATTTGTGATTCTCTTTTGATAATATCGTCTCTAAAATTCGAATCTAAATTCTTACTAAAAGTGTAATATGTTTTACTATTATTGTACTCAACCCTTTAACAGAGAATTTATTTTATTAATAACTAACTCATACAGAAAACGCGTTGATACTTCTATCTTTTTTTCTACTCTCTTTTTTACGATAAGTCTTGCACGAATAAAATATATCACAGCATGACTTATTTAAAATACGAAAATCATGATAATATTTTATATATCAACAAACATAATAAATACAATGTGATCGAAAATACGTTTAAAATTTTAATTGAATTTTAAGACATATTTTAGCAAATGGTGCAAGAGAGAGATTAATGTGTTGTTTCACAAGGAGGGGTCAAGGTCATTGTTTACTTTAAGACCAATGGCAGCAAGCATGTCCATGAAAACCCATAATCATGCAGGACACATGCATTCACCGGTACCAAGGGCCCACACGTTTTCAAGGATCTACACATGTTTAAAGGTTGAAATATTCGATTAATAATGGGTTAATCTAGCGAATAAAATATTAAAATTTAAGTTTTTTAAACAAGATTAAATATTTAAATCTTAATATTACGAGTAGGGAAAATTGAGTCGGACAATATTAAGGATGGGCATTTCACCAGACCTGGTCAAGTTGAGTCTTTTTTGTAAAAAAAGAAAGAAAACTGTGTTTATATCAAATCGGGTTGGATTAAATTTTCATTAAGAGACGGGTTAGGTTTTGAATATAGTGCGATAATTGTGTAACTTTTTCCCATATTCTTTAGGAATATTTTACAACAATGTCCCTTCTTTATATTTTTTATAAATTAATCTTTAAAATTATTTATTTTTTATATTTGAGTTATTAAATTTGAATTTTTTAAACAATATTAGAGATTTAAATTCTAACGATGAGTAGTAAAAATTGAGTTTGACAATCTCAGATAAGTATTTCACTTATTTTTCTTGATAAAAAAATGTGTTTATATTAAATCAAGTTAAATTTTTATTAAAGATCGAATCGAATTTAAATAGTGAAAAAAATTCAACCCGATCGTGATTAAGAATGTTATAGAAAATGAAGTCCGGTGCACATGGGCTCGCAAGATGTATTTCTAACGTTGGAGATGTTTCGGACCTTGTCCGTTGTTTGGGCCTCAGGGAATTCTCTCTTCTTCATCACTCTAAGAAAAGGTGTTCGGTAGACGGAAAATCACCCTAGGTTAACATGGACAGAGTTAAGATTAAATTATTAAAAAAAATTATTAAAATTTTAAATTATAAAACGGGACATATATTTTTTAATTAATATTTTAATTAAAGAACTTAAATGTTATTATACCAAAAATAATTGAATTAACGCAGGAACCCCTCTTATGTAAGAGTAAATATTTGAGCATGAGCCCTTTAGCTCAAGTGGTTAAAAGAACGGTTGTTGTTCCTAGAAGTCACAGGTTTGAGCATCAGTGATGCTAATAGAGTGATTGAGCGATTAAATATCAAATGATGAAGATTATATTCTAGAACAAATATTACTTTAATTACTATTAGCTAATTAAAAAAAAGAGTAAACATTTGATCACGTCGAGTTAAGTTAAAGAATTTTAATCAAATCAAGTTTATCAAATTACGTGTCAAGTTAAGGCGAATTAAGTCGATTTTTTCACGTTAAATTAAGTCAAAAACTTTATTTTTTTTTAAATCGAATCAAATTTTATTCATCTTCATTCTCATCCTATTCGTAGTCTATCTCTGATCCAGGTTTTCTCTGCATATTCCATTTTTATCATGCGCAGGACGAAATTAGGAGTATTGGGGATAACTACATCTTTTAAAAAATTTAAATTTTCTTACATTATATATTATATATTTCATTGATAACTAATTTTACATCCCTAAAATTTTATAATTTTGCACTTTATATTTTTCTTTTTGATAATTCCTACATATTATACAATTTTTGATTAACCACATGTTTAATGAATATTTCATATTTTAAATTTGTCATAATCGAACTAACAAATAAATACCGGTTATTAACGAGCATAATATATTACACAATAAATTTAATTAAGTCCCTTAGATTTATTTTTAAAAATAGTTTTAAATATTTTTAATCAAGTCTCACAAATTGTTAAGATTTTTATTAAATTTCTAAAAATATTTAATTATATCTTATTTAAAAAATCTTATCAAATCTTTAAAATTTTTGAAAATTTTGACTAAGATTCTAAATTTTTTTAAAAAATTTCATTAAGCCCTCGAATTATCGCACTAAGATCCGCCCTTGCAAACACGCAAATTATTTTATTCAGATGATGGACCAAAGAGTGTTAGGGGCAATTGTTCCCATAAAAACTTTAAACTCTCGTATATCGTATATTTTTATATAAGTATAAAAATATTTTTCGAAGGTGGGGGCGATTAACCTACCCTACACCTATGTGGCTTCGTCACTGGCTACAAAATTTATTTTTTATTCTTATTTTTGTACCCACTTAGGGATTCAAGGCCTTCCAAAGTTATTTTACAACAAAACCTAAAAAAAATTATTATTTTCTGAAATATGATTTTGTGATTATATATTTACTGAACTTTATTAATTCAGTATTTAAAATTATTGTTTTCGTTCACATGTAAGTAAGTTGTTATATAGCTTTGGAAGAGCGCCATTAAAACTAAGATTTTAGCATCGATTATTGTTGTTAATATAATTTTTAGATTTAGCGAAAAATATATTTTATAGGACCATATATATAATTGTAATTCTTATTTTTTAACAAATGTACAAGTCGAATATTTTCAACATTTATATTTTGAAGGTCTACTTGTTGTGATTCGGGTTTCGAAATAAAAAATTTTATGGTTTAAATTTTAAATTCGAAACTTATTTATAACATTCGAGTTAATGATGTTACTACTCGTCCGTATAAACCCATGAATTAGACATTCTTTCGAAAACGTAATTTAAAATTTAGAATAGTTTTACAACCTAAATTAGCATGCCTTCCATTATCCATAGGAATTTTAGAAATTTAATACGTTAACGATTCAGTGATTATTTTATATTAAAAATTAAATTTTATTATTTTTATAATATTTAAAAGTTGTACGATTAAAATAAATATTTTAAAATAATTTTGTGATTGTCTATAAATTTTACCAAAATATTTATATAAAATTTATGTTTTATTAACTTTTACAATAAAATAGACATGGAAAACTATATATTTAGTATCCTAACTATACATGTGTTATTATTTTGTTATCAAAATTATTATTTTTATAAACTAGTACTTAAGATAGATTTTTGTTAAGTTTTGGTACCTTTGTCGTTTAAAATTAACAGAGAGAATGACATGACTTTAGTTAATGACAGTTTTAGTCCAAAAACTTATACAATCTATCAATTTAGTCTAAAATTTTACCAATTTAAATATTATTTTGATTTTTAGATTAATTTTCTAAATTTTTCATTTTGTTCTTCTTCTAGTCTTAACATTTTTAGGGTTTTAGAATATAAAAAAAAGTTAAAGATAATCAAAATTTTAGGATTTGTTGATCAATGTGGGCTAACTCAGGGTTTATTGGAGGACTCAAAGTCTTTAATCAGTATACCGACGAGAATACGAGAAAATAAAAAAGGAATGAAATAAAATTATTCAATTCGAATAAAATCTCTAAACTTCACTAAAATTGTTATTATAGTAGGTAATGTCACCACAACTAATGACTTGTATTTAACAATTTTATAATTAAATGATTAAAATATAATTTTTTAAAAAATACTCATTTATAATCATATTAATAATTGAATGACTTAGGGTGTATTCTATTATATATAAAAAGTTATGATCTAGTTACACAATATAAAAAGTTAAAAAAATATTATTAAATTAATTAATTTTATCAGATAAAATTAAAACTCAAGGATAACTTACTTATTTTTTCGGTAAAAATATTCTCATTACGCACCATTAGTCTCAACTATAAATTTCACTAATTCAACAATTTAGAACAAAAAAAATGTAAGATTTTTAAATTTTATATTTGTTTTAACGGATCTCAACATTGAGGATTAAAAATCATTTATCTTTCGCTACAAACAAAATGACATATAATGACGAATAAGCACTCGCGATAAAATACACAGATCCGTCGGTACATGGTCTAAAAATCTTTACCGACAGAAAAAAAAAAAAAATCTGACACACAACATGTCGTCGGTAAAACGCTAGTCGGTACAGATATATACTGACGGAACATAATGTCAGTACGATAAAAAAATCTGTAGGTATATGTGTGGACTACTCTGACAAATTTATGTACATATAGCAACGGGTAATCCGTTGGTAAAATATTTATCTTTATCGATTGTTTGTCCGTCAGTATAGGTGATATATAGATGTGTGTTATAATAGATATATACCGACGATTGTGTCCGTCGGTATAGATTTAATTTTGGATGTTTGTATCTACGTCTCCACGTTAAAAACTAGGTTTAATGTTATGTTTTATGATTAGGGTTTAGAAAATCATGGGTATATCGTATTTTTAATATTTAGATTATAAAATTTAAAATTAAAATTTATAATTTAATTTTTTAGCGTTGGGTCATAAAAACGAGAATTTTACCCCTCGTTTATGGCGTTGATTTAACATTATCATCGAGTGTTGGCAAAGTGTGAGAAAGCGAGTGTGAAACGGGGCCTTATACGTTCAACAAAAACCAATCCAAACTGCTAAACTCTGTGTCTCTCTGGTTCTAATTTTACATCATTTCAGTTACATTTCTTACCTCCCAAACCATGTCTATGGCTAGAAATTAATATGACTCACATTATTAACTGCATGTCTTCAAAATTAATCTCTTGTCTGCTCAACAACATCTGGACATACTAATTTACTCATCCATCTTGACTAAAAACTGACCCCTAAACTTTATATACTATTTTTTGGCATCCATTAGTTGTTATATATTGCAAAACCACTACCCTATCCTTTGCTTCCTCTCGATCTTTCTCTCATTTCTTGTCTTTATTTGGTTTTTCTTTGTGTTGGGGAAGATGGAAGCTCCTGAGGAAGTCCCAAGGGGGTCTAAAGACCAGACCAACATCGTTAAAGGGAAGAGAACAAAGCGTTTTAGGCCTCGGTCTCCGATATTCTACGACGGAGGAGACGACGTAGATATGGAGAAGCACGGTGAGCAACATCTCTCACTTTAAGCACGGTGAGCAACATCTCTCACTTTCTTCTTCCTCCGGGGAATACCAAGAGAGCACCACCGAGGAAGAAGAAGATATGGCAAATTGCTTGATCCTATTGGCTCAAGGCCAATCGAGAGAGACTCCTAAGTTATCATCACAACCCGACCACCACCACCACTACCATAATCAACAGAAACAACAAGATTCCGGCACGGTTTGCAACAAATTCAATAGTCGGAGGTTCATGGAAGCCGCTTCGAACGGGACCGGTAAGGGTGGATACTATGTTTACGAGTGCAAGACGTGTAACCGGACGTTCGCTTCGTTCCAAGCCCTTGGAGGTCATCGTGCTAGTCATAAGAAGCCTAAGGTCGCGTCGGTGGCGGCATTGGTCGAGGAGAAAATACGACAATTTACGACAATTGCGACGACATCGACGACGATAGGGTTATCGGATCAAGAAGGGAAACAACAATTCATGAAGACTAACAACATTTCATCTCTCTCCCTTCAATTGGGCAACACCAACAACAATCACAACAATAACAATAGAGGTTCTTATGGGAACAACAACAACATAAGACACAACAAGGTTCATGAATGTTCCATTTGTGGGTCGGAGTTCACCTCGGGACAAGCCTTGGGAGGGCACATGAGAAGACACAGAGGGTCAATTGGTACTAATACTAATATTATTACACCTGCGAACACTGCCTTGTCATTGAAAGTTCAAACCCCAATGGAACAACCTCAAGAACACAAGAAACCTAAGAATGTTGTGTCTTTAGACTTGGATCTCAATCTTCCGGCACCCGACGACGATCATCGGGAACCGAAATTCCCCTTTGCTTCCAAGCAACAACAGCAACAACAACAACAACAAAAACCAACTCTTGTCTTCTCAGCCCCCACTTTGGTGGATTGTCATTACTAGAAACAAGGTTAAAAAATCTTTAAAAAAATCATTTTTTTACTTCATTTATACTTATACAATCATCAAATTACCGTAATTTTTTTATTCGTATCAATCAAACGAAAATAAATAATATATTTCATGATGGGTATCTTTCATTTTTCTTCATTTTTTCTTCTTTCTAAGTGAAAATGTGTTAAACACTTGAGAGAGAAAGAGAGAATTTAGGGTTGGATTTGTCACCACCACAACCAAAAATGCTTGTGGCTTACTTTTCATATTACAATACTATTATCATGTTTCTATTACACGTTCTTACTTTACTATTTTTGTTCTTTTCTTGTCTTCTTCCACATATTTTTTTTTTTGACAAGTAATCACTCAACATAAAACTTCAAAAAATTAATTCGAGTGGAGTTCGAATTTCAAGAACTGCTATTTTTATGTAATAAAGATTTAATAAATGTTTTGGATTTTTTTGTGTGAAAGGATTTGCATTCATCACTATAATTTTCAGTTACCATCTTCACAGTGATCTTAATTAATTTAACTGAGTGCTTTAGGTTTGAAATTTATTAAGTCGGTTATATATAATAGATTTTTTTGGTAAAAATATCAAAAATTCCAACTGATATGCTCACATGTTACTATATATTTTCTATATTTTTTATTAAAATTATTCGATACATATCTTATGTAGTATACTTAACTCTTCGTTTTAGCTCAAATGGTTAAAGGAACAGTTGTTGTTCCTAAAGGTCACAGGTTCAAACACTAGCAATGCCAGCAGAGTGATTGAGCGATCAATGTCAAATGGTGAAGATTATATTTTAAAACAAATACTACTGTAATCACTATTAGCCTGTTCAAAAAAACTCTCGTTTTAGTGTGTAAGAAACTCAAGTTAAGGTGTAAACGGGAACGAAACTAAGATCAAATGTTGGGAGGAGTAATGGTCTATTAAGCTTTAAAATTAAAAAATGGGAGGGATAAAAATATTATTTAATTGCTATTTTTTGATATAAATTAATTTGGGCCGATTTGATTTGCTATAACAAGTTTCATTATTTAAAAGTAAAACCATTGTATTAATGTAATAATATTTTTAACTTAGTTTCATTATTTGGATTTAGTTTGGTAAATTTACATATAAAAATAGTTTTTAAGAAGTTCCTTCACCTTTCATTGTTACCACCTATTTAAACTATTATAAAACATGATGCTAGAAGTCTAAAACCTTGCCACCAAACCGACCTTAGCTCAGTTGGTAGAGCGGAGGACTGTAGTGGGTTGCCCTCAGCTTAATCCTTAGGTCGCTGGTTCGAATCCGGCAGGTCGGATTTTTATTTTAATATTTTTGTTTTTTTTGAAGAAAAAAAAAAATCCTTTGTCATGGTAATTCAATACTCAATTCATTTTTAATAAATTAATTATAGATTTAAACAATTTAATATTTAAATTTAATAATTTTTAAGTTGGTACTTAAAAAATTATTACTAAATTGATAGCTGAATTAGGTACTTTCTCCTAATTTAAGAATTTTCGCTCTCAAATCGGTACTTAAACTAAAAATTATTTTTCAAAATGATACAAAAGTTTATATACTCTATTAAATTAGTTTTAATTTAAAATAAATCAATAAATTTAATCCTTTTTATTTAATTTTTTATTAATTTACTTTTTTGTTATTCTCCTCTCATAAATATTACTCTCTCTATCTCATTTAATAAATTAAATTATTTAAAATAAATATGATCAAAGTTAAAAAAATAACTTTTAAAAAGTCGATGCGAAACATATTGATAGAGATAGAGAGAATATATTATTTTTCTAGTATAATAAAAGTTTAATAATAAGTTATTGTTTTATTGTATACAATTATATAAATGTCGTTTTGTGTCGTTAGACTTGCTTGATTTGATAATATCGTAAAAAATGATTAAATTGATATAATTTTTAAATACGAAAAACTAAATTATTGAGTAATTTTAAATTAAGATCAAATTGATGGAATATATAAATTTAGGATTAAAACTGTTAATAAAGTACTAAAACAGTGGATGAAATTAAAGTTCGGATACCAACTTAAGAGCAAAAACTCTTTGGATATCAATTTAAAAGAAAGCTCGTAATTCAGATATCAATATGTGAGTAAAAATTCTTTAAGTACCAACTTGGAAGAAGGTGACCAGGGGTGAGTATTCGGTTAATTTGCTCGGTAACCGAACCGAATTAACAAAATACGAATTTATTGAAAGTTATTATAAATTTTGATTAAATTACATTATAGGTCACTAAATTAAGCTAAAATATTTTTTAGTCACTAAACTTGTATTTTATACTAATTTAATACAAAATTTAATGACCATTTTATAATATAAAAAAATTAATGAACATTTTATAGTATTTTAAAAGTTAAATGACTAAAAATAAATATATATAATATTAATATATTTTTTAAGGCTATGCCATCCTAAGGTGTTTTTGTTTTTTGGTTTAATTTATTTATATTAATTTATTTATATATTGAATATTATATTCAATTTATTTCTATATTATATCTATTTTAGATATATTATTATTATATATTTTATATATTTTTTTATTATTATATATATTATCTTTTATCTTTTTATTTTTATATATTTTTTTATTTTTTCATTTTTTTTATTTTGTTTGATTTTTTGTATACATTATATACAATACTAATACATTATATACAATACAAAAAAGTATGGATATGGATATTGATCCAATTCATCTCATTAATATTTGTAGTACAATCCTTCAGTCGGTTTCGCTTCATTTAGTTCAGTTTTAATTTCGGTTTATAAAATTTCAATAAAATTCAAATTAATAAGGAGTCCTTATGTCACGTTACCGAGGGCCTCGTTTCAAAAAAATACGTCGTCTGGGAGCTTTACCGGGACTAACTAGTAAAAGGCCTAGAGCCGGAAGCGATCTTAAAAATCCCATCGTGTAACATTTTCTGATTTTTTTGATAGTCAGCAATTAAAAGGAAATATTTTCTCAATTTTTGTTATAGCTATTGCAGCCGCTGAAGCAGCTATTGGATCAGCTATTGTTTTCTCGATTTATCGTAACAAAAAATCAACGCGTATCAATCAATCAACTTTGTTGAATAAGTAATATTATATTAATAATATTAAATCATAAGATTCACCAATTTGAATTAGCACGTCCAATATGTTGGAATCTACATCATGTTTTCGAAAACGTAAGAAATCAAAGTATCTTGGTCCTTTCTTATGAGTTGATCCCGAAGGAAAGAAATTGATTAGAAAATTTCTGATAAATCGTTGATTCATCTGGTGTTTAACTATACTGTTTCATTTACAAGTTTACTAGATTGAAATTTTATGATGTTAAAAAATTTATAGATCCCATGTCATATTCAGTAAAAATTTATGATACATGTATAGGGTTTACTCAATGTGTCCGAGCCTGCCCCACCGATGTGTTAGAAATGATACCTTGGGATGGATGTAAAGCTAAGCAAATTGCTTCCGCTCCAAGAACAGAAGACTGTGTTGGTTGTAAGAGATGCGAATTCGCTTGTCCAACGGATTTCTTGAGCGTTCGAGTTTATTTATGGCATGAAACAACTCGAAGTATGGGTCTAGCTTATTGATACGTTCCAGAAAAGAAAACTCCACTTGAATACATTTTGAATCCATTTTAATTTTTTTTTTACTGAAAAAACCCGTGCTCAAAAAAAATCTTTCTGATCGCTTTGAAACTCCATCTTGATAATTAATAGATTTATATGATAAAAAATCATATCCATAGTGTTTTTTCAAATTTGATTTCATTTTAGTCATATCCATAGTGTTTTTTTTATTATTTATTCTAGTTATTCTAGTAAAATAAATGGAAATAAATAAAAAAAAAATATGAATCCTCCGAATATTCAGTAAAAATATTTATCCATTTCTATTTACTCCTTTATTATCATTTTAGTTAATATGTTTTTTTTGATACCTAGTATCAATACAATTTCTTATTTCAAGGCGAAATGCCTAGAAAAAAGGAAAAATCGTGGTCGGGACGGTTATAGTAGCAAAAGCCATTGGAATTTTTATTTTATACATTGGAAGAATCCGTTTTGTTATTAATAGACTAGAAAAGAATAACTGAAAGAAAGAATTAGTTATTCATCAAAATTTCTTTTATTCAATGACCAGAATTAAACGGAGACGTCGAACAAAAATTAGTTTATTTGCATCAAGCTTTCGAGGGGCTCATTCAAGACTTACTCGAACTATTACTCAACAAAGAATAAGAGCTTTGGTTTCGGCTCATCGGGATAGAGATAGGAAAAAAAGAGATTTTCGTCGTTTGTGGATTACTCGAATAAATGCAGTAATTCGCGGAATGGGGGTATCCTATAGTTATAGTAGATTAATACACAATCTGTACAAGAAACAATCGAAATACAAATAAAATAAATGAAAATAAATGTAATAGAAATATATAAATAATATAAAAAATAATATTAAATATTAATTTAAATAAAATATTAATTTAAATTTTAAATATTAATATAATAATATAATATATTATAAATAAAAAATAAAAATATAAAATCAAAATATAATTATAAAATATAATATATTATAAATAAAATATAATAATTAGAATATATAATATATATTAGAATATATAAATATATAATAGTAATAGAATTAATTAGAACTAGAATTAATTAGAATTAATATTCTAATATCTAATATAAATTAGAAAATTATATAATATAAACTCAATAATAAGAAATCAATAATAAAAAATAAAAAATTAAACTCACTACTACAAAATAATAAATTCACCCTTGACAGCTTGACAGTAATATATGTTGTATATGTAAATTCTAGATGTGAAAATAGGCGTAATTCGTTTATGAAATGAAAAAAAAAAAAGAAATATAGATGAAAAAAGGTGGAGAGGTTGGACGTAAAAAAAATCGATATGCTAAAATTAAATACGAAATGAGATAAAAAAAATGCGATAGAAATAAGGAATCATAAATAGAGTTCGGGTTCGAATTCCATAGATAATATGGATGGTATCGCCTATAATGATAGACAAATGAAAGACTCTCTCAAAATTTTTATTTATCCACTTCCTATTATGAAAATAGGTTGGTTGAACTTTAAAATTCCTTCATTGAATAAAGAAACAATCCAATTGAATGTTAATTCGCATTTCCTTTAATTTCGGTTAATTAATTGATTTTGAACTGAATTAACCAATAACTGAATTATCAAAAAAAATAACCGACCGAGTTTAACCAAAATAATTTCGTTTTGATCGGTTAATCGAATTAATCGAACCGAATGTACACCCCTAAAGGTGACTGCTTTAAAGAGGCGGATACTGGTGATGGCTAGACTGATCCGAACACCCAAAATTTTTGGATAATTCACATTTTTTCCCTCAATTTTATAATTTTTAAAATTTTAACCCTTCAAAAATTTTAAATTTCATTGAGTTTTTATTTCTTTAAATTTTTGTAATTAAGACACTGTTTAAAATTTTAAAAATTTCTCATTAAGTCACAAAAATTTTAAAAATTTTAGATTAGACATTTAATACTTTCAAAAAAATTAAATTACAAATAGTAATAAATTGAGGGACAGATACACAAGCTTAAAAGCAAATATTCTTACAAAAGCGTATAATTTAAAGTTTATGTTCGTAATAAAATTATGTAATTCTAAAACGTTAAACCTTAAAAATACTTTTAAATTTTATTAAAAATAGTAATAAATTAAGGGGCGTGAACTAAAACGATAAACCTTAAAATTATATCTTTTGTGATTATATTTTGACACAAAAGATTAATATCAGAGATTAAAATTTAAACATTAAGATTATTTTTATTACTGACAAACGTTTTATCACAACTTCACAAATATATACTAAAATAGTGTCTAAAATATATTATTATTATTTTTGATAAAATAAATATCAAAATTATCGTATTAAACAAAATAAAAAATTCAAAGATCGTGAGAGATTTTTATAATATTAATGGATTTATATAAGAAAATATTCATGTGATTAATTTTAGGGTTTAGAGATTTTATTTAAATATTAGGGTGTTAATTTAAGATCTAGGCTTGAATAGATATTGTTATGTGAAGTGTGCATTAAAATATTATTCTTATATATTTATATGTAGGGGTGAGTGTTCGATCGAGTTAAACCAAAAAATTTTAAGTTATTCGAGTTGACAAGTCTAATTTTATTATTTGAACTTTCATTCAAAAAAATTTCGAGCATTCTTATGAAGATTTAATTGTAATTATTTATTATATTACAGTAATATTTAATTATAATTTAAACAACATTCACTAATCATATAAGCTATATATATGTATTTCTTCACGTGCAATAATATTTTTTCATATTTTTATATACTAATATATATATTATTAAAATTTTAGAACTCGTCTCGAACTTAAAAATAAGTCTTTTAATTACTAAAAAATTTTGAATTATTCGAATTTTCATTTTACAACTCAAGTTTATTTGAAATTTTTTTGAGTTATTCGAGTTTATAAAATTTCGAGTCAAGTCAAAACAAGTCGAATATTTTCGCTTCGAGTTGAGTTATTCAATTTTTTCGAGTCGAGTTTTGCTCACCCCTATTTGTATGTATAATTTGTAGTTTTCTATTATAATTAGATTTTTTGTATTAAATAAGATCTCAAAACTTAAATTATAACTGCAA
Source organism: Abelmoschus esculentus (assembly GCA_035048815.1). NCBI lineage: Eukaryota > Viridiplantae > Streptophyta > Magnoliopsida > Malvales > Malvaceae > Abelmoschus > Abelmoschus esculentus. The sequence continues at coordinate 2,245,284 of JAUCBN010000021.1, forward strand.
CCACTAAACTCTAAAATATATTTTTTAAATCCTAAAATTAAGACGATCCTAATTTTTTTTCTATCCCGTAGTTTAAATATAAATCCTTATCATTATATCAAATTGTAAATAATTGTTTCTAATTGTTGGAAAAATTTCATATGATTCATCATTTTTTTTATTTTAAAGATTTTAAAGTCAATGTTTCTATTCGGTCCTAGTATTGTTTAGGATAAATAAATAAATTCCCAATCACATGTAAAAAATGTTTAATGCTTGGTTCGTGATTAATGTAAAATAAAAGTTATAGTTTTAATAATAAAATTAAAATATTTAAAAGTTTGAATATCGAGTATAATTATTTTTTTAATAAATTAAGATTTGGATTGGGTTTTTAATTTAATATTTTTATTTGATATTTGGGTATTTAAAAATTCAAAGTTTATGATGCGGGTAGAATCTATAATGTTCAAAAGTTTGACGTCAATTTAAAAAGAATGTCATAATTTGTAAATAAAATTGAAACATTTTAAAATTAAGAATAAAAATAAAATATTTGAAATTTGAGGACCAATTTAAAATAAATATAATATTTTGAGACTGTAGTGCAATTAACTCTTTTAATAAATTAAGATTTGTTTTTTAATTTGATTTTTTTTATTTGTAATTCAGGCTTGATATTTTAGGCTACGCGGAGAATGTTTTGGGTTTGGATATGGAAACGACGCCGTAGTAAAAAAATTTGACTCATAAAATAATCAGATCCGCTAGAAAGAGGGCTTGAACCTCCGACCTTGTGGTTAACAGCCACACGCTCTAACCAACTGAGCTATTCCAGCTGATGATGCCTTGCTTCAATATATTTTAAAAGATTAATTTTTAATATCGAATAACAATTTAGGTATATTCTTATTTTATTTTTAAACGTAAAATTAAATAATATTATTATACAAATAAAAAGAATTAAAAGGATATTACATGACCCCAAAGTAGACATGGTTGATCGAATTTTCCAGTCAAGTAAGCAAGTTTGTTGTGGATTAAATACGATCTAAAGTATGTTCCCAAAATATTATTTTTTATTGAGTTTAAATAGCAATCAATCTTATAATCTTGAATCTGTGTTAGATGCTTATCCCATTCACAGTGTTGAATTTTTCCGTCGATCGCCGCTTCGATGACTTGCGTGTTTTAAAAGAACTGTATATGAAAATTTTACCAACTTGTATGTGATGATGTATGAAAAAATTGTTGAATTCGAACCCTAATGGTGCGAGAACTATAGCTAGATAGCTCGACGATATTAGTTATGTTATCGGAAAGTCATTGGTCTCGTATTCTTATGTCTCGATTGCTTCTTTTAAATGGTTGTAGGAGACTCGATAGGCTGGTGAGGATGCTCTTCTTGATGACGAAGGTCTGAGACGGTCGCCAAATGGGAGAACAGACTGTATTCCGTTGCTTTCATGCAAGGTCGAGGGATCCGATGATTGCCCTCCGATATGCACTCTTAATAGAGAAGCACCCTTACCTCTAGTACTCCAGTCTCCAGTACAAGAGAAGACGGCATAATGATCCGTGTCCCAACCATACAAATGCTTCCGAGAATTCAACTCGAACTACTCAGGATCGTTGCTCATCGACAACGACAACAGCAGCGACAGACACAATGTCGCCATAACAACGTCGGTTTCTGCCTCTTGGAATTTCCGTTAATGGAACCTCTAGAACCAAACAGAACAGGCCTCATGTTCCTCCACTGGTATTCGACAATGCTAAACTAGATTCGGTGGTGCCTCCAGCTGGCTGCATGAAACTCATCAACGAATTGCAGAACGAGATCCACAAGATCTCTGTCGAGAGGGAGACGTTGAAGCTTGAAATGATGAGTGCCCAAGCTATGATAAACATTCTCCAGTCAAGAATAGATTACTTTAACAAGGAGAACGAAGATACGAGGAGGAGCAACCGAGACGCATAGCACCGGAAAGCCTAGGTACTACTACCTGTAGTGTTCTCTGATTTTCATATTCTTCTATGGATAATCGTTCACCGGTGTGGTTGTAAAATTATGATGACATTAGCATCTGGTTTCTTTGTTTGTTGTTGTTGTTGGAACAATATTGTAGCTCTTCCATGCTTGTGTGAGCTCTAGTTGATATAGGGATGGCAATATGACCCGATAGGGACGAGTTTTGTATTAAAAAATTGGATTCAATCAGGTCGGGTTGGTTTATTGAAAAATAAAGTCGTGTCGGGTTGGTGTACGTTTATGTTGAAAATTCTCCGACTTAATCCGATATATATATTTATTATATTTTTATATATAATATTTATTATTTTTTCATGTTGAATCGGATTTAATCGAGTTTTTATTAAAATATCAAGTTTAGATTATAATTTTTATTGCGTCAGGTCGAAATAAATTGTTTGAAATTTCGGGTTAAGGTCCTAATGATAAAAAACCCGACTTAATTCATTGTCATCCCTAAGTTTATATTTTTTTTTATAAATGTCACTGGATTTTTATTAAATCCATAGAAAAAACATCATTACATCGAATTCGAGAAATAGAATAATTGGATTAAACAATCCAAAAACAATGATAAAAGAAGATTTTTATGGAGATAAGTATACCAACAAAATCCAGAGGCTTCCTGAATCTCCTTGTCTCTGTCCAAACGAGATGCATAAGAAAGGAGAAGGAGTTGTACGAACAACAATCGATCGCTAGAGGTATACTGAGAACATGCCACAAAGACAAATAAATCAAAACGTAAAACAAAATAAAAAAAACATGTCATAAAGACAGAAGAAAAAACGTGTCATAAAAATAGAAAAAACGTGCTATAGAAGCAGAGATTCTTATTAAAATTAAAAACAAAAACAAAAAAAAATAATAGATTCGATGGTCGACAATCAATATTAAGATTAATTGTCGATCACCGATCAAAAAATTGAATAAAATGAATGACGGCTATGAAAATTTTTTAAAGAAAAATACGGTTAGGGTTTAAGTTTATAAAATTTTAAATTTAGCAAGTTAGTGTTTAATGCATGTACACATGTATGATCATGTGATACTTGTCTATAAGTTTTAGGGACATCCATTTCAATTTCTTAAAATTACAATCATTCGATGATTCCGGGACGATAAATTTATTAAATAAGATTAAAAATAATTATTTTTGTAACGAGTCTTTATAATAAACGACAGTAATTTTTTTAAAAAACAAATGTAAATATCACGTGAGTTTAAGTCTAGTTTTAAATAATTTGAAATTATACAATGTCTATATATTATAAAAAAATATTATCCGAAATTATAAACCTTAACTGCTAAATTATAAAATTAAAAAATTATTATCATAATAAAAATATAAAATACTGTAAATTTGATCTTAATTAATTCGTTAATGAATTATGATTTATTATGTCATGTATTGATGTGAAAAAAAATCCACAAACATGTCTTGTGCTAAAAACTAAAATTTTAATATCTAATCCCATAACTCTAAATTATAAATTTTAACCATTAAATTATAAATTTTAATACTAATTGATTTTAAATTTTAAAACCATAGTTTAAATATTTAAATTATAAATTAAATTACTTATAAAAATTATTTTTTTATTAGTTAAATATGAATGGTTATGAATAGGGATGGTTATCGAGCAAGTCAGTTATGAGTTGAGCATCGCTCAACACGTGCTCGTTAAAAAAATTATTTTGTTAAAATTGTGCTCGACTTGTGCTCATTAAAATATTTTGTTCTTGTTAAACTCATTAAAAACTTACCTTATTTTTTTAACTAAAATTAAAATTTAATAATACTATATGATGCTTAATATTAACATAAATTAATAAATTTAACCAAAAATATCAAAAGAATGTATAAAACACTTTTAGAGTCTAAATTCAAAAGTAACAATCTATAAATACACCAAATTAACATATTAAAATTAAAGTAACAATTCATAAATTAATAATTATTATTTAGATTTTTTGAATGAAATAATTTTAAAGTGATTACTAAAAAATATTATAAAAAAATTAACAAGTTACTCACGAACTTATCGAGTCAAGTTAAATTTTATTCGATTTAACTCCTTAAAATATCGAGTCAAATTCAAATTCGAATCGAATCAATCTAAATTAAATATTTATCGAGTTTTAACCGAATCGTGTTCGAACAGCTCACGATAACCTTAGTTGTAAAATAAAATCACTAACATGAATAGTTATTTACGTAAGCTTAAATATTTTTGAATAATCAAATAATTATTTTTCACACTTTAATAATTATGCCAAAATTATAGTATAAACAATTACCCCTAAAACTAAATAACAAAAAATTATTTTGCTTTAAAAATATCTCCGACGCTCACACAATCTCACTTCGCCTATCCCCGCCGTCGAACAAGGCTTTCCTCTTCCTCCTCTGCCCTCTCTTGCCTTCCAACAACAAACCGGTGGGTAAGGTAATCTCTGAAACCTTAAACCTAGGTTGAAGGCAATTTCTTTTCTAATTGACTCATTGGTTTTGGGTTCTGTTTGATTGGTTTTATTCATCTTACTGCTCCTTATTCTGTGTATCTCGTATACCCATCGATGTGAAACTTCTCCACACCGCTATTGACGTCTTTAGCGGTGGCGGACGGCGGGGCACCGCTTTTTGGAATCCTCACTTCCTGGGGATTTAACAATTTATTTAGTCCTATATATATTCCTTTCTTAACACTTTTGCTTTCGTTTGCTCTTTTGGGTTTCTTTGGTTCAGTAAGATATGTACGATTTTCTAGACTTCAATTTTCATATTTATTTATACATATTTTTTGCTTTAAACAGACTATATATACATACATAATTGTGTTTCTTTGAATGAACCATGTGCAAATTTACAGATATTTCCCTTAACGTAATTATTGTTCTTTTTGTTTGTACTTTTTTTTAATCAAATTATATATACAAACATGTGTTTCTTTGAATGAATCATATGCAAATTTACAGATATTTCCCTTAACATAATTATTGTTCTATTTGTTTATGTTGGCATTTGATTTTTTTTGGATGTTTAAGGATCATTTGGATTTCATTGTTGGTGGTTTGTATTTAGTGGCATCAAATATAATATTTCTAAGGTGTTGATTTAGATGATACAGTTTTGGAAAATCATTTAGCCACAATGTTATGTTTCTTCTGTGTTAATATTGGATCTTGGAGGAGATGTATAATGATTTTTTAACAAAAAAAAACTTGTATTTGTTGTTATTTGATACCCAAGAAATTTCTTTTGACCCTTGTTGTGTAGAATCTTGTTTTGGTTTTCTATTGACCTTCATCGAGTGTAAACTTGTAAATTGGGTTACTTACTGTTTATGTCCTTTTCTGGCTTGCTAATGCGATCTTTATTCTTTGTAATCAAGTTACATGAATGAGGGTGAAATGGTTATAGATAGTTTGGGATAAAACCGAAACAATTAGTATATAATGTCTACTAGATCATGGGGGAAAGGGGAAAAGCATTGTGCTTTTGCATTGGGGAAGTTTTGTGAGTCTCAGTTTTAAATGTTCTCTTAAGCACCTTTTTATGGGGGGAATGGATGAAAAGTTTGTTGTTTGAACTTGACCACAATTTTTATGAAAGAGATTCTTGTTGGAATATGTTATTATACATAACAATACGAGGGATATAGTTCTCTTTTCTAATCTCATAATTGTATGTTTTTTTTTGGTTTTCTGGTTGATTTAAACCCAGCCCTTTTGTTGCAGAGCTTCTTACTTTCTGTTTTCATCAGTGATCAATTGTTTCCGCTTGATAATGGCAACTAGTAAGTTTCATCTCAGCCTTCAATATATATATATATAATTATCTTTTGATATAACTGAGATAGTCATAATATTGTTGTGGCTTGTATCTCAGATGTATCGATTTGCATGTTGCTAAATCTCTTTAATTTTCTCATGACTATTGTTTAGTAGTTTTGCATCATTTTGGAGTAAATGTCTAAAATTGGAAGTCTTGTATGGTAATTTATGCAGGGCTTCAATTTGAAAATTCATGTGAAGTTGGAGTCTTTTCCAAGCTGACCAATGCTTATTGCTTGGTTGCAATCGGAGGGTCAGAGAACTTCTATAGGTGAGCATGTCTTCTACAGTTTTCTTTTCCTATTCTTTATAAGGTATTAAGGTTATATTGGCACCTTGATCTTGCAGTGCTTTTGAGTCGGAGTTGGCAGATGTCATTCCAGTCGTTAAGACCTCTATTGCTGGTACTAGGATCATAGGGCGGCTATGTGCCGGTGAGAAATTATTAGGATTTTTCACAATCTTATGTTAGAGTCATTGACTTCACTTATCTGAGCTTTTTTTTTGTTCCGACAGGAAATAAGAATGGGTTACTTGTCCCCCACAATACCACAGATCAAGGTAATTTTATGTGCTATCTTGTAGAGGGAAGACTTAAGTATCGTTTGACGTTTTACTATTATCATTATTACTGATCTGGATCTGAAATGTGGCATGTAGACCCGGGCTTTTAATCACGTTTTTTGTCCTTGTGGGCCAGTGTTGTGCATTTGTTATGGTCACTAGTTTTAAAGTTTGAACTCTGTTGTATGTTACTATTTTTGATGTTTAAATTCTGTTTCCAATATTAATGTTGGATTTTTCTTTCTTATTGAAGAACTTCAACACTTGCGAAATAGTCTACCCGATCAAGTTGTTGTTCAGCGGATAGAGGAGAAACTGTCTGCTCTTGGAAACTGTATCGCTTGCAATGATCATGTTGCTTTGACACACACTGATCTAGACAAGGTAAATTGATACATATATATACACGCGAATGTATTGTAGTCTTCTGTCTAAGAGTGGTGATTAGAGCCTGGCCTTTACATTTTATTGCAAAGAACATTTTTGCACTTGCATCTTTGATATCCACTCTAAGGTTGTGGTTCCTTATAGATGCTGATTATCGACTAACCTGTGACTCGGCTGTTTTGCATCCTTGCATCTTGGTTTGAAGTGGTATCTAAAACTTTGATTTATCCTTTCAAGGGGTTGTATTTGTTACATATATCCTCATCATTTACCTCCGTTTTCTGCAATGTAAACATCGATCTTACCTTAGAAAATTCCCTCTGCGGTCAGTTCCCTATTTTAGTTTCCGAGTAACATGAAACAATCATGCTTTTTCTTTTGTGTCTCAATATATTAGAATATGTTTATAATGTTGCCCATCGGCTAATTGAATCAGGAAACTGAGGAGATAATTGCTGATGTTCTTGGTGTAGAAGTTTTCAGGCAGACAATTGCCGGTAATATTCTTGTCGGGAGCTACTGTGCCATTTCTAACAGAGGTGGCTTGGTAAGATTGAATACCTTGTATTTTCCTTTCTTTCCGTCGGCAGTGTACCAAATTTAACCCCATCTATTGATTTGTGTGTTGGATGGTGCCAGGTTCATCCCCATACATCCATTGAGGACTTGGATGAACTTTCGACACTTCTTCAGGTTCCATTGGTAGCCGGCACTATCAATCGTGGTAGCGAAGTGATAGCTGCCGGGATGACCGTGAATGATTGGACTGCTTTTTGTGGTTCAGACACCACGGCAACTGAGCTTTCCGTGATCGAGAGCGTCTTCAAGCTGAGAGAAGCTCAACCTACCGCCATCGTCGATGAGATGAGGAAGTCATTGATTGATAGCTATGTTTGAAGTCCCTACATGTTATTTCAATGTTGAGAAGACAAGTGTATATTATGAAGCAGTTAAGACGATGTTAAAGAACACTTTCGTGAATCTTAAACAATAATTTTGTTAATTATCTAAATTCTGATGGCCAAAGATCAACATCTGCAATTTTCTTATATCATTTTGAATAGTAATTTACTATCCAAATATAATTCTATTAATCCGAATTTTAAAGAAAATAGACTAATAAACTTTACTTTTGATTTTCTTTTTTAATTTGACATGAAAAAATCCACTCGATTCAAATTTTAATTTTATTACTTGTTAAAAAAATCAAATAAAATTATGTTACAAAACAAGAGTTGAATGGCTCAAGAACTCGATCTTTAGTAATTAAAGGATTAGTTCTTAAGTTCTAGTTGAGTTTTCTATGTATGTATATTATATATGAATATGATTATAGAAAATATCAAACCAAAACTAATTAATATATCATTATAAATATTTACACCTAAATAAATAAATAAATAACTCGTACAATTCGACTAATTTTTTTTAAATTAAATTCGAGTTACAAATTAAGATATATTGACTAAATTAACTCGAAATTTCGATTTGATTTAAGTTTAATAAAATATAATCACCATCATCCTTGACAACAAATCCACTAGGCACTCCATTGACGGTTGATTTTCTATTATAGGGGGAAATGGACCAAACAATTCGGTTTGATTATCCCATTTCAAGATGATATGGTCAACCAGATTGATTGGTTTAGAGATCTAGGTTGGGATAATGGATTTTGCAGGATATGAAAACCATCCTGATCAATTGGTCATTGCGAAGCTTAAACCGAAATTTAATCGAGTGAACTCAAGTAACTCGACTTCATTTAGAACCGAGGTTAAGCTATTAGATGTTTCAGTGAAAGCATAAACAACATACAAGATAATATGCCAGAAATTAAACCACAGGGAGATGTTACAGCTATATAATTGAATGACAATTATATGCTAATTCGAATGCTAAGTCGAGCAATGGCAGTCTATTTCTAAAATCTTTTTCTTTTTCCCTTTAAAAGAAGAAAAAAATCTATAAATTTAGTCTGTGTGCTCGGAAGAGTACCTGATAAGAGCTTTGCTAGCTACAAGTTTCCTGGTTCTGGGTGCTAGTGCCATGTTGGCTCTGTCGACTCGTAGAGTGCCGATGAATGAGGATAAGTTTCTAATCAAAACTATATGATGAAGTTGTAAGCGGTTCTATCAACTGACTCGACAAGAATGGTTCTAATAATCAGAAGACTAAGAGATCACCCGCTGAGTGGCATTAGCTACTTTCTGCATTATCAGGGACTCGGCTTGACGGATTGCTCTCTGTGATCCGGTGATTGTGACTTTCCTGCCAAAGGTAAAAGATAGATACGTTTTCTAAGAAAAGGAAGTCGTATCATAACTCACTGATTAGTATTGAATGGGATGGTTATACCTATCTGTTGTTCCGGACATGAAATCGCCTCTATCCGATATTTTTATTCTAGCCCCACTTACCTACGTCGACAAAGCGCTCAAGTTTAGAATATAAGGAAAATAAATGAAACAAACAAATCTGTTTTATCACTTATAAACCTGACTGATTTCCATGATGTTCCTTCCACCACGACCAAGAACCAGCCCGATATGACTATCTGAAACACCAATAGTGATAGAGTTGCTATGGTCCTCCTGGACAGACATATGAAATACTTCAGCACAACACACTATTCAATTTAATTCAGAAATAATAGGGTTTAGGAAGATATCAAAATGGGCATGACACTAGAAGTACTGCAATACAATGATTCTAGAAGAAATGTGATATAACTTAGCATAAGTTATTAAAAAATGTAATTGTATGTGTCCACAAACAGCGAAAATGAGCATAGGACTGTTTTATATAGATATATAGATGTCAAAATAAAACAAACTCACATGGTTTTCTATCAGCAGTAGACAGAGTAAATAGCACAAGTGACAGCACAATTACAGATATAGCAAAATAGAAAGAGGTGAACCTTTTGATTCGGAAACTTCCCACCAGTCCTATTTGGTGGATAGCTCATTGAATTGTAAGTCACTGTTGCAGCAGAAGGAACAGCATATGCATATGGAATACCATGAAAACCAGAGAAGAAAACACCTAAAATTTCAAGTTAAAGAAATCTTAATGTAGCATATAGTAATGATTATAAAAAGGAATAATACCAAGATTAATACCCTTACATGTTAAAGACGGTCCACAAAGAAAACATGATCATAAAGAATCTGACTACTTTATAAGAAATGAAAATCTCATAACACCCCCCTTAAAAAAACATTTCAGTGAATCACCAGATTTTTAAAAAAAAAAAGTATGGAAGTTCTATAATATCTCAAGTGCAAGGCTTGAAAGAGGCATCATTCTTGTTTGGCCTCATTTTCTTAAAAGACTATGTTTAGTTGTTTACTTCCAGACATAGTCACATCACTGTTCCAATTTTTTGTTTTCATTTGGTTGTGCCATAATAGACAAGATAGGATTTAACAATTGATGGGATAGAGTAAAAAAGTTTATTATGGATTAAAGAAAACGTGGGACTCTCCAGAAAAAAACTGAGAAAGAAAAAAAATACACAATGATGACAGCTAAGTTTTAATATTTAACTTCATAGCACAACTAAAATGCTTTAATGACATAGAAGAGTTCTGGAAGGGTTGGGCTTAGGAACATATATTAGTTGTAAATGAACTATTTGCATGTCAGGATTAAGATATAACTGTTAAGGAGGCAGCATGATAAGGCATGATATAGAAAGCAATAGTGGTGTTCATGAAGCAGAGACAAGTAATGCAGTGTAGAAGTCTGTTTAGACTCATAGGCCAAATAAAAATAAAACACACCTGCATATGAAAACGGAGCATGTGTAGCTTGTGAGTAGTGAGGGTCTTCACTAAGCTTGGATAGAATCAATTCAATTGCTTGCATCTGCTCATCTAGAGTGCCAGCCAATGTCACTAGCCTATCATTCAAGCCATAAAAATTATTATCCTGTGGAGATATCTTAATGCCAGCTTGGGAGTCTTCAATAAATGACCTACAGAAAGGCATAAATAACAATAAGGAATTGCACCATATGTGTATGTAGCAAGTACTCGAATACTGGACCAATATTATTTCGGATGTAACACTTTACACCGCATATAAAACCACCATTTATGTGTGTGCATTATATTCTCATTTCCTCTGTTGCATTAGACAAAACATGTTAAGAACAATAGTTTTCTTCCAAGGCAGCAAGGATGTTAAGGATATAGGAGTTTTTCTTACAACACGAAAACAGTACAACAGAAGAATAAATATTCACTTTTATAATTAAGCCTACTCAGGAATCAAGATGCTTCAATTATGTCAACAGTATTAACAACTATGCAATGGAAGATAAAGAATTTTCTTTAGTCTCCAGCATGTGCAAAACAATATTTTGTTTTGAATTTTCAAACCATAGCAACAAAAATCAGAGAATTCATGTAGACTTCTTACTTTATAGTAGCCCCTCCTTTCCCAATTATGCTTCCACAAGAGCTATTGGGAACAATTAGCCTCACTTTTGTTCTTGGTTCAACATCATCATTATCAATATTGAGCTGACAAATAAAAAATACACACATGTAATAATCTAAAAAGCAAAAAAATTACAGAGTTAAAAGTCATCATAAAGATCACCTCATTCAATAATTTTGCAAGGATAAGTTCCATGACTTTGAGCATTTCATCAACTGTTCCAGAGACCATAATTATCCTATCTGATGTTCCTGGGAAAAATTCATGATTGCACGACAATTGAATTCGAGCTCCTGATTTTGACTGGAAATCAGTAATTGTTGAACCTCCCTTTCCAATTACAGAACCAGCTGCAGCATTGGAGACAAGAAACCTGATATATGAAGGTTTCTCGCCATTTTCTGAAAGAAAAACGCGAAAAGAGTTAATCAGTTACTTCTGAGATCTTGATTTTGTAGTCAATGAGGAATTCCAGAAACAAACATGAACAGTTCAACCTTTAGAGAAATCACTAGAATTCAAAATCCAAACGATTTCACACATTAATCATTACATTATAAACAGAAAAAAAAATCAAGATTAACGTAATTTAAGTCAAAAGCAGAAAACAAACAAACAAAAAACACAAGAATGAAAAGCTTCAACAGAGAAAATGGAAGATCCGATCAAAAATTACCAGAAGTCAGCGATCTAGGCGGCGTCGAAGATCTCTTCCTCACCGCCTCCGGTGATGACACGCAAGACGACTCCGTCGACTCCATTTTCACTTCTCTCCTCTTCTAGACCTTAAACTAACCAAAACAATAAATCAATATCACTACACCAAACAAATAAACATACAAAAAGAATACAGAGAACGCTGAGTTTATGAAAATTAATCAAAGTATTCCTCTAATTAATATAATGTGAAACAAATAATCAACAAGAAAATTGATTAAAACTTATTTTCTACAAAATTTCATTTCGAATATTTACTTTCAGTTCGTAGCGTCTTCTTCTTCTTCGGCGGTCTAAGAGTATGAGCTGAAGGTTTTTGTTTCTTTGTTTTCGTTATATGGCTGGCTGGTTCAGACTCGTTCCAGTTTATTTTATTCTGTGATAAGTCCTATAGTTTAATTTATTGTATAAATCTGCTATTGATCTTTAAAATAATTTAATTTTTTCACATATTTTTAAGGATATTTACGATAATAATCTCTTTTATATATATTTTGTATAATTTGATCATTGAAATTGATTTTTTATAGTATGCCACTGTTTTTTTTACAATTAGATTTTTAAAATTTATTTTTTATATTTAAGTCCCTAAAATTTTAAATTTTAATAGTTCGAATCAGGTTTTATAGCTTAAAGCTCGAATTGGGTCAGATTTTTTCACTTTAAACCCGGGTCGGATTAGATGAAGGGTGTCAATGTTCGAGTCGAATGCGGGTGGACGAAAAATCTGACCTATACCCATTTCTAAACATTGAATCTTTTGATAATTTTTTTATCAATTCTGGACGAATTTCATAAAAATCAATTCATGAAAAAAAAAACATTTTGGTACCTTTTATCATAAATGATGATCAATGATGGGTTATAATTGATCGATAATATGAGTAAAATTTTTGACGATTTTCTATTTAAGAGAAAAAATTATATCATCACTTTGTTAATGATTTAACAACTCGATATCTTAATTGACCTCTAAATTAAAATTCAATATTAAAATTAAAATTTTAAATTTTAGTGACAAAAATGATATAAAAACTAAATGAAATGACTATTATCAATGTACTTTGTCCTTTAGTTTATTTTAATTTGTTGTATAGTTATATTTTAAAATTAAAGCGAAAAAGCCACTTATTTTGTAAAATTTAATAGCATATTTAATTGATGTTCGGTGAATGGAAGAGATTTATAGTTTGCTCGCGTAGGTGAGTAAAATTTGGTTCGATTTAAAAATAATTAAATAATTTAATTTGATTCAAGGTAAAAATATTTAATTTATTTTTATTCGATTTGAAATTTTATAAACTCGAATAACTAAAAAAATTCAAATGTTTGAATTGTAAAACGAAAATTTGAATAACTCGAATAACTCAATTTTTTTTAATAATTAAAAGATTTAATTTTAAATTCGAGACGAGTACCTCAAAATTTTATAATATATAGATATATAAAAATATAAAAAAATATTGCTACACATGAAGAAATATATATATATATATATAACTTATATGATTAGTGAAACTTGTTTAAATTACAATCAACTTGAATTTTTTCAACTTCACTCGACTCAACTCGAATTTTTTAAATGAAAGTTCGAATGATAAAATTAGACTCATAACTCAAATAACTCGAAATTTTTTGACTCGACTTGATCTAACGCTCACCTTTATATATAAGATTAAGATTTATTTATATTATCTAAAAAAATTAGATGTTTATTTTAATTTAAAAAATATTTTAGATAATTTTAAAATAAATAAATATCATTTATATATTTATTTTATTTTTTAACTTTTTAATTGAAAAAATATAATATTTTTTCTTCGTATTTGGACCCACAGGTTTTTATGAGTTAATTTTTATCTATTGTTAATGTGACACGCAAACGTATCTATTCAAACCCCTAATATAATGGGGGAAAATAATTAAGAATTTTGATACCGCTCTTCATTTTCTTCCAATAACTTTTAGTTTTTTATAATCGGCGTTGGATAATTAATTTTTATATTAATTATTAATCATCAAATTTATTAATTTATTTTATTTTTTTGTATTTTAATAAAAAATTATCTTTATGACATGTATTTTTTTTTTATCTTTATGATATATATTTTTTTTAATTTTTTTGATTTATTTTATTTATTCTTGTTACATGATTCAGTATATTCTAGTGGTCGATTGTTGTAAAGATTTGAATTGACGCTAATTTCTTATTATGATTTTGTCAATGGTTATAAAAAATTTGATCCACACTCGGTTGACGGTTGTGTATTGATGTAATTAGTCCTGGGTTACGGAAACATTCTGCATGATAATTTAGATCACTCACCACTCTTTCTCTTGTTATATGTCTTGATTAGACAAAGATAAAGAAATTCAAAAAGTTTTTGAATTTTAATGGCACTGCTTATTTCTATAGTAAGTATTCTACTTTTCTTTATTTTTTGAATTTTAAAAATTATGGGTAAATTCAGTTTTTTTTTTATGTATTATAATTATGATATTTTTCTAATAATTTAATAAAAATTCAATACTATTAGGGGTGTTCAAAAATACCTGACCCAAACTACCTGATCCGTTGACCCGCTTATCCGACTAAAAATTATCGGGTATTTATAATAAAATACCCGAATTTTTTGGGTCGGGTACCCGACCCGTATTTTTTCCCGGGTAGTTGGGCCGGGTCAGGGCCGAATTTTTTTAAGAATCGGGTACCCAACCCGACCCGATAATTTTAATAAATATATATTTTTAAATTTTAAATTATATTTTTATTATTTTTCTCTAAAATTAATTTTAAATCCTTAACTTCTTTTTATACTTGTATTATATACTTTTAAGTTTTGATTTTTTATAAATATTTATATTAATTTGTCAATATTAGATTTAAAAGAAAAATTATGATTGAGAATAATACATTCTTTTATCGATAAAATTTAATATATGCATATATATTCAAATATTTATCTTTAAAACCTATCTCAAATCAATAATTTTGTGTTTGAAATATATATCATGAAATTTTAAATATTTCTTATATATTTTTTTAAAAAATAAAATTAAAAAATATAAAAAAAATTAAACTGAGTACTCGGTACCCGATTTTGCGGGTACCTGAATTTTACGGGTACCCAAATTACGGGTACCCGATTTTTATAGGCCGGGTCATGGGCCGATGTTTTGATACCCGAAAATTCTGGGTACCCGGATACCCGGTTATGAACACCCCTAAATATTGCTATAAAAAATTCCTTAATATAAATTTAAATCTATAATGATAAACCCCACAAACATAAATAATATTCCCAAATTATAACTCTAAATTTTAACAGGAAACCTTAAATTCAAAATCCTAAAACATAAATTCTAAACTAAACCTCTAAACCATAAATTAATCCCACTTATAAGAAGAAAAAAAATTCACCGTCAATTTTTTTAAGATAAACATATATATTTAAGCTCCACAATATAATATTTAAATCTACGTCACTAAAATTCAAACATAATAAACCTTAATCTATAAACCCTAAAATATAATATTAAATAATAAATTTAAAATATTAAATCTTAAAATCCTAAATTTAATCTCTAAACCCAAAACTAAACTCATCGTAAAAACATATTTTTTTTCATGTAAATATTTTCTCCTATAAATTAATATTTGATTTCTAAACAGTATGAACAATGAGTGGCCCCGGCATTCAGATTTGAAAATCGTAGCGGGAAATCAGGAAATTGTTTCAAAAGCTCTTCAGATTTCCATGAACGGTAACTTAGAAAATTGAATGAGACCCACACTGATCTGGGCCAACTGATTTTCAATTCCTCACTTTTGTTGTTAGTATTGTAGGGGTTAGCCATGGCGAAGCTGGAGAAACCTGTTTTAGCTGAAGATTGTTTAAATGCAGCCAACGAAACGGAGAACAACGAGCAGTTAGCTGAAGAAGCAGCTGCATTTGTTCGAAAAATGCTGCATCGGCACGAATTTGAGAATGTCAGTGTTCTTCTTTAACCTAATTTTAAGCTCGTTGCTTTGGTTTTTCGTTCTTTAATCTTGTTGGATGTGCTTTAGAGACGTAGTGAAAGATTTTGATGCTAGAATGATCTGATATTGTTAAGGCATTATCTGTTTATTTTCTCCTTTGTCTTCGCATTTCCGGACTGAAAATAGTGAGAGGAAAGCATAGAACATTAGAACTAACTCCATAGAAATCATGATTATCGGTTATTAGATTGAAGGAACTGAAGAATTAAAGAAATGTCAATTTATTTAGACTAGTATTTAGCATTACTGTTAATACAGTTTTTAAGGTTAGAAGTTGTGTTGAGGCTTTTGGACCTTCAAGTTTCAAGTATCAACAAGTCTGATATTGACCCTGAGTCGGGTTTTCTTTCTTTCTTTGGACTCCGGTCCGGGGAAGTACTGGAAGTGTCGCTTGTATGCCGGTAGGGTTGTGGCATCGCAAGACAAAACCTCGAATCGGAGGATTAATATCAGATTTGTTGAGTGTTCAATTTCCTGAACAAGTTGCATTGCATAGCAATAAAGGGGAAACATGTTTGCTTTTGCTATTGAAATCATGAGTTGAAAATCCAAATTGAGAAGTCTGAAATTTTGTGGGTTTTGACGATGATCTACGCTTTTGGGAGATGAAATGACTTTATTACTCTCATCTCTTATCTTTCAGGCTTTGCTTGGTACGAGGGATAGAAAAGAGCAAGATGAAAAATTAGTTAACTAAATGGTTAAGATTTAAAGTAAGAAAGTGGTTAAAAATGCTAGTTTTTAAGTGAAAATTGAAAACATTTGATTTTTAGATGTTTAATATTTAATTTTGTTCTCGCTCAAGAGGATAATCTAATAATATCTTTTCTATTAAGGTAATTTTTTTGTAGAAAAATTTATATATTTTATTGATTATAAAGTAAGGGTCTCAAAATTTTTGAACCATTCCTGCCTCTTCTGCTCTCTATGCCAAGCAAGGTCTTTTTTTTTATGCAGACCTTCTTGGACATGTTAACTTACAGCAATACTCTCACAACGCTGATAAACATGTGTTATTTTTAGACTGACAGTTATTTTATTGAAAGGGTTTTCTGTAATAGTCAAGTAATAAGCTTGCGTCTTTCTTTTTTCCATTTCAGGTTGATAAAATGCATGACTGCAATGTTGAAGATTTACATGTTACAGGAGTTGATCTTTTGTCAAAGATTCATAATCTTGAGAATAGATTTGTTCATGCCTTCATAGAATCTAGGATTTCCGAATTGCCTATTGCGGAGTTTGATGAACAGATTCAACTTTGTTTAGCTGAGTTAAAGCAGTTATGTACTCTTTATTCAATTGCAAATCCTAAAGGAGTTCACGGATATGATAGTTTGGAAAATTTGAGAAGTTCGGACTTGATTAGTCAAACACAACAAAGTCCTTGTCTGGAAGATTGTGATCTGGTTAAGGAATTGTCAGCAAAACTAATCGAGATAGAGAAGCTCAAATCGGAAAACTTGGTCAAGGATAATGAGCTCAAGGCTTTGCAGCATCGGCAAAAAGAGTTAGAAGCTCATATTTGTTCTGTTGAGGAGCAGAAAAGCCAGTTGGAGGAAAATATGGAAATAATGCGGAGAGAAGTTGTTGTTATGGCTAAATTCTTGGATGATTTGCGGAGTGAAATGTTGGAACTTGATTCTGCTGAGAAAATTCTCTCAAAGAAACCCTCAAAACCTGAAGATGGAAAGCAGGAAATAGAAGTTTATTTATCCGAACTCGAAGAAGGAAATCTACTTTTATCAGAAGGGTTATGTGCTTTAGAAGAAAAATTAATGTATCCAAATGATAAGAGTGAGTACTGTCGTATGGAACTACAAATTCCTGAGTTTGATGCTATGAGTTTCAAAGATGAGTTAATAAGAAGATTGGAAGATGAAATGGAGGTGCAAAGGTTTGTCATGAGACAGAAGATTGAAGAGATGCAAAGCCAGTGGCTAGTAGTTCAAGAAGAGTGTGATTACCTTAAAATCGAAAATCTTGAACTTGTCGAAGAATGTAGTATGCTGCAGAAACAAACAATGGAGTTAAACATACAGTGTACAGTCTTAGAAGTAGAATTGAAAGAATCAGACAAACTCCACAGAGAGAACCAGCTTTTGGAAGAAGAAATCTTGGCTCAATTGCAGAAAAAGGCACTCCTTCAAGATGAAATTTTTGTTCTCAAGGAAACAATGAGTGAAATCAAGTTCGAAAACGAAATACTAGAAACTTCTTTTGTGATGCTATCAAGAGACTATCAAGAACTTGAGGCTGAAACAATGTTATTCGTTCAGAAAATCACTAGTAGTTGCACGTGTGATAAAGTTTCCCTTGAAGATGCCTTGGGAACTAAGGTAACGTTTCCGAAAAACGAGCAAGCCTACATACAGGTTAATATCGCTACAGTTTTACCGGTTCCTGTTACTTCATCGGAATCGTTAACATTAAGCAACCATTTTTTGCATAGGTTCTCTATTTCAGATAAGTTGTAGTTTCTCAAAAAAACTCATCTTTCTCTTTTGTATCAGGTTGATGACGAGCGGAACTGCAATATGGAAGGTCAATTTATGGGAGTTGAGCTTGCAGAAGTTTTAGAGGTAGATGACTTGTATAAGGCCCAGCTAAACAGGTGCGTACAAGTAGTAGAGTTTCTGATGCAAAATATTAGAATCATGTCTTTATAACCTAACATCTGAAATTGTTTTTTAGTTCTTACATTTTAATAATCATTTGATTATGATGTTTCATTCATTTAAACAGATCGCGAGCTATTTGAATTCGGTTCGGTTAAAACTTGATTAAAATTCTATTTGATTGGACTCAACTCAAGCTTGAACTGAGCTCAAGTTCTTAATGGGTCAAGCCAAGTTACCAAATACCCGATTCGAAAAACTTATGAGCTATTTGAAAATATAATATGTATATATTTTAATTTTTATAATTCAAAATCTAAATTTATAAACTTAAAACCTTAAAAATATAAACCTTAAACATAAGTCTAAACCCTAAACCCTAAATTTTAAATCTTAAACTCTAAACCTAACAACATAAACTAACTTAATACCTTAAAATTAACAAGCTTGACTTTATATAACTTGTGTATCTACGTTTTTTCCTAATAGGCTTTAAATAAGACATGACAAATAGCGAGGTACTCGAATCCGACATGATCAAAGATCGGTCAACACTTAACTTGATTGGGCTTGAATCAAGCTCGAATTCAACTCGATTTCTTAATGAGTCGAGTCGAGCTGAGATTTCTCAGGCTTATTAAAAGTTACTCAAACTCAAACTCGACTTGAAATCTTAACGAGTTGACTCGAGTTCAACACTACTCAAACTTGACTCGACTCATTTACACCCCTATTTGTGTCTAATGAACTTGCCTTAGCTGAATAACATGGTAGCATATCTTCTTCTCTGCACTATTACAATTAAGCTCTATAAATACAACAGAGTAACAATATAATATCTTAAACATGTTACTCTCTCAGTTAGCTTCTTATTGTTTTGCATCTGCCATGCATACAAGAAATGAGACAAAAGATGTTTGCAATGTTGTCGGAATGGTGCTTTTGACATCCATGTTTTTCATGTCATCATGTACCATGTAAGGTTGTATGTACTCTTATCTCTATTCCGGAACTTCCTCTTGACGCCGGCGGTAATATAGGCAAGCCGGAAGAGTCTTGGTCGAGCTTTATTTAACTTAAAGGGATTGAGCTTATAACCTTAAATTGCTCAGAAAATAGTTGTGGATATGAATACTAACAATATTTCTTTCTTTTTCTAAATCATGCTTGTGTTCAGTTTGTTGCCTAACTATGTAAGCACTCATATAGACATTCCTGCGAATTCGACAGGTGAAACCGCCGGAATAATCGATAGACATGAATGCAAGGTACCTATACTCGAGATCGAGATGAGTGCAATGTATCAAATATGTTGAGGTAGAAGCTGTAGATCCAAAGTGACTTTCAGTGTAGCTTAAGTGCTGGCAATGGTTGAAAGAACAAAGTCCCGGAATTCAGTCGGGTAAGTTCGGTTATATCTGTGATTGATGCTGCCCCAACACTCTTAACATTTTCCATTTCCACCGTTCCCTACTCCGGGGGCCTGCCGGACGGGGAAGAAAGTTGTAGATTTGTAGGGTTTAGGGGGTGAGGAGTACCTGTACTATAAAATGTAACAATGGCAGCTCTGTATTAATATACAGCAGTAAATTAAAATCGTAAGTCCTAATGTTACTGATCGAACGATCTTAACAAATCATCTTGTCTCAATAGTTAAGAGAATGGTTGTTGTGTTTCTGAAGATCACGGGTTTGTGTATCAGTATTTGTAACACAATGATTAAGAGATTAATGTCTAACGATTAAGAGTACATTGTAATTGATTTAAAAAATCGTAGAATTTTTTTAAAAAACTTAAAATCCAACTTGTAATCTAAGTCGAGTACTGCATAGGTTCATAGTGGGCACTTCCATATTTATTATTATGCTAAGATTCAAATTTCTAATTTTATTATAGATTTAAAGTCTTATCTATCTCGTTAGATTTATTGGTTGTTGGTTTTTACTTTATAAAATTTGAAGTCATATTATATTATTTTTTATTAAAAAATAACACATCACATACAAAATGTCATAAAAATTAAGTATATCATTTTAATAAATTGTATATAATCTCATAAAATCATTAAATATCTAGCCTAAATTGATAAATTAATTATTTGTTGAATAACATTTTATATTTTTCGAATAATAAATAAAATTTCATAAAAATTTTATACATAAAATATTATCCATTATTCGAATCAATGAGGTATAATTTAATAAATAAAGTAAAAAGAGTGGGAACAAAATGGGTAAAGAATGGTGTAGCGTCGTGCCGTCACCAACGAAAAATTATACGGTGAACTCTGTTCATCATTCCATCTATGATCCAAAACAATAAAGATCGTTGATCTTAATTTTTTTTCAAGTGAATCATCATTTCTTTCCTACATGGACTTAATGAATGGGTAGTTATTAGGTGGTTATTTAAAGATTAACGGTCCTGATTACTTGAACTATGGATAACGTGGTGAACAGAGTTCACCGTATAATCTCTCGTCGCAAAGCGTGAAGAAAGAAGTGAGCCAAAATAAATAATGATGTGGCGTAAAGTGATTGAGTACCCAAAATATAATTAAAAATAATAATTTTTAATTAATAAGATATTATTTAAGTAAAATTTAAGTTCGAGGTCCAATAAAAATTTATTAAAAATTTGGTCATCAAAAATAAATATATAATATGTATTCATTAAATAAATAAAATAAAATAAAATATTTAAAATCATAAATGTTTAATCGCATGTCATTTTTTAATGAATCGGTATCAATCAATTAAATATATTTATTTCATTTATTTTTTTATTAAATAAATTTTTATTTAATAAAAATATTTTTAAATTTAATTTACAGTAAATATTAGTGAATATTTATTTGGTAAAAAGATAAAATAAAAAATAAATAAAATAAATACATTTGATTAATTGATCTACATGATGAAAATGACCCGTAATATAATTTCTATTTATTCGGTAACAAAAATTAGTTTAAATTTCATATTTCCTCTCGCTCAATATTGATTGTATTTCTGTTTTAGTCACTAAATTTATTTTTTAAATTTAATCACTCAAATTTTAAATTATTCATATTTTAATTATTTGATGTCTTATAAGTAATAACATCACCAAAACAATATTATTTTATAAATTTTAATTTCTAAAATTTCAAAACTTTATTAATTATATTCACAATCCTCCTCCTTTGCGGTAGAATATCATTACGACGTAACTAGTACTAAAATTTATGTTTTTCTCTCTTTCTTTTTAGTCTCGTTTTTTAATATTCGATTAAAAATAATAAAATATAAGTTAAAATTTTGAATTTTTATGTGTTTATACAATCTTTACCGTAATAAACATAAAATCGAGATATATTTTTTTTCTCCTATTTGATCTTATATTATTAGAATATCGGAGAAAATACTACAAGTTCCATGGTGTTTTTTTTTTATATAAATTTATCATCAAAATTTAAATAAGATTAGACACATAACGATAGAATGACTAAAATAAAAATAATAATCAAATTTTAACAGATGAAAATAAAAATTTAAATAAAATAATTAAAAATACTACATCAATATTAGAATAAAGATATTGTATTCCAGAAAAAATAGAAATATTGAAAGCATAAAGAGATTATTTACTTTTATTATCAAAATTTTTATTCAAATATAATTTTAATTTTTTTAAATACGATACTTATTATTTTAATTCTCAAAATATAATGAATGCTTACAATATCATTAGAATCAGAATCAAAAGAGTTCGATTTTAAACAATAACTTTCTAAAATATAACTTGAAATTGTATCTTTCTAACCTAATATTTAGTTTATTTTTTAAATTATTGTTCAAAATCGAATTCTTTTAAATCCGATTTTATTAAAATATAATATTTTTTATATTTTAAAAATTAAAATAACAATTATTATATTTAAAAAATATTAAAATTATATTTGTACTTTTTTAATCATAATCATTTGTTAAATAAAATCCATATGTTTCTAATAGTAAATAAAATTTTATACATAAAATATTTTCGATTATTCAAAAAAATAGTAATAAATAAGGTAAAAAGAGAAATAAAGAAAAAAAAGGTAAAGGGTGGTGTAACGTCATCAAGCGTGGAAAGAGAAGTGGGCCATATAAATAATGACGTGGCGTAAAGTGATTGGTTCAATTAAAAGTAATTTCTAAAACCCTAAATGTTTCATCACGTGACACGCTGTTGTGAATCGGCACGTCTCTCTTTCTTCTTCACCAATAAAAATTAGTGTAAATGTCGCATTTCATCACTCAAGTTTTACTGAATTCGTTTTTAGCCACTAAATTTATAAATTTTCAATTTAATCATTTAATTTTTGAATTATTCACAGTTTGATTACTTGACCACTAAGTGTCTAATAACATCATTATTTTATGGTAAGGGAATTGTTATTTCTGAAAGTCACAGATAGAGGTATTTAAAATTAGCTCAATGGGTATTTATCGGTCCAATAAATTTATAAATCAAGTTACGAAAATAAAAATATATTGAAACATACTAATAATATAATATTGATATTAGATTTATTGGGTCGTCGGGTACCTATTGGGTCAATTTTAAACATCCCTAGTCACAGGTTCGAACACTAGCATGAAAATATAGTGATTGAGCGATCAATGTTCAATGATTAAGATTATACTCTAAAACAGATAATAGTGTAACTACTGTAACTGATTTAAAAAATAATATTGTTTCAAAACTTCTCATTTCTAACACATTCTTACTTATAGTTAGAATACTTAACTGCTATAAACTATGACTTACGATGTAACTAGTATTAAAATATTTTTTCTCTTTCTTTTTTAATTTTTTTCCTCAAAATTTTATTAAAATTAACAAAAGTCAAATTAAAACTTTAATTTTTTGTGTTTATACAATCTTCGCCGCTAGAGAAGTGTGAAATCGATATATATTATTTTTTCTTTTCTTTTATCTTTAGATTATTCGAATATAAAAATATATATCAATGGTGAATAAAAGAAGTTTAAAAATATCAAACTGATAAAAGTTTCTAAGTTTTTTTTTTTATAAATTCAAAATAGGAGTAATTCGAATTTTAAAGTATCAAATTGAGAAATTTTTAAAATTTAATGACTAAAAAGGAACAATGGTAAAGTTGAGTGATGAAAAAAAGCGTAATATGCCCTAAAAATTAAACCAAATTACTTGAAAAACCACCCTAAACAGACAAATCTCTCTCTTTAATTGTAATTTACAAGTGATTTTATCCAATCGTTCCCGGCTTCGATCCTTCTCTCCCTCCATTTTTTCTGTGTTTTTTTCTATAAAATTTATGTTTTGGTTTCTTATTTTGAATTTCTGGGGAAAATTCCCACATTTCTATACACGCTAACGCGAAAAAGATTGAAAAAGGAGCTTCTTTTCATTGTAAAATTTCACAGGTACGTCTCGTTCGCCTTAAGATTTCCTCCATTTTCAATCAATTTATCTTCATTTTTCTGGGGGTGTATATGTTTTTTCTTCTCTAATTGTTATCAGGTGAAGAATTGAGTTGAGCTCTGTTCTTTTCCGAATTTAGGGCGTAGATTAGAGAGTACTTTTTTTTTTCTTTTTTTTAGTGAATTTTGAAAGCCTGATTATGTTATGGTTTTCTGATTTTTGGTATATATATTACGTGGCTGCGATCTTGGGTGATTTTGAAGGCAAATGAAGCAAATGGGTTATTTGTATTAGGGAAAAGGATTGGGCGCGGGGGGAAATGGCGGATTTTCAAGCTTTGCAACAAAAACCTGAATCAGCTAATGATGCCAGAGCTGAATTGGAAAGGGGTTTGGAGGAATTGATGAGAGGGCATTTAGATGATTGTATGTCATTTGCATCCTGCAGCTCTAATAGAGATCCTGATGAAGAGGATGATGAGGATGATCAGCTTGTTAGGAGGAGGAGAAGGTCTGATCTCGAAGGTGATGATTTAGCTGAATCATCTGCTGCTAGAAGGAGGCATTCTAGGATTTTGAGTAGATGGGCTGCCAGACAGGCTCAGGAAATGATAACCACCATGGAGAGGAGGAACAGGGAGTCTGAATTGATGGCTTTAGCTGGTTTACATACTGTTTCTATGCTTGACTCTTCGTTCTTAAGAGAGTCGCAGTCACCTGCTTCTAGGAGACAAGGGGGGAATGTTGAGAGGCCTAGTACTCGTGCTTCTTCGATTTTGCAAATGTGGAGGGAGTTGGAGGATGAGCATATGTTGAATAGGGCACGGGAGAGGGTGAGGGAAAGGTTGAGGAGACAAAGCAGTGCTGATAATAATACGACAGTGTCTAGTACAACTTTGTCTGAGAGTCGTGGGAGTGAGAATCATGCGAGTGTTGGAGATGTGAGTGAGAGTGAGAATGAGTATGCAACATGGTCACATGATCAGGGTGTGTCACAAAATGATCGTGGGGATGATAATGGGTCTAGTAGGGAGCACTCTCCTGATCTTGGGGAAGTAGAAAGAGAAAGGGTGAGGCAGATTGCTCGGGGATGGATGGAGAGTGGGATTACTGAACATTCGTCCAATGTTACCCAAAGGGCCAGCGATCCTAGAGCTGAATGGCTTGGTGAAACTGAGCGTGAGAGAGTTAGAACTGTCCGGGAGTGGGTGCAAATAACAAGTCAGCAGCGAGGTGTTCGTGGGGGACGGAGAGAAAACCAGCCAGTGACAATTAGTGTGCAAACCGATCCTGTTCAAGAAGGCTCAGTTGCTGATCATGATGAAGGCCAATCAGAGCATGTTCGGAGGGACTTGAGGAGGTTGCGTGGAAGACAAGCTGTAATCGACTTGTTGGTGAGGATTGAAAGAGAAAGACAGAGGGAACTTCAGGGTTTAGTGGAACGCCGTGTTGTATCTGGTTTTGCCCATCGCAACCGCATTCAGGTTAGCTGTCTATCATGAAGTTTGTTAAGGTTATGGTTCAATAAGACAGTACTAGCTCCCATATATTAGTGCTATGCTGTAATACATTTCTTTCTTTCTAGTTTCTAGGCAGAGGCGTAGTCGAGATTTTCATATAGTAGGGTTAGAGTAGATTTTGAGGTACGAAGATTCCCATACCACTACAATATAATTATTGTTGACCCCATAACCAAACAAATCAAGTGGGGTCAATTTTAATATTTCCATGAAAAACTTTATACTAACTCCTTGAAAACCTCATTTAACTCTTCGAAAATCCCATACCGCGGGGTCAATTGACCCCTCTAAACTATATGTGGCTCAACCACTGTTTCTAGGAATTATCTTCAGATAAGCTGTGGATATATTTTTTTAAACATCCAAGAGAATGTGTGCTTTTTCTTCTTGATAGACTAGGTAAAAGTTTCTATATCAGGGTTAAGAGTGAAAGTAACATCATCCCCCCACCCCCCCTTTAAATTTTTAATTTTATTAAGGTGAAAAATATGTTGATGACTGCATAATCTCACATCTTGTCGTGATGCTAATATATTTGTTGTTTTCGTTTTGTCTAGTTAAGGACCTTTCCATATTTTTTATGCTTACTTACAATGCTTTCAACTTTGCAGACACTACTCAGAGGTAGATTCTTACGAAATGAAAGACCTGTTGAACAGGAAAGATCATCCTCAGTTGCAGCAAGTGAATTAATTCAGTTAAGACAATGGAACACCGTATCTGGCTTGAGGTATGAAAAAATTCTACTCATGCTCAAATAAAGAAGCTTTTGAAGAAGTTTTCTCTGTTAATAAAATATTTTAATAGTTTTTGAAAGGTTCTTTGTGTGGCAATAATGTTACATGCTGAGGAACTTAGCATATGATATATATAACATTCTCCTATTCATGGAAAATTGGAACAACTTTGTTTTTTTCCCTTTTGTGCTTCTTTGTTTGAAGCATAAAAGTAGATATTGCCTGTAAACAATGAGAGAGATGTTGTGTGTATGATTTTTTATTGCAGTTGATCTACCTGCCTCTAGATCATGGCTCGAACATTTCTGTGAAAGCTCTTTTTAGTTTATTCAAGCACAAAACTCTCGTACTTATACCTTGATTTCCATAACTGCTATTATTTTACCATTCAGGGAAGGACTCCATAACAGATTAGAAACAATTGTCAGCAATCAAGCTGGCGGCAATTCTGAAACCACATCTGGCACTGTCATCAATGATTCTAGAAATGAAGTTCCCCAAACAAACATGTTGCCAGATATCCAAAGTGAAAACAACGAGCATACACAATCTAGGAGTTTGGAAAGTGGCATCACAGAGTTTCCTAATCAAACAGGAGATATGGTTAGCAACACGGCTGTTGAGAGCATAAGTTGGCAAGAAAATGTTAACCAAGGTAGGAATTGGCGGGAACCGGCTGCCAATGATGAGAGAGGAAACTTGCAACAACCAACATATGCTCAGTTCAATCAATGGAGAGAGGGCGATGCTGAAGTAATGGATACAAATTGGCAAGAAATTTCAGTTGGTGAGCAACGCCAAGACAATCCTGGAAATGAAAATGAAGAAGTGGATCATCAAGAGGACGACCAGAGGGATTGGCGAGAGGATCGCTCTCAAGAAGCTATTGATACTTGGTCAGAAAGGCCTTCTTATCGTCCAAGATCACACCGTGCAATCCCAGTTAGAAGGTTAAATAGATTTCTTCCACCTGAAGATGATAATGTGTATGGTATAGAACTTAGAGAACTTCTGAGCAGGTATTTATTTGATCACAAATTTGGCTTTTTACACTTTTAACATAAAATAGGAGCCTTTAATGGTTGATCTAATTTTATAGGAGGAGTGTGTCTAGTCTTCTTCGAAGTGGTTTCCGGGAAAGTCTAGACCAGTTAATTCAGTCATATGTGGAAAGACAGGGTCATTCTCCCATCGATTGGGATCTGCATAGAAACTTGCCAACTCCCGCCTCCCCAGAGCCTGATCAAGAACAGCAGAGAGGTGAAACAAATGATGATCAGAATGATGCTATAAACAGACCTTCACTGGTGCTACCTTCTCCTCCAGTGCCACCACCACAGCCACTGTGGCATCATGCTTTACATCACACTAGATGGTCCAGACGCAGCATGCATAGATCAGAAATTGTAAGCCATCTTCTTAGCTTTGCAACTATATATTACAAAAAAAAAAAAAAAACCTGAATCTGATTCAACATTGTTCTTCATAAAATTTTCTGCTATTAAGTTTTCCTCAAGAATTGTGATTGTGAGTTTGATACGGAAGATAATCTGAAGGTGAAATCAGTCATAATAATCAATTTCAAACAAACACTAGGCAACTGATGAAATTAATGACATTTCTTCTTTTTATCATTTTAAGTTGTTAGTCTTCGCCTTCGGTAGTTCAATAGATGCAGAATATTCTTCTGAAAGTCGCTTAGATCTTTTATCTAGCCCGTGTACATTATTCTGCATCTTTAACTTTTTTTTCTCATGAAGCTTTTTATTTTCAGCAGGACTGGGAGATGATTAATGATCTAAGAGCTGATATGGCAAGACTCCAGCAGGGCATGAGCAACATGCAGAGAATGTTGGAAGCCTGCATGGATATGCAACTGGAGTTACAGCGATCTGTCAGGCAGGAAGTCTCTGCTGCTCTGAATCGTTCGGCTGGTGGAAAAGGTTTTAAATCCTCCCGACTTTTCTTTCTCACAAAGCATTATTTTGTATTCTTTTAACTATAAGGTAATTTAGATTGTTCCCATTTTTATTTTTCACTCTGATTACAGTTTTGAGTGCAGAAACATCAGAGGATGGGTCTAACTGGGGTCATGTAAAGAAAGGGACTTGTTGTGTTTGTTGCGATAACCATATCGATTCACTATTGTACAGGTTTACTTACCTTAACTTTTCTAAATCTTCTCATTGTCGATACCACATGCAAAAAAATGATATTGAACTCCTTTGATCCGAATTATAAATCACAATTGTGTATATTGCACGCTAAAATATTGGTTTTACAGATGTGGACACATGTGCACTTGTTCAAAATGCGCGAATGAGCTGGTTCGTGGTGGGGGAAAATGCCCATTGTGTCGAGCATCTATCATGGAGGTAATCCGTGCATACTCGATACTGTAAAGAGATGAAAGAACCGAATAAGAATTCAACAGGAAAGACTGGTATGAGAGCCTTGATTAAAGTTGATTGCCTGTGTTTTTTCTGATTATATGTAGAATGCTATGCAAGTTTATAATCGGAATAGCAATTGGCATCATTGATTTGTTCATGCTTTTAAATAAAATGTCAGTCACAGTTAATTCTGTTCCTCCTGTTTTCTCTCTTTCATTGCAGAGAATTATTATTATTATTGTTATTATTATTACTACTACTACTGCGTTTTGTAAAAAAATGCACACGTCTATGTATAACTCATGTTATATGTATCTCTTTATATTACAATTAGCCCTCCATAAACCCCCCAAATAAGCCCCTCTTCTCAACCAAGGCTTGCCCTTAACGTAAGAACAATAAGTTCATTGCACTGTTTTTGCTTGGTGATTTTACACAACACCATCCGAAAAATTAAATGGTGGAAGATGAGAAGAGCTTAGTGTCGGCGGCCGGGGCTGGAGAAGGACTATGACCGAACTTATCCTATTGTCATTTAAACCTGTGCTTTCGACCACTAGCCGCTTTGAGCTGCTGATGTTCTACCTCAGCATATTTGAGGCTCATGTGTAGGCATCATTCGTAATTCTTTCAGCTAGGTCTCGAACGCTGATGTCTGGACCAATTATATCCGTCTTTTCTTGCACCCCCTACACCTGCTGACGTCTCTGAAGCAGCAGAGGCTGGATTGAAGCTTGCTTCTTTGGATAACAACCTGCAGGCAAGCAAAATACAGAGACCGTGGGCATCCATACGTACCATACCATAATTTCCTGTTTTTGCTTCCCAGCAGCTAGCTCTTCCCCAAGTCCCGGAGTCAGATTCCACCTGTAAGGCATTGAGTTTGGTCTCAGATAATTTAAGCTTTCCTTGAAGATCTTGTAGAGAAGCTTCAAGCATGGCTTTATCTGCACGTAAATGTCTCCTGTTGACCATCTCTGTGCAATTATAAACCCCCCACAGGTACTCTCTATCGCACACACGTGTGCATGCACATGTTTGTACGTATATATACTGAGAATGTGCTACATGCTTGCTCACATGTGCACCCACCAGGATAGTCTAACACAACATTCTGTGCCTTTTTTGAAGAACATTAAAATATAGCTTCGGCTGATCCCATCCATGAAGAAGGTTTCATTCAGTCCTCAAAAGGCTAAACTAGCTGGTCTAATGATATTTTTTCCCTACAGAAAGCAACAAATTTTGAAAAAAACCATAATCGGATGGTACAAATCGACTACCTCTTTCCTATGCCTCTATTTATGCCTTCGGTTCAAATTAGAGGTTTAAGATTTAAGGTTTTAGGTTAAGGGTTTTGGTTAGGGTTTAGGGAATTTGGGTTTAAGATTTAGGATGTATAAAATGAGGTTTAGGGTTTTGTAGCGACCTCTTTAAAAATCGTTTAATATTAGATGTAAATGAAAATAGGGGTCACTAGTTTAAAAATTAGGAATTAGGTTAAAAATTGGAACTTTTAAATTTAATGTTTAAAATCTGAGAATTAAGGCTTTGGAAAACCTAAAAAGGAAATTAAAAATTTTATTAAAAATAAGGGATTAAAAAAATGTCTGGAATGTTTAAAAATAGTGGAGTCGCCACCGGTCACTTTTGGGTAGACCGGACACCGGAAAACCAGAGATTCGAAGTGTTTGGGTTCGAGAGTCGGTTACGGTTTAAAAACAGGTTTAGTGTTTAAAAACTGCCCAAAAAATTGGTACCTTTAAAATAAATTACCGCTTAATTAATTTTGAATTTTGAATTAAAGTGGCATTTAAATTATTTTTGTTTAAAGATTCGAATCAATTTTATTTTTACCGGGTCTCTATTCGAAGGCAACGCATACACCGCGACCATTGCATTGGAACACGGGCCCGTTACGACCGAATAAAGATGTTTAAAATTAAATTCATTAATTAAGAAGTGTAAACGTTGAACAAAAAGCACATATACAAAATATTTATGTAAATTCAAAGCATGAATAACAAAAAAAACGTAATAGAGACAAAGATATAAACATCAAAGCATATAGTGCAAAGCTAATAAGATGCGTAAAATAAACATATAGCAAAGTTAATAATATACAAATAAATAAAAAGGCCCATTAAAATAAAAACATAATGTAGCAAATATATATATAACATGCAAAGACATATAAAAGAACAAATAACATATGCATAACAATTTAATACATTCTAACGTGATGTGATAAAAGGCCATACATAAAAGACATGACATATGTGCTAATGAAATTAAATATGCTTATAAATATGAAAATACTATACATATGACGCAAAAACGATGAGATAAAATGCATAACACCTAATGAAAAATAAACATCATATAACGACATAGAAAGACAAGATGTATAAAGCAACTAAAATAATATATGTAAGCTACATGCACATGAGCACTACACTATACTATATATAATATTGGAGACTAAACAACATGAATGAACAATAAAATTAAAATGAATAAGCAATATACAAAATAAATAATAAAGCAGGAGCATAATAATAAATAAAGAATGAAATATGAAGGCATACAAATAAGAAACAGAAACAAAATAAATTCGAATGAAATAAATAAAATAAAACATAAATAATGCTCGAATAGGGACCAAATTTAAAAGATTTTAAAAAAATTAAACCCTCAAACCGTTATTTCAAAACGAGGAATGGCCTAAAAGTAAATATATCTATACGGAGGGATTTAAAAAAAATAAAACCAAATTTAAAAATGAATATAATTAAAATCGGGACTAAAATAAAATCAATTCAAAACTTTTAGGGACTTGGAGGAGGAATATTTTGACACGGAGGGTTTTAAAACGTAAAATAACCATTTTTAAAAGTGAGGACTTAGTATTTAAGTCAAACACAAAATAAAAAACACTCCCTTTATCCATTTTTTTGAAAACCGAAGCTTAAACCTCCTCCCTCTCTCTGTTTGTTCTTCAAAATGAAGAACAGGGGATGAACAATCATCCTGTTCTTCATGAACCCAGAAATAAGTCACCACTTCCCCAGATTTTGGCCGCGACGGCCGTCGTTCCCAGCGGCGGTTGAGACAAAACTAACGCAAAACCTTCCCAAAAACCCTTTCCTTATCACCTGAAAACGATCTGCCCCCTAATAAGACCCGAAACAAAACCGAAACCCCTTCTTTGATAGAAAACAGAAGCGTAAAAGGCCTCCTTGGTTCGTTTCGAAAAGAAGAAAAAAGAGACAACCACATCTCCCTCCCTTCCGTGGCTCACCAAAAACGACCCGAAGGTGTTAAGATTGTTGCCTGAGTGGAAGAACGGAGTAGAGATGACGATTCGAAGGTAAAAAACTTTCCTCTATTTTTTTGTTTTCGAGATTGATGCATGCAAAAAAAGAAATCGAAAGGTTTTCTTTTTTACCTCTGAAAATGGGTTTTCTTTTTTTGTATTGATAAACTCCGTGTGAACCCCTTTTACAATGTATTCTGCTTTCGGTTTTATAACCGATTACATGCCAAAATGGAAAATGAAAAAAAACCTATATTCTATTGGTTGCTTCTCTCGTTTGGATGCATGTGTGTATTCTGATTTTTCTCTGATTTTTGCCGGCCGAAATTCCTCTGAGAATGGTTGCTTTTTTGCCCTGAAATCTCTGCCCTTGTTTGTCCTTTTGCTTTTGTTTCTGATTTCTGCAATTGTTAGCCCTGTAATTGTACGAATTCTGACGTTTCTTTTGGCTGTTTTCGCATGTACAACTGGCCGGAATCGGCGAACGACCGGCAACGATCGGAAGATGAAGACGATAGGTTGATTATCATTCGAACGGTCAGATGGGAGTTGAAACGTCTGACGCGTGTGCTTCACGCGCGCGTGGAGAGCTGAACGAGTAGCGTGTGGGTGCGTCTGGAGACTGAAAGGTTGTCCTCTTTTCGATCGGGGCCGTTGGATCAAATCTTGATCCAACGGCCAGGGACGAGCTGCGCCAGAGGAGACCATATTAGCTAGGGTTTTTGCTTTAACAGGCTTCGGTTTAAGCCCGAATCGGGCTCAATGTATTGTGTGTGGGCTCTTAAAATCGGGCTTGGTATTTTGTTATGGGTTTATGTATAAATTATTTTATTTATTAGTTTTTAGATTGGGCTTTGTATTAATGACTATTGGACTGTTAATTAACATTGGGTTTTATTTTGTTTTGGGTTTTAATTTGAGTTTTATTTATTCAATAAATATAATAATAATAATAATAATAACAAAAATAATAATAATAGAAATAAAAATAAAAATAAAAATAATAATAATAATATAATAAAAATAATAATAAAAAAATAAAATGATAGAAAATAACAATAATAGAAGATAAAAATAATAATAATAAAAATATAATATAATAAAAGAATAAAAATAATAATAATAAAAATGATGATGAATAATAAAATAAAATAAAATAAAAGATAAAGTAAAGATATACTAGGAATGAACTATATGTATGTATTATTTACAAAATAATAACTTAATAGTAATATATTTACTCTTGCTTTTGTTTGAATAAAATTAAAGTAGTACAAAATTTAAAGGAAAACAAGTGCTATATATTTTTCTACATTTTTGATTACCAAATACAAGCCCGTTATTCGAATTAAAACTAAAATTAAAGCACAAGTTTAGACCGGATAAAATTAGTGATTACAGGTTTAAAATTCAAATTTTTAATAAATTTTCAAAGGATGCATGAAAGTAGGTATAGAAAAGAGGTAGATGATTTTTGCTCCTTTTTCATTGTTGTTCAATGCCTTCCAGTTTTCATCTCTTTGACTAACTTGGACCAATTCGTACACTTAATTTTGGTAGGTGAATATTTTAGTAGGAATATTTTTTTTGTATATACAATGTATTACGGGGTTATTAATATTTTTTTTCTCTTTTCAGGCATGATATTCTCCCTCACTTTTTACGAAGTTATTACTCTCTTCCTAAAAGAAATATCTAATAAGTTGTATAGTACCACCGTTTATATATCTCAGAATCTTTTTTTTTATGTGAGATTAATGCTCCTTACTTTTTTTCAGGCGTAACAAACGCCTCAATCTTGAAACCTACTTAAACAAAACAAAACAAAACTGTTTATCATTTAAACCAACCCTTTAATCTTGTTAATCTCTTAACCACTGTTCTAAGTATGAATTTTTTTTTAATAGACCGAAGATACCCCTAATCTAAATCCTAAAAATACCTCAGTATGATACATGCTAAGCTTTCTGCACTATTTGTTTCAGCATTAAAAGCAAACTTCAATGATATTCAGAGGCTGATTCTGTGGATTAACATTTGTGTTGCTGAAATCCGAAGATATTTAAAAAATAATTTAGTCGATCGTAAATTAAATAGTGTTTCGGTTGATTGAAAAATTATTTAATTTGTCAAAAAATTTACTTTAATTTTTAAGTTGTTTGATTCGATTATTATTTATTAAACTCGTTTGGTTAACATAAATTAATAAATTAAAAAAATAGCGTGCAAAACGATCTTAAAATTAAAAATACAATAACAATCCATAAATATATAAAATACTATATTATAAAAAATATTTATAAATTTATCGAGTTAATTCAGACTTTACCCAACTAACAATTATTAAAATCTCAAGTCATGTCAATTTTAAATTAAGAATTAAGTAAATTTTAATCGAACTAAACTCAAATTATTTACAAATTATTCAACTCATACACCTACTAATGAAGCATCTATCTCCGTTGGATCACAATCCAACATCCATCTCCGTCCGTTTTTTTTCTTTCTTTCTTGTGGCCAATGCATATGTAATCTAAGATCCTCTTGTACTGCTAAAACGCATACCCCGTTTTCCTTCTTCCTTTATCGATACCAACATCAGAAAGACCAGGTAACCTCGATTTTATTATTGATTATTTGATGCATGTTTAGCATTTTTGTGTTGGGGTATTTTGGATTTGTGGATGTTTCTTATGATTGATTGATTATTGAGATGTTGGTTGAATGGGTTCCTTTTTTATGGTTTTCTTGTGAATTTAGGATTTTGAAGCAACATTCGTGAAAAATGGAAAATGGGGTTGAAATGATTGATGATTCTGTTAGGATTGAGGGAGAAAGGTTTGCCAATGAGAAATTGGATATGGGGGTTGTAGGGGATTCCGGTGAAACAAAGGGAGGAGAAGATGAGGTTTTTGATGAGGCAATTGGAACACTGGAGAATTTGCAACAACGGGTGGAAAAATCCGGGGTCGGTGACAGTGGTTTAGTTGCTGAAGCAATTGGAAATTTTCTAGAGGTTGTTGAGGTTTCAACTGAGGCTAGTGCTCAGGAGAATGTGATTCCGATTTCGGTTGGAACTCTGGTGGATGTTGCAGAGTTGGTGGTTGAGCAGAATGAGAGGGAACTGTCAAGTGAGGAGAATGTCGGCAGCGATGCAGTGTCGGATGAGATTGATGAGGGAGGGACTGAAATGGGAGAAATGTCTGATGAATTGAATGGTGGGAAGGAAGTACCTGATATAAGTGGAACTGGAGAAACGAAAGTTCCGAGGTATGAGGAAAAAGGAAACCTCAAGAATGATACAATAACTGAGATGCTTGTAAAAAGAGATATGGATAAGGCACATTTAAAGGGAACATTAGCTGATGAAAAGTTGGACATTTTGGAAAGTGATAAGGTAGAGGAAGATGTGAAATCAGAATCTAATTTCAAGGCTTTGAATCAAGAGGGCAAAGGTGTTGAGTCAAGAGAGGATGTAATGGCTACTTATTATCAAGACAAAACGGTGCAGGAATCTGCTGATACTTCAGCTGGTATGATTTTCAAGCATCAAAATGACAAAGTCATTGAAGCTGTGAATGATAAGTCAGCTAGTGTTGGTATGGGAGATAAGGGAGTGGAGAGTAGGGAAGTAAAAGGTGACACATTTGATCTTGATTCACTGGATGGGGGAGATGAAGATGGAAAAGCAGGCGACACTTTTGCTGCCGAGGCAGCGGAGGATAACATGAATGGTGAAGTAAAATATCCATCCGATGCAAGGGGCATTAAGAAAAATGGTGAAAATGATGAACTGAAAAATACGCCGTCTGAGCTAAGTAAATATGTGGAAGGGACAGTTGACTCTGCATTTAGAAATTTATCTTCTTTGGAAAAGTCCACAGATGAGAGCAATGAGCAGATTCAGGCTGGTAAAACTGATATGAGAACAGAGGCCCATGATGGTTTTCAATCTCGGCCTCCTGATGACATGGCTCAAGATATTGATTTTATGACAGAAAAATCTGAAGTGAAAGCAGAGAAAGATCATCAAGATAAGCAAAGCACCAGAGTGACTCAAGAGCAGGAAGCGCGGCATGCTCCAGAATCTTCTTTGTCTGCCAAAACCGAAGAGTTTGGGAAGAAAGCAGACAGAGATCAGGAGTCTAAGCCAAACACCTATGTCACTAGAGAATGTGAAATTCTACCATCTCCAGCATCGTCATCATCTGTTAAATCTACAAGTCTTGCTACCCCTTCTCATCCTGCTGGTCTAGGGCGTGCTGCTCCACTATTGGAACCTGCACCCAGGGTGGTGCAGCAGCCTCGAGCAAACGGAAATGTCTCTCAGTCACATGCACAACAAATTGAAGATCCCCGTAATGTTGAGTCTGAAGAGACTGACGAGACACGTGAAAAGCTTCAGTTGATCAGGGTTAAATTTTTGCGTCTTGCCAAACGTCTTGGGCAGACTCCCCATAATGTTGTTGTGGCACAGGTTCTGTACAGACTTGGATTAGCTGAACAGCTCCGTGGTAGAAATGGAGGCCGTGTTGGTGCCTTTAGCTTTGACCATGCAAGTGCTATGGCAGAACAGCTTGAGGCTGCTGGAAATGAACCCCTTGACTTCTCCTGTACAATTATGGTCCTTGGGAAGACAGGAGTTGGTAAAAGTGCTACCATTAATTCAATATTTGATGAAATCAAGTTTGGTACCGATGCTTTCCAGACAGGTACAAAGAAGGTTCAGGATGTTGTGGGTACAGTACATGGTATTAAGGTTCGTGTAATTGACACACCCGGCCTTCTTACTTCCTGGTCTGACCAATGCCAGAATGAGAAGACACTTCGCTCTGTTAAAAGTTTCATTAAGAAAACTCCTCCAGATATTGTGCTGTACCTTGATAGGTTGGATATGCAAACCAGGGATTTTGGTGATATGCCCCTCTTGCGTACCATCACTGAGATCTTTGGTCCATCTATATGGTTTAATGCAATTGTGGTTCTGACTCATGCTGCTTCTGCCCCACCTGATGGTCCAAATGGTACTGCTTCTAGTTATGACATGTTTGTCACTCAACGTTCTCATGTTATCCAGCAGGCTATTCGTCAGGCAGCTGGGGATATGCGGCTCATGAATCCTGTTTCATTAGTGGAGAATCACTCTGCGTGTAGAACAAATAGGGCAGGCCAGAGAGTATTGCCTAATGGTCAGGTCTGGAAGCCTCATTTGTTGTTGCTTTCGTTTGCATCTAAAATCCTGGCTGAAGCAAATACACTTTTGAAGTTGCAAGATAATCCTCCAGGAAAGCCTTTTGCTACTCGAACTAGAGCACCTCCTTTACCATTCCTTCTTTCATCTCTTCTTCAATCAAGACCACAAGTTAAGCTGCCTGAAGAGCAGTATGGTGATGAGGATGCATTAGATGATGATTTGGATGAATCCTCAGACTCTGAGGAAGAATCAGAATATGATGAGTTGCCGCCTTTCAAGCGGTTGACTAAAGCACAAGTAGCAAAGCTTAATAAAGCTCAGAAGAAGTCATATTTTGATGAGTTGGAATATAGGGAAAAACTTTGTATGAAAAAGCAACTGAAGGAAGAGAAAAAGCGGCAAAAGATGATGAGGAAAACGGCTGCTGCAGCTAAGGATCTGCCAAGTGAGTATGCTGAAAATGTTCAAGAAGAAAATAGTGGCGCTTCTTCTGTT
This sequence comes from Abelmoschus esculentus, assembly GCA_035048815.1. NCBI lineage: Eukaryota > Viridiplantae > Streptophyta > Magnoliopsida > Malvales > Malvaceae > Abelmoschus > Abelmoschus esculentus. The sequence goes on from JAUCBN010000021.1 coordinate 2,282,987, forward strand.
CCGGTTCCCATGCCAGATTTGGCGTTGCCTGCTGCTTTTGATTCTGATAATCCAACTCATCGCTATCGTTCTCTTGATTCCTCCAACCCATGGCTTGTGAGGCCTGTTCTAGATACTCATGGTTGGGATCATGATGTGGGTTACGAAGGTATTAATGTGGAAAGACTGTTTGTTGCTAAAGATAAATTTCCCATTTCATTTTCTGGCCAGATAACCAAGGACAAAAGGGATGCCAATGTCCAAATAGAATTGGCCAGTTCTTTAAAGCACGGGGAAGGTAAAGCAACCTCAGTGGGTTTTGATATGCAGACTGTTGGAAAGGACTTAGCCTATACAATGCGCAGTGAGACCAGGTTTAGTAATCTCAAGAAGAATAAGGCTACAGCTGGAATCTCGGTTACACTCTTGGGTGATGCATTGTCAGCTGGGGTGAAAGTTGAAGACAAATTGATTGCTAATAAGAGGTTTCAGGTAGTCATGACGGGGGGTGCTATGACCGGTCGTGGTGATATTGCTTATGGGGGCAGCTTGGAAGCCCAATTGAGGGATAAAGATTACCCTCTGGGTCGCTCCTTGTCTACACTTGGCCTATCTATCATGGATTGGCATGGGGATCTTGCCATTGGATGCAATATACAGTCACAAGTGCCCATTGGACGGTCTACAAACCTGATAGCTCGTTCCAATCTGAATAACAAAGGTGCAGGACAAGTCAGTTTACGACTAAATAGCTCGGAACAGCTTCAGCTTGCTTTGATTGCTCTCCTTCCATTACTGAAAAAGCTATTTGATTTTTCCCATCAAATACAGTATGGGTAATGATGAGAATTTGGATGCAGTTTTGAAATGGCCATTTCTATATGAATCTATGAAGAGTGAGTAAAACACTGAGATTAGGGGGCTGAAAATTTTCCCATCATTTTTCTTTTTATCCTTTGGGTTATATAGTGATTGTAGTTGCTTTGTTTAGATACTCTGCATGATAAGTTTATTCTTGTTCTCATGAAACCTTGTTCAATCAAGAAGTGCTTCTTTTCTCACTTGCCTACATTATTATATATATATATATATGTGTGTGTGTATATGCATAGAAATAGCCTATAAAATAAATAATCATAGGATGAGGGTGAAAGTTCAAAATTCCTTCAGGGCCGGAGTAAGAAATGAAGTGGCACATAATAAAAGATCATTGGCAAGGGTTTAACTTGCAGGTTGACCATCACCACCCTGAGCCAGAATTAGCCCTTATGGAGTGTAAAGCAGTGATGAGGACTCCCCTAGTGGAACCCATTAGAGCCCTGTTCATATGGCCGGGTAACAATGGCAAATGATTTATGCATCCCTTCTCCCAAGAATGTATACATGCAGTTACATGGGTTCATTGTACGCCTCCAGTGGGAAGGTCTCGGAGAAGTCGAATGTTTCTCCTTTGGGGTTGTGCTTCTGGAGATGATTACTGGACACCATCCCATTGGTAAGACTCTTGATGATAGCATAATTGATTGTCTGTACTGTCTTTATCAGTATTAGTACTTCATTTTATATGTGTATATATATAATCTAGTCAACCATGAAAGGCTTCCTGTTTTAAGTGATTCTTAGTGTTAAACGATCGATCTTGTTTTCTTTTCAAATGTTCAAAACAAAGGTTCAGTCCCCACTAGAACATGGACATGCAAATGCTTGATCAAACATGATGAATCTGAACCACATTTCTATTCTTCTACTTGCAGTTGGGATTTGAAACTGAAGAGAAAGCAAGGAAACTTCTAAGCAATGTGTCATTTTTGTTGAAACCAGGGTGTTATTTTCTCGGTATTACGCCCGACTCATCGACCATATGGTATGAAATAGTGATTGGCATATATACCTCTGTGTCTGGATTTGTATTTATCTTTATCTTCTGGTTACTGCTGCACCTGTTTCTGGGATAGCTTAAACGTTATTAGTGTGGTTTAGTTTCTCTCTGTTTAGAAAATTCTTCTTGTTATCATCTAGTTGATTATTTAACATAATCAGATGCAGACCAGAAATTCAACTTTTATAGGAGAAGAGGGTCCAAAATTTCAACAATTTGTTGTATTAGAACACTTCAATGTTTAGAGAGAATTGAGATGTAGGGCGCATGACCTTTATTATTTCTGCATACTCTGCTCTGTCCTTCCTCTTCAGCATGGGGTGCATACAACGGGTCGGATCGGTACGGGTTTTTAGCCGTCCCAATTTCAACTCGAAAATTAAAATATCCGTTTTAACTTTGATCTGATCCTGATATATTAATAAAAATCTTGACTAAATCCGATCTGACTTGGAAAAAATTAATAAATTATTATATATTATATATAAAAATATAATGAAAATACATAAATATATCGGATAGGGTCGATTTTTTTTTTTTTTTTTTATATCCTGAACCTGATCTTGACCTGATTTATCTTTAGCTTTTCAATAATCCAACTTGATCTAAATCCGATTTTATTATTATTTTTTTTACCCAACCGATACCTGACGGAGTCTGATCAAATTGTCATCCCCAGTACATCAACACATGTAGACTTATTATTTGAGCATGATCTGTTTTCAACGTTGGCCATGTAGTTTCCTTGGCTCTAGGCAGGTGCTCTTACTGCCCTTGCCCAGGGCCTGATTATAGGTTACTTGTATATTTAATTCATATTCTTCAATTTAAAAATCTAAATTCAAAAAAATATATATTGTCTTTATATTAGTCAAGTGAATATTAAAAATTCAGGTTTTAAAAATTATAGAATCTAAAATTGACTAAATTAAAAATGCAAGTACTAAATTCAGAATTTATAGATACTACAAGTACTAGAAAAGCATTTGACAAAAAATATGTAGTATTGAGTGTCTTAAAAGAAGGAAGCGACGTCGTTTGAAAATGAAGTTAAAACACAAAGTAAGCAAAGAAGAAATTCGCTAGAAGGAGGGCTCGAACCTCCGACCTTGTGGTTAACAGCCACACGCTCTAACCAACTGAGCTATTCCAGCTAATGATGCCTTGATTCAATAGATTATACAAGATTCATTATTGTTTCATAATATCGAATAACAATTTATGCATATTCTTATTTTATTTTTAAATGTAAAAATTAAATAAAATTATTATCATACAAATAAAAAGAGTTAGTAGAAGAAACACAGTACCATAGGTTGGATCCAATTTTCCAGTTTGTTTTGGATTAAATATGATTTAAAATATGTTCTTATTAATTTGAATTAATCTAATTTAATTATAATAAATATTCATATAAACTATTTTTTAATAATATAAATAATGTTTATGAATCATGTCAAATTTGTGTCTAAGAAAAATAATCTCTTCTTCGAGCTTTAATTGAAATTTAACAATTTTTTCCAACGTTGAATATGGTGATTTTCAAAAACATAGAGATTATATTATTTAATTATTTTATATAGAGATTTAAAAATTCTAAATTGTTATTCATTATTATTAAAAAATATTTACGTTTTTTTTTCAACTTTGCTAAACAAAAGGATTTATCTGTTAATAATTAAATAATAAATATGATTTGGAAATAACCTTCCATCTGATGGAATAGCTCAGTTTGTTAGAGCGTGTGGTTGTTAACCACAAGGTCGGAGGTTCAAGCCCTCCTTCTAGCGTTAAAATTTTATATTTTTTTTATCTATGCTCTAACAATGATTTACATTGTTAATATAGTATAATTTGACATATTGAAACAACGGCCTATTTGCTCAGATGGTTAGAACGTCGTGCTAATAACGCGAAGGTCGCAGGTCGTGGGCCATTTTTTGTTTCTTCCTTCCAAACGCTGCCGTTTCCTGTAAATCCATCCTTCCTTTTTATCCCTTTCAAGTTTTGTTCTCCTTTTTCCTTTTCTTTCATCTTGTCTTTTTTATTTGTTGATTTCTGTTTGAAAACAAACATCTCCATCTCCATCTCCGGGTTTGGTATTCTTTGTGATTTTTCATTTTCTTTCGAGTCCCCCAGCAGTGATGATGATGAATTCCTCTGGTGAACAGAACAAACTAGATACAACTTCTGATGATCAGGAAGAATAATAATTTCTGTTTTTCCTTCATAAGTTTATCATTGATATGTATCAATCGGTTTGTGTTGAAATGATGATTTAATTGTTTGCAAACACAAAGAAACAAGACAAGATGAAGAAACAAAAACAAAAAAAAAAGAATGGCCCATACAGGTCTCGAACCTGTGACCTTCACGTTATTAGCACGACGCTCTAACCATAACCAACTGAGCTAATAGGCCAGTTGATAAATCTTACAAATACGTTATTTTATCGTATTGAATATTTAGTCATTTTCTTTTTCTCTTGTTCGGTTTTTAAAAATCAGTGATCGTATCATATGTGAACCTCGTGATTCATCAAAATAACCTTTTAAAATATTTAGTTTTACTAATTAGTTGGGTGATTTGGAGCTGCAAGTCATTCTCAGTTTTGCAAACTAACCATATTTCTACTCTGTTTTTCTTTCTTATGAGACACAAAACTCACTAAAGTATGCACAAAAAGCATAGATAGTCTGTCAATATATTTGTGAACATGCAGTTTATTTTGTCATGGCGAACGAACTCGTATACGAGGTATAAAAAGTATTCCCACGACGCCATGCGTAGGGTTCGATGTTATACAGACTCATGCTCAGGGTGTAATTCTAGTCTTCAAGTTCAATGATCTTGACCACTGATGCATCACCCAGCTTCTGGCAAACAACGACTCGGTCCCGTGGCTTTATAACACCCGAGGCCTTCCCATGATCTAAAGCAACCTTTAAAACAGATTCGTTTGTGGCACTTTTCGCCTCCGCCTGCAAAACCACCATGTACAGTAAAACAAAAGCATTCGATCGCTTTCTTTATGAGATACATGTGATATTATGTTATGGTCCCAAAGAAATGTGGCTTTTCTTCAAGGTAATTGTCATTCCTAATATTGAAAAGTAGTGGTTGAAATACAGAAGCATCTACTATTTAGCTCTTTGAGTGAGGAACATCACTAACAAGTATAAATAAACCTTACCGGATGTCGAGGGTCAGCCAGCATGGGGAAAAGACCTCTGACAATGAGGGATTGCCTTGCCTGCAACAATTCAAAGACGACGAAGTGATGAGGGGAGTAATTTTGAGTTTTCGACCAAATAACCAGCAATACAAGAATGAGGATTATTCACTATAGATATTATGCTAATCAAAGACGATAGAACCGCAGAGTATCCGGTATGCAATTATGCAATAATTGTCTTCTGATTGATCTTTCTTTTTACATCTTGAAACATCTGTATTCAGTATGCCATTATGCATGGGTAGAATTTTACAAATTGCTTGACGAGTGTTGCATCATTTGATATATTATCATAAAAGCATTTGACAAAGCAGTTTGGTAATAAGTCGAGCTAAGGAAGAAACTCAATTCCTTGGAAACAAAGTTAAAAGCATTAAAACATCCATCCCAAACGTAATTCTCTCGCATCTGTGAAACAGACTCTTTCATGTAGGCAATGTGAAAAATATCACCAGTAGCTTACCTCAAAAGCACCAGTGAAAGTCCAGCGTAGTTGATTTGTCTTTAGCCGAGGGATGACAACAGATATCACAGGCATTGATGGCCTGTACTTTGCAATCAGCCTGCACTAGTACAAAAAGGCTTGCAGTTACAAGTAGCAAATCAATCGCAATCCTTGCAGGAAGATCAATAATTCAATATGCAATGTGTACAAAGCCCCCGATTATAAGCATTTGCATTAATTGTAAGACACAAACTACAAAGACGGATATAACGACTTTCTCACATACACACAAAGTGAGACAAAATAATAAATGTAACCTTGCAGCTCTTCCAGATGAAGTGAAGCAAATAATTACAGAGGCTTTGACCTTGATAGCTGCACGTACCTGTGGTACATTAAATTCACTTATACATAAGTGTGACTTCGGACATTTAACTTCCACACTCTAGTCAGAAAATTACAAGGCAATAATATAGAAGATCCAAATTATAAGAAATCCCATAGAAGGGAACAAGTGTGAAATTAACACCAGCCAAATTTGTATTTGGTTGGATTTCTAACCATCTTTTTAACATATAATGAACATAAATGAATCAGATGGCAAAAGCTAGGATAGAGAATCCTTTGATGAATCTACCTGTCTCTGAGGTAACTATTCTATTATTAATATAATGCCTTGTTTTAACTGTATCGCAGAAAAGACAAAGAGAAACAGTTCAAAGGAGAAAGCATCAAAGAAAAATACCGCAGAGGAAGCAATGGATTCCAGATGAGTCATTGGTTCTCCAACATATTTGACAGTTTTCTTGAAGTAGAAATCTTGATTGAAAACTTTTTCTGCCTGCAGAAATCGATTAATTGAAAGTTCGCCAGGTTGACAACATTTAGAATAATGTACTAAAATATTACAGGAAGTAATAACTTTGCTCTGTAATGCTTAAACTATATAACACGAATTAGAAATTATAACTTAAATCGGACAAGTTGGAATAAAACATTGGTTGTTTCCCTCACTTCGTATCTTTCAATAGGTCGAGCACACAGAGGCCATGTTCAGTACAATGATCAGCCTTAGGCTGATAGGAGTGTAAATTCAAACCCTCTTAACCCTTGTATATATTGAAAATTCATATATAAAATAGAAGTCTTAGGATAGTAGAAACAAACAAGCATCCACATCAATGGTAACCAGTATTCACCTCTGCACAAATTTTCCCAACTGTCGAGACAGTCTCAACAGGGTACAGTCCGCGCAAGGTTTCAGCCCCTAAGATTATTGCATCAGTCCCTGAACCAAAATGTAGACAAAAATAAAATTCCAATCGAGTGAATCCATATTGGAAATCATTTATTAAATGGGGATCCAAGAGATTAAGAAATAGTGACAATATAAATAAGAGAATCCATCAAACTTGACACAGAGGTCAGAGAGAAAAAAAAAGCATTGTATAAGTGAACAAAAATAGACCATCTAACACAGCATTGGCAACATCAGTTGCTTCAGCACGAGTAGGCCTTAGGTTGTCTGTCATACTGTCCACAACACGAGTGACCACTGCAGGCTTTCCAGCCATGTTGCACTTGTAAACAGCAGCTTTTTGAAATAGAAACACCTGTAAATTCCAATGGAAAAACAACAAAAGAAACAAGTTGGAAGTACTTATATAGTTCCATAAATTAAAAGATGGAATAAACATTCTTATGAAGAACGATTCCAGAACTCGGAGAGCGATCTCAGGAAGAATCTACTTCATATGTAGGGATTCATTATTTTGCCTACAATTTACTAGTCGATATTTGATGATGAGTGAATATATACTTTCAATCAAGTTTTAACACTGAACATATACAATATGCTGGCTGATACCTCCTAGTTATCAGCAAACCGATGAAGCCTTTTAACTAGTGAAGATGCAATACCATTATTTGCCTGTCAACACATTTCTATACTCTGCTCCTTAACACTTTAAACAATAGTTTGGAAGCAAATAATGCATATAGAAGCATGGTCCCGTTCTGATAAATATTTACGTGATAATTTTTTTTTTTTTTTAAATCTAACCTTCTCAGGTGGGAGATCTATCCCCAGATTTCCCCGAGAAAGGATGATTCCATCTGCTTCTTGTAAGATCTCATCAAAATGATTTAAACCCTACAAGTAATTCATAAAAGACAAGGTTCTTATTCAAAACTGAATCACGTCTCAAATACAAATCAAAAGAGTGCTAAAAATTGCCTTTTTATACACCAACCTCTATATTTTCAACCTTCGCGTAAATTTGAGTTTGATTGAGCTCACCCAGCTTAGAGAGAAAAGAACGAGCCTGCACACAGAAACGTTGAAAGTATATAGTAAAATGGAAAGAAATCGCAACTGCAGGGCACAATATTATGAAACAGAGACGAACTTCAATGAAATCAGAATGATGAAGACGCATAGGGAGAAACTGAAATAATTAAACAAATATGAGCTCCAAGCAGGAAAGTTCTTACATGACGAACGTCTTCTGCATGTCGAGTATAAGACAAAGAAAGGAAGTCAATATTGTTTCGAACACCCCAGGTGCTTATAACCTGATAATAAAAAGAATCAGGTTAACAAAACAAAATCACGAAGTGTTCCTTCAAAGAAGAAATATTTTGCAAATTCTTCTTTTATTTTGTAGTTAGAAGAAATGTTCATATTCTATATGAACAATGTTTTGTACCTTTAGTGAAAGTAAAATATGAGCATCTATTAATAATACTACATAACAAGGTCAATCATCAACATGGATAATACAAGATCTGGAATCCAATGCCAGAAGACGCCACTTCAAGCAAAGTGATAATGGATAGATCATCCTATCCTTATCAGTTAAAGTAGACATCTAGTAGTAGGAAATTACCTCCTTATCCTTATCAGTTAAAGTAGGCATATCAATACGAATTTGAGAGACATGCAAGGTATACAATGGCCCAGACAAGGTAGCAGAATTCTTGATTAGGCAAACCACATCTTCGCCATTCAACTCATCAACCTGGAACATGACACAGATCACATCAATAGCCCTTAGATTTCCACAACTTTTTAACTTCTCATCCTCTAGTCAATATATTTTTCATTATCAAGGGACACGACCTTTTCCCTGCTCTTATAAAGTTCCAATGACCATAAGAAATGACCAATACGGGATGTAAATCACTTGTTTGTATAGTCAGAATGAACTCATCCCTTCAACTTTCCCTTACCTCTAACCACACTGAAGTAGTTTCATTTCCGGTAAACAGGTATTGGCCAATAAATATAGTATCTCCTTTCTTAACTGCCTGCAAACACCAAGTAGAACAGGTTAAACTATTGCAACTACCTTATTCCTTTTAATGATAAACCTCAGAGGAACAGAGGGGAGCTAGAGAACCAGGAGAATATGGGAAGTGTATGGGAGATAATGAAGTCCCTTGTTGTATACTAATCCAGAAAAGAAAAGACCATGTCCACGTTGGATAAAGAAATTCAGTTAACTAGTACGTGTAGAATGGATCATGAACAAGGAAATCCCCTTTTTATTAATGGACAATTTATACAGACAAGAAATACCGAGTGTAAAGGAACATAAGAATGACATGGGACACAGAATTCATCCATATACTTGTTGCCCATTTTATAGCCACTTCACAAGGATTCTTCACTTGGTCAAACCACTATGTTTAAACTAGTCCCTGTAAGTTTGACACTTAAAACTGATCATTTATCTTGTTTAGAATATTTAGCAGCAGAAGGTTCTCAGATCCTATTAGAAAAGGTTCTCAGAAAAAATTGTCAAACTGAAATCATTCCTAATAATAAAAACACTAATGCGGAAAAAATACACAAGTTTTAGTTCAACAAAAACCAACAAAAATTTCCTTCTATCAATATTCCATATGTAAGACATTGGGAAAAAGAAAGAAGATAACATGAGATGCAAAAGTGAGACAGATAACAAACTCAAATAGTCCAGGAAATTTATAGATTTCACAAAAAAGTTGCTCACCTTAGATAGCCCATGAAAATTTATTGGTAGCAGATTTGAAGTAGCTTGTTTATCTTGATCCGGAGTTAGGATGACTTTCGTACCTTCCTCAAGGGAAATGGGATGCTCCGTTTTATTAACCACTTGCAATTCTGGACCCCCAGTATCAAGCATAACCTGAAATCGAAGGTCCAAACTTGTAACAGATACATTCATGATGAAATTTACAATGGGAAAAAAATCATAATTTCTTAAAACTTTGGATAAACTTTTGTGTGATAATATCAGGTAAAGAGCTTTAATGGAGTAATATAACAGAAGCATAATAAAGGGTTAGTTTTAAACTAAAGAACAAAAGAGGCTTACAGCACACAGCTTCCTAGTACTCTTAACAGCAGTCTTCAAATTTTCCAATGTCTCTTGGTGAAATTCAGTATCACCCCATGAAAAATCGAACCTCGCCACTGAAGAAAACAAAGCACAATCACCTCAAAAGCATATGAAATTCTAATCCATTAGTCAAGTATGCAAACAATTATAAATGCTTTGTTTATTTCACTTCTAAATTCTGAGATCAAATGAATCCGATGCAAATAACAAACATACATAAGCAAAATGAACTTGCTTTAAATGAACAAAAATACAGCTAAAAGAATTAAGGTTTGATGAAAATTTTGTCATTCACAGTCTAAGCAAAAAAAAAAAAAAGCATTAACCAAAAGTTGCATTTTCAGACCATGATCACATAAAATTAATATATTACAAAAGGGAGAAAAAATGTAATACCAGACATCCCAGCATTAAGGCAACCAGATATTATTTCAACAGTTCGTGACTTCGGACCGAGAGTCCCCACAATCTTTGTCATAGCAGGAAAGAAACTCTGCAATCAACAGTCAAACCAAGAAGTAGTTTTGGTTAACTACTAATAAATCCCACTAAAAGTCAACTACGGCATATTATATATATACGATACAAGATCAAGTTACACAGTATAAAACTCTTTAAGTTGACTTAGATTAACTCTTTACATTTTTTCTCGAGGGGAATAACAGACCGTTAACCTGAACCATCCGTTGGATGATTTAAAGAATTTTAAACAGTCTAACTTAATTTTATCCTATATACATATTTGGTTTAACCGTATTCGACTCATTGACCGACTAATCCGGATCAGGTTTTACACCCAACCCAGTTTTCAAAGTCCACACCACCAGGATTCGAACCCTTACTTAGGCTTAGTGCCTCATCCCGAATCAATCATTTATTCCGAGTCCCGACAAATTTAACTAAATCGAAGTAGAATTCATTGACTTTCTTGAAATTTTCTCATCAAACAAACAATCATCTAGTAAAAATTTCCCACCATCTATACCCAACTTCTATTTTTCTTCAAATTTCATTTTCCCCTTTGGAAACCCATTAATTTGTCCCCATAAATTCAAATCCAGTAAAAGCTCTACATAAATTCAAAAAAAAAAAAAGAGTAACTTGAACTTACAGGCTTTGATGGCTCTAGAATGGAAGCCATTCTGATGGGTTCCTCAAGAAGTAGGTGATTGGAATTCATTTTTCCACTTGGAAACCAAATTCAAGGGTGGGAAACAGCGAGAAGAAGAAAGTGGTTTCAGATTTGAGAGGTACAGCGTTGCGCTTTTACTTTTTTAGATTACGTTTGTTGTCCATTTCCTTTCCTTTTTAATGATTTACCGTACACTGACAGAAACCGATGATGATTTATTTATTTAAGGAATTTAAGCGGCGGATGGGGGATGACGCCAAACTTTGTTGTTTGACGCTAAAGACAACGGGAGTATATAAAAAAAATACTTGACCGAAAAGAAACATTGGATTATAGAGTATTTAAAGTTTTTATTTAGAGTACGAATTATCTTATTTTAATAGTTAAGGAAATAATTGATTTTTTAAAGATTATAAATTCGAGCATCAGTAATATCAATACAGTGATTAAATGAGTGATATTCAATGATTGAGAATAAATTCTAAAATAAATATTACTGTAATTAGAGGTGAACAAAACTCGTCTCGAAAAAATTGAATAATTCGACTCGAGGAGAAAATATTTGACTTATTTTGACTCGACTAGAAATTTCATACACTCGACTAAACTAGAAAAATTTCAAATAAAGTACGAGTTTTTTAAGTCTGAGACAAATCTCTTAATTTTTTATGATATATATATATTGATATATAAAAATATAAAAAATATTGTTACATACAAATATATATATATATTATATGACTAGAGAAATGCGTTTAAATTGAAATCAAATTACACTATAACATGATAAATAATTACAATTAAATATATTATAGGAACTTGAAAACTCGACTCGATTCGACTCGAATTTCTTAAACTCGATTCAAACTGGAAAAATTCAAATAAAGTTTGAGTTGTAAAATATAACTCATCAACTTGAATTTTTTATCTCGACTCGATCGAATACTCACCCCTAACTGTAATACTATAATTGATAAAAAAAGATTTTATTTAAAATTTATTTTAGAATATAGATCAATTTCTATAGTGAGGTAAGAGAAGATCACCGTACATGACGACTTTGAGAAGAACGTCACCTGCACCGTAGATATTAGCTTAGATTCACAAATATAGGTGAGAATCACTTATGTTTCAGAATAAAAATTTAAGTTGAATTATTTATATATTTTTTTCAAAAAATATTAGATAATTTTTTAAAAATAATTATTCGATCGAGTTAAGTACTCAACTCGAGAATAATTAAACTGAATTTAGGTTAATTTTTCTTAATTATTTGATATTCGATCTGAAATGATAATATTTAATATATATTAATTTCAAAATATATTTTTATTTTAAATTTTTAATATTTACATAGTTTAAATTCTTAAATTAATTTTATATTTGTATTATATATTTTTAAAAAAATTTAATTTTAAAAATATTTTTATTAACCTATTAATATTGAAAAAAACAAGATTAATATTTTTAATATTTTTTGATGATGAAATTTATTAAATATATATATATTCAAATATTTTAAACTTAACTTTAAATTACTAATCTTTATGTTTGGTCATTTATTACAAAAATTTAAAATTTATGAGTTTAATATATAATTTTTTAAAAATTTTAAAATAAAAATTATGATTCATGTACCCATTACCCAATTAATCGAGTACACGAGTTTTATAAATACTCGATAACAAATACTAGATTTAAATAGGTCAAGATATAGATAAAAAGTAGATACTTAAAAAAAAAAATCAGATACCTAATAATAAATATATTTACTAAAAATAAAAAATAAGACCATTAAATTTTATTATTAAAGTAATATTCAAATATTTATATTTTTAAAGTAACAATATTATTATAAAATAATATTAATATGATATTAAATTCGTTCTAGAAATATATTGAGTTTTATTTTTTAAAATTTGCTTTAAATCTTAAACAAGTAATTAATTTACTTTAAATCAAACTCGGCGTGCATATAATAAGACTTTTTATAAAAAAAAATAGCAAACAAGAAATTTTCAATTAGGCAATGTATTTGCACAATTTTAACTTACCCCAAACCTAACACTTGAAAAAACTATAATAAGTTGAACTTATAAATATTATCTAATAAAAAATATAATAATTGAGCACTAATACTCTTTTTATAATTATTATTTTTAGGATAAAGCGGGTTAATATGAGACAGAACTAAAGTTGTAATAAAAATTATAAGGATTTAGGTATATATTGAATTTTTTATAAAATATATAAGAATCTCGGTATATATATAAAAAAATTAATACTAAATTTTTATAATTTTTATAATAATTTTAGTTATGTCTTATTTTAATCTCATTTTAAGATATTTTATATCAAAAAAACTCTTTTTTTTTTCTTTTAAAGTAGGAATTGAATATATCTAGGATGACAATTTGACCTGCCCCGTTAGATTTCGACCCAATAGAGGAGGTTTTTAAGGAGGTTTTTTATTTAAAAATCGGGTTCAAGTTCAGATCGGGTTATTAAAAAAATAAAGTCGGTTCAGGTCAAGGTCGAGTTTGGATAAAAATTCCTCAATCTGACCTGGCCTAATATATTTATATAATTGAATTATATTTTATATATAATATTTAATATTTTATTAATTTTTCTCAGATCGGGTCGAATTTAGCCGAGTTTTTTTATTAATATATTAAGGTCAACTTGGAAAAAATATATATTAAGATCAGGTCAGGGTCGAGATCAGGTTTAAAGTAAAAATTCATCGATTTAAACTGACCTAATATATTTATATATTTTTATTTTATTTTTATATATTTGGGGTTGGGTGCACGGAAAGGCAGGTAAGCGATGTAGAAACCATGAAACAAAGGTGTGATTAGCAAATGACGATGTTTTTTTAACGTAAGATAAATTAAAATGAGGTTAAAATAAAAATATAATCAAAATTGTTATAAATTTGTAAGAATTTTTATATCAATTTTTTGGTATATACTGAAATTCTTATATATTTTTTAAAATTTCAGTATATATCGTAAAATCGATATCAAAATTGTTATAAATTTATAAGAATTTCGATTCTATCTCGTTTTAAACCGCTTCAATGACCAGAGCAACATATATAAAGAAATGAAGGAATTTGATAAAGGGAAATAGGAAAAGTATAGGTGACGGAAAGTGAAAGGGTCACTTAAAATGGAACTCGGAAAATAGCAGATATCTAGTTCGTTTTTCTTCTGATAAGCAAAACGCTCGAAAGTATACACATAAAACATGGATAGCTTGGAAATATATAGTTTGACAAAATCTACTCAGGTCATCGACTCCGGAAAACTCTAACACGTCTCATCGACGTTAGCTTCCGACTTTGATTCTAATCTTCGAGTTCAATGATCTTCACCACTGATGCGTCGCCAAGCTTCTGGCAGACGACTACACGGTCATGTGGCTTGATAACACCCGAGGCCTTCCCATGATCTAAAGCAACCTTTAAAACAGATTCATTCGTTCCACTTTTCGATTCCGCCTGAAAAAACCAAGTTAAAATTTATGCTATAGTCCCTATTGTTCAGGATTTCACGTTGACGACACAAGCGAGTGGAGGGTCGAATTTAGAACTAGCAAAACACAGTCAACCGGAGGACATTCCAATTTATCTCCTCCGACGGGGACATTTCTAAAAAGCATAAAGTAAACCTTACCGGATGTCGAGGGTCAGACAGCATGGGGAAAAGGCCTCTAACAATGAGAGATTGCCTTGCCTGCAAGGGTTCAAAGAAAAGAAGAGTGACGAAGAGACGAATTTCGAGCTTTCTACCAAATAACCAGCGATACTAGAACGAGGGATTATTCACTACAAATATTCCAATACTCAAAACGGAAGACGACGAAAGAGCACAAACTATTCCATTCAATTAGAACTTCATTTAAAGAAACTATGCTTTCCGGACAATAAGCTGTTTTTGTATTGTTCCTCCATTTTTATTTCTCCGTGAGCATCCAACCGCATAAAACGTCAAAGAAGTGGAACATAATTTTGCAAATAGATTGAAGAAACGAGGGAACATGAAAAATATCACCAGCACCATACCTCAAAAGCACCAGAAAAAGTCCAGCGTAGTTGATTTGTCCTTAGCCGAGGGATGACAACAGATATCACAGGCATTGATGGCCTGTACTTTGCAATCAGCCTGCACTAGTATAAAAATGCTTGAAGTTACACTTCGCAAATCAATCAGAAAAGAAAGAAGTATGAGCATAATGTTAGCGTGCCATGCGGAAGATCAATATGCAATGGCATGTAGGAAACCCCGATCGTAAGCATTTGCATTAATTGCAGAAAACAGAAACTACAGACACTGATATTAACTTTTTCCTCAAAAACACACCAAGAAAAGGACACAAAATAGTAAACGTAACCTTGCCGCCCTTCCAGATGAAGTGAAGCAAATAATTGCAGAGGCTTTGACCTTGATAGCCGCACGTACCTGTAGTACATTAAAATCCGCTTATACATAAGAGGGACTTGGAAATTTGACTTCCAGGCACTTTAGTTGCATAACTACAAGTAATACCATAATTATGTAAACCTATTCCAAATGTATTGACCCTAAAGCACAAGTGTGGAATTGCACCTTCAGAATTTATATTTTCTTAGATTTTAAACCATATTCTTATCCTATAACGAACACAAATCAATTATATGGCAATAGATAGGATATAGATTCCTTTAATGAATCTATCTGTCTCTGAGATAACTAGTCCTTTTATTATAACACCTTGTGTTGACAGTATCGCACAGAAAGACAAAAACAGACACAGTTGAAAGGAGGAAGCATCAAAGGTAAATACCGCAGAAGAAGTAATGGATTCCAGATGAGACATTGGTTCTCCAACGTGTTTGACAGTTTTCTTGAAGTATACATCTTGATTGAAAACTTTTTCTGCCTGCAGAAAAAGTATGCCAGGTCAGCAACATTTAGAATAATGTACTAAAAAGTTACAGGAAGTAATAATTTTGCAAGAAAGACTACTTAAACTACATAACATGAATGAGAAATATAACTCAAATCTGACAAGTTGAAATAAAACATTGGTTGTTTTCATCTCTTCTTTTTGCTCAATAGCTGTAAGCACAAATAGGGGCCATGCTCAGTACACTGATCAGCCCTAGGCTCATAGGAAAATTTTTTGAACCCGTGTATAAACCGAAGGGAAACCAAGAAAGAGAGATTGGTTAACAGATCAAACATTCATGTATAAGGAAATTACAAAAGAAAAAAAATGTGGTTCCATAAAACTTCTTAGGAGAGTAGAAACAAACAAGCTGACAGATCAAGGACAAACTGAAGTACTGAACTCACCTCTGCACAAATTTTTCCAACTGTGGTGACAGTCTCAACAGGGTATAGTCCACGCAAGGTTTCTGCCCCTAAAAGTATTGCATCACTCCCTGAAACAAAAAGTAGACAGAAGAATAAGATTCCAATAGATTGAATCCATATTGGAAGTCATTTATTAAACAGAGATTGAGGAGATTAAGGAATAATGACAACATATTAAGAGATTCCATCAAACTTGACACAAAGGAGAAAAAAGAACTGCATAAGTGAACAAAAACTGACCATCCAACACAGCATTGGCAACATCAGTTGCTTCAGCACGAGTAGGTCTTAGGTTGTCTGTCATACTGTCAACGACACGAGTGACCACTGCAGGCTTTCCCATCATGTTGCACTTGTAAAGAGCAGCTTTTTGAAATAGAAACACCTGTAAATTCCAAATGGAAGAAAAATAAAAGACAGTAGTTAGAGGTGCTGGTCTAGTCCCATAAATTAAAAGAATGGAATATCCTTTCTCATGAAGAAGAATGTCCGTGTAACTCAGAGAGTGGTTTTACTTAAAAATCCACTTCAGGTGTAGGGATGCACCACTTTGCCTATAAATACAATTTACTACATGAAAAATGTCCTTTTAAATAAGGACAATTATTTGTTGCACTAGAAGTGGAAAATAAGTTTTCCACATGCAGTGTTAGAATCATGAAAAGTGTCCTTGGAATAAATTTAAAAATTAAAAGAATAGGATACTTGTCTTCATTTCAATCCTGCTTGTGGAACAAAAAAAATCTGACTGCCAGTGCATCAGATAATAAACCTTTAACTAATGAGGATGTGATGTACTATTATTTGCCTATCATCCCTTTCAACAGTCAGTGCCTTCAAAATTTACAAGATAATTTGCAAGCAAAGAGTGCATATAAAACCATGACCTAGATGGTCCCATTCTGATAAGTACTTTTGCAATGGGAAAAAAAAGAAACTAACCTTCTCAGGAGGGAGATCTACCCCCAAATTCCCCCGAGCAAAGATGATTCCATCCGCTTCTTGTAAGATCTCATCAAAATGAGTTAAACCCTACAAGCAGTTGATAAAAGACAAGGTTCTGATTCAAAACCAATCTCTTTTCAAGTACAATTCAAATGAGTATTAGAGACTGTCCTTTTATAAATCTGACCTCTATATTTTCAATCTTTGCAAAAATTTGAGTATGGCTGAGCTCACCCAGCTTAGAAAGAAAGGAACGAGCCTGCACACAGAAATTATAAAAGAAACTAGTAAAATGGAAAGAAATCGTAACTGCAGGCCAAAATATTATGAATTTGGGACCAACTTTTAAAGAAACCAGAATGATGAAAAATGCAAAGGGAAAAACTGAAATAATTGAACAATAGCAGGCAGGGAAGTTCTTACTTGACGAACATCTTCTGCTTGTCGGGTATATGACAACGAAAGGAAGTCTATATTGTTTCGAACGCCCCATGTGCTTATAACCTGATAGAAAAAATAATCATGTTAACAAAATCACAAAAAATGCTTTCGAAGTAGAAATATCATGCTATTCCTTTCTTGTATAGTTAAATCAAAACAATCTCATGGAGACAAAACGATCATACTCTGTCTAAGCTATGTCTTGTAAGTGTAACTTCAGATAAGAACAATATATCCATCTATTAGTAATGCTATAAAAACGAAGCCTATTATCTAAATGGGTGGTACCAGAGCTGGAATCAAATGCTAGAAGTAATGATTTCAAGCATAGAGAGAACAGACATCATTTTATTTTGGTTCTTCTTGGAGTAAAAATCAATCAAACAACCAATGGATTGGCTTGTCACATAATTTAAACGAGCATCTAACAGCAATGGACCATTTTATTTCTAGTATTACACAAGGTATAGTAGTTTTTTATGCTCGTTCTTCCATTGCACATCCAACATCAAATAGAAATAGGAAAATTACCTCCATATCCTTATCAGTTAAAGTAGGCATTTCAATACGGATTTGAGAGACATGCAAGGTATACAATGTTCCAGACAGAGTAGCAGAATTCTTGATTATGCAAACCACATCTTCGCCATTCAACTCATCAACCTGGACCAAGACACAAATCATATTAATGGCCCTTAAATTTCCACACCTTTTTAACTTCTCATCCTCTAGTCAATATATTTTTCATTAGCTAGGGACATAACCTTTTCCCTGCACTTATGAAGTGTCAATAACCATAAGAAAATGAGCTCATCCCTTCAACTTCCCCTTACCTCTAACCACACTGATGTAGTTTCATTTCCAGTAAACAGGTATTGGCCAATAAATATAGTATCTCCCTTCTTAACTGCCTGCAAGTACCCAAAAAGAACAGACTCAACTACTGCAGTTATAATGGAGAAATTAACACATTATTTTTTCATGGTAAAACCTGGAGGAAGAGAGGGGAGCTAGAGAAATCAGACGACAAGTACATGAGAGATAATGAAGTCCCTTCCAGTGTATTACAAATCTAAAATGAAAGGCCACATCCACTATGGATAAATAAATTCAGTTAACTAGTATGTGAAGAAATGGATGATGAACAAGAAAATCCCGTTCCATTAACATACAACCTATAAGGACAAGAATTACCGAGTACATGCAGACATAAGAATGTCATTGGAAACAAAAGAGTTCATCCATATGCTTTTTATTCATTTTACAGCTTCTTCAAAAAAGATTCTTCACTTGGTCAAACCACTATGCTAAACTAGTTCCTGTTCATTTGACACTTCAAACCGGTTAATTGTCTTGTTTAGAATATTTAGAAACAAAAGAAGATTTTCAGGAAAATGTTAAACTGAAACATTTCCTGACAATAAAAACAATAATGCAGAAAAAATTCACAAGTTTTAGTTCAACCAAGTCGAACAATTTTTCCTTCAATCCAAATCTCTTTTTGCTCATGACCTTCAATCCATATGTAAGATATTGAAAAAAAAAATGATAATATGAAAAGCAAAAGTGAGATAAATATCAGACTACTGATATTCCATGAAATTTATAGATCTCAAAAAAAGTTGCTGACCTTATATAGCCCATGAAAATTTATTGGTAGCAGATTGGAAGTAGCTTGTTTATCTTGATCCGGGGTGAGGATTACTTTTGTATCTGCCTCAAGGGTAATGGGATTCTCTGTTTTATTAACTACTTGCAATTCTGGACCCCCGGTATCAAGCATAATCTGAAATCACAACTCCAATTATATTTCCAGTTATTCAGGATGAAATTTACAAGGAAAAGCAAAGACAAAAGTAAACAAATTCATCTAGGTTAAGATGAACCGTTGCATGACTATACCAAATAAAGGACTTAAATGGAATAAAATAACAGAAGGACAATAATATGTCGATTTTAAACTAAATTACGAGTCTTACAGCACAAAGCTTCCTCGTAATCTTAACAGCATTCTTCAAATTTTCCAATGTCTCTTGGTGAAATTCGGTATCACCCCAGGAAAAATCGAACCTCGCCACTGAAGAGAAGAAAGCACAATCATCTCAAAAGCATATGGAATTCTAATCTATTGGTCAAGAACGTAAACAACTGAAAATGCATTGTTTCATTTTGCCTTCCAATTCTACATTCAAATTTACCTGATGCAAAAAGCTAACATAGAAAAATAAATCAAACCGACTTTCAATGAACAAAAACACAGCCATAAGGAGTAAGGACACAGATTTGATGCCAAAATTAGACAAAAAATTGCACTTTCATGACCATCACGCAAAATTAATATTCAAAATCGGGGGAAAAGTAATACCAGACATTCCAGCCTTAAGACAGCCAGATATTATGTCAACAGATCGCGAATTCGGACCGAGTGTCCCAACAATCTTTGTCATTGCAGGAAAGAAACTCTGCAATCCACATTCCAACCAAAAATTTAGTAATACGATCCAAAACCTTCTAAGGATTAAAAACAATCCTACACTCCTACTAAAATGTTAATTATAACATATTCTTCCATACATTCAAACAAGACCCTTTAACAGATTAGAAGAAAAGCAGTTCAAATTCTCAGATCAAACAAACAATGATTTTGAATTTGATTGTTTATTTTGCCGGTGTCTTTTTTTTTTCTCAGAGAACCCAATTTGGCCAGCCACATTTAATGCTCTTGTTTTCACTCATTTCTTCTTTTGATTTCTCCTCATATAACTCATCGCTAAGAAAATCAAAAGATCCGTAAACAGTATCAACAATTAGAATTAAAAAGAGAGAGAGAAACTTACAGCCTTTGATGGCTCAAGAATGGAAGCCATTCGCATAGGCTCTTCAAGGAATAAGTTGTTTGAATTCATTTTCTATTCCTTCGAAACGGAATTCAAGACGAAGAACACAGCGAGAAGAAACTGAAAAGTGATTTTCTCTTTCTTTATTTTTTCCTGGGTGTTTGGGGACTGAGAATTTGAAAGAAAATTTGTGGTTTTCTTGGGATCAGAGCACTGGGCAATGAATTAATATGCAATCATCGTACATATCCAGTGGCAATGTTAAGTCACATCACCATAATTTGAATTGCTATAATTTGAATAAAGGGTAAATTCACTATTTTTATCACTAGAAATTTTATTTCATTCTTGTTTTGGCCACTAATTTTTAAAGAATTTCAATTTTATCACTAAAATTTGATAAACTCTCGTGTTTTGGAGAGATTATATCATGGATCTTATTCACCACGTCTTCTATTTCAATTTTATCAATAAAGGATCATTTTTATTTCATTTGTGGTCCATACAATCATGTTCGTTCATTTTTAAGTAATTACCTGATAACTACCTACTCACCTGTTACAAGAAGGAAAGAGGTACTGATTCACTTAAAAAAAATATGAGATAAATGAACCTTATTGGTTAAGACCACGAATAATGTGATGAAAAGGGTTCATAATATAATTTCTCCAAGTTTTGTCACTTGAACAGTTTTTTGACAATCACCAAGATAACATCAAATGAATTAGAATGTTTCTATATTAAATTTTTATATCCAAATTTAATTTAAATTTATCGATCATCGAATCTAATACAAATAATTAAAAAAAAAACTCTATGAGACAAGTCTACTACAAGCAGTGGTGGTCGTGGATTCATTTGGATTTTAGCCGTCAATAATTCTTCAAAAGACTTCTTACTAAAGTTTTCATTATGGAAGACATCTCAATAAAGTTTAGGGTGCGTGTATACGGTAATAATTGTTTTAAAATATATATTTTCGATCATCAAATTTTAATTACTCGTACATGTGATCTCCTATAATACTAATGTTCAAACCTGTGATCTTCTGAAATAGTAATTGTTTTCTTAATTACTGAGGTAAAAAAAAATTGTACATCCACTAACTAATTGCATGTAAGAGGTGATAATTTACCTTGAAAAAAAATGAGATGGATGAATATGATTGGTTGAAACTACGGATGATATAATAAAAAAGATTAATGATATAATTTCTTTGAAGTAAGACATTTGTTACCGTTTTAATCGAATAAAAATCATTTGTCTCTAATCATGTTTTTTATATTACAAATTAAAAATATTTAAAAAATAAATTCTGAACCCCAATTTTAATTTTCACATCATAAACCTTATACCCTAAAAATATATTTTACATCTAATTTCCTAAAACGTAATCATAAATTTCAACCTTAAACCCTAAATCGACTATTTTAAAGTGGAGCACCAAAAAAGGTACGATTAGGGAGGGATAAACGATTTTCATCCATCTTAATTAGAGTTATTCAAAACTACCCGATTCGACGATCTAAAACAAAAATACCAAGTAATTTTTTAAAAAAGAATCCAACAAGGTCTGGTACTCGATCCAAAAAATTTTGGACCGGGCTTGGATAAATTTTTTTAATTATCGGATACCTGACCCGACTAGTTTTAAAATATATTAGTTTTACATTGTATTTTTATTTTAAATTCTTAATATTTGTACCTAAAATTAAATTTAAATATCTAAATTAGTTCTATGTTTATATTATATACTTTAAATTTTTTAAAAATTGAATATATTTTTATTAATTTGTTAATATTAAAAGAAAAAAAATAAATCATTTTATATATATATTTAAAATTAATTTTAAATAATTAATTTTTATGTTTGGTCTTATATTATAAAATTTTAAATTTATATATTTAGTATATAATATTTTTAATTTTAAAATAAAAATAAATAAAAGTTATGAACAAAATATCTGGTTTAAATAAATCAGAATATGAATTTAATAAAAAAGGGTATCAAATAATAAACACCGTTAATTTTAATCATACTTTTTAAATATATCTACAAATTCAAGATGGTCCCCAAAGTAGTCATGTTTACAACTGGTTCTGTCTCAAAACGACCGACATTGAATAGAAAAAATGGGTCATACGGGCCTACCTACAAGATATTAAGCAGAAGAAACAGAAACGCATGGACAAATCCAAATCTGTCCTAAATGATGCAAGGGCATCTATAGGTAGAGGTGATAACGAGCCGAGCTCAAGTTAGATCAAGTTTTGTTCGGAATCAGATATATCTGAATTCAGTTTGATTTAAGATTCGTTGAGTTTAGAATTTTAGGTTGGTTTGAATTCGGTTCGAACTCAAAACTCGTCAAGTTCGGGCTCAAAGCTCGTCAGGTTTGGACGACTCGATTTGACTTGAAATGAATAATTTTTTATATTATTTTTATTATTTATTTATTTATAATTTTTTATTTATTATTTATAGTTTTATAAATTTGTTTTAGTTGATAATATTTAATTTATTTTTAATTATTTTATTATTTTTTTGTTAAACAAATTATTTTTAATGTATATATAAATATACATGTATGTTTATATATAATTATTTCGAGCCTGTTCACGAGCTTTTCGAGCCGAACTTGAACTCAAATCAAGTTTACTCAAACCGAACTTTTACTGAGCTAAACCCGATTAACTCACGAATCGACCAAGCTCATTATCACCCTTATCTACAGCTTCACCGTTCCGTTCCTCTTCATCCAAATCTTAATGGTACTGCAGTAGAGGATTTAACAAACAATCCCTTCAACCAAGCTAAGGTAATGGGAAGATGTAATAAACTTGTAAGTAGGTGTTCTTTGTTTACTGGAGACTCATATTAGGCACAGTATTATGGCAAAAATACAAGCTAAAATTACTGATGAGTGGAATTATTTCTCGGATTAAAAAAATCTACGATTGATATAACGGTTGTTATTCAACGGTAATATTATCATCTAAAACTGTTAAAAGCATAAATAATTATAAGATTCGAGTTTATGCTAATAATGACTGATAGTGACTGTTATTTAACAGTTAAGGTCAATAATGATAATAACGGTACATTATTCTCGTTATTGTACGATTATTTCAAAAACTCCTAGAAAAATAAAAATCATCCGTCAAATTTCATCTTCAGAAGTTAAAAATTTCAAAAGAAAATCATAAATAAATTTATTATATTTGTATTTATATCTATTATGATTTATAATAAATCGTGGGAGTTTACAAAAATTTACCTCACGACACCCACAATGATAATAATAACAACCGTGATAAGTATGACGCGACCCGAAAAGGTTTTTAAATCCTTGGAGTGTGCAACCTTTCGTCAAACAATTAACCCCTATATATAGAGGTGAGCAAAATTCGACTCGATTCAAAAAACTGAATAATTTGACTCAACTCGAAATACCCAAATAATTCGACTCGACTCGACTTGAAAAAATTTCAAATAAAGTTCGAGTTATAAAATAGAAATTCGAATAACTTAAATAACTCAAAATTTTTAGTAATTAAAGAATTAATTTTTAAGTTTGAGACGAGTCTATCAATTTTTTATGACATATACATTGATATATAAAATTATAAAGAAATATTGTACATATAAATATATATATATATATATCTTATATGATTAGAGAAAGTCGTTTAAATTGGAATCAAATTATACTATAACATAATAAATAATTATAATCAAATATTTATGAAAACTCGAAAACTCGACTTGACTCAAATTTCTTAAACTCGACTCAAATCGAAAAAATTTTAAATAAAGTTTGAGTTATAAAATATAACTCATCAACTCGAATAACTCGAAATTTTTTGACTCGACTTGATTCGATCCGATCGAATACTCACCCTACCTATATATCTATATTGAAGTTATTCAATTAATTAATCGACGGAGTTTTAAATTTTTACTTTTACTGGGTGTAATCACTTCCTACGTAAGCTTATCTACTTTGAATATCTTCTGTCGAAGTTTCAATTAATCTTTTAAGATTTACTGCATCCTTACCAACTATTTGCTAGCAGAAAGCATGTGTCTTTTCCCTTCAGGTTGTCGGGTTTATCATCGGGATTATCTCTCCGATTCCGGACATTAATAATCAGTGATAGTGCTCCTCTTCGTGTAATCAACACTTCTGCATACTTTTTTGTGTACGAAATGATTCGTGCTAGACATCGTGTTTAGATTCCTATGAAGTGATTCGATATAAAATCGTACAAGTTTGAAGTAGTCTTATGTGTTTTCTGATATACAGGGAGGCAGCAATTCCATCATGCTTGAGAAGTTAGGGATTTTAGCAGCGAGGAACATGGTGATACCACTCTTGGGGATATGTGTTGTGAAAGCGGCTCACCATTCGGGAATGGTCGCATCGAACTCGTTATATCCGTTCGTTCCGATGCTTCAGTATGCTGTTCCGCCTGCAACTGCTGTACGTAATGTCATGACACAATCTGTACCATGTAGGATGTTTCAAAGATTGCATCTTGTAAGGGATGTAAAATGAACAATGGAGGCACCACAGGTACGATATCAGAGTTTCCGCAGCTCGGACAGGCGAAAGCTCTGTGATTATGCTATAGACTTATGCAATGGCTTCTATCTACCTTGTTCAAGTGGCTTCTTGCTTCAAACAAGGGCCTAGTAGCCTGATTTTTATATCAGATTTTTGTTTCCTATATCTAAATTATCAACTAGATTTGATCCTTGAACAAACGAAATACAATTGGAATAATGAAATCAACACGTTTAAAAGTTTAAGGACCAATTTAAAATGAATATTATAACTCTTTTAAGCCACAAACTAGTTTTACGAATTCTTAGCAAAACTGCAGGCTCAATGTAAAAGATTGCTCAGTTCACCTTACAACATCTCCTGTAAAGAGACTGGAGGATTTTGAAAGAAAAAAACTAATTTTCAAAGATGCTAACCTGGATGATACTCGTAATCATAAATTCCTTAGCTTTCCAGGCACTGCCTGCCCACATTGTTCAAGGATTCCGATCAATGGACCGGCATGTCGCGCATCGTCTTCAGTTAAAAAGCTATGCAACACACCATAGACTGTGTGCCTTGCCATCCTTGTGAGAATTTGAACATAAACATCAACCGATGGTACAAAATCTGGAACTATTACCACACCATATTCTCCTAAATCTGTAGAACTGATGTGATCGGTATCGATAATGGAGACTGCAGGTCTCATTCTGCTGCCACAATCCAGACTGGGGAAGAAAATAACAACATATCAGTTATGAATACGAACACCGGCAATAGCCGGCAAAGTCTTTGAAAAGAACGGGGCAAGTATCATGGGAAAATATAGGCAACACAACCTAAATGGTTAAAAGTCACATATGACTTTTAGATCGAGTCCGACATGCGTAAATCTTTTAAATTGTATCTTCATGCCAGTAAGGTAAATGAAAAAGAAACATATAATTCAGAACTCACCTGTTTCCGGATTCCATAATATTCGGGTAAAATGTGGTTGAGATGGAATATCCCTTGAATTTGACAGCTGACACTAACTTTTGAACATTATTGTTTTTTCCAACTATGTACAGCACCTTTAAAGGTTCTGGTGTTATTTGATTGCAACATGCATTATCCAAAGCATGAATGCCCTGTAAAATATCATTATAACAAGCTTTTCAGAATGTTAAATTATGGAGAGCTGAAAGCAAAATCTTTATGTCCGAAATAGGGATCAATGTCAAGTGAAAGTACAA
The DNA here is from genome assembly GCA_035048815.1 of Abelmoschus esculentus. Taxonomy (NCBI): domain Eukaryota; kingdom Viridiplantae; phylum Streptophyta; class Magnoliopsida; order Malvales; family Malvaceae; genus Abelmoschus; species Abelmoschus esculentus. Next base: position 2,309,416 of record JAUCBN010000021.1, read on the forward strand.
ATCTATTATTGGTGTTGGATAAAAAATAGTGACCACACGTTTTCCGCATTCTTACGTCCCATGATGATCCACATTACCCTACTCTTTACCAAGATTGTCAAGTCGCAGCGATAAATGAGGATTGTGCTTCACTGGTACTCAGGCGGGGCGGGTTTAAAGGGGCACTCACCTTTTGATGATTTAGTGTGCCTTAGGCTTCAAAGCAAGGCCACAAAAATCACGCTTCATTGAAGCCATAGTTTTCGGAGTCCTCATTGTCCCATGACCAGAAAAAGAAGAGGAAAGACGAAGCAGAAAAACAATTAAGCATATCATGTAGAAGACCAGAGGGAACATAACGGTAAATAGTAACCATTACATCAACCATGAAAAAATGATGATAACATGGTGATAAATGAATGGAGAAAAAAGAACAAAAATCATCTGCCTCTTTTTGGTGCCCCTATTTATTCCCCAACACTAAAAAACTAAATCCGAAACCCCAACCCTAAATCCTACACCCTAAACCTAAACCTACATTTTTAGTGTTGGGACACACATAAGAGCACCAAAAAGGGGCAAATGATTTCTGTTCGAGAAAAATGGAAAGCATCTATAACCAGTTACCATTTACCAATTGGATCAACTATGTGAAAACTACTCCCAGTTTAACAAGTCTAATTGTATCTCTAAAATCTTCCTTCAAAAAAAAGAACGTTAATCAAAGTAAAATGTTGAATGCAAGAGACAGCCAATCAGTGAGAACAGATGCCGGTGAATTGCTATCAAAATCAAACCAAGTTAATTCAGTTGGAAGTTGGAGCCTCTATCACTAAACATATTTGCTATTCAGAATGCTTATATTAATAAAGTTTAGAGACCAAATAAATTCCGGTTTTCATTTTCTAAAATAAAACAAACTCGATGGTATTCATTTTTCAGCCACAATATATATTAAGTCAGTATGCAAATGTTTAAACATATAAAAGAACAACCCACCTTCATCGTCTTTTCTTCCTTTGAGGAGCACACATGTATAGACTGGATGATGCAAGCACTTTGACTGGCAACAGAATCATTGAGTGATAATCTATAGACTAATCCATTCAGTAGATTTTGCACAGCAGGAACAGAAGCATTACTGAAGGAATTAAAGAATACTGTGGTGTGGGGTTTTCCTGAAATGACCTGCTTGATGGACTTTACTGCATCGAGATAACAACCACCTGGAGTAGACTCCATACCATCAATAACCTATTAAAGAATTTAATCATTAGACAGTAAAATTTAATGACTTCAATGAAATGTGCTTTGATGTTTAAGGCCATCACAGTAGGTTGATGGAAACATTTTTAATTTCCATAACACAAATATTAAATACCAACAAACATAGATATGTAGAGGGAGAAAGGTGGAAAGGATGGGTGGGAAAAGAGAAGTTAATGGATCAAAAAATTATGTTTCAGAATGAGGTTTGATAACATTCAAAACAGAAAAAAGATTCAAATTATGTACAAACTTCCTACATGCAATGCGTACAGATCAAAAGCACGCTTGAATTGCACTACTCCTGATGCACAAGAATAACAGCATTTGGAAATCTAACTATCTAGTAGACCTGGAACAAATGGAACTAAGAAAAGAAAATGACAGGAGAAATTTCATTATAAAAAAAAACTTAACCATAAAACCTAGTTATATACACATTGATAACTACAAATATTGACAAAAAATTTAAGATACTTGTCTGCATAAATAACATTACAGTCTGAACAGGGAGAATATCATATGCAACAAGAGAATTTTCAAATCATAGACGGGTTTACCAGCATGGAGACCCCAGATATATCTATGGCCTTCAAGGAAACTAGCTCCAAGAGTCTCTCAGGTGTTGAAACAAGAAACTCAGGTTCAGAACTCTGCAAACTACAGAAGAAAACCACAGAGATTGAGGGAAACAAAACCACATTAATCTATTCCACCAAAAGGTTTAAAGATTTAGATTATATTTACCCACTGATTTGATGGTCTACGGAAGCACCCGGGTGTAAACTCACTGTATGTACGCCTTGAGCTTTCAGGGGTTTGCAGAATGAACGTACCTGAGCAGGATTGATGAGAAATTATTAAATAAATAAATGAACAAAACATAGGCTTACCACATCAAATGCATAAACAATTAAAGTAGCAAAACGGCATCTATTCAAATGTGATAATTTTCATGTATAACATAGCACTTGCATATATGTTTACATTTAATTGGTTTTATTTCCATTTATCTTAGCAGATGGTGAAATATTAATATAGCCACAGTCCCTTCTATAAAAAATCTTGACATTAGCTTATATCACTGGAGGCCAATCATATTAAATTACTGAATTGTGTCAGGCTTCTAAAGATATCAGATAAAGGTAACATAAGAAAAACAGCTGGGGAAATAAAAAGGTAGTTATATATATATAATTTTTTTTATTGAAATATTAGTTATATATATATATATATATATAAGCATGTAACGGAAAGGTATAGAAAGGATTATACAAACCTTGAGAGCTTTTTCTTTGGATGGTACAATGAAAAGAAGGAAAGGGCCAGTGAATAAGTAGCCTTCTTTCTCTCTCCTAGAAATAGCATCAGCAGCAGTTGAAGCTATCCATGCAATTTGCTCAAAATCAGAAGCTGACCCACTTGTCTCAAGTATATCCTTTCCGGCAGAATAACATTTCCAAAACTCAATACCCCATGGGTTCAAAAATAGACGCTTTCCCTCTTCTCCATTGTAGGTGCCATCAGGATACAATGAATCCTCTATTGTTTTCAGGCAGAGTATAAGATACTTAGATGGACCATCAGAACTTCCACAGGCTAGTTCCCGATTACCATTGGCACCCGCCTTCTTTACATCTGGCCGAATCTCCAATCTTCCAGAGTCTATATGTTTAGTGTTTCCCACATTCGATGCCGTTACCTTCTCATTTACCTTTTCCAAGCTGTCTACTTTCACATTATTCCCCAAAACAGATCCTTTTGTTGGACCATCATCATCCTTCCTCTTGGCTGAAACTTTCCCATCCCGTTTTGAAGGCAAGGTTTTGTTACCTTCCCTTTTACTGATATCATTCTTATCAAGTCTGTCATTGAAAGGATCATCAGGAGTAGGAAGGCTAAAACACATCCCCTGAATAACATGTTAAAATCCACTATGTTAACAAGAGAATTATGCATCACTAACAGGAAAAAGAACAATTGAAGACAGATTAAATTTGCAATGACATTTCACACTCATGTCCTAAAAATCTTATAATTTATGACAAAAACCACCCCAACCCTACAATCATTCCTGATTCAAGCTCAACATACAAAAATCACATTCTATAGTACAAACAAACCAGTATTTAGTTCTTTCCCATCAGTCCTTCTAGGATAAGTATGCTGATAACCTACTAATTCAACCTCTAATGCTACTAAGAAAATCCATAATAATCCCTACCAATAATGTTTCTACATTTCCCATGTAATACTATTAAATTGGAGAAAGAAATTCTTAAAGAAATAAAACACAACATTCATGAGCAGTTCCCCTATCTTTAACTCACCGAATTCAACATTGTAGCATATGATGATCAAGTTTTCACATTTCAGTGATTTCACTCCAAAAATTAAGGAACCAAATTTAACCCATAAAAAAACCCAATATGAAAATCAATGAGGTCCAAGAAAAGGGTCATTAGAATACCTGGCACATGCGGCGTTTACCGGCTTTCCGGCGCTTTTTGGCGGCGATAATGGAAGCGATTCGAGCTGAGACAGTTGAAGAATCATTTTTCCTATTTAGTTTCTTCCTTTGTACTTTGTTTTTCTTTCTTCTCACTGCATCATCTCCCTTGGCCATCAAAAACTAACAAAAATCTCTTCTTAATTTTACAATTTCTTCTGAATAAGTGATGAAAAATGCAACCTTGAGAGGGAAAGGGCCGCCGGGTTTAAAGTTTCAGCTAGGGTTTATGAGGCTTTGTTGGGCGGTGGGTATTTTGGATATTTAAGACAAAACGAAGGATTAAATTGGTAAAGCATATATTTTACGTGGCTAGGCTTTTATAATTGGGTAAAGTATACTAGAAGTCACTAAATTATGAAATAATAATCGTTTTCGTCATCAACCTTTCAAAAATTGCACAATGTCATTATTTTTATCGAACTGTTATAAAGTTATCATTGTTTTTTGGCATAAAGATAATTTTCACCCTTAACGTTTATATTTTTTGTCATTTTGGCCCCTATTCTTTTTTTGGATAAATTTAGCCCTTGGTCTATGTTTTTTAACAAATAACTCATTTTTAACTACTATGATAACTGAACCGTTAAAAATTTAATAATGGTAACGTATCATATATATATATATATATGTGATAATATATTTTAAATGACATATAATCTAAACTATTAAATATATACATATATATAGAACATAATTTTATTCCAGTACAAAATATAAAAAAATAAAATTTAAATAAAATATTAAAAATTAATTAAATACAAAACAAAAATTTACTAAATATTCTCAACCCTAACTAAACTAAAATATCTTTATAAAACCCTAAAACTCCGATTTAGATTAAAACTAAAATACCTAAATTCTAAATTAAAATAATAAAAATCAAATTTATTATTATCAAAAGTTTTTATCTTTGATTCACCGGTAACAAACTATACAAAATACTTTCTTCTCAGATTATGTTCATATCTTTTTAGATAAAATTTTGATTTTACTATAGTTAAGGTTGAAAATATTTAGTAGCCTTTTGTTTTAGATTTAATTAATTTTTAATAAATAAAAAATAATTTTTAATATTTTATTTAAATTTTAATTGTTTTATATTTTTAGATTGAAATAAAACTATATCCCGCGTTTATGTATTTGATATACTAGATGTTAAGTCATTTAAAATATATTATTACATATATATGACATGTCATCATTATCAAATATTTAACGGTTCAGTTATCATGGTAGTTAAAAAATGAGTTATTTGTTAAAAAGATAAAGGTCATGGGCTAAATTTATCCCAAAAAAAGAATAAGGACTAAAATGACCAAAATTATAAACGTTAAGGGTGAAAACCATCTTTATGCCTTGTTTTTTTTTATCAAATAGTTGTATAATTTTGTCATTAAATTAATTAAATAATACATTATTATAATACCCACTTACCATTTTATAAATTTTTGATAAATTTAATGATTGTCGCGACCTCTTAAAAAAACGCGGGTTTAGGTGAAAAATAGCTTGGCCATTGGTTTTGAGAAAATATGAATTTATCAATTTTAATCTTGAATAACCCAAATTTTAGGAAAATATATAATTTAATTTTGAAAAATTGACTTGGAGTCGCCACCGGCCACTTAGGTAGGCCAGACACCATAAAAATAAACCAGCGATTCATTTAAAAACGTTAGGTTCGGGAGTCGATTACGTGTAAGGACGACCCTTACAAACGCCCAAAAATTGGTACCTTGAAAAAACATTACGTGACATTGATACTTTGAAGATAGATATTAATTTAATTTTTCATTGTTAATTGAACATTATTTGAATTTTGGATATCCTTTTGATTTAGAAGTTACACCACCTTTAAACTTGAGTTGAACGAGACATCCTCTAGATAGGAAACCTCACCCAAACTTAAAGGAATGTAACTTTCGCCTCAAAAGGCTAAAGCAAAATGCATGGCTATTTTTATCTTGTTCATTTTAAGTTCTATTCCTAAAAAGGCTCTATTGCTTTAAGTGTTTAAAACCTAAGTTACTAATGTCGCTAATTGTTTAGCTATCAATTTTATTTTATTCTAAGCCTAGGTTATTTTATCAAGATTCTAGGTTTTAATAACACATGAATTCGATGCCAAGGTACACTCTCTAGGTCAGCATCATGGTACGTTAAAACACCAACCCCTTTAGTGTATCCGAGACATAAGATTCAAATGCTATGTTACTAAATTGTCTCCCTAATTAAATTAATTAATTAATTAAAGCGACTATTCCTAGAGGGCTCTAAATTAATTAACTTAAATATTTATTAGGTGACCTCCTTAAATATGTCATGCAATACGTAAAATAAAGCATAAAACAAAGTAAAGGAACTCGATATTTTTATTAGAAACATAGGAGTACAAAATTACATCAAAATTTTCCATCATGAAGTGAGTACAAAAGGGACTTGTTTTGAAAAAGATCGAAGGGACTAAGAAGCAAACCTCGAACGATGGATTAGATTTAATTAAGTAAAATTAATTTTAAAGCTTAGGATTTTTAATTAAATTAATTAATTAAATTTTCCTAACTTCAAATTTTAATTAAAACCTAATTTAAATCTAACTTGGTGAATTTTAAGTTCAAAGATTTAATTAGGGTTGGATTAAACTTAATTAGGTTAATTTTTAAACCTTATCTTAGAAATTTTAAATTAATTAAAAGTCTTAATTAAAATAATTTCTAAATTTTAAGAATTTAATTTAACCTAATTAAAGTTTAGTTTGGTGAAATTAGGGTTAATTAGACCTAAAGTTTTAAATCTTTATCTTTTAGAAATTAATTAAAATTAATTAATTTAAATTATTCCCTAAATTTTAAGAATTAAAAAGCCTATTTAAAGTCTAATTTGGTGAGTGTTTTAAGGTTTAAGCTAAACTAGACCTAATTTAGTTAATTTTAAAATTTATTTTTCAAAAATTAATTAAAATTAATTAAAATAATTAATTAAAATTATTTCCGAAATTTTAAGAATTAAACCTATTTAAGTCTAATTTTTAAGTCTTAGGGATCAAATTAATTTTATACTAGACTTAATTAAGTTAAATTAATTTTAAAGTTTTCTTAAAAGTTAAATTAAATTCTAATTAAGAACCTAATACAATTTTTAAGCCTTTAAAAAAGATTTTAAGCCCTAATTTTAAGTCTAAAATAAATTAATTCGAATCCTAGGGGTTAATTAAGAGTCTAGGGGCCTAATTGCATGAATTTAAGGGTTTAAGGGCTAATTAGGAGTTTTTAAGGACCTAATTGTAAAACAGGTTAATCCTAGGGAGACCTAGGATGTAAATTACCCCTGCCCATTAAAAACACGCGAATCCGAGTTAAACCCGGATCCGACCCACGACCCAGTACCCTAAACGACACCGTTTCAAGCTGTGACAAAACCTTTATGAACCGAGTTGGCTCGACCATTTGGACCGAGACCAACTTGGCCCCAACTCAGTTTTCTCTGGGGACAAACGTCCTAAACCCAAAAATCTGCCTGAGGACGGATCAAACACACCAAATACTTGGTGTTCATCCCATGTTCATCCGTGTTCTTCATGGGAATGAAGAACACGATGAACACGGTCGCAGGCCGCCACTCACCCCGCCGCCAAATCCACAGCATCGTCATGAGGAGTCGCTTCAGCGAGTTTTCCGGCCACCGTCCCGTCGTTCATTTCGGCGCCGGAGGTGAGATCTGACGCTGGCGAAAGCGTCGGCCACCCTAAAAAGGCTAAGAAACACTCCAAAAACGTTAAAAACTCCCCTAAAACTGATCAAAGTCCTCTCCTAAACACTAAAGGCCTCTAACTAACACCCTATACCAACCTAAATCGATCCAAAAAACCACCCAAGAACCTCAAAACAGGAAGAACACGAAACTGGAAAAAAGAACAAATTGAAAAGCTTACCGTCCTCCTCTGATTCGATTGAAACTCAGTAGTTCGATAACCCGATCTCTCCTAGGACTCCAGTTGATTCGATCTCCCCAGTCAAGACGATTGAATCCATATTTAAAGGGATTCAATTCAATCCTAGCCCAACTCAAACACTCCCCCTCTAAACCGAAAAAATCACTCCAAATCCCTTAAAATCCGGACGCAAAACAACCTAATCCTATACTCAACCTAATCCCAACAAAATCGGTACTCATCCACCCTCAGTTTTCCAGATTTTTCAATTCTGTGATCTTTTTTTAATAATAATATTATATTATTATTTATATTAATTATTATTATCTTATTAATTATTATTTATATATTATTTATTATATATATATTATTCGTGTTGACAATGATATTTTATAACTTTTAAAAACTTAATAACTAAAATAATAAAATTTTAATTTAATAGGTATATGTGTATTTTACCTTTTTATAATTTTGGAGAAGACCATATATTTAAAAAACGGTTTGTTATCGCTATAACGGTCGTTATTTAATAGTACGATGTTATTTGAAATCGTTATTCATAAGAATAACAGTGATTTAAATTCACACCGATAACAGTCAATAGTAATCATTATTTAACGGATAACAGTCGATAACGATAATAATGGTCCGTTATTTTCGTTATTATACTATTATTTACCGTTATTTCCAAAAACTCTCAAAATAAGATGTGCGAGTTTTAAAATAATTCACGATTGTGACTCCTACAATGATCGTGATAGTAATTGTTATGTTCGTAAACGCGATAAATACGACGTGACTGAAAACGCTTTTTAAATCACTGGTGAAAAGTATAATAATTTCATAGAGAGATATTAGATAACGGAAAATACTTTGATATATAAGTTTGTGTAAGTTTTAGTCTATACAAGGTCTTCAATTTTAGGGTTTAGGGATTCAGTGAGTAGGGTGTAGAATTTAAAGTTTATGATTAAAATTTAGGGTTAAAAGTTTAGCATTTTAGGGGTTTGAGATTTAGGTTTTGAATTTTAAAGAAATATTTTGTAATTTTTTAATACAATTTATATATAAAAATATAACATTAGATAAATTGATCCAATCTCGTCTTATATGCGATGCATACTTCTTCCGCTACTATACGTGATTAAGAGCGTTTATTTCGTTAATTTGGCTATCGAGTCAAATTTTAAAAAATAGTTATATTACTATTATTAAATCAATATTTATTTAAAATTTATTAATTGAATTGAACAAAGTTCGATTAATTCAATTAATTTCGAATTAACTGAGCTTTGTTATACGTTTTAGGGTTCATATTTTTTTAGTTATATTAGATTAATTTAAATACTTTTCATTTTGGTTAAAATGTAGTTGGGCCTTGAAATCTTATTTGGTTTGGTCTATTTACATCTTAATAACTCTAGAGGCTTAATATATATATATATAATATGTATATATAATTATCAAATATTTAATATTTTTAGTTAATTAATCGGTAAATAAATTTTGAAAAAAAATTTAATTATTAACCGATCAAACACCTAGTTAACCCATCGGTTAACCAAAATAAATTTCAGTTTAATTAACTAATTCAGTTTTAATCGAATAATAAATATTTTTATTATTGATAGGATTAGTAGTTTTTTTTTTCAAAAATAAAATAAATCTAAATTGCGTTAAGCTGGACAAAGCTTGACTCAACTCGAAAGAAATTAATTTTTATAAACTTGAGTAAAAAATTTAAATGAATATTAATAAGAAAATATAATTCAAATAATTAGAATACCTATGTAATTTCAGTATTCAAAAAATATATAACTTTAATTTCATTTTCAAAATTATTTTTTACAATTTAGTCCTTCTATTTATGTTTTATTCAATTTATTTTTTTTGACTACAACTCTTTGCAAATTTTTATTTTCATCAATTTATTAATTACTTTATACTATCATTAGTATTTTTCACCAAAATCCCTTCTTTAAAAAATATTAAAATATATAATATAATTTTAAGTGATGGTTGATATATTAAATAAAATTACAAAATTTACTCAAACTAATTGAAAAAAATGAAGATATATATATAATATGTATATAAAATCATTCAAATTGAAATCAATCAGTGTCATAATACTATAAATATTTATAATTAAATTTAAATATAAACTCGAATATTTTGACTTAATTATTTATTTAATTAAAATTTAAGTAATAAAATATTCATCGACTCAATTAACTCATTTTTTTATTCGACTCGATCTAATTTTATTTTTTAATAACTCGATTTAACTTAGATTCAACTTTTTAATAAAAAAACTCATCTCTGTTAGATCAGACGGATCGGAACTCAATAAATTCGATTCATATTACCATCCCTAATTAACCCATCACAATTTTTAATTATCAGTGACTAACTTTGTAATTAGGACGGATAAAACCTTGACAGATTAAGATTTATTTATCCTGTTCTTGTCATCTCTTCCTAATGAGTTTAATATTAAAAACATTAAGAGAATAGACATAAGTTATATGATTTAGAATTTAATATTTAAAATTTAATATTTAAAGTTTAAATCTTAGTTTTTAAATTATAAGGAAGGATGATAAAAAATTACATAAATTATATATCAAAATATAACATTTTATTATTTTCAAAACTTAAATAAAAAATTAATTTTGCTTAGTTTAGTGTCAATTGGTGTACTTTATCTTTAATTTTTTTTTTTTGTTGGATGAAGTTTTAATTCAATTAAAATTTCTTACAAGTCATTGATTCAAATGTATTTATGGGTAGACGGTAATGATCTCCAATTTCATATATATATATATGAAGAGGAAAAATTTTATGGTGCATCCATTTATGTCTCTTGTTAAATTTTTAAAAAATTAAATTATAAACTCTAATATTTATTTTATATATCTTAAACCTTACATCTTATACCCTAAAAAATATATATTACCCATAATTCCCTAAACCCTAACCACAACCCCTAATTTAAAGCAAAGATACGAATTAAGGTATGAAAAAAGGTAGCGATTTGCACTCACGTACGAAAAGGTAAAAGTTTGAATCCTGATATTGTTAATTGAGAAAATTTAATTGAGAGTATCGTCCCCGCATTGAACTTTATAAAATTTGATATGAATTAATCGGTCATGGAACAGAATACAAGTGGTCGAACCAAAAAATTATTCTAATCCAATTTTTTAGGGCTTTGTCTTTATTAATTCGTGTCGATCCGTGCCACACAGTTAACTTTAGTAAGTCTCCTAGCGATAATTTTCTACATATAAAAGATCTCAAACTCGAAACTTACTTAAACGATATCAAAGTATTTATCACTTAAACCGATTCCGTTAATAATTTAAATTTATTTAAAGATCATAGAATGGGTCCAATGATTTCCTTTCCAATCCGGCAAGCTCTTGAAAGTGGATTCAAAGTTCATTTAAATGAAACCAAAGGAAGCTAAGATGCATGAAAGCCATCTGCCAATAGAAATACCACTGCCATACTTTATTTTTCCTCACACCTTCTATTAATTATAAAAGTCACGTGTAGAAAGGGAGGGGAAGTCCAAAATATTTCAATTTATTCATGCCAAAACCTAGTCAACTTTCATCATCATTGGCACCCAAAAATTGAAGCAGACCATACCTATCATTATTGCAATTAATTTAACATCTTTGTCTCATATTCAAAATTGTCGGTCAAGGAAAAAAAAGACTTCAAATCTTCCAAAAGCATTTGATTAATTCATAAATTATATGTGTTACATGTTAATTAATAATTATAATGTAAATCATCTTTTTTTCATTACGTCATTTTTGATGTACTTATTTTAAAATGTTAGGTTACGATTTAGGGTTTAAGGTTAGAGGTTGTGATTAGCAGAAACGAAACCAAAAATTTATTAAAGGACCAAAATATATATTTTATTTTTTTTGATTGACGGGGATCAAACAACAATTACTTTGGAAAAATTTATATATTACAATTACTTTGGAAAAATTTATATATTTTATTTTTTATCTCTATTTAGTATTTAAAAATAATTGGCGGGACCAGACTCTCAAAACCCCTAATGTTTCGCAATTGGTGAGTAGGTTTTAATGTTACGAGGTTGTGGTTTGAGTTTAGGAAATTTCAAGTAGGATTTAGGGTTTAAGATATTAAAATTAGGGTTAGGGTTTATAATTTAATTTTATATGATTTTTTAAAGTAGAACATAAAAGAAGACATAATCAGGGGCATGCGATTTTTGTTCAAAATATTAGATTTAAAAATACCAGAGTTTATTAAATATTTCAATTTATAAGGATCTAAATTATTATTAGATCAACAAATTTAAAGATACATGCTCATTCTCCTTTAGTTTGACCATAATTGATTATATATTTAAAAAATTCTTGTATTTTTAAATTTAGATATTTATTTTTTATAAAGATCAAATTATTATTTGATAATATTATTATTTTTACGGATACCGAATTATTATTTAAATCAAATTTTAGAATAGATATCAGAAACACTTAGACCTCAAGAGAACTTCGTCCCTAATCGTAAGTTGGTCTAATTATAGAGATAGAGTTAAAAATAAAATTTAAAAAATAAAATATAAATAATTATAATAATATACGATAAAAGTCTAAATAAATAAAATGAGGTTTCGATAAATAAGTATACTTATATATTTATAATGCAAAAAATTGAGACAATTGTCCTTGAGCTATTATGTATCTTCGTCTCTGTTTGAAAAAGACGTTAAATCTTTTAAATAAGATTATATATTTAGATTATAAAATTATAAATAAAATAAACTGAATTAAAAAATAATTTTTATAATAAATATTTACTATATCAAATCTAAATTTTTAGATCAATAGGCTAAATATTCAACTCTTGTACAAAAAAAACTACCATTCTTTTGTAATAGAAGAATAACATGCGGGATCAAATTACATTTTTTGGTAAAATTCTGTAGAAAGTCCTTGTACAATGTGTTTTTATGGATTTATTTTTATTTACTATAATTTTATCATTTATGATCTTTAGTTTTGAAATATATATTTTAAAATTTAAAGTCAATCTGAAGTTAATATTTTTAGTTAAATCTATCAAATAATTTGAAACATATATTTTTAAATATATACAGTTACATTGAAATATTTATGACGACAGATATAAATTAATAAGAAAAATATATCAAGAATAAAAAAAAAATAAAGACTAAAAATATCATATTATAACAGAGAATAAAATCCGACGAAAATGATGGTATTTAAAAAAATCGATTAAATTTTTAAATTTTTATTCTTAAACTATTATTATTATTTAATTAAAATTGATGGTTTGATCTAACAATTTTTTTAGATAGGTTAATGTCATGTATCGTATCACAATGTTAACGCTTAGTATTTTAGAATGTTTTATTTTATTTAAAAAATTCTTAAAAAATTTAGTAATCTTAGAGAATTTCTAAAAATATTATTTTTAATAAAAATTTGTAAATACCGTAGGGTAAAATTATGGTGTTTCATGTGGCATTGATATCCGAAAAAGTAAATTAAATTTAATGGTTAAAATTGGTCAAAAGGTTTAACTATTTTAATTTTAATTTAAAGATTTAATTGATTCAATTTTTCAAGTTAAAGATATAATTGGATGTAAAAAAATAGAAACTCGATTGTTTTAATTTTCAAAAATTATGATTTTTTTGAGTTAAAATTAAAGATTTAAAGTATTTTTAGAGATTTGACCAGATAAATTCGTTGATTTAAATTTTGATAAGTAAATAATTGTAATATTAGATTCTGATGACATTTGAAAAAATATTCCTTTTAGGAGCATTTTGAGTCGAATATTTGTATAAAAAAAATTATAAAGATCCTTTTGTCTATGATAATTATAAAAAATTCTCTAAACAAATAAATTTGAATAATTTATCAAAAATAATTTCATAAATAAAATATTAATAAATACATATAAATTTAATAATTAATAAAAGTATATTCAAAATATAGTTTTATAAATTAATATAAATCTAAATTTAATAATGAATGAAATTATATTAAAAAAGATAATTTCACAAATAAAAATTAACATATACATCCTTATATATATGCTTAAAAATGATATTTAAAAAATAATTTTTATTAATACTGATAAATAATAAAATATCAATAATTAATAAATTATTCAAATAAGTATCGAACATAATTATGTTTTTATCGAATGTTTGTTCAAATGTAAATATCAATTAATTTTACCAAATGTTTTGCTTAAGGGAGTAAAAAGTGTTTAAACTTTTAAAAAAATTAATTAAGTCTATTTTTTTCACTCAATTAAGTTTTTAAATTAAAAATTAAATAAAATAAATTACTTGACCAATTTTAACAGTTTTTAGATCTATCGGTGTAATATGTCATGTCATGATATTTTCACTTAACATTTTCAAGTTTTTTTTATATACAAAATTCTTTAAAAAGTTTATATAACTTAATATATATATATATATTAAAAATATAAATATAACATGATATAACTGTACTATATCATGTGTCACTAATATCTAAAAATATATTAAAATTTAATAACTAAAAATATCAAAAAATTTAATTAATTCATCTATTTTGGTTTAAAGAATTAATTAAATTTCTTAATATAAAAAACTTAGTTGGGTGCAAAAAATTTAAGGATTTAATTTATTTTTTTTCTAAAAATTCAAGGACTTCTTACTATATTAATCCATTATTTAATGAATTCATCAGCCTTTTCCTGGAGGCTTCTGTCATCCATCACCCAAAGCCTAGGTTAGTTGCATGTTAAAAAAATGTAAACAACATCCTCGTGGGAATTGGCATAATTTAATCACCTCTTTAGTTTAGCAGTCTCTGTCTTAAATTTGACCATTTTTTCCATGGCAAACCTTTGATATATATATATATATATATATATGCCCTTTTGTCCCTGCATCAGTATCGGTATCGGTATCGGTATCCGTGTCAGTGCAACATATCTCGAAACCGGTTCGGTTTAATCAGTTCAGGGTGGTGCTGTCTCTGATACAACCTTGCCTGTAGGTAACTCACAAGCAATAATCACACCTCCCTGAATACAAAATAAAACATTCGTGTCATTCTCGCCAACCCAACATTCTTCTATAAAACATACACATACACATATATAGTACATCGTAATGGAGCAGATATCGGCGACCTCGACGACCATTGCCGCGAGCCAGATCGGGTTGGTATGGCAGCAACTGAAGGCGCCGGTGATCGTGCCGGTTCTGCAAGCTATGGTTGTTCTATGTCTAGCGATGTCGATGATGCTTTTCGTCGACAGGGTGTACATGGGGATTGTCCTAGTCTTTCTCAAGTTGTTTGGGAGAAAGCCTGAGAAAAGGTACAAATGGGAGCCTATTAAGGATGATGTTGAGCTTGGTAACTCTTCTTATCCCATGGTTTTAATACAAATTCCAATGTACAATGAAAAAGAGGTTGGTGTTTTTGTTTCATTAGGACACCATTTTTTTCAGACATGAATGTTAAAATTTATGTAATCTGAGAGACATTTGTGGGATTGTGGCATATTCACAGGTTTATCAACTGTGCATCAGTGCTGCTTGTGGCCTTTCATGGCCGTCGGACCGGATCGTCATCCAAGTGCTCGACGATTCGACCGATCATACAATCAAGGTATTTCGAGTAACTTTCGCCTAGTGGAACAAGAATGTCAAAGATGGAGGAGCAAAGGGATCAACATAAAGTATGAGATAAGGGACCATAGGAATGGATACAAAGCAGGTGCTCTGAAAGAAGGAATGAAACATAGCTACGTGAAACATTGCGATTATGTTGCGATTTTCGACGCCGATTTCCAGCCGGAACCGGACTTCCTATGGCGTACCATCCCTTTCCTTGTCAACAACCAGGATATTGGACTTGTTCAAGCACGATGGAAATTTGGTAAGCTTCATATTAAGTAACTATTGCTGGACACTTTGCTTTCTTTCTTTTTGTGTGTATTCTTTCCTTTTAAATCAAGGTTTTATGAAATCATTGTCCAAACTAAAGAATGCCAGGTGTGTTCCAAAGTTTATTAGGTGAACCCTATTCATCACGTTATTTATAGTCCAAACAATCAAGATCGTTCATCTTGTTCACCTACTAATTACATGTACGAAATAGGTGATGTTTTACCTTGAAAAAAATAAGATGAACGGCATTGATTAATTGGGACCACGGACGATATGGTGAGCAAGATTCACCTAATAATTTTTCAGTGTATACAGAGGTTGGTGAACAGAGATGTTCCTGTATTAAAAAAATAAATTTAAGATTTAAAATAAAAATTTAAAGTTTTGACTCAAAATATTACACGATCTAAATTTTAAAGTTTATGATTTAAAATTTAAATTAGGATTTATATTTTGAACATTTTAGTGATCTGCACAAAATCCAAAAAAATAAAAGATTTTTGTACTAGTGACCAAAATAAAAAAAAAACCCAAAAGTTTAGTGATTACAGGAGATGTCATTGGATTACCATTTCAAAGTGGAACAAGAAGTGGGGTCATCAACCTATGGTTTCTTTGGTTTCAATGGTAAAAAAACTTCAAGAAGGAATCGATTGTTCGAATCCAAATTCAAATCAACTCTTCGAATTATACTAGACATGGTTATAAGAAGTTGTGTTATATGTTGTAGGGACAGCTGGTGTATGGAGAATTTCTGCGATCAACGAAGCCGGTGGGTGGAAAGACAGGACGACGGTGGAGGACATGGATTTGGCTGTCCGAGCTAGCCTTAAAGGCTGGAAATTTGTTTATGTAAGTGACCTTAAGGTGAAGAATGAATTGCCAAGTACTTTCAAAGCTTACAGGTACCAACAGCATAGATGGTCCTGTGGCCCTGCTAACCTATTCAAGAAAATGGTCATGGAAATCGTACGGAATCGGGTACGATCTCGAAATCGAAATGAATACATTATTTGTACTTGATAACCTAATGCTCATTAGCCTGCATTTTGATGGCAGAAAGTTACTCTATGGAAGAAGCTGTATGTGATCTACTGTTTCTTCTTTGTTCGGAAGATAGTAGCACACATTGTTACATTTGTTTTCTACTGCATCGTGTTACCGTCGACCGTTTTCGTTCCCGACGTCCAAGTTCCCAAGTGGGGTTCTGTCTACATTCCTTCTATCATCACTCTCCTCAATGCTGTTGGAACTCCGAGGTACTTCTGTCAATCTTTGTACTAGAATGTCTATGTTCGAGACCGTGTCCAGTCGGAGTACGATAACGATCCTACAAGTGATCAGCTTGATTGATCTCTAAAATGTCGCAGGTCATTGCATCTGGTGATGTTTTGGATTCTTTTTGAGAATGTCATGTCTCTACATCGGACCAAGGCGACATTCATCGGTCTGCTGGAGGCCAGACGAGTGAACGAATGGGTTGTTACGAAGAAACTAGGAGATGCTCTCAAGACAAAATTAGGTGCAAAAACTCCCAAGAAGCCTCGTGTTCGAATCGGAGACAGGTAGTTACTCTCAAACTCGAACCCAGTTTTGAATTCGGCATACATACACATATATTAATTTTTTCTTCTTGCTTGCTGGATATAATATAAACAGGCTTCATTTGCTTGAGCTTGGTGTTGGGACATACCTCTTCTTCTGTGGCTGCTACGATATGGCTTTCGGAGTGGACCGCTACTTCATATTCCTCTTCCTCCAGTGTATCGCCTTCTTCGTCGCCGGTTTCGGCTACGTCGGAACCATTGTTCCAACCTCTTAGCCCCGGAAGTATATGAAAGTAGAAATCCATCTCCAAAATCTACTCCAAATATAAGATCACTTCAATTTCTTTGATTGTTTTCATTTCATTCAAATTGTTATAGCTTCTAGATACCTCTCTTGTAGAAACATGTTCAAGGCTATATATGCACATTTGTGCCAAGTTTCTTATACAATTTTTTGGGGTTTCAAGATATTGCTAGAACGAGTTTAATGGTTAATCTTCACATTTATATATTGTTAATAAAAAAGTTATTCGATGAGTTAATGGATTCGTGCATTTAAAATAAGTTCATATTAAGGAGACATAATTTTTGAAAGAGTCCTATATTAACATCATCTTTGGCTCGAACATGATTATTCTTAGACTTATTAAAATCTTAACCAATAAACTAGTTGGCTTAGTAACGGAATGAGACACTAAATCTTTTAAACAAGGTCCAAGATTTGAATCCAGACATTATAAATAAAAAAATTGAATTAGAAAGATTATTCTCGTAACAAGCCTTTACAACAATCGATTCGGATTAGTCAATTAATAAGTTAGATGTCGATAATTAAAAAAATCTTAAGGCTTGCTAGGAAATTAGATTCAGCTGGTCCATATGAGTTTAAATTTTTTTCTAAGGATTATATTGGTTGAGTCACAAGAGCCCATGTATTGGTGCAGTCATGTTTGGCCCATGTGTCTAAAACCCATTTAAACATCAATATTTAAGGACCATTTGCAATTAAACGGTAGTGATCCAATTGTAACTATGATATTAATTTAGTGATTTAAATATAATTTTTAATAATTAAATGATTTAAATATATTTTTTTTTATAAATTAATAATTTATATTTTAGTTTATCAAAATTATTATTATTATTATTTAGATTGTTAAAATTAAAAAATATTTAGCTTATAGGATATTTTAGCCCTTAAAATTGTTTTATCGCCTATCTCCGATATTTCGGGCTCTAAGAAAAAACTCAACAATAAAGTCTCATAGAATGAAAAATATATTTTTTTATTTAAATTATTAATTTAATTTTTATCAATTAATTATATAAACGCGATTAAATTCTTTTAATACATTTTTTAGGATTTATATTCAATACATTGGCGGTAAAAACTTTTTTCACAAGCGCATTCGTTTTAGGGTTTAGTGTCTTAGCGTATTTAAAATTTAGGGATAATAGTCAGGATTTATAGTTTATAGATTAAAATTTATGTTCGAGGTAATATGTTAAGGATGTATGTTTCAACTTAAAAATCTTAAACCCTAAATTCTATTTACAATCACTAAATTTTAAAGTATTCGACCTAAACCCTTAACGCTACTAAATTTTAAAGTAAAAATTAAATTTTTTTGCTGCGAGTATATCAAATAATTATCTTATATTATTTTTTATTTAAATTCTTGTAATGTTAATTTTAAATTATATCTTCATTTATTTATTTTTAATGTAATTTAAATTGAATTAATATTTTATTTTTTAATATGATATCATTTGAATTAATATTATGTTAGGCCAATGATCATCTAAAAGGATAAAAGCATGAGTGATAAATTCACTAGTGATAAGTTGACCCCATATGATGAATTGATATTAAATAAATTATATTTTACTAATTTTATATTTTATCTTAAATTTAATATTAAAATAATTTAACAATTATTTTTTAATGTTAAAATTTTTAAGGATTAAAATATTTTAAGCCTCAAAATTTATGGAAAAAATCAGAGAAGTTCTCATATACTTTTTGCACTTAATTAAGTTTATGTATTTAAAAAATTAAATTAATTATTTTTTAAACTGATTTTATTATTAAATATTAATATTTTATTTATTTATTATTTTAGTTTTTTATAATTAAATATTAATAATTTTACTATTTTATAATAAAATAATAATAAAATAATCTGCGTTATAACGGTATTAGAAGGTTAGTGAAAAATGGATAAAAATAATCTATAAAGTTTAAGGACTATATTGAACACTTTAAAACTTTAGTAGTTGAAAAGATATAACAGTAAAGTTTAATAATAATTTACATAATTTATTTTTAAAAAAAGAATTTATGAAAATATCGAATGATAATACAATGGTGTGACCTATACCATCAATCAGTCTAAAATTATTAGATTTAACCGTCAATATTAATAAAATTAGTGAACTAATAAAACATTTTGTACAATAACTTAACTGGGTTAGAATTCACTTCAATTGTATAAAATTCAATCACTTTTAACTTCTTTTAGATCGTTGGATGTTGATATTAATTTTATATATATTTTTTAAATAATATTTTTATATTTTTTACTATTAATTTTATCCATCTATTTATGTTCATTTAATAATTTAAAAATAATATAAAATTTTTAAATTAAGAAGTACTTTGTATGAGAAAAAAAATATAGGGGTTGAATAAACATTTACGAAGTATAAATTTCATATTAAAAGATTTTTAAAAGTACATCGAGCATTTGTGCCAATATTCCAAAATAAAATAACTACTAAAAGAAAAAAATATTTTAAATAAAATTATAAATTCTAGACCATTAAAAATGCTTTCTTTTTTGGGTAAACTACGGAAATGGTCACTTGACTATACCTCAATTATCTTTTACATCTCCTGATTATTAAATATTATAAATTAATCTATTGATTAACTTTTTTGATACAAAGTGGTCCTGTGTTGTTATAGATTTGATGGGAAACTGATGTGGACGTTAACATGCTGACTTGGATTATAGAGATCGAGGATGTCACATGGTTATCCAAGTCAGCATGTTAACGTTTACATCAGCTTCCTATCAAATTTTAAACAGCACAAGACCATTTTGTATTAAAAAAGTTAGTCAATGGATCAATTTATAACATTTAATAGTCAGGGAACGTAAAAGATAATTGAGATATATTCAAAGGACCATTTATATACTTTACTCTTCTATCTATCTATCTATCTATCTATCTATCTATCTATCTATCTATCTATCTATCTATCTATCTATCTATCTATCTATCTATCTATCTATCTATCTATCTATCTATCTATCTATCTATCTATCTATCTATCTATCTATCTATCTATCTATCTATCTATCTATCTATCTATCTATCTATCTATCTATCTATCTATCTATCTATCTATCTATCTATCTATCTATCTATCTATCTATCTATCTATCTATCTATCTATCTATCTATCTATCTATCTATCTATCTATCTATCTATCTATCTATCTATCTATCTATCTATCTATCTATCTATCTATCTATCTATCTATCTATCTATCTATCTATCTATCTATCTATCTATCTATCTATCTATCTATCTATCTATCTATCTATCTATCTATCTATCTATCTATCTATCTATCTATCTATCTATCTATCTATCTATCTATCTATCTATCTATCTATCTATCTATCTATCTATCTATCTATCTATCTATCTATCTATCTATCTATCTATCTATCTATCTATCTATCTATCTATCTATCTATCTATCTATCTATCTATCTATCTATCTATCTATCTATCTATCTATCTATCTATCTATCTATCTATCTATCTATCTATCTATCTATCTATCTATCTATCTATCTATCTATCTATCTATCTATCTATCTATCTATCTATCTATCTATCTATCTATCTATCTATCTATCTATCTATCTATCTATCTATCTATCTATCTATCTATCTATCTATCTATCTATCTATCTATCTATCTATCTATCTATCTATCTATCTATCTATCTATCTATCTATCTATCTATCTATCTATCTATCTATCTATCTATCTATCTATCTATCTATCTATCTATCTATCTATCTATCTATCTATCTATCTATCTATCTATCTATCTATCTATCTATCTATCTATCTATCTATCTATCTATCTATCTATCTATCTATCTATCTATCTATCTATCTATCTATCTATCTATCTATCTATCTATCTATCTATCTATCTATCTATCTATCTATCTATCTATCTATCTATCTATCTATCTATCTATCTATCTATCTATCTATCTATCTATCTATCTATCTATCTATCTATCTATCTATCTATCTATCTATCTATCTATCTATCTATCTATCTATCTATCTATCTATCTATCTATCTATCTATCTATCTATCTATCTATCTATCTATCTATCTATCTATCTATCTATCTATCTATCTATCTATCTATCTATCTATCTATCTATCTATCTATCTATCTATCTATCTATCTATCTATCTATCTATCTATCTATCTATCTATCTATCTATCTATCTATCTATCTATCTATCTATCTATCTATCTATCTATCTATCTATCTATCTATCTATCTATCTATCTATCTATCTATCTATCTATCTATCTATCTATCTATCTATCTATCTATCTATCTATCTATCTATCTATCTATCTATCTATCTATCTATCTATCTATCTATCTATCTATCTATCTATCTATCTATCTATCTATCTATCTATCTATCTATCTATCTATCTATCTATCTATCTATCTATCTATCTATCTATCTATCTATCTATCTATCTATCTATCTATCTATCTATCTATCTATCTATCTATCTATCTATCTATCTATCTATCTATCTATCTATCTATCTATCTATCTATCTATCTATCTATCTATCTATCTATCTATCTATCTATCTATCTATCTATCTATCTATCTATCTATCTATCTATCTATCTATCTATCTATCTATCTATCTATCTATCTATCTATCTATCTATCTATCTATCTATCTATCTATCTATCTATCTATCTATCTATCTATCTATCTATCTATCTATCTATCTATCTATCTATCTATCTATCTATCTATCTATCTATCTATCTATCTATCTATCTATCTATCTATCTATCTATCTATCTATCTATCTATCTATCTATCTATCTATCTATCTATCTATCTATCTATCTATCTATCTATCTATCTATCTATCTATCTATCTATCTATCTATCTATCTATCTATCTATCTATCTATCTATCTATCTATCTATCTATCTATCTATCTATCTATCTATCTATCTATCTATCTATCTATCTATCTATCTATCTATCTATCTATCTATCTATCTATCTATCTATCTATCTATCTATCTATCTATCTATCTATCTATCTATCTATCTATAATATTCATTTGTACCACCGAAAACCATTTTAGCGGCCCTTTGTGCGGTTCTTAGCAGTTTATCGGTTTGTATAGGGTTGTTTAAACACGTAATTCGGTACTGACCGAATTGAATTGTAAAAATTTGAATTAATTGAATTTTAAAATTTTTAATCGTTAATTAAATTATTTTTTTTAAAAATATAGTAACTGAACTGAATAAATTATATTAATTCATCGATTAATTCAGTTAACCGAAAATTGTTATAAAATATTGGGTAAATTATAAAAATGATCACTTAAGTATGTTAAAATAGTCTTTTTACTCATGAACTTTCAAAAGTTATAAAACAACCATTAAACTTATCAAATTATTATAAATTGATCATTGAGTCACTGTATATTATAATTTATTGATAAATATTAAAATTTTAATTATTATTTTTAATAATTTAATTATCATTTTATATTAATTTGATAATGTTTAGTGATTAGAAATATATATATATAATATTTTTTTATTAATTCTGTTAATTAACCGATTTCGATTCGAATTAATTGTTAACCGAACTTTCAAAAAAACTTTAACAATTCACTGATCGAACAAAGTTCGATGATCGACCATTTAACCGAATTAATTCGTTTTGATCGATTAATTCGGTTTAACCAACTGTTTGAACAATCCTAATTTGATATATGTTGTTTTAAATTTTCTATAATTCATCGTGTATATTATTTTTTCGATTACGTTTAAAGTTTTTTTAATATGATATGCGGTAAACGTTCTTCTTTTTTTTTTATAATGAATATATTTTGTCCCTTTAAAATCAAAATTTAAAGATTTATATATATATATTTATATTTAAAGATACGTGATATACATAATATATCAAAAAAAAATTAAAAGATTCATTTTAAACTTAAAAATTAATTATTAAAAATTTTGTATTATTTAAAATTTTATTCTATAACTTAAATTTTATTTATTTATTTTTAAATCAAATCAAAACAAGTTACAAATTAAAAAAGGAAATAATCTTAACGTGAGTTATGACCTTTATTTTAATTAGTCCTCAAAATTGTAAATATTTTAATTTTTATAATCTACCTATAACTCATTTTAAATTATTCTTTAAATTTTTAAATATTTTAATTTAACCCTCAAATTATGATTTATATTCAAAATTGGTCCTTAAACTTCAAAGTGTATTAATTTTTTCTTCAAATTATCAATATATGCTAATTTTATTTCATATTAATGAAATTACTATAAAAATTAAAAACTACCATGTTTTAATTAATGTGTGTTATTTAATAATAAATATTATGTATTAATAATACTTTGAGAATATATTAGTAACTATAATACTCTCTCTCTCTCTCTTATTATTATATGTATTAACTTTATTAGGATGGGTAAATTAGTATTTTTATGGACCAATCTGAACTAAACACGTCATATGCCATTTTTTTAACAAAAAATCAGTAACTTTGATAGGATGGGTAAATCGCAGGTTAAGTCTACCATAATTTATTTTTGTTTCTTTTAGTTCCTAAAATTCTGTCTTTATCACAAAATTAACCTTATAACTTATTCTAATATTTTTAATACAGTGATATTTGATTGAACCCCAATTCCTTTAATAATTTAATGTGAATGAGGTTTTTAAATATTTTCTTTAATTTTAATTAATATTAAATTGTTGATATAAAAAAATATGTCTAGTAAGATTGTTGAATAATTTTTTCGTTAAAATAATTACTGAATTAATTTTAAATTTTTTATTTTATAATTTAATTTTTATTATTTTTTAAATAAAATCAAATTTATAAAATTATAAATTTAAATTTTTACATCAAATTAAATAATTTATTTTTTCAAGTTTAATCTAATTTTATTCACCACTAACCTGATGAAACAAAAATAACACCTTTAGGCTGCATGAGATGAGTCTATAATGGGCGTCGAATACGTTGAACATCATTAATGTTGAATGTCGCTGAATATTATTAAATTAATTTATAAAAAATAAAAATCTAAAGGACTAATCATACAATTATTAATTATATGTTGAGTTTATTGCTATTTTATTAATTACATACTGAGTCCTTGAGATTTTAAATTTTTATTAATTAATTTAATGGTGTTCAACATTATTCAACATTAACGATGTTCAACAGTATTCGATGCCTATTATAGAATTTTCCGACTGCATTTGCAATGCATTGATAAAGGCAAAAGAAGGAGGGACATACAATCAATTAATGGTCTCTTTTTCAAAAAAAATGAATGGTCTTACTTTGCTAATTAGCCACATAAAATTTATTTTTTTGTGAATAAAGTAAAGAATAAGAACAAAATAGAAGAACAAATATGAGAGACAAAAGAGAGAGACTTTTATTATATTCTTAAAGTAGGGTTGTATAGAATGCTTTGTCCAAAAGTCTATATTTATTGGCATAAGATGAAAAACCTAATTCCAATGGGTATTAAACCCAATAAGCCCATTAAACTTTAACTTAATATATAGATATCCACCATGAATAAACATATTCATAACACTCCCCCTTGGATATCCATGAAGATAATGTGCCTAATTAAAACGTTACTAAGATAAAAACCCTGTGGAAAAAAAATTTTTAGTTAAGGAAAAAGAGTACATACATCTTTGATACTCATAACATGTTGCCTCATTAAAAACCTTACCAATAAAATCCATTGAGACAAAAACTCGGTTAAGGTAAAAAAGAGTGCAACGCGTATTTAGTCCCCCTCATGAAAATATAAGATCTTTGAATCTTCATAATTTAATATTAAATACAATCTTCAAATGTTGAAATAAATCATGCACTAGTGGATAAATCTTCCAAATCATTATTTGAAATGATTCATTGAATACTATTCATCTGACAATCATGAGGGACGAAACTTGAAGAAATATGTTTCGTTTTATCATATTTGATATATCCACCTTGAGATATAAATTTTGTATTAGCTCTGTACAAGATAGCTTGCATCTTATCTTGTGAAAAACATTCACATATCTTCAGGATATGTTTAGCCAAACATATATTTCGGCTTTGCCTCATGTATTACAATTATTTAAAGGTAATGATCTCGTAACACTTAAATAATATTTTTGGACCAGGTAAGATACAATGCTTCGAGATCAAATAATATGTATATTATGCTTTAAACCAAGAATATCATTACCCTTTTCGTGAGGTGAAAAAATCTTTGTTTACAGTAAGAGACCTAGCAACAACCATAAGGGTGATCAATAGATATGCGTTATGCATGTAAAGTCTCTTTCAATATTTTTCTGTATGTCGATAGATGCACAAGGATTTGAGATCTCTTCATGAGTCTCAACGATATTTAAATCATCAACATACACTACAATAAAAGTTCAAAGCTAAACCTCTTAATAAAAATGCTCGGGGAAATAATTCATATAGCATTATGCTAATAAGTATTCAATGAGGCAATCATACCAAATACGCCTAAATTGTTTCAAGCCATAAAAGATATATTCAATATGATTGAATAATGTTCTCGAGAACTTGAATGATTTGCTTATGGCAATCTAAATCTTTCTGGAAGTTTCATGTAAATATTACTGTCAATAGGCCCTTTCAAATATGATGTAACAACATCCATTAGGCAAAAACCGAGTAATTTTATTTATTGTCAGACTGATCAAAATCTAAAAGTAGTTGCATCCACTAACAATGAATATATTTTCCTCATAATCAATTCCATGTCTTTGTGAGAATCCTTATGCAACCAAATAAGCTTATATCTCATGACTTCCCCTTTTGATTTCTCTTTCTCACAAAGGCTCGTTTATGTCCACAAGATTTACACATTTCAATATACGGGCTATAGGCCCCAATACTTCTCTTTTCAAAAGAGATTTTAGTTTCGCCTTAATTACCTCTTTCATGTTGGCCAATCATTTCTTTGTTTACATTGCCCAATTGACAATGATTCATGATCTACATCATCAAATAAAATCTTTAGTGCTATATTACATGCAAATATATTAATGATGTCAATTTAATTTCGGTTCCACTTATTACCAGATATGACATAATCTATTGAGATCTCTTTATTATCAAGTACCTGAGTCATGTCAATGTCTTTGTTAAAGATCATTTAATCTCTTATAGAGATTTTCGTAATCATTGATTCTTCGATCAGACTATCATAAAATATTGCTCATTTTCTTTTTCGAGGATCTCTTATCTTTGGAACTTACTTGTCTACCACACTTTAAGCGTAAGTTAGACTCATTAGCAACTAGAGTTTATCCTTCCATGAAATCAAATTTAATCGGGCATTCATAGTTGGTAGACATGACTTAGTCAATCTTTTAGGGTCAACAAAATCATCTGGCAATTGATTTGTTAAATGAATTATCCATTAAACTTATAGTTCATATTGTGTAGTACGTGGATCAAAAAAGAGAAAATGATAATTCATTCCAACTTATTTCTTTCCCCAACTATTTATTTTCTCTCCCTAATGTTGGATAAACTGATTCATTAAAATGATAGTTAATAAATCGGGTTGTAAATAAATTCCTTATCAGAAGCTCAAGATATTTAAACCTGATACATATTCCTAATAAAACTTATCTTTATGCATTGTGGTGAAGCAATTAGAACATATATCGCACACAAAAAATCTAAGATAAGAAATATTTGGTTCCGGACCAAAAACTATTTGTAATGGGGAGAACTTATGATCATTTGTTGGCTTGATGAAAATTTGTGATACTACATGTAAAATTACATATCATTAACACTATTAAAATTGATTATCTTTAGAAAATAATCTGGAAAATGTGCTCGTAATTTTATCAACTGAGCAAGTAGCCTCGCAAACACCAAGTAGCGGGTTAATAACAAGGATACACATAACCATCTAGTCGATACATCGATAAAAATCGTAAAAGATCTAGATAGTCTTTAAGAAAGGTGTATGAAACCATATATATCTCCTTGTATCCGTTCCAGAAAATTAATAACACTGTATCTTAGATGTTGATGATTGAATAATCAAATTGCTTTATGTAGAACTAATGTTTTGATATAATAATTGAAAAATAATTTTGGACTAATTTGAAAAGATTTCAAAAATGGTTCTTATGTCCAAACTACTTGAAAATATATTTAAGATGTTTTTGAGTGATTTTAAATATGTTTTAAATGAATTAAAGAAACCAAATAAGTGTTTTTAACCCAGGTGTTTCGATACACCCTTAAGGTGTTTCGATACCTGTTCATCAATGCAAGGTTTTCAAAGGCAAAGTCACAGTGGTATCAATACTGGTATCGATACTCTTTCCCACTATGATGTTTGGTTTCTATACCAGTATCTATACCAGTTCCTATACCGGTATCTATACCACCTGTTTTGTACCGGTATCTATACCACCTGTTTTTATACCGGTATTTATACCGCTTGTTTCTATACTAGTATCTATACCGCCTATTTCTATACCGATATCTATACCTGTTTTGATACTGGTATCTATACCTGTTTCGATACCGGTTTCTATACACCCACAATGGTTAAAACGATTTTATGAAAAACCCCAACTGCTAGGAGCGATAGCGATACTGGTATCGATACCAGTTCTTAAATGCAGGTCAACGACTATTTCCCAAAGAGGGTGTTTCGATACTAGTTCAAGTGGTATCGATACCGCCTGCACCAGAAACAAAAATATGCCTTGTAATTAGCTCCAAACGGCTCCAAAACATCCCCAACGGTCATAAACGTCTAGGAACTCATTTGGGATGATAAAAGGAAGTCTCAAACATCAAGAGAAGTCTAATGCCTCATTGTAAACAACAATATGATCAAAGATTTGTCTTAGTGCTTAATTCTCACATTTTTGGGTAGACAACACTTGTGAGCTTAATTGTCATGTATGATCAAGTGTAATTAGGAATTGGGTGAGTGTTTAGATTGCAAACATTAGCCTTATTAGAAGGATTGAACAAGTTTGCTAAGTTTTCTCTTTGTTGAGTGAATTCCCAAAGTTCGAGTTATGAACTTTGGATACTAGATTCGGGTTTGAGTCTAGGATTGTAAGGTTATCCTTTGGCCTTAAAAGGTTGAAATTCTTAGTGAATTTGGAAATCCTTAGTAGGAAGATAAGGTAGTCGATGTAGGTGCTTGTTCGAAGGCCGAACCACTCTAAAATCCTTGTGTTCAACTTTTATCTTTTTGCTTCCACAACCAACCACCCAAAGTGTTATTTCTCCATCAAATTGGCAAGTTAATTGGTTGTGCATCGAACTACTCCAAGCCTAAAAATTAGTATCAGAGCGAGGTTCAATCGAGGAGGATTAATATCCTATTTAGAAGATCCGAAGAGCTTGACCAATTTATAATCAACCGACATTCTATGGCTCAATCCATTGACAAGCCACCTTTATTTGACGGGTTCAACTACTCCCAATGGAAGATAAGGATGAATTATTTCATCAACTCTAGAGACTACAAGCTATAGGATATAGTTGAAGTTGGACCATTTGTTCCAAAAGGAATAAAGGCGGAATGGAGTGTGGAAGATCGCAAGAAGATGATGCTTAATCATAAAGCCTTGCACATTCTTGTTTGTGCATTCCATCCAAGCATCTATGAGAAGATATCTTCTTGTGATAGTGCCAAGAAAGTTTGGGACAAGCTAGAAGTCACATACGAAGGAACAAACAAAGTAAAGGAGACCAAGATTGGACTCCTCAACCAAGAGTATGAGAACTTCAAGATGAATCCGGAAGAGGATATAGCAAAGATGTTTGATCATTTCTCCATCATCACCAATAGACTTAGAGGATATGGAGAGATCATTCCGGAGGAGAAACTTGTTCATAAGCTCATCTATTCCCTTCCCTAGTCATGGAATTCGAAAAGGACCGCTATCATCGAAGCCAAAAATCTAAAGACACTCAAGCTTGATGAACTCATGGGGTCACTCCTTACACATCAAATTATGATGAAAGGAAGACAAGAGGAGAAGAAGAAGGAAGAGATTAGAGCGATGGGGAAGAAGAAGATTCAAGAGCTTGGTGTAAATGTCAATACTGTTGCTCTAAAATCCTCCAAGTGCATCCACTTTGAAGATTCAAGTGAGGAGGATAGTGAAGAATATGAAGAGCTTGCCCAACTCTTCATTGACTTTGATCGATTCGTGAGGAACAAAAGTAAGAGATCCTCAAAGCACGAATCAAAGAAGAAGATGAAGGACTCCCATAAGTCTATCAAAAGGGGATCATCTTCGAAGAATCAAGCATATGTGGCTTCATGGAGTGATGATGACTCCACCAAAAATGAAGAAGCCAACCTATGCTTGATGGACCTCAATGAGGGGGAGGTAACTTCTAACTCATCTATTTCTAATTCATATACTTTTGATGAGTTACAAGAAGCCTATGATAAATTGGCTTTTGAATTTAAAGCTTCATTTTCTAAAAATAAAAAGATGATTTCAAAACGCAAGTTAGAAAATGAGTTGCTTTCAAAAACCAATTTTGAAATTGAAGCAAGGTTAAAAGAATTTGAACTCAAAGTTTTCGATTTACAAAACTTGCTTCAAAAGATTGAAAAAGATCATCAAATTGTTTTAGATGATTTAGATGATCTTAAAAAAGAAAAAGATTTGATTTCCAAAGAGCTTGAAATTTTTTTTTGGGAAAATCAAATTTTTTCATGAGACAATCTAGTGCCTCTAGATTTATTGATGAAAAATATTTTATAAGTGTTTGGGTTTCAAAAGGACTAATCACTTCAACCAAAAAGGATGAAATTGAAAGATGGATTCCTAAGGGGACTAAAATTTGTGCTACTAACATTAAAGGATCCAAAGCAATTTGGATACCAAAAATTACTTGATTGTCTTGTTTAGTTGTGATGGAGATATGAGCAACAAAGTGCAAGATTAAGGGAGAGCTCCATACACACAAGGACACTTGAAGAAGGAATGTTTCACATCCTACATTTGAGTTCAAGTGTGGTAAAATCTAGTTTTAGCTCTATTTTTATTTATCTTTTGTATAAACTAGATTATCATAATTGTTGGACTAACACTTAGTGATGCCTTGAGTAAGGGAGAGTCTTTTGTTTTCATAACCAATGTTTTGATATTTAATTTTTCCAACAATTGATATCTTTCAAATTCTCCCATGTTATGAGCTTTAAAGTTTTTTAAACTTGATTTGAACCATTTTTGATATAACAAAAAGGGAAAGAATGTTATGAAAAATTGCTTTCCAAAGACTTTCAAATGGATAAGAGGAACCTTAAATGATTTGATTCTTTAATTCTCTTATTCAAAGTTTATTTGACAACGAGGGAGCAATCTCAAAAACAATTTTTCAAGTAAGTTTTATTATATCAAAAAGGGGAAGATTGTAAAACTAATGTTTTGATATAATAATTGAAAAATAGTTTTGGACTAGTTTGAAAAGATTTCAAAAATTGTTCTTATGTCCAAACTACTTAAAAATATATTTAAGATTTTTCTTAATGATTTTAAATATGTTTTAAATGATTTAAAGAAACCAAATAAGTGTTTTTAACCCAGGCGTTTCGATACACCCTTAAGGTGTTTCGATACCTGTTCATCAATGCAAGGTTTTCAAAGGCAAAATCACAGTAGTATCGATACTGGTATATACTCTTTCCCACTATGATGTTTGGTTTCTATACCGGTATCTATACCAGTTCCTATACCGGTATCTATACCACCTGTTTCTGTATCGGTATCTATACCACTTGTTTCTATACCGGTATTTATACCGCCTGTTTCTATACTAGTATCTATACCGCCTATTTCTATACCGATATCTATACTTGTTTCGATACTGGTATCTATACCTGTTTCGATACCGGTTTCTATACACCCACAATGGTTAAAACGATTTTATGAAAAACCCCAACGGCTAGGAGCGGTATCGATACCGGTATCGATACTATTTCTTAAATGCAGGTCAATGGCTATTTCCCAAAGAGGGTGTTTCGGTACCAGTTCAAGTGGTATCGATACCGCTTGCACCAGAAATATAAATATGCCTTGTAATCAGCTCCAAACGGCTCCAAAACATCCCCAATGGTCATAAACGGCTAGAAGCTCATTTGGGATGATAAAAGGAAGTCTCAAGCATCAAGAGAAGTCTAATGCTTCATTGTAAACAATATGATCAAAGATTTATCTTAGTGGTTAATTCTCACATTTTTGGATAGACAACACTTGTGAGCTTAATTGTCATATATGCTCAAGTGTAATTAGGAATTGAGTGAGTGCTTAGATTGCAAATATTAGCCTTATTAGAAGGATTAAACAAGTTTGCTAAGTTTTCTTTTTGTTGAGTGAATTCCCAAAGTTCGAGTTGTGAACTTTGGATGCTAGATTCGGGTTTGAGTCTAGGATTGTAAGGTTATCCCTTTGGCCTCAAAAGGTTGAAATTCTTAGTGAATTTGGAAATCCTTAGTGGGAAGCTAAGGTAGTGAATGTAGGTGCTTGTTCGAAGGCCGAACCACTCTAAAATCCTTGTGTTCAACTCTTATCTTTTTGCTTCCACAACCAACCACCCAAAATGTTCTTTCTCCATCAAATTGGCAAGTTAATCGGTTGTGCATCGAGCCACTCCAAGCCTAACACTTTCATAGCAAGTATCACGTGAAATATTACCATGAAAAAATCTTAGTTTTTCAATAAATGACCACATTAAAGTGTAAGCAAATTTTCGCATCATAATTGAACTAGGATGATCTTACCGATCATGCCAAATAAAATTATCAGTAAACATCTAGTTTACAATAGCATAAGCTTCAATTTGTACTAATTCTTCTGTAGTACAATATGAATGACAGTGCATGTATTTTTTCTAAGATTTTATTATTGCCTTGAGTTATACTCGTAATATTGAGATAGTTTGCATCCCCTTGACTAATATTCTCAATATATTTCTATGAATATCTTTATAATTCAATGAGTCTCTTTGCGACTTTGATGAGTATAATGCACTGTAAATATGAGATAAAGTCTCATTTGGAAATAACATATTTGCTCAACGAGCATAATGCATTGAAAATATGAGATAAAGTCTCATTTGGCAATAACATATTTTCTTAGTCAGAGCTTTCTATGATATTAGTACTTTTAGATATAGTACTCATATTATTCCCTTGCATTTAAATTGGGAAAATATGCATATTATGCACCTTTTAATACGTGTTTTATTTCATTCACTTCAGGAAATGAAAAATATGTGCTCTGTACCATTCACTTTGGGGAATGAAAAAAATAACACATCATATCAAATCGGATCAAAGATAAGCTCTCAAGAGTTCTTCTGAAGCACTGATATTTTAGTATTTTGAGATATAATACTCATATTTCTCTTGTATTTAAATAGGAAAAATATTTCTTATGCTTAAGTATTGTATGAGTACTTGCACTTTCTGCTAAGCATAAATCACCATAAATTATTGCATATTTTATTTCGAAAGAAAATCATATTCTTTTAAAGGAAAAATTAACATAAAAGATAAATAAATAATATATAAAGTAAGTTAACATAAATAAATAATAAATAAAAGTAAATTAACATAAATAAATTAACATTAAATAAAATAAATTAAAGATCAATTGTTCTTTTTAGAATTTATAAAGGAAACAAATGGCGAATTATTTCCTTCAAGGGTTATGAGAAAAATTATCAATATCCAATTGAGTTGGATCAATAACGCCATTATTTTTGCCACAAAGAAAATCTGTTTATATTTTCTTTAATTTATCATTCATGATTATAGATAAGTTTATAATACTTCGGCGTTTGATAAGTACGAGATCAATGGTTTGTACCATCGCATTGATAACATAAAGATTTTGATATGATCTTTATTATTCTTGTCATCTTTATAATTCCACTTCTTGTGGATATAAGCATTCTCAAAATAATAATCTTATCCATGTCTATTTTATGATCTCAATCATGACCACAATTACTAATGTTACATTTATTCTTTC
This sequence comes from Abelmoschus esculentus, assembly GCA_035048815.1. Classification (NCBI taxonomy): domain Eukaryota; kingdom Viridiplantae; phylum Streptophyta; class Magnoliopsida; order Malvales; family Malvaceae; genus Abelmoschus; species Abelmoschus esculentus. Next base: position 2,343,090 of record JAUCBN010000021.1, read on the forward strand.
CACTATAAAATATCATATTCACTTCAGGGAATGGAGCGGAGACTGATAGGTATTTAAAATCCTTGTATGATATTGTGTTTGTAAAACAACATTAATGTGTGAAACGTAGAGTATGTTTTTCTAACATATCCTCATTAGTGATACTCTGGCACAAAATTGAGTTTTATTCACTAACCATATAGTGAATTATCACGTTTGTATTTACTTCAAGGAATGAAACAAATTCAATAATCACATGGAATAAACATCATGCTTGCATTCACTTCAGGGAATAACATAAATCAAATAATCACATGGAATAATCATCATGCTTGCATTCACTTCAAGAAATATCATAAATCCAATAATCACATAGAATAATCATCATGCTTGCATTCATTTTAAGGAATGTCATAAATTTAATAATCGCATGGAATAATCATCATGCTTGTATTCACTTTAAGGAATGTCATAAATCCAATAATTGTATGAAATAAAAATCATGCATGCATTCAGTTCAGGGAATGCTTCCCATAAAAATTCTTTGATCAAGACGATTTTCGTAACTTGAACTTAGGAGAAATCTATAGTCGAGTTTTTCGACACAAAAAAATTGCTTCTAGGCAAATATAGACTTTATAATATTTATACTATTAAATAGTAATTGATCAACCGATATATATTCAATATATATAATGAACAAAAATTTAATCTTTATACGCGACGTTGTTAAACCAGTACATAAGGTCCTTTAAAAGGAACCTCCTTTGAGACCAGTAGCCTCGTAGAACGGGATGTCCAGCCAATATACTCGGATTAAACCAACATAACAAAGAACATATTAATTAATTAAAAGTTTAATATTTGTTCTAATATCATGTAATACTTAGAACATGATTAAAACATAAACTTTCATCATCATAATAAAATAAACAAATGTTGGTTATAAATAACAAAAAAAGAAATCTCAAATTAAATAAATAAAACATACCGAACTTTCCACTAATTTGAATATATGGTAGATTTAGTTATCAATATCTTGTTAAAATCTTTTTTCGGAAATTATCGACAAGAATCACGGTATTTGAGTTATTTTATCGCTACACAAACATCAAACAACTAAAGATTTTTAATAAATTAAAAATCAAACAAAGATCAAGAGGGAAAAATAATCGGTAATTAAAATATAATTGTGGGAGAATAACTTATCTTTGATTTATGCTAGTAACAAATTCTTTTCAATAACTTATTCAAGATTCGAACGAAAAATACTTCCATTGGTTAGAGTCTCGTACTGATAACGTGTTGTGAACAAAGTAAAGAATAAGAACAAAATAGAAAAACAAATATGAGAGACAAAAGAGAGACTTTTATTATATTCTCAAAGTAGGGTTGTATACAATGCTTTGTCCAAAAGTTTATTTATTTATAGGCATAAAATGGAAACCCTAATTCCAATGGGTATTAAACCCTAATAATAAAGCTCATTAAACTTTAACTTAATATATGAATATTTACCATGAATAAATATATTCATAACTTTTTTACATATATAAATTACATATTTATTTTATGATAATTTATATTTGAGATTCATCGTTCTTCCTCTCAATAATAAATCTATAGATTACGAATGAGTACTTAACTAAGTCCTTCGTGGCATCACGCAATGCTTCTCTTTATCACGTCAATACTGAGAGCTTTCTATTTTAGAACGGTAAAAAGTTAAATTATTTAAAAATATAAATTATAATATATTCAATCAAAGTTTAAAACATTTTATTAAATATAAATATTCAAAATATTAGTTAAGTTCAATAATTTCCTATAATACAGAAAAAAATAGGTTTGCAATCTTCGACCAATTTGTAAGAGTTGATATGCATAAAATTGACAAAAAATACAATAATTTAAAATATTTTAACTTTAAACAATTATCTAAATGTCAATGTTTTGAAAAGATAAATACTAACCTCTTTTAATAATTTAAAAATCTTTAATTTTTAAGCGATTTGTTAGTGTCGAATTAAAATGGACAACAATATGCTGTGAGCTGGAAAATTGTTTCAAAAATCCTAGAAAATAGGACGAAAAACATGAATGCAAACCCTAGTAGCGCCGAATAAAAATCTTTTACCTCTTTTTCATATCTTTTTTTATGTCTTTTTTGAAAATTTATTAAAAAATTAAATTTTAAACTCGAACCCTTATTTTCTATATCCCAAATCCTAAACTTTATACCTAACAAATACACCCTATCCCTAATTCCTAAAACCCTAATCAAAACCCCTAACCTAAAACCCAAAACCCTAGAACCTAAATTCTCTGATTTGAAATGGAGGCATAAATGAAGGCATGGGGAAGACTTAGATGATTTGCACCCAGTAGCGCCTGCTAAAATTCTCAGCTATATATTTTTTTCCTTTTCTCGTGTAAACGCAAGCTTTTCTTTCCAATATTTCCCCATGGATTGAAATCGAAGCACATCTTTTTCCTCTTCACTTTTCTGTTTAGCTATTGTTTCAACCTTTTCTATCAGTTACTTTGCTACCTCAGACTGTCTCACCCTTTCAACCTTCATTTTGGAATAGTACCAAACATCTCTCGGGTTAACTTTTTTGTGTTACTAGATAAACCGATGAAGCGTAGAATATTTGTTGGATTGTGATCTTATATTGGATTTGTAACGTCCCTATTCCTTACGAAGCTTGTGATAGTGAAGCTGGGAATATAGATTACTTCCTTAAGTATGATTTTAGTAGTTGTTGTTATACTTGTTATATCTCTCTCGTTTTTGTTGCCCTCCTAATATCACTCAAGCCTTGGGTAGACGAGGGTACATATTCAAATTTTCTATAGAGCTTATGTAAAGTTTGATAGCTACTTTCTTACTGTATAAACTTACTCAATAGGAGATGATAGATACGTATTTGGTGGTAGTACCTTATTTCGCTTTGTTGTTATCCATGACTATTAACCGAATGAAACTAATGGATATAAATTTTTGAATCCTATTTCTTTTATTGATTTTTGTATGTCTCTAAATTTTTTCCCTCCGAAACGAAATGGTTGGTACTCAAGGTTTTTAAATTTAGTGTCTTCTTTTTATAACATTACTCCTTTTTAATAGTTCTAAGTATAAGAAAAAACTTATAAATGCTCAGAGAAATGCTAGTAGATGTGCTAAGAGGCTTGCTAAAATAAAAAACAGGGGATATTAAAATGAGTGTTTCGGGAAACAATCGATCAACTGAAGATGCTTCTACTATGAATGAGACATTAGGGTTTCCAAGGCAGAAAAAAATGAACAAACTAAAATTGAATCAGAGAAAAAGAGAGTTAAAATTGAAAGAGAGAGTAAATGAGAAATGGTGTCATTAAGTAATATAACAATTGTGTCGTTAAGTAATAGAGCAATTCTTCCACTATGGAAGGACAAACTCTTTGATGATTTTTGCTTAAAACACTCGTTTTAATATTACGTCTAACACGTCTTCTAGTATTTTTTTGAAGAAGTGAAAAATTATATTAATCGTTTTGAAATTTTATTTTAATAATTAAACTATTAATTTTAAAAAAATCATTACTAATATTATGTTTTTTTAGTTTTGATCACCCGTTATTAAAAACTAATAAAAGAAATAACAGTGTAATAAAATAATATATATGAAAAAATAAATTGATAACTAAAATAAAAAATATAATATTAATAACAAAAATATAGAGATAAAATAAATCTTAGTGAATTTTTAATAAAAAAATAATTTAGTGACCAAAATAAAAAAAAATCAATTCTTTTTAAAAAATTAAAATGCTCTGATACCATATTAAAGATAAATAATTATAATATTTAAAAAACATAAAAAAAAGATATATAAATATGAGGTTAAAATTTTATTTTAAATTAAATTATTTCAACTTATCTTATTCTTTATTTAGATAACAAAAGTTCAATTTTAATCTATTCTAATTTTAATGATTCAATTTAAATAAATAACTCATAAAACAATGATCCATCAAGTTTTATTTTTTTTCTTACTTTAATTTTTTAATATCAAATTTAAAATTACAGTAAAATTTTTAAAATATATATATATATATTAAGACTATTAGCAAATTAATTCTTTTATAAATTAAATAGAATCAAATTAATATATTAAAAAAATATATTATATACTTAATTTGGATAGTTAGTATTATAAAAAATTATATTATATACTTAATTTGGATAGTTAGTATTATAAAAAATTATATTATATACTTAATTTGGATGGTTAGTATTATAAAAATCGAGTATATTTAAACTATAAAAACATACATAATAAGAGTATATACATTTTATTTAATTAAAATTAAAATTCATAAGATAATAAATATAAACATGAAAATAGTGACATTAACATAATATTAATATATACAATACATATAACATACATATATATATAATACATATACACATAAATTATAGCATACATGATACAAAATTATATATATATATATATTAATATATATATATATGTATTATATACTAATGTATATATACATATACAATATACATAATTACATATTGATGTAAGTTATCATTCATATATACATATATACATGTACTATATACTAATTACTATATAAAATTATACATATACGTATGTTATATATACATAGTATATAATATACATAATACATTTACTAATTATTATATATACATATATGATATATTGATATATATATATATAATATTAATATACTATGTATACTACTACTATCACTAATTAATTATGTATACATATAGAAAATTTCTACAACGGGCGTCGAACACCGCTGAACACCGTTAATGATGAACATTGTTGAACACTATTAAACTAATTAATAAAGATTAAAAAATTTAAGGACTCAACATATAATTATATGTTTAGTCCTTGAAATTTTTAATCTTTATTAATTAGTTTAATAGTGTTCAACGGTGTTCACCGTTAGTGGTGTTCAACAATGTTCGACATACGTGACAGATTCATCCATACATATAACATACATTGATACATATATATATATATAAATGTTAGAATATACTTATGTATATATTATAATTTTGTTTTCCATTTATAGTATTAATCCGTTTATAGTATTATTCTATTTGCGGATTATTCCATAAATTGTATTATTCTTTATTCTAGTATTATTTTTCTTTTCAAAAATAGTATTATTTCATATATATTATTAATCCATATATAGTATTATTCTATTTCCAAAAATAGTATTAGTTCATTTATAGTATTACTCCATATATAGTATATTTTCTACATATACTATAAATTTCTTATATAGTATTAATTTTATATAACTATTATTTTGTTTATAGTATAATTTTTATATATTGTCTAATTTTTTTTCATTTTTAAAATATATTAAATTATAATAATTATTTTACGTATTTACCATTGTATCCAAGTAATTTATTTTTTCAATTTAATTTAATTTTGTTCACCACTAACCTGATGAAACAAAAATAACACCTTTAGGCTGCATTGGTTGAGTCTATAACGGACGTCGAGCACTGCTGATCATCATTGAAAATCACTGAATATTATTAAATTAATTTGTAAAAATAAAAATTTAAGGGACTAATCATACAATTATTAATTATATATTGAGTTTATCACTCTTTTATTAATTACATATTGAGTCCTTGAGATTTTAAATTTTTATTAATTAATTTAATGGTGCTCAACAATATTCAATATAACAATGTTCAGCGGTGTTCGATGGCTATTATACAATTTTCCGGCTGCATTTGCACTGATAAAGGCAAAAGAAGGAGGGACATACAATTAATTAATGGGCTATTTTTTAAAATAAAAAATAAAAAATGAATGGTCTTACTTTGTTGATTTGCCACGTTAAATTTAAAATTTCTTTATATAAATTACATATTTATTTTATGATAATATATACTCACGATTCATCGTTCTTTCTCTCAATAATAAATTTATATATTACAAATGAATAATTAACTAAGTCCCCCTTGGCATTATATTGTAACACCCCTAAAATCGGGTTGAAAAATAGATTGAATAATCAGTAAATTAAAATAAAACATGTGATTAATTGGGTTAAAAATAGTGACTAAGTTGAACTGAATAAGGAATATGAGAGATTTATGGTAAAATATGAAATTCCCTAGACTATCCCTTGTAAATAACTAACTCTAGTTGTGACAAGAGGGGCAAAATAGTCTTTTTACCCCCTTTAATAAACAAGAATCAACCAAATCTCCCTTCTCACCCCCATTTTCACTCAAAACACAAAGAAAATAGAGGAGAGGGAGACTTGAGAGAGAAATTGGGAGAAGCCTTTGAAGAAGGGGTTAAAAAGCTTGCATGGTTGTGATATTGATCTAGAAATTCAATCCTAAAGGCCTTGGTAAGCTCTTTTTCCCCTAAACCAAAATTCTTAGGATTTTATGCTTTTGGGGATTTGAATAATTGATGATGCCATGGGTTGAATTAGGTTACTATAATGTTTAAATAGAAGGTTGGTGTTCATTGGAGTAAGTCTTGGAAGAATAAACAATAGGTTAGAATCTTGAATTTGAATTCTTGTAAGTGTTATATATATATTGTTAATTTGATGAGGTGATGGAAATTGGAATTTATTGGATGTTGGTTTCATATTATAGGTGCTGGAAATTTAGGAAAAGGAATTGGGAATTAGGGATTTAACATGTGGAATAAAACTTAGCCGAAAATAGCCTAAAATTGCTATCCCGAGTAGCCAACTTTGAGAATTTCCCTAGGTCGGGATTTAAGTAATTTGGATCTGAAATTTTAAACCATGATACTCATGTATACCTAGTTTAAGTGAAAATTTACGAAACCTTATTCCGAGTCCGGTAGAGAAAGATATAAGTTGTTCCGTAGGGCTACCCGAGCAGTCCCGAAAATCTAGCCAGATCTGTTTCGAATAAAATCTGGAGCTAATCGAATAGAAATTAAAATGTGTGATTAATTTATCCTTATAGAGGATTCTTCTAGCTTTCCAACGAGGTAAAATGAACTAAAATCGGACATCAGAGTTAGGAGATACGATCGTTTCGCCAAAGGGTAGCAAAACTGTCCGTAATGCACATGTTTATAATTGTTAAGCCTAAGAGCATTTGAAATAGATGTTTGAATGTTTCTTGATGAATGAATATTGTATATGAATTATTAGATAACCCGAGAGAAGAAACTAACGAAGATCAAGGGGGGATCGACGTAGCGAGGAAACGAGGCAAAAGGGTTGCGATCTACAACCCTTAATAGCTCGTAGAATTGGTGAGTATGGCAAATCTTAGGGTTAAGACCTAGGGTCCTAACCATCTATTGTTAATTGAAATTAATATGTCATGTAAATTGACTAATCGCATATAAGGTAATAAGGGAAGGAGTATTAAATGTAAACAACTTATATGATACTTGATTGATTGCTAGATTATTATTGCTAGCTTAGTACATATGCATTGCTTGGAGATGCCAAGGTAAGTAACGACACGCGGCTACAAATGTCAGGTACGCAAACCATGCATGAAGCATGAATGTAATGATATGAACATTGGTTTGTTAGCATGATATGTGTGTTATTGCTATTGTAATGTACATGTATTGGTAACATGTTATGACTATTTGTCATTGAAATATGAACTGGATTGCTATAAATGAAATGATACAAGAATGATAATTGTCTTTGTATTAGCATGTATTGAATACTTGCTCTTGGCAACATGAACTTGATTATGTGAATTGAATAATAATCAAATGGATATTAAAATGTTATTGAGCCTTGGTCTATAGTGGTCATAGGTAGTACGACATGCGTAGGGTCTTGAGCTCATTGTTTAGTGCTTAACACTCTTGTTTAGTACTTTGGTACTCTTGTTTGGTACTATGGGTACCGTGATTTGGTGGTTAGTCACCAATTGTTAGATACCTTGGGTATCTTTTGTTAGTATCTTTATGATACTCTTGTTAGTGCCTTTGTGGTACTCTTGTTTAGTGTCTTCGTGACACTCTTGATGACTCACTTACCTTGTCCTACTATACCAAGGCAATACATTAAACTAAAATGAGAAATTAAGGATTAAATAAAAATTGTATGTACATGCATTGGCTTGGGAAACATTGACACTTGATCATTGATATTGAGCATGAGAATATGATTATTTCTATGAGTAGCACTTGATTGAGAAATGATTATTGACATTGGAAATGAATATATGTCTAAGTGTAGCCCTTGTTATGAACGGTTATTGAACTTGAGAAATAAAAATGAGTAATGAGATAGGTGCATTGGTTCTATGCTAGCTTGAGCATATTGAACATGACATTGATAGGTATGATAGAAATGCAAGCATGAAAGCATATTGCCCATGATATTGGTTATTGTTGAACTTGTACATTGTAAGAACTAATGTCATGAACTGATACATTTGCTTAATTGAAGCATGTCATCTTTAATGGCACGATCTTGATATGATGATTGAATTAAGCATATTAATTGCTATATGTTTTATGTCTAATATGGTTAGACTAGGGCTGCCTCACTAAGTACTTCTTAGTACTTACACTCTCTTATTTCCTCCTTTCCAAAACAGCAGGTTCACGAGTTAAAGAGTTAGATCGGGATTGAACTGGAGCAAGGACACAAAGCAAGCTAGAGTATGGTATTTTGAACTCTTGTTAACTCCTAACATGGTGGCATTAGTGGTCATATTTTGTTAGCTTATGCATTTGAGGGCTTGGCCCATGGTTGTATATATTTGTGTATGTGGCTTGTTATTGACTTGGTTTGTAAGCCATAAGGCAACACCATGCATTGGCTAGCTTTTGATATGATTGAGGATTGCTCATGGAACCTTAGCTAAGGTGATGTGTGTTAATATGCAAATGGTGAGCTATGTGGTCTAGCATGTAGGTCATAAGGCTAAGGTATGATTGACTAATGGTCATGGTCACGGTCATGGTAAAATAGAATTGGTTTAGATATTGGTATGTGTATTGAATTAGACAATAAATGAAATGGTTAGGTTGTTAATTGAAGCCTAAATATGTTAAAATGGTCCCTTAAGGCTTAGAGATGACATATGATTTATCTAGAGTGGTCCTTGTCACATGCATATGGTAAGTGTGCATGCATATAAGTCAAAGAGATATTAGTTTGATTGCCATGGAGAAAAATGAAATAGCATAAGTATTAGCTTGATCAAAGGCTAGAACTAAGGAATCTAGACTTGGTAAATGGTCTAGGTAAGTTGTCATGGATGCTTAATATGTTAGAGATGTCCCCTTAAGGTCTAGGGATGAATTGAGATTAAATGAAGGTCTTTAGAAATGTGTCTAAGTGTATAAAGGCTTGAAAATTGTCAATTTCGAGCAGGGGTATCGATACCACTAGCTTGGGTATCGATACCACCATTGGTAGTAACATTTGGTATCGATGCTTATTTCGATACCAAGCCTTCATGCTTCCCAACCTTAAGCCTTGAATTCATGAAGAAGGCCGGTATCGATACTTGGTTCGATACTGGAGCTTCCAGTAACATTTGGTATCGATACCAGCATCGAACCAGGCTACCCAGCCTTGGTCGACGAGTCAACGTAGATAACCTGTACCGAAACTAGGTTCGATACCCCTGTTCCGATACCTTCCTATAGGGGTATCGATACCTACGACTAATGTAGTTAAATTTGAAAATGAAAATTGACTTGATTGATAAGATAATATTATGAGATGATTAAAATAAATGAATTAAGATCTATATTGGGACTTAAATCGATAGTACATTAATATTGAATGATAAGAAAGAATTGAATGCTAGTTAATATATTTAAGTGTTTTGTTAGTGTCGAACTAACATAGACAGCAATGAACTGTGAGCTGAAAAAACATTCCAAAAATCCTGAAAAATAGGAAGAAAAACATGCATGCAAACCCAGTAGCACCTGCTAAAATTCTCAGTTATATATTCTCTTCCTTTTCTCATGTAAACGCAAGCTATAAAACCAAAACGTACACATACATATATATACATAGTACTTTCCCGATGGAGCATATATCGGCGACCTCAATGACCATTGTCGCAAGCCAGATCGGGTTGGTATGGCAGCAACTGAAAGCGCCGCTGATCGTGCCAGTTCTGCAAGCTATGGTTGTTCTATGTCTAGCGATGTTGACGATGCTTTTCGTCGACGTGGTGTACATGGGGATTGTCCTAGTCTTTCTCAAGTTGTTTGGGAGAAAGCCTGAGAAAAGGTACAAATGGGAGCCTATTAAGGATGATGTTGAGCTTGGTAACTCTTCTTATCCCATGGTTTTAATACAAATTCCAATGTACAATGAAAAAGAGGTTGGTGTTTTTGTTTCGTTAGGACACCATTTTTTTCAGACATGAATGTTAAAATTTATGTAATCTGAGAGACATTTGTGGGATTGTGGCATATTCACAGGTTTATCAACTGTCCATCAGTGCTGCTTGTGGCCTTTCATGGCCGTCGGACCGGATCGTCATCCAAGTGCTCGACGATTCGACCGATCATACAATCAAGGTATTTCGAGTAACTTTTAACATGTTCAAACCATAACCAACAGTTCTGATGTCGGAATCTGATCAATAGAACCTAGTGGAACAAGAATGCCAAAGATGGAGGAGCAAAGGGATGGACATAAAGTATGAGATACGGGACAATAGGAATGGATACAAAGCTGGTGCTCTGAAAGAAGGAATGAAACATAGCTACGTGAAACATTGCGATTATGTTGCGATTTTAGACGCCGATTTCCAGCCGGAACCGGACTTCCTATGGCGTACCATCCCTTTCCTTGTCAACAACCCGGACATTGGACTTGTTCAAGCACGATGGAAATTTGGTAAGCTTCATATTAAGTAACTATTGCTGGACACTTTGCTTTCTTTCTTTTTGTGTGTGTCGGTGGAATTCTATGTCTGCATATGATTCGCTGTTTTGTCTGGACCAGGAGGGCAGCTTGCCATATTTTTTTCTTTCCTTTTAAATTAAGGTTTTATGAAATCATTGTCCAAAATAAGGAATGTTGCCAGGTGTGTACAGATGTTGGTGGACAGAAATGTTCCTGTATACGTTGTTTTTATTTTTACCTCATTGTTAAAAAAATAAATTTAAGATTTAAAATAAAAAAATTAAAGTTTTGACTCAAAATATTAAACGTAAGATCTAAATTTTGGGTGCAAATCGTGTACTTTTTTCTCTTGTCTCCGTCCAGGGACGAAGCTGCTAAGCGGGTGGGGAGGGGTAATCGTCCCCACCGGCCCTGGAGATTTTTTTTTATTTTTGTCCCCCTATTTAAATTCTTTTAAAAATAATTTTTTATGAATTTATCCCCCTACTTTTAAACATTTATGTTTTGCCCCCTAACCCCAAATCCTGACTTTGTCACTGCCTCCATCCATGCTTCCGTTTTAAATTAGAGTGTTTAGGGTTTAGGGTTAGAGTTTAGGGAATTGAAGGTAAGATATATTTTTAAGGGGTAGGGTTTAAGATTGATTTAAAAAATTGAGGGATAGGATTTAAAATTCCATTTTTAAAATTTTTAATGGGAGACATAGGTATGATAAAGAGGTAGAGGATTTCTACTCTTAAATTTTAAAGTTTATGATTTAAAATTTATATTAAGATTTATATTTTGAATTTTTTAGTTATGTGCACAAAAAACAAAAAAAAACAAAATAAAAGATTTTTGTCCTAGTGACCAAAATAATAACAAACCAAAAGTTTAGTGATTAAATTATTTTTTTTAAACTTTAGTGACCAGAATATGAGTGAGAAGAGAATCGAATGATTAAATTTGTAATTTACCCTCCAATTAAACAGAGTTTAAAATATGAATTGATGACACATGATGTTGATACATCGTCAACCCTCGACTTCTTTGCTAGATTCTTCACTGGCATTCCATTTTCAGATGATTAACATAATGATTATGAGTTGTTTATGTTGCAGTGAATGCAGATGAATGCTTAATGACAAGGATGCAGGAGATGTCATTGGATTACCATTTCAAAGTGGAACAAGAAGTGGGGTCATCAATCTATGATTTCTTTGGTTTCAATGGTAAAAAAACTTCAAAGAGGAATCGATTGTTCGAATCCGAATTCGAATCAAGTCTTCGAATTATACTAGACATGGTTATAATAAGTTGTGTTATATGTTGCAGGGACGGCTGGTGTATGGAGAATTTCCGCAATCAACGAAGCCGGCGGATGGAAAGACAGGACGACGGTGGAGGACATGGATTTGGCCGTCCGAGCTAGCCTTAAAGGCTGGAAGTTTGTTTATGTAGGTGACCTCAAGGTGAAGAATGAATTGCCAAGTACTTTCAAAGCTTACAGGTACCAACAGCATAGATGGTCCTGTGGCCCTGCTAACCTATTCAAGAAAATGGTCGTGGAAATCGTACGAAATCGGGTACGATCACGAAATCGAAATGAATACATTATTTGTACTTGATAACCTAATACTCATTAGCCTGCATTTTGATGGCAGAAAGTTACTCTATGGAAGAAGCTGTATGTGATCTACAGTTTCTTCTTTGTTCGAAAGATAGTAGCACACATTTTTACATTTGTATTCTATTGTGTCGTGTTACCGTCGACCGTTTTCGTTCCTGACGTCCAAGTTCCCAAGTGGGGTTCTGTCTACATTCCTTTTATCATCACTCTCCTCAATGCTGTCGGAACTCCTAGGTACTTCTGTCGATCTTTGTACTAGAATGTCTATGTTCGAGACCATGTCCAGTCGGAGTACGATAACGATCCTACAAGTGATCAGCTTGATTGATCCTTAAATGTTGCAGGTCATTGCATCTTGTGATGTTTTGGATTCTTTTTGAGAATGTCATGTCTCTACATCGGACCAAGGCAATATTCATCGGCCTGCTGGAGACCGGACGAGTCAACGAATGGGTTGTTACGGAGAAACTAGGAGATGCTCTCAAGACAAAACTAGGTGCAAAAACTCCCAAGAAGCCTCGTGCCCGAATCGGAGAAAGGTAGTTACTCTCAAACTCGAACCGAGTTTTGAATTCGACATACATGCACATATATTAATCTTTTCTTCTTGCTTGCTGGATATAATATAAGTAGGCTTCATTTGCTTGAGCTTGGTGTTGGGGCATACCTCTTCTTCTGTGGCTGCTACGATATGGCTTTCAGAGTGGACCGCTACTTCATATTCCTCTTCCTCCAGTGTATCGCCTTCTTCGTCACCGGTTTCGGTTACGTCGGAATCAATATTGTTCCGACCTCTTAGACCCAGAAGTATGAAACTAGATACCTCTCTTGTAGAAACATGTTCAAGGAAACCTTCCTATGTATGCACACACTTGTGCCAAGTTTCTTATACTATTGTTTGGGTTTTAAGGTATCGTTGGAACTAGTTCAATGTTTAATCTTCACGGTCATATATTTTTAATAAAAAAATTATTTGATGAGTTAATCCCTGATGCAATCGTGCATTTAAAATAAGTTCGTATTAAGAAGTCAAAATTTTTGAAAGAGTCCTATATGAACATCATCTTGGGCTCGAACATGATTATTCTTAGACTTATCAGAACAAATCTTAACCAATAAATTAGTTGGCTTAATAGCGGAATGAGACATTAAGTCTTTTAAATAAGGTCAAAGATTTGAATCCAGACAATATGAATAAAAAAATTGAATTAAAAAGATTATTCTTATAATGAGCCTGTAACAGTCGGTCCGTATTAATCAATTAATAAGTTAGACGTCGATAATTAAAAAAGTCTCGTCTTGCTAGGAATAGATGGACCAGCCCAAACAGAGGAAATTAGATTCAGCTGGTCCATACGAGTTTTAAATTTTTTCTACAATTGGTTGAGCCACAAGAGCCCATGTATTGGTGCAGTCAAGTTTGGCCCATGTATCTAAAACCCATTTAAACATCAATATTTAAGGACCATTTGCAATTAAACGGTAGTGACCCAATTGTAACTATGATATTAATTTAGTGATTTAAATATAATTTTTAATAATTAAATGACTCAAATTTAATTTTACTCATAAATGAATAATTTATATTGTAGTTTAACCAAAATATTATTATTATTTAGATTGCTAAAATTAATAAATATTTGGCTTATAGGATATTTTATTAAATTAATTATTGAAAAATTAAATTAATTAAAATTTTAAACTGATTTTAATTATTAAATATTAATATTTTTAATTAATATTTTATTTATCATTTATTTTAGTTATATTAATAATTAAATATTAATAATTTTACCATGTTATAATAAAATAATAATAAAATGATCCACGTTATAACGGTATTAGAAGGTTAGAGAAAGATGGATAAAATTAATGTATAAAGTTTAAGTATTAAATTGAACACTTTAAAACTTTAGTGATTGGAAAGATATAACTGTAAAGTTCAATAATAATTTATATAATTTATTTTTGAAAAAGAATTTATGAAACTATCAAATGATAATACCGCGGTACGACCTATGCCATCGATCAATCTAAAATTATTAGATTTAACATATTAATAAAATTAGTGAATTAATAAAACTTTTTGTACAATATGTCACGGGGTCAGAGCTTTGGAGCAGGGACACCTACCCGTGGGGCACCTCAGGTCCCTCGCATACCCGAGGTTCAGCCTTTACGATCTTCGATTCTCATTGGTTTCTCCCTCTCATGGGCTCATCAGGGAAGCGGGATAGCTCCCGATCAGTGTGGTGCACGATCAGCGTGCCCATCCGAAGACAGGACGACTGCTCGGTACGTACTACGCTCTTAATGTTATCCCGCTCCCAAGCTTTAAGCACAACCAGAAGCATCTCGCTTGATCCCGCGATGTCACGAAGACAAGGTCGTGACAAACTCCCCCACTTGATTCATACATGTCCTCGTGCATGGTGAGGAACTCTTAACCTTATCTTTAGATTTGCTAGGAACTAGTGTGCAATTCTCTCAGCTCGCCCACTAATAGGGGTCACACATCCGGAGAACTTTCGCTACGGCTTCCAGCCTACCCGTCCTCATCTTTAGAGGACCCACTTGCGAACACCCTCTTCTCTTGGGGTGCGAGCTAACACGCTCGTCCATATGACTCGCTCCGCAGCAACGGGGCGCTTGGTAAACACACAACTAGCACACAGCCTCGCTGTGATACCACTTGTCACGGGGTCAGAGTTTTGTCGCAGGGACTCCTACCCGTGCGACACCTCAGGTCTCTCACATACCCGAGGTTCAACCTTTACGATCTCCGATGCTCACTGGTTTCGCCCTCCCATGGGCTCATCAGAGAAGCGGGGATAGCTCTCGACCAGTGTGGTGTGCGATCAGCGCGCCTATCCGAAGACAGGACGACTGCTCGGCACGTACTACGCTCTTAATGCTATCCCGCTCCCAAGCTTTAAACACAACCAGAAGCATCTCGCTCGGTCCCGCGATGTCACGAAGACAGGGTCGTGACAAATAACTCAATTAGGTTAGAATTCACTTATTGTATAAAACTCAATTACTTTTAGTTTTTTTTTTATTGTTGGATAATGATACTAAATAATTCTTTATATTTTTTAAATAATATTTTTATATTTTTTATTGTCAATCTCATCCATTAATTTTTGTTTATCTAACAATTTAAAAATAATATAAATTTTTTAAATTAAAGAGTACTTTGTAAGAGAGAAGAAAAATATAGGGGTTTAATAAACATTTACGAAGTATAAATTTCATATTAAAAGATTTTTAAAAATATATCGAGCATTTGTGCCAATATTCGAAAATAAAATAACTAATTAAAAGAAAAACTATTTTAAACTATCAATTAAATTATGAATTCATTAAAAATGCATTCTTTTTTTGGTAAACACATAAATGGTCCATTGACTATACCTCAATTATCTTTTATATCCTCCGACTATCAAATATTATAAATTAGTCGCTGATTAACTTTTCTAATATAAAGTGGTCCTATACCGTTAAAAATTTGACGAAAAACTGGTGTGAACGTTAACATGCTGACTTGGATTATAGAGATCGGGGATGCCTCATGGTTATCCAAGTCAACATGCTAACGTTTACATCAGTTTTCCGTCAAATTGTTAACAGCACAGGACCACTTTGTATAAAAAAAGTTGGTCAATAGACCAATTTGTAACATTTGATAGTGAGAGGATGTAAAAGATAATTGAGGTATAATCAAAGGACTAATGTAGTTTACCCTTCTTTTTTATATATATAATATTCAGTTGTACAACAGAAACCGCTTTAGCAGCCCTTCGTGCGGTTCTTAGTAGTTTATCGGTTTGATATAGGGTTGTTCAAACGAGTAATTCGGTCAATGGTCGAATCGAATTATCAAAACTAGAATTAATTAATTTTTTTTTAATTTTTAATCGTTAATTGAATCAATTTTTTCGAAATACAGTAATTGAGCTGAATAAATTATGATTAATCGAAAATTGTTATAAAATATTAGGTAAATTACAAAAATAAGCACTCAAGTATGTTAAAACAGTCTTTTTAACTATCGAACTTTCAAAAGTTATAAAACAACCATTAAACTTATCAAATTGATCATTGATTTATTGTATATTATAAATTATTGATAAATAGTGAAAATTTTAATGATTATTTTCAATATCATTTTATACTAATTTGATAAAGTTTAGTGACTAAAAAATATATAATATATAAAATATTATTTTTCTGGTTAATTCTGTTAATTAACCGATTTCAAACCGAATTAATTTTTAACCGAACTTTCAAAATAATTTTTAACAACTCACTGGTCGAGCAAAGTTCGATGATTGATCGTTTAACCGAATTAATTCAATTTGATCTATTAATTCAATTTAACCAACCGTTTGAACACCCCTAGTTTGATATATGTTGTTTTAGATTTTAAATTTTTTTATAATTCATCATGTGTATTATTTTTTCGATTAAGTTTAAAGTTTTTTTTAATATGACACGTGGTAAACGTTTTTTATAAATAATATATATTTAACCCAAAATTAACCTTATAAAGTAGTCTAATATTTTTAATATAGTGATATTATTGTTCATTTTAATCTCTAAGAAATCATTTAACCCAAAATTGATCCATGATTTTTTTCTAATTTTTAAAGTTTATTTAGATATTTTTATTTTTTAATTTTTAGTCAACATTTTTAATATGATGATATTATTATTTATTTTAGTCTCTAAAATTTTATTTAACCTAAAATTTATTCATATTTTTTTTAAAATTTTATAATTTAATCTAATATTTTGTTATTATGATATTAATGTCCATTAAAAGGATATCACAACAATAAAAAAATTTATATAATAAAATATTTTTCTTTATATTTATACTTTTAAATAATTTAGTTTTAATTCAAACAAATTAATAAATTTGTGATGTTTAGTTATACAATATTTAATTTTAATTACTTTAACAAAAAGGATTCTATAATTAAACTAAACATATTTTTTATATCAACAAATTAATATTAATTAAAATTAAAGAAAACATTTAAATACTTCTTTCATATTAATTATAAATTTTTAAGCGTTTTGTTAGTGTCAAAACAACAACAACAACAACAATGAACTGTGAGCTAAAAAACCGTTCCAAAAATCCTGAAAAATAAAAAGAAAAACGTGCATGCAAATGCTAGTAGCACCTGCTAAAATTCTCAGCTATATATTTTTTTCATTTTCTCATGTAAACACAAGCTTTTCTTTCAATATTTCCTTATGTATTAAAATCAATATGCATCTTCTTTCTCCTTCTTCACTTTTTTGTTCAGATATTGTTTCAACCCTTTCTATCAGTTACTTTGCTATCTCAGACTGTCTAATCCTTTCAACCTTCATTTTGAAATAATAACAAACATCTCTCGGATTAACTTTTGGGTGTTATTAGATAAACCGATGAAGCATAAAATATTTGTTGGATTGTGCTCTTATACTGGATTTGTGATGTCCTTTTTTCTCACGAAGCTTGTGAGAGTGAAGCTGAGAAAATAAATTACTTCTTTAGGTGCAATTTTACTAACTGTTGTTATACCAGTTGTTATACCTCTCTCTCGTTATTGTTGCCCTCCTAATATCACTTAAGCCTTGGGTAGACGAGGGTACATATTCAAATTTTCTGTAGAGCTTAGGAAAAGTTTGATAGCTACTTTCTTACTGTATAAACTTAATCAATAGAAGATGATAGATACGTATTTGGTGATAGTAGTTTATTTCGTTTTACTGCTATCGATGACTATTTACCGAATGACATTGAGTGGATATAGATGTTTGAATCCTATTTCTTTTATGAATTTTTGTGTCTTTAAATTTTTTTTCCTCCGAATTATAATTTTAAATTATATTAATCATTAAAAATATAATTAATTCATTAATTTTTATGGATAAGTTTCTTTCATTTCCTATTTCTGTAGTAAGGAACGAAACTAAAATTAAAATTTTTAGTTTATAAATCTGTATAATGATAAAAATTAATTTTTATTAGTATAATAATATATTAATATAAATTTAAATTTATTAGTTTATTAATTTAAAAATGTAAACTAACAAGTTTACTGATCAGTATAGTAATATAAATTAATTTACATCGATATAATAATTTATAGTATTAAATATATTATATTGTATAAATATGTTTAAAAGATTATAACTACTTTATATTATTGTAATTGTGTTTTTAAAAATAAAAACTTATTAGTGAAATTTATATTTTTCACAATCGATTTAGAGTTTTATGATTTTTAAAATGTCTACGAAATCATATCATTTTAGATTTTAAAAACTTAAAGGGATTACAATTTATTAAGAAAAGGAAAAAATTTAGGTTTTAAGATGGTATAATCAAGAGGATTATTTCCATAATAAAATAAATTACACTATTAAATATAGTTTTTAAGTAAACCTATTTAATTTATGGGTAAACTACTGTGTTAGTCACTTTCATTTACCCTCAGTACACTTTTAGTACCGATTTTGAAAAATGACCAGTAAAGTCATTATCGTTTTCGGGGTGTAAAGTTTTGGTCATTCCAACGTTAAGTATCGTTAAATATTAACGAAAAGATGATCTGGCATAGTAAAAAACGATAAATTACTTAAATAGTCCTTAAACTATTATTATACTTTTATTTTATCTTTAATTTAACTCTAAAAAATTTAAAACTTTATATTTTTATCATCTTCTCCAAAAAAACCTATTCCCTAACACTTATTCAAACCCTAAAATTCTCATCCAAATAACATTGAAATAAAATCTCATTCTTTGATAATTGAACAAAAATAATTTCTCTTAAAGTATGAAGATTATTTTAGCTTCTTTTCAGGTTTTAATGTTGTTGGTTGCTTCTTTGCTATAGAAACTGTATTAAGACCTCTCCGTGCTAAAAACTCGCCTCCTTTTACAATTGCAATGATTATTTTAGCTTCTGTTATCTATCTACTGTATCAAATGCTTTACTTGATTCAGAATCAGCTTTCACCGTTTCATCTTATGATTTGAAATCTGCTCCTGTATTTTACGTTCCTGCAATGAACTTCTTTTTATTTTTTGGCTTGCCGTTTTTTATGATTGTTTGCATTAGTGTATATCTCCTGATGTAATTAAGCTTCTGGTAGTCTTTTAAAAAATATTTTTTCATCTAAAAGAGGAGGTTGATGAATGTGCTGCTCCATTAATCTTGAATTAAAGTGTGATTCTTGTATGAGAATTATCAATCGCAGTTACTTTATGTTTTGATTTCATGTCATCATTATAATTAAATTTTTTTTAAAAAACGTATTTGCCTTCAAATATTTTACAGTTAACGGCCAATTTAGTGTAAAATTTCATTATGCATTATCATTTACAAAGGCGTAGGCTCTCGATTGTTTGGACTTTTTATCTAAATAGATAAACACACTTCATGTATCGTCCTAAGAAACATATGATTAGAAATTACTCCATATATGGAGAAAAGTAACAATTTTATAATATTAATATTACCTTGCAGAGCTACCTTTGTATCTGATCTTGGGATGCTTTGTTGTGTTGTAAGTGTAGTATTCACCCGCTTGGTTTTTTGGTTCACAGCAGCATTTTACTATAAGAAGGAAAAATTTAAACTTCTTACTATAATTTGCCCTGGTTTAGGTGATTTAGGAGCTGGAATGATAACTCTTAACTATCCTGGAATACTATATTGGGGCTTTACAAATGTCAATGAAATCATACATACCGAGAAGTCTGCATCAGCTCTTGGAATTTGGTTGCTAACCCAATTTGCAACGATCAAAGTTGTCGTCACTGCTTTATGTAAGGGGTCTGGGCTTGTAGGTGGCCTTTATGCACCAAGTTTGATGATTGGTGATGTTGTCGGTGTTATATTTGGAGGTTCAGACAATATTGTCGTTGTACAACCACAAGCTTATGTATTGGTAAACTTTTGGTTGTTTTTCCCGTTGTACAAGCATATTTCAGCCTTTTTACTTCAGATTTGATTGTTTTTGCTGTGAAAGTATTATTTTTTTCAATTATCAGATACAAAAGTAAAGAGATTTTGTTTCAATGTTATTTAGATGAGGATTTTAGGGTTTGAATAAGGGTTAGGGAATAGTTTTTTTTGGAGAAGATGGTAAAAATATAAAGTTTTAAATTTTTTAGGGTCAAATTAAAGATAAAATAAAAATATAATAATAGTTTATGAACTATTTAAGTAATTTATCATTTTTTAATATGCCAGATCATCTTTTCTTCAATATTTAACGGTACTTAACGTTGGAGTGACCAAAACCTTACACCCTGAAAATGATAATGACTTTACTGGTCGTTTTTCAAAATCGATGACTAAAAGTGTACTGAGGGTAAACGAAAGTGATTAACGCAGTAGTTTACCCTTAATTTATTTAAATCTAAATTTTATTTAAGTTAAATTATTTAACTTAAACATAATTTATTAAATTTTTATTTTATTTTATTAAGATAATAAAAACTTATTTTTTTAAAAAAAATAATATGTTCTGATACCATATTAAAGATAAATAACTTTCATTTATAAGAGTGCAAGCTTCTTTTAAATTAGCTTATAGGTGTTACGAGCTGAGGCGTTTAATATTGTTTAGGATTTGCTTATATATCTGATTTATAAAATTTCTCTTCCTCAAAAAGCTGATTAGAGAGAAACTATAAATAAAGATTGGGTTATTAGGTATGATTATCCTAATTATTTTACTTATTGTTATAAATTTTTCCTGTTTTTGTTTTTTTTCCTGATATCACTTAAACCTTGGGTAGAGCTTATAAAAAAAATTTAATAACTACTTTTTTATTATATAAATTTAATTAATGAGAGATAATTAATACATATTTGGTAGTAGTAACTTATTTTACTCTGCTAGTTTTTATGTTTATTAACACATTAACAAGAAATAGATATAACTTTTTTAATTTCATCTCTTTTATAGCTTTATTATTATATTCATTGTTATAATTTTTTTTTCTGTTGTTGTTGTTATTTTCCTAATATCATTTAAACCTTTGATAAAAAAGGATATATATTCAGATCTTTTATATAGCTTATAAAAAGTTTAATAACTACTTTTTTATTGTATAAACTTAATTAATGAGAGATAATAAATACATATTTGGTAGTAGTAACTTATTTTGCTCTGCTAGTTTTTATGTTTATTAACACATTAACAAAAATGGATATAGCTTTTTTAATCTCATCTCTTTTTCAATACCTTCTGTTTTATAACATTACTCATTTTTAATAATTTAAAGTATAATAATAGCCTTAAAAAAGGAATAAGATATTGAAATAAGTGTTTTGATAAATAATCGGCTAAAGGTTAAAGCAGCTTCCACTGAGTAAATTTATGACAATTCAATCACTCAAATTTATGGGTTTTGATGAAGAATTAACAATCGAAGAGGAAGGACCACAAAAATTCTACATCCTTCCGCGCATTATTGAGAATCATTTTGTTTGTTTCGGTCCAAGAATTAGAGTTGAAGTGATAAAGAATTTTGAAGATGAATCTTCACAGGAGTTCTTCACTCCTCGGATTATCTCGAATCACTATGTTCGATTCGGTCCAAGAATTAAAGCTTAAACTGAAACTTTAGTTAAAAATGTTAAGAAATATTATATCAATGTCACTAAAAATATTAGATTATGTTCGTAAGATTAATTTTATTTTAATTTATTGTTTATGTTTTATTATCTTGTGAGCTTTAATTAAATGAAATGTTTATTTTATTATTATATATATTTTATGGTTTAGATATATTCTAATATTAGAACATCAACCGTTCAAATTAAGTATATAATGTAATTTTTAGTATTTTAATTTGATTTTATTTATTTTATAAAAAAATTAATTTATTAGGAGTTAATAATCTTGAAAAATATATGTAATTTTTTAAAAAATAAAATTAATAATGAGAAATTAAAAGGAAAATTGTAGAAAACATAGCATAAGGATCATTGTTTTATGAGCTACTTATTTGGATTGAATTATTCATATGATTTTATTGTATTATAATTGAATTCTTCTGATCTTAATAGATTATAAGTTTAGTTTGGTGTAAACTCTTTGACTAAATGTTCAGTAATTAGTATTCGTACTGACATAAAACTAATCGTATCGATACGAAAAACTTATAATGAATGATTTTATTTTTTAATCATTTTTAGGATCTTAACCTTATCCAAAAATTACCAAATTTTACGGTTTATAACCACCTAAACTGCATGCATGTCAAGTTTCATGCTATTTCAAATTCTTTCACCATAATTTCACATATTAGTGAATATTAGTTACCATTTTTATCATCTTTATTTATGTTATATTTTGGAACTTAACCATTTTTATATAGTGAACATAATATTACACACAAGATAAGCTAAAATAATATGTCTAAACCCTATGCCACCATACTAGGAATATTATGGAAAAATTTACAAAAGCTTAACCTTTGTGACATGTATAAAAAAATTGTACCTATCCTCAATTTAGCAACCTATTAACATGTAAATGCATGAAAATTAGATGTATTAGGTTTAGATAATATAGGGAGGCAGTTAATAACAATGGATTAAACAACAATGATATCATTGACATGTGTAACTCCTAAATGCATATCAAATAATGTTTTAACAAAAATAATCTTGTAGTTTAATCCTTGGATCAATATATAAAAGTTAATAAACGAATTCTCAACCAACATCTCCAACAATGAATGATCAATATCTTTCAACATCGCCAATAGAACAAATATCAATACATCCCACCAACATCGCCAAATAGTGTCTTAGCTTAAGGATCACAAGCCACTCCAAACAGAAGTTACCAGTGAAATGGAAGCTGATTATCCTTAGCGATAACGAGGACTATTATGAGTCCCCAACTATCTAGGGGTAGTTTTCTTATTTTTTTCTTTCTAATTTTTTGTTTTCTCTTATATTTATTATTTTATTATTATTATTATTTTTTATTTAATTATTGCATTGAAGACAATGCATCTTTCAAATGCATATAACCGATATATGAAATCTCAGTGCCCCTATTTTGCTCTTTTATGCAAAAAAAAAAAATTAAGTTAGAGATTTTTATGAGACATCTGCCTCGGTCGAAATATGCCCAACCATTCGTTGCGGTAGCGATTACCTATCACCATGCTCCAATCCTAAGATTTTCAAGGAATAATGCTTAGGATTAGAATATGAATCTGAAAATTTTTAAACAATATATTGACTAGTCTGATTTTATGAGTTCTTTTTAACTAGGTAATAGAGACTTAGACTTTCGATAATAACTAAAGGTGCCTAAAACCGGTTCTAGACTAAATCCTTAAAGGTACCCGAAACAAGCTCTAGGATTGATTGAGATTTTCTCCATGCTAAAGGTGCCCAAAATTAGCTCAAGTAATATATATATTTATATGCATTTCGGGATAAAAGAAAAATAAAAGAAATTAGAATCCAAGTCACAAGTTGTAATCACTAATTTTGTTTGGGGTTAACTCATTTTTATCTTTATTTTTTTAAATAAGGGGCTTGAATATAGGAATTGATAGTTTGCATAGTGTATATGTCTATATGTGAGTCATGTTTGCATCTTGCATGTGCATGTGTTAATATTAATGTATCACATGTATTAATGTACTTCATTATAATGTGTGCTTGTGTGCTATATGTGTTAAACTAATTAGGTTATGTGTTATATTACATGTGTTGATTAGATTATATGTGTAATTACAATAGTATTTAAAATTTGATTTCAAACAATAATTTATTTATAAATAATAATATTATTTTTATAAATATAATATTTACAATACTATTTTTTAGAAAGAAGGAGTATTTATTTTTGTTAAAAGAATAATTTCTACCACTTCACTGTTGAATCTGATATAAATATAAACCGAAGACGGTAAGTATGCATTTTGTCTTTAAATAATAATTTTCATGGATGGTTTTTACGTAAACTCTGTTATACTCTTTTATTTAAAATAATCTTTTTACTCCTTTATTCAAAAAAAAAATCTTTTTACTGTTTAAAGATAATTTATAAAGGATTTATCTCTAAAATTACTGTAATAAATATTATATTTTTGTAAATAATTTTAATTTTGCCATATTTGTAGAGAAGAAAATCAATAACAATATTTATGCAAAGCTTCAAGATAAATCATTGTAATATTTTGAATTTTTAATCAAAGAAATTTATGCTTATGTTCTCCCAACGAGATTTTGTGAAGTTATTGATTATTTGAATAACTAAAATGATACATAATGATATAATTATATTTCATATTTATTTAGATGTTTTATTAATTATTAATTATTTAGGTGAACCTTATTCACCATATCATCTATTGTCTAAGTAATGAAAATCATTCATTTCTAGATACCAAATAATTGTTCACGTACTAATTACATGTAGAAAATATGTGATGATTCACCTTGAAAAAAATTAAGATGAATAGTCTTGATTAATTAGGACCACGGATGACGTGGTGAATATGGTTCACCTAATAATTTTTCGGTGTGCACTGAGGTTAGTGAACAGAAATGTTCCTGTATAAAAAAATAAATTTAAGATTTAAAATAAAAATTTAAAGTTTTGACTCAAAATATTAAACGTAGGATCTAGATTTTAAAGTTTATGGTTTAAAATTTAAATTAGGATTTATATTTTGAATTTTTTAGTGATGTGAACTAAAAACAAAAAAATAAAAGATTTTTGTCCTAGTGACCAAAATAAAAACAAACCAAAAGTTTAGTGACCCAATTGTAACTATGATATTAATTTAGTGATTTAAATATAATTTTTAATAATTAAATAATTTAAATCTAATTTTACTCATAAATGAATAATTTATATTATAGTTTATCCAACATATTATTTTGATTTAGATTGTTAAAATTAATAAATATTTGACTTATAGGATATTTTATTCTTGTTTTCACATCAATATCTGATATTTCAGGGCTTTGAGAAAATACTCAACTATAAAATCTCATTGAACGAATATATATTCTTTTTATTTAAATTATTAATTTAATTTTTTACCAATTAATTACATAAACGTGATTAAATCTTTTTCATATATTTTTAAGATTTATATTCAATACATTGACGGTGAAAACTTTTTTCACAAGCGCATTAGTTTTAAGGTTTAGTGTCTTAGTTTAAAGTATAAACTTTAAGAGTTTATATGTATGTTAAGGATGTATGTTTTAACTTAAAAATCTTAAACCCTAAATTTTATTTACGATCATTAAATTTTAAAGTACTCGACCCGAAACCTTTAATCCTACTAAATTTTAAAGTAAAAACTAAAAATTTTTGCTGCGAGTATATCAAATAATTATCTTATATTATTTTTTATTTAAATTCTTGTAATGTTAATTTTAAATTGTAATCTTCATTTATTTATTTTTAATGTAATTTAAATTGAATTAATATTTTCTTTTTTTAATATGATATCATTTGAATTAATATTATCTTTGGCCAATGATCATCTAAAAGGGATAAAAGCATGAGTAATAAATTCACTAGTGATAAGTTTACCCCATATGATGAATTGATATTAAATAAATTATATTTTACTAATTTATATATTTTATCTTAAATTTAATATTAAGAGAATTTAACAATTATTTTTTAATGTTCAAATTTTTAAGGCTTAAAATATTTTAAGCCTCAAAATTTAAGGAAAAAATCAGAGAAGTTCCCGAATACTTTTTGCCCTTACTTAAGTTTATGTATTTAAAAAATTAAATTAATTAAATTATTAAATCTTAATATTTTTAATTAATATTTTATTTATTATTTATTTTAGTTATATTCATAATTAAATATTAATAATTTTACTATCTTATAATAAAATAATAAATAAAATGATACACGTTATTAGGGGTGTTCATTACCGGGTACCCGGTTTTCGGGTACCCGAAAAACCGGGTACCCGGTTCCTTCGGGTATTGATTTTTCGGCCCGTGACCCGGCCCATTTATATCGGGTACTTATTATCGGGTACCCATAAAAATCGGGTACCCGGTTAATCGGGTAACGGGTACCCGGTTCGTATATATATTTTTATTTTTTTTATTTTAAAATCAAAAAAAAAATCACATATTAAAGATAAATTTTAAAATTTTATAATATATGAACAAACATAAATATTAGTGATTTGAAGTTAATGTTTAAAAATATTTTAATGTATATATACATATCTATTTATTAGAGTTTATCATTAAAATGATATTAAAAATATTAATATCGTTTTTCTCTTTTGATTTTAACAAATTAATAAAATATATTTAAATTTTTTAAAAATTAAAAGTATATAATACAAACAAAAAATTAATTTAAAGATTTAAATTTAATTTTATGTACAAAGATGGAACTTACCATAAAAATATAATTTAAAACTAAAAATATATATAATTTTAAATTAGTCGGGTCGGGTCGGGTACCCGGTAATTAGAAAAAATTGGCCCAAGCCCGGCCCAATAATTCTCGGGTCGGGTACCCGGCCCGATCGGGTAAATTTTTTTCGAGAATTACCCGTCATTTTTATTTCGGGTAGTCGGGTCGGGTCAATCGGGTCGGGTAATTTTGAACACCCCTACACGTTATAACGTATTAGAGAAAAAATTATATCATGGGTCAGTCCCATGACCTGTCCATGGGACCAACCAATAAAACCTGCCCACTTCATCAATTTTTTCATGTCATAATTTTTTCCCAAGTGAATCTTCACTTAAAAAATTAAAAAATAATGAGATGGATAGTTTCTATTGGTTGGTCCCATGGATGACGTGGTGAGACTGATCCATGATATAATTTCTCAGTATTAGAAGGTTAGCGAAAGATGGATAAAAATAATCTATAAAGTTTAAGGATTAAATTGAACACTTTAAAACTTTAATAATTAAAAATATATAACAGTAAAGTTCAATAGCAATTTACATGATTTATTTTTAAAAAATGAATTTATGAAAATATCGAATGATAATACAGTAGTGCAGCCTATGCCATCAATCGGTCTAAAATTATTAGCTTTAACCGTCGATATTAATAAAATTAGTGAACTAATAGAACTTTTTGTACAATAACTCAACTGGGTTAGAATTTACTTTTATTGTGTAAAATTTAATTATTTTTAGATCATTGAATGATAATATTAAATAATTTTTTATATTTTTTAAATAATATTTTTATATTTTTTATTATTAATCTCGTCCATTCATTTATGATTATTTAATAATTTTAAAAATAATAGAAATTTTTTAAATTAAGGAGTACTTTGTATGAGAGAAAAAAAAATATAGGGGTTGAATAAGCATTTACGAAGTATAAATTTCATATTAAAATATTCTTAAAAATACATCGAACATTTGTGCCAATATTCCAAAATATAATAACTTATTAAAAGAAAAATATTTTAAATTATCAATTAAATTATGAATTCTAGACCATTAAAAATGCTTTCTCTTTTATATATATAATATTCATATGTATCACTGGATACTACTTTAGCAGCCCTTCGTGCGGTTCTTAGTAGTTTACCGGTTTGTTATAGGGTTGTTCAAACATGTAACTCGGTACTGACCGAATTGAATTATCTAAATTCGAATTAATTAAATTTTTAAAAATTTTAATAGTTAATTAAATTAATTTTTTTAAATATAGTAACCGAATTAAATAAACTATAATTAATTCATTGATTAGTTTGGTTAACCGAAAATTGTTATAAAATATTGGGTAAATTATAAAAATAATCACTCAAATACGTTAAAATAGTCTTTTTAGTCACCTAACTATGATTTATATTCAAAATTGATCCTTAAACTTTGAAATGTATTAATTTTTTCTCCAAATTATCAATATATGCCAAGTATATTTCATATTAGATAGGGGTGTTCATTGTCAGATATCGGGTCGGATCGGGTCTAATTTTTTAGATATTCGGATTTTCAAATTGATGATACAGTGATCCGTATCCGATCTGGAAAAAAGTGAATATTCGTATATTTGGATATCGGATATACGGATCGAATATCTGATTATCCAAAAATATAATTTGATTAAACTAATTTTTCGAATTTGAAGGTTGTAATTATGAAAATTTTGAAATTTCAAATATAATAAACAACTAATTATTAAATATAACAAGATTCACATTTATAAAAGTTTAAATTTTGTAAAATTTTGAATATAACAAACATAAATTGTTCATTTTAATCTAATGTTTTGTTATGATGATATTAATGTAAATTCTTCATTTAAGCCAAAATTAACCTTATAACTTAGTCTAATATTTTTAATACAGTGATATTATTGTTCATTTTAATCTCTAAAAAATCATTTAATCCAGAATTAATCCATATTTTTTTTTAATTTTTAAAGTTTATTTTGATATTTTAAATTTTTAGTCCAATATTTTTAATATAATAATATTATTATTTATTTTAGTATCTAATTTTTTTAACCTAAAATTTATTCATATTTCTTTCTAATTTTTACAATTTAATCTAATATTTTGTTATGATGATATTAATGTAAATTAAAAGGATAACACAACAATAAAAAAATTATATAATAAAATATTTTTTCGTTATATTTGTACTTTAAATTAATTTAATTTTAATTCAAACAAAAATAAATTTAATCCTTATTATTCTTGATCAATTTTTTTCTTGTTTTTTCTTCATATATCTACATTTTTTCCACTTTAAGAACTTAAAAAAAATAGGATTTATATTCCTAAAATTATTAAGAAAAACCAATAAAAATAAAATAATTTAAAATATTTTAACTTTAACCAATTTATCTAATTTCATTTAGAAATTTTAATGTTTTAAAAAGAGAAATACTAACCTTCTTTAATAATTTAAAAAATTTCAATTTTAAGCGATTTGTTAATGTCGAACCAAAATGGACAGTAATGAGTTGTGAGCGGAAAATCGTTCAAAAAATCCGGGAAAATAGTAAGAAAACCATGCATGCTTCAACAAAGAAAATCCTAGCTAGTAGCACCTACTAAAAATACTCAGCTATATATTCTCTTTCTTTTCTTATGTAAATTCAAGCTTTTCTTTCCAGTATTTTTTCATGGATCCAAATCGAAACACATCTTTTTTTCTCCCTCTTCACTTTTCTGTTTAGTTATTGTTTCAGCCTTTTATATCAGTTACTTTGCTACCTCAGACTGTCTCACCCTTTCAACCTTCATTTTGGAATAGTATCAAACATCTCTTGGGTTAACTTTTGTGTATTACTAAATAAATCAATAAAACGTAAAATATTTGTTGGATTGTGCTCTTATGTTGGATTTGTAATGTCCTCTTTCTCACGAAGCTTGTGATAGTGAAGTTGGGAATATAAATTGCTTCTTTAGGTATGATTTTACTAGTTGTTGTTATACTCGTTGTTATACCTCTCTCCCGTTTTTGTTATCCTCCTAATATCACTAAAGCCTTGGGTGGACGAGGGTAATATTCAGATCTTCTGTGTAGTTTGTGAAAAGTTTAATAGTTGCTTTCTTACTGTATAAACTTAGTCAATGGGAGATGATGGATACGTATTTGGTGATAGTAGCTTATTTCGCTCTATTGTTATTCATGATTATTAATTGAATGACACTTAATTGATATAAATTTTCAAATCCAATTTATTTTATAGATTTTTTATATGTCTTTAAATTATTTTTCCTTCGAAACAAAATAGTTAGTACTTAAGGATTTATATCTAGTGTTTTCTGTTTTATAGTATTACTCTTTTTTAATAGTTTTAAGTAAATGGAAAATCTTAAAAATGCTCAGAGAAATGCTCATAGACGGGTTAAAAGGCTTGCTAAGAGAAGACAACGGGATATTAAAATGGGTGTTCTAAGAAACAATCGATCAACTGAAGATACTTCCACTATAGATGAGAAATTAGTGTTTCCAAAAAAAGATGGACAGACTAAAATTGAATCAGAGAAAGAGAGAGTTACAATTGAAAGAGAATGAACGAGAAACGGTATCGTTGAGTAATGGAGCCATGGTGACGTTTTGGTGATTGATGGAATGATACTATTTTAATAAAGGAAATCTTACTAACATTTATTTGAGCTTTAATTCTTTGATGATTTTTGTTTAAAACACTCATTTTAGTATTACGTTTAACACGACTCCTAATATTTTTAAAGGCGTGAAAAATTATATTAATTATTTTAAAATTTTATTTTAGTAATTAAACTATTATTTTTGAAAAAGGAATCTCGAATATTATTTTTTTTTAGTTTTGATCACCCGTTATTAAAAATTAATAAAAAAAATAATAGTTTAATAAAAAAATATATATGAAAAAATAATTTGATAACTAAATAAAAAATATAATAATAATAATAATAATAATAATAGAGAGATAAAATAGATCTTAATAAAATTTTATTAAAAAATAATTCAGTAACCAAAATAAAAAATAATTTTTTAAAAAAACTAATATGTCTGATACCATATTATAGATAAAAAATATATTATTTTAAAAATATAAAAAAATTATAAATAAAAATAAAGTTGAAAAATTATTTTAACTTATTTTATTATTTATTGATATAACAAAAGCTTAATTTTAATTTATTTTAAATTTAATAATTTAATTTAAATAAATAACTTATAAAACAATAATCCCTCAAGTTATATTTTAATGATTTGAGACAAGTATAATTGAGTCGAGCTCGAATAGCTCGCAATTTATCTCGTTTCATTTACGGTCTTAATCCTATGCCTAATGGTGGAAGTATAAGGTCTCTTTGTAATCCAACTTAATTTAAAAGGATCCAAACATCAATTCCTCCGTCCACATTTTCTGGCTGAATATTTTTTTTAAACAGATTCTTTCCTTCCTTTTTCCCACATAAAATACTCCAAAGCTTCAACTTCTCATACACATAAAAAGAAGAAAACTTTCTATAGCTATCTTATTTGCATCTGTCTCACTGCTCAATAGAATTAACTAAACTCACCAATCATCATGTAGCCTTGCAGGTATCTTTCTTACCACTTTAGTTTGTCTTTTATCTTGCTTTGCTTATATCATATTTGAATGATTATTTTTCAGGTGAAGACCACTAATCCTAACAAGGACGGTGTGATACCAAATCCTTGTCTAATTAAACCAAAGTCCGGATATGATATTATAGGTACTTATAACATAACTCACCTGTTTAATGTGTTGATATTCTACTATATAGTACCCTACAATGAGTTTATTACATGTCTTTAGAGAGTCTGGTCCTTTTAAGTTAATACTAAATGTAATGTTTTTTTCTGCTTTTTTGCAGTCACTATGCTAGCTCAGAACGTTGCTCCACCTGGTTTAAGGTTCATAGACAGGTTTAAGATTCAAAGTACAATAGTTCCTCCTGAGATAACTGAGGAAGACATTACATCAAACATGGTAAGAATTTTCCTTTGCGATGTTGTTCTTTGTTTTTTCCTACATTTTTTAAATCTTTTACTATTTTCAGTTTTCTAAAGAAACCGGTCAATACATTGAAGAAAAGATTTTAAAAATATTCCTTGTAAGGGCACCACAATCACCGGTTTTGTATTGAATATCTTCTACTAGCCATGAAGACTTGGCGGACACAAAGTCAAAGATAAAGTCTATTAAATCAAAACATAAAAAGGTTGGTGCTTATTCCCTGTTTTATAAAACATCAGATCTAGGTGACATGTCTTTGTTTTTCTATGTATTTAGAGAAATTTTAAATATTTATAACTTTGTATTTGTATACATGAAATTCTAAAGCTAACCCAAGTGTGGAGCAAGGTGATTCAAGAGAAGGACGAGCTTCAAAATGAATTAGTAAGTCACATTTACACATTGCAAAGAATAAAAACTCTTTCAAATAATATTTATGATTGATTAACTAAGACTTGTATATTTATTGAATTTGGGTGGAAATATTTAATATTTTTCTTGATTTTATATATTTAAATTCCTTTACCTAACGTATTCTCATGTTCACTAGGAGACATTGAAATCGAAACACATCATTGAACTAACACAAGAGAATGATGAGCTTCGGAGTGAATTAGTAAGTCGTATTCAGATTTAACATATTCATCATTCAAAAAAATCGACAAATTCTCTATAGAAATTATGATCTTTTGTCGTTATTATAATAGGAACTGAAGATAAAGTACATAATGAAACTGACACAAGAAAAGGACAAGCTTAAGGGTGAATTAGTGAGTCACATACTCATTAATCCATGAAAAGTGCTAAT
Organism: Abelmoschus esculentus; assembly: GCA_035048815.1. Lineage (NCBI taxonomy): Eukaryota > Viridiplantae > Streptophyta > Magnoliopsida > Malvales > Malvaceae > Abelmoschus > Abelmoschus esculentus. Next base: position 2,375,900 of record JAUCBN010000021.1, read on the forward strand.
TTTTGAACTTTATATAACCTCAACTATTACTGGTTTCTTGTCTATAAGAGGTATTAAAGGCGAAGAATCTTGTAAGAAGAATAATTTAGTTGGTTGTCCCTTTTTGTGTGATTAACATGTGTTTAGTGATTGCATATTTGTTTTGTTTTCTTTTTACGAGTTATGTAAAAAACATTTAAACCTCTAACATGTGTATTGTAAGGTCGGAATGTTGGACATTTGTTTGAAATTGAATTTTCTTTTAGTTTGGGAGTGGTTGATTGTTTTTTTTTTTATAGAAATAAAACAGAAGCATGAAATTAAAAGAAAACTAATCCTAAAAACAAAATTTAATATTTACGATGGATTCTACTAACATTGAAGTATCGAGTAGGAATCAAATGAGCAGAAATAATGCGAGGTAGGGTGAAGAATTTTGATGGTTATTCCTCGACTTTAGTTCTTGGACGAAAACGAAACTTGTGATCGAGAATAATACCTGGAGGGGTGAAGAATATTTGTGGATATTCTTCCTGTGAAGACTCGTATTAAATATTTTTAATTTCTGTTTCAATTCTTGGGGCAAAGCGAACATAGTGATCAGGAACAATACGTGGAGGGGTTAAGAGGCTTGCTAAGAAAAGACAACGGGATATTAAAATGAGTGTTCTGGGAAACAATCGATAAACTGAAGATACTTACACTGTGGATGAGACATTAGGGTTTATAAGAAAAAAATGTAGAGACTAAAATTGAATCAGAGAAAGAGAGAGTTAAAATTGAAAGAGAGAATGAACGAGAAACGATGTCGTTGAGTAATGGAGCAATGGTGACGCTTTGGTGATCGATGGAATGATATCATTTTAATAAACGAAATCTTACTAACATGTATTTGAGTTTTAACTCTTTAATAATTTTTGTTTAAAACACTCGTTTTAGTATTACGTCTAACACGTCTCGTAATATTTTTTAAAGGCGTGAAAAATTGTATTAATCATTTTAAATTTTATTTTAATAATTAAACTATTATTTTTGAAAAAATCATCTCTAATATTATGTTTTTTAGTTTTGATCAACCATTATTAAAAACAAATGAAAATAATAATAATTTAGTAAAAAAATATATATGAAAAAATAATTTAATAACTAAATAAAAAATATAATATTAATAACAAAAATAGAGAGAGAAAATAGATCTTAAAAATTTTTTATTAAAAATAATTCAGTGACCATAATAAATAATAATTCTTTAAAAAAAACTAATATACTCTGATACTATATTATAGATAAAAAATTATAATATTTTAAAAATATAAAAAAGTTATAAATAAAAATAAAGTTAAAAATTTATTTTAAATTAAATTATTTTAACTTATTTTATTATTTATTGAGATAACAAAAGCTCAATTTTAATTTATTTTAAATTTAATGATTCAATTTAAATAAATAACTTATAAAACAATAATCCCTCAAGTTATATTTTTTTCGTTGTTATTTTATTTTTTAACATCAAATTTAAAATTACAATAAAAAAATTTAAAAAATATTTATATATTTTTTTCAAGATTATTAACTCTCAACAAATTAATTCTTTTATAACTTAAATAAAATTAAATCAAAATACTGAAAATTATATTATATAATTAATTTTGATGGTTAGTCTTATAAAAATCGAGTATATTTAAACTATAAAAACATACATAATAAGAGAATAAACATTTTATTTAATTAAAATTAGAATTCATAAGATAGTAAAATATAAAGATGAAAAAATAGTGATATTAGCATAATATTTCTAATATTTTTTCGAATATTTTTAGGATTGCCTGTAAGCATCTCTCAAATTAGTCAATCAACAATTTATATAAACAGATTTATTAACATGAAATATAAATGATATATAATAATTAAGAATAAAACTAACATATTCAAAAGTTTGTTAATTAATTTAGAATTAGAATCGTGATTTGAGAATGAAATTAGAGTATCAAAATTAATGGTCAATTTAAAATAAAACTCATAATTTAAAAATAAAATTAAAAAATTGTTTAAAAGTATTTGTAAAGTATTTGACATAATAAAAAATTCAAAATTCAAAAAAGAGATTAAAAAACAAAGGAGTGCTGGAGCATTGGTAAGATACATTGTAAGCTTAGAACATAATTACCTTTTAATTACAATTAATTAGTAAAAATTATTTATACCTTTTCAAAAAAACAATTAATTAAGAGAAAAAATATGATATTATAGTTTGAGAAAATAGCTCCTTAAAATTATAAAATTTGATAAACAGTAACTGAAAAATAAATTTTTAATTTTTATATTTTAATCCCTAATACAAAACGTAACTTTTCTAAATTACATTTTCCAAAACTGATTCCCAAAGTAATATATACTGAGCCTTAACTTTACTGGGGAAATCACGACTTGCCTCTCCATTTTCTGTTGTCTTTTAAAGCTAACCGTAAGTATTTCCTTTTTTATTGTGCCGTGTAGCTTTCTCCATAGCCTTACAATTTAAATTCTCTTAATCTTCCAATTTAAAAATATTTATTATTAACTACTTTCGAAACCAAATCGAATCCGTTAATCTGATCTAATAAATTGTCTAAATAACTTCTAAACTCTTAACCCAAAACTCGAGACCTTACCTTAATTGATTATTATACTCTATTCAATAACTTTTAATCTTGAACTCAAGATCTCTTAAAATCTCAAATACAAGATTAGGGTTGGAGTAATCTTTCTATTTTTGCTAATAGAGATTAGGGATGACGATTTGACCGGTTCCGTCGGGTTTTGATTCGACCTGATAAAGGTGGATTTTTTAATTTAAAAAATTGAGTTCAAGTCAGGATAAAAATTCTCTGATTCGACCAGACCCGATATATTTATATATTTTTATTTTTCAGATCAGATCAAGTTTAATCAGTTTTTTATTAATATATCAAGGTCGAATTGAATTCGGGTTATAGTTTTTTTATTTTGAGTCGGATCATGAGAAAATATATGTTAGGGTCGAATCGGGGTCGAGACAGCTATAAACCCACCCCAATTCAACCCGTTGTCATCCCTAACAGAGATCCAACGGATAAAGTAAATATTAAGCCAAGATAACACATAACCTGTTTGAGCCTTAGCTCTAATGGCTAAATCATAAATCACCAAATCCTGAAGATATGGGTTAGAATCCCCACTCTAATAAATGCTCACATTTTTCCTCTTCATTTTCTGTTGTCTTTTAAAGCTAACTATAAGTATTTCCTTTTTTATTGTGCCGTGTAACTTTCGCCATAGCCTTAATCGCCTTTGTCCTTTGTAATTTATTTTCTTCTCTTATGTTGGAGGAACAAATGGTCTTTGAATTAGTGATTCATATTTCATGTTCTTCAAATTTAAGTCCTCTCAATCTTCCAATTTAAAAAAATCATGTCCCATCGTTGATGCTATTGTTTAAAATATATGTTTGACAGTAAATTCGTTATTCGTTCAAAATATATTCGTTTAAATCCTTTTGATCTTCTAATTAAAAAAAACTCTTGCTCGGCTCGAAAGCTCCTGAGTTTAAAATTAGCAAGTTCGATTAAAGCTCAAGATCAACTTGAAAACTCGAGAGCACAAAGTTATCAGACTCGAATGAAACTCAAAAACAAAATTTGGAGGTAGAGCTTGAACTAAATCTTAATTTTCTAACCTTTATTCTAAAAACACTTATCATCCATTGTTAATTTAACCCTATGAAGCACGGGGACAACGTGAGACGGCCCTATTTTATCGTGAATGGTCAAACTTTAACAGGGACGGTCAACATTTATTGGGGACGTTCCCAGGAACGTTCCCAAATAAATTCTTAAAAAATAAAAAATAAAATCTTTATTTTCTTTGAATCGAATAAAATTAAAGCTCCAACTCAATTAAATCGTAAAAAATAAAGTTTGAGCTATATAATAGAAATTCAAATGACTCTAAAAAATTTAATAATTAGTTTATCAATTTTTATATTCGAGTTAAGTATATCACATATGGAAATATGAAAAATATATATGTATCTCATATATGCATATAAAAAGTCATTAAAATTAAAATTAATATATGCACCATTTTACCATAACTATATACGTGTATATATATATATAATTAAATTTATATAAAAACTCAAAAATTTGACTCGAATTTTATAAACTTGACTAAAAAATATTTATAAGGTTTAAATCATAAAATATGACGTAAAAATAATTTTAAATTTTTGTTTAGTTTAGTCATTTAATTTTAGTAATCTTTTAATCTAAGTGTTAGAAAATAATTTAAAAATATTAAAAATTAGTTTAAATTACTATAATTATAATTATTATTTAATATAATTATAATTTTAATCTTTATTATATTATAAATTTTAATGATTATATATACATAAAATATTATATTTTTCGTACCCTTGTCGTACCGATACCTTATAATTTTGAAAATTGATGTTTTTCGTTCCTGTATCTGTATCTGTCCTAGTTAGGGATGACAAAAATACTCGTCCCCGACCCGACACGATCAGGTTTTTCTATTGAATTTCGGAGATTGGGGCGGGGCTTAGAAACTATTAAGTCGGGTCGGGTCAGGTTCGGGTATTTGTTTGAAATTCCTTACCCGATATATTTTTATATATTTTATTATATTTATATAAAATTATTATTATATATATATTTTTATGGGTTTTAAGTAATTTTTATACTTTGAAGTTTGTTCTTATAATAAAAAATTATTAAATATTGTTAAAATTTTAATATATTCGATTGTGTTAGTCGATGATTCAAGTTTCTTTTTCTTTTAAATATGTAATCTAACATGTGAGTAATTTAAATTATATTTTATTTAATTTTTTTATATAGATTTAAAGTTACTTAAAAACCATAATTCATGATTGTGATAAAAGATTGATCGAATCTAATTTTTATCTTTGACGAAGATTATTTTTTTAATTTTTTGGGTCGGGTCGGGTCGGGATTGGGTTTAAGAAATAATATATCGGGCGGGCCGGGTAAATTAATATTTTAATCCGGATCGGATCAGGGTCGAGTTTAGGTATTATTAAATCAGGTCGAGGTCGGGGAGGCCAAAAACCCGCCCTGCCCTGTTGCCATCCCTAGTCCCCGTCCCCGTACCCCTATTCGTATCTTTGCAACTTAGATTTAACCTAACCATAAAATTGAAATAATGCACTAAACCCAGAATTAACCTCAAACCCTAAAATTAAATCCTAATTAACTAATATATATTTGAGTAGCTCACGAGCTTTTTGAGTCCGATATCGAGTGATTTGACTCGGTTCATTGACAAATTTGAGTCGAACTTGAGACAAGTGTAATTGAGTCGAGCTCAAATAGCTTACAATTTATCTTGTTTCATTTAAGATCCTAATCCTATACCTAATGGTGGAAGTATCTTCATCCTTAACATTGTACTCACGACTAAGCTTTGTTGCAGCCTGCAGATTGCAACATTGAGAAATGACTTCAGAGATTGAGGAAATTAATGAGGAAGATCTATTAGAAATTCGACCACAACAAATCAATTTCACTTGTAAGTCTCCTCCTTTGTGATTCTTTAGATTAACTTTTAATTACAACAATGTTTGATTTATTACTTGTTTTGTAACTGTCTGAACTCTAAAGTTGAGTTAGGGAAACAAAGTTCATGCTCAATAGAATTAACTAATCTCACCAATCATCATGTAGCCTTGCAGGTATCTTTCTTACCACTTTAGTTTTTGTTTTTTTTTACCTTGCTTTGCTTATATCGTATTTAAATTCAACTATGATTAATTTAATCCTAATAAAATGATTAATTTTCAGGTGAAGACCACTAATCCTAACAAGTACGGTGTGATACCAAATCCTTGTCTAATTAAACCAAAGTCCGTATATGATATCATAGGTACTTATAACATAACTCACCTGTTTAATGTGTTGATATTCTGCTATATAGTAACCCTAAAATGAGTTTATTACATGTCTTTAGAGTGTTTGGTCCTTTTAAGTTAATATCAAATGTAATGTTTTTTTCTGCTTTGTTGCAGTCACTATGCTAGCTCAGAACGTTGCTCCAACTGGTTTAAGGTGCATAGACAAGTTTAAGATTCAAAGTACAAGAGTTCCTCCTGAGATAATTGAGGAAGACATTACATCAAACATGGTAAGAATTTTCCTTTGCGATGTTGTTCTTTGTTTTTTCCTACATTTTTTAAATCTTTTACTATTTTCAGTTTTCTAAAGAAGCCGGTCAATACATTGAAGAAAAGATTTTAAAAATATTCCTTGTAAGAGCACCACAATCACCGGTTTTGGATGGAATATCTTCTACTAGACATGAGGACACAAAGTCAAAGATAAAGTCTATTGAATCAAAACATAAAAAGGTTGGTGCTTATTCCCTGTTTTATAAAACATCTGATCTAGGTGACATGTCTTTGTTTTTCTATGTATTTAGAGAAATTCTAAATAATTATAACTTTGTATTTGTATACATGAAATTCTAAAGCTAACCCAAGTGTGGAGCAAGGTGATTCAAGAGAAGGACGAGATTCAAAATGAATTAGTAAGTCACATTTACACATTGCAAAGAATAAAAACTCTTTAAAATAATATTTATGATATATTTATTGAATTTGGGTGGAAATATTTAATATTTCCACCTATTTTGTATATTTCAATTCCTTTACCTAACGTATTCTCATGTTCACTAGGAGACATTGAAATCGAAGCACATCATGGAACTAACACAAGAGAATGATGAGCTTCGGAGTGAATTAGTAAGTCATATTCGGATTTAACATGTTCATCGATTCGAAAAATCGACAAATTCTCTAGAGAAATTATGATCTGTTGTTGTTGCTGTAATAGGAACTGAAGATAAAGTACATAATGAAGCTGACACAAGAAAAGGACAAGCTTGAGGGTGAGTTAGTGAGTCACATACTCATCAATCCATGAAAATTGTTAATTTTTGAACTTTATAGCCTGAACTATTACTGGTTTCTTGTCTGTAGGAGGTATTGAAGGCGAAGAATCCTGTAAGAAGAACAACTTAGGTTGGTTGTCCTTTTCTGTGTGATCAACATGTGTTTAGTGATTGCATATTTGTTTTGTTTTCTTTTTATGAGTTATGTAAAAAACATTTAAACCTCTAACATGTGTATTGTAAGGTGGGAATGTTGGACATTTGTTTGAAATTGAATGAAAGTTGAATTTTCTTTTAGTTTGGGAGTGGTTGATTGTTTTTTTTTTTTATAGAAATAAAACAGGAACATGAAATTAAAAGAAAATTAATCCTAAAAACAAAATCTAATATTTCCAATGGATTCTACTAACATTGAAGTATCGAATAGGAATCAAATGAGCAGAAATAATGCGAGGTAGGGTGAAGAATTTTGATGGTTATTCCTCGACTTTAGTTTTTGGACCAAAACAAACCTTGTGATCAGGAATAATACGTGGAGGGATGAAGAATATTTGTGGACATTCTTCCTGTGAAGACTCGTCTTCAATATTCTTAATTTCTGTTTCAATTCTTGGGCCAAAGTGAACATAGTGATCAGGAACAATACGTGGAGGAGTAGAACTGTCGTCTTCGTAATCTGATTTTTCTTCAAAATATTTAAACACTGTATATAGTGCCGCAGAAATTAGAATGAATCCCACAACAATCGCTGCAAAAACTGGTAAGGATGGCATTGTGTCGTACGAAAGAACAAGATTCAAAGTTTATGACAGACTTTTGTAATATTTCAAGTTCCGGATTATCCGAAAATCCAAAATTTTAAATTTTTATGAATATTATTTTTTTTATTTTTAATAATATTATATTTGTTATATCCGAAAATTAAAATAATTAAAATTTTTATAGATGTGAATCTTGTTACGTTTATTAATTTGTTGTTTGTTAAATAATTTTGTTTGTTGTTGTTAATCCATGATAGAATTAAAATTATGTGGGTTATTAAAATTAGGTTGAAAAAAATTAAATTAGAGGTTATTAAAATTATGTGGATTAATTTTTTAAAATTAGTGTCAAATTAAAATAAATGTAGAACTTAGGGGATAATTATATAATTATATCAATTTATATTAACTGTCACGTCATCAGTCGTTAATTTTTTAACGGTATTGGACCAATTTATTATAATTTTTAAGTTTTTGGACCAATTTATAACTTATGATAGTCGAGGGATACAAAAGATAATTAAGATATAATCGGGATTATTTATATAGTTTACCCTTATATTTTACACATTTCATAAAATAAAAGCTTACAACAAAAAAATAGCAGACTATAATCAAGCTACTTAAAATAATATTTAGGCATAAAGATAAATTTAACTAATTGCTAACTTCTAACAGACTTAACTACTGAAGGTAACAACCTCGATTACTATCAGATCACCTGGTAACTGTTTTTTAAGATCTGTATTGTTATTTTGACTCTGTACATCATAACTTACTCTCAAATTATTATCGTAGTTTTGATCGATAGATCTTCCGTGTTCGTAATCTAATTCTTCAGAAGCTTTAAACATTAAATATAGTGTCGCACAAATTAGGATGAATCCTACACACCAAACTGCTACACAAACCGGTAAGGATGGCATTGTGCGAAGAACAAGATTTAAAGTTTATAATATGAATGGTATTTATAAATATTTATTACTAGGTTAGACAAGTCTAGTAGGATTAGAATTGATTGTATTACATGGGATTAGGAATAAGGAAGACTCTGTGGGTTAGTAGAAGTAGGAATACATTTAGAATACTATAGATTAGTATCCTAAAAATTAAAATAATTAAATTTTGATAGATGTGAATCATGTTATATTTAATAATTTATTGTTTGTTATATTTGAAATTTATTTTCATAAATATAACCTTTAAATGCGGAAAAATAATTAAATTAAAATATATTTTAGAATAATCGGATATTCGAAAATCCGATTATCCAAAAAATAGATATCTTTAAACATCGGATTGGATATAATCACATATTACCGATCCAAAATACGAATATCCAAAAAAACGGATCTGATTCGATCAGATATCCGACAATAAACATCCCTATAAGTCATACATATATTCGCAGAACGCACAATAATGATCATTTTGTAATTTTTAAAAGTTCAATGATAAAAAAAAAAGATGAAGTGGAAAAATAATTAAATGGATGCTTTTGATTGATTAGTCTCATGAATGACTCGATGGGAATGAGATATAATTTCTCATTATAAATGGGAAGCAAAACTTTAAAATTCAAATCAAATTAATCAAAATCCTAAGTGAAAGATTTTGAGATAATGATTTGGTTGAATTTAACGTTTATTGTTAACGAAGATTAATATATATTTAAATTCTTGAGTTAGGTCGAGATTAAATTTATAAATTAATATAATAGGTCCAAATTGAACAAATAAATTAATATTTTTGCAAAAAAAATAAAAAATCAAGTAATTTGGATTTTGGAATTAAACTAATGGAAATAAATAAAGCAATCAAAGTTAATAATCGAGAAACTAAGGACGATAGATAGAACATATTAGATTATTTTTTAATGTGGAATACCTTATAGTTGTCTCAATCTTGTAATGTAAAGTTAAGATTGTCGTCTCGAAGGGACGCTGAAAAGTCGTCTCGGTAGGGTTTAACTCAAAGTTCGACAGAATGATAACAACATAGGGTAATGATAGACATAAGATTGAAAAGTAAAATAAAATATATATATATATATATATATATTCCATGCCATATCATGACATATATATAGAATGATATATATATGGAATATAATTTGATGGTTAAACCGTTAAAAATTTAACGATGATACATATATATAGAATATAGTTTTAAATGACATGACATGTAACCTATAAAATATATATATATGGAATATAATTTTATTCTAATATAAAATATAAAACAATTAAAATTTAAATAAAATATTAAAAATTAATTAATTTTAAAATAAAAAGGCTACTAAAATTAATTAATTTAGAATAAAATAAAAATATATTAACTCTACTCTAAAATATAAAATAAAATATTAACAAAATTATATTCTAAAATAAAATGTTATCCTAACCCTAACTACGATAGTAGCCTTTTATTTTAGAATTAATTATTTTTTAATATTTTATTTGAATTTTAATTATTTTATATTTTATATTAGAATAAAATTATATTATATATATATATTTGATAGATTACATGTTATATCATTTAAAATTATATTCTATATATATGATCATGTTAAATTTTTAACGGTCCAGTCATCAAGCTAGTTAAAAAATAAGACATTTGTCAAAAAGATATAGGTTAAGGGCTAAATTTATCCCTAAAAAAGAATAAAGACCAAAATGATAAAAACTATAAGTGTTAAGGGTTAAAATTATCTTTATGCCTTAAACATACGACATGTAATTAATAAATCTCTTATACATACAACATAATGATGTCAATAACAACAAACAAAGATCGTGATTAATAAATCTCTTATCATTAATATTAACACATGAGAGTAATTAATAAATCTCTTATCATTAATATTAACACATGCACATGAACATGACACACATATATACATATACACTATGCAAACTATCAATGCCCATATCCAAGCCACTTATTTTAAAAAAATAAAGATAAAAATAGGATAACCCCGAACAAGATTAGAGATTACAACTTACGATAACTTGTGACTTAGATTCTACTTTCTTTTATTTTTCTCTTCTTCCAAAATACATATAAATATATGCATATATATATATATTACTTGAGCTAATTTTGAGCACCTTAAGTATGGAGAAGATTTCAATGAGTCATAGAGTCTGTTTTGAGTACCTCTAAGGACTTAATCTAGAACCGTTTTTAGGCACATGTAGCTATTATTAAAAGTCTAAGTCTCAATTACCTAGTTGAAAAGAACTCCTAAAATCATACTAGTCACTATATTGTTTAAAATTTTTCAGACTCAAATTCTAATCCTAAACACTATTCCTTGAAAATCTTAGGATTGGATCATGGTGATAGATAATCGCTACCACGGCGAATGATTGAGAATATTTCTATCGAGGTAGATGTCTCATAAAAATCTATAACTTATTTTTTTTGTATAAAAGAGCTAAATATAGGGCATTGAGACATCATATATTGGTTATATGCATTTTACATTAGACAGTTACAAAATATAGATAATATTCTTCCAAATTCGAAAAATAACAAATATAAAAGAAAAAACAGAAAATTAGAAAAAAAAAAAGTAAACTACCCCTAAATAGTTGGGGGCTCAAAAGAGTCCTCGTTATCGCTGAGGACAATCGGTTTATTTCACTGGTAGTTTCTGTTTGAAGTGGATTGTAATTCTTAAGCTAAGACACTATTTGGTGATGTTGGTGGGATGTATTGATATTGGTTTTGTTGGCGATGTTGAAGGATTTGACCATTCATTGTTGGTGATGTTGTTTGAGAATCCGCATATCCACTTTCGCGTATTTATTCAAGGATTAAACTACATGATTTTTTTTGTTAAAATATGGTTTGATATGCATTTAGATTCTTACACATTGACTACCTCATTATACTATATAAACCTAACGCATCTAATTTTCATACATTTACATGTTATTTTAGCTTAATACTCTTAGTACGGTGACAGAGTTTAGACATGCTATTTTAGCTTCATTTTGTGTTTATTATGCTCACTATGTAAAATTGATCGAGTTACAAAATATAACATGAATAAAGATGCCAAAAATGGTAAAACCGGCCTAATATACACTAATATGTGAAATTATGATGAAAGAATTTGAAATGGCATGAAACTTGACATGCATGCAGATTAGGCGGTTATAAACTGCAAAATTTGGTAATTTTTGAAAATGTTGAAGACCATGAAAATGATTAAAAAATAAAATTATTTATTATAGGTTTGTTCTTACTGATACGATTAATTTTATATCATTGAACATTTATTCAAAGAGTTAAGACCAAACTTAACTTATTATCTATTAAGATAATAAGAATTCAATTATGATCCATTACAATCTTATGAATAATTCAATCTAAGTAGTTATGTTTTCTACATTCTTCCTTTTAATTTCTCATCATCAATTTTAAAATTACATTAAAAATTTTTAAAATTATTTAAATTTTTTAATATTATTAACTCCTAATAAATTATTTTTTTATAAACTAAATAAAATCAAATTAAAATACTAAAAATTACATTATATACTCAATTTGAATGGTTGGTATTTTAATATCAGAATATATCTAAACAATAAGACACATATATAATAATAAAATAAACATTTCATTTAATTAAAATAACAAGATAATAAAATATAAACACAAAAATTAAAAGAAAACTAATCCTACAAACATGGTCTACTACTTCTAGTGACATTAATAATATTTCTTCTAACATTTTTAACTAATGTTTCAGCTTAAGCTTTAATTCTTAGAACGTAATGATCCGGGATAATCCGAGAAGGGGTGAAGAACTCCTGTGAAGATTCATCTTCAAAATCCTTGATCACTCCAACTCCAATTCTTGGACCGAAACAAACAAAATAATCCGGAATAATAAGCGGAGCGATGTAGAAGTTTTGTTGCCCTTCTTCTTCGGTTGTTGATTCTCCATTGAAAACCATAAATTTGGGTGATGGAGTTGTCTGCTCGGTGGAAGCTGCTTCAGCCCTTTGATTGTTTCCCAAAGCACCAATTTCAATATCCTGTTCCCCCTCTTTTTTAAGGCTATCCTTATACTTCAACCAGTTAAAAAGTAGTAATGCTATAAAACAGAAGGTACTGGAAAGTGAAACTCTAAGTATTAGCCACCAGGTTTTGGAAGAGAAGAAATTTAGAGAGAGACAAAAATCCATGAAAGAGATGGGATTTGGAAATTTCATTGTCAATCTGTTCATAATCATAGAGATCAGCAGAGCAAAATAAGCTACTATTACTAAATAGGTATTCATCATCTCCCATTGACTAAACTTATATGGTAAGAAAGCACTTATCAAGCTTTCTATGAGCTCTACAGAAGATTTGAATATATATGCTCATTCACCTAAGGCTTGAGTGATATTAGGAGGGCAACAATAACGTGATAGAGAGGTATGACAATGAGTATAATCATAGCTAGTACAATATACCTAAGGAAGCAATCCCTGTTCCCAGCTTCATTCTAACCAGTTTTGTGAAAAAGAAGAATACCACGAGCCCAATATATACGCCCAATCCACCCAATATTGAAAGCTTCATCTCGTAAGAACTGAGAGATGCTTGCACTCTTCCAAGATGATGGCGGAAAGGGTGAGGCAGCCATGCCCACATAAAAAGTGGAATGAAGCAAAGAGGAGCATTTGGTTCTGAATCCATTGAGAAGAAACTGAAATGAAGACGTTGGAGTGAACAAGACAAAGGAGACAGGGGTTGTTATAAGCCAACCCACAGGAACAGGAAAGACAAAAAGGAAAAAAGGCTCCCTTTGCTCTGTTCTGCAACGCAGCAGCCATGCCCCCTGCCCGACCACAACCGGATATCAAGCCCTGCAACCACCGTATGAAAATTTCAGTACCACCTTAGAAACCCGACAAATGAAAACAGAGAGAGAGAACAGAAAAAGAAGATGAAGTATTAACCAAAACAAATGGAATCGGAAAAGTCTCACCCTCTCTGACCCTTAAGCTTTTCTATCAAATCCCTTAAAATTTGAAGATTTTTAAATTATTAAAAAATATTTTTAAAATATAAATTTTATAATTTATAATTAAAATCTAAAATTTAGTTTTTAATACCAGAAAATATTAAAATTTCCTCTAATTGATTGATTGCCTTTATCCATGCATTGATAATGCAGACTGCAGGAGCTCTTTTGCCTTTATTTTGTAATTAGATATTTAGATTAGGCTTCTAAAAAATTAAATTATTTAATTTGTTATAAAAAAAAATTATAATTTTACAAATTTGTTTAGTTTAAAAATAAAAAAATTAAATTACAAAATAAAAATTAAAAATTAATTCATTAATCATTAAAAAAATTAAATAAAATCATTTAATTTCGCCTAATATATATTATAAAAAATTATATATTACATACTATTATAAAAATTGTTTAATTATATTAAGATATACAATTTCAAATATTTTAACTTGAACCAATTTAATTATATTTATTTTATATCTTCTAGAAACGTCATTTCTTTAAAAAATATTGAAGTTTCAATTATTTTGGTAATTAAAAAATCTTTAAGTTTTAAATAACCCTAGCTAGCTAGTAGCTGCTTCTCCCCTCTCTGACACTGAAGCTTTTCTATCAAATCGATTAAAAGTTGAAGATTTTTTTAATTATCAAAACAATTAAAAATTCGATATTTCATGATAAAATTTAAACACAATTAAATTAGTTCAAGCTAAATTAATTATTTTATTTGGTTTTTTAATTGTTTTATCTGTTATGGTTATAACGTTTCTAGGTTGGTTCAATGATAATAGGCTTAACGCCTTAAATAAATAGGGAGCATTAGTTGAATTAAAAAAATTAAATTATTTCAGTGGATAAATTTTATTTTATCATTTAAATTTTTATTATAAAATTTTAAGTTGAGTTAAGATAAAAAAAATTGAATTAAAGTTTTTGAATTTTAATAAAAATTTAATTGTAGTTATTTATTATATTATAATACGATTTGAAACGATTTTCACTAATTATGATATATATTTATATTTTTTGTATATGATAATATTTTTATATATCAATATATATCATAAAAATTTGAGGGACTCATCTTGAAATTAAAAGCAATTCATCTAATTACTAAAAATTTTTAATTATTCAAATTTCTATTTTATAACTCAAAATTTATTTTAATTTTTTTCAAATCAAGTTTATAAAATTTTAAGTCGAGTTAAAATAAGATTAGTGGTGATTTTAAATTTTATTTATTCTTCAACTAAAAATGGGTCTAATATTTTTATTGAAATAAAGTCTAATATTTTTACCTTAAATCGAATGGGGTTATTCAATTTTTTAAATTATTGTGTTGGACGTTTTTTTTGTTCAATCATATAAAAAATAAAATTTTAACTATAATATCCTAAATTTTAAACTCTAAATTTTAAACTTTAAATTTTTTATCATAAAATTTAGCTCTTAAATTCTAAATTCTAAAATTAAAAAACCTGTGTAAATTAAAGCTGTACACAAACTTGTTTATTAAAATATTTTTTTATTATTTATAAATATGTTCCAAAAGTTTTGATAATTTTATGCTCAAACACAAATTATTTATGATCAAACATTGATTATATTTTGAATCTCGGTTTCATAATTTATAGTGTAAGATATATATTAGGATTGACATTTTATTCGATCCGATCGAGTTCTGATAGGTTTGTGTTTTTATGAAGATAAGATCAAATTTAATTTGAATAAAAAATATTCGACTAGATTAAATCCAAAACTAATAGTATAATTTCACCTGGAGCTTTTTAGGGATATTGCAATATATACTGCTTCCTCTTTATATATTTCTATAATTAAGTCCTAAAAATAGAATTTTTTTTTCAATTATGTCGCCAAAATTGATTTTATTTTATAATTTTACCCTTAAAATCATTTTACAATAAGGTCCCTAACTTAATTTTTATATAGGTTAGATTAGATCGAATTCTCGAATTGAAGTACATATTTTTTTTGGTCAGATTAAGTCAGATTTTTTTAGTATGATGAGGGTTGAATTTGGATTTAACGTGTGTTTTTTTTGAGTTTAGGATTTAAAGTTTAATGTTTGTGGTTTAATATTTAGGGTTCATAATTTAAGATCTAAGATTTAAGGTTTAATATTCATAATTATGGTTATTATGTGTAGATTAATGTAAATACGTGAAAATATTATGTGTATATTGATGTAAATATGTAAAAATAATACGATAATATAATTGAAAAAAATAACATAAAACTGTCGTGTTAAATAAATATTATACTTGGGTCAGCGATAAATCGATATTCTATTCTATTCTTTGATAAAAGTTTACAATTGAAATAAGTTTAATATCACAATATAATAACACTAATAAAAAAAAACATAGCACGAGCCATCTAACCCCAGTGATTAAAGAAACGGTTATTGTTCTTAGAGGTTACGGGTTCGAGTATCACTAATTCCAATAGAGTGTTTGAACGATCAATATCCAATGGTTAAAAATATACTCTAGAAAAGATACTATTGTTAGGGGTGTTCAAACGGTTGGCTAAACCGAATTAATTCAGTTGAACGGTTGATCATCGAACTTTGTTCGGTCGATGAGTGGTTAAGGATTTTTTGAAAGCCCGGTTAATGGTTAATTTAGTTTGAAATAGGTTAATTAACCGAAATTTTATATTTTATATAATATATTTATTTTTATCATTAAACTTTTAAAAATTAGAAATTGGTCATTAAATTTTACCAAATTAATTTAAAATGATAATTATATTTATTAAACTATTAAAAATTATTCATTAAATTTTTTAATATTTGTCAATAAATTATAATATACAATAATTAAACGATCAATTTATAATGATTAGATAAGTTTAATGGTTGTTTTATAATTTTTAAAAGTTTGTTGGCTAAAAAGACTATTTTAACATTGTTGAGTGATCATTTGGGTAATTTACCCAAAATTTTATAACAAATTTTGGTTAACCTAATTAACCGACCCAATAAGTTTAATGGTTGTTTTATAATTTCGATTAACGGTTAAAAATTTAAAAAATTTGATTAATTTAGTTTTTGATAGTTCAGTTCAACCATCGACCGAATTATCCGTTTGAACACCCCTAACTACCGTAATCACTTTAGTTGCTTAGCCATTTTTCTTTTTTATAAAATTTCATTCTTCTAAGCTTTCTCCTTAATATTTTAAAGGTTGACTATTAAGGTTGTATCACAGTTAAACTAGTCAAACTCTAACCCAGTAAATTATAAAAAATTTAGATAGATTTTATAAATTTAAATTTTAACTCCATTAATCACTACAAAATTCTTTTAAATACTTAAATTCGTATAATAATTATTATAAAAGACGCCATATTTCGTAGGACAAATAATTTTATCAAAGTTTTTTAGTTGAAGAATAAATAAAATTTAAAATCATCATTAATCCTTTTACGTTTATATATTTTTAATCTGTTTTTTTAATATTAATTTTTATAAAGAATGAATATTACTATTAGTTTCGTTAAAAATCTCCTTAAGAGGATCATATAAAAGTATTACAACACAAATATAAGATTAAAAAAATATTTAACCAATAGCTAGGTTAATAACATTTTTATTAATATTGTATTTATGATATTAATATTGTATTTATGATATTTCATCTTAAAATTTCAATAGCTAGGTTAATAACATTTTTATTATTTTTATATTTTTTATTTATTCTAATTTATTCAATAAATATTTAAATATAATATAATTAAAAATCTGAATCTATTAAACATT
Organism: Abelmoschus esculentus; assembly: GCA_035048815.1. Lineage (NCBI taxonomy): Eukaryota > Viridiplantae > Streptophyta > Magnoliopsida > Malvales > Malvaceae > Abelmoschus > Abelmoschus esculentus. The sequence goes on from JAUCBN010000021.1 coordinate 2,393,400, forward strand.
TAATATTTTATTGTTAAAAAAATAAAAGGGAATAAAAGTATAATTTTGACACTTATTCTTTTTTTGAATAAATTTAGCCCTTAATATATATCTTTTTGATAAATAACTTATTTTTTAACTACCATGATAACTAGATCATTAAAAATACAACTGAAAAATGGGCTTAGACATGATTCTAGGCCCGTTTTCAAATTCAAAAGGAAACTTGGACATTATAATATTTTCTTGCACGATGTCTCTGTTTTTCATGTTTACGTTTTTATTTTTTTTCTTCTTTTTATCATATCTACGAAATTAGAGATAAATATTCGATCAAATTAAAAAAACAATTAAATTAAAAAATTTTATTTTATAATTTAAATTTTATTAAAAAATTTCAATTGAATTTATAATAACCAAGTCGAGTTGTTGAGTATTGATTTAATTTTGATTATAATTATTTATAATGCTTATTATTTGGGAAAAATAGAAATAAAAAATTGAATTGAATCGAATTGAATTATTGAGTTTTTTTTTCAAATTTAATAAAGGGACTAACTATGGTCGGTATTCAATCCAATTATTTGGAAAAAAAAATAAAAAATATATAATATACAAAATAATTTATTTAAAATATTTTAAAAAAATTATTAATTTTATGTAGAGTTCCTTAGAATTTTAATCTTTATTAATCAATTTTATAATTTTCAACGATATTCAACATTAATGATATTTATCAGTGTTCGACGCATGCAATATAAGATATACACCCAAAAATTAATCATTATCATAACTTGAAATTTTATAATACTAAATATTTTTATTAATTTAAAATATAAAAATTATTTTTATTATCTTTCTTACAGCGCAAGTAAATAAAACCATAAAAGTATATTTGATTGAGATTTCTAACATTACCTAAACGTTTCATATTAATATATAATAATGTTTTATTTAGGGAAGGAGCTAAGATTTGGGGTTGAGGAAGTAAAACATAAAGATTTAAAAGTTAGGGGCAAATTCATAAAAAATAATTTTTAGAAAAATTTAAATTGGGGAACGAAAGTGAAAAAAATCTTTTGGGGGTGGGCGATTGTCTCACCCACCCCATATAGTTCGTCTCTGGTTTTATTTAAATTTTAACAATATTTTTAGTAAGGGTTTTGGGGGTGGGCGATTGTCTCACCCACCTCATATAGTTTCGTCTCTGGTTTTATTTAAATTTTAACAATATTTTTAGTAAGGGTTTTGGGGGTGGGCGATTGTCTCACCCACCCCATATAGTTTCGTCTCTGGTTTTATTTAAATTTTAACAATATTTTTAGTAAGGGTTTAATCGAATCGAGTAAAAAAGTTTAAATTAATCAAGTTGATGTATTATATTTTACAACTTAAATTTTATTTGAATTTTTTATTATATTCGAGTTAAATTTCCGAGTTCTTATAAAAATTTAATTGTATTATTTATCATATTATAATACAATTTGATCTTAAATTTAAAATTTAATATCAATCAAGATATCAGTAAACTACAAATGAGATTTTTATCGACACATTAAATGATTAATCGACAAAAAATAGTTTAGAATCAATTTATTTTTTATTCTTACAAATCTTAATTATAAATTGGTTTAAGGGTTTAATAAGCCCTTAAACTTTTGCAAAATAATCAATTAAGCCCTTAAACTTTTTTTGCACCCAATAAAGCCCTCAAACTCACTAAAAAATTAATTTAACCCTTAAATTGTTGTAAAAATCAATTAAGCCCTTAAACTTTTATTGTATTTAATTAAACCCTCAAACTCAAAAAAAAATCAATTTAGCCCTTTGATAAACTATGACCGTTAACTTTAACGTTTTTTTTTAAAAAAATTATTTTAAAATATAAAAAGATTTTTTTGTAATCGTAAAGTAATGTTTAATATTTTTATTTTTTATTTTTAATCTTTTTTAAAAATATTATTTATTATTTTAAATTAAATTTTAAAATTATATTTTTATATTTTAAAAATATTTTTTCATGATTTTTATATAATTTTAAAAAATCCTATAAACGAAAAAGTAGTGTTATTTTGTTGCAACACGTGTAAAAAAATTAAAAAAAAAGTTAAAGTTAACCCTATCTTAATTTATTCAATTTTTTTAATTTATTCAAATTTTGTTCACCCTATCTTAAATTATTGTGTTTGGACGTTTTTTTTCAATCATTTTATATTAGAAAAAATTATATTTCATATATATATATATATTTGATAGGTTAGATATCATTTCATTTAAAATATATTATCATATGTATATGATATTTTATCATTGTTAAACTTTTAACGGTCTAGTTATCATGATAGTTAAAAAATAAGTTATTTGTCAGATATAAGTTAATGATTAAATTTATCAAAAAAAAAAGAATAAAGACCAAAAAGATAAAAATTATAAACATTAAGGGTTAAAATTATTTTTATGTTTTTTTTACTGCTTATATTTATTATTATTATTTTAAAGTTAAACTCAATTTCATTCTGTTCCATAGGTCTTGTAATTTAGTTCATTATGTATTTGATAGCTTTCAACATTATATAACTAGTCGACCAAAAGTGTTCTAAGTTTGCACAGCAGCCACTGGTATATAATAATACCACTATATACATATATATGGATTTGAAGTTTTTTTTTTTTAAAAAAAATATGAATTTGCAAGTAGGTGTATTTAAAAATATTTGATTCGGTCGATCCGATCTGATTATTTATTGATCCGATTTGAAATATAGATATCATATCTATTTTTATTTTTGGATCGGATATCTGATCCGATTTTAAGTTTTTCGGATCGGATACGGATCACAATATTTTAATTTTCGGATTATCCAAAAAATCAAAAAATTAAATTTTTATTAATATTAATCTTGTTATATTTAACAATTTAGTGTTTGTTATTTTCAAAAATTTTAAAAATCAAAACTTTTATAAATGTAATTCTTGTATGTTTAAAAATATCTGATCCGGTCGATCCGATCTGATTATTTATTGATCCGATTTGAAATATGGATATCAGATCTATTTTCATTTTTAGATCAGATATCTAATCCGATTTTAAGTTTTTCGGATCGGATATGGATCACAATATTTTAATTTTTGGATTATCTAAAAAATCAAAAAAATTAAATTTTTATTAATATTAATATTGTTATATTTAACAATTTAGTGTTTGTTATTTTCAAAAATTTTAAAAATCAAAAATTTTATAAATGTAATTCTTGTGTGTTTAAAAATATCTGATCCGGTCGATCTGATCTGATTATTTATTGATCCGATTTGAAATATGGATATGAGATCTATTTTTATTTTTAGATCAGATATCTGATCCGATTTTAAGTTTTCCGGATCAGATACGGATCACAATATTTTAATTTTCGGATTATCCAAAAAATCAAAAAAATTAAATTTTTATTAATATTAATCTTGTTATATTTAACAATTTAGTGTTTGTTATTTTCAAAAATTTTAAAAATCAAAACTTTTATAAATGTAATTCTTGTTGTATTTAGTAATTTATTATTTATTATATTCGAAAGTCTAAAATTTTTATAAATACAACCTTTAAATTCAAAAAAATAGTTTAATCAAATTATATTTTTGGATAATTAAATATCCGAGTATCCGATATCCGAATATGCAGATATCTGCTTTTTTCGGATAGAATACTGTTGAGTTGATCGGTATTGGATAATGGCCAAGAGGGGGGGTGAATTGGATATTAAAAAAATTTGTAGGAGAGATTCGGTAAAAATCGAAAATTTGAAGAACACTAAGAATTATAGTGGTTCAAGCTTCGAACAAGCTCTACATCCACTACCTTAGCTCCCACTAAGGATTTTGAAAACAATTCACTATTGAATTCAGCCTTTTTCTAGGTTCAAGGGATAACCTTTACAAACAAATCAATTTTCTACCCAAAATTGATTTTAACACTCACAAGGTTTACAAGAAGTTTTAAATTGGCTAAAAGGATTCTCTCACAAGAAATAATAGCCCTTGATACAAACAAACTCTCCCCAAACTTAATTTACAACAAATCAAAGTGAAAAGTACAAGTTGGGAGGACAAGGTATTCAATGAAGTGCTTTGAGTTGGATTTTTGAGCTTAGATGTTGCTTGATGTTCTTTCTTGTTGATATGCTTTTGAAAATGCTTCTTTTTATACCTTCTCATTGATTTCTAACCGTTGAAGTTGTTGGGAAAGTAAATATAGACGTTGGAGCTTCATCTTTCCATCATAAATGCACTCTGCAGCAGGTGGTATCGAAACACGGGGTACCTGTTTCGAAACAAGCCAAGAAAAGAAAGAGCCGTTGTGCATTTAATAGGGGGTGTATCGATACCTGTTTCGATACAAAAACTTTCTGTGATGCCTGGTATGGAACCTTGTTTCGATACAGGCTAACCATCATTCAAAAATTAACTAACACCAACGGTTGACTTATTTGAATCTTGAAAATAGCCGTTGGAGATTAAGGGTGTATCGATACCTGTATCGATACCGGGAGTCATATTTTAAAATTAAAAAATAATTTGAAAATTAACCAAGATATTTCGATACAAGTATCGAAACATGGGTTGGCAGAAAGTTTTGGTATCGAACCTTATTTCGATACCTGTTCTTGATCTCAAGAACAAGCCTTGAAAATTACCAGGTGTATCAATACCTATCCTCATGGTATCGATACCCTCGTGTAAAAAGGACTTGTAAGAATATTTTAAAGTTCTTGGTTTTGACTTAGAGATCAAGCTTTGACTTAAGGACCAAAAAATTATTTCAAAATTAGTCCTTACATTTATTTGTTATATCAAAATCAATTTTAGTTTTACAATCTCCCCCTTTTTGATATAACAAAACCAAAAGGAAATTTTAAGTTTTGAAATAATTTTGGTTGAAAGACTCCCCCTTAATATGTGCTCAAAAAAAAAATTTTATTCGAAAACTTAAAACTTAGAACTTTCTCCCCTTTTTGTTAGATCAAAATCAATGAAGCAGAAATAAGCATAATCCATAGCATTTAAATATAAAAGTTCATATGAAGCATAAACCATAACAAGCAAAGTATCCAAAACATAATCCAACAATAATAAAGACCAAAACATAGGGAAATAAAGATAGGTGCATAAGTTCTAATATGAATGCATCATAACTAGTCTTAATAACTAAAAAGCAAAGCATAAGAAAGATCGATACGATCAATCATCGGCCATGTCATCACCGTCATCATCATCATCCTCATCATCTTTATCTTCCTCTTGATCTTGAGTAAGCTTTTGGCTTTGATGGAGAGCTTCAAGAGATACTCTCAAGGAGTGTCCTTGAGTCTCTAGGCTTGTCATCCTAGTGTTGATGACATCAAAACCCGAAGTGAATTGAGTGGAAAGAGTGTCAAGCTTGCCATCCATGGAATCCAAGCGGGCGTTGAGAGAATCAAACTTAGATGTGAGGAAGGTCAACATGTCAAACTGATGAATAGGTTCCGGATCAATCGGAGCATGAGGAGGAGGAGGATCACCTCGAGTCCACACACCATTGGAAGCATAGACAAAGTGAGCACGGTTGAGTGAAGTCTCTCCAATAGGCTCTTTCAAAGATCCCACCTTGTCATAAGAGCAATCGATGTCCAAATGCAAGAAGATGGTGCTTAGAATGCACGCATATGGAAAAGATTGAACAAGGGGGGTAGCACGGTTTTGGATGTGCCACACAATATCCGAGAAGACAATCCGAGCAAGGTTGGGTTGGACTTTATCACGGAAACATGTGATCCAAAAACTATCAACTTGACGGATCCTAGAGTATCTCCCATTAGAAGGACGAATCCACCAAGAGATGATAAGATGGAGAAAACGGTCGTGTGCGTCAAGAGATGTAACCGACCCGGTGAAAGGAGCAAAAGAGTCTTCATCATCATTACCCTTATCCTCAAGACCAAAGACATCAAGGAAAGTAGAGACATTAATCTTGAAAGATTTTCCCATGAGATACGATTCAATGACTACTACTTTACTCTTGTCCGGGGATAAAATACATTTAGCATTAGTGTAGAAAATAAGGACAAGAGTTGGAAAGAACTTGCCGATATGGGTGAGAAAACGCAAGAACTTCCACTCGACGAGTTGGTCATAGTAACGAAAAGGAAATCTATGGGACGTGATGAATTGAATGTCCATACATCTTTCCTTTTTGAGAGGATAGCTCCGAAAAAGGTTGTAATTGTCTAATCTACGATCATTGTCTAGACTCTTAGCATAGACCTTATCAAAATCAACTCGTGCAACATGAGATGATGAAGAGGATCCGGCTTCAGTACGAGATCGTTTCTTTGGTGCCATGATCTAGGATTGGATTAAAGAAAATTTGGATTAGTTAAAAAATAATATGTATGCTTGTATATATATAATCCAATTCAATCTTATGGAATAATCTAACAATTCAAGGTATTTAAGGATTTAAAGAAAATCGAAAAACTTATTCGAACAAAAATTTATATTCGATTAAAACAAGTTGAAATTTTGAGACAAAATCATAGGATTATTGAAACCCATAAGATAAACATTTAAAACAATCTCAAAAACTGAATTTTAACAAACTAGAATTAAAAGAAATTAGAGTTTTTCAAAAATATACCTTGAGTGTAGATTAGGATGAATTTAGTGATTATGAAACACCGTTTGTTGATATGATGAAGTCTTTGATGCGTAGATCAAAATCCCTCAAAGAAATCGTGAAGAAATCTTGTTAAGAGAGGCGAAATTGATGGGATTTTAAAGGGAGGCCGGCTAGGGTTTTGGGTTTTAAATTTGGAAGTGTTTTAATGAGATTAAAATTAGGTTTAGAGTGTTTTAAATATCTTCCGTCCTCGTGTATCGATACCGGTATCGAAACACCCTGTTTCAAAGCTGGTATCGAAACATTGGTATCGATGCAAGCATCGATGCCTGTTCTTCTTGACAAAAACCCAGATGGGCTGATGAACAGGTATCGAAACAGGGGTTAGCTGTATCGATACCTTCGACCTTTGCTTTGCATTTTGGCTACTAAAAGTCCTAGAAATGAGTCTCTAAAGCCTCTAGAAGCATGCATATGATGTAATGACATGTTTATTAAGCATGAAAAAGTTCATACTCCCCCTAGCAACATGCATGGAGTCATCAAGATACAAGATTATCATAAGCATGATTTAATTCAAGATTCAAGCAAAAAAATAAGCAAAAAGATGACACTTAGAAAGTCAAGATAGGCTAGTTAGACCTAACTCTCTCCTAAGGGTCCAAAAACGCTCCTTATCCAAAGGTTTAGTAAAGATGTCCGCTAATTGATTTAAGGTGTCAACAAACTCTAAAACAACATCATTTTTAGACACATGATCTCTAATGAAATGATGTCTAATTTCTATGTGTTTGGATCTAGAGTGTTGAATGGGGTTTTGGTAAGACATATGGCACTAGTATTATCACACTTAAGAGGTATGGTGTCTAACTTAATGCCATAATCTAAGAGTTGTTGCTTCATCCATAGCACTTGTGCACAACAACTTCCTAGGGAAATGTACTCCGCCTCGGTGGTAGATAGAGCTACACTATTTTGTTTCTTAGAGAACCAAGATATGAGCATACTACCTAGGAATTGATAAGTTCCGGAAGTACTTTTCCTATCTATCTTACAACCTCCATAATCCGCATCCGAATAGGCATGAAGATCAAAGGAAGAAGCTTTAGGATACCAAAGACCTAAACAAGGTGTATCTCTAAGGTACCTAAAAAATTCTCTTAATGGCTATAAGGTGTGATTCTCTAGGACTAGCTTGAAACCTAGCACACAAGAAAACACTAAACATAATATCCGGTCTACTTGCGGTAAGGTAAAGCAAAGAACCTATCATTGATCTATATAATTTAGAATCAACACACTTACCTCCTTCATCCTTGTCAAGCTTAGTAGATGAGCTCATTGGTGTGGCTTGAGGTTTCACATTTTCCAAGCCAAACTTCTTGAGCATATCCTTGATGTATTTTGCTTGATTGATGAATGTGTCATCCTTCCTTTGCTTGATTTGGAGTCCCAAGAAGAATGAGAGCTCCCCCATCATGCTCATCTCGAATTCACATTGCATTAGCTTAGAAAATTCTTGACAATAACATTCATTAGTAGATCCAAAAATAATATCATCAATATAAATTTGAACTACTAAGATGTCATTTTTAAACCTTTTTATAAAAAGTGTAGTGTCCACCTTCCTTTTTTCAAAACCTTTTTCAATTAGAAAGGTTGAAAGCCTTTCATACCAAGCTCTAGGAGCTTGTTTCAAACCGTATAAAGCTTTTGTTAATTTAAAAACATGGTTTGGAAATTTTGAGTCCTCAAAACCCGGTGGTTGTTCAACATACACTTCTTCATTTATAAAACCATTTAAGAAGGCACTTTTGACATCCATTTGAAAAAGCTTGAAATCATGATAACATGCAAATGCAAGTAGCATCCTAATGGCTTCCATTCTAGCTACGGGTGCATAGGTTTCATCGAAATCTATTCCCTCCCCTTGAGTGTAACCTTGAGCTACTAATCTAGCTTTATTTCTTACAATGTTCCCACTCTCATCTAGTTTATTTCTAAAGACCCATTTAGTTCCTATAGTAGACTTATTACTAGGCCTATCAACTAATGTCCATACATTACTTCTCTCAAATTGATTTAATTCCTCTTGCATAGCCAAAATCCAAAAATCATCACTTAAGGCTTCTTTGATATTCTTAGGCTCTATGCATGAGATAAAAGCAAAATGATTCATTAATCTAAGAGAAGAACGAGTAGTTACCCCCTTGGATGGATCACCCAAGATTTCACCACTTTTGACATAGTTGAACTCCCTTGGGTAGCTCACTTCCCTTTCTTCAAGCTTTACATTTCCCAAAGCTTCTATTGGAGGATCTTGTACTTCCTCATTGCTTGGAATCCCATCCACCTTTGATGCTTGTCCATCATCAATGGTTTCAATGATTCCTACATCATCATCATCACAAGAATCCTTCCTAGGAAGGAGGTTATCATCGAAAACCACATGTATAGATTCCTCTACAACTAAGGTTCTTTTGTTGAAAACTCTATAAGCCTTAGAATTTAAAGAATAACCAAGGAAAATAGCTTCATCACTTTTTGCATCAAATTTACCTAAATTGTCTTTTCCATTGTTCAAAACAAAACACTTGCACCCAAAAGGGTGAAAATAGCTAATGTTAGACTTTTTGGATTTTAAAATCTCATAAGGAGTTTTCTTTAAAATAGGCTTAATCATTACTCGATTTATGATGTAACAAAAGGTGTTTGTGGCTTCCGCCCAAAAATACTTAGGTAAATTGTTTTCACAAAGCATGGTTCTAGCCATTTCCTCTAAAGTTCTATTTTTCCTCTCAACTACCCCATTTTGTTGAGGAGTGCGAGGAGCCGAAAAATTGTGGCTAATACCATTTTTATTACAAAAATTTTCAAAACCTAAATTTTGAAATTCGGTTCCATGATCACTTCTAATATGAGAAATTTTTTGATCAAGATCATTTTGAGAAATTTTTGAAAATGTGATGAAATTTTCTAAGGCCTCATCTTTAGAACTTAAAAATAGAACCCAAGTGTATCTAGAGTAATCATCAACAATAACAAAAGCATATGATTTTCCACCCAAGCTAGTAGTCCTAATAGGTCCAAAAAGATCCATATGGATCAATTGTAACACTCTACTAGTTGAAACATCATTAATGGACTTAAAAGAAACTCTCTTTTGTTTACCCTTAGCACATGCATCACAAATTTTATCCAAAGAAAATTTGAGCTTAGGTAAACCTCTAACTAGATTTTGGGAGGCAAGTTTCTCTAAAACACTTATGCTAGCATGACTAAGTTTCCTATGCAATAACCATGCATCATTTTCATCACTAGCAACTAAGCATGCATGAGATATGTTTATGTCATCTAGATGTACCATGTAAATATTTCCTATGCGATGACCTATGAGCATTGTTCTATTTGATTCTATGTCAATAATTTTACAACTATTTTTATCAAAAGAGACATAGAAATCTTTATCACACAATTGACTAATGCTCAACAAATTATGCTTAAGACCATTAACAAGTAAGACATTTTCAATGAGAATAGAGGAGTGATTACCAATAGAGCCTATACCCTCAATTTGGCCTTTAGAGTTGTCACCAAATGTCACTACTCCACCCTTTTTGAGCTCTAACTCCTTAAATCGTCCCCTGTCTCCGGTCATATGCCTTGAGCATCCACTATCAAGGTACTACATGTTTTGACTTGAAGCTTTGGCCTTGAAGAATGCTCAACCTACAAACAAAAATTAGTTTTTCACTTTTGATACCCAAATCATTTTGGGTCCATGAGAGTTAGTCCCTAAAAGCTTGGTTCCCTTAGGAATCCAAGAGGCAATGGCATTCATATTATTAGAAACAATGCGTTCCTTAGGAACCCAAACACTCCTAATTTTTCTATGTATAAAATGCCTTTGAAAACCTTTTTGTTTGTGGTTTTGAAAATTTCTTTTGACATGGTTGGGTTTTGAAGAGCTACCTTTTTCAAAAGTTGAACTCCAAACCACTTTAATTTTTTCTTTAAGCTCATTCACCACCTTGTGGTGATTTTCACTCAAGCTTGAAACAAGGTTGTTTAAATCAACATTTTCTTTTTGAAAAAATTTCAAATCAACATTTAAATCAACAACCTTTTCTTCCAAATCCAAAATTGTTTTTGTCAAAGAATCATTTTTCATTTCTAAATCGAAAATGGTTTTCTTGCTTTTTAACATCGATTCTTTGAACTTCAAAACCAACTCATCATACACATCTTGTAATTCATCATAAGCTTCATAAAGTTCATCATAAGATAAATCATTACAAGATGGTTCAAGGGTTACCTTAGGCTCATCAAGAGCCATCAGACACAAGTTGGCCACTTCATTGTCCTCATCGGATGATGACTCCTCATCACTCCAAGTGGCAACATGAGCTTTGTGTTTCTTCTTCTTCTCAAAACCCTTCTTTTTGTATAGTAGGCAATCGGTCCTAATGTGATCGGGCTTCTTGCATTCATAGCAAATGATTTGATCTTTCTCTTCTTCTTTGCTTTTTGCTTTGAAGTCCCTCTTTCGTTGAAATCTTCGATTCCTATTTGCCCTCATAAGCCTTGTGAATCTTTTGGCCACCATGGCCAATTCTTCTAGCTCTTCTTCTTCACTAGTGTCCACTTCTTCTTGTGACAATGAAGCTTTAAGAGCAATCCCTTGCTTCTTTTTCTCTACTTCCCTCTTCTCTATCTTTACCTCTTCTTTCTTTTTCTCTTTTTCTCTTCCTTTCTTCATGATCTCATGGGTAAGAAGGGATCCCACAAGAGCATCTAGCTTTAGAGTCTTCAAGTCCTTGGCTTCAATGATAGCCGTCCTTTTTCTATCCCAAGATTAGGGAAGAGAGTAGATAAGTTTCCTCACGAGCTTCTCTTCCAGAATGATCTCACCAAAGCCTTTGAGACCATTAACAATCACGGAAAATCTATCGAACATTTTGGTGATGTCTTCATCCGGCTCCATCTTGAAGTTTTCATAATTTAGGTTGAGAAGACCAATATTTGTTTCCTTCACATCATTGGTGCCCTCATAAGTTGTCTCCAAGAAGTCCCAAACTTCTTTGACACTTGTGCATGAAGACATCTTAGAGTAGATGTCGGGGCCTAGAGCGCAAAAGAGAATGTGAAGAGCTTTATCATTAGTGGACATTCTCCTTCATTCTTCATCGGTCATCTCGTTCCTCTTCTTAGGCACTTTCCGATCTCCTTCTTGCTTCATAGGGATAGAGGGTCCATCTTCAATTATATCCCAAAGGACATAGTCATTGGAGTTGATGAATAGCCTCATCCTATTCTTCCAATAAGGATAGTTGTCCCCATTGAAGAAGGGTGGCTTGGTGATGGAGTGAGACTCGTTCCACGAACTGGAGGTAGAGGCCATTTGATTTTTTTGTTGTGGAGATGATCAACAACCATTGGATCTTCTTTGGTGGAGGTGAATCCCTTCAAAGATCTAGCTCTGATACCAATTGTTGAGTTGATCGGTATTGGATAATGGCCAAGAGGGGGGGTGAATTGGATATTAAAAAAATTTGTAGGAGAGATTCGGTAAAAATCGAAAATTTGAAGAACACAAAGAATTATAGTGGTTCAAGCTTCGAACAAGCTCTACATCCACTACCTTAGCTCCCACTAAGGATTTTGAAAACAATTCACTATTGAATTCAGCCTTTTTCTAGGTTCAAGGGATAACCTTTACAAACAAATCAATTTTCTACCCAAAATTGATTTTAACACTCACAAGGTTTACAAGAAGTTTTAAATTGGCTAAAAGGATTCTCTCACAAGAAATAATAGCTCTTGATACAAACAAACTCTCCCCAAACTTAATTTACAACAAATCAAAGTGAAAAGTACAAGTTGGGAGGACAAGGTATTCAATGAAGTGCTTTGAGTTGGATTTTTGAGCTTAGATGTTGCTTGATGTTCTTTCTTGTTGATATGCTTTTGAAAATGCTTCTTTTTATACCTTCTCATTGATTTCTAACCGTTGAAGTTGTTGGGAAAGCAAATATGGACGTTGAAGCTTCATCTTTCCATCATAAATGCACTCTGCAGCAGGTGGTACCGAAACACGGGGTACCTGTTTCGAAACAAGCCAAGAAAAGAAAGAGCCGTTGTGCATTTAATAGGGGGTGTATCGATACCTGTTTCGATACAAAAACTTTCTGTGATGCCTGGTATGGAACCTTGTTTCGATACAGGCTAACCATCATTCAAAAATTAACTAACACCAACGGTTGACTTATTTGAATCTTGAAAATAGCCGTTGGAGATTAAGGGTGTATCGATACCTGTATCGATACCGGGAGTCATATTTTAAAATTAAAAAATAATTTGAAAATTAACCAAGATGTTTCGATACAAGTATCGAAACATGGGTTGGCAGAAAGTTTTGGTATCGAACCTTGTTTCGATACCTGTTCTTGATCTCAAGAACAAGCCTTGAAAATTCTCAGGTGTATCGATACCTATCCTCATGGTATCGATACCCTCGTGTAAAAAGGACTTGTAAGAATATTTTAAAGTTCTTGGTTTTGACTTAGAGATCAAGCTTTGACTTAAGGACCAAAAAATTATTTCAAAATTAGTCCTTACATTTATTTGTTATATCAAAATCAATTTTAGTTTTACAGATACGGATCACTATATCATCGATTCGTTATCCGAAAATAAACACCTCTATTTGCAGGTGGACAAGTACAGGAGAATCCCTTTTCTTTTTGGTGCATTTCGATTAGGGGTGAGCAAAACTCGACTCGAATCAAAAAAATCGATATTTTTTAATTTTGAGTTATTCGAGTAAAATCGAATAACTAAAAAAAATCGATTTCTAGTCGAGTTCAAATTTTTAAAGTTCGAGTTACTCAAAAATTTTCAGGGTCTAATTACACATTTAGTCCCTGTAATTTTATTTTCAGTTTTATTTCAGTCTTATCTTCTCTTTTTTATTATTTCTACCTTTTAGTTTTCATTTATTTACAATACGATCACTTTCCAAATTTATTTTTTATTTTATTTAATACAAATTTTATTTAAATTATTTTATATTTTTTAATTTATATATTTATATTTAATTTATTATTATTATTATCTTGTTTGACCTTTTATAGATAAAATTTTTTAATGAGACTTGTAATTTAATGAAACGATATATTCATACCTAAGGTATATAATAATAATAATAATAATTTAAAATCTTATTTATACATGTAAAAATAATATGAAAAATTATGTATGTAGATATAAAGATAGAGTCATTTAAATTAAAATCAAAATATACAATAATATTATAAATAGTGCAATTAAAATTTATACATAAACTCGAAAAACCGAATCGACTTGAACTCACAAAAACCCATTCAAATCAAAAAAATTCAAAAAGAGTTCAAATTGTAAAATATGTTAACTCAACTCGAATGATTTAAAATTTTTTAACTCGACTCGCCCGAACGCTCGCCCCTAATTTTGATGGTGGTGAAAACTTCATTATTTCCTATAATTATTGAGGAATTAAGGTATTGTTTGAATACTTGTTCACATTTTTTAAAAATATTTGTGTCTAATCCATAATTAGAAATAAATGTACGAGATCGAAATTAAATTTTAAAGCATGTTCCTTTATGAATACATATTTTGTGTCTAATCCATATTTTATAAATGTACGAGATCGAAATTAAATTATAATAATATTTTTTTATTTTAAATTGAGAATAAAAAATTCATATACTTTTATAAATAATGTTTTTTATTTTTTTTGTTTTATAAATCTTAATTTCTTATCGCATTATCTCTTAAATGAGATTTATTGTTGATATAACTAAGTTTACGGCGTAGTTTCAACGATAAAAACTCTTATTCTATCACTCTATACTTTTTTTTTATAATTTTTATTATATAATGTTTACCCGAAAAAAATACTCGTAAAAGTTATTTTTGTAAGTTATTTGTTGTTTTATAGAATTTTATGATTTTTTATTTGATAATTATTGATTGTAATAAAAAATTAATTTATAAAAAATTAATTTACTTTTTATATTCTTTAAATTAATTTTTTTTAATACTTATTATTAATGGCCTTATTTTTAGATTTATCTTTGGACCATCAAAATCTCAAAAACGACTCTGATTGTATTAACTAAAACATCAATGTCTTGGTTAGGACTGTAAAAAGGGCAAGAAAATTGCTAGTTATTTAAGTTCAGTTTGATTAAAGTTCGATTAATACTCAATTTTATCGAATTTAATTTGAGTTCTTAATGAGCTGAATTGAGTTAGTCGATACCCAACTCAAAATTTTAACGACCTACTTGATACTAATTTATAAAAAAATCTAAATTAAAATCTAAATTCCTAAGTCTGAAACTATAAAAGATAAACACTTAGCCTTCAATGGAGGTGCTTGCTTAGGTTTTTGAGAAGGATTAAGATGAAGGTTGAAGATGATGAACTAATAGCTTGGAAAGTATGCCCCATTTACTTTATCTCTTATTTATTTTTTCTATTTATTTTATTTTATAATTAACCAATTAAGCCATGTATATGGTGAATAAGCTAGGTGAGGGGATTGTCGCAAGGTTAGTCCTTCAACCCTAGGTTTCCTGTACTTTTGTTCTCTAACTTTTGATCTTATCAATTTAGTCACTAAAACAAGTTCCTATAATCATAATAAGGTCCTTAATCAATAACAATATTTAATTAGGTTTCAATAACTCAATAATTGGCCACTTGGTCAAAGGTCAATGCAATAATTTAATTTTTCAATGCAAAAATCTTAGTTATTAGAAATAATTTTGAGGTGTTACAACAAAGATAATTAATAAATAAAAAACAAAGAGGTAAAATTTCAGGAAAAATATTGCAAGTTCTGAGAATGTATATGCTACTTGTAGGGATGTTTGTTGTCAGATATCAGATTGGTTCAGATTCAATTTTTTTCGTATTAATAATATTGTGATCCGTTTCTGATTCTCTTGCTTAGGGTATCCATTTTTTGGATAATCGGATCGGATTTTGGGATATTCGATTATCCAAAAATATATTTTAATTTAATTGTTTTTTTTTAAATTTAAAGGTTATATTTATGAAAATTTCGGAATTTCAAACGTAACAAACAACAAATTATTAAATATAATAAGATTCACATCTATAAAAATTTTAATTATTTTAATTTTCGGATATAACAAACATCAAATTATTAGTTGATCTACAGTAGTTTTTTTGGTTAATATGTTGGAAAATTTAAGGTTCGTCAATTACGGTTAATGATTTTTTAAACTTCGGCTATCTGTTAATACAGTTTGACATTGGTTAATTTAGTTGGTTAATTAACTAAACTAACCAAAATTTTATCTTAGATATATTTATTTTTTTTTTTTGAACTTTTAAAATTATAAAATGAACATTATTTTTTTAATTTATCATAAAATGAACATCAAACAATTTGAAGAAGTTTATTGATTCGAGTCGATTTTTTTGAGTTAATATAAAAATTTAATTTTAATAATTTATAATTTTATAGGGATTAATTCAAACAATTTAAAGAAAAAATAATTAAATCGATATATCTTCTAAATATTAAGGATTAAAATATTAACTTATTTTGAACTAGGTGTAATTGGTTAAATATACAAGTTTTGAAAACTAAAACTTTCCTTATACTAAACCTTATTGGACGAAAAATATATATTTAAAAAAAAATTTAAACCATCGATCATTAAAGAATATATCAAAATTCAAATAATAATAATAATAATAATAATAATAATAATAATAATAATAATAATAATAATAATAATAATAATAATAATAATAATAATAATAATAATAATAATAATAATAATAATACGTCGGTTTGAGTCCACTTTAACCTGTTTTGGATGTCGGTTTGTATGTTAACGTGGTTTGCACTCTTACAATGTAAATGTAATCTTATTTTATTTTGTATATTATATAACTTGCATCGCTTATATAATATTATATTAATAATTGTAATCACCGTTTTTAGTCCGGGGTCGCCACCAATCATTTTTCTAGTGCGATAGGAACATCAAAAATAAGTTTGCGAACCAGACTTGAGTCCGGGAGTCTGTTACGCGTAGGGAAGGATGAGCACCCCTACAACCCAAAATTGGCACCTATCGATTACAAAATATTTTATATGATGAAAAATATAAATTCGAGATTAATTTTATGATCCCATAATTTTTAACCTACAAAATAAATAAAATGAGTTGAATAACGAAAATAATCGGGTTAGATAAAATAATAATAATGATAATAAAACATATAATAATAATAGCATAATAATAATAATAATAATAATAATAATAATAATAATAAAAGCATTATAATAATAAATAATAATAATGATAATAATATAAACAACATAAAAATATTAGTAATAATAATAATAATATGAATATAATAGCAATAATAGAGTAATAGGGACCAAATCTGCAAGGAAACAAAATTAGAGGGTTAATATAGTTGAAATATGGACTAAAATCGAATAAAATAAAAGTATTGAGCCCAAATTAATGAAAAGAGTGACCAAAACCGAAGAGAAAACAAACTAAAAGGCCATAATGTAAACACACTAAAAAAGCAGGGACTACGCGCGCGATTATTCCATTTTTGCGGGTTATTGTGCGGGTTGGGTCGATTACGCGGGTCGATCTTAGGGCTCCATCAGTGAAACAATATCGTTTTTGGCTAGGGATACCTTTGCCAAAACGACGTAGTTTGGCTTAATATATATAAGCCATTTATTTGGCTGAAAGGGCCCTTTCTTATCACTTCATCTCAGACTCAAATCTGAGAAAGAGAGAGTCTCGTCTTCCTTCAGTCGCCGGTGGAGGACCCGTGGCGGACCGTCATTTGCCGGCGACGGTCGCTGCCGTCATAGGTCGCCGGAAATACGAAAGTTTACCCTTTTTTAGAGGTTTTCAACGTGGTGAACGCAAATCCGAAGTTGGATTTTCGAAATAATGAGCCTAGCAGCGTAGATCTAAAATATAAACTTCGAATCTCTTTTTTTATCTTGTTCTCTGTTCCGATTAACTTCGATCTCCCTTTTTTCTTTTTATATATTTTTTTGTTTCGAATGAAAATTGTTTGGCTCTTGTTTTCTCGTTCGAATATCTTTTTTCATTCCAAAAATTCCTCTCCTTTTACATCTGATTTTATGGGTTTAAATACCCATGATTTTGCATTATAAAATATATTATATTGCTAATCTAATCCGGATTTTTGCAGGTTTTGGGCGGTGGAGTCAGATCTGAGGCGGTAGGACGGTGACCGGCCGTGGAAACCAATGAGAAGGGTGCATGCATCGCACGCGCGAAGCTGAGTGGTCGGCTAAGTCGACGACGACTGGGAAGGGAGGTTGTTGGTTAGGGTTCTTTTTACCCTAATTAGGGTTGTTTTGTATTTTGGGTTCGGGTCAATTGTGGGCTATCAGATTGGCTTGTGTATTGGGTTAAGGTTTTTTTATTTTAAATGGGTTTATGGGTTATTATAGCTACCCCTCTTTACTCATTGTTGTGTAACAACAATAGAGCAAAGATAAGGAATAACCCATTTCACCTGGTATTGTTTCAGGGGTCATCTTTGGAATAATAAGGGTTCTTTTAGGTAAGGTTAGGGTACTTTTGGTAAGGTTGGGGCTCTTCTGGTAAGTTTGAGGTTCTTTTGGTAAGGTTGGGGATCTATTGTTGAGGTCTAAGGCTCTTTTGGTAAGGTTGGGTTTTCTCTTGGGCACCGCTTCTTTTGGAGCTTTAACTTGTTCTACTACACTGCTTTTGTATGCAAAATTTTCAAAATGATGTTCCGTTGAGAACAAAAGTTACGGCTGAGCCGTTGAAGGAGACAAAATAAGCTTGGCTTGCTACGACACTCATGATGTTGCCATCTTTGGAGAAAACTTGATCTAGCTACAACATTGACAAATAGAAAAAGTTGCCAAGCTAAATCCAGCTGCATCCGATGAAGAAGCATGATCTGACATATATATTTTCTTCTTCTTCTTTTTTCTTCCTTTTGTTTTTCTTTTTTTTCTTTTTCTAGAAAACATATAATATCTGTAAATAGAAAATTTGGTCTAGTTATACCATCAATAGTAAAACGAGGCCGGTCAAAATATGATATGGTTACGTTATCAACAGTAGAATGAGAACTTGTTAGATTTGGTCGAAGATGCAGGACTTGAAGTGTAATGTTAGATCTTATCCACACCATCAACGTAGGGGTAAGATAAAATTTCAGCAATTTGGATCCTACTCTGCCATCAACGAAGAAGTAGGATTGAACTTCAGTGATATAGATCTGGCCACACCATCAACGGGGACAAGATCAAATTTCAACAACTTGGATCTTACTCCGCCATCAACGGAGAAGTAAGATTGAACTTCATTGATTCAGATCTGGCCACACCATCAACAGGGACAAGATCACATTTCAGCAAGTTAGATCCTATTACGCCATCAACAGAGAAACAGAACCGAGTTGGATCTATCCATTCCATCAATTGAGGGTAAGATAAAATTTCACAACTTGGATCCTACTCCGCCATCAACGGTGAAGTAGGATTAAACTTCAGTGATTCAGATCTAGCCACACCATCAACGGTTATAAGATCAGATTTCAGCAATTTGGACCTTATTACACCATCAATGAAGAAACTAAACCGAGTCGGATCTATCTACTCCATCAACGAAGGGGTAAGATAAAATTTCAGCAACTTGGATCCTACTCTGCCATCAACGGAGAAGCAAGACTGAATTGAATCTGGCCACACCATCAACGGGGACGAGATCAAGTTTGTAATTTGGATCCTACTGCACCATCAACGGAGAAGCATGACTGAGTTGGATCTATCCATTCCATCAACGGAGGGATGAGATCAAGTCTGTAATTTGGATCCTACTGCGCCATCAACGGAGAAGCAGGACTGGGTTAGGATCTATCCACTCCATCAACGGATGGGTAAGATCAAGTCTGGATCATACTACGCCATCAACGGAGAATCATGATTAAATGAGATCTGGACGCACCATCAATAGGGACGAGATCAATTTTGTGATTTGGATCCTACTACGCCATCAACGGAGAAGCAGGACTGAGCTGGATCTATCCACTCCATCAACGGAGGGGTAAGATCAAGTCTGGATCATACTACGCCATCAACGGAAAATCATGATTAAATGAGATCTGGCCGCATCATCAACGGGGACGAGATTAAGTCTGAGATTTGGATCCTACTACGCCATCAACGGAGAAGCAGGACTGAGCTGGATTTATCCACTCCATCAACGGAGAGGTAAGATCAAATTTCAACAATTTGGTTCCTATTACACCATCAACGGAGAACAGGACCGAACTTCAAAGATTTGGATCTAGCCACACCATCAACGGGGACAAGACCGAGGCATGAAATATTCGAATATCTGATTCAAAAGTTTCTTCAATTGATATCATGTATCTTCTTTGCATTTCTCCCAAATACAGAGGGGTCAACGAATTTGATATGCCTTTACTAGTAGCCGTTTGCTCCGGACTAGCTGTACCATTACTCTGGGTACAATCAGTTGGTATCACGGATTTAATTCCTTGACCATTTATAACAATGGATTTCAATGGTCGTTTGAATGGTCCTTATCAATACATTTTTCCCAAATGCACAGGGATTAACGGATTTGTTTCGCCTTTACCGGTAGTCGTTTGCTCTAGGCTAGCTGTACCATTACCCTGGGTATAATCAGTTTGCACCAATCACAAGATTGGATTTTTTCAAAGGATTTATCTTCCTTCGACCATTCGCGAAAATGGATTTTAGAAGGACATTTGAATTGTCCCATGTATTATTTCTACATGTCTTGGTCAATTTTTCATTTTCATTTTTTTCACATTTTGTTTTTTTCAAAATAATTTTGATTCACATGTACTATCTGTACAAATATGTAAAAACAAGATCTGTATGAAGATCTAATTTCTCAACATAGCCAGCGAAAGAGCAAAATTCTGACAAAATTGACCTACCACCATGGATGGAGGCAACGTTGGGAAAAATTCGTTTCTGCTACTCCATAATGGGTAGTTAGGACCTGAAAGCAAAATAAAATATTTGTTAGTTACTGTTCAAAATTCTGGAGTCATTACCTGAAAAAATTTATGATTTTCTGCATATTTAATCCTCTCGGGGTCAAAGATTGGTCATCGCGTTGTTACCCCCCATGATTGAGGTTATTCGATCTCTTCCCTGGACCTGTTTGTATGTACAAGTAAAATATATGCATCATGAATGTTCAATGCATGTCAAGTATAAATGCATGATGCAAAATGTCTGAATGCATGCATGATATGATTTTTTTCAAAGGATGTCCCTAATTTATGCTCGATGCATGTTTAATCTAAGTGCGTGTTGTCTTTAACTTACAATGCATGCAAAATGACTTCTATGTATGCATGAATGCGACATGATTTTTTTTGGTCTCAAAAGGGATGCCCCAAACTATGCTGGTCTGAGCAATGCTCGGTCTAATGATGTCCAAATCTTTTCTTGGATTCGATCATTTTTAGTCAATATTTTAGGGAAGTATGCTTCAACGTCTTCATCTGAGACTGCTTCTGGTAGATCTGAATTTAGCCTTGAATGTATGTCTTTTCTCGTAGGGCTCTTACTATCCTCACGGATGTGTCACGTTGCCCTTCAGTCAGGTTCACATGTTGGTGCAGTCTCTCGGGATATATAAGTCTGGCTCAGCAGCAAAATCTTAACATTTGAAATTCGTTGAAAAATGCCCTTGGTCGTGGAATCTTGTTAAACATGATGTAGACGTAAAGATCATTTTCAAAAATACCCCTGAACTGAGATTTTGCATATGTTCATTATGGAGTTAGACCGATCAATCCTTGCTTCTTCTGATGTTGTTGGTACGAGACTTCCTCATGATGGACATCAAAATCTGAAATGTATGCATGTAAATGCAAGATGCATGTCCTTAATGTGAAGATATTGATTCAAAAAATGGTTTTTGTGTCCATTTTTTTAACTCATGGGATTTGTTCACAACTTTGAATGTTGTATTAATATCTAGAATGCTAGATTTTCTCCCGATATATTTAATTTTAGAACTATTCTTGAATCAACACTTCATGCTCGTAAAATACAAGAATTTAAAACATGATCATGGTGTGTTACAATTAATGCAAAATACATGATTATGATATGTCATGATGCATTCAAAAAGAAAGAAAAAGGTTAGTTTGAATTAAAATAATCAAATAAATTAAAATAGATAAGAAAACTATACATAAGTGCAGATAAAGGAACTTAAACCTAGAAGGGTTACCACTAAACGGGCAGAGTTTCGCATGGCTCTAAGGGTAGGCTTCTAGGTCTCACTACATGTGGTTCGATTCTAGAAGGTATCCGAACAATACTTATTACCCTACTAAGGATAATAAGCACGATTCAGGGGATATGTTTCTCTAAATTTATGTGGAGACGTAGGTCTCACGAAGACAGAGGAAAAAATATCCCGAAAGCAATTCCCCATCCTACACGGAGGCAAAACCTCACGAAGGAGTGGTTTCATGCTCCCACTTAAATGGACGAAACCCGGGTTGAGAGCTCATGAAATGGGGAGACTGAAAAACATTTAAAAAATATTAATAATTATATTAAAATAAATAAAATAGAGGGTCACAAAATTAAATAAACCAAATTTAAATTTTCGATCATTAAATAAAATGTAATCGACTTTAGGCTCGACTCTCAAAAAATGTCCCCAGTGGAGTCGCCAGCTGTAATCATCATTTTTGGTCCGGGGAGTCGCCACCAATCATTTTTACGGTGTGATTGGAACACCAAAAATAAGTCTGCGAACCAGAGTTGAGTCCGGGAGTCTATTACGCGTAGGAAAGGATGAGCACCCCTACAACGCCCAAAATTGGCACCTATTGGTTACAAAATATTTTATATGATAAAAAATATAAATTCG
Organism: Abelmoschus esculentus; assembly: GCA_035048815.1. Taxonomy (NCBI): domain Eukaryota; kingdom Viridiplantae; phylum Streptophyta; class Magnoliopsida; order Malvales; family Malvaceae; genus Abelmoschus; species Abelmoschus esculentus. Next base: position 2,416,047 of record JAUCBN010000021.1, read on the forward strand.
GTATTAATTTTATGATCCCATAATTTTTAACCTGCAAAATAAATAAAATGAATTGAATAACGAAAATAATCGGGTTAGATAAAATAATAAAAATGATGATAAAATATATAATAATAATAATAGCATAATAATAATAATAATAATAATAATAATAAAGCATGATAATAATAATAATATAAACAACATAAAAAGATTAGTAATAATAATAATAATATGAATATAATAGCAATAATAGAGTAATATGGACCAAATCTGCAAGGAAACAAAATTAAAGGGTTAATATAGTTGAAATATGGACTAAAATCGAATAAAATAAAAATATTGAGCCCAAATTAGTGAAAAGAGTGACCAAAATCGAAGAGAAAACAAAATAAAAAACCAGAATGTAAACACGCTAAAAAAGCAGGGACTGCGAGCGAGATTATTCCATTTTTGCGTGTTATTGTGCGGGTCGAGTGATTACACGGGTCGGTCTTGGGGCTCCATCAGTGAAATGACGTCGTTTTTGGCCAGTGATACCTTTGCCAAAACGACGTAGTTTGGCTTAATATATATAAGCCATTTATTTGGCTAAAAGGGCCATTTCTTCTCACTTCATCTCAGACACAAATCTGAGAAACAGAGAGTCTCGTCTACCTTTAGTCGTCGGTGGAGGACCCGCGGCGGACCGTCGTTCGTCGGCGACGGCCGCCGCCGTCATAGGTCGCCGGAAATACGAAAATTTACCCTTTTTCAGAGGTTTTCAACGTGGTGAACGCAAATCCGAAGTCGGATTTTCGAAACAATGAGCTTAGCAACGTAGATCTAAAATATAAACTTTGAATCTCTTTTTTTTTTATTTTGTTCTCTGTTTCGATTAACTCCGATCTCCCTTTTTTCTTTTTATATTTTTTTTGTTTCGAATAAAAATTGTTTGGCTCTCGATTTCTCGTTCGAATACCTTTTTTCATTCCAAAAATTCCTCTCCTTTTACATCTGATTTTATGGTTTTAAATACCCATGATTTTGTAATATAAAATATATTATATTGCTAATCTAATCCTCTTTTTTGCAGGTTTTGGGCGGTGGAGTCAGATCTGAGGTTGTGAGGCGGTGACCGACCATAGAAATCAATGAGACTTTAAGAGACTTTAAGTCTATATAAAAAAATAAAACAAAACCAATTAAATTATATTGATAAAATTATATATTTAAAAGAATAAACTTAATCCATTGGTCACAAAATAAAATATGTTAAAGCTTGAACAGTATCTAACAAAAATTTATGATAAGTACGAACTAAAAAAATAAAATCCCTAATATTATTTATATATAATTATATTTTCATAAATATGATAGTGTTAAATAATATAATATCGCTTTGAGTCTATTTTAACATGTTTCGGACGTCTGTTTGTATTTTAATTAGGATGTTGGTTTCTACTTTAACATGTTTTTCACTTTTACAATATAAATGTAATCTTATTTTATTTTGTATATTATATAGCTTGCATCGCTTAAATAGTAATACGTTAATAATTATTTATGTTTAAATAATTTATATCCCATAAATTGAATATATTATTATTTATGTAAAAAATATTAATCTATAGTATTATAAATGTATTCCTACTCCTAATGACCTACAGAGTCTTCCATATTCCTAATCCCATGTAATAAAATAAATTTTAATCCTAATAAAATTCCATAACAATAAATAATTATAAATACCATTCATATTACAAAAGTCTGTCATAAACTTTGATTCTTGTTCTTTTGTACGACACAATGCCATCCTTACCAGTTTTTGCAGCGATTGTTGTGGGATTCATTCTAATTTGTGCGGCACTATATACAGTGTTTAAATATTTTGAAAAAAAATCAGATTACGAAGACGACAGTTTTGCCCATCAAAATTACGATAACAACTCGAAAGCAAGTTATGTTATACAAAGTCAGATTAATAATGGAAATCTTGAAAAACAGTTACCAGATGATCTGATAGTCGTTCACGTTGGACAACAAGAACTATCGCAGAGTCAACACAATGAAACTTCAAAGTCAACAACTGAAGTTGAAACGGTAATAAAAAATATTGAAGACGAATCTTCGCATGAAGAATGTCCACCGATATTCTTTACTCCTCCACGTATTGTTCCTGATCATTATATTCCTTTTGGCCTAAGAACTAAAACTGAAACCATAATAAAAAATATCGAAGACGAATCTTCACAGGAGGAATGTCCACCAATATTTTTCACCCCTCCACGTATTATTCCTGATCATTATGTTCGTTTTGGCCCAAAAACTAAAGTTGACACGGTAATTAAGAATATTGAAGACGAGTCGTCACATGAAGAATGTCCACAGAAATTCTTCACTCCTCCACGTATTGTTCCTGATCACTATGTTCGCTTTGGCCCAAGAATTGAAACAGAAATTAAGAATATTGAAGACGAGTCTTTACAGGAAGAATATCCACAAATATTTTTCACCCCTCCACGTATTATTCCCGATCACAAGGTTTGTTTTGGTCCAAGAGCTAAAGTTGAGGAATAACCATCAAAATTCTTCACCCTACCTCGCATTATTTCTGCTCATTTGATTCCTACTCGATACTTCAATGTTAGTAGAATCCATCGGAAATATTAGATTTTGTTTTTAGGATTAGTTTTCTTTTAATTTCATGTTTATGTTTTATTTCTATATAAAAAAAAAACAATCAACCACTCCCAAACTAAAAGAAAATTCAACTTTCATTCAATTTCAAACAAATGTCCAACATTCCCACCTTACAATACACATGTTAGAGGTTTAAAATACTTTATATATACTTTTTAATAATTTTTTAATTTTATTTTTATATTATGAGTTTTATTTTAAATTCACCGTTAATTTTGATATTCTAATTTCATTCTCAAATCATGATTCTCATTCTAAATTAATTAACAAACTTTTGAATATGTTAATTTTATTCTTAATTATTATTATATGTTATTTATATTTCATGTTAATAAATCTGTTTCTAAAAATTGTTGATTGACTCATAAACACCGGTATGTATTATATAATCGTATAACGTGTTATAAACTATAATTTAAAAATAAAATTAGAATGTTTAAAACTTCAGAGACTAATACAAAGGTCCCAAACTTAGTCTATAGATCTAATAATCCAAGCCAACATGATGATTCATAACTAAATTAATTCCTCATGATCGACTCTAGAATTTGAATCGTTACAATATCAATGGAATAATCGGAATAGACGAAGCCAATATTAGAAGAAGGAAAAAATATGCATGTGAGGATAATGACCGCGGAAGAGGAGAGATTATATCATAGGCCCGGCTCATCACGTTAATCGTGGTCTCTAACCAATGAAAATCACTCATTCTACCACTAATCAGCCATGTAATTAATATAATTTTGAGAAATTATAGTTTTAAAATGATATGAAAAATATTAGTGAAAATTCATTGGTAGAAAAAAATAAGTTAGAAATTAATAGTAAACTGGATGGTTATAAATGGATGGGACCATGACTGACGTGATGAGTCAGGTACATGATATAACTCATGTTAAGACAGTGAGAAATCAGACTGTGTTCTGACCGATTCTTTCTCGTCCGAAAACAAATTAATTGTCTGTAGTAGTTGATGCCATCGTCTGTCTACACTGTACCAAGCAATTATAACCATCTCTGAGTTCTTACAACCTTCAATATCTTGCCTATGACCGTTTATTGAAACACAAGACTTTAAATGTTGCTTTCATAAAGGCATACATTTTGGTGTAAAAGAAGGATATCTCTGTAATGTCCAATTCCTAACTGTTTTTGTTAACTATTTTTTATTATTTTATAATTATTTTATTAAAGATGATTATCAACTAAAACAATTATTTAAATGTACTAATTAATAATTAATTAAATTATAGTTAAAAAGATAATTTTATAAAATAAAAACAATATAGGTATACATCTTTTAAATATTTTTAATAATTTTATATTAAAAATAGCAATGTTTAATAATTTAGATTTTATTGTAATTATAATGTTGCAAGAATACTTGGTGATTTGGTTTATGTAGTAAGGGTGGTCATTTGATTCATACTCGATAAAATTTAATCTGACTTAATCCTAAACATAAAATAATAGATTAATTGTCTTCTAAATATTTATTTAGGTGAAGAAATACTCAACCTTAAGTATTTAAGTACAATTACTACGATGCCCCTCTCTCATATTTTAATTGTTTTTTCTATTTTGTCTAATAAAAATGGAATAATTAGTATAAAACTCTATGTTTATATTTTTTAATTAGCTCCCTATTTGACCAAATAATAATGAAAATTAATAATTTTTTATTTATGTATGATCGATTGGATTCGATTTCTTACTCCAAAATTTGAGTTTTGATTCATATGAGGTTCGGATAGATGTCATAAATTTTTGGGTTGTGTGTGGATCAACAAAAAAACTTGACCCGTGGTCATCCTTATACAGGGACGAAGCTAGGATTCAATGTTCGAAGGTGCAAAAGTCTATTAAACCTTTAAATTTAAAATTTAGAGAAAAAATCCCTTATTTTATTAACATTTAAACTAAAATTACATTTATACCAAAAAATTTAGGAGGGGCTATCAACAGCTTCATCCCTGTCCCTATAAAGAGATTAAATTGTAGAGATATAATTATTTTAAGGATTCTGTAATTGTAGCCGATATTATGTAGAGATGAGTATTGTAGACAAAGACGGAGATACATAGGGTGGGGAGGAGCAATCGCCCCTGCCCTCAAAGATTTTTTTTATAATTTATCTCCTATTTATTTTTTAAAAATTATTTTTTTTATGAATTTGTCCCCTTTAAATATATAAGTTTTGCCCTAAACTCAAATATTTGCTCCATCCCTGATTGTAGAGACATTTGAGTATTTTGAATATATCAAGTTGTAAGATATGAATACTGGTTGATATCATATATTTGTAACTTTCGTGTTCTTTAATTTAATAGTGGATTATTCTTTTTTTTTTCATCCATAAAATTTAATAAGATTGAATCACGTTAAATCTCATCTCTTGCATGTGTCTTATTTTTATGTTGGAATCGTTTTCTTTATCGCCGCATATCAAATTCCTAGCAACTAATTTTCATAATCTACCATATATTAATAAAAATCAAATATTAATAATTAATAAAATATCCAAATAAATATTAAATATAATCATATGTATCATTTTAAGGATGAGTTTATCACGTGCGTCGAACATTGTTAAACACTATTAACGATAAACACCGTTGAACGCTATTAAATTAATTAATAAAAATTAAAAATTTCAAAGACTAAACATATAATTTTAAATTATTTAAAATAAAATTTTAAACGAATTATATATTATATTTTAATTTTTAAAATAATTTATTTAAATTATTTTTAATTTAAAAATAAAAAATATTAAATCCAAAACCTAAAACCCTAAACTCAAGGTAAAAATATTAAACATTAAATCCTAAAATCCAAAACACTAAATGATAAACCCTAAAATTCTAAAATCATAAATCATAAAATCTAAAAATATAACCATAACCGAAACCCTAAAATAAAAAAATTAAAACTCTAAAAAATATAAACCATAAACTTGAAACTCAAAATTAGTTTAAGATTTAGATATAGGGGTTTTGGTTATTTTAGGGTTTAGATTTAGTGTTTAGGGTTTAGTTTTTTCGGGTTTTTTATTTTAAGTTTTTGAGGTTTTATATTTTAGGGTTTGGAGTTTAATCTCTAGTGATTTAGGTTTTGGATTTTTGTTTTAAGGTTTAGAGTTTAAGATTTTTTAAAATTAATATAAATTAGTATTTTATTAACTATTTAAAAAATAAAATAATATATATAGAAAAATTTAATAAAAAATTATTTTAAATAATTTATAATTACATGTTGAGTCTTTAATTTTTTTAATTTTTATCAATTAGTTTAATAATGTTCAGAGATGTTCATCATTAATGGTGTTCGGCGCCCATCGTAAAATTTTTCGATCATTGTAATTATTCAAATTTCATTGGAAAAATATATGCATAAATTTCTTTGATTATTTTAAAATATTACAATGATTTATCCGGAAGCTTTGCATAAATATTGTTATTGATTTTCTTCTCTACAAATATGGTAAAATTAAAATAACAAATATAATAGTTACTGAAATAATTTTAAAGACAGATCCTTTATAAATTATTTTTAAACAGTAAAAAGATTTTTTTTTAATAAAGGAGTATAACCGAGTCTACCTAAAAATCATCCATGAAAGTTACTGTTTAAAGACAATGCATACTTACCGTCTTCGGCTTATATCTATATCAGATTTAACGGTGAAGTAATAGAAATTATTATTTTAATAAAAAATAAATTATTGTTTAAAATCAAATTTTAAGTATTCCAACATTTAAAATACTATTAAAAATATTACATTTATAAAAATAATATGAATTATGTTATACAATTAACAATTGTACGTTGAATCCTTAAAATTTTTAATTTTATTAATTTAATAATATTTAACGGTGTTTAATATTAATAGTATTTAACAGTGTTCGATGTCCGTTGTGAATTTTTTTTCTTTTCTATCCATTCTCATGCTCTTTCAATAAAGATATATGCCTTGCCGTCAACCATTCTTTTCCGTTATTTTTAGAATAAATTACATAAATGATCATTTAATTATGTAATTGGTTCTAATTAAGTTTTTAACAGTTAAAAACAACGAAGAGATTGAGATAATTGTTAGTAAAACTAAAATAATTGAACATTTGATCTTTATTATTTATATAATCTGTCAAATTAATTTTAATTTAATAAAATTAAATTAATTATTTAATTTGGAGAAAGGAAAAATAGAAGCATAGCTAATGTCCCTAGGTGGATTTAAACTAGGATTCCCTTGTACATATCTCATGTGTTTGTCATTATATTAAACGTACTTCTAAGATCTAAAGTTCATCATTTAATATAAATAACAAATAGTCGTTAATGTCGAAAAAAAAGTTTAGGGTCATTTGCCCAATGGCGGATCCAAGTTTATGGGAGAAATTTTTTAAAGTTTAGGTATTTATTTTTATTTTTTTAATTTTCATAAATTAATCCTTAATTTTTATAATATTATAGAGTTGTGTCCATATTGAGATTTTAAAATTTCATATGTACGCACCTTTAAATATATTTTTGGATTCGTCACTGCATTTACCTACACTCCTTAGACGTGTAATTTGTCGGATAGGGTGGTTGTAAGTGAGATTAGCAAGGAGGGATGATGAAGTAATTGCCAAAGCAGATCTATAGCGGAGTTTTGAACAAAAGTAATAAGAACGGTCGTATAAGATCTTAAAAGGAAAGATTAAAAAATAAAAAAATTAAATTAAATATTTATATAAAAAATAAATATATATAATTATGTGTATATACATAATAATTATCTCGAACTTAAAATACGAAAAAATATCATTTTTAAGTGAAAAACAAAAAATGTTTAATGTTAATTTTTAAATATTTAATTTTTATTTTATTATTGTTTAAGTGAATAATCTAATAATATTTTTCTATTAAAATATTTTTTAAGAAAAAAATTATATATCTTATGATTATAAAATAAGAGTTTTATTTCAATAAATTTTAAAATATTATAATATTTTGACTCTCGAATTTAAATATTTAATATTTAAAAATTTAATATTTAAATTACAATATTCAAATTAAATATTAATCTCGAATTCAAATCCTATTAATTTCCTTTTATACTAGTTTTTACCAATAAATAATACTTTAATAAATTAAGTTAGTATCAACAAAAGTGAAAGTGGCGTTCTGGTTGGAGCATTGTTTATCTATCCTCATGTTGTGGGTTTAATTACCCTCAAATCATTTCACTTGAATTTTTTTCTTTCATTCTTTATGGTTAATCACAGGGTGATACTTTAAAAATAAATAATAGAGATTAAATGAATAAACTTTTAAATTTTATTAACTGTAACATCATCATTCTATTATTTTTTTTTTGAATTTTAACGGTAATGACTCAATTTAATATGTTGGGTGTCTTGATTGAAGAGATAGTTCGATGACTAAAATAAGTATCCCTAATTAATTAGGTGACCACTAAAATAATTTACCTATTCAAATACTAAAAATTACATTATACTGTCATGGACAATCATTTCCAATCTCAAGCAAGTGCGTATATACTACCCAAGAGATTTTTAGAGAGATTTTGGGCTTAAAGGTACCACCAGACTGAGCCCGATCCTTGAAGAATTTTAGAAGATAGCTACTTTAGCTATGTAAACTTTACATGTATAGGATTTATTTTTTTAGTTAACAGAGAATATTTTTAGAACTATGCCATTGTAGTTGGTGAAAAATAATCCTACCCATCGATGTAAATTATTGAAAATTGTCTGATGTAAGAGGAATTAACTATAAATAAAAGCTTTTTTGACCTCATTTGTATATCTCATCTTTTGAGTAATCAAGGAATTTACTCTAAAATCTTCTTTATTGTTTTTGTGTGTTTTTCGTGTTCTTTTTTTCGTTCTTGAGTTATTATATCTATAATTTATTTTTTGCTAAAACGATTCAATATTTTTAGTGCCTTTGTAAGTTTGATCTTTCCAAGTAAGTTTTTAGGTTGATTTAGTCATTTGTCAAATAACATCAATAAGGTTGAGCGGTTCAGCTAGAAAAAAATTTAACCCCGTAATAATATGCTCAATTTGTGTTATTGTTACCGTAATAATTGAGTACATTTAAATCATAATATTAATGGTGGTATAAAATAATAAACTAACAAAAAATTTAAAAATTAAATTAAATTAAAAACTAAATATAAAAATATAATCTAGTTTTTTACTAACTTTTAATTATATAATTTATTTTTTAATTATATAATCTAATAATTAAAAAAAGATAATAAATAAAAATAATAAAAAAGTGAAGGTATAAAATAAATTTAGCTATATTAACTTATTTTATTATCTATTAAGATAACAATAACTAAATTCTAATTATTATAAACTTAAAGAATTCAACCCAAATAAGTAACTTAATAATGATAATAAATTGAGTTAGATTTGTCTGCTCAGTAAAAGCAATTTGAACAGTTTCAGCTCTTATTTAATTATTTTCTAAAATACTAATTTTAATATCTAATTTACGTTTCCTAATATTTTCTTAATATTTCTTATATTTTTTAATATTATTTGTATACTTAATATAGTTAAAAATGAGTAATGTTACTAAACGCAATATATTAAAATTATAAACTTTAAGTATTACTAATACGTTTTTATTTGGATATATTAAACTTTTATTAAAAATACTCAACCCTAAATACTCAACCCTAAATATTTAGGTAGAATTGCTACGATGTTCCTCTCTTTGGATATATTTTAATTGTTTTTTTATTTTGTCCAATAAAATTAAAATAATTATTATAAAACTCTCTATTTATACTTTTTAATTAGCACCTTATTTGATTAGTAACAAAAATTGATCATACATACATAAAAAATTATCAATTTTAGTTCGAATTTTTACTTTAAAATTCGAGTTTTGATTCAGATGAGGTTTGGCTAGAGGTCTTAAATTTTTAGGTCGGGTGCGGATCAACCAAAAACTTGACCCGTGATCATCCCTGTAACTTTATAATTACGATAGAGATTACATTGCAGAGATATAACCACTTTTATGATCTTACAATTTTAGTAGCTATTTTGTAGAGATGAGTATTATAGAGACATTGGAATATTTTGAATATATGGAGTTTTAAGATATTAATTACTAGTTGATATCATGTATTTGTAATTTCCGTTTTTTCTAAAATATCAAGTCATGTTAATATTAGTTTAGGTCAATAACATGTCAGGTTTAAAATAAGTCGGGTCAATTATCACGCCGGATAAAATCAGGTTTCGGATTGATTCAGTCGGGTAATATCGATTATCTATCAGTTCAAACTCGTGTTTGAGTTTGTTTCAGTCGGATTTCAGATCAACAGTAATAGGTTCAAATCGGGTTCAAGTCATTCTTGGTCAAACGTAGGTCGGTTCGGTTACAACAGTAACAGGTTCAAATCGAATTCGGATCAATAACAGTCAGATATAAATTACATTCGAGTCATTACATCCTTAGATCAAATCAAGTTCAAACTCAAACAAATTTCAATCGGATTTTTAGGTCGAATAACTTTATACATCCCTAATAAATACGATAACACGTAACCATCCAAAACATTGAAACGTGTACCAACCAAATATTTCCGTTTTCTTCTTCTCCTTCCAACCCTAATCTTTCCTCCTCCTTCCCAGCTTTTACTTGTTTGTGACGTGACCATGTGTAGCTCTTACTTCCTCTCTTTGTTCTTTCGCATTTCCTCTTGGATTTTAATTGCATTAGCCTTAGTTGATTTTCGATTTTAAAAAACGATTAATAAGATTATTTACTCAATTATTTGTTGTCGTTAAACATTGATGAGTGAGTTAAAGGTTTGAAAATAATTTTTTTAAAAATTTAAGGATAAAATTAAAAATAAATATTTTCACTAGTGATCATAATGTTTAATTTTTAAAATTAAGGGTCAAAAATATGCATGAAACAATTGTAAGTGACCATTATAATAATTTACCCTTTTTTCTACTGGCCGGTCACTTAGGTGTCAATGTTTAACGGCAAAAGATAGATAAGTAACCAAAATTTTACATCTCGAAAACGCAAGTGACCTTATTTTTCATTTTTAAAAATTGATAATCAACTATATACTGAGGTAAAAAAAAATGACTATCGTAATAGTTAATCCTTTTCATATTAATCAATTTGCAAAAAATACTAAATTTTAATTCTACAGCCAGAAGCATATTATTGGTTTCATGTTTGCATGAGACGTTAAAATAGGATCGTCACCGAAGTTGATCCTTTAACTAGTTTGTCAGTTTTTTTTTCTATTAGCTACAAAATCTCAAACACAAAAATATAATTAATTTTATTTTTTTTATTTTTAATTTTTATTATGTCTAATATTTTTTATATAATTTTAAATAATTTTTATTAAGTTTTTTAAATTTTAATGTCTTAAAAAATTAATAGTTTTTTTTTAATTTTAGTTTTTATTTTAGAAAAACTAGTAACATTATCCAATTAAAATATAAATAATTTTTGGAGCTAATTGTATCAAACATCTTCAAACTATAAATTTATTATAGATTTGTCCTTAATTTTTTTATTTTTTTATTAAAATTATGAGTTTTATTTTAAATTGACCCCCGATTTTAAACATTCTAATCTTCAAACTATATTGGTGGACATTCTTCCTGTGAAGACTCGTCTTCAATATTCTTGATTATCGTTTCAACTTTAGTTCTTGGACCAAAACGAACATAATGATTAGGAACAATACGAGGACGGGTGAAAAATATTGGTGGACATTTCTCCTGTAAAGAATCAACTTCAATATTCTTGATTAACGTTTCAACTTTAATTCTTGGGCTAAAACAAACATAATGAATGATCAGGAACAATAGACGAGGGGTAAAGAATTTTGGGGGACATTCCTCTTGTGAAGACTCGTCTTTAATATTCTTGATTACCATTTTAACTTTAGTTCTTAAACCAAAACGAAATAATGATTAGGAACAATATATGGAGGGAAGAAGAATATTAGTGGACATTCCTCCTATGAAGATATATGTTTGAGTTGTTATTTTTTTAAAAATAATTTGATTTGGACTTTTGGGTTTAGATTTTAGATATTTTATACGATTAAATTTAGATTTATGTAAATGGATTTAGATTCGGACTTATATTATTTTGAAAGGATTGAACTTTAACTTTCTAAAGTTCGATCCATTGTCATCCCTAGTTCTTGGGCCAAAACGAACATAGTGATTAAGAATAATACGAGAAGGGATGAAGAATATTGGTGGACATTCCTTCTGTGAAGACTCGTCTTCAATATTCTTGATTATTGTTTCAATTTTAGTTCTTGGGCCAAAACGAACATAGTGATCAAGAATAATACGAGGAGGGAAGAAGAATATTGGTGGATATTCCTCCCGTAAAGAATCATCTTCAATATTCTTGATTATCATTTTAACTTTAGTTCTTGAGTCAAAACGAACATAGTGATTAGGAACAATACGAAGAGAAAAAAAAAATATTGGTGAATATTCCTCCCGTAAAGAATCATCTTCAATATTCTTGATTATCGTTTTAAGTTTCGTTCTTGGAACCAAACAAATATAATGGCCAGGAACAATATGTGGAGAGATAATAGTGGACTCCTCTAGTAAATGTTCGTCTTTAATATTTTTATTATCGTTTCAATTTTATTTTTTTATTTTAAAGTTTCGTCGAGTCGATTGTAAATAATTCTCGTTACGTGACGTGAACGACTATATGATGAAATATATCTTGAAAAAAAGAATTTGAGATGAACTTTTTGTTAAAAGAAACTTAAAACGTTTTGATACAGAAACTCATATATATCATGGCAGTTTAAAGATTTTGAGGGTCCTGTACAATTTATTAAAATATGTCCCTTAGAAGAAATTGTTTGTAACCCCTACTAGTTCTAAAAATGTAACACTTAGAAGTAATTGTCTTTTTTAGAGCCCCTGTGCGATCGTTTTTATTGCGTTTGTTCATAGCCTCACTAGTTCTATAGAAACAACATGAATAAGAATAATAAATAAGATTTTAGAATCAATTATCACATTTAAACATAATTATAACGTAGAATTTTAAAATTAATATCATCTAATAAATATAGTATGAATCAATTATCACATTTGGTAGAACTGTCGTCTTCGTAGTCGAAGTCTTCTTCATGACATTTAACCTCGTTATATATTATCGTACAAATTAGGATAAATCCTACACACCAACCTGCTACATAAACCGGGAAGGATGGCATTGGGTCGTACGAAAGAATAAGATTCAAAGTTTTTAATATGAATGGTATTTATAAATATTTATTACTAGTATTATGAAATTCTATTACGATTAGAATTTATTTATTACATGAGATTAGGACGTAAGACTCCGTTGGTTATTTAAGAGGGGTGTAAATCGTTTACCTCTTAATCATGCTTCTATTGGTGTCTTCACTTTAAATTAGTGGGTTTAGGGTTTGACGTAGGGTATAGAATTTAAAAAATAAAGGTTAGGTTTAAAATTTAATTTTTTAAGATTTTTAAGTAGGAGGCATTGGAAGGGGCACAATAAAGAGGTAGAAAATTTCTACCCCATTAGGAGTGGGTAAAAATCCTCTACCTCTTTATCATGCCTTCATCCATGCCTCCTTTAAAAATTTCTAAAAAAATGAATTTTAAACCATAACCCTTATTTTTTATATTCTAAACCCTAAAAATACATCTTACCCTAATTCACTAAACTCTAACCAAACTCCTAACCTAAAACCCTACACACTAAACCTTCTAATTTAAAATAGAGACACAAATGAATGTATGGGAAAGAGGTAGACAATTTACACTCATTAAAAGTAAGAATACATTTATAGTATTTTTTTTTTACATAAATAATAATTTATTCAATATTATGAGATACAAATTATTTAAACATAAATAACTATTAACATATTATTATTTAAGCGATGTAACTTATGTAATATAAAAAATAAAATAAGATTACATTTACATTGTAAAAGTGAAAAACATGTTAAAAATACAAACCGACATCCAAAACAGGTTAAAATAGACTCAAACTGACATTATATTATTTTATCTTAATTTTTTTAATATTATCCGAGTTTTAACATATTTTTTTTATAGTCAATGATTTAAGTTTATTTTTTAAAATATATATTTTTCATCCGATAAGGTTTAGTATAAGGAAAGTTTTAGTTTTCAAAAACTTGTATATTCAACCAATTACACCTAATTCAAAATAAATTAATAATTTTAATCCTTAATATTTAGAAGATATATCGGTTTAGTCATTCAAAATTATTTCGAATCAATCTCTATAAAATTATAAATAATTAAAATTAAATTTGTTCACTAACTCAAAAAATTGATTTGAATTTAAAAACTTCCTCAAATATTTTAATGATCACTTTATAAGAAATCAAAAAAAATAATAACATTATATAATTTTTAAAAATTTAATAACTAAATATATATATAATATAAAATTTTTGATTAATTTTTTTAATTAACCAATGTCAAATTGTATAAGACACAACTAAAGTTTAAAAATCATTAACCGTAATCGACGAATTTTAAATTAACCAACCGGTTAATCCATGGTTGAAAATAAAACTAAAAAAAAACGAGGATCGAAATGATAATTATTCCTTATTTCCAAAATACACCAATTTTATCCGGATACGTTTCTCCACGCGTGTCTTATATGTTTAAAAATGACATCGTTCTAAAAAATTAATAAAATTAAAAATAATAATAATAAAACTGAAGCCCAAGAGGTCTAAAGCCCTCAGTATTTTCTTAGGCTTATCAGATTAGGACTTAGTACTTTTTGGGCTCAAAGTGGGCCGAACATATAACTACTTATCTATTGGGGCTTTATTATAATAAAATTGGGTTGTTTATTTATTTTAATTTAATTATCTATTTCTATATATTTAATCTTTTATTTTTTTAATCGTTTTATATAATAATAATGAAAACAATAATAGTATAACAATACGGTATAGTAAAAACAGTAGTAGTAATAAAACTATAAAAATAATAATAATAATAATAATTATTATTATTATTGAAAGTAAAAAAAATAAAATATATTTATAGTACTTAAAATAATAATTATGAATGGTAGATAAATGCAACCATTATTTATAACAATAATATATATATATTATAAAAGATTAACTATAGAAAAAATCACCTTTATAATAGTTTTAATCCTTAATATTTAGAAGATATATCGATTTAGTCATTTTTTACTAAATTATTTGAATTAATCCCTATAAAATTATAAATAATTAAAATTAAAATTTTAAATTAACTCAAAAAATCGGCTTGAATCGATAAACTTCTTTAAATTGTTTGATGATCATTTTATAATAAATAAAAAAAATAATCATTTTATAATTTTAAAAGTTCAATAACAAAAATAAATATATCTAATGTAAAATTTTGGTTAATTTAGTTAATTAACCAATGTCAAATTGTATTAACAGATAACCGAAGTTTAAAAAATCATTAATCGTAATCGATAAACCTTAAATTTCTCAACCGATTAACAAAAAAAAACTAATGTAAGTCAACTAATAATTTGATGTTTGTTATACCCGAAAATTAAAATAATTAAAAACTTTATAGATATGAATCTTATTACATTTAACAATTTGTTGTTTGTTATATTCAAGATTCCGAAATTTTCATGAATATAACTTTTAAAACCAAAAAAAAAATAATTAAATTAAAATATATTTTTGAATAATTTAATATCCGAAAATCTGATACAATTATCCAAAAAATAAATATTCTAAAAAAATAAATCAGATACGAATCACTATATTATCAATCCGAAAAAATTGAATATGATCTAATCTGATATATGACAACAAGCATCCCTACAAATAGCATATACATTTGCAGAACTCGCAATATTTTTTCTGAAAAATTAATTCTAGCAACTAAGATTTTTGTATTGAAAAATTAAATTATTACATTGACCACTTGACCAAGTGCGCAATTATTGAGTTATTATTGAGCCCTAATTAAATATTGTTATTATTAAGGACCCTATTGTAATTATTGAAACTTTTACACCTAAAAAGTGATATTTTCACTTTTATATTTTTTAATATTTATTTTTTTTATTTTTACCCTTCTTTTTGAAGGCTATGTGCGATTATTTTATTACGTCGGTCCAAAATCTTCATTAATCAAGATATATATAATTAATTAAATATTATTTTAGCTGTCATAAAATGTTAATTATTTCTCGCGCGTTACTAGGGCTGTAAATGAGACGAGACAGATCGCGAGTTACTCGAGCTCGACTCGGTTAAAACTCGGTCAAAATTCGACTCGATTGGACTCGGCTCGAGCTCGAACTCGACTCGAGTTCTTGACGAGACGAGCCGAGCTACATGATACTTGACTCGAAAAGCTCACGAGCTACTTGAAAATATAAATATACTTGAAAATCCTAAAATCTAAACTTTAAACATAAGTCTTACACTCTAAGTTAACATACTAAAACCTAAAATTAACAAGCTTGATTTTACACAACTTGTGTATCAAAGTTTTTTTTTCTGTTAGGCTTTAAATGAGATGTAAGAGATAAGAGTTACTCAAGTCTAACATGGTCAAAGATCAGTTAATAGTTAGCTCGATTAGGCTCGAAAAAAGCTCGAACTCAACTCGAGTTCTAAACGAGTCGAGCCGAGCTCATATTTTTCAGGCTCGTTTAAAATTACTCAAGCTCGAACTCGACTCAAAATCTTAACGAGTCGAACCGAGCTTAGCACTACTCAAACTCGACTCGGCTCGTTTACACCCTTACGCGTTACTGAATTTCGAACCCATTTTGTTAACGTGATGTGATTCCTGCAGAATTCTAAGATAGGGTTTTATTTCTTGACTTCGAAGGTAAATGTGAAATTCTTGATTTTTGGTTGTTTTTTTAAGGTTTTCAGGTTTGGTGGTTTTGTTTTTTAGTTATGTCTTTTTGAGGAACACGGTTCCTTTACTATTAATATTTTATTAGAAAATTTTTTAACCTACGTTGAACATTGTTGAATACTATTAATATTAAATACAGTTGAATATAATTAAATTATTTAATAAAAAATAAAAATTTTAAGGACTTAATATGTAATTAATAAAAGAGTGATGAACTCAATATATAATTAATAATTATATTTAATAATATTCAACGATATTCAACGTTAATGGTATTCAACAGTTTTTCACATCTATTATAGAATTATCCTATTTTATTTCTACTTAGCAAAAAAGTCAATTTAAGTCATATTTTAAAGTAGTTCAGACAAAAATTAAATATTACAATACTGCAATGTTCAAATTTTGACCCTATACCATTCAATTAATAATTAAAATAGTTTTTTAAAACAATATTTAAAGTTGCTTTCCTTCTGGTGCAGATTTTAATATATAAAAGGAATTATTTAAGTCACTCACGTTTTTCAACACGTTTATATAATTATTTTTTTCGTTCACTAAGATAGTTCATTGTTTATCTTATAAAATTTTAAATTTTAAATTTCGATTATAATTATATCAAATATTTTAAATAATTAATTTTTATAAGATAAATATTAAAAAATTGATTAAAAATTTTAAAATATATTTTATTATTAATAAATTTTAAATAATTATGAGTTAAAATTAAAAAAATAATCAAATATATTAATAAATAAATATTTTTATGGGGCAAAGGGAATAATATTTTGATAAGCTACATAAATTATCGTTATATTATGAGATTGATTTTGATTTGATTATAATTTTTTTTTTGAAATATTTAGACCACTCAATTATTGAAATAGATTAAATATGATCACATATCGTTAAAATCTAATGAAAAGATAATGTGACGGTGGACTATATAATTACACATTTAGTTTTTATTAGTTATACATTCTATTAATTTGGTCATAATATTAATTTAATAATATAAATAAATTATTTAATTAAATAGGAACACATATCACCACTTATTTAGATGAAAAAAATAATGAAACTTGCATTAGGTGAGACTCAAACCCGGGTAAAAATAATAATTTAGCCATTACGTCAAATACAAATTTGTGCTATATCCGTCGTATTATTCATGAGGCTAATCAGTCAAATGTATTTATTTAATTATTTTTTTTAATTTTATTTTTTTACCGATTAAATCTTCACTTGGTAAAAAAAATATTTTTAAATTTCATTTATAGTAAATATTAATAAATATTCACCTGATAAAAAATAAAATAAAAAATATTAAATAAATATATTCAATTGATTGATCCAATGAATAATGTAACAGAAAAGACCTATAATATAATTTTTTTTTAATTAGGGCAGACATCATTGACAAGTTTCGATCACGGTTTGAAGGGTGGAAGGATAAGTTTTTGACTTTTGAACGTTATGTGTGAGGAACATGGTTCCTTTATTAATGAATTTTATTTCTAGTTGCAAAAAAAAAATTATTAATTCAGACAAAAATTGACTATAATTAATACAAGACTGAACGGTCAGTTTAGTGTTTAGAAATTTAATTTTTTTTACTTTAGAGTTTTAGATTAAGAATTTATATTTAAATTTTAAAAAATTAAGAATTAGTATTTTATAGCTCGCAAGATTTTTAAATCGGGTATCAAAAAACTTGAGTCGTTTTATTAAAAATTCGAATTAAATTAGATTAAATTAAAAATTAATCAAGTTTTGATCAATAAATTCGAATAACCCGCGATTTGTCTCATCTTATTACGACAGAAACCAAGGCTATTACAATCTAGGCATAAAGATAATTTTAACCCTTAACATTTATATTTTTTGTCGTTTTAGCCCTTATTCTTTTTTTGGGGATAAATTTAGCCCTAACCTATATCTTGTTGACAAATAGCTTATTTTTTATTACCATAATAACTGGACCGTTAAAATCTAACAATGATGACATGTTATATGCATATGATGATATATTTTAAATAACATGGCATCTAACCTATCAAATAAATATATATAATATAATTTTATTCTAATATAAAATATAAAATAATTAAAATTCAAATAAAATATTAAAAATTAATTAACTCTAAAATAAAATACTATTAAACATTCTTAACTTTAACTAGGATAGAATCAAAGTTTTATCTTAAAAAAATATGAACACAGTTCGAAATTAATTAATTTTTTAGGTAAGATTTTAATTCTATCGTAGTTAGGGTTAAGAAATTTTAATAGTTTTTTTATTTTAGAATTAATTATTTTTTTAATATTTTATTTGAATTTTAATTGTTTTATATTTTATATTAGAATAAAATTATATTATATATGTATTTGATAGGTTAGATACCATGTTATTTAAAATATATTATCATTTGCATATGACATGTTTATTAGATTTTTAACGGTCCAGTTATCATGGTGTTAAAAAATAAGCTATTTGTCAAAAAAATATAGGTTAAGGGCTAAATTTATCTCAAAAAAATAAGGGCCAAAACGACAAAAATTATAAACGTTAAGGGTTAAAAGTATCTTTATGCCTACGATCTATACTATTTCAATTTTTTATAATGTATTCTTCTTCGACTTTTATTTTATTTTTTGAATAAATCATTATCTATCTTGTATTATCATTTATTTTTTATTTTTTTAAATTATGATAATTTTATTTTATTAGAAAGCTAAACCGTATACTATTTCAATTTATTGCACTGTATTCTTCGTCAACTCCCGAAGTCGAACGGCATCATTTCTAAAATTCCAGTGGACTATGACTACAGAAAATGGGTACTTTTGGAACATTTTTAAATAAAAATATTTTTATATTAATTAATAAAATATTATAAAAATCATATGACAATATGAAAATATTACAAAAATGTCCTTAAATTTATCAAAATTTAGGTAATCTGTCCGGTCCAAATATCTTTTTATGTCCTATAAATAACATGTTCATTTGCCTACAGGTTGCATAGCAAAACAGAAAGGCCTTACCAAAGATGGATAAGGTTGATGTTTCGGGAGAGAAAGGTAATGAGCTATTTCGAGCTCAAGCTCACCTTTGGAACCACATTTTCGGCTTCACAAATTCCATGTCGGTACAATGTGCTGTCGATTTAGGTATCCCAGATATCGTTCACAATCACGGCAAGCCGATGACTATGACCGAGTTAATCGCCGCTCTACCGACACTCAACCCTGCCAAGGCAAGCAACATCTACCGGCTCATGCGCATTTTAGTCCACTCGGGATACTTTGTGCAACAAAAGCTCGCCGATGGTACCGAGCAAGACGGTTATGTTCTAACCGATGCTTGTCGTCTCCTGCTCAAGGATAACCCCTTGAGCGCAATACCGTTTTTGAAGCTTCAGGTGAATCCTATGTTTAGAAAGGCTTGGCATTGTCTAGGCACCTGGTTCCAAAATGATGATGGTACCTCCTTTGAGACCGCTCATGGGGAGACATTTTGGGACTATTGTAGCCATAACTCGAAGCAGAGCGATCCGTTTAACCAAGCCATGGCTAGCGATGCCGAATTGGTTACTAGCGTTTTGCTTGACAAGTACAAGACGGGGTTCGAGGGATTGAGTTCGTTGGTCGATGTCGGAGGCGGCACAGGAACACTAGGCAAGGCCATTGCTGATGCATTTCCACACTTGAACTGCACTGTCTTTGATCTTCCCCATGTTGTTGCTGGCCTACAAGACATAGGGAACTTGACATATGTTGGAGGCGACATGTTTCAGGATGTTCCAGCTGCAAATGCTGTTTTACTAAAGGTCTGTACTTTTTTCCCTTTGATTATCTGTTTTTAAAGTAATCAAAGAATTTGGCTAAGTGAAGTTGATTAAACAGTGGATATTGCACGATTGGAGCGACGATGAATGCGTGAAGATTCTAAAACGATGTAAAGATGCGATTTCGAGTCGGGATAAAGATGGAGGGAAAGTGATTATAATAGACATGGTGGTGAAGAAGAATGGGACAGGGAACGATGATGCCTCGAAATTGATCGAAACGCAGCTCTTCCTCGACATAGCGATGATGGTGTTGCTGACCGGAAAAGAGAGAGACGAGGAAGAATGGGCTAAGCTGTTTTCTGCAGCCGGGTTTAGTGGTTATAAAATTCTTCCTATTCTAGGTTTAAGATCTGTCATTGAGGTTTACCCTTAATAAGAACATGTTTTGTACAATTTAAGACATTAAATTGTAACCAAACACATCATACAAGAACTCTGTACTAAATTTAATCTTATATTTCTATTTAAAAATTCATCTAGCAATAATAGTTATCTCAATTCTCCTTTGCATGGTTGTGGACCTTTTAAGAACTTACGCAAATATTAGGGTACTTTTGCCATTATACAAAACTTGAGGGACTCAACTGTAGTTAATGTGTTCTTTCATACTATATATTCTATCACCAATGAAGTTAAGGCACTAATCAAACTATGTTATATTTTTTACACACTTTAGGAGTAATTTAGTGAATTCTAATAGTTCATAGGCTAATTTTGAATTACTAGTCTTTAGGGGTTCTATTTAGTGAATTCTAATAGTTTGATCAAATCGAGTAAAGAATTTAGACCTAGTCAAGTTTACAAGTTATATTTTATAATTTAAATTTTATTTAATTTTTTTATTTGAGTTCAGTTTAAGAAATTCAATTCAATTCGAGTTGAATTGAGTCAAGTTTCTATACAAATTTAATTATAATTATTTACAGTGTTATATTACAAATTGATTCTAATTTAAATAATTTTTATATCCATACAATACATACATATATATTCATATTTTTTCGCAAGTGATATATATCAGGTAGAAAAAATCCGATGTATTCAAATTTTTATTTTACGACTCAAGTTTTATTTAAAAT
Organism: Abelmoschus esculentus; assembly: GCA_035048815.1. Lineage (NCBI taxonomy): Eukaryota > Viridiplantae > Streptophyta > Magnoliopsida > Malvales > Malvaceae > Abelmoschus > Abelmoschus esculentus. The sequence goes on from JAUCBN010000021.1 coordinate 2,437,614, forward strand.
TTTTTTGAGTCGAGTTGAGTTTATAAATTTTCAAGTCGAATCAAAACGAGTTAATTTTTTCTCGTCGATTTCAATCAAAAAGTTTCAAACGAAAAAAGAATTTTAATCAAGTCAAATTTTACTTATCTCTAAGACCTGTCATCGTTGAAACCCTAATAGATTGCAAATTAATATCGAAGATATATTTTAAACAAATAATGTCAACGATCGGACAAGGATTTTAAATCGGAAAATCAAGAGGATTTACTTTTTAATTTGTTTAATATAAAACCAAAATCTGAAATTTCATATAAGTACAAGGACTAACGATACAATATAACCTTTTGTGATTTATTTGACCATTCAACCACTCCCATATTAATAGACAATTCAACCCTCCCTGGAATAGTTTTATAAACGTGACAAATATTTCATTCACTTTCAAACAAATGGTAACATTCCAAGCTTGTTAGCCAGACACAAAGATAGGCACAACTACGTGATTAAATTTATTCTTAATATAATTTTTTATAATATTAATTTTTAAATATTTTTTATATTTATTTATAAATTAATATAATGATAAATTTAATCTTTAATATTTATATTTTTAATTAAGTCTTTATTATTTCTAAAAATTAAATTTAACCACCAACCTTTTAAAAATAGTCATAATCAAATACTAACTAAAATAATATTTTTTTAACGATTCTTATTTTGTGTTCTCTTTTAAATCGTCATGTATAGGTGATATTCTTTTATTTATACCGTAAAAATTAACTTAAATTTTTAAATATAAATAAAAATCACTTAAATCCCAAAATAAAAATTTAAGTTAAATTATTTTCATAATTTCACGTACATTTAATTTGATAAATATTTTTTATTTGATTTGATAAACTTGTCTTGTCGTCACCAAACGTTGATTGTTAGTTAAATTAACGATTTTCATTGAACATCATTTATTTTAATTAAATAATAAAATATTGTAACTAAATTATTTTAAAATATATATGTTAAAATATTATTCAATCAAAATTAAGAATTATATTTTAACATTATGTCTTTATTTTAAAAGAATGAACTTATTAAAAAAAACTCTTAATTATATTGAAATGAATTTGACGAAATTCACCTACGTAAATGTGGATGAAGATTTAATTGAAATAATTAGTATTAGTCGTATAACTAAAATTCAAAACGTAATTAATTATATTTTAAAAATATTATATTTAATCAATTTAAGTTGTTTAATGTAATTAATACCAAGAAAATTCTACAACGGACGTCGAACACCGCTGAACACCGTTAATGATGAACACTGCTGAACACTATTAAACTAATTAATACAGATTAAAAACTTTAAGACTCATTATATAAATACAAATTATTTAAAATAAATTTTTTATTAAATTACTCTTTTTATATATTTTAATTTATTTTTTAAAATAATTGAATAAAATATTAATTTAAATTAATTTTAAAAAATAAAAAAAAACTAAACTCTAAAACCAAAATCCAAAACCTAAATCACTAAACATTAAACTTTAATCCCTAAAATAGAAAATCTCAAAACCCTAAATCCAAAACCTAAAACCAAAACCCCTAAGAACACTAAATCTAAACCCTAAAATAACAAAACCCCCTAAACCTAAAACTCTAGAATCATAAATTTTAAAATAATTTTACATTTTAATTTATGGTTTATACTTTTTAGAGTTTTAATTTTTCAATTTTAGGGTTTAGTTTATGGTTATATTTTTAGATTTTAGGGCTTTACTACTTTAGGGTTTAGAGTTTATGATTTAGTGTTTTGGATTTTAAGATTTAATGTTTAGTATTTTTAGCGTACGAGGGTTTTAGGTTTTTGATTTAATGTTTTTATTTTTAAATTAAAAATAATTTAAATAAATCACTTTAAAAAAATAAAATAAAATATATATAATTTATTTAAATTTTATTTTAAATAATTTTAAATTATATGTTTAGTCCTTGAATTTTTTATTTTTATTAATTAATTTAATAGTGTTCAACGGTGTTCATCATTAGTGGTGTTCAACAATGTTCGACGCACGTGGTAGACTCATCCTTAATACCAACTAAAAATATAGTTTAGGTTTAGAATTTAAGGTTTAAACTTTAGAGTTTAGGGTTTAGGATTTAATGTTTAAGGTTTAGAGTTAGGGTTTAGGTTTAGGGTTTTCATCTATTAATATTAATTAGATTATAAAAATAAGATCATACGGTCGAAAACACAACTCTTTTAAGAAGTAAATCGGAACAAAGAATAAAAGACACGATAATAAATTATTGTGAAAAGAAATCCATATACCAAACCCCTTAAACCTTCCTAACCAGGAGATCTACACCAAATTCAGGTTCAATAATCAAATTCATAACTGGAGAATGTATATATTTTGGTGACAACGAGAAGGTGAAGTTTGACACTAGAAGACTAATAAGGATCTTGAGTTCAGACATGGCGAAATGCTGACCCAAACATGAACGAGGTCCATTGCCAAAGGGTATGTACACATGTGGAAGTTGACATGCACCATTGATTCCGTTGCCGAACCTATCGGGGTCGAATTTGTGTACGTCCGGTCCCCAAATGTCGGGGTCTTCGTAAAGTGCCATCAACATTACCCAAATACTAACCCCTTTAGGCACATCGATGCCTCCGAATTTCGTGTCTCGAAACGCCTCTCGAGTGAGCATGGAACCGAGAGGGTAAAGCCGCAATGACTCGTAGATCACCATGGTTAGCTGCCATACATAGTTTTCAAGTGTTGAACATATATGAAAAGAAATGTGTAATTGGTTTGGTACTTACTGTTTTCATCTTGTTAAGCATGCCGGAGCTCGGCGATTGGCCGTTACAAAGTCCGAGAACCTCTGCTCGGACTTTGTCTTGCCATTCTTGATGCAAGGCTAGTAACATCAAGGTCCAAATTGCCGGCACGGCGCCGTTTTCGTACCCCGGAAAGCATATGTTCTTGCAGTTGTCAACAACAAAGTTGTCCATTTCATGCTGGCTTAAATTACTGCTCTTTGCACCTTCAACTATCATTTGTAATATGTTCTTCTCTGATTCTAATCCTTTTTCTCCATTCACTTCCTTCAAGATTAGAGCATGAACTTCTTTCTCTAGTCTCCACATTTCTCGATTGCTTTTCGTGGGTAACAATCTACAAAAATTAATTTTTTTGTCACTAAAGATTAAACATCGACATATTTTATCTATTTCCGTTAATATTTTGACAACATTCATTTACCTTCGAACGAAGGAACTCTCCAACATTCGAATTGCAAAAAGCTTCATCGGCACAAAAGAAGTAATATATTGAGAAATGGGCTCTATCTAATGGTGAGGGAAGGAGATTGACAAAAAAAATCGAATAATTTTTGTCTGATTTAAAGACTTCGAGAAACTTTCCGATGAAATGGAAGTTGGATTTGGATTAAAACCCAAAGGGGTGAAGCGAGTAGTAAAATTTGGTTCCAAACTATAACAACGCTGAATAGTGACTAAAATCGTTTAATATCTAAACTTTAATGGCCAAAAGGTTTATTATTTAAACTTTAATGAGTAAATTAAATATTTTAAAATTTTAATGACCAAAATAGGTTTGAGAGTAACTTCTGTATCAATTTACGTAATTACCCTAAAATTAATTGTACAAGGGCACTCACCTTAGTCCAGGGATCCCTTGCAAGATCACTTTCCTACATGCAATTTCTTGCAGTTCTCTGAGCTTCAAGATTATCTCCTTACAATCTCTTCCGAAACATACTTTCGAGATAACTTCGCCGGAGAAGTTCCTCAAATACTCATCGATCTTCATGTCGGCCACTCCCCCGGCTAAATCGATCTCGCGGTTCCACTCGTTTATTACCGAAACCGCAGACTCTACCATAAATTTCATCATACCCTACACACCATGGACTAATGCACAATTAATTGCTGCCACTATCAGAACAAGATTATCAATATTTAAAGCATACCTTAACTCTGTCCATGTAGAATTCAGGAGCCATTACTTTCCTTTGATGTGCCCAAACTGCACCATTTGCATGCACAATCCCCTCGCCAAACAGTGGATAAAGCCCCTTTTTCTGATAAGTAGGCCTTCCCAAGTCAAAGGAACCGTAGCCTGCCATTTCTTTCACCACATCCGGGTGGCTCATATGCAGAACCTGTATGTTCCCCATTGAGAACATAAATGTTGGACCTGAAAACACACCATAAACATCTCAGAACCAGAAATAATTTTAACCATTCGAGTCGAATTTATGAACTATATTTACCATACTGTTGTCTCCACTTATCAAGAAATGGTAAAAGCCTAGCATAACAACCGTGGGTTATCTCTTTTTTCCCTTCTCGAGCCATATTCGAATCGTTAGACTGTGTCGTCCTCATCTGCAGCAGATTACCAACCAACATCGACGGTCGAGGTCCTCGAATCCCTTGCTTTTGCAGCTTCGACCGCTGCCTTTTCGGCGTCGATACAAGTGAATCGTACAAGAGTACGATCACGCCGATCAATCCTACTAACAAGATGGTGGATATGATCCTGAAAATCATAGACGCCAATTCCATGGTGGTCAACTATGCTTCCCCTGATGTTCTATGATGGTTTATCATTCTTTTATGTTCAAGAACAGTGTCTTAACGTGTAGGATATTATTTTGTATTTTCCTATGTGAAATTGAAAATTAATTCTTCAGGTCCATGACGCTTTAGCTGATTGTAATTGAAAGGTGGTATATATTATAATTTATATGTACATTTGAAATGGTCATATGGATTAATTAAGAATCAACAGGTAGGATAACCACCAGGTTGTTTAACATAAAGAATATTGATATATATAAAATACGAGTGTAATTCGTCTACCTCTTTTTCATACCTCTTTTCGTGCCTCCGTTTCAAATTAAAGGGTTTAGGGTTTAAGGTTAAGGGGTGTATTTTTAGGGTGTAGGGTGTATTTTTTAGGGTGTAGGGTTTAGGATATAAAAAATCAGAGTGTAGGGTTTAAGGTTAAGGGGTGTATTTTTAGGGTGTAGGGTGTATTTTTTAGGGTGTAGGGTTTAGGACATAGAACATCAGGGTTAGGGTTTAAAATTTATTTTTTTAACAAATTTCGAGAGGAGGTATGAAAAAGAGACAACAATTTTTACCTATCAAATACTTCAAAAAATTTCGAAACACGAATTTAATCGATTTTATCTATAAATTGTATTAAAACCCGAATAACAACCCGTTAAAATTCAAAAGTATGAAGCATGGAATCTAAAGTCAACTTGGGAAGCCTCTGAATTTAAAACTTCATTTTCTCAAAATAAATAAATAAAAGTTTGTGAAATATCTATTTGGAAGTAATTGGTCAATTAATGAACCCTAATTGAGAAATATTGGAGCTTTGGTTGATAAGTCAACCACAAGGCCAAGAATTGGGGGAAAGCAAAACTAGATACCTAATAAAGAAGAATTTATATCATGGAATATCCTTCTCATATTATTATAATCTTAATTAATAAAAATTATTTATTTTATTAATTTTTTTATCGAGTAAATTATTACTCGATATGTTGGTTATGTTTAATTTTACCTTTAAATTTAAACCGAACAATCCTCGAAAAATCACAATGAAAGAAAAAATAGTCTCTAGTTTCTTGTTCTCTTTTGAAGGTGTAGGGAATCAAATCTCATACCTCTCGCATGCAAAACGAGTGCTCTACCATATAAGCTACACTACACGTTTGTGATCAAAATAAAAATTTATTTGGTAATAAAATGACAAAATTATTGAAGTGAGTGATTATTACTGGATGTGATTATAAATGACGCAACGAGAATAATCTATAATCAGTGGTAGATGCAAGTGCATCTTAAGCAAGGACGGAACCAAGATTTGGATTAAGGGGGACAAAACATAAATGTTTAGAAGTAGGGGACAAATTCATAAAAAAACAATTTTAAAAAAATTAATAGGAGGACAAAAATGAAACAAGAATTTCTTTGGGATGGGGGCGATTTCCCCTCCCCACCCCACACAGCTCCGTCCCTGATCTTAAAGTGTTCCCATACTCTCCTTAAATTTTTTAAACTTCACAAATTTAATTTTATTTTTTCAAAAATTTTATAAATTAATCTTAATTTTTTTTAATATTTATAAGTTGTCCCTACCTGAAATTTTGAGATTTCATGCATCGATATCTTCCATCTTAAAAGTGACGTTGAGATGCCTCTACCTCACATTGACGACTGACTACATTCTACGTGATTTCTACAAAGAATACATGATTAATAAATTGATGCATAAAATCTTGCACAGATTTTATAAATTTGATTTTTAATTTCATTAATCATTCAAAAAAAAAACATGCAGAACTGGTAGATTTTGCATGCTTTTGTAGGGTTTAGCGTCAGCAGTGCCGCTTCCTCAAGGGCGGAGCCAAGAATTTATTCAAGTGGTGTTATTTTCTCGAATGATATTTAAAAAAGTTAATTATTTATAAAGAGGTGTCAAATTATTTATTAAGGGGTGTCAATTATATATATTTTTAAATTTATATATAAATTATATAAAAATATATAATTTTCTAAAAAATTTGGGGTATAAATGGACACCCCAATTACATACATGGCTCCGCCCATGGCCCGCCACCAACTCGGTCACGGTCATCGGCTTGCCGTGTTTTCGAATGATCTCCGGGAAGCCTAAACCGATTGAACATTTTATAGGCATGGAGCGTATGAAGCTGAACATGTGGTTCCAAACATGTAATAAAAAATATTCAAATTGATATAAAACAGAATACCACTGAAATATGGTGTTATGTATAGCAGGTAAACATGGACGGGAAGGTTACGGATGAAAATCGTTTGCTCCTAAACATACGATTTTGGGATTTTTTTTATAAATAATATGATATAAAATTAAATTTTTAAATATAGAGAATTTTCACTTATATTTCGAATTCTAAGCTAATTTCTACGATACGCGCGATATTTTTTCTATAGATTTTAAAAAATATTTAAAAATAAAAAACCCCACCTATAAGTAGCATCTTATTCATTTTCTCACTTACACTGTAACTTTTGACTTAAATTCTCAAATAAACTTTAAAAATTATATTTTTCTGAATAAAATCTGTAAGCATCCTATTGATTTTTGTTTGAATGTCACTAGATACGTGAGTTGGCTTCTAGAAAGAATTTTCGCGTTGAAATTAATAATCCAAAAAAGAAAAGAAGAGTCAGTTTAACATTACTTTTAGAAAATGCTATAAAAAATACTTTTAAAAAGTTTTTTACAGAAATATTTTTGGATTTGAGATTTAAGTGTTTAATATTATTGTCAAAAACTGTTTTTAATAAGATAAATAACCATTTAGATATGATATTATAAGTTATATATAAATATTACATGATTATTTTAATGTTATAATATATAAAATATATCAACTCAAATTATCATAAAAATATTTTTATTAATAAATATATATATATTTTTAATAATTGTATGTATTCTATAAAAATATATTTTTATTAATTATATCTTTATAAAAATTATAAATTTATAAAGTATAAATAAAGCAATAGTAAATGAAGGTTAAATTTATAATTTGACTATCAAAAACAAATTTTCAACCGTAAAACTAAAAATTTTAATTGTTAAAGGAACAATTGTTATTCCTAGAGGTCACGAATTCGAGTACCAGCGATGCCAGCAGAGTGATCGAGCGATCAATGTCAAATGATAAAGATTATTATAATCTAGAGCAGATACTACTGTAATCACTATTAGCTTGTTCAAAAAAATAATTTTTGTGTTTCAGTTGAAAAACACTTTTCAACTGTATTTTTTTTCTAAAAATTACACATTTAACATTATTTTTTTATTTTAAATAAATATTTAAAATTAAAAGTTAGTTTAAAAATCAATACTATAAACACACCCGAAATTAGGTTTATGGCGTCTAAAATTGAATTGCTTAATTAAATTGGCGGTTGGCGGACATTGCTTTTAAAATATTTAGATTATTTATTTAAGACTTAAAGATCACTTTTGTTTTGTATTTGTATTAATTTATTAATTTTATTTTTATATTTTTTTCGTACCAATTTAATCTTTAAAATAATTAAATTATATTATTTTTTATCTATTAATTATTACAATATTAACGTAATAATTTACATGCGATAACATAATAATTCATGTTATATTATATTCACACGTGGACTGTCATATCAGTATTATAAATTATCATGTTAACATCGTAATTATTAACTTGATTTTTATTAATCAAAGGGATAAACAATGATATAATTAAACTAGTTCAAGGATTAAATTGATACAAAAATATTATAGGAGTCAAATCAATAAATTAAGACATTTAGATGGACAAAAGTGACCCTTAATCTTTTATTTAATGAAAATTTATCGTGTCAAATTTGTGGACTTTTTGCCTTTGATTGTTATTGTTAGCTATAGTGCCTAAGGCCTATTGGACCTGATATTTTGATTATTGAATTTAATTGTATACTTTTATATTATTGAATATTGTTATTAATTATTCAAAATATCTTTAATAGGTTATTATTATGAGAACAATAATAAGATACGATTGATATGAAGTTTGATAGATATTTATAAGATAATATCAGAATGATATTTAAATCAAATTCATATGTGTTTTTTTAGAATAACTCGATCGACTCGTCTTAAGATTAATACATGAAATAAAGTTATATATTAATCTCTAAAAAGTTGTGATAATATATCTGTAAACCTGAAATTGATACAGTTCTCAACATGACGACTATTAAGTTCTGACATAGTCAAATATCATTTTTAATCGAATGATTATAAAAGTTATACTCGAATATAATAATGAATCATACAATAAGATGTGAACAATTAAAATGGAATCTATGCCTCTTAACATAAGAGAGATATCTTTAGGTCGCTCGATGATTGTATTGAGATATTAATTTTGATATTATATTTGAAAAATATTTTTGATAAATTTGGAAAGATTTCAAAAATGATTCTTATGGGTAAATAACTTGAAAATGTATTTAAATTTTTTTGAAAGGTTTTAGATGTGCTCAAAATGGTTTAAAGTAGTTAAACTTGTGTTTTCAGCGTATGTGTATTGTTATAGGCTTTTTCGTTTCAATAGAGCTGAACGCTTCAAGCTACAACTTTAACACTGCCAAAAATTATTTCGATACACCTTCAAGGTTTCTCGATACGGACGTTTTGATACACACCTATGGTGTTTCGATACACCCCTAACGATTTTATGAAACCCCACAATGGCTAGGAGTCGTATCGATACGGGCATTGACCGTTTCGATACGAAAAGCAAAGTGTTTCGATACACCTCTTTTAATGCAGGTTCAACGTCTCTTTTCCAAAAAAGTTATATCGGTACAGCTACCTTGTGTATCGATACACCTGGCACCAGAATGAGAAATCGACTTTGAAATTAGTTCCAAACGATTTCAATCCAATCCTAATGGTCACTAATGGCTACAAACTCAATTAATACTATAAAATAGACCTTCAAACATCAAAAGAAGACCAATATTTCAATTATAACAACAATATAATGTATTTGTATCTAAGTGCTTAATTTTGTTCATTCTTTATTAGACAGCAATTGTGAGCTAAAATTATTATATTTACTCAAGTATTTAAATTTTGGTGAAAGCTTAAGTTTGCGAACATTAACCTTGTGAGAGGGATTTCTTGTTTGTTTAGAATTTTCTTTGTTTGAGATGATTCTCAAAGTTTAGTTTGTGAACTTTGAATGCTAGATTCGGGTAGTGAGTCTAGGTTGTAAGGTTGCCCCTTTGTCATCAAAAAGAAGAAATTCATAGTGAATTTGAGAAATTTTTAATGGAATTTAAGATAGTGAGTGTATGATTTGGTTAAAAATTTCAATCACTCTAAATTCTTGTGTTCGGTGTCTAATCTTTTTGCTTCCATCAAAATTCACTCAATCAACATCTTCTCCACCACTTGACGGTAATTTTGGTTGTAGCATCGAGCTTTTCAGATTGAGACTGAGAATGTATTATCGTGCTCAAATGAGTTGATAAAGATCAATGTCATTTGTTTAGTGAGTTCAATTAGACATCAAAGAAATCATAGATAAAATGATATAAGGTTAACTTTTTTCATGACTTATTTTCAATAAAGATATCATGAGACAAAAAAAATTTATGACATAAATTAGAGTAATGTTATCTTGGATTACAAAATTTTCATTTAACTTCGGTAGTCATAATGTCTTGCTAGAGGTCAGTTAGGCAATTTGACAAAAATATTGATGAAAAAATATTTTTTAATATATTGATTTTTTTAAATTGTTTTTATTTTATTAATATTTCTATAATAATTTTAAAGTCGGATTTAAAAGAATTCGACTGTGAACAGTAAATTAAAAAAAAAAACGTACTGTAGCAAGACGAATCCTGTTGAAGCTGATTTCAGTGGACTGCCTGCACTTGCACTGTGCATTGTTGCATCTTATTTAATTATTTTATTATTATTATTTTAAATTTACGGTTTATAGTCGAATTCTTTTAAATTCGACTTTAAACCACTGTGAAAACATCAATAGAATGAGAAATAATTTAAAAAATTAATATATTAAAAAATATATTTTTTATCAATATTTTTTGTCAAATTGCCGGCCAATTATGACTAGCAGAATAAAATATAATTTTATCTATTACCGACGTTAATTGAATCTATAAGATCGCACATTAAGAATGATTATGATTAATACTCTTAATAATAAATTTAAAATTATACGATTATTTTAAATTATATTATTAGATATTATTTATTTGAACTTATAAAAGTTCAATTTCTACTGTTGTGACAAAATAAATTTTATTCATTTTATTATATTTTGAAAATAATATTAAAAAAACTCATTTTCTAACCTTGTTGGGATTTAAATTTCTTATTGGATAAATAATTTGTTTTAATATATATTATTTATTTATTTTTAAATAAATAATATTATTAAATAAATCACATCATCTAGAATTTAGAATATGAGTTTGAAATTCTTATGGGATAAAAAAAATTATTATAAATTATAATTTATTTAAAATAGTTTTAATTAAATCACATCCTCTAGAATTTAGTTGAGTCCATTCGTTTGTGGATAACCTCAACTGATAGTCATCCATTCTTATCCTCCAATATAGTACAAGAAAGAAAAACATCTCGCGTGATCTTGTTATAATACAATTTTGTGGGTAAGTATTGATGAGTCGAGTCGAGTTAATTTTTTTATTATTTGAGTTTACGAGTCATATTTTATTATTCAAATTTTATTTGAATTTTTTTATTTAAGTCGAGTTTTTGAGTTTTTATAAAAATTAATTTTAATTGTTTATCATGTTATAGTATAATTTAATTTTAATTTAAACGACTTTCTCTAATCATACAAGATATGTATATATATTTCTTAATATGTGACAATATTTTTTCATATTTCCATATATTAATATTTATCATAAAAAATTAAGAAATTCATCTAGAACTCAAAAATAAATTCTTTAATTATTAAAATTTTGAGTTATTCGAATTTTTATTTTACAATTTGAACTTTACTTAATTTTTTCGAATCGAATCAAATTTATAAAATTTCGCATAGAACCAAAATAAATTAAATTAAATTATCCGATTTTTTTAGTCGAATTTTGTTTACTCCTATTCACAAGCACGTCCGACCGTCAAGAAACTAAAGTCCCTACCCTAAATATATTATGTGAATTACTCTCTTAGTATTTATATATTGATAGATCCTGGACCCACTCATTTTTATATCAGTACTGTATTAATCAAGAAATTCAAGTTCACCTTTAAATCTATAATTTTTAAATTACAAAAATAAATTTAAAAACGGTCTGTTAATCGTAAAAAAATAATAAGATTTAAATTCACACCAATAATTATCGTTTTTATATTAGTACTGTATTAATCAAGAAATTCAAGTTAACCTTTAAATCTATAATTTTTAAATTATAAAATTAAATAAATTTATTCTGTTCGGAAAAAATGGGATTTAAAAAACGGTTTGTTATTCGTAAAAAAATAATAAGATTTAAATTCATACCAATAACAATCGTTTTTATATTAGTACTGTATTAATCAAGAAATTCAAGTTAACCTTTAAATCTATAATTTCTAAATTATAAAATTAAATAAATTTACTACTGTTCGAAAAAAACGAGATTTAAAAAACGGTTTGCTATTTGTAAAAATAATAATAAGATTTAAATTCACACTAATAACAATCAATAACAATCATTATTTAACTGATAATGGTCAATAACGTTCCATTATAGACGTTATTATATCGTTATTTTAAAAACTTTCATAATAAATTAAATGTGTTTTAAAAAATTCACGATCGCGACTCTCGCAACGAGCGCGATAACAACCGTTATGTCCGTAACCGCGATAAACACAATACGACCGAAAACGCTTTTTAAATCCTTGGTTGGAACAATAAATATAGGTAGCTAGTGCCTATAAATACAACACAATGTATGAAACTAAGCCCATAAAAGTGAAGATAAACCAGAGAGGAAAGTCTTAATTTTAATTTTGAGTATGGCAATGAAGGTAGAGCAAGTTCTTCACATGAAAGGAGGAGGAGGAAAAGACAGCTATGGAAACAATTCCAATCATCCAGTTATTTTTTTATTGTTTTTATTTATTTATTTATTTATTTATCGTAGTATAAAAATAAAAAATGTTATAAATATTAAGATTCGAATCTCAGTATAAATATTATTTTTTTTCAGAGGACTGTGATATCAATGGTGAAGCCACTACTTGCAGAAACCCTAGTAGAGCTTTACAGTGCACTGCCATCTGTAGAGTGCTTGAAGATTGCAGATTTAGGTTGCTCCTCCGGACCGAACACTCTTTTAGTGGTATCCGAAATCATCGAAATCATCGACGAAACATGCCGGAGATTAAACCGTCCCCCGCCATGTTTACAAGCATTCTTGAATGATCTTCCTGGAAATGATTTTAATGCCATTTTTACCTGCTCGTTGCCAAGCTTTTATGAGAGTCTAGAAAAAGAGAAAGGCACCAAGTCTGGCAATAATTGCTTCGTTGCTGGAGTTCCTGGCTCTTTCTATGGCAGACTTTTTCCTTCTAATAGCTTGCACTTTGTTCATTCTTCTTATGCCATCATGTGGATCTCACAGGTAAAATATACTTTGCTTATCTGAACCTAACCTGAATATAAATACCTTAAATTCGACTCTAACCTGATTTGAATATTTTTTTAAAAAAAATTAACCCGAACTGATTCAAAAATAAATACCTTAAACTTGAATCGACCTATAAAAATAATTTCAGGGACTTAAACTGTAAAAAAAAATTAGGGTCTTAATTATAAAATATTATAATTTTAGGAACTAAATTGTAAATAAAATATTTAATTTTAAGGATTAAATTATAAAAAAAATAGTATTATTATAAATATCTCTAAAAGATTAAAGAAAATTACATAATTAGTCTCAGGTCAAGTCAGGTCGAATATTTTATACCCTAAACTCAATCTTGACCAGACTTTTCTCTCAATAAGAAACAAATCCGAACTCGATTTCTTCAGTAAAAGATTTAATCCAATCGGACTGGACCAAATAAAATGTTATTCCCTAATTTTTACATAACCTATCGTTAATCTTATTTATCCATTTTACACATTCAAAGGTCTAAAAAAGTATAATAGTTAAAAACTAGTACTCTGTGTAACTTTATCGTATCTCCTCCTCTCTCTTTATTGTCTTATAGGATTATAATACAATATAAGATAAATTATACTAAATATCGTTAAATTTTATATTTAATATCGATTATATCACTCGGGGAATAACTCATTGATTTTTCAGGCACCGACGAAGTTGGTTACTATAACCGGAACATCATTGAACAAGTGGAACATTTGTGTCTCCAAAACAAGCCCTCCTGCTGTGTTTGAAGCATACTTTGAGCAGTTCCAAAGGGATTTTACAGTGTTCCTGAGGTGTCGAGCAGAAGAGGTTGTCCCCGGTGGCCGCATGCTCCTAACAACAATGGGCAGCATCAAGAGCAAGGACCCACTTACCATATGGGAATTGGTTGGATTGAAAATAAATGAAATGGTGGTTGAGGTACTACTATTATTTTAATTAATAATCGTGGTTCGGGTTTTAAATTAATCTCTAAAATTTAAACTATTCTAATTGAGTCCACAAATATTAATATTATATCAATCAACTCCTTCCGTTAATCTAGTCATTCCATGTAGGGTTTGATCGAGGATGAGAAGTTGGATTCTTTCGATTTGCCATGTTACACCGCGACTAGTGAAGAACTCAGACGCGTGATAGAAGCCGAAGGGTCTTTCGAGTTGCGAAAACTGGAGACATTCAACATGGATTGGGACGATTACATAAAGAAAGCCGACACCGATCGGGTGCTCGACAAGGCAGCAAGAGCAGCAACCATTGCCCGAGACATGAGAGCGGTCGGCGAACCGATTCTATCCAGGCATTTCGGGGAAGACATCATGGACGACCTGTTCCGCAGGTTCGAACAAGATGTGCTTGACTACATGGAAGCCCATAACTGTCAGCATATTAATATAGTTATGTCCTTGACAAAGAAAGATATATGATATGTCTGGTTTGGATTTATGTTCGTATGGTCTGATCATTATAAAAAAGTAAGACACAAAATGTTGAGAATGGGATTTGAACCCACGCCATTTCGGACCAAAACCTTAATCTGGCGCCTTAGACAAACTCGGCCATCTCAACATGTTGTTTCACTCTACTTTCTTTTATATAATAGACAAAAGTGTATAACATATTGTTGTTTTTATGCATGACAAAATATGTGATTTGACCAAACATGTACCTAAAAACTACACCAATGATTCCTAAGGTTTGATAAATTTCTTCTTTCACCATTGACATTTCAAAAATTATGTTATGATCATTAACATTATCGATTTATAATAAAATGATCACTATGCTATCCGTTCTCTTGAAATTGATAATGTGATATAATAATGAAAAGATGTAAAGTTAATTTTAACCCTTAACGTTTATAATTTTTATTCTTTTGATCTTTATTTTTTTTGGATAAATTTAACACTTAACTTATATCTTTTTGACAAATAGCTTATTTTTTAACTATCATGATAACTGAACCGTTAAAAATTTAACAATAATGACATGTCATATGCATATGATAATATATTTTAAATAACATAGCATTAACCTATCAAATACATATATCTATATATATGAAATATAATTTTATTTTTATTAATTATTTTTTAATATATTTCATATATATATGTATTTAATAGGTTAAATGTCATGTTATTTAAAATATATTATTATATACATATGACATGTCATCATTGTTAGATTTTTAACGGTCCAGTATATATGTATTTGATAGGTTAAATGTCATGTTATTTAAAATATATTATCATATGCATATGATATGTCATTATTGTTAAATTTTTAACGGTTCAGTTATCATGATAGTTAAAAAATAAGATATTTGTCAAAAAGATATAGGTTAAAGGCTAAATTTATCCCAAAAAATAAGAACCAAAACGATAAAAATTATAAACATTAAGGATTAAAATTATCTTTATGCCCGACGAAAATAATACTATCTAATTTAACCCATAAACTACTACTAAAACATTAATTTAATCCTTTAAATCTTATAAAGCATGATTTGAGAAATTCTTCACGGTGAAAAAATATTTTTTTATAAATAGATCATTGATTTGGAAAATAGCTTGCCCTAGGATAAAAATTATCTCTTCTCTGGTAATATCTTCGGTAAAGTACACAAATGATTACTAAATTAGGTTTTTGTTAAAATTTAGTTCAATTAGATTTTACTCGAATTATTGGCGAGGCGAGATAAGTTACTTAATACCCGACTCAAAAAGCTCACCAGCTCCTTAAAAATATAAATATATTATTTTATTTTTTATAATTTAAACCCTAAAATTTTTAAACTTAAACCCTAAAATTTAAACCTTAAACATAAGTCTTAAAACTTAAATTAACATGCTAAATTTTAAAATTAATAAGTTTGAATTTACACAACTTATATCAAAATTTATTATAATTAATTAAATATATAAAATTAGTTGAAATAATTTTTTATTTATGTTTACTTATTAAAAGTATGATTTATATTCGTTGATATTTATATTTTAGATAAATGAATGGATATGATGACTAAAAAGTACGTAAATAAAGATTAAATATTGTTTATTTTATATTTTTAATATATATTTTAAGAAATTTAAAAATAATATTTTTATTATAAAAATATTAATATTAATAAATTTAAATAAATATAAAATAAATAAATTATCAAACATAAATACATTACTTACTTATATTCATTTATTCAATTAAATAAATAAAAACTTTATTATATTTATTTTTAATAAATAAACGAAAATATAATTACCGAAGGCTATTGTTGTAATTTCAGGCACATATCCGAGGAGAAAATATCCCTTTCTCCTTAAAACTAGAGGGCTAAACCCAAAAAAATAGAGGGCTAAAACGGCCGAGTCATTGGATCCACTCAATGATCTCAACCGTTGGTTCCATAAGATCAACGGTTTCCATCACTCGGCAAATTGATTTCATATTTTTCCACTCCTTGAGTGGTTTTTTATCACATCATCCTAAACCCTAACCTCCCTCCCTCTTCCGGAAATCAAGGTTTACGTGGAACTCCATAACCCTGTTTTCTCTCTCTTCAATTTCTAGAGAGAGAAGAAAAACCCCATCTTTTTGTAATGGTTCTTCCATTTTCAATCTCCATCTCTCTGAAGAAACAAGATCTTTGCGTGTTCATTAGTTTTAATTTCTGGGTTTTGTTTTTTATTTCGTTGGTGTGATTTTAATTTTAATTTGGAATTGAACGATCTTTGTTAAGGGGAGGTGTTGTATTGTTTTTCTCTGTTCTTGGTTACTGTTTACTCTGTTTTGGTTATCTTCTTCGTGTAGCCGAGTCAAAACGGTCTGAGTTTCGCGTGGTTGCAGATTTGTTTGAGTGAACTGGTTCACTTTTGGCTATGGATCTGCTTCTGGAACGGTGGGTCAGCCGTTGGTTGTAAGGTTCTGTCGTATTTCACGAGGTGGTTGGTCGAGTGGGGCTTTTGGGGTTTAGATTCTTCTTTTTGGACTCGTCCGAGTCGGGTCGGTTACTGAGTCAACTCGTTGGGTTTGGGGTTAGGAAAGGGCGTACAAGTAGTTTTTACCTCCGGGCGGCGATGCCTTCAGTGGGGATGAAACGGAGCACAAGGGTTTGCAGGATGAAGAGCTCGGATGCCCGGGTGCTTCGTTCAGGGCGGCAACTCCGGCCTGATTACGGTGAAGTGAAGCCCAAGAGGCGCGGCAACGACGGTGCTGAATTCAACAACTCGGCGAAAAAGACCCCGGAGAGTGAAGAACTTAATTCTCCGGCTGAGGTAAATGAGAAGCCCAAAAGACTGGGCCATGAAGAGAATCCGAAGAAACAGTCCAGGAAAGTGAAAGCTGAAGCTATAAACAATGGCGGCTCTGTAGATAAGATGTTTGGGATTGTTTATACTAGAAAAAGGAAGAGAAATGGGGTTCAAAAGTGTCATCTTTCCGAAAATTTGGAGCCGCCGATTGGTTCCACCATGCTCGAAACCAATAAATTCGGGAGCAAAGTCGCTTCACATCCATGTTTTAGATCTTCGAAGCTAACAGTTCGAAGTAGTATTCAGAAGAGGAGGAGTTCACTGAGGAGAATAAGAGCTAGAAACCTTATTTCTAGTGGAACTCTAATGTCTGATTTGATAAGTAGGAGAAATGGTATTCCTTTTTCGTCAGTAGTTTCTAAAAATAAGATTAGGAGTTCAATCCGGACCGGTTCGGCATCGGACTTGAGTAATGTTAGCTCTTCGGTATCTGATTTAATGTCGAAGGTAGAGTTGGATTCGGATTCTTGTCAATGCTCTGCTAATGTATTGATCATTGAACCTGATAGATGTTACAGGGAAGAAGGAGCAATTGTCACTTTAGAGCTCTCTGCTTCAAAAGAATGGCTTCTTGTTGTGAAAAAGGACAATACGACTAAGTATACACAGAAGGCAAATAAATTGATGAGGCCACCCTCATTCAACCGATTCAACCGTGCAATGATTTGGACCGGGGATGATACCTGGAAACTCGAGTTTCCAAATCAGCAAGATTGGATTCGTTTCAAAGATCTTTACAAGGAATGTAGTGAGCGCAATGTTCCTGCTTCAACCTGTAGAGTGATCCCTGTGCCTGGGGTTTGTGAAGTATCTGGGTACGAGGATAAGCCTAGTTTGCCGTTCCGAAGACCGGATTCATATATCTCTGTTGATGGTGATGAGGTATCAAGAACCTTAGCAAAGAGGACTGCTAACTATGACATGGATTCAGAAGATGAGGAATGGTTAAAGAAGTTCAATGATGAGTTCTTTCATGGAAACGTGCATTGCGAGCATATTTCGGGTGATTGTTTCGAGTTGATGATTGATGCTTTCGAGAAGGCATGTTTTTGTAGTCCAGATGATCACTCACATGTGATTGCTGCTGCTGCTGATCTGGGTATTAGTGGAGTGGTTGAAGCTGTTCATACTTACTGGTCGAAAAAACGGGAGCAAAGGCGATCACCTCTGCTTAGAATTTTCCAGGTATACTTACATGGAAACTTCCTTTATTCAAATAGATGTGAATAGATTCATTTGGGAAAATAAACTTCGAATTGTTGCATTATATACTATCATTTGTAAATGAAGAAAAAGCAAACTTGTGTTCTAAGTAAGTGTACTTATTTGTTGAATTCTTTAGGGAAGTTTAGCATGGACAACTATACCATTTTCGAAAGGGTTTATAGGCCTATTTCTTGTTTTGATTCCTTCGTTTCGTCGTGCGATGAGTTCGTAGAATTGTATTTATAGGTCAAATTCTAACTTCTGCCTATGCAGTTCAGTCTCCTAGAGCTTCTTTCTGGTGTTTGGTGTGCATGTGGAACTATATTCGAACACCCGAAGATATATGACCGTAATTAATGTTTGATTCTAGCAGGTTCATCAGGTCAAGAAAGTGGCTCCGGTAGTTCCGCAGCCTTTCCTCCGTAAAAGGAGGTCATTTAAGCGTCAAGCTAGCCATGGAAGAGGCAAGCAACAAAGTATGTTGCAAGGTAAATTATACTCATGCTCTCTACCATACAAGTTTTGGTCTGATTTTGATTTGTATATGTGTGTTAACACGTGCAGCCATGGAAATCGAGCCTGATTCATCGGAAGAACAGGATGTGATGATTAAAGTGGAAGAAGCTAGAGCTGCAGCCACTGGATCTATCGAAACAGCTATCCTGAAACGCCAACATGCTCAGTTGCTAATGCAAAATGCCGATATGGCCACGTACAAAGCTATGATGTCACTCAGAATTGCAGAAGCTGTTAGTCTTACTGAATCCCCCTCGGAAGATGCAGTTGGCCACTTTTTGACCGACGAGGTGCCGGTAATCAGCTAGCAGGTGGAGTTTGCACAGCATCATGGCTGTTTTTGAAGCCCAGGAGTGGGAAGAGTAGTATAATAATGTATAGCTTACTTTGAATGTATACATCCTGTATTATTATAGCTTGATGTCATACCAGAATTGTTTTTTTTTCCAGATATTTGTTAGAGAAATCTGAGAAAGAAAGGGAGAATTACAGGGAACTGTGAGCCCATTGTCTTGTGATGACATACTTCTTGCATTTTGATGTCAACCTGGCAGGAAATTTATATTGTATCTTTGATGTTCGATTAAATAGTTATTTTTGATTTTAAGTATAACTTTTAATATTTTATTTTACGCGAAAATAACTCTTTTATATTATATTTTTTATTAATATACTATTTTATAAAGCTACTACGATAATGTTATGCCAATCTGTACTGATATGTAAGTTTATCAATAATAATTTATTTTTAAAAATTTAAAAATTTGATATCTAAGAAAGATGACACCTAGAGACTAAGATGTCATCGGATACAGCTAAATTTTAAAATTTAGTTGATAGTTAGAGTTGTGGGTCGGTAAAATTTAGTTGATAGTTAGAGTTGTGGGTCAGTAGTTGATTACGTTTAAAGAGGGATTAATATTCCATAACGTCAAAAAATAACATCTTTAAGGTTCACATCATAATTATTTTAAAAATATAAAATCTAAATTAATTTAATTTCTAAATTTTAAAATTTTAATATTCACGATAAATTTTAAAATAACCATAATACATTTTTATAAGAAATAAAAAAAAAACGTTTGATTAAATAATTTTTATTTATTTTTATTTTGGATGAAAATAACTCTTCATGAATGAAAATTATAAGTTAATTGATAATAAGTAATTTAAAATTATACGATAAAATCATATGATATTAGAGAAATATTTTTATATAATTTTATAAAAAAGAAAACTATTAATGAACTATTCTATAAAGGTATTATATTTGTCTAAATATTAATGTTATGTTGGCGTGTATTATTATGTACTTTTGTCATGTTATTTCATGTTAGTTAATTGATATTTTTTATTTATAAACAGATATTTTAACTCAAAATAAGACGTTAAAGGAAATAAAACTAAAGCGTTTGATTAAATATTTTTTTATTTTTTATCATTTTAAATAAAAACAACTCTTTCATAAAAATTATAAGTTAATTGATGATAAATAACTTAAAATTATATAATAAAATCATACGATATTAAAAATATTTTTATAATTTATATAATTTTATAAAATTATTTTTTATTAATGAACTATTCTATAAGGGTATTATATTTTTCTAAATAATAATGTTATATCAATGTGTATTATGTAGATTTATCATGTTATTTTATGTTAGTTAATTGATACTTTTTATTTGTAGAGCGATCGTTTTGACTCAAAACAAAACAATATAAGTTGAAATATTTTAAAAAATATAAAAATATAATAATTATCTAGTCAAATATTAAAAGATATATTTTAAACATTAAAAATATTTAAAATTAACTCGATAAAAAGTGCAACATAATTATTATCATATTACTATATCATTCCTATTTTTAACTTAGATTACAAACTTATTAGGTTATTGTGTATTATTGAGCCGGTTTTAAATGTTATTATATATTGTCACGTCTGGTATATATTTATAGATTTAATTATAAGATTAAAATTTATTTATGTTTGAATTTATTTAGTGGTTTAGGGTGAGGATAATTTTTGGTATAAAGATAATTTAACCCTTAATGTTCATAATTTTATCGTTTTGACACTTTTTTTTTGATAAATTTAGCCCTTAACCTATATCTTTTTGACAAATAGCTTATTTTTAACGGTCCAATTATAATGATAGTTAAAAATCTAACAATGATGACATGTCATATGCATATGATAATATATTTAAATAACGTGACATTTATCCTATCAAATACATACATATGAAATATAATTTTATTCTAATATAAAATATAAAACAATTAAAATCCAAATAAAATATCAAAAAATTAATTACTTTTAAAATAAAATAGGCATAAAGATAATTTTAACCCTTAACGTTTACAGTTTTTGTCGTCTTGGCCCTTATTCTTTTTTGGGGATAAATTTAGCCCTTAACCTATACCTTTTTGACAAATGTCTTAATTTTTAACTAGCTTGATGATTGGACCGTTAAAAATTTAACGATGATATATATGGAATAAAATTTTAAATAATATGGAATGTAACCTATCAAATACATATATATATATATATGAAATATAATTTTATTTCAATATAAAATATAAAACAATTAAAATTCAAATAAAATATTAAAAATTAATTAATTTTAAAATAAAAAATTATTAAACATTCTTAACCCTAACTACGATAGAATCAAAATCTTATCTTAAAAAATATAAACACAATTCGAATAAGATTTTGATTTTATCGTAGTTAGGGTTAAGAATGTTTAATAATCTAATATTTTATTTAAATTTTAATTATTTTATATTTTATATTAGAATAAAATTATATTCTATATATATATATGCATTTAATAGGTTACATGTCATGTCACTTAAAATTATATTCTATATATATATGTATCATCGTTAAATTTTTAACAGTCCAGTCATCAATCTAGTTGAAAAATAAGATATTTGTCAAAAAGATATAGGTTAAGGGCTAAATATCCCAAAAAAAAAATAAGGGCCAAAACGATAAAAACGGTAAACGTTAAGGGTTAAAATTATCTTTATGCCAATAAAATATTACTAAACATTCTCAACTCTAACTATAATAATTAATCCAAATTAATATATTAATAAATGAAATATAAATGATAAATAAAAAATAAATACACGAAAGAATGATAATACTCGTATAATAATATCAGAATTTCAAAGTCCCCTAAACCCTAAACCTAGAGATTTAAAGCGAAACCCAGCCAACACCAAAGCTCGTCTTTTTCTTAAGTACTCTTCAAATCCTCACGGCCGCCGCCGGATTTTGCTTTCAGGTCACAGACTCCCTTTTCTTTTTATACAGATACTGAGATTCATTTACGCATTTCAATAGGATTAGATTGTGCTTGTCTAAGTTGTCTTTGTGTTTCGTACGTTATGTTTCATTCCATGAGACTGAAGTGATCTTGTGTTTCTGGGGGAGTGAAGATTGCATTTTTTTTCTCGATGAGTCAAATTTTTTGATCCCCTTAACCTATTTTTTTGTCTGCTTGGTTCTGTTAGTTTATCCCTGATTAGAAATTTGGTATTATTGAATAGAACCGATTCTTCTTTGAATAAGATACTTGTCACTGGAAATGCTGTTATTACTATTGGAAAATGGTGGTGGTTTATTAGTTGTATTGTTAAGACTGAAAGAGGCATTCAAGGTGGTATAACCCTTGTATTCTATATGCATGATTTCCTTATGGTCCTTGTCTATGGTTGAAAACTCGGATATTCGATACATGTAGAGCTTGATACTAGCCCTTTCTTACTAGCAGTGGTGTATCTAATGGGAAAAAAAACTGAAAATAAAATCTTTCGAATGGGTTTTTTCCGAAAAAGAATGATATGTTTGAGTTGTTTCAGTGAATTCCTTAGTAATTGTGAATTGATGCTTTCATTTGATGTACAATCAAGTGTAATTTGTACTTGGAAGGATGGTGAGGGTCAGTGTTCTGAATGATGCGCTGAAAAGCATGTACAATGCTGAGAAGAGAGGAAAACCTGCAACGGCAGGTCATGATCAGGCCGTCCTCTAAAGTCATCATCAAGTTCCTTTGGGTCATGCAGAAGCACGGTCTGTTTCGGACTTCATATATACCCAGTTTTCGCATCCAACCCTTCCTATGATCTATATACTAATGTCGACCACTACAGGTTATATTGGAGAGTTTGAGTATGTCGACGACCACAGATCTGGTAAAATCGTTGTCGAACTGAACGGAAGGCTTAACAAGTGTGGAGTCATCAGTCCTCGTTTCAACATAGGAGTGAAGGAGATTGAGGGTTGGACTGCTAGACTACTTCCTTCAAGACAGGTTAGCTTAGAAAATTAGATAATTTCCCCTTGTGATGGGAATGTTACGATAACACTTTGTATATATTTGTCTTGTGATTGCAGTTTGGGTATATTGTTCTTACTACGTCTGCTGGAATAATGGACATTGAAGAAGCTAGAAGAAAGAATGTTGGAGGAAAAGTATTGGGCTTCTTCTATTGAATGGTATTTCAATTTTCTTGTTTAGAACTATATGGAATTATCTGTTTTAAGTTTGGGACAGGATAGTTTAGACGTCATCTTTAAATTTTGGTTCTGATCCAATTAGTAGTATTTAGGGATAATATTATGTTTTGCTTAAGATATTGGAGATTTTCAATCCTTTTCATCAACTAGTAGTTTGTAATCCCAACACAACACCCTGTAAGAGTATGCATACCAAGGCATGTGGTGTATATTCCCCAGCCTACAAATTATAAGGCTTGGATTGGGGTGGCATGTACAATGCCCCGATCGATGTTGGGGCTGTGCTTCTCGCATTTGCTCTGAAACACTTGGAAAGAATGGCGTATTGCATGCACCCAGAGTGAACCAACCATGCATTTCAAATCTCTTTTAGAAGAGAAGTGCTTGGTCATCTAAGGCTGAACTCCGGACCTGGACTCGCAGACCAATTGAAACTAGTCGTTTTCCTATTGCTGAACTCAACTATCCAGAATGAGTAAATCAAGTCTACAGATACTAGCTGATAGTAAGCAAAAGGTTCAAATATGGCTGGATCAAATAGTTATATGGTACATAATGATGTCCGCTTTATTATTTCAGCAAACCTACTTTTCCAGTAAAGGCGTATTATTTCAAGGCAAAAGCTTTTACCTATTGACAACAGGAGATGCTGCATGCCGAAAGCCCTCACAGGACAAGCAATTTGCTCACTTCAGAAGAAAGTATCTTCCCAATTCCCATTGGCTCCTCATATAGCTGTTATATAACAGATACATTTTCAAGCATAAATAACCTAAAAAAATAAAATAATGCACAGTTCGGAATAGAATGTTTGTTTTGGAGAGGAGGATTGAATGAGGAGAGCAATACCTTCATCATTGATGAGTGATTACATTCTTAGCTCCAAGTCTCATCTACTTTTCATCATCATCAACGGCAACGAATATACCAAACCAAATGAGCTTCTAACTTTGCCAAAGAACTGAAGCTCCACGATAAACCGAGTGTGAGGTTGTGGATCAATACATGTTACCTTCAAAATCATGTCCAGCTCACCCCGGCTTTCTATGCCTGCACTTCTGCCAGTTTAGATACATTGTGACAACGTTCATTCAACAATTTCTGATCATTGTTTTACTGGCAGAGTGCAGGCATGGCCCAGGCCCCTCACTGGGGCCGGGCTAATCCAAAACTAGCATCAGGCTGATGTTGATGAGGCTGTATAAGTTCAAGGACCAAAATTAGAGCTATAAAATAAAGAAACAAATTTTGTTTTCAATTTTTGTTCCTTTCTATCCCCCATTCTCCCCACCTTTTTTCAAAGACATAAGGCAGTGAATTTTGTTTTATAAATAATATATTAAAAAATCACTTTAAAGGAATAGGATTAAAAACTTATCAATATACAATCAATACTTCAGAAATAATTATTTAAGTCAAAACGTAAATTCTGTATATTTGCAGGCATCTTCAAGCCAAGTAGCACAAGAAACCTTAACATAGGTATCACTATGCATAAAAATTAGATGAAAGCATCTAGCATATAAAGAATTTACAGTCTGGATCATTGGTCTATCCTTCACCATTGAGTGAACAAAGTGTACAATAAAAATAAACAAAGACAGAATGAAAATGAAGGGAAAGGGAGAAGGGGTTCTTAGGAGAGAGAAAGTGCACTATCATACTTAAACATGATTATAATAATTCTATATGTACTGCAAAACTTTCAAGATTCAATATAAAACAGAACAGGAAAACTTTTTTTTCTTCACTGCACATGCTGCAAGTGATGATGAAAAACAGAAATGTTGTTTGAACCCCTTAAAATGAAGTGTTAATAAATGACCAAAAGCATGCATCAAACGAAGGAACCAAAATGGGTGCATTTACTGACGTTAGGAAGGAGTGTTGGGAAGTTCCAACTTGCAATACCTGTGAAAAAGGCTGGTGAACATGCTCATGAGGGTGGATGAAAGGCATTCCAGGACGCTGAAGAGGATACTGAGAAGAATGCAAAAATATGGCAGATGTAGAGCGTGCGCCAACGTGATTGGGATTAAAAGGTGGCATCATTGTTTCAGGATGACCATAACTGATTCCTGTAGCAGTTGGTGGACCCACCCAGGGACCAGGTATATGTTGTGGGAGAGGACGAGGTTGGTGTTCAGGAGATATTTGAGGCCGATGAGTCGACCCAAGTTGTGGGAATTCGGTGTTGTAGTTAATTGCAGGGGTGTACATAGGCTGCATTGTGTATGGTCCACTATTGAACCCAAACCCAGGATCAAATCTCTGCATGTACCTGAAGAAAAACAACCCCTATATAAACTTCTGCCTCATGAAGAAAAAAATGGCTTCTGACTGTAAATTTACAGGGATGTTAGCAGCATGCAGATTTTGAAAATATATTTGATATTGTTAATATCTTTATTCAAACACATTCCCCCAAAGAAATATGATCGTCAAACTAAATATTCCTACCATGTAAGACAACAAAAAACAAAACCGCAGATCCTTTTAATTTTAGAAAACTTATAGGGGATCCAAAATTATCAGAAGCTCTATCAATCCTTTCCTCTTAAACTATTAAGAAGATTTCCTTCCACTAATTATCTCGAAACTTTCTAATTAAAAGATGCACAAAAGGAAGAGTATACCAGTTCAGACTTACCATACATATACAGAATGGCATCAAAAAAGAAAAGGAAGATAATGAAACAAAAGAGTGTTAAATTGAAACAAATAAAGAGAATTTATGATTGGGTTAAGGAAAAAAAAGATAATTGAAACATAAAGATCAATAATAACTATGTAGAGCAACTGAGCAAGCATTATAAACATATGAATGTGTAACCAGAGATGAAAAGGACTCATTCACTCATAATTGAAAAGTAAAGAGAAATTGTTTTAAGCCTAGTTCTGTGACAGTAAATCAGTTACGCCCTTTCAAGTTACAGCATAAGTTTTAGTATTAACTTCAATGAATCCTGTTAAGTTTGAAACCACGACATAAATCAGAAAATATAATGCCCTGCCGGAAACAAAATATTAAAAACAGAGAGATACACCTATTGCTGTTCCTGTCATTCAAAGACTCGTTTACTCATATATGAATGAGACTCAGCAATCTACACTCGTTCAATCAAAATTGAAAAGTAAGAGAAATTGTAAATGAGAATGAAACATTTACTCCCTCTCAAGTTACGATGTAACTTCCAATATTAACTTCAACTAATCCCTGCTATGTTGGAAATCCCTGCAATAAATCAGAAATAAAATACCATGGGGGAACAAAATATTAAAAACAGAGGGATATACCTATCATAGTTCCTGTCATAATCAGGGTCCTTGCGGTCAGTCTCACGATCCCGAAAGATGGCCACCCTATTATGTGGTTTGTTCCTACCAATTGGCTCCTTCTCTGTCCTACTTCTTGTTGACCTACTACTACTTGAAGAGTAATCAATCAAACTACTAGCAGAATTTACACCAGAAACCACTGAAACAGATTTCTCTTCCATATTTGGCATCCCCGAGGAACCATAGAAGGAAACATCCTGTAACCTTGGTTCACTTGCTGGTTTTCCACTAGGACCACTGCTAGAACCATTAGAGTTAAATATCCTTGCTCGAGCTCGGTTATACTCCTCTTTTCTTTCTTCAACACTTTTGGAGCTGTTTGACTTTGCAGAATTTGAATTTGAATTGTTCACAAACTGAGACCTTTTCTGTGGCCTCTGTTTAATTGCCACCTTAACAACACCAGGGTCTTCTGATGGTAAATTTACAGGGATGTCTGCCAGGCGGATACGAGGAAGCCTACATTCAGAAGTCTTGCAGACAATTATTCTGGAGCCAGAACCATCGGGTAAATTATTGTCCAATAAAACCATCGACTGCAATGAGTAATGCTGTGCGATACGATGAGCAGCCAACCTCAGATATGATGTAGGCAACTGTTGGAACTCGAATTGCTGTTGTGTAGGATCTCGGACAAATTTTTCAACATCTTGTTCCATCCTCAGGACTGAACAAAAGAAATTAAGAAATTTCAGTTTATGAGTATAAACAAACACTCTTTCTCAAACATCAAAAGATGCAGACCACTCAATCAATGAAGAAACAATAGTTTTCAAATGAACAAATGCCAGAATATGATTATTTCAATTTCAAGTATGATCCACTTTAAAATTGCTCCATCAATGATTAGTTACCCAGAAAATTCCAATTATTTTCTTTCCTATTTTCGTTTTTTACTCAAAGGTTTTTAAGCAACTACTAGGCTAAGGTCTAGGGAAGAATCACACTGGATCAGACATAGATAAAGACAATAACAAAGGAATCTGCAATGACCAATCCCTAAATCCAGAAACCCTAATAAATCATCTTCAAAACGAATCTGCAATGACCAATCCCTAAATCCAGAAACCCTAATAAATCATCTTCAAAACAGGTAAGTAAAAAAACTTACTGGAAAGGCGCTCGCGGGGGTTTTGGATTGCCTCGCGCAGGAACTGGTCAACCTGGTTGATGGCATCCTCCGAAACCACCTTCTCATCCAACGAACCAGAAGCAGAATGCGAAGCTGAAGAAGTTGAATCGGGCTTTGGTTCCTTGTTCGAAGAGAGCATCAACCGGCTCATGGTAGCGTCCAAATCGGCTACCTCCCACGATTCCGGCGCGCCAAGATCCTCCACCACAGAGCCTTCCATGGTGGAACTAATATCGTGAGTTTTCCTTCTAGAAGTCTCTATACACGGCCAATTGAAATGAAGAATAGAATCGAGGCTAGGGTACGAGGAGAAAAGAATCTACGAAGGGTAGAGGGAAAGTCAGGTAAGACAATTTCATGAGAGATCGAGGATGGGTAGATAGGGTTAGGGTTTGGGGAGTGTGGAGAGAAGGCCGGGAAAGATGCCATTTCTCCAATAATCACTTCTATTTATATATCCTAATAAATTGATTATTTATTATTTATTTAATTATTGTGGAGAATAATAAGAAAAAATAGACGAAGAGATAGGGTTTGTAATTTTTTCTTACAACTATGAGTTGGATTTGATATGTCACATCAAAAACATATTGTTTTATTGATTGTGTCCTATGAAATTTATTTGTAACCTTAATTAATAATGATGTAAAATTTATTATGAATAAAAATATTAAAAATATTTAATTAAAAAAATTTAAAAAAATATTTTTAAATATTTAATATAATAATCAAAATTCCTGATAAAATAAGATACTAGTGATAGTTGATGTTCAGGTGATTCACTCGTTTTCATAGGCATGGCAATGAGTCGAGTCAGGTCTTTGGTCGTCTCGATTCTGATTCAACTCTGATCTAACTCGATATTTTTTATTCATGATCTTGACTCGATCTTAATATTTTAATAAAAAACCCGAATAAATCTGATCCGACCTGAAAAAATTAATAAATATATTAATACTAAATATAAAAATATATATAAATATATCGGATCGGAGAATTTTCACCCTAAATCAGACCTCAACCTAACTTTATTTTTTTAATCACCCAACAGGATTTGACCCGAACCTATTTTTTTAAATAAAAACTCTCTCCAATCGAGTCAGATCAAAACCCGACGGTACGGATCAAATTATCGTCTCTACGTTTGGAGAAAATATAATCAATAATGATTGTGAATAACGTAAAATATAAAAATATTTGATATAATTGTCAAATTTAAAATTTTATAAGATTTAATGAATACGATAGAGTAGCTTTGGATGTTAGCTAATAGAATACAAGCGAGCTATATAGACTTGATAATTATCTTATTAATGTGTTATGATTATTTGATTAAAATATACTCTGATTATCACAAAGGTTTCTAAAATTGTATGTCTTAAACTTCATTCTTTGATATTTTTAAAAAGTACTTTGGGTTTAAGTAATTTTAGGAAAAAAAATAATATATAACAGATAATTTTTAGGTAAAAATATCTTTTAATTTGATTTGAAAAATATTTTTCAGAATTTTAGCTTTAAACTTTTTTTAAAAACACTTTTAAATAAAATTATTTATCTATTCTTATTTAAAATATTGATTCATTTATATTTTCAAAAGATATATAATTAATATTATATCCAATTAAAAATATTTTTAACAATAATATTAAATATTTTTATTTAAATAAAATGATTTTATTTTAAAAAATATATAAACGATGTTAGATGATTTACTCACGTCTTTGTTATACGGACTTGTGTGCTAGTTACGTCTCGACATAGGAGAGATTATTAGATGAGCCCTATTCACTACGTCATTCATGTTTCAAACAATCAGAGCCGTTTATCTTTAAATAACTACATAATAACCATCGACTCACTGATTACACGTGGAAAAGAGGTGATGATTCACCTTAAAAAAAAGTTGAGATGAACGGTTCTGATTACTTGGACCATAGATGACGTGATAAACAGAGTTCACCTAATAATTTTTTCGGACATAGAGTAGCCTATGATCTGCTGGTAATTAACTAGTTTAGTATGAACTTTTCTGTACATACTGAAGATGTGAGCATTGGCACTGGCCATGAGAGGCACTATAGGTTCTGCAAAACAGCATAGTTTAAATAACACTGATAAGAGACAGAGTTAAAGGAAGATGATCGATTCGATGAGATGGACTCGAAATCTCGAGTTTATCTACCTGAATGATACCGATTCTCCGTATTCGATACGATACTGATTACATGTTGTCTTGAAATGCATTGCACAATGAAGAAAATAGATTAGTCTCAGACAGACTGAGTTTTGGTTTCAGCTGATTCTCTGGTCTACCAACTGTGGCTTCAAGAACTTGTGCATGGTTCCGGTTGGTTTATCTTCAGGTTCTAGTTATTTTGATTTTGGTTTGTCTCGTGTTCGGGTTTATTGTTTCAATCATTTTCGATTCGAGCGAGTTCAGGATCCGGACCTTAACATGATAATGTCTCTTTGTAATCTTTACCTCTTGGTTGATTTAAAATCTAGATATTTTCATCTCTTAAATTCAAGCAATGTCCAGCTTATAAGAATGTAAATTACTATTTGTTGCAGGTGCATCGTTTGCCTTTCCGAATACCTTGCGAACGATACCTTGCGGTTCAAGCAACCATGGTTCGGTTCAGCCATACGGTCCCATTTCGGCACACGACAGCCGTGGGATGTGCCGGGTCTGGAAAATTCTGGGGTCGATGCATCGGAAGCCGAGGAGAACGTACGTATCCCCACTCCCCAGCTACTGAAGATGATGAAGCCGGGCAGTGTAATGTTGATTCCCCTTCTTAAGTTCTGGATCATGTTCTACAAGGATGTGGACCATTTTAAGTTTGGGTAAACTACATAAATGGTCCCTCGACTGTACTTTAATTATTTTTTATATCTTTTAACTATCAAAAGTTATAAATTGAACTATTGACTATCTTTTTGATACAAGGTGGTCCTGTGCCCGATAAAAAAATAACGAGAGTCTGACGTGGACGTTAAATATGGAGGATTCAAATTCTGCAGAATAACTCACTAACTGGTATAATAATAAAAATGGTTGTCATTTTTTTTCCTAGTAACTTGGTTCGAACCGCGTAAAATGACTTGTTTTGACTTAACTTGTAATTATATAAACTTGATTTAACTCGAAAAAATTTAAATTAAATTTGAGTTATGAAATAAAAAATCAAATAACTCAAAATTTTAATAATCATTTTATTATTATTTTTTAGTTCGAGTGGAGTGTTAATTTTCGAGTATTGAAAAGATACAAGGTTCAACTATATCAATACATATTTCATGTGTATCGATACCCTATGCTTTTAAACCTTTAACGACTAGTTTCATATAGTATATTGATCTTTGGAGGCGCATACCGATCCACCATACCGATATGGGTACCCTGTTTCGATACGCACTACCTGACTCAAGCACAACAACTCTTCTACAAGAAAAAATATATCGATATGTATACTTCGTGTACTAATACCGAAGCACCCTAAAATAAAATTCAGTATGAAAACAATCCTAACTGTTAAGATCGAAGCAACCTAAAATAAAATTCGGATCAGATACGGATCATAATATTTTAAGATTCAGTATTTATATTAGACTTCAGGTTTTGATTGTTTTAAAAGTTAGAAAACATATGTTGAAAACATATGTTGAAGTAAAATACACTCCAAAATCAATTTAAACAAGTCTGAAGTTGTTTGAATTTAAATTATTTTTAAAATAATTTTAATTTAATTTAAAATTATTTTTTTATTATATTAAAATAAAAATCTTATCAAGGAAACTAGTAAATAAATAAGACAACATCTGAGATTCTTTATTGTTGAAACCTCCTAACAAGAACTAATAAAACATTTGTTTTAATAGGAACATGAAGTTGACCTTTCTAACAAGTTATTGGAGGAAAGAATAAAGTTTAAAAGCATGTGGACCAGAACAAATTAATTCATATATTTAATTATTTATAGAATACTATGTCTAGGGAGACCCTTGTGTCACGGACCGTTTGTCGTGATAACGCGGGACCGAGTGAAATACTTTCTGGTTATGCTTAATGCTTGGTAGCGGGATAGTAACGTGCCGAACAGTCGACCTATCTTCGGATGGGCGTGCTAATCGCGCACCACACTGGTCGGGAGCTGTCCTTGCTTCCCTGTGGAGCTCATAGGAGGGCGAAACCAGTGAGCATCGGAGATGGTAAAGGCTTAACCTCGGGTATGCGAGAGACCTGAGGTGCCGCACGGGTGGATGTCCCTGCGCCAAAACTCTGACCCCGTGACAAGTGGTATCAGAGTCCGGATGTGTGCTAGCTGTGAGTTTTCCAAGCGCTCCGTTGCTGCGTTAGCGAGTCGCGTGGATGAGCGAGTGTAGCTCGCACCCTAATGTGAAGAGGGTGTTCGTAAGTGGGTCCTCTAGAAAGATATTGAGATGAGGACGAGTAGGCAGGAAGCCGCAACGAAAGTTCTCCAAGCCCCAACATCGGAGGGCGAGTTGCCTCCTCAGCTTAGCCGTATGCACGATGTTTTTCATGTATCTATGTTGAGACATTATCATCCGGATCTGAGTCACATTATTCAGGTTCTAGATGTTAAGTTACGTCCAAATTTGTCTTATGATGAGGAACCTGTTCAGATCTTGGAATTTGATGAAAAAGTTCTGAGAAAAAGACGTATCCCTATGGTTAAAGTTTAGTGGAGAAACTGTAGCCCTAGGGGAGAGTTGTAACACCTGTTAATAAATAAATAAGTAAATAAAAATATAATATATATATAAATAATAATCGTATATAGGAGCCTTTTCCCTATCAGATCTAAAACTCTTCCCTTATTCGAACCAAAAACCCTTCATCTCCCTAATACCCGTCCATAATTGTTTTCCGTCACCGTTCACCGTGGGTGTTACCGTCGGCACCATTCGAACGGACATCGAGCCCTGATCAAAACCCCCTTACCCACTCGTCGGTTAGTCGCCCATACCGCCGCGAATCAAACTAGAAACGTTTCGTCGAACCTAGGGTTATACCCTTTTGTTTTTCGCTCGATCCGGCCGCTGTCGACATCGTTTAGATGCGTCATCGGTCTCGTCTTGCTTCCCATCGAGTGCCGACCATAACCCTCTGAGATTGTCACCATTGGCCGCCGGCAGAGCCTTTGTCGAAGAAGGGTTCCGTTTTAGGTAAGTTGGTAAGTTTCGAACCTTTAAATCGTTTTCTGGAGTTTTTAATTGTTCCTGGTCAAAATCGGGGAGAAATTCGATCTTTGTGGATGTTTTCTAATTGTCTAGGGTCGTGCGTGGCCTTCACGCGCCGCCAAAAGCGATTTTCGGTCGCCCTGGATGGTAGCCTAGAGTCGGCCGATCTGAACCGGCCCAAACTGGCCTTGAACCGGTCAACCCGAGCCGAACCAGTCTTGAACCAACCCAACCAGAACCGAACCGGTCCAACCTAGACCAAACTGATCAACCGTTGACCAGACCCGTTGACCAGATCTGACCTGTCGACCGACTCGACCCATTGACTAGTGACGTCAGCATGACGTCAGCGTTGACTTTGACCAAAAAGTCAAAATTTTCAAAATCCCCCTATTTTATGTTTTTCGATGTTCTGAGTTCATCTGTGAAGTCCGTTTTTCGAAATTCAATCCCGAAAGCCTCCAGTTTGGACCTTAAAGTCCCAAGTCAAACTTTTCTTCTAAGTTAAGTTAGGTCCAGTGTTTTATTTAAGGTCTTATATCGATACTTGTTTAAATTGTAGGATCTCATAATTCTCTCGATCGAATACCGACCCAACTTGGCTCCTCTTGATTTGATCAATCCCGAGATCTGATCGTAACCCGTATGTTTTTAAACCCAGTAAATAAACAATTCAGTATTTTAAATCTCAGTATTGATATAATTTCTGTCTCGTATCTATAGGGTCCAATACTGCTACAGAGCGAGGCTCGAACGCCCAGTAGATCACCTGTTATTTCTACCCTTTTGAGGTGTGTTCCTTGTGTGCTATATGATTATATACTACTGTTTTTCCCGTTTTGAATAAACTTAGCATGTGCACATGACTGTTTTCCAGGATTTACATATAAACTTATTTTGAACCTTAAGCATGGTTATATTTTGTTTTTACGGTATGCCTGATATATCCTGTATGATATTTCCTGATTTAGTATGAGCATGATATCTGATTATTTCCTAGTACTGCTATCATTAATTCTATCATTATTGCATGCCTTCTACTTTAGGATTGGGATGATGTGTAGTGTCTGAGATTCGATTCAGCCTTGATTCAGCTGGTAATTTCGCCTGTTTACGATTCCTAGCCTCGGTTAAGGTAATTCCGCCTGTTATCGATTCTCATGCTACAACCGGGTAATTTCGCCTGTATCCTAAGGTGATTCCTTAGGCCGGTACCTTCGCCCTGTTGGGTTTAAGTTAATGCCTGTATCAGATACCGTTCTAGGGAACTGTATCCAGGAGTTTGGTTGAAGGGTAGCATAACAAATATACATGAACTGTTTTTCTGGTATTACTGTTTATATGTTTAGCCTGTAATTTTTATATGCACTGTCGGAACACACTGGGCTCCGTAGCTCATACTCGTTTTCTTCTCCTTTCAGATAGTCGTAGATAGGCATCTCGGTTTTAGCACTTGGAGGATCTACTCATTTTTCGGTTATACTTGAAGTAATATTTTTAATCTTTAGTTTGC
This sequence comes from Abelmoschus esculentus, assembly GCA_035048815.1. Taxonomy (NCBI): domain Eukaryota; kingdom Viridiplantae; phylum Streptophyta; class Magnoliopsida; order Malvales; family Malvaceae; genus Abelmoschus; species Abelmoschus esculentus. Next base: position 2,472,651 of record JAUCBN010000021.1, read on the forward strand.
GTTTAGGGTGACATGTGCTGCCTTGTTAATAATGTTTTTAAAACATATTTTATTTGACATTGGTTTTGTTGTTTAATTTCAAGTAATTATGTTTTATTTTAGACACTTTATTTTAGCAACACTTTTACTTGTTTTAAATGATATTCAGAATTATCTTTTGTTCGTACTGATTATTTTGATCGTACTTGAAACTTGATTTATGTTTTAAAAAAAAACACAATGTGACCACTCTAGGTCGGAATTTTCGCATAGGACAGTCTAGGGGTTACATATATTATTTTTCATAATCATATTTGATTATTATGATAGTGACACATAACTTATTAATTAAATATAATTATTTATACAGCTTGGGAGGAGACTCAGAGTTTTAGTCGCCTCCCAAACTGTATAAATATTTTTTAATATATTAATTGATTATAGATTAATATGTTTAATTTTTAAATTTTTTAATAATGCATACACACCTGAATATATAATATTCGAACTCGGATCACTTTAATAAATTACGTAATCTTTATCTCCGAAATCACTCTATGGATTTAATTGTATAAATAGTTATATTTTCTTTAATTATATTCGACTAATAAGTCGGTGTTCTGTGTCACTATTATAATAATCAAATAAAGTTATTAAAAATAATATATGTAGATTATTAACGTAAAAATAATGTAAAAAATTAAAAAAAAAATTATGTCATTTAAGAATCCTTAAAAAATATACATAAGGTTTCTAATGTCTTAAAAAATCCTTAAAAACACCCAAAATTAATCTACATACAAGTGTCTCCCTGTAATAATTAGAGAATCTATGAATTAATTTATTCTCGGACACATGCTTTTAAACTTTAGTATTTCCTGCAACAACTTGTTTGAAAAAGGTCAACTTCTTGTTCCTATTATAAACAAATAGTTTATTAGGTCTTGTTAGGAGGTTTCCACAATAGAGAAGCTCATTGATGTTGTCTTATTTATTTATCTGTTAGGATTTTTATTTTGATATAAATAATTAAAATATAAGTTTTAAATAAATTTTAAAAAATTGATTTTAAATTCAAATAACTTAAAAAAACTTGTTTAAATTGATTTTAAAACGATTTTTTTTTATTTGAACATACGTTTTTAACATTTAAACAGTAAAAAAATTGAAGCTTAATACCAATACTGAACTCTAGGTATAGATATTGAAAGAACTATATTGGTACATAATTTTCAGATGAAAATCAAATTTCAGAATTAATTTGGCGTACCAATACAAATTCAGCCGTGCCGGTACTCTTAAAGATGTACCGATAATCTTTTTGATGTTACCGATAATCTTTTTGATGTACCGATAAGCCTTGTGTAAAATAACCTTCGGTAGCTATTTTCTCAAAAGGATACGTAATGATACTTATTTTTGAGTATTAATACTGATTGATACAGATTAAAAAATTCTTAATATTCTAAACTTAAAATCTCAAATTTCACAAAATATTCTCAAAAATTAAAATCCTAAATATCCAAACCTTAAATCTCAATTTGAGACGATTTTATTGTAGATTGTCGCGTCGTCATCCATCACATTCGTCTCTGAATCATCACAATCATTTATCCTAACATTTTATCGACGAAAATCGATCAATGCCATATGAAACATCGAAATCATTGAATGATTTATTCAAATAATTCCCAACGAATGATGACATAACAAACAATGAACGATGTGTGGGTCATTGAATAAGGGAGAGGGTGCTTCATTTCTTCGCCAGAAACACGATCAACGAATTTGAAAATTTGATGATTATTTTAAGATTATTTAAAATTTTTCCAAATAATTTTAAAATTTTGAGGATTGTTTTAAACATAATAGATAATGAAAATTAACAATAAAAATTAATGATAATAATAACTTATACGTATTTAAGTAACTTTGAAAATATTAGACATCAAAGTAAACAAAAAATATTAAACCCCGAACTAAAAAACGAATATAAATTAAACATCTTTTTAACTATTAAACCAAAACAAAAATACAAATATAAATATTTTTTCATTTTTCTCTTTTTTCTCTTGCTTTTCATGTTGAACGTGACAGTCGGTCCACGTTCCTCGTCCAACTTGCAACTTAATTTAGGTGTAACACTTAAATAATTGTTTAAAATATATTAATTTTTAGATAAATGAATAAATTATATTTTAAATCAAATAAATATCTAATATTTTATTTTATAATTTATTTAAAATTCTTATCAACAATAATTAAAGGTATTATCATCCAATCATTGCATGATACATCATACATGACCTATTTATTAACTTTTATTTAATTCTTATTTTAAAATAATATCTTATTAAATTAATTATATATTGAATCTTTGAGATTTTTAATCTTTGTTAATCAATTTAATATTTAATAGTATTTAACGTTAACGATGTTCAGTAATATTCGATGCAAGTAGTAAACTCATCCAAAAATTAAACAAGTTATTTTTTTTAAAAAATCATTTTTTTAACTAGACAGATCATATTTTTCTGCTTAATAGGAATTATTTAACGATTATTATAAAAAATTTAAAATATCACGGAATAAAACATTAATTATTTATTTGATCCAAAATATAATACAAATATATATCTAAAAATTTATAATTTAGACATTAATCATTATGAATACATCGACTAAAATGATTGTTCTGGAAATTTTCTGGGAATTTTCCTCCCATATGTATTCACAATTTTCAATATATTTATATACATATTCTATAAATTTTTACTCATAAAATGCTTACAAATTGTTCTGAATAAAGATGAACCATTTTCCTACCCCTTCATCACCAATTTCCAATTATCCCCCATGGACGTGGAAACTCCATGGAATGGTATAGTCGTAAGAAACTCAGCTCGATCGAATGCAGAGGAAAACGAAGCTCTAAGGATTTATATGGCAAACGAAGCTCTAAGGAATGTTGCAGAAAACGAAGCTCTAAGGAATTATGTGAAGATCGCAGCCGGAAGGAATAGTATCGGTGCGTTGTATGCGTCGATTCGGCAAGATCCAAGAATCTTGACTAGCTACGACGAGGTCCCTTTCGAAACCACTCCGTTACACATTGCGGCATCCGTAGGCAACACAGAATTTGCCATGGAAATGATGAATCTCAAGCCATCGTTTGCTAGGAAGCTCAACCGAGATGGCTACAGTCCCTTGCATGTCGCTTTGGAAAACAATCAGCTACAGATGGTACGGTTGCTTGTAAATGCTGATAAAGATCTTGTTCGTGTGAAGGGCCGAGAGGGTATGACCCCGTTCCATCAGGCAGTCGCTGCGAGCAACCTCGATGCTCTGGCTGAATTCCTCGTAACTTGCCCCGAATGCATTGTAGACGTCAATATCCGAGGACAGACTGGTTTACATATTGCAGCAAGAGGAGGCATGGTGGAAGCTCTGCAAATCATGGTCCATTGGCTTAGAAGGAACACTCACAAAGATGGACGTATTTGGCAGCTTGAAGTCCTCAATGCAAAGGACAATGAAGGAAACACCGTTCTACATGTGGCTGCAACGAATAACCATCCACAGGCAAAGTCTCAATTATCTAATTATTAGCAGGGATTTAAAAAACGTTTTCGGTCGCGTTGCGTTTATTGCGGTTACTATCACGGTTATTGCGGGAGTGAGTCATGATCGTAAATTTTTTAAAATTCACACAACTTATTATGTGAGTTTTTTGAAATAACGGAAATAACGGTTCATTATTGGCCATTATTGACCGTTATCGGTGTTAATTTAAATCTTACCGTTATTTTTTTACGAATAACGGTTTCGGACAACGGCATTACTGTTAAATAACATCCGTTATACCGGTAACGAACCATTTTTTAAATTCCCGATTATTTGTATTATTATTAGAAATAAAAATCTTCTACCTCGGTGCCTTTATTTATGACATCAAAATTATTTTGTTATCTTGAAACAGATGATAAGACTCTTGTTGAATAGCTCGGTTGACAAGAACCAGAAAAATTTGGATAACTTGACACCTTTGGATATCTTACAAAATCAAGCTAACGCACAAGACGCTGGAAACATTCTACAGAGTGCCGGAGGTTTGAACGCGGCCGCCATTCCCGAGATCCCAACCTTGCCGGAGTTCTTACAATCGAACATCACACCTTATGAGTTGATGTGTACATCTGTGGTTCGACAGCGAAGGAATATATCGAACAAGACTCGAAGCGCCCTATTAGTTGTAGCTGGACTGATGCTAACAGCCACCTACAATGCCTCGCTTAATCCCCCTGGTGGGATTTCTTCCGGCCCTCGAAATTCCACCGGCGGCTTCGGCAACATTAGTACTACGAATCTAATAACCAAATTTCTCCTAGAGGGCTGGACCGTAGACGACAATCCTGTGGGAAAATCTGTCATGACTTCCTCAGGTTTCCTCTTTTTCTATGCTGTCAACACTTTAACTTTTCTCCTAACATCCATGGTAGCAGTTCTACTGCTCTTACGTGATGCTCCCATTTTTATCATGCTTCTCTTTTCCGTGTCATTGGGACTGTTGGTATCCTGCTACATTGTGGCGACAACGGTGATAACCCCGACGGCTGGCTACCTAGTCGTCTTTGTTATTTCCTTTTCATTAATCGGAGTAATACTGTTGTGGCTGCTAAGTACATCGCAGTATGCAAAGTATTTGGCAAAAAAATACAAGTATAAGCTTAATCAAGACGGAAGGTTTCAGAGGCTTTATGACGATTCTTAGTTTCTCTATTGTTAGGCTGCAGCCTGCAGGGCTGTAATATTTGGTTTAATTGGTTTCGTTGTGTGTTCTTCGGCTTATTTCCTGTTGTTGTGTTACTACTCTTTGTACTAGCTGTCTTCAATTTTAACTATGGTGTTTCCTTTTTACATAAAATCTTCTACAATCCTTTCTTTTGCTTTTTTACATTCTTTTCATGCATATCTCTCGGTATCAGGGACGGACTCAGAATTTCATGTAACGAGGACAAATTATCAAAAAATTATATTAAGAGTACAAAATTAGATTATCTATAGATTACCAACGAGTTCTTAATTGTCCTTCACATTTGTTTTGATGGTTGAAGCAGAGACGGAGTCATGTTGTGAGTGGGAGGGGCTCCTGCCCCTCCTGAATTTTTTCCGCATAGTTATATTTAAGGTCATTCTTAATTTAAATAGTAATAAAATAAGGCTTCTGTCCCTCTCAAATTATAGATTTAAAAGCTAATAGACCTTTGTCCCTCTCAATGTTCAATCCTGATTTTGTCCCTGGGAAAAAAACTTCAATACAATGATTAAAGCATCCGATGATTAGTTGATTTGATCACAAAATAGATAGATTTGGGAGCCTATTTACTGATGTTTCTCTTGATGTTGGTTACGTTTATTTCTTTGGGAGCTTCATTACCTTTTATTTGTCCGTATGGGTGGATGGAGAATTTTGGTTTAATAACTAAGTTCGGGAGGTAGAAAATATCTGAAGAATGTATAGTGTTCAACAACCTTGTATTCTTTAACCAAACATAAAAGGATGTTTTCTTACTCGAAAAAGGGTTTCAGATTGCATTCGGGAGTTCGTAGCTTAACCACCTTACTTCCATCAAAAAGAAGGTTCTAATAAGTAACAAAGTAAGATAATGAAATTGAACGTTAAATAGGTTTAGGAAAGAATTCTGAATGATAAAAGAAATTGTAGACTGAAAGATGAATAAAGAAGAACGAAAAGATGAAGATGTTTTCGATTCTCAATAAACCACTAGATTCTACATCTATTATTGATTGGTTTCTAGAACAAATTATTAGCTCAAAGAATCAGTAAACTTTGTTTTTGTTTAATTGAGAAGCAACTTCAACAAGTTTAGAAGGTTCACACTCCTTGTTGTTTGAACACAAACTCACTGTAATGAAGGTTCTAAAAAATTAAAAATTAAAAAAGACATCCAATCTGAAAATGATAATTAGATAATATATTTTGAATTTTCGGATAAATGAATGGATGATCAGTCGGATCAAATATTTTTACACACCCAAAAATAACTTATAATAAAAAATATTAAAAAAATTAAAAAACGACACTTGAATTGTTGCATAATTCACTAAAAATTAAATATATTAGCTTTATAAAGTCATATATAGGGTATAAAAAATTAACCTGACCTGAAAACCTAAATGATGTCCTATTGACTCAATATTGATCTGATCTGAAATCAGTCAGTATTAATCGTCTTAGTACCCAACATGAATCACCATAGACCAAAACTAAAACTAAACTCAAACCGTACCAATTCGAAAAGTCAGACCTAAAATAACAAAAATCGATATCAAATCGAATAATCTGATTATCACCTCTAATTGACCACGTGGCTAGTTAGCAAAATTTTAAAAAGTTCCTCATAATTTGAATTTAAAATAAAAATTAATATATCAATAAGAATAGATGCACAATAATTAACAAGACATGTTATAATTAGTTTATGTTTTAAGTCATAAAAACGATAATGTTAAATGAAATAGTTAGAAATTGTTTAGGAATGTCGACGAGTAGTAGGGTGAGTTAAACTCGACTCGATTCGAAAAAATTAAATAATTCGACTCGAGATGAAAATACTGATTCGTTTTGATTCGATTCGAAATTTCATAGACTCGACTCGACTCAAAAAAATTTCAAATAAAGTTTGAGTTGTAAAATAGAAATTCGAATAACTCAAAATTTTTAGGAGTTAAAGGATTATTTTTTAAGTTTGAGATAAATCTCTGAATTTTTTATAATATATATACATTGACATATAAAAATATTAAAAAAATATTACTACATATAAATATATATGCATATTTTATATGATTAGAGAAAGTTGTTTAAATTGAAATAAATTCATATTAACATGATAAATAATTACAATTAAATATTTATAGAAACTCAAAAACTTGACTCGATTCGACTCAACTCGAATTTCTTAAACTCGGCTCGAACCGAAAAAATTTCAAATAAAGCTTGAGTTGTAAAATATGACTCGTCAACTCGAATAACTTAAAATTTTTTACTCGACTCGATCGAATACTCACCCCTAACAAGTAGGGTTGATTTTTTATCCTCTCGAAATTGTCTCGATCTATATATTTTAAACTCGATTTCTCCCCGTTTTACGGTTAAATATTAATTTATTTATCTTATTTTGTCTTGATTTACTAATTTTTGAATTTGATCTGACCTAAAAATTGAAAAATAATAATATCCGTCTTCGATAAAGGTTAGATCTGTGGATCCAAAACCACAATCACAAAATATGTTTTCAAGGGACATGAAACCTATATACAAAATAAAATAAAATCAATTTTAAATTACTCACATAAAAAATTATATATTTAAATTAATTTCAAAATCAGATACGTTAAAATTTGAAAAACATCTAACAAAAACTTATAATAAGCACAAAAATAACTCAAAACCCATAAAAATGTTTATATAATGACATTTTTATATATAATATATATAATTTAAAATATATCAGAGCTGATGAGATAGATTTTTTTTGACATATACCTGAATTCGTTCCGTCCCAAATTTATATCGAACATTAAAGATAAAATACTATATAACATATAATACGTGCAATATATTGTTATCTTGTACATTTAATTATATCAATAGTTGTAGATTGAGTTAAATCGAATTTATAAGATTATAAATTAAAAAAATATTCATGTCGAGTCGAATTTAAGATCTGATTCATATTTTCGTTCAAGGTCTCAACGCAAAGTTGAAATGGCTAACATCCTCGTAGAACATGATCTGAAACTTAAGAAGGGGAACCTTAAGCTTTTGGAATTTTCTACGATGTATTATAGAGACTTTATGTTTAAAAATAAATTATTTTTTTATGCGGTAAATAATTTGATATCTTTTAAGTAGATTTTGAGTTTAAAAGGTCTTGTGTATACAAAAATTTTTATTAAAAGACTTACCTTGATAAGTTTAAAAGTTTTGCGTATGCAAAAAGTTTTATTAAAAGATTTACCTCTTTAGAGTATTGATATTCCTACCCGAATACTAATACGTTAGAACTATTATAAAAATTCAGTATAGAATTCGTGCTGATACGCCAATTCTTTGTATCAGTACCCAATACTGATATGCAAGATCCTATATCGATCCCCTATTCGTACTGGTATACCCTCAAATACATACCGCTACTCAAAGTCATCATCAACCAATAAAATAGTACCGTTGATATGCCCCTAACGTATGGGTACAAGAAAATGTTATTAAAATTCCTTTTAAGCATGAGACATCGATATACAGAAAGTCGTATCAATACCTCCCTCACAAAACGTCTATCTATTTCATAAAAGTAGTATGTATCATATGTGAGCCCAAATTTTATGATCTAGAACTCGAGATTTCACAATTTCAACCCTTAATTTATATGGTTTGTATATCTTAGTTTACCTTGAATAATAAATCATTGCATGCTAAAAAGCTTTCTCTTGTTTAGGGGTGAGCATTTGGTTAATTAGGTCGGTGGTCGAACCGAATTAACCAAAACCGAATTAATTAAAATTTTTAAAATCTTAATCGTTAACCGAACTAAATTTTCTTTAACCGGCTTAACCGAACCAAAATTATTTCGGTTATTAGTCGAATTAACCGAAATTTATTATAAATTTTGGTTAAATTACATAATAGGTCACTAAATTAAGCTAAAATAATTTTTTAGTCACTAAACTTTTATTTTATACTAATTTAATATAAAATTTAGTGACCATTTTATAATATAAAAAAATTAATGAATATTTTATAATATTTTAAAAGTTAAATGACTAAAAATAAGTATATATAATATATATAATATTTAATATATATAATTTCAATTATTTCGGTTAATTCGGTTAATTAACTGATTTCGAACCGAATTAACTGATAACCAAGTTATCAAAAAATAACCATTAACCGAATTTACCAAAAATTAACCGACCGAATTAACCGAAATAATTTCAGTTCGGTCAGTTAACCGAATTAACCGAACCGAATACAAACCCTAGTCTTGTTAACTAATCTGAGATGGTTGTGGACACTGACATGGTTGAGATGGTTGGACCATGGAATTTTAAGTCCCATCTCCTTTGTTCATCATCGACTCCAACGGGGTGAGGACCCCAATGCAGTTATCCTCACGCACCTATGCTGCTGATCCTGGATCCTGGATCCTGGTCCATAATATTCCCCATGGCTCTATGTCTGAAAGAGTGGCTCGCTCTCTTGGTAATTTCATTGGCGCTTATGAGGACTATGATTCAAATTCAATAATCTTGGGTCAGCGGGTTAACTAAGTCCTTAATCTACTTTAGCAGCAACGTGCCTGGGCAAACAAGGGAAGATATTAGTAACATCTTTGGTGTTAGGATCTCTACAAATGGCAGCTTTTGCTAGCCTTAAAGACAAGATGAACAAGCATCTCTCTATGACTGGCAAGGAGATTTTTGTGAAATTTGTCTGATAATGTTTTCTCTTTCCCAAAGCTTTATGCCATGATGTGGAAGCAAGTATGTGCCGTTTGGGCTAAGCTCAGCATTGCTCTTCTAGCTAAACAAGGCTGGCATCTCCTTACCAAGCTCGATAGTCGTTTAACCCGCGTCCTTAAGTCCAGATATTACCCACAAACAAGCTTCCTCCAGGCAGGTAGGGACGGAGTCGGGATTTGCGATTGCCCCTCCCCACCCCTACATGGCTACTTCCCTGCCTCCAGGTATGTGCAGAGAAAAAGAGAGCTCTCCCTTAATTTCCTACATATTTAAAAAGTGTTGCTTGTTTTACAACTGAGCTGCAAAACCTGACACAAAAATGGATACAATACCATTTGATTTGTACACATTTATAGAAAATAATACACTTCTCAAGCAGGATATGTACACAATGTTGCTCGGATTCGGGTGTGAGCATGTTGAATACTGGTATGTATACGACACGAATATGATGGGGGTTTTTTTCTTAAGATTTCCATGTATTCGGAGGATCTTCGAAGGTTGTATCTTTGTATCCATGTGACAGACAGTGTCGAATGCATATTTCGAGAAAAATGAAGAGTTCTAGCAATGTAGGATCTACATGCATTAAACTCGACTAAAACCGAGAGATTGCTGAAAACCAAGATGATTCAAAGGTTTGAAGGGCTTTCTACATGCTTGTTTCCTGAGTGTTTAATCCCGACTTCATCATCTTCAGTAGCTGGGGATATGTTCTCCGCGGCTTCCGATGCATCGACCCCAGAATTTTCCAAACCCGGGTCCATCCCACGGCTGTCATTTCTCAATGGAAAACCAGGCTGTCGCGTGCTGAAATGGGACCGAATGGCTGAACCGAACCATGGTTGCTTGAACCGCTTCTTCTCAGAAAATTCACGAAGCGATAGCCGGCAAACGGGACATGTGGAATGTTGTTGTAGCCATGTATCTATGCAGGTTACATGGAAGAAATGACCACAATATGGAAGGATCCACAAGGTATCGTTGGCATGGTATTCGGAAAGGCAAACGATGCACCTGCAACAAACAGTAATTTACATTCTTAGAAGCTGGACATTGCTTGAATTTAAGAGGTGAAAATGTGTAGATTTCAAATCAACCAAGAGGTAAAGATTACAATGAGACATCATCAAGTTGAGGTCCAGAACCTGAACTCACTTGAATCGAAAATGATTGAAACAATAAATCCGAACACGAGACGAACCAAAATCAAAATAACTAGAACCTAAGAATAGACCGACCGGAACCATGCACAAGTTCTTGAAGCCACAGTTGGTAGACCAGAGAATCAGCTGAAACCAAAACTTCTAAACACCTCAAGCTGTCTGAGACTACATCTATTTTCTTCATTGTGCAATGCATTTCAAGACAACATGTAATCAGTATCGAATACGGATAATCGTTATCATTCAGGTAGATAAACTCAAGATTACGAGTCCATCTCATCGATTCACCTTTCCTTTAACTCTGCCTCTTATCAGTGTTATTTAAACTATGTTGTTTTGCAGAACCTATAGTGCCTCTTATGGCCAGTGCCAATGCTCACATCTTCAGTATGTACAGAAAAGTTTATACTAAACTAGTTACTAACCAGCAAATCCTAGGCTACTCTATGTCGGAGACGTAACTAGCACACGAGTCCTTATAACATAGACGCGAGTAAATCATCTAACATGTATTATACTAAAAAGCAGGCAGAGATTTCTGAAATTAAGCAAAGGTTCCGAAAACATACTGAGCATCATCCGAAGCCGAGAAGCACTCATCACTGTAGTTCTTGGTGGGGAAGTTGGCAACAACAATAGGTTCAAGACCATGTACACCCCGTTCAAGCTGCACCATACCAGAAGTCGCATATCAATGAAAATGATGAACGAAATGCCGACGAAAACAACTCGAATTTCACTAAAATGACCAAAATGAAGAACCCTTTTCCCCATCTCTTTTCATCTTCTAACATTAAGCAACATATCAGCAAAGGAAGAAACATTAATCCACCATTAAAGCAGCTAGATCCTGACAGTATATGAACAGATAAACAAATCCCAATTTCTACTAAAAGAAACTCATTTCCAATCAGTAATGCTGAACCCTACAGAACCAGATATGCTAATCAAACCAAACCAAGACACACACAAACAGGAAAACACCCAGTTCTGGAAATTTTAAGGATTGAAAAGGGAAAAAAATGAAAACTTACTGTACTAAGATCAGATCTTGAAGCAACAGGGAACGATCTCCGGGAAGCAATGATCTGAATCCTAGCACAAATCAAACGAGTACAAACAAAAACTATGAACATAACACTCATTGTGAATCCTATTACTGTCATCACCAAATTCATCCCTGCTGAGGTCATTTTGTATATAAATATCCAAACTTTTTATGTCCTAAACCCAGAAAAAAGAACAAAAGAAATCAAGTCCCCATGCTTGTTACAACCAGTAGGAACAAATGTGAAGCAATTCTGAGATGACCCATTTTCATTTTTCCACTCTTTGTTTTTACTACTGCTTTGATTCTACTATATATTGTCAGCTAAGTCCTTTTTAATTCTATAAATTAATCTAAAAACATACAGAATTTTTATTTATTTTTTTTTCCTTTTATGAACATACTTGTCTGATTTTTTAACATAATGTATGCCATATGCATTTATTTATATGTAATGGTTAAGGGGTAAAAATTTTCTTCTCTTTTTTATGTTTTTATTTATGTTTCTTACTGAAATTTTTTTAAAAAATAAATTTTAAACCATAATTATATTTTCTATCTCTTAAACCCTAAATTTATACCCTAAAAACGTTTTACCCTTAATTCCCTAAACTCTAACCACAACCCCTAACATTAAATCCTAAATCCTATACCCTAAACCTCTAATTTGGAGCGGAGGAATAAACGGAGGTATGAGAAAGAGGTAGACAATTTACACCCATGATTAACTATGAGAATTTTTACTTTTATTTTTTTCGGTATATATTTAGTTATTGATTTTAAAAAATATGTATATATTAATTATTATTCAGATAATTTATTTATTTTATTGTGTCAGATTAATTTTTTGTTAAAATTTAACAACAACAAACGTCTCAGTGACAAAAAATTTACAAATCAAGACATAAATGATTAAATTTATACTAAAAAATAAAATTAATTATTTTTATAATTAACCCTATATTTAAATATGGTACTTGATCATGTGAACATTTCTTTTGTTATTCAAATATCATGTGAAGATTTCATTTAGGGACAAGAAAAAGAGTACTGACTACAGACATGAGACATCCATACTGGGACCCAAAAACAACCAAGAGCCAGCCATTCCCAAACCGAAAAAGATACTACAAATCCCCCAATCAAACAAGCCCAACCCCAAAGGTACGAATTGCAACGAAAGCAAACTACGAGTTAATATTCGATCGAATTGTATAAAAAAATAAGCCAGTTAATTTGACAAGTGTAATGATTTAACCGTCAAATAAATTGTTTTTTTTTTTGAACAAGTTATGATTATAGTAGTATCTGTTCTAGAAGATAATCTTCTATACTATTTAACATTGATCGCTCAATCACTCTGCTGACATCGCTGATACTCAAACCCGTGATCTTTAAGAACAACAACCGTTTCGTTAACCGTCAAATAAATTGTTAAACTATACCTTCTTTTTCAATTAAGTGCATTAAATATTTTTATTTTGTACTTTAAATAAGATTTTTTTCGACTATTAATTTTTTTATTTCATTATTTTTTAAAATTTTGATTTGAAATAAAAATATAAATTTTTTGTTGACTGCCCATCAGTATAATGCACTTTTAAAAGTTTGCTATAATAAAAATAGTACAAGTTCATGTTTGTTTTGTTACTTGGTCTCATGATGATTTGCAATCAATAAAGAAGGTAATCATTATGAAAGTTTTTTATGCAAATATTTTTAGTAAATTACAATAGAGGTCACTTAATTATAGATTAGAGTTATATTTGGATCACTTAATTATTAAAAGTTACACTTTGGTCACTCATTTATGGTTAAGGTTATATTTGTGTCACTAAATTATTAAAGGTTACATTTAGATCATTCAATTATAGGTAAGGTTACATTTGGGTCACTCTTCATATTTGAAAAAGTATATCAATTTGGTCGTTTTTTTTTTCTAAATCACTTTTATACTCTTATTAGCATTAGAGTACTTCATTTAAAATCATTAATTAATCTAATACACGAATTGATAAATTCTTTTTTCAAATATGAAGAGTGAGTCAAATGTAACCTTACTTACAATTGAATGACCCAAATGTAACCTTTAATAGTTGGGTGATCCAAATGTAACATTACCCATAAATGAGTGACCCAAATATAACTTTCAATAATTAAGTGACCCAAATATAATTATACCTATAATTAAGTGATCTTTGTTGCAGTTTACCCAATATTTTTCTATGCAAGAATGGGTGTTATTCGTATAAAATTGGTTAATTAAATAAATATAATATTTTAAAAATATTTTATTTAAAGATTTTTATTAACAATACCTTGGTTTGCAAGGGAATGAAATTCCTTTGCAGCAAGGATTTATAAACAATTTGATATTTCAGGTCAAATTGTGGATGACATTACACTCCACGATGTTGATCCGCATCCATCCCACGGCTATCAGTTCTTGTTAGAAAGTCATGTCGGCGCCGGAATGAGCTCGAACAGATGGACCGACACGGCGACACCGGTTGCTCCAACTGCTTCTTCCCGGAAAATTAACGCAGTGATAGCCGGCAAGCTAGAGATATACTCGTACTCGAATTCGTGTAACATAGATGCAAAAAAATCGTCTAAAATGTAATGCGCTAAAATACAGGCAGAGATTTCGGAAAATTAAATCGGAAATATAGTGAGCATCGTCCGAAACCGTGAAGGTCTCATCGTTATAGTTCCTAGTGGGTGTTGAGTAATATTGCTATGCACACGTGTTTACTTGCGTTTAATAATCACATGTATTATCTGCTTTAAAGATGCAGTTGGTTGGTTAATAAGTTTGTTGGGTTCTGTTAAAGATAGTTACAAGAAGCTAAGCATTCAAACTCATGTATATAAGAATGTACTCATCTTCTACAAAATTATTAAAGATTTTTACAATAATAAACTCTCAGTTTCTTGACTTAGTTTACTGATATGGTATAAATCGTTGGGTTCCTGGAGTAAACTCTTCTACTGTAAATAGAGAGGTTTTGGCTATGTTGAGTGCTGTAGAAATGCCTGGAGATGCTGCGACTGATGGTGCAAGGTCTGGGCCGCAGTTCACCAACAAAAAATCAATGTGATGCTTGATGAGCGAAACTTTCTACTATAAAAACAACAAATTCTCCTTACAGTGAGAAGCCACAAGGTGGAGTCATTGTTATATAACGAACGGAGGTTCCCTCTCAAACACTTACTTCTGCAGAAGGTCAACGAATCAAGAATCTGAGATATGAGGACTATGTGGCAGAAGATAGCGCCCTTGTGTCTTGGTTATTGTTCATAATCAGTCCTCATTTGCTCCCTCAGTTTGTTGGTGATGAGACTGCATCTCAGGTATGGGATACTGTTGTGCAAATCTTTTCCAACAAATCAACTACGTCTGTTATGAGTCTTCACTATAAGTTGAGATCTATTAAGAAAGGAGATAGTAAGAGTATGATGTTTTATTTTTCTCGTATTAAAGAGGTGTGTGATTCACTAGCTTCGTGTGGGTGTAAGATCTCAAGAGTGGAACATATAGCTAGCATCTTGAATGGTTTAACAAGAGAGTTTCAGTCGTTTATGGTGGTTATTACTGCGAAAAAAGAATTGTTGCCTGTGGAGAGAGTATGTAGCATTTTACTCGATGCTGAGACTCAGTTAACTAGGTTTAATGTTCAATCTGATTTTCTTCCTTTAAGTGTTAATGTTGCTAGTGTAGTAAACAACAAGCAGGTTGTTACTCTTACTGTCCAACATCCAGTGTATAGTGGACCACCTAATCAATTCTATAGAGCCTCTCGTCCTCCATTCAATCCTTTTGGGAGACAAGGTGGTCGAGGTCGTGGTAGATCCAGGTTTCAGTGTCAGCTGTGTGGAAAGAATGGGCATATTATTAGTCGTTGTTGATATCGATTTGATCAAGGCTTTGTTGGGGTTGATGCAGGTCAGTCTAATGGTTTGAATGGTCTAGAAGCACAATATTTAGTGCATGTGGATGATGCTGAAGATACTACTGCTTCAGCCTTGCTTACTCAATCACAACCATCTGTTCAAACACACTTTGTTGCTAACTCTCAGCCTGCTCAAACACACTTCACTGTTAATACGCAACCTGGTGTTGATCAATGGGTTGTAGACTCTGGTACCTCGCATCATGTTACTCCAGACTCAACAAATATAGCTCATGGTACAGGTTACAAGGGGTCAGGTATGTTAGTTGTGGGAAATGAAGTAGGTTTGCATATAAATGAGTCTGGGTCTTCATATGTTTTATCCTCTTCTAGAACACTTGTATTGAATAATTTGCTACATGTGCTTCAAGTAATTCGAAATCTGCTTTCGGTGTCAAAATTTGTCAGGGATAATCAGGTTTACTTTGAGTTTCATGCAAATGGTTGCTTGGTCCATGATGAGAAGACAGGTCAGACTCTACTTGAAGGCATTGTCCATGAAGGATTATATCAGTTTAATATTTCAGTTCAAAAGGAACCAATATGTAAAGATTCTCAAGCACATGTGTTTGCTAGTTCATATGAATTGATGCACAGAAAACATGGGCATCCTACTCATGAGTCCTTAGTTCAAATTTATAAAGATTCGAATTGTCAAATTAAAAAGGATGTGAATAAAATTGATTTGTGTGTTGCATGCAGAATTAGTAAAAGTCATAGATTACCTTTTAAAGATTCAGATACTGTGTATGATGTTCCATTTCAGCTAGTGTTCACTGATCTTTGGGGTCCTGCACATGTTACTTCCAAAGGGTTTCGATATTATGTGTGCTTTGTTGATGCCTGTACTAGGTATACATGGCTTCACTTGTTGAAAGATAAAAGTCAAGCTCTCCTTGCATTCTAACAGTTTCAAGCAATGATCAAAAATCAGTTTAATAGTACTATCAAAGAACTTCAAAGTGATTGGGGTGGAGAATTTCGTAGTCTCACACCTTTTTTATTAAAAGAAAGTATTCGACATCAAGTAACCTGCCCTCATACATCCCAACAGAATGGGGTAGTTGAACGTAAGCATAGACACCTTGTTGAGTTGACTCTGGTGTTGTTTGCTCAAGCCTATTTGCCTCTCCATTTCTGGTCTTATGTCGTGTCTATGGTAACCTATCTTATTAATCGTTTACCTACACGTGTGTTACAAGGCAGATCACCCTTTGAGGCTATTCATGAAAAGAAGCCAGACTATAGTCTTGTTAAAGTTTTTGGTTGTAGGTGTTTTCCCCATCTATGAGATTTTCAGAAATATAAATTAGAATTCTGGTCTCAACCATGTACTTTTTTAAGAGTTAGTCCTCAGTATAAAGGCTATCTATGCTTGGCATGCAATGGAAGAATATTTGTCTTTTGACATATTTTATTTGATGAAATGAATTTTTCTTTTGCAGATAAGTTGCAGACACATCCCACTAATTCGAGGTTTGAGTCTTAGTCTTTTCCATTTGCTCCCAGAGGCTATGAGGGGTTTCGTTCATCGAGTTCTCCTGCTCCAAGAATACACTCTCCTGGAGTTAGGCCTGCACCTACTGTCGAGGAAGATATCCCAGAGATTTCATTTGCAGAAGTTGTTTCAGAAGAAGCCGGGGGTAGTTTTGACACACAGAATGAGCTAACTACAGATAATTCTGCAGGAACTAAACATGTGGATCAAGAAGCTTCACTTTCTCCTGAGAGTAGTCATACTCCAGAGTCACGCTACTCAAGTGATGGTTCAATGGTCAGTGAAGCTCCAGCGTATCATGAGGATGTTAATCTAGAAGATCCTTCAACAGTACAAGGTAATGGGATAGATGCACAAACACAAGAAATATTGATTGAGCCTACAGCTGGTGAAACAAATGAGATAAATGCTCAATCACAAGGAATATTGGTGGAACCTGCAGCAGGGGAGTTTTCTCGGGCAACTTCCAACAGGCATGGCATGATTACACGAAGCAAAAATAGCATTTTCAAGCCTAAGGGTTATATAACAATGTGTGTAGATGATGAGGGGTTGAATGCTGAAGTTGAGCCACTTAACATTCATCAAGCGTCACAGTCATCAAATTGGAGGGCTGTAGTGTTACAAGAGATGGAGGCATTAGAAAAGAATAGCACATGGACTGTTGAAGAATTGCCACCAGAAAGAAATGTGGTAGGTTGTAAGTGGTTGTTCAGGTTAAAAAAGAACCCTGATGGATCAATTCACAGATACAAGGTACGTTTGGTAGCTCAAGGCTTCTCTCAAACACCTGGACAAGATTATCAGGAGACTTTAATCCAGTGATAAAGATGACAACGATGAATGTGATTCTTTCCTTGGCCGTGAATAACAACTGGAAGCTCAGATATATTGACATCAACAATACTTTTCTCAATAGTGACTTGAAAGAGGATGTGTACATGGAACAACCTCTTGGTTTTGTAAAGGAAGATCCAGGTGGAAGACAATTAGTGTGTAGGCTGAGGAAGGCTTTGTATTGTCTAAAGCAAACTTCCAGGAATTAGCATAATAAGTTGAAGGAATACTTGATCAGTGTTGGGTTTCGATGCTCGAAGATAGGTACTTCATTGTTTATAAAAGATTTAGGAGGACAATACTTGTATATGCTAGTATATGTCGATAATATCATTCTCACTGGGCACTTAGAAGTTGAGATTGATCATGTGGTAGTAGCTTTGAATGAAAGATTTTCGTTAAAGGATTTTGGTGAGCTGCATTTCTTTCTTGGTGTTGAAGTAAATAGAAGCTCGGGCAAGCTGGTACTCAGTCAGAAGAAGTATTTGAAAGAGTTTTTAGAGGGAGTGGGTATGATCAATGCAAAATCTACCCCAACTCCTATGTTGTCCACGTCAAAACTATCAAAAAATGGAGGTAGCATCATTTCTGATATGTACCTGTATAGGAGTGTAGTAGGATCGTTGTTGTATGCCTGCCACACACGACCAGACATAACTTTTAGTATAAATAAAGTGGCTCAGTTTATGCATGAGCCACGTGAAGAACATTGGGCAACAGTCAAAAGAATACTGAGGTATCTGGCAGGAACAATTGACTATGGACTTGTGTTTACTGGAGGGCACACCTCAACAACATCTGTTACAGCTTTTGCTGATGCAGATTGGACAGGAAATGTTGATGACAGAAGATCGATAACTGGGAGTTGTGTGTTGCTAGGACATAATTTAGTATCCTGGACTTAAAAGAAACAAAAATCAGTATCGAGATCGACCACAGAGGCTGAGTACAGGAGCATTGCTGATGTTGCAGCCGAGGTGACTTGGGTAAAAGCGTTGTTGAGTGATCTGGGAGTTCAGTAGGAGGAAAGAAGTGTAATATGGTCAGACAACACAAGTGTCATAGCTATGAGCACTAACCCTGTGTATCATACTAAGTCAAAGCATGTTGAGCTTGATATTCATTTTGTGAGAGAAAAAATCGCGGCTAAACAGATTCAGGTAAAATACGTTCCAGCTGGTCACTAGGTAGCTGGCGGATTTACTAAACCTTTGTCGAGGATATACTTTGAAGAGTTTCGACAAAGAATCGGGGTCACCTTTAGAGCAAAAATAGAAGGAAGCAGGGAGAATATTGAGTAATATTATTGTGCACACGTGTTTACTTGCGTTTAATAATCACGTGTATTATCTACTTTAAAGATGAAGTTGGTTGGTTAATAAGTTTGTTAGGTTCTGTTAAAGATAGTTACAAGAAACTAAGCATTCAAGTTTATGTATATAAGAATGTACTCATCTTCTGCAAAATTATTGAAGATTTTTACAACAATAAACTCTCAGTTTCTTGACTCAGTTTCCTGATAGTGGGGAAGTCGGCAACAACATTAGGCTGAAGATCGTGTGCTCTCCGGTCAAGCTGCACCATACCGAAAGTCACACATCTATGAAAAGGATGCCAAAGACAGACCAAAAGGAAACACATGAAATGACCTGAATTTAGCTCATGTGAAGCCTGTCTGGATGGTTTTAATGAACTCGATACACTTCTAAATGACTAAAACGACAATGTCTTTTCAATTCAAATCATTCATGAATTTTAAATTCGATTTTATCCGATTCAAAAAATGAATTAATTTTAGCAAAATAATCACTAATATTATGTTTTTTCTTATTATTTTGGTCATCCGTTATTAAAAAACTCACGAAACAACGGAAAAACAAGAATAGTCATGGACCAAAGTAAGAAAGAAAAAATAGACTGGTGAAGAAAATAAGAAAACAAATGTAACATTAGTGGCCAAAATAGGTGAGAATGTAAAATTAGTGGCGATTTTGCATAAAATAATAGTTTGATGACCAAAACAAGAAGTCAAAAATAGTTTAGTGATCATTGGCAATATTTACCCTAATAAATTTAATTAATTATTAAAAATAATTATTTATGTTTTAAAAGATTCTTTAATCACTGATATTTAATTCATTGATTAACCAATTTAGATCGAATGGTATACATTTCCGTTATAATATCATATAATCTATAAATTTTAATAATCGTCTATATTTTAAGACTGACTTTATTTAATATATTTAATACTTATCCCGATAAATCAACTGATAATTTATAAATTTTAATATTATGATATAATAATTCACTATCAATTTCTGCCTTTATAATAATGTATGAAAATGAAGTGTTTGGCAAATCCTATTGAGACCTTAGAGCTTATCCTTAACACAATCTTCTTGACCTCCCAAAAAGAATATCTTCTGTCACAAGTCCACTTCACAACTAACCATTATGACTAAACTTATTTTAGACAATGACTTAACTCTTGATTTTGGGTCAAAACTTTCCCTACCAAGATTTCCTAATCAAACACATCTCTATCAGTTTATGCTCAATGACATCAAGGTTCATCTTAAAAGATTCTTAATTCTTTTAAAAAAATTATAAGATTATCTAACAACTAAAATTGGGTTTTTATCGAAAAATTTGAATCGAGATAATTTGAGTTTTGAAATTATTTAAGGTTTGATAATTGGGTTTTTAGATTGAGATTACATAGATCATCAATGAATTTTACTTTTAAATCTATTTTAGTCATTAAAGTTTTAAAATATTTAATTTACTTAAAGGTTAGACGGTAAACATTTTTTGTCACTGAAATTTAGACATTGAACGTTTTTTTGTCTCGTCCTTGAGTCTAAATTAGACCTCTATTTTGCTAGAAAGTAGGGGTGTTCAAAATTACCCGACTCGATTGACTCGAAATAAAATTACCCGACCGGGCTAGGTACCGGATCCGAGAATTAATGGGCCGGGCTTGGGCCGAAAATTTTTAATTTCCGGGTACCCGATCCGACTAGTTTTATTATATATATATTTATTTTAAGCTATATTTTTATTTTAGATTTTTTTTTAATATTTATACATAAAATTAAATTTAAATCTCTAAATTAGTTTTATGTTTGTGTTATATATTTTTAAGTTTTAAAATTTTTAAATATATTTTTATTAATTTACTAATACAAAAAAAAACGAGATTAATACTTTTAACGTTATTTTAGTGATAAAATTTAATAAATATAGATGTTTATATACATCCAAATATTCTAAAATTAACTTTAAATCACTTATTTTTATATTTGGTTATGTATTATAAAATTTTAAAATTTATATATTTAATATATAATTTTTTTTAATTTTAAAATAAAAAATAATAATAATTTTGAACCGGGTACCCGTTACCCGATTAGCCGGGTACCCGAGTTTTACGGGTACCCAATAACAAATACCCGATTTAAATGAGCCGGGACACGGGCCGAATTTTTATGACACGAAAGAACCGGGTACCAGGTAATGAACACCCCTGTTAGAAAGTACTTCGAAGTTCACAAATTGAAGAAAAAAAATCTTATGATTTCTCTCTCTTTGATCTTTCTCATCTTTCATTAGATAGGGATGAATATTCGATCGAGTCAAGTCGGATCAAAAAATTTTGAGTTATTCGAGTTAATGAGTCATATTTTATCACTCAAACTTTATTTAAAATTTTTTCGATTCGAGTCGATTTTTCGAGTTCCTATAAAAAATTAATTATAGTTATTTATCATGTTATTGTACGATTTAATGCTAATTTAAATATTTTTCTCTAATCATATAAGACATGTGTATATATATATATATATCCATATTTTTTCTTATATGACAATATTTCTTCATGTTTTCATATATTAATATATATCATAAAAATTGAGAAACTCGTCTTGAACTTAAAAATAATATATTAAAAAAATTCAAGTTATTTGAATTTCTATTTTACAATTTGATTTGTATTTGAATTTTTTATTCGACTCTAGCTTATAAAATTTCGAGTCGAATCAAAATAAGTTGAGTATTTTGGCCTCGAGTCGAGTTTTACTCACCCCTATCATCATATAGAACTTATTTTTCAATATGTTGTTTTTCTCAAGCCGATAATTTTTTCACCATTCGGATTTTAAAGTTTCTTCATTTGCCGATAACTGGACATCGTAAAAAAGAATGACAAAAAATTGTTCAATGTCTAAAACTTAAATTAGACGTTTTAAAATTTTAATAACCAGAAAAAAAATTGAGAATAAAATTCAATGATAATTTATGTAATTTACCTTAAAATTTTTTATTTCTAAAATCAACTAAATGTGCAATTGTCCCACTTAAAAAATAGGACCAAGGCCCCCTACATGCCTCTATCCTTGCCCCTAAAACTTGGTTATTTCATACTTTGAACTAGACAGATTTAAATTATCGATAATTGATCATCAAATAAAATTGTTTCGGAATTGGATTCAAAAAATAAATATCCATTTATAGCAAGAATTTACATCCTTTCAAGTCAAATTGTGTATGACATTACACTTCACAATGGTGCAATTGCAAAGGAAGGATCAGAATCTAATCTGCTTTTTTTCCAAAGAGACCAACTATACAAATTACAAGTTGATGCACAAATTGCAATCTATATATCCCTATCCTATCCTATCCTATTCTATTCCATTCTATTCTATTCTTTGTTGGTCTTTCCTTTTTTAATGAAAGTTCCCATCAACCAAACAAAAAAGTTATGTAGGGAATAAAGAAAAATAGGCAAACGCAAAACTAAACTTTTTGACTACACCCTTCACTTTCTGCTGATTCTTCAAGGACTTCAACGTCCTTTTCACCCAATGACCCTTCCATTTCGGCATCGAAACTAGCATGAACACTGTATAGAACATATACGAGCACTGCCAGACCCGAGAAGAAGCCGAATCGGGCATATGACGGTCCGTCGAGGGAGCCTAGTAGGAAAATGTTCAAGAAAATCGACATGGATGGTAACCAAGGCATGAAAGGGACACCCCAGAATGCGGGTGTCCTTGCTTGTGGTACCGCGCAGTGGAAGACTCGTAGTATGGATACGGCGATCACGACACAAGCTGCGAGCACAAAGGGCTTAGGCTTGCCTGCTGGTGCAAAATGCCACAACAGGGTGAAGATAATGGATGTGAGGGAGAATAAGCATAGGAAGGATAATGTTGGCCATGGCTTTGTTGTCCCGATCACGACGTAACGCCGGTAGATGACGGCATTCGATACCATGTAGAACACAAAGAGAGTGCCGATGGAGACCATGTTGAGGAGGACGTTTAGATCGGTGAAAAGCGAAATTGCAGCTGTGAAAATCCCTGCAAATGGAATGAAGAATCAATAACTAAGCCTGAACTACTGAACATAAATCATAAGACAGAACATGTTCGACATAAAAACTCGAACATTCGATACGGTCGGTTTAGGCAGTTAAACACTTGAACTCACATGGACCATTAAGATGGAGGACATTAGCCTTATCAATGTTAGCTTGTGATGAAATGTCACTTTCAATGATGGGTCATATTGAAGAGCATTATCTTCAAAAAAATATGGATGGACCAAATGTAGGCAACTATAGATCCTAAACTCTTATCGATTTTCGATCGAACGATAAAAGGTCGATATTTTATTTATCGGATTCGGATATCGGTTTCGAGTTTAGACACTTGGCCAGGGAATAAAGGGTATTGGACCGGAGACAAATAGAAAAACAGAGGACATCAGGCTGAACGGAAACCGGTTCAAGTGGGTCCCCGTTCTTCCAACGGAAAGAAAACCGTACCAAGAAAAGCGGAGGCGTTGACGGGGGTCGATGTCCTGGGGTGGACCCTGGCGAACCAGGCCGGGACCACGTTGGACCGGCCGATGACGCACATGTACCGAGCCTGTCCCAGCATCGCTACCAACAGCGACGTCACTATCCCGAAGCTCGCCCCCACTCCGATCACCCTCGCCACCCATTCCCACCCCTCCCTCCTCCCTAGAAACGCTGCCGAAAACGGCGCCTCCACGTCGATCTGCGACAATTCAACACCCAATTAGGTGGCTTAGTTGAATCGGAAAAAAATCTGTCAAAATAGTGAAAATTTGTTATTTACCATATCGTAAGGTAGCAACATGGACATTGAAGCCGCCATGAGGCAGTACAGAATGGTGACGATGATGACGGAGCCCGATACCCCGATCGGAATATCCTTTACGGGATCACGAACCTCCTCGGCCATGGTCGACACGGCGTCGTATCCGATGTAACTTAAGTAAACCATGGCAGCTCCATTGAAGACACCGGAGGCGCCGTAGGGGAAGAAACCGGACGGATTTTGGGGATTCCCCGGATGGGTGAAGTTGTTCCAATCGCCTCTCCAAAACCCCATTAATATAACGAAAGCTATAAAGAGGATATGTAATGCTGTGAGAATCATGTTGACGACGGAGCTTTCTCTGGTGCTGTAACAGATGATGAGTGTGATGATTAGTACGACGGCCGGAGCTACAAGGTCGATCTCGTTGAATCCATCGGGTAGAAGCGGTACTAAGAATCTCCATTTCGCCGTGGAGATACCCATTACAGCGCCTAAATAGGAGGTGAGGCCCCTGGCGACGGCGGCGTTTGACATGACATATTCCGTTATTAAGTTGGCTCCGGTCATGAATGCAGCGAACTCACCGAAAGTGATTCGGAGGTAGCTGAAGGCACCACCGGCGACGGGCATGTGGACGGCGAACTCGGTGTAGCAGAAGGCGGAGAGGAGAGCGCAGAGTCCAGCAATGGCGTAAGAGATAACAATAGCAGGGCCAGCGTAGAGGCGAGTAGCCCTGCCTGTGGTGACGAACACACCAGCTCCGACCATACCTCCGATTCCGAACCCGACTAAATCAAACCAGCGGAGGGTTTTTCGCATGTCGGAGCCGGAACGTGCCTTTACCCGGCTGAGTTCTTCGTGTGAGGAAGAAACAGAGGGTGCACGGCGAGCAAACCGGTGTGGGGTATGTGCCAAGGCTTGGAGGTAAGACTGTAGAGTAGAGAAAGAGGAAGTGTGGGTTTCCATTAGACTTAACAAAGAAGAAGAAGAAGAAGATAGGATTTGGGTAATTGGGCTAATGGTGAGTGACGGTTTCATGAGAGAAATTTATAACAGAGAGGGAGGTTGAAAAGGGAGCCAACTTTAGAGTATCTTTTCCCTTTTTTAAGTTAGTAATTAATATTTTTGTATATTCGTCTTATAGGGAGAAAATTTAAAAAAATTGAGGATAAAATCAAAATATAAATATTTAAAATATAAAGGATAAATTTATAAATAAAATAAATTTTTTTTAAAAAATGTATAAAGGGGTAAAGATAAAAAAAAAATTGGGGTGAGGGCAATGTTATCTCTATCCTTATTTAGTTTTCTCATAGTGTTTATGGGTGATAAATGAGCCTGATTAGTTCGTGAGTTATTCGTGCTCGACTTGAGTGAGTATGATTCGGGTTTGGGTTCGTCTCGAGACTTTAACAAGCCGAGCCGAGACTCTTCAAGATTGGCTCAAAAAACTTGTGAACATGCTCAAAATAATTATATTATATATATGCTATATACACATTAAAAGTAATCTCTTTAGTAAAAGAAAATCAATAAAATAAAATTAAAAAATTACTAAAAATAAATTAAGTATTTTTCCCTTCTCAATATTGGATTTCGTTTTCGTTGTTGGTTATGAAAAGATTTTTTAACGAGATCCTATCTTTTATAAAAAAAAAATATAACAAAATTATCTATTTAAAGTCGACTCAAGCCTGAATCTAAAATTTTGAGCTCAAATTAAACCCAATAACATTTTTTTTGAGCTGAACCTGGTTTAACTCAGGTCGGCTCAGCTCGTTATCACCCTAATAACGTCTTACAATTCATATTAAAGGTGTAAGATTAGAATTTTAATAATATTATTTTTAAGGTTTAACTTCATTTTTTTGGTACAATATATCCTATTTATAAGATAGTATCAAGTTATAGAGTGTAAAATTGTTCAAGTTTTACATATTTTTTAGATTGTTAGGTGTTTAAAATGAATATCTCATATTAATTCTTTATTTTATTAAAATAATAAATTTTACATAATTAATTGTTAATCTAAATCATCTGTTTTATTCATCTAATGATTAAAAAAAACTTTAAATAATTTTACACTATATAATTTATTCGTATCTCCTTACCTATATACCCATCATTTGTTGCTATACTTAATATTTTTTTATCATAAGTTATAATAAATGGAACTCGAATAATAATTAGAGATAATGACATAAATACTCCTTATATTTTGTCAAATCTATCAATGTAGTCTCCGGGGACGGAGTCAAGATTTAAGATTGAGGGGGACAAAACCTAAATATTTAGAAGTAGGGAGCAAGTTCATAAAAAAATAATTTTTAAAAGAATTTAAATAGAAAGATAAAAGTAAAAAAAAAAATCGAAGGTAAGGGACGATTGCCCCACCCACCTCCCACACAGTTCCATCTCTGGCGGTCTCTATACTTTTTAAGTGTTTAAATATCCCTATATTTTGCTTTCGTCTTTCAGAATATTTCTCAAGACTAACATCATTAAATAATGACGTAAAAAAGATATGTGACACTCTTATATTTTATCGTATATTATTTTTAAAAATTATTTAAAATTAAGGGGGTTGTAAACAATTTTACCTTTTTTCTTTATTTTTACAAAACACAAAATAACAAACAATGAAGGGCATAAAAAACATTTTATTTTATTAAATCAGACGATTTTTCGCCCTTTCATAAAAAAATTACCAACCTGAATTATTATATTTCTCTATTATTTCATTAATTAACCATGTTGATTTCAAGGTCATTTTAGAAAAATAAACAAAGTATAGAGGGTATTTATGTTATAATAATAATAATTATTATTAATAATAATAACAATAATAAATGTGAGATTATATACTATTATTGTCATTCGCACTTTATTACTATTATTTCCTTTGTATTCTCTTTATTTTTTTTTTCTATTTTTAGTTTATTTGTGTATTTTTATTACTCTTTTAATTTTAAAGTCCAACCCTGACTAATTCAGATCGACCCGCATTGTAAATCTAATTTTGGTGGGTGAGTCTCTTAGCAGAAATTTTTTGCGTACACAACATCTTAAACCTGAGACTTATTTAAATAGAACTAAATTGCTTTTCACTTGGACCAACTCCTATATTTAGTTTATTTATTGTTAGTTGAACTCAATTAGTTGTTTATTCAAGAGATTCAGTTTAAATTATTTTATTTATAAAGTATATACATATTGTTAAAAGGGTTAAGTATGTGTAACATATAACACTTGTAATTATAGTACGAGCCCTCTAGCTTAAGTGGTTAAAAGAACGATTGTTGTTCGTAGAGGTTACGGGTTTGAGCACCAATGATACTATCAGAGTGATGGAGCGATCAATGTCAAATGATAGAGATTATATTCTAAAATAAATATTATTATAATCACTATTAGTTAATTAAAAAAAACCTTATAATTATATTTAAACTATTAAGAAAATATAGTTAAATTATGCATAAATCAATTCATCAATGATATTGTTATATTTATTTTTTATGTTAATATTGGTGTTTATCGTTCATTATCGACATAGGTTAGTCCACTTTAATTATCGTAAATAATTGAAATAATAATGTTATGTGATTTAAATTCGAACGACTTATTTACACGATATATATCTTATTAAACTACTTAAGATTAATAAACATATATTAACATATAAACACGTATATAGAATTTTTTTATATAATTAAGATTTTATACATCTTTATTTTTTCAATAAATTAATTATTTTTGTTAAATAAAATAATATTTAGGGATGGGTACGGAACCCGAATCCGACGAGTTTTGATCGAGTTATTTTTGTAAAAAATTCAGATTTGGATTGGGTCAGTTTTTTTAAAGGGTGATCTCGGATTAGGTCGAGTTCGGGTCTGGAGCGGAAAAATCTGACTCGACCCAAGATTAATAGTGTAATTTTTCATATATTTTTACTGATAATTACAATAATGATCTCTCCTTATATATATATATTTGACACAATTAGGTCACTGAAATGATTTTTTATAATTAAATTACTAATTTTTTTAATAATTAGATCCCTAAAATTTTTATTTTAAGTCATTAAAATTTATTTTTGAATAACTTGAGTCGGGTTTTGAAGCTTAAAAAATGTATTATGTCAGATCAGATTATTTTCATCCAAAACCCGAGTCGGGTTAAGTTACTGGTGGAGAAGATACATAGTCCGATTGAGTGCGAATAAACAAAAATTTTGATCCTATCCGACCTATGCTCATCACTAATAATATTATATCACATTTAAAATTAATTTTTCATGATTTAACTAAAGTAATAAATCTCATATTACAACCTTTTTTCCATTTGACATTAATAACCTTGTATTGATGCCTTTTATGGGTTGCAAAGATCTGATGTAGAAAGGTAACAGTCACAATAGCAAAAGGCAGAAGATCTGGCGGACGTTACAAGGCACAGGAACGGACTTTCAACGCGCAAGATCAGAGGCTTGCAGCACACGCATAATATCAAAGCGCGTGGACTATCTAATAAAAATTAGGATAAACTACTTCAATGATCACCCAACTAAATTAGGGATATTTATTTTGAATATTGAATTATCAAATTCGTTAATCAAAGTAATCAACTTATCAAATCGATCTATTTTGATCACCACCGTTAAATTCTAACGGAGAAGATTAAATTAAAATAATAAATAACTTATATGAATTAAATGTGTAATTTTCAGTTTTTACTTAACAGACACATCACTGTCGTTTCTCTATTAAAATTTTAACGACGATGACTAAAATAAATTGATTTGATAAGTGGGTGGCATGATTGACGAGTTTGATAGTTCAATAACCAAAATATGTATCCCAGTTATTTGAGTGACCATAGAAATTTTTACCCTAAAAATTATTTAAACTTTTATATATTTTAGTATTTAAAAAGGTTAAAACTTATATCATAATTTTAGATTTTAAATTATAAATTTTAAGAATTAATTCTAAACCTATTTATAGTATTAAAAAATATACAGAGACACTAAAAATAAAAAAAAATCATATTATAGATTATTCTCATCACATCATTTATGATATCAATCAATCAAATATATCTATTTCACTAAATTTTTTATTTTATCTTTTTTTACTAAGTGAAAATTCACTTGATAAAAAATATTTTCGAATTTAATTTATAGTAAATATCAGTGAATATTCACTTGATAAAAAAGACTAAATAAAAATTAATAAAATAAATTTATTTAATTAATTTATCTATGAATATTAAAAAAATTATATTATAGTATCTTATTCCTCTTTACCAATAATACATCAAATATTTTCCTTTTATTATTGGTACCAAGCAAAATATATTTTTCTTCTTTTGGTCCCTCACTAAGATTTAGCCATACGAAACATCAAATAATTTCCATTCTCAAATACGCGTCAGTTGGTAAGTGGAAAGATGAGTAGACGGAAGTTACTAATTAATGATTAATAATGGATTTGAAATTCTTAATACGGGTTAAGATTCGATAAGTCTAGATTATTTTTTGTTGTTTTAAGTTTTCAAGATTTTAGTTTTAATTAATTTAAAATATCTCATATTGTTTACCCTAATTTTAATAAGTGAATCTCTCAACACAGTTTTTATACATATATAAGACTTTGAACTCGAAATATACTTAAACAATATCAACAAGGATGGACCCAAAGAGTGCACAGGGGCAGCCGCATCCCTATAATTTTTAAATTTCCCTATATTTTATATATTTTTTGTATTTCTTTATTGATAATCTAATTTTGCATCCTTAAACTCATGCAATTTTTCACCTTTTATATTTCTGACGCTCCCTCTGTCCCATTTAAGAAGTTCATTATTGACTTTTTAAAGTCAAAATTTTAAAATTTTCACTATAGTTATTTTAAATATTTTAATTTATTAAAATTTATAAAATATGTATTTTAAACTACTTGATTAGATATTTTTAAAATATTTTTTTATATTTTTATCAATAATAGATTTAAAGTTATAATGAGTCAAAATTTTAAAAAAATGACAAAAAAAATCAATACTGGACAAATAAAATAGAACGAATGTAGTACAACTTTTTGAAAGTTTACACTCCTTACGTCAAATTCTAAGTCTATCCTCGGATACCAAATTTCTAAACACACATATCAACCATGTTTTTATACATTTCATTCATACCATTTACTCTAACAAGCAAAACCCAAAACATTAAGCAACCATTGTTTCCATCCAAAACCATATTTGTTTCAATTTGATTTGAGGTTGAGAGGTTGAGGGGGTCTTATTATGATAAATTAAAAGTTTATTTTGTTGGTTTGGCAAGAATAGAGGAATAGGGATAAGCTTGAGGTAATGAAAGATGATGGGGTTTTTGTGTTTTGGGGTATGGAGAGTTATGGCCATTGGATTGGATTGGATTGGATGAATGGGGAAGATAGAAGAGAGCTTGCCATTTTATGGAGGGTCTTATCCGTTTTGGGGTTTAGATTAGAGAAGAAGAAGAAAAGGATTTGAGAGGGACGCAAATACACACACATCACTTGCTTACTCACTCACACGCACTTGGAAAGGCCACTACGTTACAAATACACTTTCCTTGTCACCAGGATTTTAGGTGCCCACATGATCCATGCCAGTTTTTTTTTTTAAGATGTATTCAGTATCAGTGGGGTTTAATGTTGGAGAAAATTTTAATATATAGATATAAATTAATGTTTACACGTAATTGTCAAATTTATGATTAATATAAAGTTTGAATTTAAACTCATACTTTAAGATTTATGGTTAAAGTTTAGAGTTTATGTTGTTAAGGTTAAAGTTTTAGCATTTAAATTTTTTAAAAATTATATACATTTTATGTTTCAAAATATAACTCTCAATATATCTACATATATATATATATATTGATACAAACCATATAAAACTTTTATAAACTTTTTACTTCAAAATTTCACGATTTATATATCAAAATTTTACGACCCTTATTCGTTTTATTCGTATTAAACTAACTCGACAACTTTTAATTCTAACGATGAACACTATGAAATTGTTACATTAAAATTATAAATCCAAATTCAATGTCCAACGTAATTTTTTCTTAAATAAGGACTAAATTTAAAAATATCAAGTTTGAGGAGAAAATATTTTCTTTTTCCCTTTAAAAAACACAATTGAGCTTGTGTTATTTTTTTTCATTTTTTACTTTGAAGTTCGGTTTTGAAGACTAAAAAGGGGATAAAAACGAAAGAAAACTGTGAGAACGAAAATAAATATAATATATCCCAAATTCCAACCAATAAAAATTATTAACTTTATCTTTTTCAAAAAAAAAACTTACTAATATAAGATGATATGATATAACAAGATAGACGTATGATATAATTTTTCGAATATACACATAGGTTAAACTTTTTTCTGAAGATAAATAGGTTGAACTTAAAAGAATGAAAATGGAAGGAAAAAAAAAGATTTTTTTTATCCGTAATCCGGAAAGCCGTGTAGAAGGAAATCAGTTAAACCAACGGCCCTATCTCGTTTTTTTTTTTTTAATTTTATATGTTATACTTTAAAAAAACATTATTTAATCTATATTATATGAAAAATGAATAAATAATATTACAATATAAACATTACATATTATGTCAACATATCGATATTTAAAAAATTAATAAAAACTATAAAATTACTGAATATTCTTTAAAAACATTTTTAGAAAGAATTTAAGAAAAAAAATACAAAGAGCCTCATGTTTAGGTCTGCGTTAATCATTTACAAATATAGACGACGCAAATGGAATCTGATAAAAACAGTAGCCATTTTTACAAAAGAAATTTTGGGTTTCTTATTCTTGTATTAGCATCAGGCTCTTCCTTTTTTAGCTTTTACTTTCCTCACAAATAATCAATCTTATAGCAAATTAAAGACACAGAAACCGAACCACCACCATACATTCAAGCAATGATATGCGATACGAGCAACGTACCTGAAATAAATCAACCGGTAGAACTCGAATGGTGGCATCGAAATTATCGTTTAGGCTCGCTTAAATTCTTGCCCTCGAAGAATTCTCCCAACATTCGTTCGAGGTCCTCTGCTGTATACTTGACGTACTTCTGAGGATTCTTCCCACTCTCAACTAGAGGTCTGCAGGAAATTAAAAAAAAAACACAAATAGGAACATGTTCGGATAAAGATCGGTACAGATTTCTCGAAAAAAAAAATAAAAACATCTTAGTGATATGAAAGGTGAGGACATCCATTACCAACATGTTAAAGTGGATGCCTGCAGGAGTTTTACCAAATAAACCTTATTTCAAATGGAAGGTTAAAGACTTTAGTTACAGTGAGGATTTTTCTCTTTGATGATGACGTGGTTTGACGAAGTCGAAGAACCGAGATTTACAACCAAAAAATATTTTATTTTTGCCATGGCTGAATCACGCGAACAAAAATAGAAAATTAAACAATATATTTAGGGGGACACTATTTTCTTTTTCTTTGTTCTGTCTCTTTCCTCCTAATTCTCACTTCTTGACCCAGATTCGTCCAACCGGTATCTGGGTTGAATGAGCAGTGGCGAAACTAAATGGGGTGGGGGAAGAGAAATAATCGCCCCCTGCCCCCGAGATTTTTTCACCATTGTCCCCTATTTATTTTTTTTAAAAATTTGGTTTATTAATGAACTTTCCCTCTCCCTCAATTTCAAACATTTATGTTTTTTCCTGATCAAATTCTGTCTCTGTCCCTGTGAATGGGGGAGCAAGGATCCGGAGAGAATAAAAAATGAAAAGTAGTGTGCAAGTGGTAAGATCTTATTTGGGTATAAATTAAAAAGATTGGAGCTGATTTGATAGAATGAAAGTAAAGGGACCTAAAATAAGAAAGTTTTGTGAAGTTTATGAGTAATGCAAAAAAAACGTACCCATAACGTTTTAGGAATGACCTATACGCTGGCAGCAACACTTCAGCAACCGCAAGCCTCAGAGATTCCCTCAATTCCGTGTCAGGCACTGTCCATTGAGATTGCCTTTGATGAAGCTCCTCAAACTGCATATTAAAAATCTTGAACCTGATCCAAATAACTCACACATCAAGATCAGAGGTATATGACAAATAAACTAGATGGGTTCTGATATAAATCTTTTGAGGAATTAAATGAAAATCTAAACAGAGTCAATGGGCCAGTTACGATTGACCTGTCTTTAACCAATGCTCTGGATACTCCACTGCTATTGCCTCCATCGCCTACTGAACTACCACCTCCGGATGAGGTCAGTCCTTGTATAGATAGGCACTGAAGGATCTACAGTAGAAAACAATCGAGGAAAAGACAGTTACTCTTTTTAAACATCAGCCAATGACTAATCTGAATGCATTATACAACTGCAAGCTATTTCCAATTGTATCCGAGGCAACACGCAAGTCACAAATGGAAAAAATTATCTCATTGGAGCAATTACCAAACATTAGCACAAAAAAGGCTATTCGTACTTTCCTGAGCAAAGATTAAATATTTTACAGGGCCTGAGACCTCTAAGAAGGTTGCAATTAACACCTTTGAGATATTGGCATATTGTCACAACTATATTTACAGCATAAATCTTGCTACTGGTTTTCCTTATTTTGTTTGCACCAATTTATATTTTGATTTTACTTAATCTTGGGACCAAATAGCTGGGTTAGTTAATATTACATGGTTTAAGCATTGTGATACTGAAAAGGTTCCAATTATGGAATTCATCAATGAATATCTTAGTAAGAAATATCAATGAAAAAACAATGCTAAATTTGTCCTGTTCTGCATTATGTCAAGCAAGTCATGAGAAAATACCTTTTGCCAAGCGTTCCTTTTGTATTGGTTTGCATGCTGCTGCACAATCCTTCTGTGTCTTTGAACCCAATCATCCCCTAACAGGTCTTTGGCTTCGGACCTAAACAAGAAATTGGAAAACATCAATACTACATGTAAGATGATCAAGCAACCTTTAAACGTACAGGAGTAACCAAATTTCTGACATACCTGCGCACAGATCTCACCATATAATGAATATTATTCATGAGAAATAAGTGAGTCAATGCAGGGTCTTTATACTGCTTGGATTTTCCATCAAGATTTGTTTGAAGAGCCTGCATAATTCTCATTGTTACGGAAGCCAACTGAGATGCTGTACCATCACTAGTTTCAAATTCCTGGAAAAGTTGCTTCAATGTTGATTGGTAGCTGCAGGAATTTAACACATGATTGTCAGTTCAACAGCATGAATATATCAATAGCCAACGGAATCATGCAGTAAAACTAAATAATTAAATATATCAGAACCAGAGATTCTTAAAATTGGACAGCTAAATTGACTTCAAGATCAAGACATTGTAAAATATCATATGATCATATCAAGAATTGATTGTGAAAATAGTAGGATGGTTAATCCCGTTGACAAATGCCCAATCTTCCATTTGCAAAAATGAAAACCATGTATAAATGAGTCTTAAAGATCCCTGGTCATGCATGATATTTTCAATGTAAAAGAAACATGCAAGTAGCTTCACATGAATGAAAGCAAGCAAGTAAATATGGAATTCATATATAATGTGGATGGAAAGCATGCATTACCACAACCAAAGAGATAGGTCAATAAACTCCAAGTTACAGGAAGCTGAACTTACTCGAATAAAAACTTTACATAATTAATCACATAGCTGGTTAAAGGATGAACAGTTCCATCCAGACAGAAGTTTTTGTCGCATCTTTTTCAACTGCTTCTTCAAAATCACCAAAGGTCTCCTGAGCTGTCTGGGCAAGTCGCTTTGTTAAGCCCAATGCAGATTCTCTAATCTCAGTGCAAGCTTTGCCTTTGAAAATGGCTTCAATCTGCAAAAGAAACCATCTGTTAAGTTAATGAAAAGTATCCAGCACCATTTGAGTATGGCCCCACCTTTACAGCAGGGAAGTGATTGCTACACATCAAACTTTATTATCATTATGCCACTAGATTGTCGACCAAGGTGGAAGACCGGAAGAACTTGAGCATATCATAGATTTTTGAAAAGTTTACCATGTATTGTTGGCAGCCTTAAATATCCAATCCATGAGATTTATGAAATTTTGAAGAGATCATATAAGTTATGAAACAAAATACTTTAAAACCTTAATATCTAATTTCAAAAGACCAGAATAAAAAAAGGTATGACTTGAAAGGTATGCAATTGGTAGATGATGTTTACAAATTCTAACATAAGTAAAAGAGCAAAATTAAATAGAGTGACATCAATTTGGACATCAGTTTCACTTTAATTATCTTTAACTGGAAGTCATGGATATACAAAAATAATTGATAGTGTGAGATGTAAACAGAAAGGCAGTCTTACAGTGAAACCATTTGTTATAATTTTATCAAGAAAAATGTGTATTAACAACAGAAGAGAAACAATGAAGAAAAATGAAACACAGTGCAGCCCTTGTTTTGTATTTTAGAACTATATTCAATGGAATACTAGAGGGTGCATGTTTGGCCAGAGCAATAAAAAAATTATAACGTGTTCCATTTGATCCACATATTAATAGTAATTTAGTCAAGATGAAAATCCTAGAAAATTCCAGATCTGCCTAACTAAGTGGAACTACATAAAATAGGCATATCTATTTTATCCATTACCTAAGTCCCAATCTCCAATGCAATGACTACATTAGTTTTGTAATATTAAGCATACCTCAGAGTGAAGCTCTCTCATTATTTCATACATGTCTAAAAGTACAAATAACTTTTCTGGTGATCTCTTGCTTCTCGCAATCGCCTCCCCAAAACTGAGTAGAACAGAAACACTACTAGCAGTAACTTCAGCAAAACATTGATCACTAAGAGAATCAAAGCCTTCAAACATTTCATCACAAACTTTTCGTTCTCCAGCAAATAATAGTTTGACCTGTTCAAATATGATGTCAATTGGAAGAGCATGTTGATTGAGATTTGAGATTTCTCCATATTCCAGAATGTTAACATGTTACTTACAGCAATACGCATAAAGTGAATCCAATTTCCAATCTTTGCCTCCAAAACCTCCCATTGCATCTTCTGGACATCATCTTTGCTAAGTTTTTCAACTCCCAATTTGTGGAGACTTTCTTCCAGAACCAAAGAACGAGTTTCTCTGAGAGAATTATGGAAAAGATCAGTTCCAGCAAAATAATAATGAAAGTACACATAATATTATAGGTATGAAATATGAATTACTCATCTAAGGGAACTAACAACACTTCTAAACAATCACAATGAACAGTGTGTGTGTGTGTCTCACATGGAAGAACCAGATACAGTTTAACATGTTATCGATTTGGAAGGAGACGAGGGAGTCGTTTTTGTAACTTTATCTATGTTATCCCCCTGATGTTGCCAACATGACTTTTTTCCTCCAGCCCATCGCCCAGCATATTGCTCACCAATTTATATTTAACTAAACTCCAAGAAACACTTATCAATGAAATGACAACCATATCATAATTGTTCAAAAAATATCACATGGCTTGAACCCAAAACAATTCAACAAGTAAGAGAATATAAATATATATAACCAGAAGAAAAGTGAAAATCTTACTTATAAATCCTGAGTAACTGCTGCTGGTGACCAGCTCGAACCATTTGCTTGGCCAGATCATGCAGCAATGGCATAATGTGAGAAGGTATAAGAGTGGGAGGAGTATAGACAGCAGTTTCCAAGTCAATATTTTGCTGCTCGGAATGGCTATGGGACGTAGCCTTGCCTCCAGCATCTCCTTGATTTCCAGGTGATCCTGATGATGGACGTAACGCATGGGGAAGGCCATCAAACAGACGGTCAGGCTCAATAGGTTTGCTGGAATTCAATTACAAGGCCAAAGAAATAATGAAGGAATAAACATAACGACAATTGCAAGATTAAGTGAACTACAAAATTTAGATCCTTAAAAATTTAAATATCATGTCCTAAAAGAAAACACCCACAGAGTAGGACGTAGGTTATCGTTAACTCCCTGAAAAGCATAAACTCAACTAAAAATGTAGAAATTTGAGTATTTCCCAGTTAATGATTGGATTTATTACTAGATCAAAATACAGTGAGAATCAGCACAAAAGTATAAAGTACCCAGCAGTATTAACATTATCAATTCACAATTCAGCAATTAGACTGTTTGGATCTCAACCATAAAGCTTTAACCATATTTCAATCAGATTAACAAATAAGACTATGGCCTTTTTTCTATGTACAAAAATGAAACCTGACAGAAAAGATGCTCAAAAGACACATACATGCCCACAATTGCACAATACAGAGGCAAGAAACATTGAGAAAGCCAACTCAAAACATCAATGCAATTGCTTAGCAAGTTAATAACAAGCAGTATTGTCACAAAGACATGTATCAGCTGTAGTAAAAGGAAGATCAAATATACAGTGGTACACCCCCCCAAGGCTTGGATTATAGGCACAAATGTAAAAGATCTGATCTGATGACAGAAAATTTCAATACGAGCCAAGAAGGTACCATCTCATCAAGGAGCCTAGATCATTCAGGAATTCACTAAATGTACAACTCAGAAGAGAAAAACAAAAGGTCAGAAGCATATTATAAGTCAGAAATACCAACCTATAAGAGTTCAATCGCTGCTTAAACTCATCCTCTAGCTTTGAAATAGCTTTAGCAAGTAAAGTGTTAGCCTGGTTAAGCACCCCATCGCTATTCCTAAAGTTCTTGCTGCTGCTAAAAAACCGAATGTTGCTTCTTAGCTGATCAATTGCTCCCAGATAACCTTCTAGATCCTCATGCGGCCCCTTAAGTATTTTAGCTTCCGCCTACCAAAATTCAAACGATCAACAATAATAAGAACACTTAAACTTCCATAATTCAAGAATTATGCTTAAATATACACAAACTAACATACACCTAATGGCTAATCAAACAGATCTACATCTGCTTTTGTTCTTTTCCGTGAGAAAAAATCTAACAAAGCACGAACCTGACGAGAGATATCGAATTGCGCCAAAATGACTTCGGCAGACTTCAAAGACTTGTCAATGTTCTCATGAGCTTTCCTTATAGCATGAGTTCTAATCTGCAAAACCGGAAAACAGCAAAGAAAAAGCATAAGGCAAAGAAATTGACTCATCTGACTTCGATCTACAGAAAGCAAAAGGAGACCTGAGTAGGCCGCATGGCGGTTTCGAGGGCGGAGAGACGGCTGTCGAAGGAACCGAGAATGGTGACGACGTTGTCCGTGATTGTTTGGCTCTTTTGAAGAGCTCCCCTCATCATTGCTGCTCTCTCGCTTAGGGAATCCATCTCTGCAACTGCAATTCCCATCTTCGATTTTCTGTTTCTCTTTTGCTTTCTTTTTTTCTGAGCAAAAGTATTTTATATTCTGAATTTGGTGAGGAAAATGAGTTGACAATTCTTCAGTTCTTTCTCCCGTTGCACCGGGTCTTTGTTGTCGGTCTGTCCGGGTCAGTTCAACCGTGACCCGGAAATTAACCAGGTCAAAAAATAGCGGTTCCGGTAAGCTATTGTCAAATTCAGTCCAAGACCTTTTTACACGGCCACTTGGACAGGGGAGGGTGGTAATGGGCCAGAGGCTTGGCCCTCGAAATTTTGAAATATCAAAATTTAGTCCTTTAGTTTCTTTTTAAATTATTTAGTATTAAAAATATTTTATTTATGTCTGAAAATTTTTAAATATGAGTATTAATTTTTTGAAAATTTTATATTGACCCTATTTAAAAAAATAAATCCTTCAAAAGATTAAAAAATCTTTAAAATTTTAAATGTATCTATCAAATTATATTAACGATGAAGTGAAACTACGCCCCAGAAGTCACATGCAAACTCTAAGAGAATAAACGAGCATTCGTGATAAACTTGCCCCGAGATTTGAGACTCGATATTGATTCAAATATAATGAATTAAGTTTGATTCAAAATTCAAAATAAATTAAATTAAAATTAATCTAAATTTTAGTTGAATCAGAATAAATTCGAATCATTTTCTACTTGAACTAAATGCAATCCAAAAATAAAAATATAGATATAAATTACTACGCAAGTCACCAAAAAATCATATATATTAGTGTAAAAAATTGTCCCGATATAAAAGCTCAACTAAAGTCAATAGATCTATTATTGGTTCGATATTGATCCGAACTGAATTCAACTGATTCAAAAATTAATTGATTCAATTATTTTGCTTCTTGAATGCGATGTAATTATAATTTTTTTTATAAATCTAATAAAAATTCAGTGACATTTGTAAAAAAAAATATATAAAATCAAAAAATTAGATTATTTAAAAGGCATAAAGATACTTTTAACCCTTAACGTTTATAATTTTTATTGTTTTGGCCCTTATTCTTTTTTTTTTTTTTTATAAATTTAGCCCTTAACCTATATCTTTTTGACAAATAGCTTATTTTTTAACAACATGGTAACTGGACCGTTAAAAATCTAACAATGATGACATGTTATATGCATATGATAATATATTTTAAATAACATGACATCTAACCTATCAAATACATATATATAATATAATTTTATTCTAATATAAAATATAAAATAATTAAAATTCAAATAAAATATTAAAAAATTAATTAATTCTAAAATAAAATACTATTAAACATTCTTAACCCTAACTATGATAAAACTAAAATACTACCTAAAAAATTAATTAATTTCGAACTGTGTTCATATTTTTTTAAGATATGACTTTGATTCTATGTTTTGGGAATGTTTAATAGTCTTTTATTTTAGAATTAATTATTTTTTAAAATTTTATTTAAATTTTAATTATTTTATATTTTTTATTGGAATAAAATTATATTATATATATATTTGATAGGTTAGATGTCATGTCGTTTAAAATATATTATCATATCCATATGACATATTATCATTGTTAGATTTTTAACGGTCCAGTTATCATAGTAGTTGAAAATATATAAGTTAAAGGCTAAATTTATCCAAAAAAAGAATAAGGGCCAAAACGACAAAAATTATAAACTTTAAGGGTTAACATTATCTTTATGCCTATTTAAAAATATGGATAAACTATCTTTAAAAATATTCAATTATTAATCAGATCTTATTTTAACTATCAAATTATAAATTTTATCGATTAAACAATATGATCTTCGTTACATGTATATTCTATCGAATTGATTATAGTTTATTTTTATTAATATTTTTAATCGAGTAATGACACATATCATAACATATAATACTAATATTTATCAAGTTTGAATCTCTTCAATTTAATTTTTTAATTTTAAGTTCCACCTAAGAAATAATTTGATATTAAAAAATATAATAATATTACCTAGAGTTTACCCATAATAAATAAAATTATAAAATAATAAGATCGGATAGATTAACCTATTTAAGGATGATAATTCGATCGAATCCACGGATTCAATTCGATCTGATT
The DNA here is from genome assembly GCA_035048815.1 of Abelmoschus esculentus. NCBI lineage: Eukaryota > Viridiplantae > Streptophyta > Magnoliopsida > Malvales > Malvaceae > Abelmoschus > Abelmoschus esculentus. Next base: position 2,513,282 of record JAUCBN010000021.1, read on the forward strand.
CAATAAGATTGTTTTTTTATTAAAAAAATTAGATTCAAATTGGTGAGGTTATTAAAAAATAAGTCGAATTAAATTAAATTTAGGGTTAATTTAACATTACTTTTGAAGAGTACGATGAAAAGATACGATGAAAAAATAGTTGAAAAGTTTTTTTAGATTTTTTGGTTTGAGATATATATGTTTAGTATTGCTATCAAAAAGTACTTTGAGAAACTAAATAACTATTTTAGATATGATATTATAAGTTAAAAATATATATTTAAATGATAATCAAATTCAATCATATTATAATATTAATTTAAATTATAATAAAATATAAAGATCTTAATAAATAAATACATAAATTATTTTTAAAAAATATTTTTCATAAGTGCTTTTAGGAAAAGTACTTTTCAAAAGTACTTTTTTAAAAATTTGACATGAATATATATGGAGTAATTTTTAAAATAAAATAATAATTTATCTTAAATATAATTATGTATTTGTAAAAATTAAATTATAATAAAATATAGTAAATGAATATTAAAATTGTAATCTAACTCCTAAAAATATAGTAAATGAATATTAAAATTGTGATCTGTTACCAATAATAAAAATTTTAGCTTTTGCGTTTGCGTTGAAAAACAATTTTCAAACATATATTTTTTTTTTCAAAAGTTAACATTTTAGCATTACTTCTGTGTTTTAAACCAGTTTTTGGCCCCAAAAGCTGATTTAGAACACAATACTAAACACAATCTTAGAATAAAAATTCTTTGACCATTTAATATATTTATACATTTCTATTATATTTTTATATAATATATATAATTTTTTATTATTTATTCGTTGGATTCAATTAATTTTTTTTTAAAAAATATAGAATCAAATTATAATTAGTTTTAGTTTTCGGATCAATATTGAAACGGTAAAAACCCGACCCGTTATCATCTTAAACCTATTCAGCAAAACCTTAAACCCCGTACAGAAGTCTGCAAACCCTAACTAAAACACTCATAAGAGCTGGGTTGCTTGTCTTTCGTCCGCATACTTTACCGTTAACAATATTATTGGTAACAGATCACTGCCGCTCCCTTTTCTATTAGCCACGAAGCCGACATAGCCATGGATAGCGGCACCGGCGAACAGTCGCATAGGGCTCACCGCTCTCGCCACTCGGGCGCGTCTGCAAAGAAGAAAACCAAAGACAAAAACAAGAATCAGAACTCCGACCAGAAGCAGCAAAACCCTAAGGTTCTGCTGTTTTTCTGTATCTTTCTTGACATGAGTTTGGACTTTTAATTGAGTTAATAATTTAAGATTTTCTTTCTTTCTTACTGAAATTGATTTTTACATCAGGCGTTCGCTTTTCGCTCCAATGCAAAAGCGAAGCGATTGCAATCACGTGCTGTTGAGAAAGAACAGCGTAGGCTTCATCTTCCTGTTATGGATCGTTCCTATGGCGAACTGCCTCCATTTGTGGTCGTGGTGCAAGGTCCTCCTCAGGTAATGTCTTACTCCCTCGTTTGTCTTTTTCTATTATGAATTTCTGGAATCAAAAGAAACGTAATTGATATGATTTTGTTTGGAGCAAAGGAATTTTTGAATTTAATTGTCCTTTTAGGATATCTATATTGGCCTGTCCTTATAAGAACTAGCTAAAGAAAAGGTGGTTCCATTCGAACAAGAGCTGCAGGGTAAATGAAACTTGTAAGGACATTTGAAGTGTTTTGCCAACATAGTGGACCAACAAAATATCTATGTCATTCAGAACTGTTGCTGAATGAAAAATAGAGCTGTATAACCTCATTTTGGAGTGAACTAAAACTTGAGGATATCCTAATTTCTTCTTTTTAGCTTTCAATTTGAAGGGATTTTACTGTATATAGGAGTATATTTCATTGTTTTGTACGGATCTTTGATATGAGGATGGTGTATTCTCCCCTTTTGAATATGTGTATTCTCCCCTTTTGAATATGTTTTCTAAAGAGGTGAAGAAACGTTGGCAGGAGAGGGTTGGGGGTGTTGAGGAAGAATTATTTTATTAGTTTTGATGGAATTTGCAAGAAATAACATAATAACGTAGATTTAAAATGCTGAATTTGAAATTATTGATCTTTAAGGTTGTCATGTAGAGAATCCTGAATATAGAACTGCAGCCTAGAAAATCTTGGAAGCTTAATGATTTTGTCTTGTGTTGGTGTGTCCAATCAACTCCAGGTAGCATCACCTGGAAGTCCTTTCCTATGATTCTATGGTTAATAATTGTTCAAATTTCTACTTTGTTGCAGGTTGGAAAGTCTCTTTTAATTAAGACTCTTGTAAAGCATTACACAAAGCATAATTTACCTGAGGTTCGAGGACCAATAACAATAGTATCAGGTTGATGTTTTCCTAATTTTAATTGTTTCATACATTATACATTTACTTCTCATCCCGATTAGAAAAGGTAGTGAAGTTGCTCCTTGATTGATTTGGAATTTGTTGAACTTGTACTTAGGCAAGCAACGGCGTCTGCAGTTTGTTGAGTGTCCAAATGATATCAATGGCATGATTGATGCTGCAAAGTTTGCTGATCTAGCATTGCTTCTTATTGATGGAAGTTATGGATTTGAAATGGTGAGATATTGAAGATGTTTTATATGCTTTCATAAGCTTGAACTTCTAAAAGATGATATTCTACTTTTGAAATTATGTTCTTTAAATCTTCTATTTGATCTCAATTTTCAAGTTTCAATCAGTGAGGCTTTTTAGTTTCTAATATGTTTTAACTACTTTTTGTATCTTGTAGGAAACGTTTGAATTCCTTAACATATTGCAAGTTCATGGTTTTCCAAAGGTGATGGGGGTTCTTACTCACCTTGATAAGTTTAAGGACGTAAAGAAACTGAAAAAAACGAAACAGCGTCTCAAACATCGTTTCTGGACTGAAATATATGATGGAGCTAAATTGTTTTATTTATCTGGTCTCATTCATGGGAAGTAAGCATCCTACCTAGAACTATTTTGATTGCACTCTCTGGTGAATTTCCATGACAGCTTTCTTTAATAAGTTCTATTGTGAGATTTATTGTTGCTTTTGTGACTTATGTAACAGATATCCAAAGCGAGAAATTCACAATCTTGCCAGATTTATATCTGTTATGAAGTTTCCTCCTTTATCATGGAGGACCTCTCATCCGTATATCTTGGTTGATCGTTTTGAAGATGTTACTCCTCCCGAGAGGGTGCAAATGAATAATAAATGTGATAGAAATGTTACACTTTATGGTTATTTGCGAGGCTGTAATTTGAAAAAGGGAACTAAGGTATGCCCTATGAATCCTTTCTAACAGTCATTGCCATGCTGCTTCTTAAATTGTTGGGTATTTTAAAAGATTAAAAGGCTTTACTTGTGAAGATGGCCTCTTCTATTGCCTTTATGTCTTATATCTTGAGGTTGCACATTCCCCAGCCTTTACCATTTCTATTAGATTAACCATATGGCTTCTTAGCATGTTATCGTTCTATCTATATCCTGTAAATATATAACATGTTGCTAGAATAACCTCAAAACTGATTTGTTATAAACCCATTTCTTTACTATTTCATTTCTTTTGGATATTATAAACCCATTTCTCTAGTCAATAATATGAGTTTGAGCTTCTAATTTTCCCATGTTGAGTAGTGTTCACTAATTTGTTTTTTCCTCATTTCTTTGTTCTATTTTGTGGGTTACATGTCATGTAAACTGAACTGATTGGTGTGAAAATCAATATTTTTTTAAATTATATCCACCATAACTGGTACGTTGATTTAGGGATTTTATGTGGATTTTGGGGTGAAATCTAATTCAGGTGAATAATTATCCCAACACACACCATGCACACACACCATGGTGGAACTCTTAGGATGAGTAATCTAGCTGCTTTACTTGTCATTTATTTGCTCCATTTTAGTACCAGCGTCCTGTATTTATATTATTAATAAAATTGATGTCAATTTTCTACTTGTAAATAAAGATATAGATAATATCTTGTTAAGATTGCACTTAGTTTTCAATAGGGATAGCAGATACCTTATTTTTTGCTTTATTTTTATTTTAAAAATAATTTATGGTTATCCAATCCAAGAAATGACTTAAGTTTTACCGTACTTGACTTTCATATAAATTTTATGACCAGGTCCATATTGCTGGTGTTGGCGACTTTAGCTTGGCTGGTGTTACAGGCCTAACTGATCCTTGCCCTCTACCATCTGCTGCAAAAAAGAAGGGACTGCGTGACAAAGAAAAACTTTTTTATGCCCCCATGTCTGGACTGGGGGATCTCTTGTATGACAAAGATGCGGTCTACATAAACATTAATGACCACTTGGTTCAGTATTCCAAAGTGGATGAAATGGAGGGAACAACACATAAAGGTGTTTTAATCTCTTTCATGTTAAATTTTCTCCCTGTTGTTAAGAGCATCTTACAATATCTTACTGGGTTCTTGTTGTCAGGAAATAAATGGGATGTTGGTGAGGCCTTGGTAAAATCACTTCAGAATATAAAAAACCCAATTGATGAGAAGTTGGAAAACAGTAAAATTTCCCTTTTCAGTCAGAATCCTAATAACATGTTGGAAGCTGAAGGTCGCAAAATGGATTCTGATGAAGCTCCAAAGCTAAATCGTGATATAGAGCCTTTGGAGCGATACCAGTCTGATGGAGAAGAGGATGATAGTGAGTTTGATGAAGAAAATGCTGATAGTGATATGGATGATTCAAAGTCTTCAGACCAAGATGAAGGTGTTCAAGAAGATGCAATGCAGAAAAGTGAAGGTAGGAATTTTGATGAAAGAAATGCTGATGCATCAGAGAGATTGGGTCATGTTATGGAACAGGTTGAGCTTCATAGTGGTAGAAAAAGGAGAAAAGCAATCTTTGGAGATGATGTTGATCTTAGAAATCTCAAGGTATTTAATGATGATTCTTTTTGCTTGTTTTTAAAGAACTCTAGTTTTTTTTTTTACATCAGGTAGGTGGAAGAGTCATGAAATCACATCCTTTCCCTCTCTTGGTCCCTCCACTGTGGTATTAAGGTAGTATTGACGGGAAAACCTTATTTTCTTAAACTAACTTTACTGCAGGGTACAAATGAAGAGAATGAAAGTGACGAACATGATGATCACGGCGAAGTCGATGAAGACGGAAGTGATGAAGGTACTGAGTCATGTTCGGGTTCAGAGTTCTCAGACGGTGACAACGAAGATCTGAAGTCTGATGGTACTGTTCATAGTTATGTTATATTTTGATTGTACACATGTATGACATTATATTATATGCTATATGCATGTGTGAATCATGTTCAATAAAAAGCACTGTAATGTATTTTGACTACATAATCATATAGCTGTACAAGGGCAGACCTATACACCCAGGGTCGGGCTCATTTTCTCAGTCTGCTTGGGCCAGACTTGGGCTTAAATTCATGTCTGAACCTTGCGGGTACTAAAATTGTTTTACTGGTAAATAACGAACTTGGTTATTGTTTATTAAAATTAAAGTTATTTTCCTTGCTCACACTTAGCTTTTCAAATGTCAGATTAATAGTGCCCAGCCCATAGACTTCCCTTGAGAGAATCTCTTTCATTTTAATTTCTAACACGGTTACTCGTTTGGATATTTTCTTCCATCTTGTTTTATTTCTAAATGCATTTTTCATAATGTCCTTCTAGATGATGGCATGGGAAACATATCAAAGTGGAGAGCGTCATTGGTGGAAAGAGCATCTATGAAACAGAATATAAATCTAATGCAGCTTGTATATGGGAAATCTTCATCAACATCAAATACTTCTGTTATTGAAGTGCAGGATGATTCTGAGAAAGATGAAAGTGATGAAGATGAATTTTTTAAGCCAAAAGGACAAAAGGCAAAGGTGCTTCCCGGATGTAATATGTGACATAACTGATTTAAAATTTCAGAAGTGTTGCAATTTGAGTGTGCCATCTCATTGATCATCATATTTGTTTGTTTTTTTAACTCTAATACTATTTTCATTATTTTAGAATCTGAAAGAAGGATTAGATGGTGCGAACATCAACACTGAGGACTGTTCCAAATCCACTAATTTTTCAGAACTTAAGAACTGGAAAGAGGAAGAAGTTTATGAGTGTGTCCGTGATCGTTTCACCACTGGTGATTGGTCTAAGGGTGCCCTCAGGAATCAAATGTTGGAAGCTAGAACTGAAGAAGAAGATGACCAGGATGGTGACTTTGAAGACGTAGAAACTGGTGACAAATTTGAAAATCACAAGGAAGGTGGCGGAATTCGAAAGGAAGATGATGATGCAATTGAGGAGCGGAGATTAAAAAAGCTAGCTCTCCGTGCAAAATTTGATTCTCAATATCCTTTTGTTAGTTAAACTACTTTGAGTGTAGCACTTTATGTTCTTATTTTCTGCCTGATGGGATCATCTCTTCCATTTTATGCTGGTAATATGGCAGGGGGTGAATGTGGTACATTCTCCTGCTATTGGGGGTCTCTGTTTTCTCATCCATGATTCTGTTTGCATGGGATTTATCGATGTAAACTGTATTTCTTTTGTAACCTTAACTTTTATTACTTATGATGGATCTGAAGCACCAGAAGAGGAAACTGATATACAACATGGGGGAAAGTTTCATCGCATTCAAGAAAATGACAGTGGTTATTATGACAAGGTAGACTTTGCATTTCTTTTTTATTAATCAGAAATATAATCTAATAATACATACACACCTTAAATCTTCTTTGGTTCTTCCAGTTGAAAGAAGAGATCGAAATGCAGAAACAAATTAATATAGCAGAACTTGAGGATCTTGATGAGACTACCCGATTGGAAATCGAGGGATTCCGCACAGGGATGTATCTAAGATTGGAGGTTCATGATGTTCCTTTTGAGATGATAGAGTATTTTGATCCCTGTCATCCCATTTTGGTTGGAGGAATTGGTCTTGGTGAGGAAAATGTTGGATACATGCAGGTCAGAACATGCTTAAGAATATTGATATTGTGATATTGCACTGCTGCATAATAGGCTGTTTTCCTGTCCGTATGGGTGGAAATGTTGAGCTTTATTTGTTTATAACCCCTATTTTATTTCCCATTTATTGGATTCATTTCTTTTGCTTGTTTATACTGGGTTTATATATGAATGGGAGTTCTAACATTTTAGTGGAGTTAACCCTTATTGGTCCTGTCTTGAGCTTGCAGCGGTCCTATGTTCTGTCATTTTGGTATTAGAGCTTAGTTCATTATTCAATAAGAAAAACACGAATTTGAGGTAAAAGAATGCCGTGAAATCCTAGAATTGGACAAGATTTAGCCTGTATATTTTAGTTGATAATTTCATAGTTATATAAAAAACAATTCGGTAGCAATATCTACAGTCCATTCTTATTAGCAGAGTGTTTCTATTGTAATTCTTATGGTTTTCGTATTCTACACTGTTATAGAGCATACTAAGAGTTTCTTCTTCTTCCAGACAAGGCTGAAACGACACAGATGGCACAAGAAAGTGCTGAAGACTAGAGATCCAATAATTGTTTCAATTGGATGGAGGCGCTACCAGACCACCCCTGTTTATGCCATTGAGGACCAGAATGGAAGACATCGCATGCTCAAGTATACTCCAGAACATATGCATTGCCTTGCCATGTTTTGGGGTCCTCTTGCTCCGCCCAAGACTGGAGTGCTGGCTGTTCAGAGTTTATCTAACAATCAGGTCACAGGTCACTTTGCTCAATTTTATGTACTTTTCATGTTAAGACCGTTATAAAATACGGAACAAGGATGGTGATGAGTGATAGTGCAGTCCAAGTATCTTGGAAGTATTGTTGCTATACCATCTGAGGCAATTTTGTCCCACTACAGAAAAGCTAGCCAATTGAACATAAGTAAAAAGATATTATGAGGATTAAGTTAGCTACATTTTTAGAGTGACTAAATTGCTTTAGATGGTAGTACAGAAACTAAAGCCCATGTCACCATTAATTAATTTATTTAATTGGTTCTGGTGGATCATTGTAGTACAAATAGCTAAATATTGTTCTTTAGCTAAACTACATATGACCTCCGTTCCTTCGATTGGAGGTTTAATTGGAGCCTCAAACCAGTTTTTAATCTTATTATTTTACAATCCTAGCCGTATCATAGCTTTAGTTGCAGCCCCATATCCCTCAAAACTTCCTTAATACGATAAAAACTGAAAACATTATTTGAAAAACAAGCTTAACTTTGAATATGCTTTTTTCTGTTCATAAGTCACATGTGACATCATAGATAAAATATTTGGCTATTGCATAACCAATATATTTTTACGCTATTGCAATCCTCCATTACTTTCTTCCTTCTGTAGTTGGTATTCATTGAATTGTGTGGGAATTGTACATGTTTGGTCTTCTTATCAGATAATCTTTCTGATATTAAAATAGTATGAATCTTCAATTGGTATCATATGGTAAACAATCATTAATCCGGGGATGGCAATGGATGGTAAAAACTAGGATGTATGGCGCTATCTTATCTTTTTTTTATTCGGTTATTAGATTTACTATTTACAGTGTATTGGGAGTTGTTATTGATTTGAACCCTTGGAGTTGCCTTAAAGACCCAAAACCTTTTTTGCTCTCTTCTTGTTTTCCTTTGTGTTGTTGCTCAAGTATTATAGCTACTCATCAAGCAGCTTTTCTTTGGCATGCCAGGCAGGATTTCGCGTAATTGCAACGGCGTACATACTCGAGTTCAACCATGCAGCACGAATAGTGAAAAAAATCAAGCTAGTTGGGTACCCCTGTAAAATATTCAAGAAAACAGCCCTCATTAAGGATATGTTTACTTCCGATCTTGAAGTAGCTCGGTTTGAGGGTGCAGCCATTCGAACAGTCAGTGGGATCCGTGGGCAGGTGAAAAAGGTAATGCTTGTTCATAGACATTGAGAATCTTGAGGTTCATACGACTCTTTGTATTTTGTAACCGGGCAAGTAAACCAGCATGAACTAGTCATCTGTAACAGTGATAATCGGTGTAATGTGGAGAATACCCATCCGTAAGAATCCCGCTTTAGGATTATGCTTCAGCATGATCATAATTAAAGCATTTTCTGCCGTCGCTAGCACAATTCAAATTAATTCAAAATACACGCGGAAACTGATGCCATTTTATATTCTCAGGCAGCAAAGGAAGAGATTGGTAATCTACCTAAAAAGAAGGGAGGACAACCTAGGGAAGGAATTGCAAGGTGTACCTTTGAGGATCGGATTTTGATGAGCGACATTGTCTTTTTACGTGCATGGACTCAAGTCGAAGTTCCTCAGTTTTATAATCCTCTAACTACGTCGCTGCAACCTCGTGACAAGACCTGGCAAGGAATGAAAACTGTTGCAGAATTGAGGAGAGAACATAATCTTGCTGTTCCTGTTAACAAGGATTCCCTCTACAAGGTTTTGTTGTTTATAAGGATTTATTACTATTTACTATTTCTGGTTTGTTTACTGTTTTTTATTGTGCGCATTTGTATTTGTGTTTTACAGCCAATTGAGAGAAAGCAAAGGAAGTTCAATCCCCTGGTGGTCCCCAAGGCATTACAGGCCGACCTTCCGTTCGAATCTAAGCCAAAGAACATACCTCATCGGAAGCGACCACTTCTTGAAGATAGAAGAGCAGTTGTGATGGAGCCTCACGAACGAAAAGTCCATGCTCTTGTTCAACACCTTCAATTGATTAGGAATGACAAGGTGTGTGGTTGTAGAGATTGCTGCTCCCATATTTATATTTTGTATTTTCCATCCCTTGAGTTTCAAATAAGCCATTTGTCGACGTAAATCACTTCAAAATTTGCACAGATGAAGAAGCGAAAGCTGAAGGAGGAGCAAAAACGGAAAGAAGTCGAAACACAAAGAGCTAAGGATGAGCAGGTTTTAAGAAAGCGTCGGAGGGAAGAACGACAAGAGAGATACCGTGTGCAGGACAAACTAAAGAAAAAGATTCGCAGGCATACCGAAAGCTGATGATGCTCATTTTGATCGACCCCGTCGGACTAGATTTGATCTTATAAACTCCAAGGTGCGACTTGAAGCCTAGTATTTTTTTTGAGGAGTGTTGTGTTTTTGATGATCAAGGAATCCATGGAAAGGTATTGCCTCTGTAGTTGCCTGCCCTTTGCTGTTATGTTTTTTGGGTAAGTTTAGCAGCTGCGAGTGTTTAGTTTGTTTTGTCAGCCAAATTTTGTTGTTAAATTTAGGCATGTTTGTTTTCAATTTTCAAGTGCATCAGTTGTTTCTCCTTTCAAATTTATAGATACATTAATTTTCTAATAGGATTTGGTATTTTTTTAATTACCTAATAGTGATTATAGTAGTATCTGTATTAAAATATAATCTTTCACCATTTGACGCACAATCACTCTGTTGGCATCATTGGTATTTAAACTCGTGACTTTTAAAAATAACTATTGTTCCTTTAACATTTGGACTAGAGGACTTGCGCTAGGGTTTGATATTTATTAATCTACATTTTTATGTATCAAATATTTATTTTAATCGACCTTTTCCAATCTATATAGATAGATTATTGTCTATATATGATCATGTATTAATATAAAACTAGTGTTTTATGTAGCTTAGTTAAATTTATATATAGATGATTATCGTATATATAGGTAGTGAAAAAAATTCTGTATAAGTATTTTACTTTTATAATTTAGGGGTTATAGATTTTAGAGTTTAAAGATTAGATTTTAAATTTAGTGCTTTAGAATTAATGGGTTGTAGTTTGAATAAAGTAGTAAACAAACCATATGTTTAGTGAATTATTTGGTGGGAAGTTTATTTATTTATTTATTAAATGAATGTGAATAAAAAATTTTGTTAGTTTAATTAGATGGATTAATTAATTCTAAATTATTAAATTTAAATTATAATCTCTAAATCTTAAAATTTAATTACAAACAATAAAACTAAGGATTTTGTGAATTTTTTTGTGTCCTTGTCTATGTATAGCATGATTATCTTAAAATAATTTTTTTTATTAATTTAAAATTATAGAATTTAGTTGAAGTTTTAAATTTAAAGTGTATCCGTCTACGTATAAAATGATTATCTTAAAATAAAATTTTTTATTTATTTAAAATTATAGAATTTAGTTAAAGTATTAAATTTAAATTATAAAAAAGTATAATATTTTAATACAAAATCTGTGTATTAAAACATAAATTTATATATAATCTGTAGGTTACAATCATTTACAAATAAATTATGGATTATATAAGCTATCATTTGATGCATCTTCAGGGTTTAGTAAAATCTTTTTCTCAAGTAGTATTTTAAATTTGTTATCTTTTTAGGGTCTCAAAATCTAACTCTATACTTTTATTTTTAAATTTCTTATCTACATTTTAATTTTTTTTTTAACTTTAAAATTAGATTCTTGTAAAAAAATAATTTTCTACCACCTGTCTATAAAGTATTTTCTAAATATAAATACAGCTTGATAATATTTTCCTTTTTTAATATGATTTTTTTATCCCAATGCTATCTAGAATAAATATATATTCTCAACTAAACCAATTTTAAATTATATAACTTTTACACATTTATGACTAAAATTAGAATTGTTAAATTAAAAGCAATTTATTTTTTTATTCATAAAAACATCTTTATTTTCTAATATTATAACCAACAAATTTTAGACCATGTCAATGCATTCTATTTCTTATAATAATAATAATAATAATAATAATAATAATAATAATAATAATAATAATAATAATAATAATAATAATAATAATAATAATAATAATTGAAATCAAATTGAAGTACCAATTTTTTATATAAAAATTTGATTGGCTGTTTGTTTAAAAAGAAAATGACAGAGAAATTCCATTGAGAACTCTCAATATATATAATTACAACACAGGAATCATTGGGTGGGTTGAAAGGGAAGAAGGGCAAAGGGGAGGATCCATCTTCATGCAATACAACCCTGAAAATAAAAAAGCAAAGTACAAAGGATATATTGGCTTCAAACCCTTGACTTTGCTTGTCATTTCTTTGCCCAAATTTCCCAATTAAACTCTTTTTTTTTTTAAGAATTAAAAAACCCAATTTATGTACAAAAGAAAAGACCACCTCCATTGTTTCTCAAGTTCCTTCCTCCACTTGACCTGCTGAGATCAATCACAAGATATCAATACCTTATTTTATTATCAGACTCTGATTCATGTGAACAACATTATATTCATACTAAACTAACACTAATAAACAATGTCAAAGATACAAGCCCCAATATAATATTAACTTAGATTAGAATGTATGACAACACTCATCCAAATCCTTTTACATATTTTTTGGATTGTTGAATGATCGAAACAGATGACTCAGATTAACTACTTATTTTTTTTCAAGTGATAATCTTCACATAATCGATTGTTAATCTGAGCCATCTGTTTCACTCATCCAACGATCCAAAAATGTGTAAAACTTACAGAGTTTTAAACTATATAACTTGATCCTACCCATATATATATATATGTATTAAACTTTGTATTTAAACTATATAACTTGATCCTACCCATATATAATTAGCTGGTCTAGCGGGATTAGACGATGTCCCTTAAGCAAGATCAAGGGTACGAATCATGATGTTGGGAATAGATAAAACTGGATTAGAAAGATCCTCTAATATCAATGATAAAAAAAACTATATGTATTTAAGACAAACAATTAGCTGGTCTAGTGAGATTAGGCGCTATCCCTTTTAAGCAAGATCAGGGGTACAAATCATGATGTTGGGAATGGATAATACTGGATTAAGAAGATCCTCTAATACCAATGATTAAAAAAACTCTGTATTTAGGGTTAAAGTCTTAGCTGGTCTAACGGGATTAGGCGCTGTCCTTTAAGCAAGGTTAGAGGTCCGGATCATAATGTTGGGAATAGATAAAACTAGATTAGGAAGATCCTCCAATATTGATGATTAAGAAAACTCTATATTTAAGGTTAAAGACAACTAGCTGGTCTAACGGGATTAGGCGTTGTCCTTTAAGCAAGGTTAGAGGTACGGATCATTTAGGGCTAAAGACAAACTTGCATTGTGTTGTGTCTACTTAGATTGATCATTATATATACCTGTAAGGTCTAAACTATTAAAGTCCTTTCAAAAAGTCTAAACTAATTGAGAGAAGTTATTAACAATTAATACCAAACCAAACCAAATTTAAAGATAGGTAAGCAGTTCATGCCTGAATACCTAACTAAACCAAAACCATTACCATGATGATGGCAAAAAGAAAATATGTTTATTCACTTAATTGGACTTCACTAACTCCCTATTTGCAATTATACCCTGAAATTATAGGACTTTTACAAATCACTATGTCACTACACTAGGATTCTCAAACTAGATAACTCAGAAAATCAAAAATATAGTTTGGAAGAGATGAATTGATTAAGAAGCTTACCAAATTCAGGTCAATCTCTGAAAATAACATCCTTGGCTATCTCCATTAATGGTTTCAAGCAGTCCGGCGAGAATTTCCGAGCAAAAAAATATGAATAACTCGAAGACGACTTCCTCAGTGTGTGTATAAGCTCCGGGGAAATCTCTGGTGAATGGTAGGTATGTGGATGGCCATTGACACTGCCAGTCCAATTAACTCTCATCAATGTGTAATGGCTGCTTCCTTTGGGATCCTCCATTGATAACAATGTAGGGAAATAGTGTTCTTCGGGGAAGCACGAATCCGAATACAGACATGGGAGCTTAAATTTCTTCCACAATTTCCTCTCTTTCAACACAAGCAGAGCATGCCGTTTGGCCAGCACGAAGAACTGAGATCCGACCCTGAATTTATCAAACGGTACTTCCGGCAGCATCACGCCGAAGCCTCGAGCGGTGTATCGCTTGTGCAGATACCGAGCTTCAGATAAAATCTCGATGTAGCTTGTGTGTGAACGTTGGGTCAGAAACGCCTTGGATGCCGATGAAGGGTTTCCAAAAAGGGAAATGTAAACGAATTTAAAGGAATGGAGAGGGATACAGTGTTGGGACACCAGCGCGAAGTACAAATTGAACGGATCGTCGATGATGGCATTAGCAAGAAGTCTCCGGGTAGCGGAAATAAGCGTCGGGGAGGCGCGTGCGGTGGTTTTCGCCGGAATGAAATTGGCTTTCACTGACCACTCCGGTGTCGAAATTCGAGTCGAAGGGTCGACATGGATGTAGACATTGAAGAGATCATCGTTCGGTGACGACTCGAAGAACCGCTGCCACAGAGGGGCAAAGACGAGATCGGAGTTCGTGAGGAAAAGGAAAGCGATTTTGGGCTTGGGGTTAATAGTACCCAGATGGGAAATCTTCGGAGAACCACCGCGAGAGGTGGCCGTGGCCTTGGAGATAGCTTCGTTGAATAGGTGCAAGTCGTCGAGTTCATCTTGCGGGGAAATAAGGGACGGTTGCCGGTTGTACCGGAGAGGAAGAAACTGAGGGGCAATGATGAAGAGAAGAAAGAGAGGAAGAAAAAGGGTCAAACCGTAGACAATCGGAGACGATGAAGATGGAAACATTGTCTGGGTCTTTTTCAGATCAAACCAGTGGCGGTGACGGTGGCAGAGGCAAAGGAAGGAATTTTATAGACACAACAACGAAGGAAGAGTGAAGATCAAAGGCATTATCATGTATGAACAGTTTCAGTACAGTAATTCTTGGGAAGAAGAGGATCAAACCGGGGAGACTGAAGATCTGATGGCAATGAGCATATCCATTCCGATAGGGTTCTTAGCATCCTGAAACAGAAACCCAACAAGACTGTCGGCAATTGTTCTTAAACCCTATATATATGAATTATTTTGAAAACAAAACCCCTAAATTTATTAAATTACACCCACCACCATAGATTGTTAGTAATTTATATTTTGATCATGAAAATATTATATTTAGAAATATTTGATTTTGATCATATGATTAATATAATATATGCATTTTGTATGATAAAATAAATTTTTGAGTTAAAATTAAGAGTTTAAGATTTTTTTATGTTTTAAATAAAGATTAATTATTAAATGATTACTTATATTTTTTAATATAAAGTTGATTATTGATTAAAAAAAACGACCAATAAAATTACTTACATCATTTTTAGTTACTCGATCGTTTATTATCGTTAAATTTTAATAAAAGATGAATTTAATACAATAAAAAAAAGACATCTTTCTTTATCACTTGACGATTAATTTAATTATAGTATCAAACTTAACATCATTATTAAGATACTAACGAAAAGATAACATAACAATTAGCGAGGAGTAGCCAACAAGGAACAAGGAAGACAAAGCATTGCTTGTTGCTACTGGGTTTACCAACAAAGTAACCTTTAAAAAATATGTTAGGCATATTATGTAAAGAGAGTAACCTTTAAATAATAAAGACTAAATATACAAATTTACAAATTTTATTTAATTATCACATCCTTCTATTAATTTTTTAACAATAATGATTGAAATAAATTATTTTAATAAATTTAATGACATGATTGATAAATTATCTAGTTCAATCGTCAAAATAAATATCTTTAAATGGTTCGATAGCTATCTATATAATTTATTTTTTATTTAATAACCCATTTTTTAAAATTTTCAATTCAAAATTCCCATCAAATCAAATAGAAAAAATTTAATCTTTTGGAGGAGAATTTTATTCACCCTATTTGACCTTATCCTAGACTATATTTTAAGATAAACCTTACTTTAATTATTATTTATTTATATTGAAATAAAACAAATAACTAAAAATATTAAAATGAAAAAGGGACCCAAACCCAAGTTATGAAAAGCTTTGAATTAATTAATACTACAATCAACCGAGAACCCGGCATGGAAGAAAACCCAAAATCCGGCCAGACGCGTTTTTCCTTCTGTCCAAACACACGTTCAAGCCTCGATCTTTTTTCCTGTTATTTTAATGCAATAATATATAATAAATGTTCAGATGTAGATATAATCGAAGTTTGAAGCACTTTCCATTTCCACTCTCTTCAGTTGTTGTAAAACTTAGAAATTAGACAGCCAAATCTGCTGCTGCTTCCAGTTTCAACCATTTGGCCAAACCCCAAGACTTGGTAAACCATAACCCACACTTTCCTTGTTATTCTTCAACTTTACTCTTCTGGGTTTTCTTCTTTCTTTCTGATCTTTTCTGGGTTTCCAGGATTTCAGTTACTGAATTTGAGATCCAAGAATAGTTGGTGATGAATGATTGTGTTGACTATTTTTTCTTGTTTCAATAACCCAGGTTCTGAAATCTTGCTTCTTCAATCATTAGTTTCCTTTTTATGGATAAGATTTAAGTTTGGAGGTAAGTTATAAGTTCTTCATTTTTGGTATAAAATTGTAGTTCTTTTCTATTACAATTCTAGTTTGATTTTGGTATAAATATTGTAGGGGGTTTGGTTTATATTAGGAAATCAGATCAGATCTTTTTATGTGTGAGATTGGTCCATCTGTTGGTTGTAGATATTAATGATGAAACTGGTGATTGTATTTTGAAGTAGGAATTTTCGAGTGTGAGAGTAGATGGGGAATACTTGTGTAGGACCAAGCATTTCCAAAAATGGTTTTTTCCAATCGGTTTCCGCCGCAATGTGGCGGTCTCGATCACCGGATGAATCGGTCTCTCATTCTAATGGGGAAACCGAGAGTGAGATGGCAGCTAGAGAACCTGAATCATCATTACCAGTCCTAAACAAACCTCCGGAGCAAGTGACAATGCCTAAACCGGAGACGAAACAAGAGGCTAAACCTGATACTGAACCTGAAAAATCCAAAACTGAAGCTGAAAAACCAATCAAACCCAAGTTCCCTCATATGAAGAGGGTGTCCAGTGCAGGGCTCAGGGAATCAGTATTACAAACAAGGACTGGTATTTTCAAGGAACATTACAGCCTGGGGAGAAAACTAGGACAAGGGCAATTCGGGACGACTTTCCTTTGTGTGGAGAAGTCAACTGGAAAAGAGTATGCTTGCAAATCGATTGCGAAGAGGAAGTTGTTAACTGATGAGGATGTAGAGGATGTGAGAAGAGAAATTCAGATAATGCATCACTTGGCTGGGCATCCAAATGTTATATCAATAAAAGGAGCTTATGAGGATGCAGTGGCAGTTCATGTTGTTATGGAGTTGTGTGCCGGTGGAGAGCTTTTTGATAGAATTATTAAGCGTGGACATTATACGGAAAGGAAGGCAGCTGCACTTACGAGGACTATAGTCGGGGTTGTGGAAGCCTGCCATTCTTTGGGGGTTATGCATAGAGACCTCAAACCTGAGAATTTCCTTTTTGTAAACCAGCTGGAGGATTCTCTTCTCAAGGCTATTGATTTTGGGTTATCAATATTCTTTAAGCCAGGTATAAGCTGTTTAATCTTATACTCTTCTGATTACCGAAAAATAAGAAAGAAAACAAATGGAGGATAAAATACTGAGTCAAGTATGTAATTCGTCAATGCATGACCCTCGTATATGTTTATGTTTTCTCAATTCGATCTTCATTTTCCGGTTAAAACTGCATGGTTCAAAATTAAGAAATTCTTCGCTCCAGAGAGCTTTTCCATGCAAGCAATCCCTGTCAGAGATGTGATGGTTTGCTTGTAAAATATTTAGTTATAGAGCTTTTATTTTCAGTTTGCATTGTCTATATAGCAAAAATGTGTAAAAAGTTTGACCCCGCTTGTGATTTACCATCATCAGTAGAGGAATTGAAAGAAACCGTACTTTTTAACACTTTAATTTTCTTGGCCACCATTTTCGTGTAGGTGAAAGATTCACAGATGTGGTTGGAAGCCCATACTATGTTGCCCCTGAAGTCTTACGAAAGCGTTATGGTCCAGAAGCAGATGTATGGAGTGCAGGAGTAATTCTTTACATTCTCTTAAGTGGAGTTCCTCCCTTTTGGGCAGGTAAGGAATTTTCTGATTCTTAAGATTTTCTCTATCTCAATTTAGCCAAGTGCAATTATTTTAGCTTCTCATTTGTTTACATCATCATGATTATGCTTTGATCTGCTCGGTCGTGATGTAGAAAACGAGCAAGGTATATTCGAAGAGGTCTTACATGGTGACCTGGATTTTGATTCCGATCCTTGGCCTAGTATCTCTGAAAGCGCAAAAGATTTGGTGAGGAGAATGCTCATTCGTGACCCTAGGAAACGGTTAACTGCGCATGAAGTTTTGTGTAAGTCAGTCACGTTCTTTTACTCTGCTCCAGCTTTTCTGTTACCTGAGAACTTTTGCTGTTTGCTCCAAGAGGCGAAAGTTTAAATTACCACATTTGGATACAAAAGCAAATAAAAGTTTAAAGGGGTATATAGGAAATATGTAAATATTTTATATGTCAAAGTGCATAATTTTACTTCTATGCAAACAAGTTATGTTATATCATAATTTTACTCCCATTGCTAATATCGCTCAAAACCTATGCAGGCCACCCTTGGATACAGATTGACGGTGTTGCTCCTGACAAGCCTCTTGATTCTGCTGTTTTAAGTCGTATGAAGCAATTTTCTGCAATGAATAAACTCAAGAAAATGGCCCTTAGAGTAAGTCTTTTGACATGCTAGGCTTATTCACTCGAGTATCCACTCGAGTATGAAACCTATTCATCATAATGTTTGTGTTTAAAAAAATTTGTTCTTTAGTTTCTCTAGTTATTTTGAACTAAAATTTTCTTTCTTTTCCCTTGCAGGTAATTGCAGAGAGCCTATCTGAAGAAGAAATAGCTGGCCTGAAAGAAATGTTCAAGATGATAGACACCGACAACAGTGGTCAGATCACCTTCGAAGAACTTAAAGCGGGATTGAAAAGAGTTGGAGCTAGTCTTAAAGAGTCTGAAATTTATGACCTTATGCAAGCAGTAAGTATAAGACTCAATTTAAAATTTTCTTTCTTGTCCTAGAATTTGCACGAGGCTCTGGATAGGAAATACAACTGCTCTTTATATACTTTTTATTGTCTTTTTTCTGTGTACATAATACTAAATTAATTGGGAATATGCAATGACAAGTTATCTCGAACGCAAATGTCTTCAACTGTACAGGCTGATGTTGATAATAGTGGCACAATCGACTACGGGGAATTTGTAGCTGCTACACTGCACCTAAACAAAATTGAGAGAGAAGACCATCTGTTTGCTGCCTTTTCTTATTTTGACAAGGATGGTAGTGGTTATATTACGCCGGACGAGCTCCAACAAGCATGCGAGGAGTTTGGCATAGAGGATTTTCGCCTTGAAGAAATGATCAGAGACGTTGATCAGGATAATGTAAGTAGTTTCGTTTTATTTTAATTCGATTATTTCGTCATATAGTTGATCAGGATAATGGATTCATAGTCCTTCTTCACAAACCGGTTTCTATATCCGTAAATAGTCTGCCGTTTAATCATGTGAACTTATCTGATTCTCATAATAAAACCCTAAACACATCCGTTGGTGATGACCCTTTGTTGCCAATCTATGGTTGTTCACCAATCTTGTATTCTTCTGATCATATGCAGGACGGACGCATTGATTACAATGAGTTTGTAGCCATGATGCAGGGCGGGAATATCTCCGGTGCCGGAAAGAAAGGCCTACAAAATAGTTTTAGCATCAAATTTAGAGAAGCTTTAAAAGTTTAGGGAGCTGAGATTTGTATAGTAAGTGAGTAACCATTGTCTTTGCATTGAGCGCTTGGCCATTGTCTTCAACCTCTTCAATTTCTCTTCAATCCTGTTGTATGCTTGAACCAGCTAGCAATGTTGTTCTGATTATGTGTTCACAACCTTGTTTCGATAGCCATGCAGTGTAAGTGTAAAATGTAAAGGGCATAAGCCCCCAATGGAGAGAATAAAGGGAAGATTAGAAAGCAAAGAAGAAACAACAGATTATAAATAAAAATGAAAAATAATTGGGGTGAGAGAGGCTCGAACTCTCGACCTCAGAATTACTCAGTACGAAGTTATGAGACCTACGCGCTAGCCAACTGCGCCACCACCCCGTTGAAAGTTCAAAATGCCACATAATTTGAACATATCTATGTTATTTTATAAATTCAATAACCAATTCATAGTAACAAAACTAACTGTTTAAGTAGAAATGGAAGATTTCCAAACTGTTTTTGCTTTGAATACTAATATTAAATTGCATGAATCTATATTTCATTTGTTCCTCTCTAACTAGGATGAAAAAACGAAAAAATTACAAGACCTTAATTTATAACATTTTGGTAGAGATATAAGTTTTTTTTTTTAAGTTTTAAATCAGTTTTGAAGTCAAAAAGTCGGTTTAAGAAGAAAAAAAAAGTATCTGTTTAGGCTAAAATTGTTTTTTAAACTAGTTTTTCTGAAGCTAAAATATATAACTTTTTAGCTTTTTCTAAAATCATTTTAATGTAAAATTATTTATATTTTAAAATATATTTTAAATGAATATTTTGTTTACTTAAATTTTTTTTAATAATAATATCAAACATTTATGTTTTAAACTAAATAATTTAAAATTATTTTTTTATTAATCATATTTTTAAAATTAACATCAAATTAACCCTTAAAATTTTATCAAATACATTTTTTTAACAGTAATTATAATAATATTTATTTTAATAAATATTCTCTACTGTTAAATATTAATAATTTAATCACTATATTAATATTATTGGTGCTGAACCCAAGATCTTTTAACAAGGCTAGATGACTCGCGGTCAATTTATAACATTATATATCCATAATATTTTAATAAATAAACCATAATTTTAAAATCCAAAAAATTATATATAACCCAAAATTTAGTCCATTAAATAAAAGTCCATTTACAAAACCAAGTCTGCCAGCCCACTATTACAAGTCCACTTACATTATAATCCTTAACCCAAATCTGCCTAGCCCAATATCTCTTAAAGCCTGTTAACCTTAACCCATTACATCCCTTATCCAACGCAAATTAAGCCCAACAGTCACATACCCAAACTCATAACTGGTTGATCCGAGACCCAGATACGATCCAGGTGTTGACCCAGGAGCCTTTCCAACTCCCCTAGGTGACCGTTCGATTTTTGGAAGAATTCCAAGAGCCTCTGGAATTAACCGTTCGCCTCTCGACCATCCAAATTCCGATGATCGTTCACGCGCCGATCAGACAAACATCATCACAGCACCACGTCAAAGCCACAACAACAACAAATCAGCACCACCGGGGATCCACGACAACAACCACTCCACATTAGCCCTATCCTCTCTGCAAATCGAGACAAAGTAGAGGCAAGAAATGGTCCCCTCGTCCTCAACCGTACACCAGCAACGCATTGCAAACAAAAGGACAGACTCAGAACCAATTTTCATGATTTTTCATTTATTTTTCAATGTACAAGGTTGGCTATTAAAACCCCAAAACAAAGCATATGTAAGGGGACGGGCATTTAACAAAGAAAGCAATACAAGGTATTCTCAAGGTTTTTCAGAGCATCTTTCTTTTCACTTTCGAATAGAAAAAATATAATCGAAAAGGGTTTTTGATATCACCTTTGGCGGTTGGTCGATTGTCTGTCGCCGAGTCGTCTCCTTTTCTTCTTTCGTCGACTACCTAACCCCTTTTAAATCAATAAAAGAGGGTTTAGGGTTACGGCGTTTTGAGATTTAAACAAAAAATAGGGGGTTTGATTTTGATTTCGTGATTTAGACAGAAAGGGGTTTCTATTCTGTTTTCAAAGGATTTCAGTTCTGATTTTCCAAATCGAAAAAAGGGTTATGTTTTTAGGATTTTCGACTTGGGGAATTACTCATTTTCGACCGTCACAAGAAGCCGATGAGGAATGGTCACCGATGAATGATCACGAGTAGTGTTTGCTTCTGTTGAGAAAAGAGAGCTTCCCAGGTATATTTTTTATTTCTTTAAACTAATAGAATATAAAAAGCTTTCTCCTTTTTATCTTTCCCATATTTCACATCTGATGAACACGCATCCCAAGTTTTATTTTAAATTTGTTAAAGCTTTACTTCAAATCCACCTTTTCAGATTTCCCATGCTTCCTTTTTCGTTTTATAATTTGTTTTTTCTATTATTTTTCATTATCTCGTTTTTATCTATAAACCAAACGTCTTTTCAATCCTTTTAGTGTCATCAGATCACCTTTTTCATTTATTGTATTGTATAATATATTTTTGATACATTATTAATATTATATTATTTATATCTCATATATCACTGTTATTTATTCTTTTTTTTTCATATTATATACTTTTTTTTCAAATTATCTTATATATATATCGTTATACAAGTTGCCTTTATATACTAAGTATACTTATTTATATTTTAATAGTTACGTAACATTATATATATTCTGTAATGTTTTTATTATACAAATGTACTATATATTCATGTATATTTAATTTATATTATTATGTTTATATGTTATACCTACGTGTGCTATTATCATTACTTACAATACAGTTTTTTATATTTATTCATCTTATTTATGTTTTCTTTTATACTTTTATTTATTTCTTTCTTTCTTTAATTAATTTATTTAACTTGTTATTCGATCGGCTTTACGGTGACCCACAACGGGGTATGATCTATATTATTTATAGCTCGTTTAGTGTAAATAACTAACATCTAACTTTTAATTTATCGCACTTTATTTCTCGTATTTAATTTTTCGCATATATATTTGTTGTAATTTAATTTCTCACACTTTACTTCCCGCATTTATTTTATTTATTTGTATATTTGATTTATTTATTCAACATTCACCCCTCTTTAATTAATGAGCCAAATTAATTACGTCTTTATTCGGTCGTAACGGGCCCGTGTTCCAACGTAGTGGTCGCGATGTATGCATTACCTTCGAATAAAGACACAGTAAAAATAAAATTGATTCGAATCTTTAAACAAAAATTAATTTAAATGCCACTTTAATCCGAAAAATCTAAAATTAATTAAGCGGTAATTTATAAAGGTATCAATTTTGGGCGGTTTTAAACCCTAAACCCGTTTTTAATCGTAACCGACTCTCGAACCCAAATCATTTCGAATCTATGGTTTTTACGGTGTCTGGCCTACCAAAGTGGTCGGTGGCGACTCCATATTTTTTTAAAATCCCTAATTTTAAAAATTTCCCTTTTCAATCTAAAATTTCTTTTTTAATCCCAAATCCCTAAATTCCACTTTTCAAGCCTTAATTTCAATTCTAATAGTGACCTTTTTCCCCCCTTTTTTACTACATACCTATTATCATTTGAAGAAATTTAGGGTCGCTACACATGACATAATATTGGCATAGTATTCTTATTTATTTTTTATTATTCATGCCATTTTTTTATTATCGTTGTCAACACGAATTTAAACACATAAATAAATAATTAATAAAATATAAATAATAATAAAATATTAAAAAAAATAGTGAAAATCGCAAAATCTGGAAAGAACAGAAACATGGGATTGAGGGGGAGTGTTCGATTGGTTTGTTGAGATTTCAAAGGGATTTAGATTGTTAAGATTAGGATAGAGTTTTTGTGAATTTAGATTCTGATTTGAACCATTTAAAAGGGGATTCAATTGAATCAGAAAGAGGGGGGAATTTTCGGATTTGGAGATTGAATTGATCGGTGGCAGTAAGGGGATTGAAATCTGAAATTGGAATCGATCGGAGCTGAGGTGTTGTAAAGGTGAGTTTTCGATTTCCTTTTTTCGGTTTAAGTGTTTTGTCTCTCTAGCTTAAGGTTCGGCTGGTGGTTCTAAGGGTTTAGGTTTGGTTTTGATTGAGTTTTTAAGTGTTTGATTTTAGGAAAATAGGTTCTAGAGGTTGTTTTAGGGTTTTTAGGCGTCATCGGACGGTTCGCCGGCGTCAGAAACCCTCTTCGGCATCGGAAACGGCGTCGGAAGGGTGATTGGGTTCGTGAGTGTGGCGGCCGGAAAACACGTCGGCGGGGTTGTCTGCGGCGGCTCTCGGATCTGGGGGCGGTTGGTGCTGCAATTCTGAGGGGTGTTCTTGGTGTTCTTCATGTTCTTTCAAGAACATGAAGAACACCAAGCAAATTTTATGTTTTTGATCCTTTTTGCTCATAAAATCTGGAAAAGTCATGTTAGTCCCAGAGAATTTTGGGTTTAGCTGAGTTAGGCCGAGTTGGGCTCCATCCAAATGGCCGAGCCAACTCGGCACTTAAGGCTTTTGTCGCTTGGTGAAACGACGCCGTTTTGGCAGTCGAGTCAAGTGGGTTGGATCCGGGTTAACCTGGATTCGCGTTTTTTTAATAATATAGGGATATTTACCCTTTAGGTCCCCCTCAGTTTAAACAGTTATGCAATTAGGTCCCTAGAAAACCCTAATTAGCCCCCTAAAACCTTAATGTCTTACAATTAGGTCCTCAATCCTTCTAATTAAACCCCTAATTAGACTCTTAGGAATAAATTAATTATTTTAGACTTAATTAGGGCTTAAAATTAACTTTTAAAGACTTAAAAATTTTAATTAGGTTCTAAATTTGAATTTAATTTAATTTTTAAGAAGACTTTAAGATTAATTTAACCTATTTAAATCTAATATAAAATTAATTTGACCCTAAAACTTAGAAATTAGACTCTAATTAGGTTTAATTTAATTCTTAAAATTTAGAAAATAATTTTAATTAATTATTTTAATTAATTTTAATTTCTAAAAAATAAGCTTTAAAATTAATTCACCTAAATTAGGTCTAGTTTTGCCTTTGAACCTTAAAACACACATCAAATTAGACTTTAATTAGGCTTACTTTAATTCTTTAATTTAGGAAATAATTTTAATTAATTTAATTAATTTTAATTAATTTCTAAAGATAAGATTTTAAATTATTTAGGTCTAATTAACCCTAATTTCACCAAACTTCAATTAGGTTAAATTAAATTATTAAAATTTAGAAATTATTTTAATTAAGACCCTTAATTAATTTAAAATTTCTAAGATAAGGTTTAAAAATTAACCTAATTAAGTTTAATCCAACCTTTAGAACCTAAATTCACCAAGTTGGATTTAAATTAGGTTTAAAATTAAAATTTGAAGTTAGTTTAATTTAATTAATTAATTTAATTAAAATCCTAAACTTTAAAATTAATTTCACACTTAATTAAATCTAATCAGTCGTTCAAGGTTTGCTTCCTAGTCCCTTGTGTCTTTATCAATTAAGTCCCTTTTGTATATATGAGACAATTTTTGATGTAATTTGTACTCCCATGATTCAAATAAAAAATATCAAGTTCCTTTTACCTTGTTTGTTTATTTTACCATGTTTTGTATGACATATTTTAGGAAGATCACCTAATGAACATTTTTAATTAATTTAGAGCCCTTTAGGATTAGTCGCTTCAATTAATTAATTAATTTAATTCAAGAGATAATTTAGTAACATAACATTTGAATCTTATGTCTCGGATACACTAAAGAGATTGGTGTTTTGACGCCCCATGATGCTGACCTAGAGAGTGTACCTTGGCATCGAATTCATGTGTTAGTAAAACCTAGAATTTTGACAAGATAACTTAGGCTTAGAATTAAATAAAATTGATAGGTAAACAACTAGCAACATTAGTAACTTAGGTTTTAAACACTTAATTAATGGGCCTTTTTAGGATTAGAACTTAAAATGAACAAGATAAAAACGGTCATGCATTTTACTTTAACCTTTTGAGGCAGAAGTTACATTCCTTTGAATTTGGGTGAGGTTTCCTATCTAGAGGACGTCTCGTTCAACTCAAGTTTAAAGGTGATGTAATTTCTAAATCAAAAGGGTATCCAAATTCAAATAATGTTCAATTAACAATGGAAAATTAAATTAATATCTTTCTTCAAAATATCAATTCCACGTAATGTTTTTTAAGGTACCAATTTTTGGACGTTTGTAAGGGCCATCCTTACACGTAACCGACTCCCGAACCCAACGTTTTTTAAATGAATCTCTAGTTTGTTTTATGGTGCCTGGCCTACCAAAGTGGCCAGTGGCGACTCCAAGTCAATTTTTTTCAAAATTTAAATATAGATTTTTCTAAAATTTGGGTTTTTCGAGATTAAAATTGATAAAATTTATATTTTTAAAAAATCAATCGTCGAGTTTTTTTTCCACCTAAAATCGCATTTTTTAAGAGGTCGCGACAGCTTGGCGACTCCGCTGGGGACTTAAAAAATTATTTTTTATGAGTCAGGCCTAACTTTTTAAATTTTACGTGGCACTTTGGCATTTTGAAGTTAGATATTAATTTAATTTTTTATTGTTAAGTGAACATTATTTGAATGAGGATAACTTTTTACTTTCATGATATATCTTGTCATTCATGCATAAGCTCTCGACCCAAGCTTTCACCCTTAAGTGGGAGTTAGATATTATCCGACGTGATGCTCTCCAGTTCCGAGTTTCGGATTTTTATCTACTTCCGGTATACTAACCTTACGCATCGTAGGGTCTTCACCCTCTTTGTAAGGGACTTATACCACCGAATCGATGTCTTATCATTGTACTAGACGGTAACGATAGTTCGGGAACCCAGTGTCTAGACCAAAAACCACATATAGAGTAGAAACCTACCCTTTCTAGAGCCAGACAGGAACCATAAGATAAGGCGGTATGCTGCCGAAATGCCGCCTAACTTAGGATTTTTCTGTTAACATGCTCTCTGGTTATTTTATGCAACTTAACCTGCTCTCTGGTTATTTTACGCAATTTAGCATGCTCTCTGATTAATTTTATTTGCATTTATAACTGCTCTATGGTTATTTTTCAGGTACTTTTATTATCCTGTTTTTATCTTTGTATTTATTCTACTAACACATTTCCTTTTTGTTTTCGTTTTTTGGTCTTTTTATGCATTTTATTTTCATTTGACATATCATTTGTATGGGTATTAATTTGAAAAACAATAAAGTTAGAAGTATCCAAAAATGTCAGAAGGGATCATTATAGGCGAAGATAATACGAAAATCTGGACATGGTCAGAAGCAGTTCAGCATGAGAAAGGTGATAGTTTGCCGTCAGGAGGAGGAGCGTGGAAGCCCAAGTATGAAGCAGCACAGCGTACCATCCAGAATCAAAGTTGGTCAATTTCAAAGGTCGGAAGCGTCGCATCTTATGTACAGACGTTATCGAGAGAAGCTACAACTCTTCTGAAGCAGCCGAACATCGAGCAAGAGCATGGAGAAGTTATCGTACGCCTGCTACATGAGTTGAACAATTTGGGGATTAGGGCTAATAGTTTTTTGTAGACTATCTTTAATTTGTAGTGAATCCTTTTTGGACAAACGGATATTTTTAAGAAATTGTTTTCCGAATTTAATACCCTCTTGCATTCATGCATTATGAAGTAGATTTATATTTAGGTTGTTGTACATAATCGTGCTGATTTCTATTTTATTTTATTTTGTTTTTGCATCATCCTAACATGTTGATATTTTTACATCACATCGTATAAATGTATTGATCCAAAAGTGATTATCGAGATAGAAGACGATCATAACAGTTAAAGGGATTTGTAGGTCGAAGACGAGGTTGAGTCAGAGCTTGAGAAGGATGGACAATTTACTTGAAGATTACTCATTAGACTCTAGAGACGCTGAAATGCAAGAGTTAAAAAGACAGATGAGTGAGCTGAAGACCTTGATGATGAACATGACTAAAGGGAAGAGGCACATGGAAGAAGAGCCGAAAAAGGATCGGTACACATACAAATCACCACTTATAATTGGTGTGAGCAAGCCAACCGAAAATGTACCAGACCTAAAACCTGAGAAAGTCACAGCGGTCCATGGAAAATCAAAAATGAAAGAAGCGTTCCGCCCGATAAAGTCGGTCGAACATCCAGAGCAAAGTTCAGGTTCCAAGATCCTTTTTCCTAGTTCTCAGAACACAGAAAGTTGCAAGAATCGGTTTGACCCAATTCCCATTTCATACAAAGAGTTATATCCTTAGTTGCTAGAAGCTCGGCTAATAGCTCCATATTTTATCTCACCATTATAACCGCCGTACCCGAAATGGTATGATGCCAATGCTTATTGTGAATTTCATGATGGAGTACAAGGACACTCAGTTGAAAATTGCATGGCTTTGAAACGTAAAGTTCAGAGTCTGTTGAAATGCGAGAAGTTAAATTTTGGAGTAAAAAGTCAGCCTAATTCGAGGGGCAAACATAAAGTCCGAGATGAAAATATTTCGAAGAAATAACATCAGTCCGAGTACGAGATTCAGGTAATGCAAGAGAGAGATAACTTGGAAGTAGAGTTACAAACTTTACGATCAGATTACCAAGATCTCGCTAAGGATGTTAAGAAGGAATGTGTAGAAAATGAAGATGATGACATAAAAGCTGCAACACGAGAGATAGCTCAAGAAATAGCAAGTTTAGCAGATATGGCGGCAGAATTGAGTCAAAACATCAACCCGACCATAGATCACAATGGGAAGTTAGCAGGGTTCTTAGAGAAAGTTAAGAAATTAAGGGTTAAGACTCGTAAATACCTTTAGCGTTTGATATTTGATGTAATAAATCTTTTTACCTGAAATGAAAGTTATTCTACGATAATCACTCTTGGGATCAATACCTTATTGCATTCATGCATATGTTTATTTTATATCATGCCATTATTATTTTATCAATATTGCATTAGCATACATGAATCTAAGGTGGTTGAGGGTTTCGATGACAATTGTCATACATTAATAAAAGTTTGACATCATGGATGAGAATATGAGAGAAGTTGCAAGTATCCAAGAAAGATTGCAAGAGCATATGACAAAGCCTCAACCGAAAGCAAATGATCGAATCCCGAAGCCATATCTAACTATCTACCCGGGAGTATCAAGTTCGAGCATGAATACGTTTTCCTTAGAACGTGTTGATCAATTGACAAATATGTGTACAGAATTCCAGAAGAAAATTGAGGTAAGTGAAAAGGGAGTGGACTCCGAGTTTAGTGCAAGGGAGTTTTTTCTGGTCCCTGATTTGGTTATTCCACCAAAATTCAAGATCCCTGTTTTTAAGAAGTATGACAGGTCTAGTTGTCCTAAAATTCACTTGACGGTGTACTGTCGGAAAATGGAAGGATATCGATAATGACTAAATGATGATTCACTACTTTTATGATAGCTTGACTGGGCCTGCTGCAACATGGTACAACAGATTGAGTCGAGAGCAGATTCAAACATGGGTTGATTTGGTGAAAGAATTCTTGGGGCAATACAGGTATGTCATAGACTTGGCTCCAGATCGTCGGACTTTACAGAGTATGAGAATGAAAGATGATGAGAGCTTTAAGGACTATGCATTGAGATGGAGGGTGCTAGCATCTCAGGTGCAACCACCCATGATAGAAGAGAAAATGTTTGAAATGTTTCATCAGACTTTGCCGTCTCCTTCCTTCGATAAAATGCTTACGAATTCAATGGGTAACTTTAAAGATTTTATGGCCCTTGGTGGGGTAATAGAATTTGGAATCCAACAAGGAAAAATTGAACCCAGACTTAGAAGTTCCACAGAAGATAAGAAGCTGAAAGAGGTAAATGAGTGTAATGTTCAAGGTTCCCGAAGTCGTAAAAGGAAAAGATCGCCCAGGTCCTCAGGGCAATAACAAAAGATTCCCAAGAAAAATGCAGATCAGAAGATATTTGGAATGCCTATTGCCGATTTATTTCCTTATCTTGTTGAAGCTCAATATATTACTCCCAAGCCAATGAAGAAAGCGTTAAGCCCTTTCGCTCAAAGCTATGATCCCAACAATGTTTGTGAGTTTTATATGGGATTATCAGGTCATGCTACTAATAAATGTAGATCTTTGTTGGAAGAAATCAAGAAATTAATTGATAAAAGAATTTTGACAAAGGAGTTGGTGCAACAATGGAAAAGCAAAGAAAATGTTCAAGATGATATGCCCGTTGAAGATTCAGAGCGTCAGGATTAGCTTTTCCAAGATGGTTTAGAGCTATGAAAAATCTATCTTATTCATGTCTAAACGTCAAGAAAAAGGGTGTTTTTGGGATCGTTGCGGAGTAATGCCCTGAATCACCTCAGTTGTTTTTGCCTGCGAGCATTGGGTGTCTTTAGTAAGGGAGTTTTTGTTAATTCATTTGTCTATGATGCTTGTTTCATATGTGTTTTTTTAAGTGGCAAAAATGTCATATTCTTTGATTGTTTGATTCTTTAATTTTTTTTTTGATTCTTTGTTGTGGGTTTGAGCATCCATACATATATCATTGATTTCATTCTTTCAAGTATTGAATATCAATTGCAGAATTGATATTAAATCAAACTCGGAGATCAACTTCACCAATGTGAATCTTTTCTACTTTATTTAGGCCAAAAGGGAGACATTAATGAGTGTTCAGGAATCACAGGAAAATCCTAGATAAATTTTAAGCGAGTTTCCTCTCAAGCATCGTTGAATAATGTCCTTGAATGAAGTGATAACTCAAAACATCGTCCAACTGAAGTCTGTTTTTCTTCAAAGGTATCCAAGTATGGGATGATATTTGGCATTCCTTGATAACCCTTCTCAAAGAAAGAAAATAAATATCATTTATTGTCCCCTTTGAGCCTAGTGTTGCTTTTCTTTCGATTCAACCCAAATCAAGAATCACCCCTATGCTGGGGGCAAAAGAGGATGGAAATGTGTTTCAAAGTGAAATATGCTTGGTTGTGATGTCTTGTGAATCAGTGATAGAAAATAAAAGTGAAGTACAAAACCAAGAAGAAGAAGCCAAACTCAAATTGTTGGCACAAAAGAAAAAACGAACATAAAGTTCAGTGAAATATTTTGATGAGATGAACCACTGGAAAAAGAAGTGGTGAAAAGGAAATGACCTCTATGGTGACCCCCCCCAAAAGGGTTAACCTAGAGTGATCCGAAAAGAAAAAGTATTTCATCAGAGCATGTTCAGATCAGTGCGACAATGATCCTTGATTTTATCACCCTTGAATTATTTGAGCCTATATATCCTTTCTTTGGTAGCCATAAACCATAGCCCACATTACAAGCCACAAAAGACTATTTTGACCATATACGGGTATTAAAACAAGGAGAGTTAGTCTTCAGAATATATCCCGCTTACTAGGGTTAACCTTTCTTTAAGGATTTTTAGTCTTTTAATGTTTGATCGAGATCAGAAAAGAGAGGAAAATTGGGTATGGTGAGCTAGTGAGAAAAATAGTGTCACCTAAACGGGGTAGAATTAGAAAAATGAGAATGTTTCTCCTGAAAGTCTAATAAATTGGAAAATAGTCACATCAGAGTTGATCTTTGCAAATGTTTTCAAAGGCTTTGTTGCACTTGATATTCAGAGGCCTAATTTTTTGTTTTTGTTTGCCCTGACAATCAAAATTTTTTAATGTTTTCAAAATACTATTTTGAGCATTTTTGCTTATCGCTTAGCAAACATCTTGCAGATGAATTGATTAGATACAAAAAGTAAAGGATTTCATGGGAATTACTATGATGCAATTAATCCTTTAAGCGCAGGCAAAACAAGAGATGAATGATGAATGGTATGACGAGGAACAAATGAAGCTTTGAAATGCCAAAATATCGAACAACGAAGATGATACAAGTAAACATGGGGGCATTTACGTACGGACTGTGTCATTGACGAGTTCCGTAGTTGTAATGATGAATATTAGTCCAGCTTGGTGAAAGTTCAGGGACTAGGAAATGTTTAGGGATCAGGAGAAAATTCAGGGACCTATGCTATTTTGCACACCCTAAATGGTGAAAGTGGGGCAAACTCAGCATGATAAAAGATCAACAAAGCATTATTGCACGTGAGATTTCAGATCGGAATGGACAAGGGAGGAACAGAGTTCATGAACTTATTGCTTCGAGAAATTGATAGCCCATGAGATGTGGGGCAGAATCCGAGTTGATTAGGAAAATCAATGATGTTAATATCAAATTGAGAAATAGAGCTCGAAAAGTTCAGGCAGAGTACAAAGTTGTCGATATGAGATATCGTCGTGACAGAAGAAGGTCCAATGAAGAAGACCAATGTACATTCAAGTGTCCCTCAATGACCATGGTTCATGCATCATACGGTTAGACATCCATAGGGTAAAACATGTTAACCCATGCATTCAAAACATTTTTTTTAATTTTAACAGGAATTTGCAAGATTAACAAAGTGTAGAACTAATGTTTTGATATAATAATTGAAAAATAGTTTTGGACTAATTTGAATAGATTTCAAAAACGGTTCTTATGTCCAAACTACTTGAAAATATATTTAAGATGTTTTTGAGTGATTTTAAACATGTTTTAAATGATTTAAAGAAATAAAATAAGTGTTTTTAACCCAAGTGTTTCGAAACACCCTTAAGGTGTTTCGATACCTGTTCTTCAATTCCATGGTTTCAAAGGCAAAACCACAGTGGTATCGATACTGGTATCGATACCTTTTTGCCAATGTGATGCTATATTTCGAACCCTATTTTGAAACACCATAACGGTTTCGAATCCTGTTTCGAAACACCCCCCAACGATCAAAACGATTTTATGAAAACCCCCAATGGCTAGGAGCGGTATCGATACTGGTATCGATACCTGTTCGTAAATGCAGGTCAACGGCTCTTTCCCGAAGTAGCTATTTCAAAACAGCCTTTACCTGTTTCGATACCGCCTGCACCAGAAGAGGAAATAAGCTTTGTAATCAGCTCCAAACGGCTCCAAACGGCTCCAAACCAATCCCAACGGTCACCAACAGCTAGAAGCTCATTTGGGATGATAAAAGGAAGCCTCAAGCATCAAGAGAAGACTAATGCTTCATTGTAAACAACAATATGATCAAAGATTTATCTTAGTGCTTAATTCTTATATTTTTGGGTAGACAACACTTGTGAGCTTAATTGTCATATATGCTCAAGTGTAATTAGGAATTGGGTGAGTGCTTAGATTGCAAACATTAGCCTTATTAGAAGGATTAAACAAGTTTGCTAAGTTTTTCTCTTTGTTGAGTGAATTCCCAAAGTTCGGGTTGTGAACTTTGGATGCTAGATTCGGGTTTGAGTCTAGGATTGTAAGGTTATCCCTTTGGCCTAAAAAGGTTGAAATTCTTAGTGAATTTGGAAAATTCTTAGTGAATTTGGAAAATCCTTAGTGGGAAGCTAAGGTAGTGGATGTAGGCGAGGCCGAACCACTATAAATCCTTGTGTCATTGTCTATATTTTTGTTTTCACACATATCCACCCAAATTGGTCAATTCTCCATCACTTGGCAAGTAAATTCGGTTTTGCATCGAGCCACTCCAAGCCCAACAATTGGTATCAGAGCGAGGCTCAATCGAGAAGGATTAACATCCTATTGAGAAGATCCAGAGAGCTCGACCAATTTATGATAATCGACATTTCATGGCTCAATGGAAGATAAGGATGAAGTATTTCATCAACTCTAGAGACTACAAGCTATGAGATATTGTTGAAGATGGACCATTTGTGCCAAAAGGAATAAAGGCGGAATAGAGCGTGGAAGATCACAAGAAGATGATGATTAATTACAAAGCCTTGCACATTCTTGTTTGTGCATTCCATCCAAGCATCTATGAGAAGATATCTTCTTGTGAAAGTGCCAAAGAAGTTTGGGACAAGCTAGAAGTCACATACGAGGGTACAAACGAAGTAAAGGAGACCAAGATTGGACTCCTCAATCAAGAGTATGAGAACTTCAAGATGAATCCGGAAGAGGACATAGAAAAGATGTTCGATCGATTCTCCACCATCACCAATGAACTTAGAGGATATGGAGAGATCATTCAGGAGGAGAAGCTTGTTCGTAAGCTCATCTATTCCCTTCCCGAGTCATGGGACTCGAAAAGGACCGCTATCATCGAAGCCAAAAATCTAAAGACACTCAAGCTTGATGAACTCATGGGGTCACTCCTCACACATCAAATTATGATGAAATGAAGACAAGAGGAGAAGAAAAAGGAAGAGATTAGAGCGATGAGGAAGAAGAAGGTTCAAGAGCTTGGTGTAAATGTCAACACCATTGCTCTAAAATCCTCCAAGTGCATCCATTTTGAAGATTCAAGTGAGGAGGATAGTGAAGAAGATGAAGAGCTTGCCCAACTCTTCATTGACTTCGATCGATTCGTGAGGAACAAAAATAGAAAATCCTCAAAGCACGAATCCAAGAAGAAGATGAAGGACTCCTACAAGTCAATCAAAAAGGGATCATCTTCCAAGAAGCAAGAATATGTGGCTACATGGAATGATGATGACTCCACCGAAAATGAAGAAGCCAACCTATGCTTGATGGCCCTCAATGAGGGGGAGGTAACTTCTAACTCATCTATTTCTAATTCATATACTTTTGATGAGTTACAAGAAGCCTATGATAAATTGGCTTTTGAATTTAAAGCTTCATTTTCTAAAAATAAAAAGATGATTTCAAAGCTTAAATTAGAAAATGAATTGCTTTCAAAAACCAATTTCGAAATTGAAGTAAAATTAAAAGATTTTGAGCTTAAAGTTTTTGATTTACAAAATTTGTTTCAAAAGATGGAAAAAGATCATCAAATTATTTTAGATGATCTTAAGAAAGAAAAAGACTTGATTTCCAAAGAGCTTGAAAAGAAAAATAATTTAGGAAAATCAAATTTTTACATGAGACAATCTAGTGCCCCTAGATTTATTGATGGAAAATGTTTTAGAAGTGTTTGGGTTCCAAAAGGACTAATCACTTCAACCAAAAAGGATGAAATTTAAAGATGGATTCCTAAGGGGACTAAAATTTGTGCTACTAACGTTAAAGGATCCAAAGCAATTTGGATACCAAAAATTACTTGATTGTCTTGTTTAGGTGTGATGGAGATATGAGCAACAAAGTGCAAGATTAAGGGGGAGCTCCATACACACATGAAGGACACTTGAAGAAGGAAGGCTTCACATCCTACCTTTGGTTCAAGTGTGGTAAAATTTCTAGTTGAATGTGTTTATTTGCTTATTTTTTTGTTTTATTTCAACTAGTTTATCATATATGTTGGACTAACACTTAGTGATGCCTTGAGTAAGGGGGAGTCTTTGTTTTCATAACCAATGTTTTCATATTTAATTTTTCAACAATTGATATCTTTCAAATTCTCCAATGTTATGAGCTTTAAAGTTTTTCAAACTTGGTTTGAACCATTTTTGATATAACAAAAAGGGGGAGAATGTTATGAAAAATTGCTTTTCAAAGACTTTCAAATGGATAAGAGGAATCTTAAATGATTTGAGTCTTTAATTCTCTTATTCAAAGTTTATTTGACAAAGGGGGAGTAATCTCAAAAACAATTTTTCAAGTTATTTTTATTATATCAAAAATGGGGAGATTGTAGAACTAATGTTTTGATATAATAATTGAAAAATAGTTTTGGACTAATTTGAAAAGATTTCAAAAATGGTTCTTATGTCCAAACTACTTGAAAATATATTTAAGATGTTTTTGAGTGATTTTAAATATGTTTTAAATGATTTAAAGAAATAAAATAAGTGTTTTTAACCCAAGTGTTTCGAAACACCCTTAAGGTGTTTCAATACCTGTTCTTCAATACCATGGTTTCAAAGGCAAAACCACAGTGGTATCGATACTGGTATCGATACCTTTTTGCCACTATGATGCTATGTTTCGAACCCTGTTTCGAAACACCACAACGGTTTTGAACACTGTTTCGAAACACCCCCCAATAGTCAAAACGATTTTATGAAAACCCTCAATGGCTAAGAGCGGTATCGATACTGGTATCGATACCTGTTCATAAATGCAGGTCAACGGCTCTTTCCCAAAGCAGCTATTTCGAAACAGCCTTTACCTGTTTCGATACCGCCTGCACCAGAAGAGGAAATAAGCCTTGTAATCAGCTCCAAACGGCTCCAAACCAATCCTAACGGTCACTAACAGTTAGAAGCTCATTTGGGATGATAAAAGGAAGCCTCAAGCATCAAGAGAAGACTAATGCTCCATTGTAAACAACAATATGATCAAAGATTTGTCTTAGTGCTTAATTCTCACATTTTTGGGTAGACAACACTTGTGAGCTTAATTGTCATATATGCTCAAGTGTAATTAGGAATTGGGTGAGTGCTTAGATTGCAAACATTAGCCTTATTAGAAGGATTAAACAAGTTTGCTAAGTTTTTCTCTTTGTTGAGTGAATTCCCAAAGTTCGGGTTGTGAACTTTGGATGCTAGATTCGGGTTTGAGTCTAGGATTGTAAGGTTATCCCTTTGGCCTAAAAAGGTTGAAATTCTTAGTGAATTTGGAAAATTCTTAGTGAATTTGGAAAATCCTTAGTGGGAAGCTAAGGTAGTGGATGTAGGCGAGGCCGAACCACTATAAATCCTTGTGTCATTGTCTATATTTTTGCTTTCACACATATCCACCCAAATTGGTCAATTCTCCATCACTTGGTAAGTAAATTCGGTTGTACATCGAGCCACTCCAAGCCCAACACAAAGCAATCCAGATCAGGACAAGCAAAGATCTCAGAGAAAGAAAATTTAAAAACAAACATTTCAAAAGGTCAACAGAGACCAATACAGATTTCTATTTGAGGAAAAAGATCTCAACAAAGAAGATGAAGTTAAGCAAGATTTTCCATTTAAAGATGCGGATTTCAACAAAAATCTTTATTTACCAGATGTTCGAGGGAATTCAGATGAAAAGAACAACTTCAGATCCCAAGATTTGCTTGAAGAAATTCAACAGGATTTAAAGAAATCAACTACAACAAACATTACTGACAGCCTTTTGGCGTGAGTCCAGAAAGAAGTGGTGTAACGTGAGGAATTTCATAATAAGAAGAACAGTCTCAAGTTTTACCGCTTACGTCTAAAGAATTTCGAAGTGAGAAGAACAACTTCAGTGGAGATGGAGAATTTCGTAATAAGAAGAACAACTCCATATTCCACTATTAAATCCTCTGGGTCATCAGTAAGTCCTCCGGGCATGATGTTAAATCCTCCGGGTCATCATTAAGTCTTCGGGCATGATGTTAAGTCCTCCGGGCCATCACCTTTGGGAGTGATGATATCGTTTGCACAATCTAGGAGGCAATACGATCCTAAATCCTCCGGGTCATCGTTAAGTCCTCTGGGCATGATGTTAAGTCCTCTGGGCCATCACCTTTGGGAGTGATGATATCGTTTGCACAATCGAGGAGGCAATACGATCCTAAATCCTCCGGGTCATCATTAAGTCCTCTGGGTATGATGTTAAGTTTGAGAAATTTCGAAGTGAGAAGAACAACCTCAAGCTCCATCATTTGACGAGTCTAAGGAATTCCGTCTTAAGAATTTCGAAATGAAAAGAACAGCTTTAGACCCTGGAGAATTTCATGATAAGAAGAACAGCTCCAGTTATTCGAAGACGAAGGTTTTCAGAGAGAAGAGTAACCTCAAGTTGCGTCACAAGGTTTCGCTTAAAGAATTTCGAAATGAGAAGAACAGCTTCAAGCTTCAGGGCTTTTACAAAATTCGTTTTTTTCAGTCTTTGCCCATCTCCTGCTCCGCAGCATCGAGCAAAGAGGGGCAGCTGTCAACACGAATTTAAACACTTAAATAAATAATTAATAAAATATAAATAATAATAATAAATTAAAAAAAATAGTGAAAATCACAAAATCTGGAAAGAACAGAAACATGGGATTGAGGGGGAGTGTTCGGTTGGTTTGTTGAGATTTAAAAGAGATTTAGATTGTTAAGATTAGGATAGAGTTTTTGTGAATTTGGATTCTGATTTGAACCCTTTAAAAGGGGATTCAATTGAATCAGAAAGAGGGGGAATTTTCGGATTTGGAGATTGAATCGATCGGTGGCAGCAAGGGGATTGAAATCTGAAGTGGGAATCGATCGGAGCTGAGGTGTTGTAAAGGTGGGTTTTTGATTTCCTTTTTTCGGTTTAAGTGTTTTGTCTCTCTAGCTTAAGGTTCGGCTGGTGGTTCTAAGGGTTTAGGTTTGGTTTTGATTGAGTTTTTAAGTGTTTGATTTTAGGAAAATAGGTTCTAGAGGTTGTTTTAGGGTTTTTAGGCGTCATTGAACGATTCGTCGGCGTCAGAAACCCTCTTCGGTATCGGAAGGGTGATCGGGTTCGTGAGTGCGGCGGCCGGAAAACATGTCGGTGGGGTTGTCTACGACAGCGCTCGGATCTAGGGGCGGTTGGTGCGGCAGTTCTGAGGGGTGTTCTTGGTGTTGTTCATGTTCATGTTCCTCCAAGAACATGAAGAACACCAAGCAAAGTTCATGTTTTTGATCCATTTTGCTCATAAAATCTGGAAAAGTCGTGTTAGTCACAGAGAATTTTGGGTTTAGCTGAGTTAGGCCGAGTTGGGCTCGATCCAAATGGCCGAGCCAACTCGGCACTTAAGGCTTTTGTCGCTTGGTGAAACGGCGCCGTTTTGGCAGCCTGATCAAGTGGGTCGGATCTGGGTTAACCCAGATCCGCGTTTTTTTAATAATATAGGGATATTTACCCTTTAGGTCACCCTCAGTTTGAACAGTTATGCAATTAGGTCCCTAGTAACCCCTAATTAGCCCCCTAAACCCTTAATGTTTTACAATTAGGTCCCCAATCCTCCTAATTAAACCCGTAATTAGACTCTTAGGAATAAATTAATTATTTTAGACTTAATTAGGGCTTAAAATTAACTTTTAAAGACTTAAAAAATTTAATTAGGTTCTAAATTTGAATTTAATTTAATTTTTAAGAAGACTTTAAGATTAATTTAACCTATTTAAATCTAATATAAAATTAATTTGACCCTAAAATTTAGAAATTAGACTCTAATTAGGTTTAATTTAATTCTTAAAATTTAGAAAATAATTTTAATTAATTATTTTAATTAATTTTAATTTCTAAAAAATAAGCTTTAAAATTAACTCACCTAAATTAGGTCTAGTTTTGCCTTTGAACCTTAAAACACATATCAAATTAGACTTTAATTAGGCTTACTTTAATTCTTTAATTTAGGAAATAATTTTAATTAATTTAATTAATTTTAATTAATTTCTAAAGATAAGATTTTAAATTATTTAGGTCTAATTAACCCTAATTTCACCAAACTTCAATTAGGTTAAATTAAATTATTAAAATTTAGAAATTATTTTAATTAAGACCCTTAATTATTTTAAAATTTCTAAGATAAGGTTTAAAAATTAACCTAATTAAGTTTAATCCAACCTTTAGAACCTAAATTCACCAGGTTAGATTTAAATTAGGTTTAAAATTAAAATTTGAAGTTAGTTTAATTTAATTAATTAATTTAATTAAAATCCAAAACTTTAAAATTAATTTCACACTTAATTAAATCTAATCAGTCGTTCAAGGTTTGCTTCCTAGTCCCTTGTGTCTTTATCAATGCAAGTCCCTTTTGTATATATGAGACAATTTTTGATGTAATTTGTACTCCCATGATTCAAATAAAAAATATCAAGTTCCTTTTACCTTGTTTGTTTATTTTATCATGTTTTGCATGGCATATTTCAGGAAGATCACCTAATGAAGATTTTTAATTAATTTAGAGCCCTTTAGGATTAGTCGCTTTAATTAATTAATTAATTAATTAGGGAGATAATTTAGTAACATAGCATTTGAATCTTATATCTCAGATACACTAAAGAGGTTGGTGTTTTGACGCACCATGATGCTGACCTAGAGAGTGTACCTTGGCATTGAATTCATGTGTTATTAAAACCTAGAATTTTGACAAGATAACTTAGGCTTAGAATTAAATAAAATTGATAGGTAAACAACTAGCAACATTAGTAACTTAGGTTTTAAACACTTAATTAATGGAGCCTTTTTAGGATTAGAACTTAAAATGAACAAGATAAAAACGGTCATGCATTTTACTTTAACCTTTTAAGGCGGAAGTTACATTCCTTTAAATTTGGGTGAGGTTTCCTATCTAGAGGACGTCTCGTTCAACTCAAGTTTAAAGGTGATGTAATTTCTAAATCAAAAGGGTATCCAAATTCAAATAATGTTCAATTAACAATGGAAAATTAAATTAATATCTATCTTCAAAATATCAATGCCACGTAATGTTTTTCAAGGTACCAATTTTTGGGCGTTTGTAAGGGCCGTCCTTACACGTAACCGACTCCCGAACCCAACGTTTTTTAAATGAATCTCTGGTTTGTTTTATGGTGTCTGGCATACCAAAGTGGCCGGTGGCGACTCCAAGTCAATTTTTTTCAAAATTTAATTATAGATTTTTCTAAAATTTGGGTTTTTCGAGATTAAAATTGATAAAATTTATATTTTTAAAAAATCAATCGTCGAGTTATTTTCCACCTAAAATCGCGTTTTTTAAGAGGTCGTGACAATCGTGATCAATATTAGGGGTATAAACGAGTCAATCCGAATTTGATGATGGTACATATCAGTGATAATTATTCTGAAAAAATATAACAAAAACGATTACATAAGTCTTTATAAAAGGGTTTAAAATGAATTAAGTTAATTACATGAAAGAAAAAAATATAAAGTTCAGTTATTTATGGACTAGTGAAAAATTACACAAGAAAAGTAAATTATTGTTGTATTTTATAGGTATGAATTTTGTTAAACTTGATTTTTTTAGACTAATTTAAAATAAAAGTTATAATTTGAAGATGAAATTAAAATATTTAAAAATTTAAGTGTTTGATTTAAAAAAATATATAATTTAAAACTTTAAGATCAAATTAAAATAAATCTCATAGTTCGGAATTGTACGAATCAATTAATTTTATTTTCAAAATTTTTTGAGAGGTTAAATAAAAATTTTAAAATTTCAAAAGATCTAATAGTAATTTTTTCAAATTTGGGGGACGGTGTTCACTAAGGGTGTTTATAACCGGATATCCGAAAATATCGGCTCATGACCTGACCCATAAAAATCAGTTACCCGTAAAATCGGGTATCCAGTACCCGGTTTAATTTTTTATATACTTTTTTAAAATTTATTTTTTAAAAAAATATATAAGAAATACTTAAAATTTCATGATATATATTTCCAACACAAAATTATTGATTTGAGATAGGTTTTAAAGATAAATATTTAGATATATATGCGTATATTAAAGTTTATCGATAAAAAAATATATTATTTTCGATCATAATTTTTCTTTCAAATCTTATACTGACAAGTTAATATAAATATTTATAAAAAATTTAAAACTAAAAAGTATATAATAAAAGTATAAAAAGAAGTTAAAGATTTAAAATTAATTTTAGAGAAAAATAATAAAAATATATAATAAAAATATAATTTAAAATTTAAAAACGTATATTTATTAAAATTATCGGGTTGGGTCGGATACCCGATTCTTAAAAAATTTCGGCCTTGATCCAGCCCAACTACTCGAAAAAATACGGGTCGAATACCTAACCTGTAAAATTCGGATATTTCAT
Source organism: Abelmoschus esculentus (assembly GCA_035048815.1). NCBI lineage: Eukaryota > Viridiplantae > Streptophyta > Magnoliopsida > Malvales > Malvaceae > Abelmoschus > Abelmoschus esculentus. The sequence goes on from JAUCBN010000021.1 coordinate 2,554,653, forward strand.
TTTAAATACCCGATAATTTTTAATCGGGTAGACAGGTCAACAGGTCGGATAGTTTGTGTTTGATATTTTTGAACATCCCTAATGTCCACTGATCATATTAAAATCCGCTTCTAAATGAAGGGACTAAAGTTATAATTTTATCACTATAAACCACTCAGTATTCAGAAATGCCAGATTCCCTAAAGAAAGTTAATCAGAATGGAAGCATCTTCTTTGATGTAAAGCTTCAAGCTTCAGCTACTAAGAAATATGAATTAAACCGATCGAAGTCCAATTTCCTCTATTTTTCCAAAGATCTGTTTTAATTTATGCTAATGGGTGAAGTTGTGAGGAGAGTGATAGTGGACCACGCGCTGATTGAATGTGGAATTGAACAACCGGAGGATTTCAAGAGCAACCCAACCCTCTCCCTTCTCGGCAAGCTCCGATTTTCTGATATCCATACGGTATAAATTGCTAAATTGATGGGTTTTTTTAGTGTTTGCCCTCATTTGTTTTGTTTTAATTTGGATTACCCATTGCTTTCCTCTCTTGTTGCAGGCCATTTCCTACGAGTTGCCTCTTTCAGATGAGCAGGTAAGATTTCTTGTTTTGTTGTTTTTGTTTTCTTGTTGGTAGGAAGTGATAAATTGATTTAATACTATAAATTGATGAATGGTTACTTCTTATATGTCTGTGTAAGACACATGCATGGATATGCTGGTAGTATAATCTTCCAAAGATTTCTAAAAATTAGAAAAAAAATGACCATACATACATATTCTTATCCAATATTGTGCAGAGTGCCAGAGTTTCTTTAACATATACGTATTAGACGCCGGTAACTAGGACTCCGACTCACCCTGGGTCTGTCTTTCTAACATAGATCATCACTATCAATGCCATTAATAACATTTCTCAGGCTGGATTATAGATATATATTTATTCCATTTTTTTTTGTTTTTCTTAGGTTAATCTCCTACAGACAATGACTGAGCAACATTCTTTGAAATGCCTTCCTTTGACTGCATCTTCCTCGGACATTGCACGACGTGAGATTGCCCAAGCTTGGGTTCATATCTCAGGCACCATCTTGTATCTGGTTCCTAACCAAGATGGCTCTCCCAAAATAAGTTGCACATATTTCTCACTAGCTCCTGGTGAGTGCTGTTTAATCTTTTCATTCCTCGATAAATTACAAAAATCAGGAAAACTACATCAACTTTTGCTCTGCAAATATGTATAACCAGCTTTCTGGCGACCTACTAGTGTTTATTGTTGTTTTCTTGTATTCAAGAGGGATAACCCCCCTGCTTGCCCCAAATTCATTTTTTTTTTTAATTTCAAAATTGCTTCCTTTTCTTAGATGCTGAAGTTACTGGTGCACTGCACAAGTCAAACAGGATATACATGGATAAATTGGATGAGCTACCTTTGACTATTTGCCGCTTAAATAAAAAGGTCACCCCTTATCATTATTTTCAATGCATTTGCGAAATTTTAACATGCTGTCAAATCTTTGAATCCTTGCACTCACCAGCCACATAAAAGCTTCACATGTCATAGGGATAATTATGAAGAACTAATAGAACTTATGATGTGTAAACGATATATATTTATAACACACACAGGTCTCCCTTTTGCTTATGACAAATAGTAAGGATTTGCCTCAAGATCAATTTACTTTATAGCAAACTTGGATTTCTCAAATGAAAAACTTCTTTTCATGACTTCTTTAACATTTTTCTCAGGCAGTCAGCAACAATGTTATAACAGTTGGTTACGTTATGAAGCCTTCTCGTGAGGAAGATTTTGCCAAGGTAAGCCCTTTGAAAACAAATGAAATTTTCATTTTTCTTTAGAAGAAAAGAATTTCACTGAAAACGGTTACAAACTTATAAGTTATGGCTTTTCCTCTCCTTTCAAAATTCCTAGAAACCAACTCAACAAGTTATGATGTTTTTAGTTGTAATAATTTATATTGATTAACCAAAGCTCATGTTTACATATTTTGTAGAGGGGTGCCTTTCCAATGTGTCCAACTCCCAATGGGTTGATCTTTTTGCCCTTAACTTTTGAGCTTCCTATAGCGACACAGTTAGAAGAGGTTGATGTGATTCTCCACAAAGCAACTGATGAAATCGTGTCCATTGAATTAAATAGCTCCTCAGAACCTTCCTACAGAATTGATTACACAAATGGAATGCAAGAACTGCAAAGGTGACTTTTAACATATATGAATGTCTTCTGCATGCGTATAAGAGCTACATGTGACCGCATAAAATATAAAGCTTTTGGGCTTCCTTATCTCTGGATAGATGTGTCTGACTACATGGTCTTTTTATTGCCAAGAATTGTACTGTCTTCTTAGTCTTGTGTTTTTATCTAAAAAATGGTTATTTAGTCCATAATCCTAGAACAATTTTAGTTTGACAGGGCTGGTGCATGTACAGGTATATTAAAAGCCAAAATCACTGCTTCGAAGTTGATCCACTTAATAGCATTTACCCTGTACTTGATCGGTTAAAGATCCAACAAATTTTAGTTGGGATAGAGGAACTGAATGCAGCAGGAAGCTGCAGAGTCAGGGCCCCTCACTTTCTCAAGGTCTTTATGGAGCTTTTTCGTAATTGATAATTTGCAGATAATGTTACTTGTATGATGGAACTGTATATGCTACCAGAGTAAAGACTGTGTTAGACGTTGTTACTGATTTTCAGTTGCTTGCATGATGAAGTTTGTCATAATAGGAGTCTGTACTTCTCCTCTGAATTTTATTCATAGTTTAACTTGTCTAAATGTAAGTGAAAAGAGCGTTTGGTTTTTCTTTTTGATTTTGGAAGATTGCAACCTGGTTGCCTTTTCTAGTTGCAATGCCAAGGACATCCAGAAATGCTCTGTTTCAATACTTTGTTCAAGCTTTGAATGAAACGGGATCTATATAATCCATCTTTTACATAGTCTTGCACACATTTTGAATAGATGTTTAAGCCAGTTTATGGAAAGGGGTGTTTAAAATCGGCCCAATGGTACCCAACAACCCAATAAACTCATAATGCAAGTTAAAAAATGAAAAGAATGTTGAAACATAGTAATAATATAGTATTTATATTGGATTCATTGGGCCCCTGGGTACCCATTGGGCCGATTTTGAACTCCCTAGGAACCACCTAACAATCTTATGTTGTAATATTTTCTCATGAAAAATTTTTAGATTTTATTTTGGTGGATGACAACTTTTTGGCCGAATTAACATTTCCATTTGCAAAATAATTGAGGTTCATAGGTAACCTTTTCTCCCCCTAGGATTTATACACTCCCTTTTTCCTTAAAATAAGAGGAGGCTACTAGTGCTTTCACCCTACCTTCTGTTATTAGTTTAAGAACAACTATACAATTATGTTTAAGCTCCTTCAATGTTTCTCCTTGAGTTTAATGGTTGTTTTTATGTTTTCCTCTCAAATTTGCAGGTTAACAGTTTTGATGAACCTGATTTGGTACGAAGACTTAATGATGCAGAACTGTCTCTTCCAAGTATAGTGAAACCTCAGGTTGCTTGTGGTGTAGCTGATGCACACAGTATGATAAATACTTACTGAAATGCAAATCCCTTCTGGTACCATGAGTTTGGATTATTTTATTGTGGAGAAAACACATAAGAGAAGCCTGTATTATTTCATGAAAATTTTACCCTCTCTTTTCATAATTTTGGTCAATTTACCCTTTAAACCAAAGAATATGTCTTATCTTGTTAAAAGGAAAATATCATTTGTGACAATTTAACCATTTCTATATTAGATGGTATTATTAAGGAACTGGTTTAGTTAATTGAATAAGACTTATTTTTTTATTAACAGGCAATTGTCTTTAGAGTCGAAGACTTCAAGCATTTGAGTGTTCCACTACCTGCTGTCATTCAGGTAAGTATCCACTAATATATCGGAGTGGGAATCATGGTTGCATGTTTTATAGTTAGATCTCGCTGCATGTCGCTTGGAGCATAAAATGAAGATTTAGTTTCTTGATTTTACGTGCTGCTGCCCTTTTCTACTTATTAGACTAAATTTTTATTTATTTGTTCATGCTTTGTCTTGTACTATTCCATGGAGAATATTACAGTTTAAGATACTAAATTTATTAAAAAAAGCCAAATAGATCTGTTACTAATTTGATCAATGATCCATGGGAGACTTAGCAGATTATGATACTACATCAAAATCTGTTTCTGTAAACGTTATATGTGACAACCTTTTTGAAGTTTGAAATCATGACTCTAAAATGGGAAATGCCTTGGACTGCAGGAATACGTTAATCATTCATCCACTCTGTTCAAGTTTTATGTTCTAGGTGAGAGAGTTTTCCATGCCGTAAAGAAGTCAATTCCTAATGCTGACATTCTGATAAAATCATCTGAAAAGAATGGATCCAAACCTCTTCTCTTTGACAGGTTCACCCTTTATCCTTGTAATGCAACTTTATAAATATATATATATAAATATATAAATTGACTTATTCTTTAGAAATTTGCTGTTGTTGCATCCTTGACAGCTTAAAATCTCTACCTACTGCCCCTGCAAACTCTCAAGTTCAGGATCTGTGCCTTGATCTGGGGCTAGTAAACAAGGCTGCTGAGTGGCTTTCAAAAATGTTGGGTCTTACCATTTTTGGCTTTGATGTTGTTGTGAGTATTTCGAATAAACTTTGCCTGCATATTTCTTATGTGAAATAACAATCATCTTATTAAAGCTGTTTTTCGGTGAACTCTTATGTAAGACAACAGTGTTAGCTGTGGAAAGCTATGCTTATGAAAAATATGAAAAATAAAACCTTTTGCTATAATTAGAATTAAAATCTATTTGAAGTACTTGTGTCCAACACTTCCGGTCATGGATATGAAGATACGACTCCCTAAACATACCCGTGTTAGACACATATTCGTATTAGAGATTTAAGAGAAATGAAGATATACATGTTAGATACATACCTGGGAACGGTGAAATCTTGCAACGAAGCTATGGTTCAGAGAGGAAGCAAGAGATGGTGTAACGTAACATATTTGTATTAGAGATTTAAGAACTCGAGCCAAGTTCGAGCTCGAATCAAGTTCAATCGAGTCGAGATCGAGTAACTCGCGTCTCATTTACAACCCTATTAGTAAGCATGGTTTCTATTATTGATATAATCGTGTTTCTGTCGAGCACTTTCATATGATCATGTATACAATTTAATACATTCATAAATGGTTTCTATTACTATGTCCTGTTGTAAAGCACTTCCATTTTGCAGACCTTGCTGAGTTGATAAATTGACTTGTCGAGACATTTTATATATGATCATGTTTGAGCCCTTTTCTTTTGTCGCATGAGTTGATCGAGGATTGTTCTGATTTATCCTATTTCAGATTGAAGATGGTTCCTGTGATCATGTCATTGTGGATGTCAACTACCTGCCATCCTTCAAAGAAGTTCCTGACGATGTGGCTGTTCCTGCATTTTGGGATGCTATTAAAAACAAGGCAGATGCAAAAACGGTGAAGCAGTGAAGTGCTCTGTGATTAGCAAGAGATGAGTAAAAGCAAAGCGGGTTCGGATCCGAAAAAAGTTAGTTCGGATCCTGCTAAAACCAGAGTTGAGTGAGTTTGGATTTTCATCTTGTTGAAAATAAGTACATGGTTTAGTTATCGAGTCTATCTATGTTGTACCCTATAGAAATAGGCTTTTAACAGTTAAATAAGTACCTAAAAAGTAAAAAATATATAATTTGATCCTGACCCCCGATCATGATAATTTACTAAAAAAATCCAACTAAACTTGACTTGACCCAAAAAATTATTAAATATACTACTAATAGATATTTATCAAATATAACCGGATTGAATATTTACCTCTAAATTCGATTTAGCACTATTTAATTTCAACTTGGCTTGTTTATACCCTACATGGTCTTAGGATGTAAGAGTCTGTTCGTCATTAGGATAGGTATAAATGTAAGACTCCGTTGGTCATTAGGATAAGTATAAATCGTTTGTTCTTTTATTGTGTCTTTATTAGTGTCACATCCCACTTTAGAGTTTAAGATTAAAGGTAGTTAAAATTTAAAGATATAATATATTTTTTAATACGTAAGATTTAAAGTTTAAAACCTAAAAAATTAAGATTAGAATTTAAAATTTAATTTTAAGACTCAAGTATGATTTATTAAGGACAGATAACTTCTGCTCTATTATGATTAGAATGACTTTTGTAATACTATATATTATTTTTTTGACATGAAAAATTTTGAGTTACAAGTAAAAAGATTATGATTTTATCAAATTGGACCGGAACCTGTCAGATTTATTTTCATCCCTAGGTGTAAGGAAGCATGATATAACCAGCACAGATGTCAACCAATTTATGAATTCTTACATCATACGTGCATGTGTCGGCTTCAAACAAATGGAAAATAACAGACAAACACGTAATCCGAGTTACAATTTTTCCTTTAAAAAAAAAAGTTCACACAATAAAACAATATAAACCGAGAGCTTGGATAAGGGAAGTCTTCCTCTCAAGTTTCCAACCAGATCATTGAGCAAATGACAATGGCAATATCAGCGTTTATGATGCTTGTTCTATCTCTCCCCTTCCTGCTGTTCATTCTACTAAAACGTAGAATTAGCAATACCAACAATGGCAAGTGTCATCTTCTTCCCCCAGGACCTCCAGCTCTTCCCTTGGTCGGTCATTTACACATGCTACTGTTTGATAACTCAGCCCCTCACATTTTCTTCTGGAAACTCTCTCAAAAGTATGGTCCTCTCGTGTTCTTGCGATTAGGGTGTAAGCCAACCCTTGTAGTTTCCTCGCCCAAAATGGCTAAAGAGGTTATGAAAACCCACGACCTTGATTTCTGCAGTAGGCCGAACCTACGTGGTCCTCGAAAATTATCTTACAATACCTCGGATTTGTCTTATTCACCATACAGTGAGTACTGGAAGGAGATGAGGAAAACTTGCGTTGTACATCTGTTTAGTCGAGTGAAAGAGTATCGTCCCATTCGAGAAGACGAAGTGGCTCGATTGATGGGGAAAATATGTAGACTATCTGATGAGTCTAAGCCTGTCAACTTGAGTGAGGCAATGGCGTGCCTTGCCAGCTCAATAATTTGTAGGGTAGGATTCGGGAAGAGGTTTGACGACGAAGGAGCTGACTTAAGCAGGTTCCACGAGCTGCTTAAAGAGAGTGAAGCCATGTTTACAAGCTTTAGTTTCGCTGATTATTTTCCTGTCCTGGGTTGGGCCGATAGATTCTCTGGTTTTCTCACTCGTCTTGATAAAAATTTCGAACAACTTGATGCCTTTTACCAAGAACTAATCGATGAACATCTTGATCCGAATCGGCCGACACCAGACCGAGAGGACATAGTTGATGTGTTGCTACGATTATGGAAGAATCGTGAGTTTCGGTCTGAATATTTCACCATGGATCATGTAAAAGCTATTCTTATGGTAATCTAATCATCTTATGTGTGCATGACTGTTGCAAACATACATGTAACATGTCCATATTCATAACCCCATTTTGTTTTTCATGCAGGACGTGTTCATTGCAGGAACGGACACAACAACAGCCACTGTGATCTGGGTCATGTGCTTTCTAATGAAGAACACAGAGTGTTTGAAGAAAACTCAGGCAGAAGTGAGGGTTTTGATCGGCAAAAAAGGTTTCGTAAATGAAGATGATGTTGAAGGTTTAACTTACCTAAAAGCTGTGATAAAAGAGACATTCAGATTGCAGCCGACAGTCCCATTGCTAGTTCCACGAGAAACACTTGGGCCGTGCAGCATAGGAGGGTACCAAGTTCCTGCCCAAACCTTGGTCCATGTCAATGCCTGGGCAATAGGAAGAGACCTTGAAACATGGGACAATCCAGAGGAGTTTCGTCCTGAAAGGTTCATGCGTAGTTCCATTGACTACAAAGGCCAACACTTTGAGCTCATACCGTTTGGTGCTGGTAGAAGGGTTTGTCCTGGAATGCATATGGGAGTTGCAGCAGTGGAGCTTGCCCTTGCTAATCTTCTTTACATGTTCGACTGGGAAATGCCGACAGGGATGGATAAGGAAGACATAGACTTTGATGTCGTGCCTGGTCTCACTACACACAAAAAGAATGATCTGGTCCTGGTGGCGAGGAAGATCCAATGATTTAATGTTCATGTTCTTTAAAAAAATCTGTCTTCTACATGTCTTTGGAAGATTAAGTCTCTTTAGTATACTGTTCTATATATGTTCTGTTAATAGAAAAAGAATGTAGTGTTTGCCTGCTTGAATGGCAATCCCCAACTAGAACTTGTATAACTATATTTCCTTGTATTTAGTGTTTGAAATAGGTAATCGTTCAATTCTGCCACTTCCTTTAAAGTTGTACTTTCCAGCAAGACAATTTTTTTTTGAAGTTCTAAATATACAAATTAAGATGCACACTCCACAATGATGATTGAAACTGAATTTCATTGATATAGCTATTATTTTGATCGAATTATGCTTATTAAAAATTTTTGTTGCTCTACTTTTCGTTAATCCCGTTAGAACTTTTACCTTGTTTTCTAACAAAAAAATTAACAAAATTTATCTTGTTTTATTAAACTTAACTCGTTGCTCGTTAAACTCATCTGCTTAATATAAATACAAAATCATCAAAATAGTATCTGAAATAATTCAGAAATTTAAATTTTAGAGTAACAATCCAGAAATATTACAAACTTATAATAAAGTTTTATTTTTAGCCTTGTTCGACTTGAATCGTTGAGGTCACGAGTTGAGCTCGAATCAATTTAAGTTGAACGCTGACCGAATCGAGTTTTACTCCTCATAAACTGTTCAATTTAAGTAGCACCTCTAGATGATAATACATGAATAAAGTTTATTTATTTTTAATTAAACTCATCTTTGCGAAATGAAATTTTATTTATTTTTGAATAAGTTAAAATTATATTAATTGCAATGTTAACAACTATTCGCACATAATATTATGGATTGCATAATTAATTTAGTTTCAACGAGAACAATAATTACCATCCCAATCAACTATAATTTTTAAATTAAATTAATTCAAGTTAGAAAAAAAAATAAAATTAACTAGAAAACTCACGTAATTTTCTGGATGATCAAGAACTCATGACTTCATCCTTTTACAGCAGTAACAAGATTATATTGGCAATTCCATAACAAGTTTTACATTTAAATGCATACATAATTGTTTTAAACCCTACAAATTTGATAAAAATAACGAAAAAAATATTTTAAATATGATAATAAAATCAAATAATATCGATCATCAGAAGTCATTTTGACGATGACACGCAACTCTACGGGCATCAAATTTGTTAGTACGAGGAAGATGATAATGTAAAGCAATTATCAACAAGTAGAGAAGAAAATGCTGAAATGTACAGAGAATAAATCTCATATTTTTATTACTAATAAATTCAGTTTCTGTTTGCATTGCTCATAGAGCCTATAGCCTATAGCCTATAGCCTATAGCCTATAGGTGCTTTACAAGTAATTAAAACGCATATTTACAGTCTTCTTCTTATTCGAGTTTTTCATCCGCCTCAGCTTCTTTTCAATCCTTTGATAATTCTTGCAGTCTCTCTGGGCAATGTATCTCACACGAGCTCTTTCAACCTCTCCCTCGGGATTAGATTTTGTTCGAGGAACCACAGCATAGGCACGTGCTGCTGCTTCAGGCACAGAGACCCGCTCCTTGATGATGAACATGATTGCTTGGGAGGTAACTCAAAATCTAAGTCAGCCTCCACCAATTGCATTGTTGACTGCTTCTTCACTGGTGGTGATGTCTTGTTCAAAGGAATCACAGCCTTTTCTTCTGATTTCCTCAGATCTGAAAACCTCGTACCCTTGTGGAATATGATTCGACTCCAGTTCTGGATCAAATCCTTTGCAAGTTGTCTGTTGGCAGTGATTTCCTCAGCTGATTTGGATAGAAACATGACGACTTTACCAAGGCCACTCTTCTTCAACAACTCCCTTGGATGTTCCAGGCTTATATCAATAGGGAAGGCGTGAGTTAAGATATTCAGAAGGGAAGCTCGAACGGTGGTGTTGGGCAAGCTTCCATCGGGTAGTGGTTCCAGCCAAATCTTGAGCAAACTCAAAACCCCACGATCCAAAAACTCTTGTTGAAGATGTTTCTTGGAGAGAAACTCAGTGAGAAGAGGCAGGGTCTGAATCTTTTTAATGGCGGGTTTGTTTTGCCTGTTCAGTTCGATGTCTTCTTCGGCTGCAATCTCCAGTAGAGCCATTACTTTCTCAACAAGTAATCCAACGGGTTGAGGATTTTTCTCCTCCGTCTTCTTCCTTCTCTTAACCTTGTCGAACATCGCCTCGATCTCATCATCGATATCATGTTTCGAACTGGTTTCTTCCCCTTGTTCCTGGTTTTGATCATCAGAGTTGATGAGCCAGTCCCACATCTCCTCTTCATCACTCATCTTTCTCTTGTTGGTATTTATACGACAATCGTTTCTTTCGTCTCTCCCAATCTGTTGTATGATATTGGAATCTTCCGCTATGGGGGATTTCTTATTCATCAACACGAACACTTTGAATGGCGGTGAAGAGAATTCTTACTTCGTTGTTAGGTTTCAAGCGAATGCTTCATCCTTCATGCACAAACTCCTATTTATGTTTCTGTTTAATAGTTAACCTAATAGGAAGTGGATTTGGTTAGATAAACCTAATAGATTTTTAATTTATGAAATCCACGTGGATAATAAAATTAATTTGTATTAGAGAATATAAAAATAAAAAAAAATTGTACAAAAATCAAGTTTTGTTATTTTATATAACAATTTATATACATTTAAATTATTGTATTTATTTATTTATTTAAATATAAAGAAATGTTCACAAACCCTTATCTTTTGATAATTTTTTTTTCTTATTCTATCATTCTGGATAATACTCATTTATCTCTTAATATATAATAAGAAAGGAAACTAATCCCTCTATTTAAATGCAAATATAGTTATATCTCTATCGTAGGAAAAATTATATTATGGGTAAGTTACACCACGAATCTATGAGACCAACCACTAAAAATTATTCATCTCATCAATTTTTTTATGACATATTTTTTTCCCAAGTGAATCTTCACTTGAAAAAACTATTTTTAAAATGAATTAACATTAAATATGAGTGAAGATTCACTTAAGAAAATATGACATGGAAAAAATGATGAGATGAATGATTTTTAATGGTTGGTCTCATGGATGACGTGGTAGGCCTTACCCATGATATAGTTTCTCCTATTGTAGACAAAACAAACTCTACCCTTTCAGATTTTTTTAATGCCTAACTTTAAAAATATCAAATTTAAAGTTATAATTGTAAATTTTAAGTTTAATTATAAATCTTAAAAAATACATTATATCACAAATTTCTTAAACTTTTATCATAAACATTAACAATGCAGTTTAATTATAAATCATAAACCTAAATTTTTAGCATGCATGAGAGAATAAATAGAGACTCAAAAAAGAATGTAAAAAAAATTCTATTCCTTTGTTATTGGGTGAACCCATGATAAACAAAATAGAAATCTCTTGCCCTATCCCGATTTATGTCTCACACTAAAAATTTAGATTTTTAATTTAAGATTGGAGTTTAAGGATTTTGAGATGGGTGAATTTTAAGATTTAGGGTTAGAAATTAGAATTTAGGTTTATGACTTAGAATGTAATATCCTGATCCTGATCTCGATCTAAAATACCACATTCGAATCGCTCAAAATCAAATCCATCAAATTTTCAATTTAAAACCATAAGTTTAGTCTTTATTTATAAATATTGAATGTCCATAATTTGATCACATAGTAAAATCAATCTATATAAATCAGTTTACAAAGATAGGAGTCCTAAGTTTAAAATATTATATTTAAAAATAATAAAATAAATAGAGTTTACATACTCAATATTTGCCTAAAACTACATACTAAGTATTGTGCTTTAAAACGATATGGTATTGAGAGATTTTTAAATTTATTTTTTGGTCACAATCAACCTATAAACTTACTAACTAAAATAATGATTTTGAACACTAAACTCACAAAGCTCTATGGTATGTCTATTATACTAAAAATCTATTACTTCCTCCGGTAGAGTTATTACTTTCTTAACAAGTAATTTAATGTGTTGAGGATTTTTCTCATCCGTCTTCTTCCTTCTCTTTAACCTTGTCGAACATCGCCTCGATCTCATCATCTTCTTCCTCCTTCTGATTTTGTTCATCATCATTGAGCTTTCTTTTTCTCTTGTTGTTATTTCTGTGTCGCGCAATCTGTTGTATGATATTGTCCTCTATTAGAACCCTTTAACCAATCTGGAAAATAGAGTAATATATTGATGAAAGAGAGGCAAAACTCTCATTGAATTTTATTGATCACAAAAACCATAATATCCTCAATTGAGGACTGGTTATTTATACAAGAAGAAGCTGAGTGTAGAGAGGAAGAGAAAACTGAACTAACAGCTTTTCTAACGATTTTATCTAACCAATTATGTTAAGCAGATAAGAGGAAGGTATAGCACACGAAACTAAAGCTATACTCATTCCAAACTAACTAAGAAAGCAAATACTAACATATACTAACATACACAGTTATCAATATAGACCTAAGTATCCATTTACCTTAATATTCACCTTGCTTCTTTGATCTTCATGACTTGTTTCCTCAAAAAATTTCATTCTTCGATCTTTATTCACCTTGCTTCTTTGATCTTCATGACTTGTTTCCTCAAAAAATTTCATTCTTCGATCTTTATTCACCTTGCTTCTTTGATCTTCATGACTTGCTCCCCTCGAAAAAATTTCATTCTTCAATCTCCATATACCTTGTTTCACTGGACGTTGATACACAAGTTTACAAAAAACCAAAAAAGGACAACATATAAAAGAAAATGACAACAAAACAAAATAATTAAGTCAAAGGTACCATAGTCAATTTTTGTCTGTCTCTGAAAAGTAGCAGTAAACAGAGGTTTGGTGAGAATATCAACTACTTGCTCAAAGGCAGGAACCTCATTTACTTGCAGTTTCCTTGCAGTTTTCTTGTAGAGACTTGTTCTCTAACAAAATAAAGATCAAACTCAACATGCTTAAACTTAGAATGTTAGACATGATTTGTAGAAACAACAATTGTACTAGAGTTATCACACCACAACACAAGTAACCCCTCTGTAACAATATTTAATTCCTTGAGTAATGATTGAAGTCATATAATCTCAGTAGTGGCACAAGCAACACTCATATATTCTGCTTCAGCTGTTGAACGAGATACAACTTGTTGCTTTCGTGATCTTTAAGCAACTAGATTTCCTCCAAAATATATATAAAAACCAGAAGTCGGCCTTCTATCATCTGTATCAATTTCGCAATTAGCATAAGCAAATCCTTCAATATTTAAATGAGAGTGAGAGGAGAAAAGTAACCCATAGTTAACTATTCCTTGTAAATATCGTAGGATTCTTTTCACAAGATTGAAATGTACATCATTGGGATATTGCATAAATTGGCACACTTTATTTACAGCAAAGGCTATTTCTGGTCTTATAATGACAATGTATTGCAAGGCTCCAACAATACTCATGTACTCAATAGCATTTTTAAGTGGACTACCATCATAAGCAGAAACTTTACAATTTGTGATCATAGGTTTGGGTAAGCTGTTAGCACTATCATAACCATATTTATGTAACAAATCTAATATGTACTTCTTTTGACTAAGAACTAAGCCAGCTTCATTGTAAGTGACCTTTATGCTCAAAAAATAACTCAAGACTCCAAGATCTTTTAGAGAGAAAGTGTGATGTAATCTGTTAATGACCTCTTGTATTGCAATCGAGTCATTACCTGTCAATATGATATCATCTACATAAATCAATAAGTAAATTAACACTGAATCATGAGTTTTCACAAACAAGTAAGCATCTGATTTTGTTAACAAAACCCATCACCTAGTAAATATTCTTTTAAACTTTCAAACAATGCTCATGGTGCTTGCTTAAGACCACATATGGCTTTATTCAATTTATATACAATATTGGCACCATGATCCTCATGTTCATAGACAAGAGGTTGAATCATATAAACTTCCTCATGTAAAACTCTATTTAAAAAGGAATTGTTAATGTCTATTTGTTTTAAAACCCAACCTCCAGTAATAGCTAAGGACAAAATTGTACGAACTGTAACTGGTTTTACCACTGGACTAAAAACTTCATAAAAATTTATTCCTGCTTCTTGATGAAACTCTTTTACAACAAACCTTGCTTTGTATCTTTCTACTAATCTATCAGGACATCTCTTTATTTTGAATAACCATTTATAATTCACTATTTTCCTGTTAGGAGGTAAAGAAACCAAAGTCCAAGTGTTATTTTTAACTAAAGCATCATACTCAGCTTGAATAGTTGCTTTCCATTGAGAACTTTGAATAGTCTCTTTAAAATTCTTAGGTTTAACTTCATACATTATAGCTTTCGAAATTTGATAAATATTTAGTTTATAAATTCCATTCTTACTCCTAGTTACCATGTAATGTTTTTAAACACTAGGCTGATGAGATGTAGTCTCATAGTTGTCATTCTCCTGATCAACAAAATCTGATGAAAAATATTGATGACCCAGATGCTCTGTAACATTCTGATCATGCATCCCTTGATGAGAACTTTCATTATTTTGAGGAGAATGCACACGAGAAGGTTCAATAAAATCATCATGTAATAAAACAGAGGCCTGATGAAAAATTTCAGAAGAAAAAAGAAGTATTTTCACTGCCTTCAAGAAAATGTAGAAAAGATTCAAGAGATGCCTGATCTTGAGTACGTGTAGCATCTACTGAAGTAGCTGGATTCTGAGGAGAATTCATAAAATATCTATATGGTTATTAGTAAAAGAAGAACTAGGAGATGATGCAGGAACCTGTAAATGTGAAGCAAAATTATGTTGAATAACATCTACAGTATGCTGCTGAAAAGAAATACATACCCCTCTATTGATATCACTATGCGGAGAAGCATTAGTTGAACCTTGACCCTGAGCTGAGTTGTTCCCTAAAGCATTATTTGTAGATTGAGGTGAAGAAAGAAGATCAAGTAAAATATCCTCATTAGTGTGAGTAATGAAATTTGTTTTCGTCTCACGAGACTTCTTTTCAAGAGCATGAAAGACTTTCTCATAAAAAACATGTCTCGACACAATCACCTTTTCATTTTCAGTCAAGCATTTATAACCCTTATGACAAGGACTATATCCTAAAAATAAGCATATCATAGTCTTAAAATCCAGCTTATGTTTATTATAAGGCCTCATATAAGGATAACAAGCACACCCCAAAACTCTCATGCTAGTGTACTTAGGAATTTTCTCGTATAACTTCTCAAAAGGTGATTTACCTTGCAACACTTCAGTTGGCTTCCTGTTGATCAAGTAAACTACAGTTGTGAAAGCATGACTCTAAAATTTTAATTCTAAACCTGCTTGGGACAGGAGTGTCAAACCAGTTTCTACGATATATCTATGCTTTCTTTCAGCCTTGCCATTTTGTTCAGAGGTATATGGACAAGAAAGCCTATGTTGAACACCATTAGCCACCAACCAATTTCTTAAAGAAGAATATTCTATCCCACCATCTGTTTGTAGAGCCTTAATTTTTCTATCAAACTGAACCTCAACTAGCTTATGAAAGTTGACAAAACATTGAGCTACATCAGATTTTCTCTTTACTAAATAAACCCAAGTATACCGACTATAAACATCAATAAAAGATACATAATAACTATAACCATCAGAACTAACTAAAGCAAGACCCCATAGGTCTGAGACAACAAGTTCAAAAGGAATTGTGTATTCATTCTTTGAAGTAAAGAAAGAAAGTTTATGAGCTTTCCCTTGTAAACATGGATAACAAACATGGGAAAGCTTATTAGCACAAGAAACAATATTGCAAGTGTGTAAAACAGAACTGATTGTATGACTAGAAGAATGACCTAAACATTTATGCCACAAATCAAAAATATGAGATGAATCACCAGAAGAATGTGAGACATTATTAACCTGAGTATCATCTTTTTCATAGTGCATATCACCATAAGAATCAGAAATCAGAAGCTGATACAATCCCTCATGAGTAAGGTTTCCCTCCAGAAGGACTTTCTGTGTCTGAGAGTCCTTAACAAAGCAACCATTAGCATAAAACTCCAAGTACTCATTATTATCTCGCGCTAACTGAGAAATTGATAAGATATTTTTCTTTATAGTAGGAACATGTAGCAAAATCTTTAAAAAGAAAGGCTTAACTGATGTAGATATAAAACCTTGTCCAACATGCATAATTGGTACTGAATTACCATCACCCATAAGAACAAATTGTTACCTTTGTAAGTCACTCCAGATTGTAAGTTTGATGAATCAGTAGTAATATGGTGAGATACCCTAGAGTCAGGACACCATACTCCTCTAGCAATAGGTGAACTGTTCTTGACAGATAGAGGTGTTTCTTTCGTACCTAAACCTTAATCATGTTGCACCAAATTAGCATGAATTGGGAGAGAGTCTTGTTGAAACAATTGCATTCAAGCCTCACAATCCACCAGCATTTCGGTTAGCTTATCAAGAGACAATAATTCCTTGGAAGCAACAACAATGACTGACTCAAATTCTAAAGTCAATCCAGCAAGTATTACACTAACATGCTCTTGTTCAAACACACAATTACCAAAGGCATTTAGAGTATCGTAGATATGCTTAATATTGGCCAAATATTCTCTAATGGTTAAACCATTTTTTTGCGTATGAAGACTATGTCGCAATGAAGTAGTTTTAGCAGTAGAAAATGCACCAAACATTCAAATAACTGTATTCCATATAGCCTTAGTTGTACTACATCCAGTTAAATAAGGCAGAATTTCAGGACTGATAGTGGACAACATCCAAGAGGCAAGTAACTTGTCTTGTCTATTATACGATATAAACTCAAGATTATTCGTGACTTGCCCTGATTCACTTGTGATATATTGAGCTGGAGGATTACTTGCATCAGAGATGAAATCCAATAGACCATATCCATCTGATGATTAAAGTGATTTGATGTTTCCATAAAATATATGAGCTAGCAGACAAATTGATAATATCAATTTTAAGAATTAACTGAACTGAATGTATAGTAGTAACACTCGATGATTGACCAAGATTAGTGTCCAGGTTACTCGACTGACCTTGAGACATAGTCATTGAGACAAAAATACAAAGAGAACTCAACCATTAATCTTAGGATATCTACTACGAGTCACTAAATTTACTCTTTAACCTATGAGTTTTTGCGAGTAATCATGCTTATGACCAACAAAGATTATCCTAATCATAAGGGATAGAGATTGAAGCTATAAGAGTGAAAGAAGCATCAACAGTTGTAGATCATAGAATGTCACTCAATATAACAATCATGTGGTGTTGAATCAAAGATGTAAAAAACAGAACAAGAAAACCTGATGAAAAGCACAACGATGCAAAACAGAACACAGCAGTAGCAGCAACGCAAGATTGAACCACCAGAATGCCAAGCGACTGATACCATGTTAGAACCCTTCAATCAATCTAGAAAATAAAGTAATATATTGATGAAAGAGAGGTAACACTCTCATTGCATGTATTAATCACAAAAGCCATAATATCCTTAAATAAGGACTAGTTATTTATACAAGAAGGAGCTGAGTGTAGAGAGAAAAGAAAACTCAACTAACAACTTTCCTAATGATTTTCTCTAACCAATTATGTTCAGCAGATAAGAGGAAGATATAGCATACGTGACTAAAGCTATACTCGTTCTAAACTAAGAAAGCAAATACTAATATATACTAACATACACAGTTATCAATATAGACTTAAGTATCTATTTACCTTAACATCCTCTTCCTCCATGGATGATTTCTCAACCCCCACTCTTATTCTTCTTTCTTTTCCAACGTCCATAATCACAAACACTTTGATTGTCAGTACAAGATAAGCCTGACTTTGTTGTTAGGTTTCCAAATCAATGTTGTTGCTTTCATGTATTTGGGAATATAATTATTAATTAAACCCTAGTAGAAGTTAGCGGGAGTTGATTAACTGATTTTTAATAGTTATTAAATTAACTGATTTTTAATAGTTATTAAATTAACTTTTACAATTATATATATGTAAATAAATATAATATTTTTTGAAAAAATATTGAATTATTTTGCAATTTTTATTTGAATTGTTTTTCCGTAAAAACTATATTATAATAAGAAAGAGATAAACTACCTATTTAGTACCTTTATTATTGTGTTTATGTTTCGATTTCTTATCTATATTTTTATAATTGAATATTTATAGTTTCAAAAACAATTGATTAAAAATTTTCGATTGACGTTCTTTTTTTTTCTTTGATAGGTTGTGATTTTAATACCATTAGGAACAAATTTTGCTGACCCTTCCTTTTTAAGTAGGAAGTGTTCAAAAATAATGGATAATTGATTTTTATTAAAAACAATGGAAGATAATATTTTTTATTTAATAAAAATAATAGAAAGTTCAGTAAATACAAGTAGGGGTGATAACGAGCCGAGCCGAGCTTGGCCACGCTCGACTCAGAAATGTTATTGGACTCGGCTCGGGCTCGAGGTTCGGCGAGTTCAGAACTTTAAGTTTGGACTCGACTCAAAAACAATATTATTGGACTCGACTCGTGCTCCAAGCTCTTCGGGCTCGACTCGACTCGACTCAAGATAAACAATTTTTTTAGCTGAGCTTGGGTAGGCTTGACTCGGCTCGTTAAGGTCTCGAGTCGAACTCGAACCCGAATCGAGCTCACTCGATCCGAGCTTTGATCGAGCCGAGCACGAGTAGCTCACGAGCCAGTCAAGCTCATTATCACCCCTAAATACAAAACATCTAAGTATACGAGAGATTTTAAAATTATGGTCACAAAAAAAAACTTATAATGCGACCCCCTCATAAAATGGCTCCTTCCTTTTCTCAATTTGAATATGAAGATATTTTAAAATTTTGTGATATATATTTTTATATAGGTATATTTTTAAAAAATGAATCTCACGTTTGAGTGAATCGTCACTTTAGTTCATGTATGATGAACACTGAAAAGTCCTCATTTTTACATCATTTCTTCACTCGTTTATTGCCAATAAAGATAAAATTAAATGCGATAATAGATATTTCTGGTTATTTTCCATATCTTAGCATCCGATCACTAACTTTATGAATTTATCTATTAATTGACATAAAACATATATGTTTGATAGTTTTCTTTCTTAGACAGGAAACTAGATCATAGAAAGAGCCAAAGAAGAAAATAGATGCTGAATAGCAGATAAAGCACCCGTCACGACAACATTCTAAAGGCCGCCACAGTAGCGTAAAAGAGGACAATTGGTGTTCAACAAAAAGAGGAAAAGATGCCGAAATCAATGGACAAAGAGCAAAAGAAAGAAGAAGACTCAGTTAGGAGGTCAAGCCCAAGTCAAACCGCGGGAAAAGAAGAGATATTTTAGGAAATAAGATTAAATTATATAATTTAATTAGGAATTAGATTTCTTTCCTGTTTAGAACTCTTTCCTTGCATGGAAAGATCAACTTAGGGCTTGACCTATATAAGGCACTTATTAGGTTTAGGTTTAGTGTGGAGTCAAGATGGATTCTCACATTATTATACCTATAGTCGTCGCCTCCATCATGTTCTAAGTCTTTCGGAGGTTTAGATTGTTTGTGGAGTAGTCGGAGATGAAAGTTATGTTATGTTTGATATTTATTAATGCAAAACATATTTCATAGTTTATTCTCTCTTGGTAGTTACTCTTCTTGCATATGAGCTCGAAAGATAAGTATGTGAGAAAAACTCATTTGCCTAGTATTGGGAGATGTAGGTTCATGAAACGAGAGAATACAATCTTTGCTCATGGTCATTGACTAATCCGTCAAGGATTTCACCGACTAATAGGACGCATGTGTTTGGTTGTTGTCCGCCCTTGATTAACATCGGGAGGTATCATTAAGACGTGAGTGTCAACAGTTCTCTTCACTTAGGGATAAAGAATAAGACATTTAAGGATTCTCTGTCAAACTATGGAATGTTGGATTGTCGATAAGGCATAACCCCGCCTAGGCAGCTGCGGCGACCCTTAGTGCGATCCGTCGAGGTGGCAGTTCAACCCATTGTATTAATAAGTGGATACTTAACATAAGTGGATTCTTCTCTATAAAGCATTCAATCTAGACTCGCTTTTATCCTATTATTTTGTTATTTAATTTTATGTTTTCATAGTTATCTTAGTTATCATTCAATTTCTCAAATTACTTGTGTTTTTAGTTTTCTTAGTGCAATCATAAGAAGTAGTAAAATCGACTCAGTTTTCGTGGGGTCGATATCTTAAATATTATAATCTGACAAATATGGAATTAATAGGACTCCATAGCCTCAATCAGATTTGGTGCCGTTGCCGGGACTAGCATTCAATTTTATTACTCATTATTTCTACACCTTTTTAATTATTTTATTTTATTTTATTTAGTTTTAGTTTAACTTCCAAGGGTTGTTTTGTCTATGACCAGGTCCAACCCTACTATTGATCAATACCCTTACGACCCAGAAATCAAAAAAAAAACAGCACGGGATCTGAAACGCAGGGCACGCCAAAGAATGAACGTAGAACCTGGTCAATAAAACAATGCGGATATGAATGTCGCCACGGCAGACAACCGCAGTGCTTTCGCAGTTGTTGATCCAGTAAATATTCCAAGATAGGAACACGCTCAAACTATTCGAGATTATTAAGAGGAAGATTTAGATGAGTTAACTCCTGCTGTTTTGATTCCTAACATAGAGGTAGACCATTTTGAACTAAAATCGATCATGTTCAACATGATCAACACCCTAGGCCAGTTTGGAGGTTCAGCCGATGAAGATGCTTGGTAGCATCTTAAGTCCTTTTTAGAAATTTGTAATTCGTTTAAGCTGCTGGGAGTCTCAGCCGACATCCTTAAGCTAAAATTGTTTCCTTATTCACTGAGGGATAAGGCAAAATCTTGGTTAAACAGCCTTCAGTCGGGATCGTTGAACTCATGGACAGAACTATGTCGAAGCTTTCTTGTCAAATTCAGTTACACCAATATGACTGATAAATTTAGAAACGACATAACTTTCTTTAGGCAAGACAAAGACGAATCAATGTATGAGGTTTGAGAAAGATACAGAGAACTATACATAAAATGTCCCATGCATGGTCTGTTTGAGTGGACCCAAGTATCCATCTTCCACAATGCAGTTAACACCCTTACGAGGATGATGCTTGATGCTTCCGCCAATGGCACCCTCTTAGATCGTCCACCCCATGAGAGTTTAGAAATTTTGGATAGGTTGGCAAAGAATGACTATCAACATCCAACCACCAGAAGAGGCATAAATAGACAAGGTATAACAACTTCCGGTTCTGCAGATTCTATCCTAGCACAGCTATCAGCCTTAACCAACATGATCAAAGATCTGCATAAACCAAGCCACGTTCAGGAAGTAAAAGTAGTCATCGTTCTTTGCAAAACATGTGATGACAACCATGATTCGAACGCATGCCCGCACAATCCAAAATCTTCCTTCTATGTTGGAAACTTTAATAAAAATAATATGTCCAACAATTATAACCCATCATGGAGGAAGCACCCTAATTTCTCATGGAGCAATCCTAATAACGCACTTAACACACAACATCAACCAGTGCAATCTATGAGATTCCAACAAAACAATAGACTTGTTCAGTATTAGATACCACAACAGGCACCGCCGTCGCAGTAAACAACGGACGTCCAGACTTTGGAGAACACACTCTAAACATTTATGGCTCAAACTGGTGCATAAATTGCGAACACCAACAAGTTCATTCAAAAAGTCGACACCTTCATGGATAGAACAAAAATGAGAAATGTAGAATAACGAAGTTGCTCTCGAATCGCTGGAAACCATAGTAGGAAAAATGACATAACAGATGAAAAGCAGACCCATAGGAGGTCTCCTAACGATACTGAAGTCGCCCGAATTGGTCCTCATGAACAATATAAAGCCATATCGACCAGAAGTGGATTATAACTGAATGACCTTGAAATACCTGCTCAAACAGTAGGTAAGACCCCTGAAATAGTAGCCCCAAAAGAAGCTACTGATGAAACATCTAAGGCAAAGAAACCAGCAAACACTGTCGATAACACTGCCGCAATAGATGATGCCATAGCCGTACCGCAGATAAAATTCCAGTGCGACAAAAAAGTTGAAGATCTGCGTTTACCACCACCTTTTCCATAAAGGTTAAAACAACAAAAATAGGAGTACCAGTTTAAGAAATTCCTAGACATGCTTAAATAGATACACATAAACATACCTTTGGTGGAAGCAATAAAGCAAATGCCCAACTATGTCAAGTTCCTTAAAGATATTATATCCAAAAGGACAAAAATTAGGAAATTTGAAACAATTGCCGCAATAGAAGGATATGTGGAAATGCTGCATAACAAGGCCACAACTAAAAGAAAAGATCTTGGTAGTTTCACAATACCATGCACTATCGGTGATCAATACGTGGGCAAGGCACTATGTGATTTAAGCATCAGCATAAATCTCATGCTTAAGTCAGTATTTCAAAAGCTAGACATTGGGGAAGCAAAGCCAACAACAGTGATGTTGCAGCTGATAGACCACTCTTACGTGCAACTAGAAGGAAAAATGGAAGATATCCTGGTAAGAGTGGATAAATTTATTTTTTCTGCTGACTTCTTAATTCTTGATTGTGAAGCAGATGAACATACACCAATCATATTAGGAAGGTCATTCTTAGCCACAGGAAGAACATTGATCGACTGCGAGAAAGGAGAATTGATCATAAGGGTCAATGATCAACAAGTAAAGATCAATGTATTTAAAGATCTAAGGCATCAGGATGAACCAGATGAATGCAAAAGAATTGAAGCTAAAATTGAGTTTAACTTCAATCTAGAAACAGATTGCCTGAACAAAGTCTGCCAAGGCATCCAATGCCAAGGCGACACGTCCCTTGAACAACATTACATTCGAAAGAAACTACCCGATGAGGAAACAACAACTGGGACATCAGCTTCTCCTCCATCCAAAAAGGGAAAGATGGTTGCTACCGAAGATGCAATTTATAGCACTTCTGCAGTAACCTAAATTTTTATCTCTTTATCCCTAATTTATTTTTATGTTTTATAAATTAGAGTATTATTTTTAGTTTTAGGATCTAGATTTTAATTTTCGTAAATTAGTTTTAAAATTTTAAATTTTCTCACATGTTTAATTATTCAGCTTTTAGGCCCAATCAAGAAAATAAAATAAAAAGATGAACAAGCCCCAAAACGTGGCCCAATTCGAGGCAAAAATATCTCGGCGAAAAACTTGTCGCCCAAGTCGAGGCCGCATCGTTTCTTCCGTCCAGTGCAGGCCAGCTGGATATGTGTAGCGTGCACGCCAAGAATAATAATGATGTTGTTGCCGCTTCCAACAGTTGGCTGCCTTCACCTATAAATAGTTAAGCAAGCTTTATCTTTTCTATAATCCTTCTACACTGCTTTTACTCTGCCAAAAATTCTTCTTCACTCTATATAAGTAAAATATGGCAACCCAAAGAAAAACCTCTGACGATGCGGCAAAGTTCAGATACTTCTACAGCAGCATTAGAACATGAATATTAAAGAAATTTCAAAAACCGGCAGATCTGGGAGGAGCAAGGATTCCATTATACCGATGATGAAGACTTGAGGCTAGAAGCATTCATACTGTCTAAAGTTACCTTCTAGCAATGGCAATAATTTGCAAGACAACCAGATCCAACAAACATTGAATGAGTACAAGAATTCTATGCCCATAGGCCAGTAGTAAAAACCCATATGCCTACCTTCGAGGAAGAGCAATCCAATTGTAGACATCATTATCAACGCCTAGTTCGGCCTCCACATTGAAAACAATGAACATGTAGAGTTCATAGCTGCCCTGACGGTTGAAGATTACGAGAAAATGAAGGTAGAGTTATGTCTGCCAGGAACAGAATGGAATACAGGCAAGCACCGCGGACCAGTTAGTTGTCAAGACCTCCGATTAGAGGTAAAACTCTGGAATATGTTCATAAAAAGGAATCTACTGCCAACTTCTCATAACCAAACAGTAGATAGACCACACTTGGCGCTCATCCACTTCATCATTCACAATCAAAAAATCGATATTGTCAGCATCATCAGCAAACAAATATTCGAGTGCGCCACCAAGGAGAAAGGTATCCTAATTTTCCCTTGTCTAATTACTGCTTTGGGGAGTTTAGAAAGGATTCCGGACATGCCCTTGGACACCTACACACCGAGACGTGTAGGCTGGACAAGAGAGATTTACATGAAGAGAATGTAAGTGGAAGAAGTGGTTCCATAAGCCTTCATTCCTCCCCCGGACGAAGCAGAACCTATCGAGGACGATGAACCAACAAACCCAGCTGAAAAAACACCAGCAGGACTCCTAGAGATCCTGCAGAGGATGGAGAAAAGGCAATTGGCCTTCCTGAACTATATCAGGGAGTTCAACAACGCCATCATCACCACCATCCGAGAAGAACTCCCTTCATGCATGATTGTTTTTCCAAACTTCCCAGTCAAGCTCTTCATGCCTCAGCCTCCTGCACCCACAGCCTCAGCCACTGTCCCAATTTCCCCCGCCGCCACAACCGCCGCAGCTGCAACTGAACCACTTTTAGCAAACTCGATAGTCGAGTTCCTCAAAATGGACTCCACCAACAAAGGATCTACACTAGAAAATTCAATAACATTTACATGGAGTGACTCAGAAGAAGACCTAACAAGCTTACTCTGAGCTGTTGACGAATTTATTGCTGCAGCACAAGGTGGGCAAAAGAAAGGCAACATCCTCCTCTTCAATCATCCTTGACACGGAGGAATCACAACAAGATCCCACTTCCATTCGTATTCAACCACCATGCTCGGCCAAAAAGCCAATGGTGAGCCTACTGAAACCCGTCACCTAAAACCCGCCGCAAGCTCCTCATCGACAGTAACTCCGAAGATTCCTTTGGGTCCGTAAAATTCTAAGGACGATAGTTTTTCTTATTTATTTTTTCTTTTCTTTTTACTTTTCTTTTATCTTTTTATTTTCGGTTATTTTTCTTTTTTCTCTATTACTTAACCATTCATTGAGGATAATGTATCTCTCGAGTCTGAGGGAGCATTTGTCCAAATTTGTAATATGTAATTATCTGCCTTGTATGGAAGTAATCAGAATACCTTGTTATTGCCTTAAAAATTTTGCTTAATATCTTGTCTTATACAATTACAATTAAATATTTTTTAAACTATGAATTTTATTGAAACTACCTCGACAATAATATATTCTCCAGCCATTGCTGTAGCTCACACCATTCACCAGACTTGAATTCAGAAAGGTTTACTAGTCTTAGTACTTAGGATTAGACTATGAGCCTAAATTCATATAAACACTGCTAATCTTAGTTGATTTTAAAAGTTTTTTTCTTTGAAAAACAATAAGGACTTAGGCTTAGATTTTAAACTAGAGGTGTCTATCATCGGCTCTAGTTAGTTCATAGAGGTGCACATGACTGACTCTAGGACTTAGTTTTTCTCCCACTTACTAGAGGTGCCCGAAATTGGCTCTAGTAAGAAATAGTTAAATACTTGAGGTACCCCAAACTAGCTCAAGCAGTATAACTATATAGCAATATATAATTATACATCAATTTCAGGGAAAAAGAAGGAAAAAGAATTAAGAAATCTTAGTCGGAAGTCTTGAGCTAGATAAAGGAATAGAACTTAAAAAATCAGGTTTGACATAGCTACGCACACACACACTAAGACTTATAGTCCAATTCCGAGGATCGCCTAGAACCAAGAAGAGGCCGAGTCAAAAAAGAAACTATACCGCGGTAGGCAAAACGGTATATTACTTTAAAATTTTCGAGTTTGGGGGTGTGATGAGCACTCAAAAGTCCTCATTTTCACATTATTTCTCCATTCGTTTATTGCCAATAAAGATAGAATTAAATGCGATAATAGATATTTCTGGTTATTTTCCATATCTCAGCATCCGATCACTAACTTTATGAATTTATCTATTGATTGACATAAAACATATACGTTTGATAGTTTTCTTTCTTAGACAGGAAACTAGATCATAGAAAGAGCCAAAGAAGAAAATAGATGGTGAATTACAGATGAAACACCCGCCATGATAGCATTCTAAAGGCCGCAGTAGTAACGTAAAAGATGACAATTGGTGTTCAATAGAAAGAGGAAAAAATACCAAAATCAACGGGAAAAGAGAAAAAGAAAGAAGAAGACTCAGTTAGGAGGTCAAGCCCAAGTCAAACCGCGGGAAAAGAAGAGATATTTTAGGAAATAAGATTAAATTAATATAATTTAATTAGGAATTAGATTTTTTTTCCTGTTTAGAACTCTTTACTTGCATAGAAAAATCAACTTAGTGTTGGCCTATATAAGACACTTATTAGGTTTAGGTTTAGTGTGGAGTCAAGACGGATTCTCACATTATTATACCTTTAGCCTCCTCCTCCATCATGTTCTAAGCCTTTCGGAGGATTAGATTGTTTGTGGAGTAGTCGGAGATGAAGGTTATGTTATGTTTGATATTTATTAATGCAAAACATATTTCATAGTTTATTCTCTCTTGGTAGTTACTCTTCTTACATATGAGCTCGAAAGATAAGTATGTGAGAAAAACTCATTTGCCTAGCATCAGGAGATATAGGTTCATGAAACGAGAGAATATGGTCTTTGCTCATGGGCATTGACTAATTCGTCAAGGATTTTAGCGACTAATAGGACGCATGTGTTCGGTTGTTGTCCGCCCTTGATTCACGCTGGGAGGTATCATCAAGATGTGTATTTCAATAGTTCTCTTCGCTTAGGGATAAGGAAGAAGACGTTTAAGGATGCTCTGTCGAACTATGAAATGTTGGATTATCGATAAGGCATAACCCCGCCTAGGCAGCTGCGGCGACCCTTAGTGCGATCCGCCGAGGCAGCAGTTCAACCCATTGCATTAATAAGTGGATACTTACCATAATTGGATTCTTCTCTACAAAGCACTCAATCTAGCCTCGCTTTTATCCTATTATTTCTTTATTTAATATTATACTTTTATAGTTATCTTAGTTATCATTCAATTTCTCAAATTACTTGTGTTTTTAGTTTTCTTAGTGCAGTCATAAGAAGTAGTAAAATCGACTCAGTCTTTGCGGGATCGATATCTTAAATATTACAATCTGACAAAGGTGAAATTAACAGGACTCCATAGCCTTCATCAATGTATTTTTGAAATAATTTAACTATTAGTTTTTTATTTTAGGTCAAAATAGATCATCTCTAAATAAAAAATATTGACCAACTGATGATAAATATGTCAGTAGAAAACTAATTTTATATTTTATATAATCTTATAAATTTATTTTTTGACTCATGTAAAATTCTTTCAACTCAATATTTTTATCTATATGATATTATCATGTTATTGTGTACTCTCATGTAGAATTTTTACACCATTTCAAACAATTTACTATTAGTTGACTAACAATTTTCATTTATAAAGGAGTCATTTTGATCCAAAATAAAACATTGTGTCATTAAATTATTTAAGAAAATATAAGACAAAAAACCTATTCAACAAAATACTAGGGATATTTTTTTAACTTTGTCTTTTATATATACATTACTTAAAATATTAAGACTCTCTAATCTCTAAATTATCTTCACTAAAATATTTTATTACGAATTTTATATCTATTTTGTTCAACAAAACTAAAGCAAATTATAATTAATTGGCTAATAGTTTTCATCCGTAAAAGAGGTCATTTAAAGCCAAAATAAAACGTTGATGATTAAATTAAGTCATAAAAAATATAAATCAAAGTATTTATTCAATAAAACATTGAGAATATTTTTTAAACCTTATGCCTTTTACATATACAAATACTTAATTATCATCAAAAATATATAAAATACCTAAGTTATTAAGACTCTTTGATCTCAAATTATCTTTACTAAAGCATCTTAATACGAATTTTATGTCTATTTATTTAATTTCAAATTATTCTATCTTAAAATTAATATATTAAACTCAAAATTATATGGATTTTAATCTAAATTTTAATAATCAAACTTTTAAATTGGGGTCATCTAATTAACCTTTTGGTTGTAATTTCCCTAACATTTTTGGTTAGTATACTCATTTATGTAATTTTTTTTCTGAGAAAAAATGGGATCATCTAAACTCAAAAAAAAAAGACTGAAAATTGAATATTTGTGTAAATATTTAAATTTAAATTTAAATTTCCTTAACATTCTTGGTTAGTATACTCATTTATGTAAATATTCGACGGTCCCATTGCTAGTTCCACGAGAAACACTTGGGCCGTGCAGCATAGGAGGGTACCAAGTTCCTGCCCAAACCTTGGTCCATGTCAATGCCTGGGCAATAGGAAGAGACCTTGAAACATGGGACAATCCAGAGGAGTTTCGTCCTGAAAGGTTCATGCGTAGTTCCATTGACTACAAAGGCCAACACTTTGAGCTCATACCGTTTGGTGCTGGTAGAAGGGTTTGTCCGGGAATGCATATGGGAGTTGCAGCAGTGGAGCTTGCCCTTGCTAATCTTCTTTACATGTTCGACTGGGAAATGCCGACAGGGATGGATAAGGAAGACAGAGACTTTGATGTCGTGCCTGGTCTCACTACACACAAAAAGAATGATCTGGTCCTGGTGGCGAGGAAGATCCAATGATTTAATGTTCATGTTCTTTAAAAAAATCTGTCTTCTACATGTCTTTGGAAGATTAACAAATTGGACCAGAACTTGTCAGATTTATTTTCATCCCTAGGTGTAAGGAAGCATGATATAACCAGCACAGATGTCAACCAATTTATGAATTCTTACATCATACGTGCATGTGTCGGCTTCAAACAAATGGAAAATAACAGACAAACACGTAATCCGAGTCACAATAAAACAATATAAACCGAGAGTTTGGATAAGGGAAGTCTTCCAACCAGATTGAGCAAATGACAATGGCAATATCACCGTTTATGATGCTTGTTCTATCTCTCCCATTCCTGCTGTTCATTCTACTAAAACGTAGAATTAGCAATAACAACAATGGCAAGTGTCATCTTCTTCCCCCAGGACCTCCAGCTCTTCCCTTGGTCGGTCATTTACACATGCTACTGTTTGATAACTCAGCCCCTCACGTTTTCTTCTGGAAACTCTCTCAAAAGTATGGTCCTCTCGTGTTCTTGCGATTAGGGTGTAAGCCAACCCTTGTAGTTTCCTCGCCCAAAATGGCTAAAGAGGTTATGAAAACCCACGACCTTGATTTCTGCAGTAGGCCGAACCTACGTGGTCCTCGAAAATTATCTTACAATACCTCGGATTTGTCTTATTCACCATACAGTGAGTACTGGAAGGAGATGAGGAAAACCTGC
The DNA here is from genome assembly GCA_035048815.1 of Abelmoschus esculentus. Classification (NCBI taxonomy): domain Eukaryota; kingdom Viridiplantae; phylum Streptophyta; class Magnoliopsida; order Malvales; family Malvaceae; genus Abelmoschus; species Abelmoschus esculentus. The sequence continues at coordinate 2,584,242 of JAUCBN010000021.1, forward strand.
GTTGTACATCTGTTTAGTCGAGTGAAAGAGTATCGTCCCATTCGAGAAGACGAAGTGGCTCGATTGATGGGGAAAATATGTAGACTATCTGATGAGTCTAAGCCTGTCAACTTGAGTGAGGCAATGGCGTGCCTTTCCAGGTCAATAATTTGTAGGGTCGGCTTCGGGAAGAGGTTTGACGACGAAGGAGCTGATTTAAGCAGGTTCCACGAGCTGCTTAAAGAGAGTGAAGCCATGTTTACAAGCTTTAGTTTCGCTGATTATTTTCCTGTCATGGGTTGGGCCGATAGATTCACTGGTTTTCTCACTCGTCTTGATAAAAATTTCCAACAACTTGATGCCTTTTACCAAGAACTAATCGATGAACATCTTGATCTGAATCGGCCGACACCAGACCGAGAGGACATAGTTGATGTGTTGCTACGATTATGGAAGAATCGTGAGTTTCGGTCTGAATATTTCACCATGGATCACGTAAAAGCTATTCTTATGGTAATCCAATCATCTTATGTGTGCATGACTGTTGCAAACAAACATGTAACACGTCCATATTCATAACCCCATTTTGTTTTTCATGCAGGACGTGTTCATTGCAGGAACGGACACAACAACAGCCACTGTGATCTGGGTCATGTGCTTTCTAATGAAGAACACAGAGTGTTTGAAGAAAATTCAGGCAGAAGTGAGGGTTTTGATCGGCAAAAAAGGTTTCGTAAATGAAGATGATGTTGAAGGTTTAACTTACCTAAAAGCTGTGATAAAAGAGACATTCAGATTGCAGCCGACAGTCCCATTGCTAGTGCCACGAGAAACACTTGGGCAGTGCAGCATAGGAGGGTACAAAGTTCCTGCCAAAACCTTGGTCCATGTCAATGCATGGGCAGTAGGAAGAGACCTTGAAACATGGGACAATCCAGAGGAGTTTCGTCCTGAAAGGTTCATGGGTAGTTCCATTGACTACAAAGGCCAACACTTTGAGCTCATACCGTTTGGTGCTGGTAGAAGGGTTTGTCCTGGAATGCATATGGGAGTTGCAGCAGTGGAGCTTGCCCTTGCTAATCTTCTTTACCTGTTCGACTGGGAAATGCCGACAGGGATGGATAGGCAAGACATAGACTTTGATGTTGTCGCGATGATGGAATATAGAACAAAGAAGAGAGAAATGAATGAACTTTTATTCTAGGAAGCATCTACTTTAGTTTACAAGAACTCTCCTATTTATAGAGTATGCATAGTACAGATTTGTTGCTTAACAGAATCTTGAAGCTTATATGAAACCTCTAACTATCAGCTAACTAACTAACAACCTCTAACACGCGACCATTTTAAAAACGAAAAATTTTAAAAAAAAAAACTGACGAATTAATTTGGAAAAAATTGAATTTAATTGCTTTTAAATATGAAAAACCAAATTTTATTGAAAACATTAGAATTTTAAAATTAATTTGGAGTCGCCACTGGTCACTTTGGTAAGCCAGACACCATAAAATAAACCAGAGATTCATTTTAAAAATATTTGGGTTCGGGAGTCGGTTACGCGTAAGGACGACCCTTACGAGCGCCCGAAAATCGGTACCTTTTAATTACACGTGGCATTTCGGTATTTTGAATAATAATATTAATTTAATCTGTTATTGGCAAATAAATATCGTTCAAATAAGAATATCCTTTTGGATAAGAAAATACATTTCTTTTAAATACGAGCTTAATAAGACGTCCTCTAGATAGAAAACCTTAACTCGTATTTAAAGAAATATAAGTTCTGCCCCAAAAGGTTTTAAAATGCATGATCGATTATTATCTTGTCGATTTTAAGTTCTAACCTAAAAAGTCTCCATCAATTTAAATATTTAAATCCTATCAAATTATTAATTTCACCGGGTGTATTATGATAACATCCGAATGCACGGACACTACCATTTCGACACCAAACAAAATTAATAATTCTATTGGTGCTACTAATCTTTACCTAATTAATTTTATTAAATTCTAACCCTAAATTATTTATCATTTTCTACGTTTCGATGACGCGTCGAATACGATACCGAAGTACACTCTTGGCCAACATAATGTCATTTCATAATACTGGCCACTTAATGTATCCAAGGTATAAGATTAGAACGCCATCGTTACTAAATTATCTCCTTATTTAATTAATTATTTAAAGTGACTAATCCTAAAGAGGCTCTAATTTATTTAATCTAAGTGAAATTAAGTGTCACCTAAACAGATATACTATATGCTTAAAAATGCAAACATAATAAATTAAACAAGTAAAATACATTAATTAAAAAGACCAGAGATTAAATTAAACTTCAAATTAAAGTGTCAAAGACTTAACAAATAAAAAAACATACCTCCAGATTGATGACAATTATTGGTTCTTTCATTTCAATGTCTTGAGTTTCCACATTCCAAGTCATTGTCTTTAAACGTGGCAAAGAAACTCTTGTCCATGTGTAATTTGGTTGTACAGAAGCCGACGACAATGAACACTTGGTTGCTTATTGTGAAGCTATATGTTATCATTCCCGTCGTAATTTTTTTCGTGACGAAGCCACTCGAAGCTCGGATGGGTCCGATGCCACCAGTAGGCTGCCTTGTACTCAGCGGCGCCCCTTACGATCCTCCTCCATGAACCTCACCTGCAGATCCTTGTTGTGGAAAGAAGCCAAAAAAGAATTGCCTCTTGAGTGCACCATATCATCACCCAGCAGCTTCTCGAAACCTTGCATTTGCATCTTCCCCACTTCATTGAAATTGTTTTGTGATTGTGAATGCATGGGTGATTTTGATGCCAACAAATGATGTTGTTGTTGAATTACAGAAATTGTTGCAGCAGGTTGTCTGGTGAAGGAGTATGATGGCACTGCTTTTAAGCGAATTCACAATTGAATATTGCTGCACTTTGCATTTTATCAAGCATCATTATGTTTGATGGAAGCAAACTGATCGGCAAGAGGTAAAGAGGGATCCATAGCTGTGGAAAAGGATACAACGCCGTCAACCAAAAAGAAATGCTCAACTAGGAACGTGGAAAAGGAGTCCCCTTTGAATATATTCTGCAAAATGGAACTGAAAATCCCATAGGGTTAGGTTCATCATCGAATTCGGAATTTGGTTCATGGGAATCACTACTTGTACAATGCCGGTGGAGATCAACATCTTGTCCTCGAATAGCAGTGACTAACATTCTCTTCATGAAGAATGGTAACCGAGTAGTTTCCTGGTCATGACATTGGTATTGCTCTCAGTTTTGATCAATAAGAATTTCCTTTCTTTCTTTCCCCTCAGTTTGTATTAGATTCTCCTTCTCCAACCATGGTTGCTACTAGCTTTTCCCTTTGCTTTGTTCAACATGACCCCATGAACTAGGCTTCGGATTTTTACCAACACATATCGTAGTCCATTAGTAAGGTATATAGGATCAAAGCAACCTCCTCAGAGTACCTGGAACTGATCTCCTTCTTGTTCGCCTAAGCCAATGCACCGTCTTTTTCTTGTTCGGTTTCCCCTCATTGTTACTATCTTACTCTTGATGCACACATTATATGAAAAAGTAGTACACCTGCAACATCAAGTGCAAAAAAACATGAGTTTGATTCCTAATTACACAACTCTTGAACAATGAGATTAATGGAAACTCCCCTTTTTGGTTTGGTCCTCCATCGTATGCCAAGGAACCATTCCCCAGTATAACTAATTTTTTTTTGCCTTGATGTCCCTCTCCTTCATTTTCCGCCAGTGCCTTCGTGTTAGCCTTGAAACTTGTTTTCACAACACTTACTTCAAATCTTCCTTCCCAGCTTTCTCCCTTGCTTGCGGCATAGTCGGTCGGCTTCAAGATGATGTTCATCATTGATGTAGCAGTACAATCCTAGTGAATCAAAACCAAGTGACTTGGAGATATAAAAAATGTGTTGGTGTCTCCTTAATGAATCTGCAATGCAATGGAAAATACATCTTCCTTAAATCCAACCGTTCACATCCGTAATTCTTGAACCCACTGATTAATTTTTAGACTCCATCTTTGAAGTAACGACAAATCCATGTCCAGGCTGCTTGCTTGGTGATTTTGGAGACAAAGCAATGCTATGGTAATGCAAAGTAATGCTTGATCTTTATCCAGTGAACGAATTTATGGATCGACCGAATAGAACTCAATAAAAAATAATCATTTCCATTGTCGTCTCCGGTGAAAGCAATCTAAGAAAATCCATGTCATTTTGTATTCCCCCTTGCTGTTGATTACCTCTCTTCGGTTTGATGCTCCAGGAAAACCGTTCCCTTTTCATGGGTCCCACCTGTTCTCCCTCAAGAAAAGCAATTCAATTGCTTAAATCCTTCACCCTCTTAAGAAAAATTATATCTTGTAGAAAAACTTTGAAGCCATTGTGTTGCGAACCATCCTATCTTTTTCGTATGAAAATCTTCACTAGTAGGATTTTAGCAAAACATGCGACAATGGGGCAACAAATCTAATTTGAATTCACAATATTCTATTCAAGACCCTTTGATAGTAATCATATTGCCGTGTCCGCCATGCATCTAAACTGCTGCTGATCAGGGAAAGCACTAATGACACACATTGCTCTTCTGTCAGGCTTGATTGGAACCGTTTTCTTAAGTTCTGTATAGCTCGAGGGCCACCTTTGAAGCATGAGCAACCAGAATCCTGTAACATTTCAATAAAGAGCATTATGCGCTCGGCATGCTTACGACAGGTTAGGAAGCCTTGGATGCTCCATTGCCTTGCCCTCTCCTTCTGCTTTTTCCCTTTTGTGATAGAGAGAGCCCCTCTGGAGAAGAAAAAAACTCAACTCCCCCTCTATCTTTCGGTTTCCATGTTGTGATGGAAAAAAAACCTCCCGGAACCGTCCCCCTTTCCAACACTTTTTTAATTAATTTTTTCTTTTTTCTAGTAACCGTTTATATATATTGTTATATAATATTATTGTTTATTTATTTATTAATTATATTTATATTTAATATTTACTTGTGGTCTTATTATATATTCGAAATTCGAACTCGGACGGAATTCTGGTATTACAGATGTTGTGCCTGGTCTCACTACACACAAAAAGAATGATCTGGTCCTGGTGGCTAGGAAGATCCAATGACTTAATGTTCAAGTTCTTTAAAAAATCTGTCTTCTTCTACGTGTCTTTGGAAGATTAAGTCTCTATAATTAGTGTTATAGATTGTAATAATACTATATATGTTTTGTTAAAAGAAAAGCCATTTGTGATTTATTTTTGAAATTTTGCATCAATTTTAAAAAAATCAATATTTTGATGTACCTAAACTTATAAGATTGTGTGAAATTCTTAAGCTCGAAACAAATTGGAAGACTATCTAATCTCACAAATGAGTCGATAATAGGAAATTTATCGAGCGAGTAGATCATGAGTCAAATCGTTATGGTCACAGGTTAAGCTCGAGTCAGTTCAAGTTGAACAATTATCAAATCGAGCTTCAACTCCCGGTAAATTGTTCAACTTAATTAGTACCTAGATGATAATACATAAATAAAATTTCATTTATTTAATCAAACCCGTCCTACGAAATGAAATTTTATTTTTTTATTTTTTTATAAATCGAAATTAATTCTAATGGTAACAACTATTCTCGCATAATAGTATAGATTGTATAATTAAATCTGATATTTTTATTACTAATAAATTCAGTTTCTGTTTACATTGCTTATTTAGGTGCATTACAAGTAAATGAAATTCTATATCTTTTTCAAAGCCCGTGAAGCGTATCCTTAAACCTCGTATCACAATCCTACATCGAATATTTATGCTGGTTTATTATTATTTTTACAAGTAATTAACACCAAATTCGGATTTAAGCTACCAAAACACAAAACCAGTAATCTTAAATCACCAAAATCAAGTGAGACAATTACTTTACGATCTTAATAAGAGTGAGCGTTAAGAATGTAACGACCTTAAACCAAAAATCTGGAAATGTATTTTTACCCTAACCTTCTTCAACTCCTTTCCTTCTTAACTCAAGCTTAAAAAAACCCTCAAACACCTTTCCACCGCAATAATATGCTTTTCTTGAATCCGTTAAAGAAAAGATTAACTTATCTAAATCTTGAATATCGGATATATATAGAAAATGATGTAAAAAGATTAAAAACTCTCACGTAATGTTTGAACCTAGATGATCAAGAATTCATGACTTCATCCTTTTACAACAGTACGTACCAAGATTATATTTGCAATTCCATAGCCAGTTTTACATTTAAATACATACATAATTGTTTTAAACCCTACAAATTTGATAAAAATAACGAAAAAAAATATTTTAAATATGATAATAAAATCAAATAATATCGATCATCAGAAGCCATTTTGACGATGACAAGCAATTCTATAGGCATCAAATTTGTTAGTACGAGGAAGATGATAATGTAAAGCAATTATCAACAAGTAGAGAAGAAAATGCTGAAATTTACAGAGAATAAATCTCATATTTTTATTACTAATAAATTCAGTTCCTGTTTACATTGCTCATATAGGTGCTTTACAAGTAATTAAAACGCATATTTACAGTCTTCTTCTTATTCGAGTTTTTCATCCGCCTCAGCTTCTTTTCAATCCTTTGATAATTCTTGCAGTCTCTCTGGGCAATGTATCTCACACGAGCTCTTTCAACCTCTCCCTCGGGATTAGATTTTGTTCGAGGAACCACAGCATAGGCACGTGCTGCTGCTTCAGGCACAGAGACGCCGCTCCTTGATGATGAACATGATTGCTTGGGAGGTAACTCAAAATCTAAGTCAGCCTCCACCAATTGCATTGTTGACTGCTTCTTCACTGGTGGTGATGTCTTGTTCAAAGGAATCACAGCCTTTTCTTCTGATTTCCTCAGATCTGAAAACCTCGTACCCTTGTGGAATATGATTCGACTCCAGTTCTGGATCAAATCCTTTGCAAGTTGTCTGTTGGCAGTGATTTCCTCAGCTGATTTGGATAGAAACATGACGACTTTACCAAGGCCACTCTTCTTCAACAACTCCCTTGGATGTTCCAGGCTTATATCAATAGGGAAGGCGTGAGTTAAGATATTCAGAAGGGAAGCTCGAACGGTGGTGTTGGGCAAGCTTCCATCGGGTAGTGGTTCCAGCCAAATCTTGAGCAAACTCAAAACCCCACGATCCAAAAACTCTTGTTGAAGATGTTTCTTGGAGAGAAACTCAGTGAGAAGAGGCAGGGTCTGAATCTTTTTAATGGCGGGTTTGTTTTGCCTGTTCAGTTCGATGTCTTCTTCGGCTGCAATCTCCAGTAGAGCCATTACTTTCTCAACAAGTAATCCAACGGGTTGAGGATTTTTCTCCTCCGTCTTCTTCCTTCTCTTAACCTTGTCGAACATCGCCTCGATCTCATCATCGATATCATGTTTCGAACTGGTTTCTTCCCCTTGTTCCTGGTTTTGATCATCAGAGTTGATGAGCCAGTCCCACATCTCCTCTTCATCACTCATCTTTCTCTTGTTGGTATTTCTACGGCAATCGTTTCTCTCATCTCTCTCAATCTTTTGGATGATATCTGAATCTTCCGCCATGGATGATTTCTTACTTTGTTGTTAGGTTTCAAGCGAATACTTCTGACTTCATGCACAAACTCGTATTTATATCTGTTTCATTGTTAACCTAATAGGAAATGGATTTGGTTAGATAAATCTAATAGATTTCTAATTTATAAAACCACGTAGATAATAAAATAAATTCATATTAGGAAATATTAAAAGTTAAGCTTGGGAAAATTTTCATTTATTTCAGTAATTTGAAAACGACTCATTTATCCCTTAAGATTTAATAAAAAGAAAAACTATTTCCTCTATTTAAATGCAACTCTAAATCTAATTATGTTTATATTGTTATTTATTGATATAGTTTCTAATTTTAATTACAAGTAATAATTTGTGAATATGATTGTACTCTAAACTAAAATTATTGGGTTGTAATATCAACAAATTTAAAGTTCAAATAATAATATTAATGAGGTGTCTTAGTGTAAATGCTATATAAAGTTCTATTTATAATTAATTATGACGTACTTTTATTGTATATTTATTTATAAAATGAAATGTTTTCTTATAAAATTATAAAATTTCTTAAAAGTTTTAATATATAAAATAGAAAACATTAACTATTTAAATATAAAATAATAATATTAATGAGGTTTTTTTGTGCACTAAAAATTTATTAAAATCATATAAGATATCACGATTATAATGTATCTAGGAAGGGGAATAATAAGATTAATGTATCACAATCTCTTACGACCCAAATGCTAAACAAAAATAAATATTATTTTTTTATAATTTTGAAACTTTGAATGAGAAATTGATCCAAACATTATCAAGAAAAAGTTTAATCAATTGTTGGTTCGTAAATGTGTAGATGTGCACGATCAATGACAAATCCAAAAAAAATATTTGAGGGTGGGTACATAAAATTTTAAAATTTCAGTGTGGGCACAACTCATAAATATTTAAAATTTTAAAGATTAATTCATAAAATTAAAAAAATAAAGACAAATGTGTGAATTTTAAAAAGTTTAAGGTGGGATCAGGCCCACTCTATTCATCAAGTGCATCTATCACTGTGCACGATGTAAATAACATAAATTTTTAAACCAATTTGGACCTCCGTAGATCTGTCAATATTTAACCCAAATTTAAAATAATTTTTTTCAAATAAGAGCATATATTTCTCAAATACTATATTAAAATTAAAAGGATAAACATTAAGGTTTCTTTTAATTCAGACAATAATATTAAAAATTGCTCTTCAAAGGCTCATTAATTCTCAAAAAGAATAATGCTTTATTAGGTTAAAAATTTTCATTAAGAGTAGTTGAACCTGTCAAAGAAAGGTGGCTTGTCAATGGATTGAGCCATGGAATGTCGGTTGATCGGTAATTGGTCGAGCTCTCCAGATCTTCTCAATAGGATGTTAATCCCTCTCGATTGAGCCTCGCTCTGATACTAATTGTTGGGCTTGAAGGGCTCGATGAATAACCGATTAAAACCTTGCCAAGTGGTGGAGAAGTGACAATTTGGGTGTTTGTTATGGAAGCAATGAAAAATACAATGAACATAAGGATTTATAGTGGTTCGTCCTTCGAACAAGCATCTACATCTACTACCTTAGCTTTCCACTAAGGATTTCCCAAATTCACTAAGAATCTCTTACTTTTGAGGGCAAAGGGCTAACCTTACAAACCTTGATTCAAACCTGAATCATAAAGTTCACAACCCAAACTTTGGGAATCCTCTCAACAAAGAGAAAAACTTAAGCAAACTTTGATAATCCTTCTAACAAGGCTAATGTTTGCAATCTAAGCACTCACCCAATCCTAATACACTTGAGCTCACAAGTGTTTTATCTACCCAAAGATTGAAATTTAGCTCTAAGACAATCTTTGATCATAATGTTGTTACAATTGAAGCATTAATCTTCTCTTGATGTTTGAGGCTTCCTTTTGTCATCCCAAATGAGTTTCTAGCCGTTGGTGACCGTTGGGATTGATTTTGGCTGTTTGGAGCTTGTTTCAAGGCATATTTTTGTTTTTGGTACATGAGGTATCGATACCCCTAAAAGTGGTATCGAAACGCCTACTTTGGAAAATAATCGTTGGACCTGCATTTAAGAACATGTATTAAACTGGTATCGATACGGCTCCTAACCGTTGGGGGGTTTCATAAAATCGTTTATGATCGTTGGGGGTGTATAAAAACTGGTATCGAAACTAAACATCACAGTAATTAAAGAGTATCGAAACGAGTATTGATACGACTGTGATTTTACCTTTGAAAACATGGCGATATCGAAACTGGTATCGAAACTCCTGTGTTAAAATCACTTCTTTTGCTTCTTTAAATTATTTAAAACACATTTAAAATCTCTCAAAAACTTCTTAAATATATTTTCAAGTTGTTTGGACATAAGGACCATTTTTGAAATCTTTTCAAATTAGTCTAAAACTATTTTTCAATTATTATATCAAAATATTAGTTCTACAGTTTAATGTTAGAATTTAAAATTTAAAATTTAAGTTTTTAGATTTATAATTAGAATTTAGGTTTTAGATGTTACGGTAATATAATTAAGGATGTAGGTTTTTAAGGTATAAACCTTAAATTCTATCTACGACGCATTAATTCTAAATCATTAAACCTAAATTCTAAGTCGTAAACCGTAAATTATAACTCTAAATCTTAAAACTATGGTGTTTGTGAAAAAATTTTATTTTCGTCAAGTATAAAATAAGTGTAAACTACTTTAGTGGTCACCCAATTAATTGAATAAACTACTTTAGTGGTCACCCAATTAATTGAAGATACCTATTTTCATCACCGAACTATCGGACTCGTCAATTAAGTCATCCAACTTATTAAATTAACATATTTTGACCATTGTCATTAAAATCCAAACGAAGAGGGTGACAGAACGATGACATGATAGTTAACAAAAATTAAAAAGATACACATTTAATCTCTATTATTTACCTATTAAATCAATTTGATCTTAATTTTAATTAAATTAAATAAAATTAATCACTCAATTAAATAAAAGAATAAAAAAGTTAAACACATTTGAGGATTTGAACTTAAGATCTTGTGAATATAAACTCATACTCTTAATTCTACACTAACCTACTTTTTGCAATATAATATGCACCATTTTATATACATATCTTATAAAATAATGAATGTTCAAAAAATACAAATAACTAAAATACAAATTAAACAAAAACCACTTTAAAATATTAAATATTTAAATACTTAATATTTAAATACTTAATATTTAAATATTTTTATTTAAATATTTAAATATTTAAATATTTAAATATTTTTATTCGTATATTTAATATTTAAATATTTAATACCCAAATATTTTTATTTGAATCTCTAATATTCAAATATTTTTATATCAGTATTAAATATCTGAATATTTTATAATATTTAAATATTTTTATTTAGATATTTAATATTCGAATATTTAATATTCTAAAGTGATTTAGGTTTGATTTGTCTTTCAACAATTTTTAGTTTATTCCTTAACATTTATTGTTTTTTATGAATGTATATAAAATCGTGCCGGTTATATCACAAAAAAGGTGAGCTGGTGTAGTGGTAAGAGTGTTTGATCACCACTAGAGTAGTTTACCCATAAAATAATTATCTTGTAATATATATATTTTTTAATCAAATATAGTGGTTATAATAGTATATGTTATAGATTATACTCTCAATCATTATATATTGATCGCTCAATCACTATATTATGCAATAGTGGTGCTCGAACCCGTACTCTCTAGAAACAACAACTATTCAATTAACCATTAAAATAAGATGATTCGTGCAATTATATAAAACTTTAGGTTACACTAGTATTTTAATTTTAAAAGATTATAAAATTAGTTTGTAGTTTAAAATTTATGATACATGATTTAAATTTGAATTTTATAAAATTATGTTAGAAATTTAGATTTTAAGTTGAAATAAAATTTATTTACACTACTAATATATTAAAATTTTACTCTAAAAATATGTTATATTACAATTTATGGTCAATATGTATCCTCATATGCCAAGAGAAGATAGTCACTGGTTTTACCTTGGGTGCTTAATGAGTTGAACAGCTCGTGAGTTATTTGAACTCGATTTGATTTGATTTGATTCGAACTCGAATTTGATATCTTAATAAATTGAATCGAGCAAAGTCTAACTCCACTCGATATGTTCGCAAGCAACTCGTTAAGTTTTAAAAATATTTTTAATAATTACTTTAAAATTATTTTATTCAAACAATAAATCTAAATAATAATTATTAATTAATGAATTGATACTTTAATTTTAATATGCTTGTTTGATGTATTTATGGATTGTTACTTTCTAATTTAGATTTTAAAAGTGTTTTATATACTTTTTGATATTTTTGATTAAATTTGTTAATTTAGGTTAATATTAAATCTTATATAGTATTATTAAATTTTACTTTTAATTAAAAATAAGGTAAGTTTATAAATTGATACTTTAATTTTAATATGCTAGTTTGATGTATTTATGGATTGTTACATTCTAATTTAGACTTTGACAGTATTTTATACACTCTTTTAATATTTTTGGTTAATTTTTTTAATTTAGGTTAATATTAAGCCTTATATAATATTAATAAATTTTACTTTTAATTAAAAATAAGGTAAGTTTTTTAGTGAGCTTAACGAGCAAGAATTCGAGTTTAACGAGCAACAAGTCGAGTTAAGCAACAAATATTTTAACGAGCACGAGTCAAATAATGTCCAACTCACAATCGACTCGCTCGATAAGCACCCCTAATCTCACCTCAGTGATATTTGGAGAAGAAAATAAAAATGTTTTAGGGTTTTTGTTTATCAACATGTATTAAGTTGGTTGCAGAGGTGTTCAAAAATATATAATATAATCAATTCGATTCAATTATTCATTGATCTAATTCGATTTTTATTTTCAGATCAGTTATTTGATCCGATTTTCTTAAGTTTTCGTATTGAATATGGATCACAATATTTCAAGTCTTAAATTATCTGAAAACCAAAAATCCAAATTTTTATTAATATTACTCTTGTTATATTTAACAATTTAGTGCTTGTTAAAATTTTGAAACTTCTATAAATGTGAATCTTGTTGTATTTAATAATTTTTTGTTTATTATATTCAAAATTCTAAAATTTTAATAAGTATAACCTCCCAATATAAAAAATTAGTTTAATCGAATTATATTTTTGCATATCTAATCCAAATATTCAAATATTCGATATCTAAATATGTGAATATTCTCTTTTCCGAATCAAATACAAATCGCTATATCAATGATCTTAAAACTCAAACATTCAAAAAAATCGAATCAGATCTAATATAATATCCGACGATAAATACCTTAGTTGGTTGTATTTAAAATTTTCTTCCACTCCAAAGTTGTGCAGATGGCATCTTTGAGCACTGATTACTTGATCATGGAAGGCATTGTTGGGTTATAATTTTTTTCTCTTAGTTGTTGCTGCTTATGTTTTAATTTGCATTTCCCCATTACTTATATTTGTACATTTATTTGCGCAAGAGTAGAATTTCTCTGTTATTTAATTGTAACTCTTTTCATGTTTATTATAAAATATTTTTAAAATATGAATTTTAAATTTTAATTTTAATTTTTTATATTTTAAACCTTAAACCCTAAAAAATACACCTATAATACTAAAATAATTTTTATTTTTTTTATGTACGAATAGTACTTTATCAACATTTTAATACCGTTAAAAATATTCTTAATTATAAAATGAATAATAAAAAAAACAAAGTACATAATTCAAATTCCTGATTTGCCCTTGCCTAGCAAAACCAGTTTTTCACCTTTTCCCACGAACACATCCCGTCGTTCTTCTTTCTTAGTGTTTCCCTCAATTTGCAGCGCTCCCTCTCTCTCTCCCTAACAGATTCAGTCAATCGAACGGCCGCCGATCACCGCCCATGACTCTGATGACTCCTCCACCGTTAGATGTAACCATCAAATCCTTCACTCTTGTTTTATCCCCTCTTTTATTTCACTTCACTTCAGTTTCGGTCCCTGTAACGCATCGCTTTTCAACCCTCTCAATGCTTTTCCAATCCAGCTTGAAAGAGGAAATTCATCATCATCTGCGAGTCCATGGTTGGATTCCTAGGGTTTTGATCAGCAGATCCGAACTGTCCCTCTCACTTTTTTGTGTTTCTGTTTTGCAGCAGGAGGACGATGAGATGTTGGTACCACACAATGACTTCGTAGAAGGTCCTCAGACATTGGAAGGTGAATTTTCCAATTCAATTATTTCCCCCCTCTGTTTGTTTCTCAGGAAACTGAGAGTTAGTTGAATTTCATTTAAAGAAATGAATGAATCTTTTTCTTGTCTGTTTTAGTTTTAGCTGAATGAGTTCCATATTTGCATTGTTTTTATGGATATTCTATGCTTCTGTTTTCTTTAATAATTCATATATTTGATGTTTTCTTATGCTTTGCATTTTAAACTTTTGTCTTATTTATTATCAGTGGCAAAGGAAGCAGCAAGTAAAGTGGATGTACAAGCAGTGGATGCACAAGCAGTGGATGATCCGCCGTCAGGAAGGTTTACATGGACGATCGAGAATTTCTCGAGGCTTAATACTAAGAAGCTCTACTCTGACATCTTCTTTATTGGGGGATACAAATGGTAGTTTTACTTGATCAATTTGTGTCTTGGAGTTCTAGCTAACTTGTTTTTGCATTGATCTGTGAATAAGATTTGCTTTGAATTCTATTGCACAGGCGGATACTTATTTTCCCCAAGGGTAACAATGTTGATCATTTGTCAATGTATCTTGATGTTGCGGATTCAGCAACATTACCTTATGGATGGAGTAGATATGCACAGTTCAGCTTAGCTGTCTGCAACCAAGTATATAATAAGCGTACAATTAGAAAAGGTATATCTAGCACCGGCAGTACTGGAATTCTTATGATTCGGTTCCTTTATATAGCATTTCTTTTAGCATATTATGCTGTTTGTAAGCTTGTTATTGGCATTGTTTGTCTCCATGAATTCTTTACTTTGAGTGTTAGTTTGTGCATCCATTTTATACAGTTTTCAAGTTTTGTTCCTTTTTCTCCTCTTGTTTTAGAAATGACTTAATACTTTCATCATCTGTAGCTTGTGTCTTGCAAACACTCTGTCTAAGTGTATCCTAGATTGACTTATTTTATTTTTTGTAAATGTAGTTTGGGAATATGTTCATTTCTTTGGAAATTTTCACTCATTTTATTCAACATTTTCTTTTTGAAAATTGAAACATTGGGTGGATGCCTGATTGATGTAGCATTTTCTTATTTTCTCGTATAATGTAGTACTTTCAAATATTTTAATTTACTTATGCAAGTTTGAAATTAAAGTTTTAGCTCTTTTAGTATTTTTGCTGATTATAGGCTTTCTAGGAGTTTCTAGTTATAAATTTTCCTCAAGCCTTGGGTAATCTTTATATTTTAATAAATTTACTCCTTCACTGGAACCATTATTTGGGACATTTAAGATATGTTTTAACTGTATACTTGTTACTTTCTAAAAAGCCTTTGGTTTTGAATTATGAGCTTTTTTCTTGTGGCGTGGTTGTCTAACAAATCTTGATACTCTTAATCTGATTAGTGTTTCTATTAACGACCTTGATTGAGTTTATCACTTTGCTAAACATTCCCTGTTCTCCCTCTCATGAACTGCAAATTTTAAGTCAATACGGTTTTCCAACTCATTTCAGACCAAATTAGCTTTCTGAAATAAGATTTTTTGTACTGGCTGAAAATTCAGTTTTGCAACCGGCTCAAGTCCTGATTCCTTTTGGCATTAAATTGGCCGTGGGTCCATTTGAATAAAATACCCTTGTTCCTCCTACATTGAGATTGGATGTTGTAACTATCTCAATATAGATGCATCAAGTTGTATTCCTTGATATCTATTAAAGGAACATTTTGGCATTAGAGCAAATAAGTTGTCCACATTTTTACTTTATATTCTATTTTGGTCCTTCGTTCACTAAGTTCGGTGAACTGTTTTTACTTTCTATCTCGAAATCGATGTGAAAAAATTGTGGGCGAGAATGGAGATGTTATTCTGGTTCTTTATATCTTGATAGATTCAGAGTGTGATATATTGTGTGGGCTTTCCTATAATATATTGAAATTCAGAAGAAAGAGGAGTTGAATCAAGTTTTAAAATGAATTTCCATAAAAAATACTCTTCTGAAAGATTTGAGTGTGTGATATATTGGGTGGGTTCTTTAGTTCTTGAATTGTCTTTGTGCCCACTTGCTTTTGATTTATCATCTATGCTCAAATTTTGTGTGATTGATTATTTGTTCTTCTGTACAGACACACAGCATCAGTTTAATGCACGTGAGAGTGATTGGGGCTTCACTTCATTCATGCCTCTTGGTGAACTATATGACCCTAGTAGAGGCTTTCTTGTGAATGACACATGTGTTGTGGAAGCTGATGTTGCTGTGCGCAAGGTTGCTGATTATTGGTCTCATGACTCGAAAAAGGAGACTGGTTATGTTGGACTTAAAAATCAGGGAGCCACCTGCTATATGAATTCTCTTCTGCAAACACTCTATCATCTTCCCTACTTCAGAAAGGTTAGCGTATTTATTCCTCACTACATTTCTTATAGTTAAAATTCTAGTGGAAGTTAAATGTTTGAACTTATACATTTCAGGCCGTGTACCACATGCCAACAACTGAGAATGACATGCCTACAGGGAGCATTCCATTGGCTTTGCAGAGTCTATTTTATAAGCTCCAGTATAGTGACACTAGTGTGGCAACCAAAGAGTTAACAAAATCTTTTGGGTGGAACACTTATGATTCTTTCATGCAGCATGATGTCCAGGAACTTAATAGGGTTCTTTGTGAGAAGCTTGAAGACAAAATGAAAGTATAGGGGTTTTCTTCAATTTGTATTTTGTGATTGCTTGCTTGTAAATTTGTTTAAAATGTCAGTAAAAGTTTCTTCTTTAAATTTATTTATTTATTTATTTATTTTAAAAACTGTCTCAGGGAACAGTCGTGGAGGGTACAATACAACAGTTATTTGAAGGTCATCATATGAATTATATTGAATGCATCAATGTGGACTATAAGTCAACAAGAAAGGAATCATTTTATGGTACATATTTTAAGGTTACAGCAGATGACTAGATTATTAAAGATCAATATTTTGGGCTTATAATTTGACACAATTATCTGTAGATCTTCAGCTTGATGTGAAAGGTTGTAAGGATGTTTATGCATCTTTTGACAAATATGTTGAAGTGGAGTGTCTTGAAGGTGACAATAGGTATCATGCTGAACAGTATGGTTTACAGGTAAGATTACTTGGATCACGAGTTCATCTTTTT
This sequence comes from Abelmoschus esculentus, assembly GCA_035048815.1. NCBI lineage: Eukaryota > Viridiplantae > Streptophyta > Magnoliopsida > Malvales > Malvaceae > Abelmoschus > Abelmoschus esculentus. Next base: position 2,601,201 of record JAUCBN010000021.1, read on the forward strand.
TATCTGGAAACCTATGACTTAGTAGTCATATTCTACATTATTAAAAACTGGGGACTTCGATAAGTTGATTCAGATCTGCGTTTCTTTGGTTGGTCTGTATTGTATCTTCTATCGGTCATCTTTGTTTTAATATGACTGGGAAAGTAGTCTGTTTTCCTCATGTATTTTTGGTTATTTCTTGACTATATGACTTTTAGTTTTCTTCATGGACCACTGGGCACAATGTTCTGTACTCATTATACTTTCTTGCTTAAATATTCCCTCTATAGATGACGTTCAAAGAACTTCTGGGGGTTTTGTGCCTTTTTCAGGATGCCAGGAAAGGAGTTCTTTTCATTGACTTTCCTCCTGTCCTTCAACTTCAGTTAAAACGTTTTGAGTATGATTTCATGCGGGATACTATGGTGAAGGTTAGTAGCTGAATGGACAATTGAATATCTTGTTTTATTTTCCTGTTGCTTTTATGAATGCTAATCTTGTCTAGTATGAATTTGGTTCGAAGAATTTACTCTTAAGCATTTACTACTGCACCTTCTATTGTAGGCATACTTAATTACCCGGACTAGGATATGGCTCTATATACCGCCAGTTCTATATGGTGATATCCTGAAATGATTGTATTTTGCTTTTAATTTTTCTGGTTGTACACTTGTACTGCTATCATGTGAACCTGGTTCAGGAAAGATTCAGTGAGATGATTTCTTATATTTTGAAGTTCTTATCTCCCTTCTGAGATGGTGTTAATCTGAATTATTGTCTATGTTGACTGTCTCTAAATCCACAATTATGTTTAATGTAAAAAGTTACTTCTAAAAGTAATATTGAAACGTCTTTTTGAATTATCTTTGGAATTGCTATGATATTACCCTTTGTTTCAAAATACAATGAGGATACCCAAATTATCAAACTAAAAATAAAATGAGGATGCTTGAATTGTTTCTTATTTTTTAATGCAAGTATATACAAGAAAAATATTATTTCCTGGAGTATTTCTGTTTTGCAGTTAATATATTCCTTAAAAGATTTATCTTAAGGTTACCCCTCAATATTATGGAATGTTACATAAGGGACTTGTTTTCAAGTATATTCGTGCTGATTGTAGGTGTCTTGTTGCCTGAAGTTTAGTAGAGTAAGTTATCTGAACAAACACGTGCATCGTTTGCATCTAGTTCTTTTATCATTTTCTATTTTAGTTTAGAAGTTAACGATAATGGTTTATATAAATTTTCCGAGATGATTTTTCTGTTTTTAAATAAGTACAAATTGTAGTACATAAATTTGCAGCATTTGTTAGATAACATTGCTTTCAACCGTTACGTGTCTCGAGTAAATGAATATTATTATGAAGTGTATTGATTCTGATTTTAACATGGGCTGGTTGTTTTTTTGTTCTTTATTCAGTAGTCAAAAAGGTATCTTCTCTTTACATGTACTATAGAATGGCAAATTGGCAATTAATTTGCAGTTAATTTAGAGGGCCCTTCTGGAAGCAAGAAGTGAACCAGAAGGGGTGTGGTCTTAACTTTATGCCTCTCCTTGAACCAGTTCTAAAATAACTAGGATACTTGTAATATCATTAGGTCCTGTAAGCTCGTAAATTTTGCATGAAAGTGTGTGTGAGATGTACGATAAAAAGGTAGGATAAATTCTGTTAGACCCTTATGTTCTATTCTATTCTATTCTCTTATGTTAATGGCCTAATGTATGTGCATGTGTATGCATTTGGCTCAAATCTGTCGTCTTTAATCTCTAATATCCGTGGAAACATTTCTTTATTAACATTTTGTTGTAATTTTTTTGTATAGATAAATGATCGTTATGAGTTCCCCTTGCAACTTGATCTGGATAGGGAAAGTGGCAAGTATTTATCCCCTGAGGCTGACAGAAGCGTTCGCAACCTTTATACTCTTCACAGGTATTTTCTCAGATTGTTGTGCTGTCCCGAAGAATTTTTTATAGCAGTTGCCGCCTTCCTTTGCTCATTTGATGTTAGTGACATAAGGTTTTAAAGAAACCTGAATCCCTAGAGTCTTAATCTGTTTTTGACTACAAATTACAATACCCTAATGGTATACCATTTAATCAAAACTAATAATTTATGTAAAAACATGCAGAACTCCCACTCAATTAGATTTTAATGGTTTGGAGAATTCCAAAAGTGTGTCCAGTAAGCTTGAAGAGCAATGGAGAGTTGGAGACAAAGGAAAAATATAAGAATACTGTAACCACAAGGTTTTGGTTGATAAGCAAAGTACTTACTACTTACTAACCCGAAGACGCCTGTTTTAATGATTTTTTTTTATCAGTTTCATTTGCTAAATCCTGCTTTAACTTGAATACTAGAAAAACCAGACTAATCTATAGCTACCTTAAGTAACTGAAAACATGAACTGATATAATTGCAAGAATATCCTTTATTTTCAGCAGAAAAGCATCAATTTCAGGTAGCCATTATTTCCGTTTTGGTTTCTTTACTTCTCTGTTTTTAGCGTCTTTCTTTTTGTCACACCTGGCTTTCAGTTGATTATGTGTTTTATGTTATTGTTGTTATCATCATAATCATCCAAAGCACTGCCCCCATCACCATTACTTTTGGGATAGCTAAAAAAACTATTAACCACATGTAAGGCAGTGGCAGTGATGCTGAGGTGTTCAGACGTTGCCTAAAGAACCAAAACCACTTTACAGTATTCCAGGCTAGACTTCTTCTAAGAGGCAGTGGCTTTATTATTGCTCTGCATTTTAGTTTAGGCACAGAAAATGCCAGCTTCACTGCTTGTCCATTCCTCTTTCTCCCCCGGATTTTGGAAATCAAAATATCATAGATGTTAGAATTTCACCTACCAGCTTTATTAGGTTAGAAGTTCAAAACAAATTTGAAAAAAACGTAACATTATCTTCATCCTCTCTTTAAACCTTCATATTCTGCTAACCTTCACACTAATTATTATTTTGCTTAAATCTCTATCTTCTCTATTATTTTTTCTTCATTTAGTTTTCTTCTCCTTATTAATTGTTGGCTTTAAGGTATACTTTTAAAAAAAGGGGAGACATTGTTCTGTTACAGTGTTCAAAAACAGAACCTAGCTTTTGGCTTCTAATTTCCTATTTCCTCTAAATTTATATTGGAGCTTTTTACCCTACTAATTATTTATATGTATGCGCTGCACCTTAGTCAGGTGAGCATTTTCTATGCGTCCTGCATCTCATGCTATATAGAGGTCTTTCATAATTCACTCGGATGAGTGTGCAAAAGGGTAGTAATAACCTAATCATAATTCTGTCGATTCTTTTGCAGTGTTTTGGTTCATAGTGGTGGGGTGCATGGTGGGCACTACTATGCTTATATCAGGCCAACCCTCTCAGATCAGTGGTACCTATCATGTTTTGTAATTTTTTTGATTCTAGGCTTTTATGCTCATTGCTTGCCATCGTTTTCCTATTTTACTTATGTTCACTTTGACGATGATTGGGATTCGTCATCAAGGTTCAAGTTTGATGATGAACGGGTAACAAAAGAAGACATTAAGAGGGCATTAGAGGAACAATATGGCGGTGAAGAGGAGGTACTGTTCTCTGATCATCTTGTGTCAAACTTGATATTTCTTTTGTTGTTGCTTTCTTTTAGTAGGTACTTTTATCTTACCCGTGTCCTTTAACAGTTACCACAGACAAATCCTGGGTTCAACAACACACCATTTAAATTTACTAAATATTCAAATGCATATATGCTTGTGTATATACGAGAAAGTGACAAGGACAAAATAATCTGTAATGTGGATGAGAAGGACATTGCTGAACACCTCAGAGTAAGATTGCTCCCGTTTTTTATTAATTATTAATTTAAATTTGCAGCTGTTTATGCCCACTGCAAAATGTTGCTGCGTGCCTTGAACTTCACATTTCAGATAAGATTGAAGAAAGAGCAAGAAGAAAAGGAGCAAAAGCGAAAGGAAAAAGCTGAGGCACATCTCTATACTGTTATAAAGGTACCACATTCCTTATGTTGCTCTCTCCATTTCTCTCTCTATAGATTTATATGTTTCTTATCTTATTTTTGTATGCCATCAGGTTGCTTGTAATGAAGACCTAGCTGAGCAGATTGGAAGGGATCTATACTTTGATCTGGTGGATCATGAAAAAGTTCGTAGCTTTCGAATTCAGAAACAAATGCCTTTTAATGTTTTCAAGGTACTTGAATATCATGCTAGATCTTATTTATTTTCGTTAATTGTTTTATACCAATTTTTTTTTTTTTAAAGTTTAATGTAATTCTTAATACTATGACTTGCTTTTCTTGAGGCTTACCTGGATTTTTCTTCCTGCTTGTAATTTCTTAGGGAGATTTCCTGGTACTTTTCTTGTATGCATGGAATTGTTCCAATCTTCTAGTGTTTTGTAGGAGACGATTTTGCTCTTGTGGAACAAACTGCTTGTATTAGATCTTTTTACATGCCAACTATTTTAAAAAACTGACAAAATCTGCTGGTAAACTAGTAAAAAAATGATGAGGTAGAAAGTACCACATTGGAGATTTTTTGGGTTATAGGTACCAACTAAAATATCACAGTAATCCGACTTTAATTTAAAGTAATAATTTTGCGTTAACCTTTATTTTCTTCGAAAAACTAAAGATTTAGGCTATTTAATGATCTGAATAAGGTTTCTCATTTCATTTCATGAAGATCTTGGGGTTTGTTTAAATTGAGGTGTGTTGATTTCTATTTTTTCTCTTGAGTCTTGATTTCGAGAGCTCATACTCAAAAGTTTAAAACAGTGAACGACTCAATATGATTGAAAAGCATGGAAGAACCATCAGATTTTCATTATTACTTGTTCTTGTGAATTTTTGCATGAAGAATTTTCAAAGTCTGTTGAAGAGAAGTATGTTTTACCAATGAAATTTAATAAGGAAATTGGTGAAGAAGATGGTTGCATAGATTAGTATTCCGCTTGATAAGTTTCCTGATGTTGATGTGGCGGTTATCACTTGTCTGTAGTTTTTGACGCCTCTTTGACAAAAGATTCTGGACTGATTACTTTAGTGCTAATCTAATTTAGAATGTGGATGAGAAGAATGGTCATGATGCATGTGGTGGAAGGCTCTTAAGCCATGACATCACCAATTAAGATGCTCATGCAGATGCCTTTTGTCCAAATCTTCTATCTTTGAAATGACGCACTTTACCTGTTTGTCAAGTATCCTGTATATGTTTAACTTTCCTTGTTATGTACCTTAAATGGCCTTTCTAAACTCAGACCACATAAAATAGAAACAGAAAGTGGAAGATGATAGAAGATTATGAGAAGAACAGAGAGAAAAAAGTGAGAGTCAAGAGTAACTGCTTATTGAACGTCATAATTGTCTTCCAATATTTACAACTGCTTGCATATATACTAATAATTAACTAACTAGCCTATCAATAGTCTGTACAAGTTAATGCCCAAGACCCATAGGCCCAATTTTAAAGGCTTTTTATTCTGAAAGCCTGTATCAGTACCATTCTTGTATGGTTTTATTCTAATGAAATATCAATTTTGAGGAACTTTTTTTGACCTCGGTAAAACTTGGGCCTTAAGTATTGGTGGGAAGTGGGGAACCAGGCCTTATAACCCAAATTTCTGTCTTATTTTGGAGATGATTAAATGTGGATTTTCCCCTTTATTCTGCTTGCTTGTATTTTTGGTGTTTTAATCAAGCAGTTAAAAGAGATAAATGTAGTTTTAAGCTCTTAACAATAATCCTTTGATATTTGAACTAAAATTAAATGGATTTCTGCATGTGCATGGTCTTTGCAGAGTATGCTTTCTGGTTAGATATGTTACTATTTGCTTCTTCCTTTCTTTTTTTTTTGATGATTTTTATTTTGCCTTGAATCCATCATCAATTTCTTTATGCCGCAAGTTTGGACGTTAATGTCAGGCAAAGGTTGGAAGTCTACAACTCTTAATGTCATATTGTTTATTATCAGGAAGAAGTTTCTAAAGAGTTTGGTATTCCTGTGCAATATCAACGTTTTTGGTTGTGGGCCAAGCGGCAGAACCATACATACCGTCCAAATCGACCGTTAACACAACAGGAGGAAGCACAATCTGTAAGTGGACTTTGGTTCCTCTGCTTTCATTTTTTTAACCTGAAGCAAGTTTTATGGACCTATGGCTTAAACTCTGTAGTCGTCAAGCTAAATCTGTATTTGTATTGAATAATGTGTAGTATTGTTGATGCCATTGATATGCATTCTGCTTGTCATAAATATGGATTATGTATGCAGTGACATTTGTTTTAAACTTTTTTCCAGGTTTCTGGCAGGTGTAGGCCTACTGGTCCACCCACATTATCTGCTTTGCTTATTGTTGTTTGTCTTGCTCTTGTATGTTATCCTAATACAATATTCTGTGTATGATGTGATCTTTGTAATAACTTCAATTAGGTAGGACAACTGCGAGAGGTTTCCAACAAGGCAAATAATGCAGAGCTGAAATTGTTCCTGGAAGTGGAGCTTGGGCCGGTACTTATTTGATAAACTTCTTTTAGATTTTGGCTTTCTTTTGAAGCTCTTTGTTTCTGTGATGGTGGTCTAGTCTGATCTTTAGTATTATTTAGGATTTGCAGCCAGTAGCTCCACCTGAGAAGACTAAAGAAGATATTCTTCGTTTCTTTAAACTCTATGACCCATACAAAGAGGAGCTTCGGTGATTCCCGCATCCTGCTTTTCTTTAGAGTGGAACTTTTTGTGATTATTGATGCTTTTATTTCTATGATGCCAGTTATATTGGGAGGATGTTTGTGAAGGGTGCTGGGAAGCCAATGGAAATACTGGCAAGGATCAACAAAATGGCAGGCTTTGACCCTGATGAAGAGATTGAACTTTATGAGGTTGGTTTAGTTGTCATGTTTTTGGTGCATCTGGTTTTCTAAGATTGTGTTTACCACATCTCTCTTACCTCTTCCATACACAGGAAATAAAATATGAACCCAATGTCATGTGTGAGCACATCGACAAGAAGCTCACATTCCGTACCAGTCAGGTGTGGTAAATTAGTTCTCAAGTACAATGTTTTCCTCCCCAAGTTGGCAAGCCTTTATTATAAAATCACTAACATATTTCTAGTCAATTATCGGTATCTATGGATATTTGAATAATTTTTGCTGTTTCTCCTAATATTATTGACGTTTATTATTATTATTATTATTATTATTACTACGTCTTTGTGAGTGTTTGCAGCTTGAGGATGGAGATATTATATGCCTTCAAAAAATTTCTGAAGTTGTAAGGGAACAATGCCATTATCCTGATGTTCCTTCGTTTCTGGAGTATGAGCATAATCGTCAGGTATAGGAATAATATTTTTGGTAGCAGTATTTATTCTTTTAGAAGTTGTGGTTATCATATGTAGATTGAACTGCTAATGAGGCTCTAATTTTTTTTCCTGGTTGCAGCAATTTTTTTTTTTATTTTATGTTTTTATGGATTGAGATTTCTTGGTGTTGTCGATGGCAGATTTTTTCTTTCTTTAAAATGCTTAACTGCAATTTTGTGCTTTCTTAGGGGAAAAACTCGAGAATGTGGGGCCTTATCTTTTTAGTTTGTATCCATTATCCAATTTAATAGTTGGCCTCACAATATTAAGTTTTAGGCTAGAAAGTGTTGTCTTGTGTTTCCCATTCACTTTTTCTGTTGCATACGGGCTTTTATCTTTTACCAAAAAAATGTTAAAGCATCCGTTAAATGGAACCGTAAAGAGGGAAGGTTTTTATTTAAATGTACTTTTATGTAATCAACATCTGTAATATCTGTTCAAAATCTAGAAGTAGAGGACTTTAGTTACTGATGCTATGTGGAGGTCTGTGATTTCAATTTTAATCCCATTATATTGTACATGTTTTAAGATTTAGTGTAATTTGAGTATTTTTATTATCGATTTTTTATTGATATTGATATGTAGGTTGTTCGGTTTAGGTCTCTAGAAAAGCCAAAGGAGGATGAATTTTCTCTTGAGTTGTAAGTTTGTTGTTATTAAATTCTACATCTTTTAAGTGGATACGTTCTGAACAGAGAGTAATTAGTTCACTGAATTTTTCTTTATATTGTTCACACTGTTGTAATGATTTGCCTAGGTCAAAGCTTCATAATTATGATGATGTTGTTGAAAAGGTGGCTCATCATCTTGGCTTGGGTGATCCTTCCAAAATTAGGCTTACATCCCATAACTGTTATTCCCAGCAACCGAAACCCCAACCTATCAAGTACCGAGGTGTGGAACATTTGTCTGACATGCTGCTTCACTACAATCAGGTTTGTTTTAGTTCCTTTTTGTACCAGTCACTGCTCCTTTTAACTTTTTCAGTCAATTATAGTAATTTGTATTATTTCTGAAACGAGGTATATTTCTGTTTTTGGTAGACTTCTGATATTCTATATTATGAAGTGTTGGATATACCTTTGCCAGAACTCCAGGGCCTCAAAACATTGAAAGTTGCTTTTCATCATGCTACCAAAGATGAAGTGAGTGTTAATTATGAAATTAAAATGCTTCAATTATTGTTTATTTTGACATGTATTGTCAGGCATTGTTCCTCCCCTAAATTATGTTATTTCTCAGGTAGTTATTCATACTATTAGATTGCCAAAGCTGAGCACTGTAGGGGATGTTCTTGATGACCTCAAGACAAAGGTAACAATTATTAAGAAGGTCATGTTGTTCTTTGGGTAACATTTCCATGTATCTCCTGCCTTTACAAAAATACTTCAAATTACTGTTATTAAAGAAATTAAAGTACTATGATTTTCTTCATTTCTCCACTCATCTTACTGTTTCTCTCTCTTTACCCATCACTCAAGTAACCTTTATCCTATGTTGAGTAAATGAAGGAAAAATTCTAAAATAAAGAATAAGGCAGATCTGGTTAGGGCGCCAATTTGTGTTTTTTCTCCTCAATGAGTCTAATGATCTGACACAAATACGTATCCATTTAAGATTTTAGCCATTCTCCACCTCTATACATCTAAATGTTGAGTCCAACGACTTTTTGACAGCTTGGTTTGTTCCAACTGAAATTACAAAAAGTTTCAAGTCATTTCATGCTTTTAAAGTGAAAGAAGACTGAGAATGTAAAAGGAAATAAGAAAAAAAGATTTTTTTCTAGCATTGTGGTGTGTAGGATTTTTAATAAGTTTCCTTTTGGATTGAGAATTTTCTTTTTCTTTAATAGTTTAAGCTATTCACGCACCTCACCTATGACACCTTTTCGGTGCTAAAAAAACTAATTTTTTTTCTTGCTGCATTTTTGCCAACAATGATTTGCTTGTTACTTTATTTTGTTTTTAGTTTATAGTTGATAACTTGACATGTATGACAATATAATTAGCTTGTTGAAATCACAATATCATTCTCTGGTTTGTGAATCATATTATCCTTTGTCTATATCCATGCTTAATTGTTTATATAATTTCATTTATGTGAAAGATAAGTTGTAGTTCAACCCCATATGCGGCAATTATCTCCATATTTTTCCTTGAAGATAGGAATTCAACAAATTGTTTTGCATTTGATGTGGTACAGGTGGAGTTGTCTCATCCTGGTGCCGAACTTAGATTACTTGAGGTTTTCTATCACAAGATTTACAAGGTATTCAATAATTTTCCTTGAAGTGTTTATTAACTTAGTCCGTTCCCTGCATTTTATGCATAAAAGTAGCTGCCACAAGCATGTGTATGTGTAGAGTTGGCAAAGTAGACTTGAAGCCCCCCCAATTCTCAACCCTTTTGACTGGGAAAAGACTGCCAGCTGAGCACAAATTTGAAACAACTTATACCTGTAATGTAAACTAGAATTATTCAACTTGAAATAATCTAAATTTATCTGACTACGAAAACAAAGATCCAAAACCTGAATAACAGTGATGTCCAACTTGAAATGACTTAACCTGCCGAATTGCCTTTTGTAATATGGATGCTCGGTGCTACTGTGTTTAGCCACATGAGCATGTTGTGTTATGATTTGGACTTGTGTTTTCTTGCCTAATTAATGTTGATACTAATTTTCTTCTATGTCGCGTAGCATAACATAATCTGCTGTAGCAACATGATTTTTGAATATCATTACTGCCTATTTGAATTGCTTTCATCTTGATTGATTGCTCTCATTTAGATTGTAAGCGAAGGTCATATCCAACTTGATCTCCTTCGGTGCATCATAGCTGTTATTGGTTGTAATTTTCCAATATTTTCATGTCCTATTCTAACGCACACTCTTTTCTTTGAATAAATCATCAATTCACAAACTTTTTTTTAATGAAAGAAAAGTCTAAGGTTGAATCGATTTTCAAATCTTTCTTTCAAATGGTTGAAACTCAGTTTAAGACACGTATTAAGGTTGTCCGAAGTGATAATGGGAGTGAGTACCTTAATAAATCCCTTGGATGTTATTTTCGAGAAAAAGACATCTTTCATCTAACTTCTTGTGTCAATATTCCTTAACAAAATGGAATAGCCGAAAGGAAGAATAGACATCTCCTAGAGGTTACCAGGTTTCTTCTTTTTTCGCCTAAAGCACCTAAATGTCTTTGGGGGGAGGCTTTACTTACTGCCACCTACCTTATCAATAGAATGCCTAGCAAAACCTTGAAGTTTAGAGTCCCAACAGAAGTCTTATCCAAACACTTTCCTCACTTTCAACCTCTGTCATCCGTTCTTCCTTTTAAGGTATTTGGTTGCACAGCTTTTGTTCATGTCCATGAGAAAAATGAAAGCAAGTTTGGATCCAAAATCAATCAAATGTGTATTTATTGATATTCCTCTAGTCAGAAAGGTTATAGGTGTTATTCTCCCATTACAAAAGGACCTATGTTTATTTTGATGTCACATTTTTCGAACATAAATCATATTTTGCAGGGACTGAATTTCAGGGGAGAGCTTTGAGGAATTTCAGTCCTCTATTATTCCAACTTCTATTATTCCTCCACTACCATTCCTCTTATTCCCTCTCCTGAAACCACAACTCCTTCATCACCGAGTGTTGTAACACAAACCCCTGCCTCTATACACCAACAACCTGCAAACAGTCCATTAAAGGTGTATACCAGAAGGAAAAGATCTCCTAATAAAAAAGATAGTCAACCTGACACCTATCAAAAACCGGATTCAAGTCCTGCTGCTGTTGAACCAGAAGAAAATCCTACTACTGTTGAGGTTAAAGGTAACATTATTTCTCAAGATTCTAGTTACCTTGATGAGTTTCAGATTGCAATTAGAAAGGGAGTGCGAAAATATACTATGCTCTCAATTAACAAATTTGTTGCGTATGGTAAACTTCAACCCAATTTTAAGGCTTTTACAGCTAGCCTAAATAGTGTGCAAATTCCTAAAACAGTAGAGGAAGCCTTGGAAGATCTAAAATGAAAGAAGGTTGTCGAAGAAGAAGTACATGCACTTGAAAAGAATGAAACATGAAACTTGATAGATCTACCAAAAGGAAAGAAGGGTATTGGATGCAAATGGGTTTTCACTGTTAAGTACAATTCAGATGGGAGCATTAAAAGGTATAAGGCAAGACTAGTGGCCAAAGGATTTACACAATCCTATGGAGTGGATTATCAGGAGACCTTTGCACCAGTGGCCAAGTTAAATACTATTAGAGTTTTGTTGTCTATAGCAGTAAACAATGATTGAAAGTTGTACCAACTAGACATTAAGAATGTTTTTCTCAATGGGAGGCTTGAGGAGGAATATACATGCAAATACCACCTGGTCTAGAAGGTAAAGTAACTAGAAACACTGTGTGCAAATTAAAAAAATTATTGTATGGACTCAAGCAATCTCCAAGGGCATGATTTGAGAGGTTTGCTAAAGCTATGGCTATAAATGGCTTTAAACAAAGTCAGGTTGATCACACCTTATTTAGAAAGGTTTCAACAATTGGTAAAATAACCTTGTTAATTGTGTATGTTGATGACATAATTATTACAGGGGATAATAGTGGTGACATTAATAATATAAAAAATTTTCTTGCCGAGAATTTGAAACAAAGGACCTGGGAAGTCTGCGGTATTTTTTGGGTATGGAAGTAGAAAGGTCTAGTGAAGGTTTAATTATTAATCAAAGCTGGATCTTCTCACGGATACTGGAATGCTTGGGTGCAAGCCAGCCGAAATTCCCATGGATCCAAGATTGAAATTCAATAAAGAATAGCTGGTAGTCCAGTTGACAAGTTCTCTATCAAAGGTTCGTTGAAAAACTTATTTATCTTTCTCTAACGAGGTCAGACATTGCATACTCAGTAAATATTGCAAGCCAGCACATGAGTAACCCTCAAGAAGGACATCTAGAGGTAGTTAACAGAATTTTAAGGTATCTAAAGTTTACACCTGATTCTGGACTAATCTTCAGGAAAAGTTTTGACAAAACAATGAAAATCTACAAGACTCAAGTTGGACAGGTGAGCTCATTGATAGGAGGTCGTTAGTGGATATTGTGCTTATGTTTGGGGCAACCTAATTACTTGGAGAAGCAAAAAGCAGGCTGTGGTGTCAAGAAGTAGAGCTGAAGCAGAATTTAGAGCATTGACCCTTGGAATATGTGAGAGAATGTGGATAAAGAGACTTCTCGGAGAACTGAAGTTAGATAGAGAATGGGTTCGAAATCTACAGCGACAACCAATCAGTTATGAGTATTGTTAAGATCCAGTACAACACGACAGGACCAAGCACATTAAAATTGATAGACACTTTATCTATGAGAAAGTGAATGATGGGACTGCGAAGTTAAACTGTATTCCGACCAAGAGCTAGATTGCTGACATCTTTACTAAAACACTTCCAAGAGTTAAGTTTGATGAGGCTACATTCAAACTGGGTATATACAACATATACACAGTTTGAGGGAGAGTGTTAGCTACAGTGCATCTAGAAAACTGTTAAGACAAAGTTGTTTCCTTGATTTTAGGTAGTTATTGAGATAAAGTCTTAATTTATCTTAGCAATATCTTATCAGATTTTTTAGTTTTTTAAATTTTTTTTCCTTATCTAGAGGTTATCTAGTTAAGTTTAAACTCTCTTGTAAAAGTCTATATAATAGACTTTTTTCTTTGAATAAATCATAAATTCACAGAGTTTCAATTAACACTGTTTTCTCGCAACCCGGATGTTACATTGGGCCTCTAGCCTAAAACCCAAGTTACAAAATTTCGCTTATAAAAACCCAATATCCAAGTACAAAACATAAATCAATCCATTGAAAATAACATAAAGCCCAATTAATTCAAAATTATAAATGAAGCTCCATTAATACAATCATTTAAAAGCATTTGACTTAAGCCAATACCGAAAAGAGTTACAAAATACTTATACAGGGTTCTACAAGTACATAGTCCAATACATCAAGTAATTGTTCTCTAACACTAAGCCCTTGTTAAAAATCCAACCACAATGGTGCGTTTTCGATCTGTTCCGCCACCTAGCGACATGCGAACTAAAACACATTTCGAATGCTAAGCTACGAAAGCTCAGTGGATACTTCACCACTCGACTATGCATCACACTTACCATGAAAAAAGAGTGCATTATATCACACATATCAGCAAGGTACAATGGCGTCACCATAATCGCCTAAACATATGTCATCATGAATGTATACTCTATAACACATCATATATATAGAGAGAGAAAATACAAGCATCAAGTAGTGAGACTTGTATCCACACGACATCGGAATTTTTCATTCGGGAGTCTTCAAGTTATTGTAACACTATTTCTTGAGTGACGGATCCCTATCAATCAAGGACTCAACAAGTTAAGCGACGTATCAATACACAACAAGGCCCTACCTAGCACATAACACCAAAGATCCACTAAGGATCCTATGAGTTTCTATCATACATTTAAACTACCTAAAGTTTAACAAATCTTTAGTCCAATATTCATATTCGGGGTTAATTTTTATATAGATTGCCTAACGAGTCCGATACGCCTACAGGAAGTATCGCTACGTCACACCGTATCGATACGCATAAAATCGTACCGATACATTATTTAGGTTCAAACAACCAATTATGCCTACCAGTATCGATACATTTAACCCCTGTATTAGTATCGATCCAAGCCTGTATCAATACGCTTATATGGTGTATTGGTACGCCTAAGTACTATCACCTCATGCGACAATAATATCGATACGTTCCCTTGTATCGGTACGCGAAAACGTTACTGAAATTTGGAATATGCGAGGGATCCTGCGTATTGATACACCTCTCCTAACGAGGCACCCTTAATTGTAATAGCGTAATAATGATACAACCCTAGCCGTATCAATGCGCGCCCTCAGAAATGCAATTTTGGGTTTGTGATTTATCAAGTATCATCACTTAACTTACAGGGTTAAGTCCCAAGTTGCTCTTATAAGTTACTGGGAAAACATTGAGTGTATTTCTATCAATTTTACACCATTATTAGAATCACAAGTTGCCATTAAAAGGTCTCTAAGCATTCATACCAAGCAATCAAACAAACATATGCAACAAGGTCTATTTTTCATGAGATGTATGATTCTATCGGAGTTAGAGGTATACTAACTTCGTGCGATGTATGATTCTATAGGAGTTAGAGGTGTACTAACTTTGTGCAAACAAATTGGACACAAGGATTCTATTATCCTCATGCCTTCTCTTTTTCAAGTCTCCTTGATGATCTTCTCGCCTCTTTCACTTCAAAGAAGAGTTAAAATCAATAATTAGATATTGTTAGTGATGTTTCTAAGTACTAGAAACACTAACAATACTGAGAAAAAGCTCAACATCACTCTTTCTCATTCTTGGCTCTTCAGCCTCACAAAAACTCTTCTTCTATTAAACCCAACATTTTTAACCTTATTTTATAAAATCACTTGAAGCTCTACAACTTTTTCTTAATCTACGAGTTTCACAACCCAATTAACAAAGATTGAAAATTTACCCAAAACTTCCTCTTGTAAGTGAGTTGGAGAAAATGAGAGAAAAACAGAAAGTTTTGGTGATTTCACTCTCACCAATTTTTTGCAAAAACATTAACCCTTACACCTCTTTATCTTTAATGAGTGAAAATACTCAATTTGCCCTAAGTTACACATACCTTGGCGTAACCAAAACACATAAGCCTAAGGCCCGACAATGGCCCAACAAGACTTTTCAAGCCCAAGCGATGAAGTCCAAACGTTTCAGGTTAATCCGATCCTTAGATCTTAAAATCTGGGTCGTGACACGTATAGCCGTACTTTTGCTAAATTATTTATGTAGTGTTTGGGAACTTGAATTGAATGATAATTATTTATCTCTAGGAAAAATATTTGATGCACCGCTTGTGTAAGTTTTAGTTTACACAATTATTTTAGGGTTTAGAGTTTTGTGGTTTGTGGTTTTAAGTTTAGGGTTAGGGTTTATGTAGAAAATTGAGTAATTCTTTGTATCACTTCTTATTTCAATAGGACATAATACATCTTTATATATACAAAAATTGTCTTCAATTAAGAAAATTCTAAGTACGGAAAGATACTAAACCTAGGAGATACAATCCCTTAAAATAAGGGATTGTAGTAAAAGGAGAATATTTACAGAATCCCTAAACTTAAGAGATGGAAACAAGCCGTATAATCTTGCATCTCCGCAAGTTGGAAAGTATACATTGTATAGTCCCGGCTTGGATAATGCATCAAAAGCTGATTTGGGTAAAGCTTTTACGAGTACATCTGCTTGTTGTTCTTCAGTTAGGATGTATGACAAAGAAGCTATCCCATCGTGGGTTCTTTTCGAAATAAAATGCTTGTCTATTTCAACATGTTTAATTCTATCATGTTGAACAGGATTTTTAGCAATCTGAATTGTAGACTGATTATCACACAAAACCTCAAACTTGTATTCTTAGTCTGTATTTAACTCCTTAAGCAACTTGATTAACCAAATTCCTTCACACATTCCTAGTGCTAAGGCTCGAAATTCTGTTTTTGCACTACTTTTGGATATAACTAATTGCTTCTTGTTTCTCCAAGTCACGAGATTTCCCCAAATAAAGTACAGTAACCACTAGTTGATCTTTTTTTTGCTGCCACTAGAATCTGTAAATCTTTCATTGATCTGTTTCGAGTTTTCTTAACAAAAATCATGTCCGAGTGTCTTCTTCAAGTACCTAAGAATTCGATTTGCTGCTGTCGAGGTTCCTTTTTGTCAAAATCAGACTATATTTTTAATATATCTATCATAACAAATTACACTGATATATATACAGCAGTGGGTAACTCTAAATTAGGAAATAAGCTTGATTTTAGGAATGTTGACCCTAAAATACATCCTTAGGGATAACAATCATTAAATATTTACAAAATTCTAGCTAATATACGTAATATTCCCAATTTAGTAAATCTGACACTTTTTAAGGTTGGGCATATGTTGACTTATTACATTCATCAATGGTTAGTGATAAATATATTAATTTTTCCACTAACCTCTGAAACTTGTCTTTGTCAACTGGTGAACTTGTTTCCTTAAAGAATTTTAAGCCGATTTTCATCGATGTATCTATTGGTTTACATCCTAACATTCCAGCTTTATTTAACAAATCAAAGAAAGTATCTCAATTTTCCTAAGTCTTTTTTTTCGAACTCCCTGTTAAAAGATTCTTCATACAATAAATTTCTTCATCATCATCCTCTGTCAGGATTATACCATCTACATAAACAATTAAGATAACTCTTTTATTCCTTGAAGTTACCTTAACAAAAAGTGTGCGATCGGCTAATGACCGCTTATATTCATCCTTTAGAATAACTTTAGTAAATATTAAACGAAGCTCGAGGGGACTGTTTTAGACGATAAAGCGATACGTTGAGTTTACATACTTTTTGATTTCCTTCAACTGATTTCAGGCCAGGTGAAATTTTCATATAAACTTCTTCCTCTAATTTTTCATTGAAAAATTCATTTTTGACATCCAATTGATGCAACTTCCAATCATTATTGACAGCAAGACTCAAGAGGACTCGAACAATGTTGAGTTTTTCCACTGGAGCAAAAGTTTCAATGTAATCAATAACATAGGTTTGTGTATATCCTTTAGCCACTAGCTTTTTTTTTTAAATCTTTGCACACTACCATCGAAGTTATATTACACAGAGAAACCCCCCCCACTTATAACGAAAAAGTTTTTTACTCTGAGGAAGATATGTTATTAGTCAGGTATTATTTTTCTCAAGTGCATTGATTTCTTCTTTAACATCCCTTCTCTACATAGGATGTTTAGAGCCTCCTGTCAATAGTTGTAGGAATGTCTTCGTAATACAAACTTGCTGTAAAAGCTTTGAAAGATGTCATCAAAGAGCTGTAAGTAGCAAATATCCGAATAGGATGTTTAATGCACTGTCTAACTCCCTTTCTAATAACAATAGGAAAATCATCAAGATTAGGAGTAGTAGATTCACTGATTATATTACTTTCATACTCCATATTAACAATTGGACTCAAAACCAATTTTCGGCAAGTGTCAAATTGTAAAATAGCCTCGGGTAAAGTTTTCTTTCTCCTTGTATAGGTCAAAGTTTGTTTAGGAGGAGTATGTGTTTTAGAAAGATCTAAAAGAATTGTAGGTGTTTCTAAAGGAGTTGGTATAGAAGATATAGGTGCACAAACTGAATTTGGTGTAGACAACTAAGGTGGATTTGTAGAGTGATTAAATAAAAAGTCTGGAGGTATAGAATAAAAAATAGGAGAAGCTACCTGGATAGATGGGAAGGCTGAAAATCCTCCAAAGTCTCCCCGGAATTACAACCTTGTTAAAGTAGGGTCCTGCTCAAAAAGGATCAGATCAATGGTAATAAAAAAAATTGAGATGGTGGGTGATAGCATTTGTAGCCCTTTTTTAGTGAGGTATATCCTACCAAAACACACTTCATAGAATCCTACAGAATCTCTAAGCTTAAGGGATGGAATCAAGTCGTATAATCCTACAGTTTATGATTTAGATGTATTTAAATTTTAGATGTTAAAACTTAAATAGGCTTGCTTGTGGAAAAAAGTTTTCCAGTGCATCAAATATTTTCTATTATCTGTAATGCGTACATTTTATTTTTATTATTTACATAGCAAATGAAATCCAAATCCTTGTTCCCAAACGGAGCATTAAGGATTTTGTTTCTGTTTGTGTAAAATCGAAAATTGTACCCATCTTTATGTCTTTGGAACCTAAAAATATTTTGCCCATCTTTTGGGGAGTGCCTTTCATTCAATGACCGAAAACCAAAACCTGGTTCTATGACAGGTTAGATACCTGGTAGACAAATGCAAGAATTCCAGAATCTGAACTTTTTTCATCGTTTGTTTAGGAATTCATACAAATTATGATTGCTTTATCAACTTTATTGTCTGGTTTTGGGTTTTGCAGATCTTCTCGCACAACGAAAAGATACAGAACATAAATGATCAATATTGGACATTACGTGCAGAGGAGGTAAGGCTCTTGTTCTCCATGCATGTCCTGATTTGTTTTTGTCATACAGTGGACCTATTTTAATTCTTGTAAATCATACCTATCCTTTATAATTGATTGTTCCACTAATTTCTGCTTGACATTACATATCTTAAACCTTTTTAAGTTTCCATGTCACTGTCTCGAATCATTTTGTGAGTATAACAGTGCTAAATCCATTCCCCGCTTTATATGCCAGTTAGCTGTTCATGAATCATGACCTACCCTGGTGCTGACTGTGAGAAAGGGGCCATGGTGACCGTAGATGCAACGGAAGATGATATTTTTCAGAGAGAACAAAGTGTTTCTCTGTATTTTTTTATTGTTCTTAAATATCAAATGATTATAGAGTAAGCCTTTAAATAGGCTAAAATAGAGTTTTAATATGACTAAAATTATATTTTATCTCTAATTTAAATAATATTTATTCCTAATTTAAATAAGACTTCTAATAAATCTAAACTACTAATTAGGATAAACCCTAACTAGATATTAAATAAAAACACTTAACACTCCTCGTTAATTTAGACTTCTCTTCAAGCTCTAACACTTCTTGGATAACTAACACTCTCCCTCAAGCTGGTGAAAAGACATAGTAGAACACCAGCTTGAATCTTGGATGTGATGCCCTACTCTTTTTCTTCTGTTGTTTCTTTGAGAAAAAATACTCTTTGTTCTCGAGTCTGGAATCTTTGATTGAGAGGATTCTGATGCCTTACTCCTTTTTCTTCTGTTGTTTCTTCGAGAAAAATGCTACTTGTTTTCGAGTCAAGAGTCTATGATTGAGATGCTCCAACATATAGTTCTTGATTAAAAAATTTGATGTGAATAATGTACGAAGTGATCAAAAGAATCTATACTCTCCCTCAAGTTGGTAGTTATACAGACTAGAATTCCAACTTGAACCTTTGATGTAGAATCCTTCAAAAAATATATAGTTTTTAAGGCTAAACTATAACATTTTTGCCTATCTTTTTTGGATGACTGGATAAGACAGAATCAAATAGTTTTTAAGGCTAAACTATAATCTTTTCTCCTATCTTTTCTCCTATCTTTTGAAATGATGGTTAAAATGGAGCCAAATAGTTTTTTAAGGCGAAACTATAACCTCTTTTGCTATCTTTTTGATTGGATGGATAAGATAAAACCAAATAGTTTTAAGGCTAAACTATAACCTTTTCATCTATCTTTTTGGATGGATGGCTAAGATAAAACCAAATAGTTTTTAAGGCTAAACTATAACATTTTTACCTATCTTTTTGGATGACTGGCTAAGATAGAACCATTAAATAAAGAACCAACAAAATTAAGCGAGTAGAAATCTCACCAGAGATGTAAGATTTTCATGACGGAGAAGCCAATGAACGAGTGTGGTCTAATGATAGCAGCGGAAAAAAATTATATGTTTCTGAAAAATCAAATCATCGATTTGATTCTGATTACAAATGGCAGCAATGGTGATAACATCAAGACCGTTATTGGCTCTGATACCATGTGAGAAAGGAGCCATGGTGGCCGTAGATGCAACGGAAGATGATATTTTTCAGAGAGAACAAAGTGTTTCTCTGTATTTTTTTGTTGTTCTTGAATATCAAATGATTACAGAGTAAGCCTTTAAATAGGCTAAAATAGAGTTTTAATATGACTAAAATTATATTTTATCTCTAATTTAAATAATATTTATTCTTAATTTAAATAAGACTTCTAATAAATCTAAACTACTAATTAGGATAAACCCTAACTAGATATTAAATAAAAACACTTAACACTCCTCGTTAATTTAGACTTCTCTTCAAGCTCTAACACTTCTTGGATAACTAACACTGATATTTGAAAATATTTACATAAATTATCCGCTTGAGTTTGAGTATAATGGATAGGGAAAAAAGTGGAAAAATCCAATCCGTTTGAGCCAAAATTAGATGTTGAACTTGTTAGATAGTTAATCGGAGAATGGTGCAAAATTATATCTTTGCTATTGACATTTTTATTCTTTTTATACTTTCTTTCATTTATGTACTCTGTCATTTTCCATCTTCTTACACTGACTACTCAACAATCCTAGCTAGTCTAGTCATGCAAGAATATTATCAATGGTGTATGCCATAGTTTCGTTTCATTTTGTCATACTGTAGAGCTTCTTGTTTTCCCTTTTCTTTCTTTTGTTGCCTTTTTCAATCGTGTCTGATCTTGATTTCTTATTGCCTTAGATACCAGAAGAAGAGAAAAACATCGGCCCTCATGATCGCTTGATTCATGTTTACCATTTTCTGAAAGATACAACACAAAACCAGGTGATAGATCATGAATGCTGTTCCCACCCAATTTTGTTTCAAAATAGTATTTTGTAATTGATGAATGTTTAAAAAACTTCTTGACATACTGGTTTACATGTTTTGCTCATCAACTTTTTTGTCAACCTTAACAGCAGGTTCAGAATTTTGGGGAGCCATTTTTCCTTGTTATTCATGAGGATGAACCATTAGCCGAAGTTAAATTGCGAATTCAGAAAAGATTACAGGTTCCGGACGAGGAATTTGCGAAGGTATGATCTCTACCCGACAAAAACCAAGTTATTATGTTTATGGAAATTGCATTGCTTTTCAGTTATCCATATTATTTCTCTTCTCCCCTCCGCCCCCACCCCCACCCCACGTTGTTTTATGGATTCAATCAAAAACTGAAAACTTATACAAATTCCGCCCATTAGTCCTATTAATTGCTTCATTTTTTTTTTCAAACTGTCCAGTGGAAGTTTGCTTTTATGTCACTGAGTCGTCCGGATTATCTTCAGGACTCTGATGTTGTGTTATCTCGTTTTCAGGTTCTATCCCTATAACCTTTGAGTTTTGTTCTTGTCACTTTTCCTGAGATATTGTGCTCCTTTTCACATTGATCTTTTACTTTGTTTTTGTAGAGAAGGGATGGATATGGTGCCTGGGAACAGTATCTTGGACTGGAACACTCTGACAATGCTCCTAAACGGTCATATGCAGCGAATCAGGTATACTATTTCTCCATTTATTCTTAGTTCTAGGACTTAAAACCGAGCCACCATGTTGCTCCGCCACTATCTAAGAATGACTTGTTTTTAAAATGATGCGGATGATCCCTGAATTATAGCTGCATGAACAGTAGTCCACTGAAATCTATTTGAAATCGAATGAATCTAAATCTAAGCTCATTGTTAGTGGAGGAAACTAGGGTTTTTGTCGACTCTAGATGCCTGTCCGTACCACATAAGTTGTTAGATAAGAAAAGACATACTTTGTTCATTGGTGCGATGCTTCATCGTCTTGATTAAATTTTACAGAACCGTCATGCTTACGAGAAACCAGTAAAAATATACAATTAGATGAAAAACCAGATGAGCAGCAACTCTATCGAGTGGAAGTCTGTTACATACAACTTTGTGTAATAATCGAGAAGGCCGAAGGAGGCTCATTGTTCGGTACTGCAGGCACCGTTATCGAGTCTGTTATATGTGGTCCATTGAGCTGTATGGGAAGGTATGAACCTATAAACCCTCTTCATGTTTTCCCAGTATTTCGGAACCGTCGCCAAGGCAGAGTTTAGGTAAGCCTTTGGTGTCAAGTACCATTGTAATTTAGTAACATTGAGGTTTTGATTTTGCATTGTCAGTATACAATTTTCCTTTGAGGGTTGGTGAGTGGGGATTGTATAGAAAATACTGTTAAAGAGATTATATACCGTTTTTCATTTAATCTCTAAATTATTGAACTGATTTCTGCAGAAATGTAATTTTAGTCCCTGTAATTTTAAAAAAAAAATTCAATCCTAATCTAAATAGGATAGGATACTATGCTCAGGTTACAGGGACTTAAAATGATTAAATTGGATGAGAAGTAAATCCACAAATCAGGATTAATAGTTGAAAACTTTAAGGAATTATGGTTTAGATCAGTATTGAAATTTTAATTTTTGAAAAATAGGGACTAAAATTGACTTTTTTAAATAACTTATCAAAACCAACTTTTACTATGTAGTTATATAATTTCATATAATATATAGCCTAAAATTAGCCTAAAAGACTAGATTAGTTATATATGTAGCCGGTTATAATATAAATTTTTATATGTAGTTGTATAATTTGTTACAGTTAATGTAAGAAAAACGGTAATTATACAAAAGCTTATCATAATAAGAAATTATTTGATTACATAAAATCTTAAAGGATAATTCTATATATTATCAAATGGTATAAATTTTTAAAGGATTATGATTTTAATGAATGGATTTATTATTTTTTAAATTATATACAAATTTTAATTTTTTAGGGATGATTGTGTCATCGATCCCTCCCACAATTTAAATTGCAATGAAATATAAACGATAATTTTGATGATAAAAGGTGATTTATTTTTTTAATAAATGCCATTGAATTTTAAATCCATAGAAAAATGTCATTACATCGTATTCGAGAAATAAAATAATTGGATTAAATCCAAAAGTTCTTAAAATCCAGAAACAATGATAAAAGAAGATTTCTATGGAGACAAGCATACCAACAAAATTCAGAGGCTTCCTGAATCTTCTTGTCTCTGTTCAAACGAGACGCATAAGAAAGGAAGAAGGAGTTGTACGCGATCCAAACTGTCTTGTAAAAAGTATCGCTACCCAGGACTAATTTTATAGGCAAACAAACATCAACCGAGTAGGGATATAACTTTACATAGAATAGAGATAAGAAAAGTTATCGATAATATAAGAAGTTAAAAAATTGAAATACACTATAAATGTATTATTTAAAATTTAGTTTAGATTTCAATTATATCACTAAATTATTAAAATTGATAACATGAAAGGCTTTTAATAGTTCAGTGTAGGGGCTTAAATGAATAAAGTATTCAACGAACTGTTTGTATATAGTTCATTTATGTTAGTTTATTAAGTTAAATAAATGAGTATGGATAAAAAAAATTATGTTTCTTTAATAAATGAATGAATATGAATAAAAGTACGTTCGATTTATTTATGTTCACGAACAAATCCGTTTATAGCTTCGTTTATAGGCTTTTAATAGTTTTAGTTTGGATTTTAAAGGGTTTTTGAATTGTTTAAATTGATTTTAAATGGCTAAAGCGTTAAAAATATGCTTTGAGTACCTGTTGTAGCGACCCTAAATTTCTTAAAAAATAATAGGTGTAGTAAAGAGGGGAAAATGGTCACTAGTGAAAAAATAGAAATTAGGGTTTGAAAATTAAAAGATTAGGTTCTTAAATTGGGTACAAAAATTGAAAATTTTGAAATGTTAAAAGAAATTTGAAATCTAGGGTTCTTTTAAAAAATAGAAATTAAAAGGTTAAAATTAGGGATTTGAGATAAAAAAAGAAATTTTAGATTGAAAATGGGAATTTTAAAATTAGGAATTTTTAAAAAAGGGTTGGAGTCGCCACCGACCACCTTAGTAAGCCGGACACTGTAAAAATCAGAGATTCGAAATGATTTAGGTTCGAGAGTCGGTTACGGTTAAAAAACGGGTTTAGGGTTTAAAACCGCCCAAAATTAGCACCTTTACAAATCACCGCTTACTTAATTTTGAATTTTTCGGATTAAAGTAACATTTAAATTAACGTTTGTTTAAAAATTTGAATTAAATTTTATTTTTACCGTGTCTTTATTCGAAGGCAATGTATACACCACAACCAATACGTCGAAACACAGGCCCGTTACGACCGAATAAAGACGTATTTAATTAGGCTCATTAATTAGCAAGGTGTGAGGTAAGCAAAATAAAAGACATAATTATAAAGACAACCAATATAAAAAAAATAGCATATGACACATGATAACAATTAAAGAGACATAACACCATAATAAATTAATATAAATATACATAAATATTATTATTTCCATAACCCTAACAAAGCATGTGAACTAAACCAATAACATGACATATATTTAAAAAGTTACTAACAACATTAAAAATAAATAAATAAATGTCACGAGTAAAAAATACATAAACACCTAAGAAAATTACATAATATATGGTAACATAGATTAAAATAAATAGAACTAACAAAACAAACAAATAACATATATAAATAAACAAAACAATAAACATATAATAAAAAAATATAAATAAATAATAAAAGATACCAATAAAAATATTCACATTTTCATTGAATAATAAGAATAAATTACATAATATATCAAAAGAAAAAGAAATATACCCAAATATGCTTGAACAATCAATCCACAAGTTAAACGATAAAGTTTGATCTAAATATTTATGTGGTTCGAATGGTGAATGGGTTGGTGGATTGGGCGAAAAACAGTAATATATTAGAGCTAAATAATTAGGTGGGTGAATAGAAATGAATTTGAAGAATGAGGCAGTGATGAATGGGAGATAGGTGACGTGAAAAGTAGTGAACTGTAAAGGATTAAGGAATTGAAAAAGGGGAAATCCTTTCTCCATTCGATTACGGCTGTGTAGTAGAATCGTTCGGGGTATTGCGGCTAGGGTATCAAAATATGGTTAGGGGTAGTTCTGGAAAAAGCCCTTAAAAAAAGCCTAAAAGAAGCCTAAACCTGTTTACCCGGTCACATTGTGCACATAAAACTATATACACAATTTCTTACAAAAACTGTAAGAAAAACGGTACATGCATCAAAAATAGTAAGGATTTGTGTTTGTACATAATTCCTTACAAAGTATACACAACGGCTTACGAAAACCGTAAGAAAAAAAAGTATGTACAGAAATCCTTACCACTTCAAAACCATGAGATCAAGGAGGCTTCCAAGGGTAAGGATTTGTGTACATACATAATTTCCTACAAGAATACACAATATGCCACCCAAACGGTAACGATTTGTGTTTGTACACAAATCCTTACAAAGTATACACAACGGCTTACAAAAACCGTAAGAAAAAAGGTATGTACACAAATCCTTACCACTTCAAAACCATGAGCTCAAAGAGGCTTCCAAGGGTAAGGATTTGTGTACATACACAATTTCCTACAAGAATACACAATATGAAACGAAAAAGGTAAGGATTTGTGTTTGTACACAAATCCTTACAAAGTATACACAACGGCTTACGAAAACCGTAAGAAAAAAGGTATGTACACAAATCCTTACCACTTCAAAACAATGAGCTCAAAGAGGCTTCCAAGGGTAAGGATTTGTGTACATACACAATTTCCTACAAGAATACACAATATGCCACCCAAACGGTAAGGATTTGTGTTTGTACACAAATCCTTACAAAGTATACACAACGGCTTACGAAAACCGTAAGAAAAAAAGGTATGTACACAAATCCTTACCACTTCAAAATCATGAGCTCAAGGAGGCTTCCAAGGGTAAGGATTTGTGTACATACACAATTTCCTACAAGAATACACAATATGCCACCCAAATGGTAAGGATTTATGTTTGTACACAATTCCTTACAAAGTATACACAACGGCTTACGAAAATCGTAGTAAATTGTGTATGTACACAAATCCTTACCTTTGGATGGCTTCTTTAGCTCATGGTGAGAAGTTGTAAGGAATTGTGTACATACCTTTTTTCTTACGATTTTTGTAGGCCATTGTGTATACTTTGTAAGGAATTGTGTACAATATTTATTTGTATATTTTTTATTTGAATATTTTTTATTCGAATATTTTTATTTGAATATTTATTATACGAATATTTTTATTCGAGTATTTTTATTCGAATATTTTTATTTGAATAGTTATTATATTAATATTTTTATTCGTATATTTTTTATTCAAATATTTTTATTCAAGTATTTTTATTCGTATACTTTTATTTGAATATGTTTATTCGAATAGTTTTATTCAAAAAATTTTATTCGAATATTTATTATACGAATATTTTTATTTGTATATTTTTTATTTGAATATTTTTATTCCAATATTTATTATATGAATATTTTTATTCGAATATTTATTATACGAATATTTTTATTTGAATATTTTTTATTCGAATATTTTTATTCAAATATTTTTATTTGAATATTTATTATACGAATATTTTTATTTGTATATTTTTTATTCGAATATTTTTATTCCAATATTTATTATATGAATATTTTTATTCGAATATTTATTATACGAATATTTTTATTCGAATATTTATTATACGTATATTTTTATTCTAATATTTATTATAAGAATACTTTTATTTGAATATTTATTATACGGATATTTTTATTCGTATATTTTTTATTCGAATATTTTTATTCGAGTATTTTTATTCAAATATTTAATATATGAATATTTTTATTCGAATATCTTTTTATGCGAATATTTTTGTTCGTATATATTTTATTTGAATCTTTTGATTTGAATATTTTATTCAAATATTTATTATTCGAATATTTATTATATGAATATTTATATTCGTATATATATTTATTCGAATATTTATTATACAAATATTTTTATGTGAATATTTATTATATGAATATTTTTATTCGAATATTTATTTTATAAATATTTTTATTCTAATATTTATTATATAAATATTTTTATTCGTCTATTTTTTATTCGAATATATAAAAATAAATTAGATAACCATTATTTAAAAAAAAACTGGTTTTAAATTGGAACCGGCTACCAGTCGGTTCCCCATTCCCCTCTATTAGAGGGGCTCTTTTTAGGCTCACTTTAGTGAGCTTTTTTTAGCCCCACCCTGGTTAGGAGTCCTTTATTTTTAGGGTAAATGTTATATATATAGTTAGGGTAAAGGGTATTATATGGGAATAAAATAGGATTTAGGTTTTAATATATAAGGGTATCTATGATATGATGAAGGGTATTTTATGTCTATTCTTTTAAAAATGTGAACCAATTAAAAACAAAACCTTGGGCACCAAGTAGGGTTTTTTATTATATTTTTTGATTTTTAATTATAAAACTACATATAATAGGTCAAATTTATTTATGGTTTGGGCTTATAAAAGTGGGCTTTAATAAAAAGCTTTTATTTATATCATATACTTGTATATATATTTTATGGATTTTTGGTTTTAATGAAGAGATAATAAGGATAATAATTATAATAAAGTAAGTGATAAAATTAGGGTAGATTAAGATGGTTTGGGTTTTAAGAAAGATGTGGATTGATTTATTTCGAGCATAAACCCGGATAAAATTAGTGATTACACCTGTATAGTTAGATGTGTCCAAAAAAGCCTATATTGATACATGTACGTTGTGTACTGATATGTCCTTTCATCTTCAACTGACGTAATTTCTAGTAGCAAAATAGGCATCAATAATAAAACTTAAGTTGTACCAATGCACAAGGGGGTGACCAATACACTAGGGTTGTATCGATACACTTATATAGTGTTTCGATACTTAATATAAAAATGTCCAATAGTTCTTTCTATTTAAAATAGGTATACTAATATAAGTGATCGCGTACTGATACCGACAAACTCAAATCTAATAAATAATAACAGTCATAAAATTATTAGAGGGTTTAAAAGATTCGATCAAATATTCAAGAAATAACAAGAAATATTATTGTCAATATTCACGTATAAAGAATGTGTTTTTGTGCTATGATTATCAACTTTTTTTATAAAACACATTTAATAGTTTAATTATTATATTTGTTCAAATGTTAGCATTTTAGGTGAATTTTTAATTGCAAACTCTTTACGAGTTTTTTTAGATTTTATATTTGTTGAGTTGATCTATCTTGATATTTGGCCAAGAGGGGGTGATTGGCAATTTAAAATTTTTCGGTGGAAGATTTGGTAAAAATACAAAAATGAAGAACACAAAGAATTATAGTGGTTCAAGCTTCGGAACAAGCTCTATATCCACTACCTTAGCTTCCACTAAGGATTTTGAAACCAATTCACTAATGGAATTCGACCTTTTTCTCGGTTCAAGGGATAACCGTTACAATTCGAATCAATTCTATTACCCAAGAATTGATTCAACCTCACAAGATTGAAATAAAAGAAAGATGGGCAAATAGTTTTCTCTCACAAGATTGATTAGCCCCAAATACAAGAACACTCTTCCCAAACTCAATTACAAATAATCAAAAATGAAATACACAAGTTGGGAGTCAAGAATATGCAATGAAGTGCTTTGAGTTGAATTTGATTGCTTGGATGTTGTTTGAGGTTCAATAATCCTTAATGCTGTTGAAAATGCTTCATTTTATACCTCTCATTGATTTCTAGACGTTGTGGTTGTTAGGAATATAAATAAGACCGTTGGAACTTCATCTTTCCATCATAAATGCACTCTGCAGCAAGTGGTATCGAAACACGGGGTACCTATTTTAGAACAGACCAAAGTAGAAAGAGTTGTTGTGCATTTATTATAAGGGGTATCGATACATGGTTCGATACCATTATGAAACTGTAATGGTTGGTATTGAACCCTGTTTCGGAACAGGCTAACCATCGTTTAAAACTTAACTGCCACCAATGGTTGACTCATTAAATGCCAAAAGAGCCGTTGGGGGTTAAAGGGGTATCGATACTGGTATCGATACTAGGAGTCATAATTTTAAAAGATTTTTAAAATAATTAAAAACCTCGAAGTGATTCGATACATGGTTCGAAACAGGCATTGGCAGTGAGGTATTGGTATCGAACCCTATTTCGATATTTGTTCTTGGTTTCAAGAACAAGGCTTTAAAATGCAGGACTGTATCGATACCGGTGATAGGGGTATCGACACTCTCAAATAAAAACACTTAGAAAATTTATTTCAAAGTTCTTGATTTGGCTTAGGGACTTAAAAATTTATTGCAAAATAGTCCTTATACATAATTGTTATATCAAAATCAATTTTAGTTTTACAATATTTATTTTTATGGTGTAAGCGTGTTTCAAGGCTTTGGGATATAAGCTTGGGTTGTAAGGGTTATTTCTTTGTTCCCCAAAAAGGAAAAGAGAAATTAGTGGATTTGTAAAAAAATCTTTAGCATAGATAACTAAGATAATAAATATAGATTTCTGTTAAAAAGTCGAACCACTATAAATCGCCTTGATATATTTTAATTTCTTAACTTTTCACCTAACTAAACAAAAATTCAATTCACCCCCTCTTAGTACATCCAAACACATCCAAACTATTCCAAATAATTGTTTAAGCTTTTTAAGGTATTTTATGAGCCTAAGAAGTCACTTTACTACCTATTCAACATCAAAAGTACTACTTTAATCTCAGCCCATCCAATACCCACAATACTATAAATCCAAGCAAAACATCATTTTGTGATTTTAAAAATATATAGAAATTAGACATGTACTGATTTAGCTTCTTCACTTCCTTCCCTATCTCCTCTTGTCATACAATCTCGGAAAATAAATCAAAAGTTGAAATAAAAGCTAAGAAAAGTTTTAATTCCGAATGTACAAAATAAAAAAATAAAAACCCTTAAAATCATAATATTTTAGAAACCCATTCATAAAGAACTTATCTTTTTCCTTGAAAAAAAATATTTTTTTAACCTTATAAAGATAAGAATTAACACACTAAAATCTTAAAACTTGGATAAAAAAATAAAGTTAAAAATTCGAATTTTTAATATTAAAAACTAAGTTAAAAGGAAGAAAAAAATGAGAGACGTTAGAAAAAAAAAAGACACATAGTGATTGGACGATCAATGTCAAATGGTGGAGATTATATTCTAAGAACAGATACTACTGTAATCACTATTAGTTAATTCAAAAAAAAATCTAAATCAAGTGTTAAGGGTGAAATTATTATATAGATACGATTCATTGCGTCCTCTATCGTTTTATCAATTAAAATCTATCTACTTCGTTTTTAACATGGTAAAAAAGTTAAAGATTTATCTTTGAAAAAATGATAAAAAAATTAAATGATATGATTAAATTTTAATAGATAAATCAAATTGGACTAAAAAAAAACTAGTATGAGCGAACTTTTCGGGAACCATGGAGAATCTTTGGTGGTGGTGCCGGCGGGAAGGCCACCAGATCAGGTTGAAGGTATTCCTACAATCCATCAATAAAGTCCATGTCTTGAGACAGGTGCCTCTATGGAAACTACGAGCATGAAAATTACTCTGACAGCAAATTCTCCCATAGCACAAGGAAAACTAGAAACACCTCGGGCGAAGATTGATGAATCAATTGGTAAATCTCTTTTAGAGATATGGTAACGGAGAAAGTTGGTGGAAATAATCAAGTCAATCTGATTCAGGAGTTAGATGTTCCTCTTACGACAGAGGATGTACAATGTGGATTGGAGGGATCTTTGTCGGCTATAAGGTTTTTGGATCAAGTTCACCGCGAAATTGATGCAAAACTTACTCGATCAGTTGTTGTGCGTTTACTTGGAAAGACGATTGGTTATCGAGCGTTGCTAAACAGAATTAAGGTGATATGGAATCCCATGGGTGAGATTAGTTTGGTGGATTTAGATAACGAATATTTTCTGGTTCAATTCGTTATGGAAGAGGATTATGATCATGTGTTGAGTGGTGGTCCATGGATGATGTATTGTAGTTATTTAACGGTTCAACCGTGGTCGAGGAATTTTTCTACTAAGGCGGATCACCCAAGCAAAATTCTAGTTTGGATTAGATTGTTAGGACTCCCTTATAGATATTATACTAAGAGTTTGCTTCGTGCGATTGCCGAATGGTTAGGGAACGTAGTTCGGATCGATTACAATACAACAGAAGCCACGAGGTAGGTTTGCTAGATTGACAATCATGGTGAATTTGAATGATTTTTTAATCCTGGGAATCATTATTGATGGTCAACACCAAGTTATCGAATATGAAGGTTTGCCTCACATTTGTTATAAATGCGGGAAGTATGGTCATTTGAAGGAGACATGTGGAGGGTCGAATATATCACAAGTTGAAAAGAACAAGCTGAAAGTGATACCTGATAGGTCTGACAACATGTACGGTCCTTGGATGCAAGTGGTGAACCGTCAATGACGACCAAATATACAATCGAATGATGTGGAAGTAGGTAAAGAAGGGACTAAGGGTGTGGCCGAAAGAATTGGTTCAAGATTTACTATTTTATCTGCGGCCAATAAGAAAGTCGAGGTGGTTGAGACTGTGCTGGACTTGGGGCGAAACGTTGGTGCAGTGTCCGAACAGGTTATGAGTGAGGTTGCTGCCTCGCATAAGTCGAAGGTAGTCGTAGGAACTAATGATGCTGTTAAGACCAACCGAAAGCAAGGAGGGGGAAATAAAACTGTGGCTCAATTGGATGAACCTAAGGTGCTTATTAATAACAATGGTCAAGAGCAAAGGAACGATACGTCTGTGAAAGGGAAAGAAATTGTGACTAGGTTGGTTAAGGATAGTGGCCGAAGAGTAAGTGGAGCAGGATCATTGATTCGGTTGCAGGGCGAAGTTGAATTAGGTAGTGCGGTGGAGGAAAAAAATGATAAGGAGGTTATGACAGTGGTTGCCGATAAAGAGAATATGATGCTGATGCCTTCTACTTTAAAAGCTGGGAATCATGCGGTAGTAAGGATTGAGGTAAGTGAGCCGTGAAAGGTGTTGAAAGATAATGTGCGGCATCATTCTTATGGCCTAACTCGGAATACAAGCCTTAAATCTGCTTCTAGGACATTGGCAAAGGCTTTAAAAATCCTATTGTGGAATGGGGCATGTGCGAAAAAAAAAGACGGGGTACAAAGTTCGGATCAAAATATAAAGGATTAGGTTCAAAAAATAGATTCTGAACTAACTAATACCGCAAAAAATGAGTTGAAATCAGACAAACCATCTATGCACAAGAGTAACGATGGGGTTGATATCGAGGTTCAATGGAGGGCAAACTCGATGTTCGAAAAAACGTTAAAGAAGGTATAAGATTGGTTTTGGTGGTTTGTGTTATCCATTTTATGTTATTGACGGTTAAAATAATATTTTAGAATGTTCAAGATGTGGTAGGCCTTGTTTTTAATCGTTATTTCAAGTTGTTACTCAGATCACAAGATCTAGATATTATGGTTCTTTTTGAGCCGCGTGTAAGTGGCGGTATAGCAGATGATTTTATCCGTAAATCGAAGTTTGACCATTCGTATAGGGTTGAGGCGACAGGTTTTTCAGGAGGTATTTGGGTTCTATGAAAAGCTAGGATTTGCCTGGATATTTTAGCTGTCTCTACCCAATTTATCCATGGATGGTGTATGGAAGGGGATGGTGGTCCTGGGTTTTTTTCGACATGTATGTATGCTAGTCCTAATAGAGGTATCCGCGCTACGGTCTGGGAACAGTTAAGTGCTTTAGAACCGTCGGCAGAATGGCCATGGGTTTTGAGTGGTGACTCTAATGCGATTTATAGCAAGGCTGATAGACAGGGCGGGTTGCCAAGAAGGAACGAGGTGTGCTCTCATTTTGGGGATTTTATGTTCCAGTTAGGTCTTATTGATATGGGTTTTAATGGTGCTCAATTTACATAGGAATGAGGTTCTTTGAAACAACGTTTAGACAGATGCCTATATAATCAGCGGTGGTATGAGCAATTTGCTTTGTCCGAAGTAATCCATCTTCAGCGTATTGGCTCGGATCATCGTCCAATTCTTTTAACCATACAACCCAAGGTGGTTAGCGGGAACCTAAAGTCTTTTGGTTTATTACAACATGGAATGATCATCCGGATTTCACTAGACTTCTAGCGGATACATGAAATGGTGATGATAATGTGTTCTAGAACCTTGATGGCTTTAGACAAGCTAATAAACAATGGAATAAAGAAGTGTTTGGTCACATTGGAAAACTTAAAGCTTATCTTCTAGCTCGTATTAGAGGTGTGGAAATTGCTTTGGAAAAAAAGATATTACCATTTGTTAACATGAATTTCTTTTTAAAAAATAATAATAATAAAATAAATAACTGAAAAATCAAATAAAAAGATAAAAAATTAAAAAAATTAAAAAAAACAGAAAATTTGAAGATATGAGAGAGTTTTAGATTTAGTGGGGATTGTGTTGAGGGATAGTAGGAGAATTTTTAGGGATTTGGTAGTTTTTAATTTGAGTTAGGATTGTTGAAAAATCTTTTAAATAGAGACCTTCGAATCTGAAAAAAGGGAAATTGAATGAAGAGAGCTGAAAGTTTGAATCGGAGAGTTTGGATCGATAAGAGGGCAATCAAAAGAGATTTTCGGTGGATTGAGGAGGTAAGTCCTTGTTTTGTTTTTTTCTCTCGTTAGTTGTTTTTGGTTCATCTCTGTTATTTTCGGTTTTAGGGAGAAATCCAATAGATTTAAGTGTTTTTAGGGTGTCATCTGAGTGGTTTTTGAATGATTAGGGGTGAGATTTAGGTGCGTTTATGGTGTTTAGATCTAAAAAATGAGTTTCCGAGATGTTTTCAGCGGTTTTAAAGGTTTTCGGCGAGTTCACCGATGCAGAAAGTGGTGGCCAGAATGTTCGGACGGTGGTCGTCGGCCATGTGTGGTCGCTGGCGAACTCACCGAAGTGGTGGTTAGTGGCGGTAGGTTGGATCTATGGGCGGAGTTCATGGTGTTCCGGGTTGGTGTTCATAGTGTTCTTCATGTTCATTATAAAACAAGATGAATATCATGCTAAAATATGTGTGTTTTGATCCAAAATGGGAAGTTTTTCTAGGATTTTAGTGTTTGTGAGAAAACAAGGGAATTTTCTCCCATGAGTCCTTCGAGCTTTAGACTGTTATTCATTTTGGTCCCCAAACACCCTAATTAACCCTTAAAACTTTAAAATTCACTCAATTAAGTCCTTAGTTTCACTCTAGATCGAACCCTAAGTTCAAAATTTAATCAAATATTAGATGTTTATTAGGTGTTAATTTAATATTAAGGCTTAGGAATAATTTAATTAGGTTCTTGGTTGAATTTAATTTAATTTTTAAGGTTGAATTTAAAATTATTTTAATCTAATTAAATCTAGTTTGAACCTAAATTGAACCCTAAAACTCAAAATTAGTTAATTTAGATATTAATTAGGTTTAAATTTTTTTAAAAGGCTTAAAAATTATTTAATTAGGTTCTTAGTTGAATTTAATTTAGTTTCTAAGATAAAATTTAAAATTAATTTAACCTAATTAGATCTAACTTAGCCTAAGTGAACCTTAAAACTAAATTTTTATCAAATTTGACTTTAATTAGGATTAATTAAAATTTAAAACTTAGGAAAATTTGATTAAGTGATTAATTTAATTAAAGATTATAAACTTTAAAATTAATTAAACCTAATTAAATCTAATTCATCCCCTAAAGTCAAACTCTTGTATTTAATTTTGGTCTTTTACCAATTTAATTATCTTGGTTGTAATTTGAACTCTCATATTTTCTAATGAAAAGTAATCAAGTTCTTTTATTTTGTTTATTTATTTTATTTTATTTTATTATGTTTTATTTTAAAAAATCACACGGCATATTTGTTAGGAGATCATTTAATCATCATTTAGTTAATTAATTTAGAGCCTTCTAGGATTAGTTGCTTTAATTAATTAATTAAATAGGGAGATAATTAGTAACGATAGTATTTGAATCTTATACCTCAGATACACTGAGAGGCCGGTGTTTTGACGTACCATGATGTTGGTCTAAAGAGTGTGCCTTGGTATCGAATTCATGTGCTATTAAAAACCTAAAACTTGATAAAATAATTTAGGTTTAGAATTAAATAAAATTGGTAGGTAAATAATTAGTGACATTAGTAAAGTTATTAATTTTGTTAAGTGACAAGATGGTAGTGTCTGAGCATTCGGATGTTATCATACACTTGGCGAAATTAATAATTTAAATAGGTTTTTAATATTTAATTAATAGATCCCTCCTAGGTTAGAACTTAAAATTAACAAGATAAAAAACGGTCATGCATTTAAACCTTTTGAGGCGGAATTTATATTTCGTTGAATTTGGGTGAGATTTCCTATATAGAGGACGTCTTATTCAAGCCCAAGTTTAAAAGGGATATATTTTCTTAATCAAAAGGATATCCTCAATTCAAGCAATGTTTAATTAACAATGAAGAATTAAATTAATATCTATATTCAAAATATCAAAATGCCACGTGAAATTAATAAGGTACCAATTTTTGGGCGTTTGTAAGGATCGTCCTTACACGTAACCGACTCCCGAACCCAAATGTTTTTAACGAATCTCTGGTTTGTTTTATGGTGTCCGGCCTACCAAAGTGGCCGGTGGCGACTCCAAATCAATTTTTAAAATTAAATAATATATGTTTTTCTAATAAAATTTGGGTTTTTCAAGATTAAAAGTAATATAATTCGGATTTTTCAAAACTAATTCGCCAGGCTATTTTCTATACGTTTTCGGTTTTAAAACGGTCGCGACAGCTTGGTGACTCCACTGGGGACTTAAAAGTTCTTTTTTGTGAGTCAGGCTTAACTTTTTTAAATTTTTTACGTGGCATTCCGGTATTTTGAATATAGATATTAACTTAATTCTTTATTGTTAAATGAACATTGTTTGAATGAGGGTAGCATTTTTATTTTTGTGATATATCCTGTCATTCATGCATAAGCTCTCAACCCGAGCTTTCACCCTTAAGTGGGAGTTAGATATTATCCGACGTGATACTCTCAAGCTCCGAGTTTCGGATTTTTATATGCTTCCGGTATACTAACCTTACGCATCGTGGGGTCTTCACCTCCGTTGTAAGGGACCTATACTACCGAATCGATGTCTTATCGTTGCAGTAGACGGTAACGACAGTTCGGGAATCCAGTGTCTAGACCAAAAACCACATGTATAGAGTAGAAACCCACCCCTTTTATAGCCAGACAGGGACCATAAGATAAAGCGGTATGTTGCCGAAATGCCGCTAAATTAGGATTTCTCTGTTTAACATGCTCTTTGGTTATTTTTATGCGACATAAATTGTTCTCTGGTTATTTTTTGCAAGTTAATTTATTTTTGTTCAGATTATTATTTCACCATACTACCACTTTTTTATGGTGTGTGTGTGAGTTCATATTGCATGCATTGGAGATATCGATTCATTAGCTAGTTGTATAGACAATGGTCATGAACTAAAGGGTTTGATATATAAGTGGAAGACAATATGTCAGGATGGACCATATTCGAGTAGACTCGGTACACAATCAGATTTGATTTTCATGAAAATTCAGTGCAAGATCAGAGTTAATATTTGAGGAGACCGAGTATCAATAATACAAGGGTATTTTAGAAGACTTCAAATATGGGGCATATCTGCTAAAATTAAGGGTAATTTAGGTATTCTTGGACAATAACGTGAAGAGTCATTTTCAATAAAAGATTCTTAGTTGCTTTCAAGAGATGGGTACAACACCAACAATAGGAAAATCAAATTTTTCTGCATGAAAGGGCCAGATTTATTGGGATCAACATTTATTTGAGCTTCAAGACAGGTTCAGGGCAAATTTAGTATAGAGATAAATAAGATTAGAAGGCAAAGATAATCAGAAATTGGATATTTGACGGAGTAATTAGGAGCATTCATACGGTTAGTGCTGACCAATAAAGACTTAGAGAAGAAAAGAAAATTGCGAGCTTGGTTTTGATGTTCAACTTTCATGGATAACGGGAGTTATCGAAATGAAAGAGAAAGTCAGAAGTATTACACGATGCATAAAATCAGTTTGTAAGTTTTGAGCCAATGTTTCAAGTTAAGAACAACATGTTGAAAGCTGGACCGAGCCAGTCACCAAGTTATGCCGAATGGAATAAGTGATCAACTTCAGAACCAAGTATAGGAAATGTCAGATATACATGGATTACAAGAGAACACGAAAGAAAGATACCTCCACCAAGATAATACAAAGAGGACTATCCGTATTCATTATGGTCCAAACCTTTTTGGGCAAAATTATAACTCGATGGAGGATGCAGATGGACCATAAGAAATATCGAAAGCGATCCTCCATGAGTTTTCTTTATATTCTTATTTTATATTAATTTTCTCTTTTATTTTATTTGGTATTTTCATGAATTCTCTTAATTATGGTATTTAGCGTTTGAGTTTGGGGGAGATTGAAGGTGTAGAAGCGCTGCCGAGGCTACCCAATGCCGCGGCAATACCATAAAAGAGAGTAATTTTTTAAAAAATGTTTTATATATTCTCTTTTCTTGAATTTAAGTTTGTAATCTTGTACTGCCTTATGTCAGCTTTGCTTTAGTTTACTCCTTTAAGGCTATAGAAATTTTTCTCCTTACCATGGCCAAGTACTATTTTGAAGGGATAACCATAGGATACTCATGGAATAAAACTTAGAAGTTTACTTTAGGGTTAGACAAAGAAAAACACTTTTTGGACTTGTTTGATTTAGGAGTTCTATTAATAAACTTAAATGATAAAGACTTAGAACTTGTTGGAAAAATAACTAGAAGTGCCTATCACCAGCTCTAGTTTTGCTCTCCTTCATACTAGAGGTGCCCGAAATTGGCTCTAGTATGCTAAATAGGTGCTACAAAAGAAAAAGAATAAATAAAAAAAACAAAGAAAGAAATAGAAAACACATATCTTGAGGTGTCCGAAATTGGCTTAGGACTTGCTGTTTTAAGGAGATAGCTAATCCAAGAATCTACTTGTCTTGAACTTAGAGTTTATCTAAGAAAACCTTGAATCAACCTTGTCCATTAAACAGACACACTCACCTAGCCCTAGGGTATGTTTCTTAGTAGAAGTCCTTGGGTAAACTAGTGGCTAAAACGGAGAGATAGACATGACCATGGTGGGGAGAATAGATGGAAGAGTAAGACCAAAGGGAGTAAGGTTTTGCAATTTGATGTTTGGCATTGCTTGAGGATAAACAAGAGTTCGAGTTTGGCGGTATTTGATGAGTGCCTAAAAGATAGTCATTTACTACCCTTCTTATGGTACTTTATGCACCTATTATACACCTACTTGAACCGAATCATATATTCTTTACTCAAATATTGGGCAAGAGATGACCTTGGTACTTGATTAATGATGAATGGTTTGACGAGGAACAAATGAAGCTTTAAATGTCAAAATATCGAACAACGAAGATGACGCAAGTAAACATGGGGCAATTACGTACAAATTGTAGTCATTGTCGAGTTTCATAGTTATAATGATGAATATTAGTCCAGCTTGATGAAAGTTTAGGTACTAGAAAAGGTTTAGGGACCAGGAGAAAATTCAGGGACCTATGATATTTTGCACACCCTAAATGATGAAAGTGGGGCAAACTCAGCATGATAAAAGATCAGCAAAGTATTATTACATGTGAGATTTCAAATCAGAATGGACAAGGGAGGTACAAAGTTCATAAACTTATTTCTTCAAGAAGCTGATAACCCATGAAATGTGGGGCAGAATCCTAACTGATTGGGAAAAACAATAATGTTAATGTCAATATGAGAAATGGAGCTCAAAAAGATCAGGTAGAGTATAGAGTTATTGATGTGAGATGTCGTCATGACAGAAAAAGGTTCAATGAAGAATTTAAGTGTCTCTCAATGAACATGGTTCATGCATCATATGGTTAGGCATCCATAGGATAAACCATGCTAACCCATGCATTCAAAACATTTTTGGTTAATTTTAACAGGAATTTGCAAGATTAGCAAAGCAATCCAGATCAGGACAAACAAAGATCTCAAAGGAAGAAAGTTTGAAAACAAACATTTCAAAAGGTCGGTAGAGACCAATACAGATTTCTATTTGAGGAGAAAGATCTCAACAAAGAAGATGAAGTTAAGCAAGATTTTTCACTTGAAGATGCGGATTTCAACAAAAATCTTTATTTACCAGATGTTCGAGGGAATTCAAACAAAAAGAACAACTTCGGATTCCAAGATTTGTTTGAAGGAATTCAACAGATAAGAACAACTTCAAACTTTTGAGAAGTTCAAATGAGAGGAACAACTCCAGATTCAATATGAAAACATAATGTCAAATTTCATGACTTGATATCAGTCTGAGGAATTTCATAATAAGAAGAACAGCTTCAGACTCTTCAGTGGAGATGGAGAATTTCGTAATAAGAAGAACAACTTCATATTCCATTGTTAAATCCTTCGGATCATCAATAAGTCCTCCGGGTATGATGTTAAATCCTCTAGGTCATCATTAAGTCCTCCGGGCCATCACCTTCGGGAGTGATAATATCGTTTGCACAATCAAGGAGGCAATACGATCCTAAATCCTCCGGGTCATCATTAAGTCCTCCGGGCATGATGTTAAGTCCTCCAGGCCATCACTTTCAGGAGTGATGATATCGTTTGCACAATCAAGGAGGCAATACGATTCTAAATCCTCCGGGTCATCAGTAAGTCCTCCGGGCATGATGTTAAGTCCTCTGGTCATGATGTTAAATCCTCTGGGTCATCATTAAATCCTCCGGGTATGATGTTAAGTCTGAAGAATTTTATAATAAGAAGAAAAACTTTAGACCCTAGAGAATTTCGTAATAAGAAGAACAGTTCCAGATATCCCAGAGACGAGGAATTTCAGAACAAGAAGAACAACCTCGAGTTACGTCATAGGTTTTGCTTGAAGAAATTCATAATAAGAAGAACAACTTCAAGCTTCGGCCAAATGGCTTAATCAAAATTCGTGTTTTTCAGTCTTTGCCCATCTCCTGCTCCGTAGCATTGAGCAAAAAGGGGCAGCTGTTAATACGAATTTCTTTTTAAAAAATTAGTTAATTTAGATATTAATTAGGTTTAAATTTTTTAAAAGGCTTAGAAATTATTTAATTAGGTTCTTAGTTGAATTTAATTTAGTTTCTAAGATAAAATTTAAAATTAATTTAACCTAATTAGATCTAATTTAGCCTAAGTGAACCTTAAAACTAAATTTTCATCAAATTTGATTTTAATTAGGATTAATTAAAATTTAAAGCTTAGGAAAATTTGAATAAGTGATTAATTTAATTAAAGATTCTAAACTTTAGAATTAATTAAACTTAATTAAATCTAATTCATCCCCTAAAGTCAAACTCTTGTATTTAATTTTGGTCTTTTACCATGTAAGTCCCTTCTCAATTTAATCATCTTGATTGTAATTCGAACTCCCATATTTTCTAATGAAAAGAAATCAAGTTCCTTTATTTTTTTATTTATTTTATTTTATTTTATTTAATTATGTTTTATTTTAAAAAATCACATGGCATATTTGTTAGGAGATCACTTAATCATCATTTAGTTAATTAATTTAGAGCCTTCTAGGATTAGTTGCTTTAATTAATTAATTAAATAGGAAGATAATTAGTAACGATAGTATTCGAATCTTATACCTCAGATACACTGAGAGGCCGGTGTTTTGACGTACCATGATGTTGGTCTAAAGAGTGTACCTTGGTATCGAATTCATGTGCTATTAAAAACCTAGAACTTGATAAAATAATTTAGGTTTAGAATTAAATAAAATTGGTAGGTAAATAATTAGTGACATTAGTAAAGTTATTAATTTTGTTAAGTGACAAGATGGTAGTGTCTGAGCATTCGGATGTTATCATATACTTGGCGAAATTAATAATTTAAATAGGTTTTTAACATTTAATTAATGGAGCCCTCCTAGGTTAGAACATAAAATTAATAAGATAAAAAACGGTCATGCATTTAAACCTTATGAGGCGGAATTTATATTTCTTTGAATTTGGGTGAGATTTTCTATCTAGAGGACGTCTTATTCAAGCCCAAGTTTAAAAGGGATATATTTTCTTAATCAAAAGGATATCCTCAATTCAAGCAATGTTTAATTAACAATAAAGAATTAAATTAATATCTATATTCAAAATATCAAAATGTCACGTGAAATTAATAAGGTATCAACTTTTGGGCGTTTGTAAGGGTCGTTCTTACACGTAACTGACTCCCGAACCCAAATGTTTTTAACGAATCTCTGGATTATTTTATGGTATCCGGACTACCAAAGTGGCCGGAGGCAACTCCAAATCAATTTTTAAAATTAAATAATATATGTTTTTTAATAAAATTTGGGTTTTTCAAGATTAAAAGTAATAAAATTCAAATTTTTCAAAACCAATTCGCCAGGTTATTTTCCATACGTTTTCGGTTTTAAAACGATCGCGACACCATTTTAGCTACCCTAGATATTACTTTAAAGGAAGAGTTAGATACATTTCTTGCGCAAGAAGAAAGCCTTTAGAAACAAAAGTCTAGATTTGAATGGTTACAGAATGGGGATCACAATACTCGATTTTTTCACACTACTATTATGGTTAGGCGAAAGCAAAACTCTATTGTACGA
Organism: Abelmoschus esculentus; assembly: GCA_035048815.1. Classification (NCBI taxonomy): domain Eukaryota; kingdom Viridiplantae; phylum Streptophyta; class Magnoliopsida; order Malvales; family Malvaceae; genus Abelmoschus; species Abelmoschus esculentus. The sequence continues at coordinate 2,642,874 of JAUCBN010000021.1, forward strand.
CTTAAGGTAGGATCGAATGATTGGTGTACTGATCAAGCTAGCCTTAAGGAGCATGTTGTTTCTTTTTTCCAGGAACTTTTTTCGAGTGGTGGTCGTACCCATTTGGATGAGTTGTTCTGTGGGGGATTTCCGCGTATTGATGTGAGGTTTTGAATGGTTTAATTCGGCATGTTACAGAAGAGGAGATTCGAACCTTTTTTTTTGGATGAGCCCATGGAAAGCACCGGGGTTGGACGGGTATCATGCGGGGTTCTATCAGTGGAATTGGGAGGTGGTTAAGGGATCAGTTTATCAGTTTGTGTATGATTTTTTATGCAGAGGATTCTAGTAGCCGAAGCCAATAGAATTTTGCTTTTCATAATTCCAAAGGTTCCGGCGCTTGAGATGATTAGCTAATACCGACCTATTAGTCTTTGCACAGTGATGTATAAGGTGGTGACCAAATTGTTAATAGACAGACTTAAGCCTTTCCTGCCTACATGGGTTTCAGATAATCAAGCAAGTTTTGTTCCGGGTAGACACATTACTGATAATGTGATCCTTGCTCAGGAAGTTATACATTCAATGGAACGAAAATCTGGGCGCACAACTTGGATGGCCATTAAGGTAGATTTGGAGAAAGCGTACGACCGCCTTGAGTGGGACTTTATAGAAGAAACTTTAATGGAACTGGGGGTGCCAACTCTATTTATTCAGTGGGTGATGCTATGTATCAGATCCATTGTTATGCAGATTAGCTAGAATGGGTCAACGACGGATTGTTTTTCACCATCACGTGGAATAAGACAGGAGGATCCACTATCTCCGTATCTATTTGTGCTTTGCATGGAACGTTTGTCTCACGCGATTGATAGAAAGATTTCAGAGGGAAGTTGGAAACCAATTCGCCTTTCGCGTAATGGGACAGGTTTGTCGCATTTGTTTTTTGCAGATGATCTTGTTCTATTTACGGAGACAACAACAATACAGATGAAATTGATAGAAAATATTTTGCGACATTTGTATGATTGTTCTGGACATAAAGTTAGCGTGGGAAGGACTCATATCTTTTTCTCAAAGAATTATGATAGTAATGTTCGATCTACTATTGCACATGGCATTGGCTATGAGGAGGTGACAAATTTAGGAAGATATCTTGGAGTTTCTCTCTTACAAAATTGGGTTACAAAGGAGACTTATAGATATTTGATTGATAAGGTGGAGTAACGACTTGCTGGTTGGGTGACGAAGTCTCTTTCTTTAGTAGGGAGAATAACTCTTGCTAAAGCAGTTACAGGCCACACCGATATATGCTATACAGACGAACAAATTGCCAAAGAATGTGTGTGATGAATTAGAAAAGAAAATCCGTAGGTTTGTTTGGGTGTTAAAGGTGATGATAATTTTATGGCACTCGTTAATTGGTATACGATGAAAAAACCTATAAACAATGGTGGGATGGGTTTTAAAGATCTTAAGTGTCAAAATAAGGCATTGTTAATGAAACATGGAATGGCATTAATATGTGATGAGGATAAACTTTGGGTTAAGGTTTTGAAGGGCAAGTACAAATGGCCGCTAAGGATTCCGGATACGATCGCTAAACCTGTAGCATCAAGATTATGGAGAGGATTGAGTAGTGTGTAGGATGAGGTGCGTGAAGTTTATGTTGAAATATTCAGAACGGATGGAAGACTGACTTCTAGGATGACATATGGCTAGAGAATGGGGACAAAATTCGTGATAATATTGGATGTAATATGCCATATCACGCTCAACCGGTTGCAACAATGCTTGCGGCAAATGGCGAGTGGAACTGGGAATCGTTATTGAAGTGTCTGTCGTTACATTTGGTGCAGCGAATAGCATCATCACCATCACCTCACGCTGCTTTAGGGCCTGATCAACCGGGATGGCGGTGGGAAGGCCGTCAATTCACTACCAAGTTTGTTTATGCCTACTTAATAAAGTTTCAGGGTGACTCGGGTTTGCCTAGTTGGTCGTGGTTATGACATATGAAATTACCTCATCGCATCCAGGTTTTCCTTTGGTTAGCGTTGCAAGATAAACTCTTGACCAACGCCGAAAGGGTTATGAGGCATCTATCATCGTCGGGTAGTTGCCCTGTGTGTCACGCGGGACTGGAAACATTAGCGCATGTGCTCAAGGATTATGGAGAGGCTCATCGATTATGGAGGCAAAATGAGTTAATCCGAGCTTATTGGTTTCATTTTTGAACATGGATTTTGATGCAAGGTTTACCGGTAATTTGTAGGAGCGATACGACTTTGCGCGAAACACAACAGATTGGGGGGTGAAGTTCGTGAACGGTTGTTGGTTGCTATGGAAGCAATGATGCCTGCGTGTGTTTGATCCGGACAACGTAATGAAAGGGGATATAACGATAGTCGGTCAGAGGCTAGCAAACGATGTGCAGAGTTATTTGCCTGTTTCGAGCGTGTTGCGTGGTCCGAATGCTCCAAAACAATAATAGGGTTACCCAGATCGGGGATGGGTTAAGGTCAACGTGGATGGGGCAGTTGGTGGCGCAACGAGTATGGCTTCTACTAGGGGTGTCATTCGTGGTGCAGATGGTGAATGGTTATTTGGCTTCGGGAGTAGTATTGAGATTTGCTCGGTTCTGTTATCTGAATTATGGGCAATACATGATGGTTTGGTCCATGAATGGAAGTGTGGTTTTCGTAGAGTAATTGTTGAATCCGACAATGGTCAAGTGGTGAATATTTGTCATCGAAATACCAAGGCCTTACAAGGTGCAGCGATTGTGGATTTGGTGTATGATTTGCTTGATAGGCGATGAGAAGTGCAAGTGAGGCGAGTGAGTTGACAATTAAACATGGTTGCGGATTGTCTTGCTAGGATGATGAGAGGTAAATCGATTGGATTGTGTATTTATAATACACCACCTAGTGAGGTTATTCAGCTAGTCCAGGCTGATTTGGTCCCTGATTAATGTCTTGTTTTCTTGTAGCCGTTTGTGGCGCTGATCTTGTAAGTACTCGCTTGTGCACTCTTTTTCCTCTATTTAGGTTTAGGGAGGTTTTTTAACGAGGCATAAGCGTGTACGCTTCTTTACCCATCAAAAAAAATTAATAGATAAGATTATACATGACACGGTGAATCAAATCCATATAATATTTTTTATCAAAAATTTTAAAATATTATGAATCTAGTAATTTGAGAATTTATAAAAAAATTAAGAATGTTTTAAAAGAATCAAGATTTATAGAATTTTAGATAAAAAAGTTTAATAGAAATTAAAATTTACGTCAAATAATGATTGGATAATTATTTCTTTATGATGATTAATCATTAGATATTTAAAATATAATAAAATAAAGTATTAAATAATATTAAAAATATCATTTTCTTTAATAATTAAATATTATTATAATAATTAAAATTTACGTTGAATATAGTATGTTAATATTCAATTTTTACCACTTAACTTATGATCAATAATATTTAATTTTTAAAAATATATTTTATTATATTTTCTCTCGTTCACAACATAATTTTGGTATTACTTAATTTATTGACATAGTCTCCTTTAGAAAAATGTATAAAAATTAAATTATAAAATAAAAATATAATTAACAACATTGAAAGAGTAATTTAATTTATTATATTGATAAATAAGAGATTATATTTTGATATATAATATGTATATTATTTTATATAATCTTGGCTTTAATCTTATAAATTTTAAACCTTGAATTTTATTTTTAAATCTTAAATTTTTAAGCCTTCAACTAAATCCTAAATATAGTAAATTTTAAACTAAAGATGATAATTTGATACAAAATGGAGGATTTCAATCCGATCCGATAAAGTCAGTTTTTTAATTAAAAAAATTGGGTTTAGATCTAATCAGGTTATTAAAAAATTAAGTCGAGTCGATTTTATGGAGAAAATTCCCGACATATTTAATCTTTTATATGATATTTAATAATATTATTTTTCTCGAGTTAAGTTGGGTTTAATCGAATTTTTATTAAAATATCATATTCATTTCAAGATCAAGTTATAATTTTTATTATGTTTAATCAGATCAAATACAAAATATATTAAAACTAGATCAAAACAAATATTTTAATTTTCGGATTAAATCGTATCGGTCAAAAATCTGCCCACCCACCCTGTTACCAGTAGAGATGACATTATAATTCAAATTTGATCCGAAAAAAATTGATCTAAATCTGATTAAAAAAAGTCTGAATCTGAATTTATAAAAAGGTCTTAATACTAATAAGAGGTGGATCGATATAGATATTATCATGATCCGGTCCAAATTCAATCCGAATCCATATCCGATATGAATCTGATTCATATATAAATCTGAATAAAAAATATTTAAAAATCTTAATTAAGTTTATATACAATTAATATTTTAGAATATTAATATCTTAATTGCAGTTTGAGTTGTTATTTTAATTTGTTTTATATTGAATTATAATATTTGTAGAGATTGTGCTGATAATTTAAATATATTTGTTTGATAAAAATTATTTTTTATTTAAAGATATATGTTTGAGTTGTTACTTTAAAAATAATTAGTTTGAATTTTTAGATTTGAATTTTAAATATTTTATTAGATTGTATTTGAATTTATATAAATTAATTTAAATTCGGACTTGAATTCTTTTAAAAATCAGATTATTAATTGAATTAAACTTATAAAATTTGATCTAAATCCGATTCATTATCATCCCTAGTTACCATCCCATTTAACGATTATCTTTATACTATGTATCAAATTTTTCTCATAAATAATTACAATTAAAAACATTTTCTAAATTTTATTAATTTTAAATATATTTTATCCGAGAGACTGAATTTTTATTTTTCTTAAAATGATTTTTATTTTTTAATTATTAACGAATACTACTTTATTAACATTTTAATACCGTTAAAAAATATTCTTAATTATAAATTGAATAAAATGAATAATAAAATAATCTCCAGCCAAAAAACAAAGTACATTAGAATTCCTGATTTGCCCTTGCCTAGCAAAACCAGTTTTCCCCTTTCCCACGAACGCACCCCGTCGTTCTTCTTTCTTAGTGTTTCCGTCAATTTGCAGCGCTCCCCCTCTCTCTCTAACAGATTCAGTCAATCGAACGGCAGGCGGTCTCCGCCCATGACTCTGATGACTCCTCCACCGTTAGATGTAACCATCCAATCCTTCACTCTCGTTTTATCCTCTTTTTTATTTCACTTCAATTCAGTTTCGATCCCCGTAACGCAGCGGTTTTCAACTCTCTCAATGCTTTTTCCAATCCAGCTAGAAAGAGGAGATTCATCATCATCTGCGAGTCCGTGGTTGGATTCCTAGGGTTTTGATCAGCAGATCCGAACTGTCCCTCTCACTTTTTGGTGTTTCTGTTTTTGTTTTGCAGCAGGAGGACGATGAGATGCTGGTACCTCACAATGACTTGGTAGAAGGTCCTCAGACATTGGAAGGTGATTTTTCCAATTCAATTATTTTCCCCCTCTTTTGTTTCTCAAGAAACTGAGAGTGAGTTGAATTTCATTTAAAGAAATGAATGAATCTTTTCCTCGACTGTTTTTAGTTTCAGCTGAATGAGTGCCATATTTACATTGTTTTGATTATTTATGGATATTCTATGCTTATGTTTTCTTTAATAATTCTTATATTTGATGTTTTCTTATGCTTTGCATTTTGAACTTTTGTCTTATTTATTATCAGTGGCGAAGGAAGCAGCAAGTAAAGTGGATGCACAAGCAGTGGATGATCCACCGTCAGGAAGGTTTACATGGACGATCGAGAATTTCTCGAGGCTTAATACTAAGAAGCTCTACTCTGACATCTTCTTTATTGGAGGCTACAAATGGTTGTTTTAGTTGATCAATTTGTGTCTTGGAGTTCTAGCTTACTTGTTTTTTCATTGATCTGTGAATAAGATTTGCTTTGAATCCTATTGCACAGGCGGATACTTATTTTCCCCAAGGGTAACAATGTTGATCATTTGTCAATGTATCTTGATGTTGCGGATTCAGCAACATTACCTTATGGATGGAGTAGATATGCACAGTTCAGCTTAGCTGTCTGCAACCAAGTACATAATAAGCGTACAATTAGAAAAGGTATATCTGGCACCGGCAGTTCTGGAATTCTTATGATTCGATTCCTTTATATAGCATTTCTTTTAGCATATTATGCTGTTTGTAAGCTTGTTATTGGCATTGTTTGTCTCCATGAATTTCTTACTTTGGGTGTTAGTATGTGCATCCATTTTATACAGTTTTCAAGTTTTGTTCCTTTTCCTCCTCTTCTTTTAGAAACGATTTAATACTTTCATTATCTGTAGCTTGTGTCTTGCAAACACTTTGTCTAAGTGTATCCTAGATAGAGACATTTTATTTTAATTTTTGTAAATGTAGTTTTGGAATGTTCATTTCTTTGAAATCTTCCACTCATTTTATTCAACATTTTCTTTATGAAAATTGATGCATTGGGTGGATGCCTGATTGATGTAGCATTTTCTTATTTTCTCGTATAATGTTGTACTTTCAAATATTTTAATTTACTGATGCAAGTTTGAAATTAAAGTTTTAGCTATTTTAGTATTTTTGCTGATTATAGGCTGTGAGAAAGGGGTCGTGGTGTCCGGAGATGCAATGAATGAGGGTGGTTTGTGTGTGATCGGCAGTTAGGGATTTGTTGTTTGAAGAAGAAGAAGAGAATATTTTCCATAGAGAACAATATTTTTTTTTTGTATTTTCCTATTATTCTTCATTCATAAATGTATACGGAATAAGCGTTTAAATAGTCTAATATAGAGTTTTAATATAACTAAAACTATACTATTATCTTTAATCTAAATAATACTTATTTCTAATTTAAGTAAGACTTCTAGTAAACCTAAAGTACTAATTAGAAATAAACTCTAATTACACATTAAATAAAAATTCTTACACTCCTTGTCAACTTACATTCTAGGAGTTTACAGTTATAAATTTTCGTAAAGCCTTGGGTGATCTTTATATTTTAATAAATTTGCTTCTTCACTGGAACCCTTATTTTATACAGTTAAGATATGTTTTAACTGCATACTTGTTACTTTCTAAAAAGCCTTTGATTTTGAATTATGAGCTTTTTTCTTGTGGTGTGGTTGTCTAACAAATATTGATACTCTTAATCTGGTTAGTGTTGCTATTAACGAGCTTGATTGAGTTTTCACTTTGCTAAAATGCCCCATTCTCCCTCTCATGAACTGCAAATTATAAGTCAATATGTTTTTTCAACTCATGTTCAGACCAATTAAACTTTCTAAGATATTTTGTATTGGCTGAAAATTCAGTCTTGCAACCGGCTCAAGTCCTGATCCATTTTGGCATTAAATTGGCCATGGGTTCATTTGAATAAAATGCCCTTGTTCCTCCTACATTGAGATTGGATGTTGTAACTACCTCAATATAGAGGCATCAAGTTGTACACCTTGATATCTATTAAAGGAACATTTTGGCATTAGAGCAAATAACTTGTCCACATTTTTACATTATATTCTGTTTTGGTCGTCCTTTGTTCACTAAGTTGGTGAACTGCTTTTACTTTTTATCTCAAAATTAATTTGAACAAATTGTGGGCGAGAATGGAGATGGTATTCTGGTTCTGTATATCTTGATAGATTCAGAGTGTGATATATTGTGTGGGCTTTCCTATAATTTATTGGAATTCAGAAGAGGAGTTGCATCAAATTATAAAATCAATTTCCATAATAATGATCTTCTGAAAGATTCGGAGTGTGATATATGGGGTGGATTCTTTAGTTCTTGAAATCTCTTTGTGCCCACTTGTTTTTTATTTATCATGTATGCTCAAATTTTGTGTGATTGACTGTTTGTTGCTTTCTACAGACACACAGCATCAGTTTAATGCACGTGAGAGTGATTGGGGCTTCACTTCATTCATGCCTCTTGGTGAACTATATGACCCTAGTAGAGGCTTTCTTGTGAATGACACATGTATCGTGGAAGCTGATGTTGCTGTGCGCAAGGTTGCTGATTATTGGTCTCATGACTCGAAAAAGGAGACTGGTTACGTTGGTCTTAAGAATCAGGGAGCCACCTGCTATATGAATTCTCTTCTGCAAACACTCTATCATCTTCCCTACTTCAGAAAGGTTGGCGTATTTATTCCTCACTAGTCACTACATTACTTATAGTTAAAATTCTAGTGGAAGTTAAATGTTTGAACTTATACATTTCAGGCCGTGTACCACATGCCAACAACTGAGAATGACATGCCTACAGGGAGCATTCCATTGGCTTTGCAGAGTCTATTTTATAAGCTCCAGTATAGCGACACTAGTGTGGCAACAAAAGAGTTAACAAAATCTTTTGGGTGGGACACTTATGATTCTTTCATGCAGCATGATGTTCAGGAACTTAACAGGGTTCTTTGTGAGAAGCTTGAAGACAAAATGAAGGTATAGGGGTTTTCTTCAATTGGTATTTTCTGATTGCTTGCTTGTAAATTTGTTTAAAGTGTCAGTAAAAAGTTTCATCTTTAAATTTATTTATTTATTTATTAATTTTAAAAACTGTCTCAGGGAACGGTCGTGGAGGGTACAATACAACAGTTATTTGAAGGGCATCATATGAATTATATTGAATGCATCAATGTGGACTATAAGTCAACAAGAAAGGAATCATTTTATGGTACACATTTTAAGGTTACATCAGATGACTAGATTATTAAAGATTGAGATTTTGGGGCTTATAATTTGATGCAATTATCTGTAGATCTTCAGCTTGATGTGAAAGGTTGTAAGGATGTTTATGCATCTTTTGACAAATATGTTGAAGTGGAGTGTCTTGAAGGTGACAATAGGTATCATGCTGAACAGTATGGTTTACAGGTAAGATTCCTTGGATCACCATTTCATCTTTTTTACCTGGAAACCTATAACTTAGTAGTCATATTCTACATTATTAAAAACTGGGGACTTCAGTAAGTTGATTCAGATCTGCGTTTCTTTGGTTGGTCTGTATTGTATCTTCTATCGGGCATCTTTGTTTTAATATGATTGGGAAAGCAGTCTGTTTTCATGTATTTTTGGCTATTTCTCGACTATATGACTTTTAGTTTTCTTCATGGACCACTGGGCACAATGTTCTGTACTTGTTATACTTTTTTGCTTAAATAGTCCCTCTAAAGATGACGTTCAAAGAACTTCTGGGGGTTTTGTGCCTTTTACAGGATGCCAGGAAAGGAGTTCTTTTCATCGACTTTCCTCCTGTCCTTCAACTTCAGTTAAAACGTTTTGAGTATGATTTCATGCGGGATACTATGGTGAAGGTTAGTAGCTGAATGGACAATTGAATATCTTGTTTTATTTTTCTGTTGCTTTTATGAATGCTAATCTTGTCTAGTATGAATTTGGTTCGAAGAATTTACCCTTAAGCATTTACTACTGCATCTTCTATTGTAGGCATACTTAATTACTCACACTAGGATATGGCTCTTTATACTGTGGGTTCTATATGGTGATATCCTGAAATGATTGTCTTTGGCTTTTAATTTTTCTGGTTGTACACTTGTACTTCTATCGTGTGAACCTGGTTCAGGAAAGATTCAGTGAGATGATTTCTTATATTTTTGAAGTTCATATCTCCCTTCTGAGATGGTGTTAATCTGAATTATTGTCTCTGTTGACTGTCTCTAATTATCCACAATTAAGTTTATTGTAAAACTTTACTTCTAAAAGTAATATTGAAACGTCTTTTTGAATTATCTTTGGAATTGCAAAGATCTTACCCTTTGATTCAAAATACAATGAGGATACCCAAATTATCAAACTAAAAGTAAAATGAGGATGCTTGAATTGTTTCTTATTTGTTAATGCAAGTATATACAAGAAAAAATATTATTTCCTGGACTATTTCTATTTTGCAGTTAATATATTCCTTAAAAGATTTATCTTAAGGTTACCCTCAATATTATGGAATGTTACATAAGGGACTTGTTTTCAAGTATATTCGTGCTGATTGTAGGTGTCTTGTTGCCTGAAGTTTAGTAGAGTAAGTTATCTGAACAAACACGTGCATCATTTGCATCTGTTTTTTGTTCATTATTCAGTAGTCAAAAAGGTATCTTCTCTTTACTTGTACTATAGAATGGCAAATTGGCAATCAATTTGCAGTTGATTTAGAAGGCTCTTCTGGAAACAAGAAGTGAACCAAAAGGGGTGTGGTCTTAAACTCTATGCCTCTCCTTGAAGCAGTTCTAAAATAACTAGGATACTTGTAATATCATTAGATCCTGTAAGCTCATTATTTTGTATGGAAGTGTGTGTGAGATGTTGTAAGATAAAAAGGTAGCATAAATTCTGTTAGACCCTTCTGTTCTATTCTATTCTTTTATGTTAATGTATGTGCATGTGTTTGCATTTGGCTCAAATCTGTCATCTTTAATCTCTAATATCCATGGAAACATTTCTTTCTTAACATTTTGTTGTAATTTTTTGTATAGATAAATGATCGTTATGAGTTCCCCTTGCAACTTGATCTGGATAGGGACAACGGCAAGTATTTATCCCCCGAGGCTGACAGAAGCGTTCGCAACCTTTATACTCTTCACAGGTATTTTTCACATTTTGTTGTGCTGTCCTTCTGATTTTTTTTTTTTTTTTTGTAGCAGTTGCCTTCCTTTGCTCATTTGATGTTAGCAACATAAGTAAAGGTTTTAAAGAAACCTGAATCCCTAAACGCTTAATTTGTTTTTGACTACAAATTACTACATTATTCAATCAAGTTAGCATGTCTAATGGTACATGTGAAAAAACAGAGTGTTAATTGAAACTATGTGAATTGATGATTTATTCAAAGAAAAGGGTCTATTATATAAACTTTTACAAGAGAGTTTAAACTTAACTAGATAACCTCTAGATAAGAAAAAAACAAATTTGAAAAACTAAAAAATCTGATAAGATATTGTTAAGATAAAGTAAGACTCTATCTCAACAACTTCCTAAAATCAAGGAAACAACTTTATCTTAACAACTTCCTAAATGCACTATAGCTAACACTCCCCCTCAAACTGTGTATATGTTGTATATACCCAGTTTGGATGTGAACTCATCAAAGTTAACTCTTGGAAGTGCTTTAGTAAAGATGTCAGATTGCAATCTGACTCTTGGCCGGAATGTAGTTTAACTTCGCAGTCCCACCATTCACTTTCTCATAGATGAAGTGCCTATCAATTTCAATGTGCTTGGTCCTGTCGTGTTGTACTGGATTTTTAGCAATACTCATAGCTGATTGGCTGTCGTTGTAGATTTTGAACCCATTCTCTCTATCTAACTCCAGTTCTCCGAGAAGTCTCTTTATCCACATTCCCTCACATATTCCTAGGGCTAATGCTCTAAATTCTGCTTCGACACTACTTCTTGACACCACAACCTATTTTTTGCTTCTCCAAGTAACTAGGTTGCCCCAAACATAAGCACAATATCCACTAACTGACCTCCTATCAGTGAGCTCACCTGCCCAACTTGAGTCTGTGTAGACTTTCACTGTTCTGTCAAGACTTTTCCTGAAGATTAGTCCAGATCCAGGTGAAAACTTTAGGTACCTCAAAATTCTGTTAACTGCCTCCAGATGTTCTTGAGGGTTACTCATGTGCTGGCTTGCAATACTTACTGAGTATGCAATGTCTAGCCTCGTTAGAGAAAGATAAATCAGTTTTTCAACTAATCTTTGATAGAGTTCTTTGTCAACTGGACTACCAGCTACTTCTTTATTGAATTTCAATCCTGGATCCATGGGGATTTCGGCTGGCTTGCACCCAAGCATTCCAGTATCTGTGAGAAGATCCAGAATGTACTTTCTTTGATTAATAATTAAACCTTCACTAGACCTTCCTACTTTCATACCCAAAAAATATCGCAGACTTCTCAGGTCCTTTGTTTCAAATTCTCGTGCGAGAAGATCTTTAACATTATTAATGTCACCACTATCATCCCCTGTAATAATTATGTCATCAACATACACAATTAACAAGGTTATTTTACCAGTTGTTGAAATCTTTCTAAATAAGGTGTGATCAGCCTGACTTTGTTTGAACCCATTTGTCACGATAGCTTTAGCAAACCTCTCAAACCATTCCCTTGGAGATTGCTTGAGTCCATACAATGATTTTTTAATTTGCACACAGTGTTTCTAGTTACTTTACCTTCTAGACCAGGTGGTATTTGCATGTATACTTCCTCCCCAAGCCTCCCATTGAGAAAAGCATTCTTGATGTCTAATTGGTGCAACTTCCAGTCCTTGTTTACTGCTATAGACAACAGAACTCTAATAGTATTTAACTTGGCCACTGGTGCAAAGGTCTCCTGATAATCCACTCCATAAGATTGTGTAAATCCTTTGGCCACTAGTCTTGCCTTATACCTTTCAATGCTCCCATCTGAATTGTACTTAACAGTGAAAACTCATTTGCATCCAACAACCTTCTTTCCTTCTGGTAGATCTGTCAAACTCCATGTTTCATTCTTTTCAAGTGCGTGTACTTCTTCTTCGACATTCTTCTTCCATTTTGGATCTTACAAGGCTTCCTTTACTGTTTTAGGAATTTGCACACTGTTTAGGCTAGCTGTAAAAGCCTTAAAATTGGGTTGAAGTTTACCATAGGCAACAAATTTGTCAATTGGGTGCATAGTACATTTTCGCACTCCCTTTCTAATTGAAATCGAAAAGTCATCAAGGTAACTAGAATCTTGAGAAATAATGTTACCTTCAACCTCAACAGTAGTAGGATTTTCCTCTGGTTCAGCAGCAACAAGACTTGAATCCGGTTCTTGACAGGTGCCAGGCTGGTTATCTTTTTCATTAGGGGCTCTTTTCCTTCTGGTATACACCTTTAATGGACTGTTTACAGGCTGTTGGTGTATAGAGGCAGGGGTTTGTGTTACAACACTCGGTAATGAAGGGGTTGTGGTTTCAGGAGAGGGCATGAGAGGAATGTCTGGTAGCGGAGGAATATCTGGTGGTAGTGAAGGAATAATAGAAGACTGAAATCCCTCAAAGCTCTCCCTCTAAAATTCAGTCCCTACAAAATATGGTTTATGTTCGAAAAATGTAACATCAAAAGAAACATAGGTATTTTTGTAATTGGAGAATAGCATCTATAACCTTTCTGACTAGAAGAATATCCAATAAATACACATTTGATTGATTTTGGATCCAACTTGCTTCTATTTTTCTCATGGACATGAACAAAAGCTGTGCAACCAAGTACCTTAAGAGGAAGAACTGATGATAGAGGTTGAAAGTGAGGAAAGTGTTTGGATAAGACTTCTGTTGGGACTCTAAACTTCAAGGTTTTGCTAGGCATTCTATTGATAAGGTAGGTGGCAGTAAGTAAAGCCTCCCCCCAAAGATATTTAGGTGCTTTAGCCGAAAAAAGGAGAGAACTGGTAACCTCTAAGAGATGTCTATTCTTTCTTTCGGCTATTCCATTTTGTTGAGGAGTATTGGCACAAGAAGTTAGATGAAATATGCCTTTTTCTCGAAAAAAACATTCAAGGGATTTACTAAGGTATTCACTCCCATTATCATTTCGGACAACCTTAATACGTGTCTCAAACTGAGTTTCAACCATTTGAAAGAAAGATTTAAAAATCGATTCAACCTCAGACTTTTCTTTCATTAAAAAGGTTCAAATAGTCCTAGAATAGTCATCAATGAAGGTAATAAACCATCTAGACCCAGATAAGTTTTTGACATTGGATGGACCCCAAATATCACTGTGTATTATAGAAAAAGGAGATGTGGGTGTAAAAGAGGAAGGTGCATATGTTTGTCTTTTATGTTTGGCAAATTGACAGATTTCACACGTAAAAGATTGAGATTGTTTATTGCTAAATAACTTGGGAAACATTTTTGAAAGATATGGAAAATTAGGATATCCTAGCCTAAGGTGCCATAACATAACATCATTGGTGTCACTAGAAAGTTCAAAGGATGAAGATTGAAAACAAGTTGAAACGGGAGACATTGAAGGTGGGAACTCATCAAGGATGTAGAGACCATTTGATAACCTAGCACTGTCAATCACCTTCTTCGAGCTCTGTGCCTGAAATATACACCCATTTAGGCCAAAATTAGCATCACATTTGACATCTTGTATTAACTTATGGACTGATAACAAGTTACAAGCAAGATTAGGAACATATAACACGTTTGACAAGATCAATGTACCACCCACTTGAATAGTACCGCTTCCCTGTACTTGTGATAGAGAACCATCTGCAACCTTAATGGAGGTTTTCGAGTTGCAGGGATTATAGGTGTGAAAAAGCTGAAGATTTTCGGTCATATGATCAGATGCACTAGAATCTATAATCCATGAGAGAGGATTAGAAGTTGCTAAGCAAGAAAGTCTACCTTCACTGGCTGATAGGGCTGTAGAGGGAGATTTGGCGGTGAGATGGGCAAACAGTTACTGAATTTCTTCAATCTGCTGCTTGCTGAAGCCACTGGAGGAAGTTTCAGTAGCAGTGTGGGCTGCTTTTTGGAACCTGGTCTTATTGGCTTTCCAATCCGCATGCTTCCTATGCAATTTCCAGCACTGATCTACCAAATGACCAGCCTTTTTACAATGGTCACACCAAGGCTTCCCCTTCCTTTGTTTATTTTCAGAGGCAGAATGAGTAAGGAGAGCAAAAACATCCTGTTGGTGGGAAGTAGAGACCATCACAGCACGCCTACTTTCTTCTCTTCGAATTTCGGAGAAAGCCTCTCGAACAAGAGGAAGAGGTTTCATAGCTAATATTCTACTCTTGGCTCCATCATAATCACAATGAAGACTCGAGAGAAATTAGAAAATCCTCTTTTGATTTTTGAGTTTGTTGTAGAGGTGGACATCATCAATACACTTCCATTCATTAGTCTTATAGAGATCAAGTTGCTGCCAACATTTGGTTAAGATACCAAAACATTGTGCGACAGTAAGATCTCCTTGTCTGAGATTTTGATTTGATTTTCAACTCCAAAGAGTTCAGAGATGTTGTCGACGCTCGAATAAGTATCCCTTGTTGCACTCCAAATTTCGGCTGTAGTATTATAGAGCATGAAATTCTCTCCAATTTCTGGGATCATGGAGTTTATTAACCACGACATGATTGTGGTGTTTTCACTAAGCCAATTAGAGTAGTCTGGATCAGACTCATTTGGAATGGAGGAGTCTGTGAGATAAGAAGCTTTCCTTCTGCCTGTGATATAAAGTTTCACCGATTGGGACCATGGTAGGTAATTGTTTCCATTTAGTTTATAGGATGTAATTGGAGTAGAAGATGCATCTGAAAGTTGAAATTCAGATGATCGAGGGGTAATATGGGAGCTAATTTCAGAGGAAGTAGCCGTAAAGGCCATGGAAAATAAAGAAGAACCGAGAGAGAAAAGGGAAAAGGATCGGTTCCTAAACTGATAGCATGTGAAAAAACAGAGTGTTAATTGAAACTCTGTGAATTGATGATTTATTCAAAGAAAAGGGTCTATTATATAGACTTTTACAAGAGAGTTTGAACTTAACTAGATAACCTCTAGATAAGAAAAAAACAAATTTGAAAAACTAAAAAATCTGATAAGATATTGTTAAGATAAAATAAGACTCTATCTCAACAACTTCTTAAAATCAAGGAAACAACTTTATCTTAACAAATTCCTAAATGCACTATAGCTAACAGTATACCATTTAATCAAAACTAATAATTTATGTAAAGACATGCAGAACTCCCACTCAATTAGATTTTAATGGTTTGGAGAATTCCAAAAGTGTGTCCAGTAAGCTTGAAGAGCAATGGAGAGTTGGAGACAAAGGAAAAATATAAGAATACTGTAACCACAAGGTTTTGTTTGATAAGCAAAGTACTTAGTACTTACTACTTGCTAGCCCGAAGAGCCTGTTTTAATGATTTTTTTATCTGTTTCATTTGCTAAATCCTGCTTTAACTTGAATACTAGAAAAACCAGACTAATCTATAGCTATGTTAAGTAACAGAAAACATGAGCTGATATAATTGCAAGAATATCCTTTATGTTCAGCAGAAACGCATCAATTTCGTGTAGCCATTATTTCCATTTTGGTTTCTTTACTTCTCTGTTTTAGTGTCTTTCTTTTTGTCAGATCTGGCTTTCAGTTGATTATGTGTTTTATGTTATTGTTGTTATCATCATCATCCAAAGCACTATCACTATCACCATTACTTTTGGGATAACTAAAGAAAAATAATAATAACCACCTGTAAGGCAGTGGCAGTGATGCCGAGGTGCTCAGGCGTTGCCTAAAGAACCAAAACCACTTTACAGTATTCCAGGCTAGGCTTTTTCTAAGAGGCAGTGGCTTTAATATTGTGCTGCACTTTAGTTTAGGCACAAAAATGCCAGATTCACTGCTTGGCCATTCCTCTCTTCCCCGGATTTTGAAAATCAAAATATCATAGATGTTAGAATTTCACCTACTAGCTTTCTTAGGTTAGAAGTTCGAAACAAATTCAAAAAACCGTAACATTATCTTCATCCTCTCTTCTCCTTATTAATTGATGGCTTTAAGGTATACTTTTGAAAAAAGAGGAGATGTTGCTCTGTTACAGTGTTCAAAAACAAAACCTAGCTTTTGGCTTCATAATTTACTATTTTATCTAAATTTATATTGGAGCTTTTGTTTTTCCTTACTAATTATTTATTATTTATTATTTACATGTATTACATTATTTATATGCATGCACTGCACCTTAGTCAGGTGAGCATTTTCTATGTGTCCTGCACCTCATGCTATATAGAGGTCTTAGTGCCTTGAGTTGTGTGCCTGGTGCCCTTGGCAACATTGCCCTAATGGTGCCATAATTGTCCTGTAGCAATTATTTTTTACTAAGTGAAATGAAGAGACTTTCCCTTGTTTGGATATATTTCTTTGTTTAAGGGATGTTGAATTATCCCTTGCTTTTTCTTGAAAAACAATTTTTGTTTTGCCCAATTCAAAAGCTAAGTACAAAAGTTTCTTTGAGATGCAAATATCATTTTTGTCATCTTCATTTACTACATAAATTATTTTATAAAATCGTTTATAATCAGTCATTTCCTTTCCTTCACATGGCTTAGCCAAACAAAGGTTGTTAATCCAAATATTGTGTTAGGGTTTGCTGGTTACTTGATGTTTGTATGCTTTGTTTTTTGTTTAGTGAAGCTGTCTCTTACGGAAAATTTTCTGCTTGCTTTTATAATTTGTGCATGTTTCAACTGATGGATAAGCACATTTCAGTTATTTATAATTATTATTCTTGTTTGGAATAGTATGCTAATCAAGTTGGTCTCGATGGATTTGGTAGAAGTCAATTCTGTTATTTACCGTGTTTTAAACTGAGCAGTAATGAAAATGACAACTTAAGGTTATATTAGTTTTGTAGAGTAAGAGTGCAAATACAGACTTTGTTTCTGCCTTTTTATTACTTCTGTGTGCTAATATTTTCTCCAACTTCTCTTAACTGTATATCAAAAACTGTCACCTATTCTTTCATAATTCGCTCGGATGAGTGTGCAAAAGGGTAGTAATAACATAATCATAATTCTGTCGCATCTTTTGCAGTGTTTTGGTTCATAGTGGTGGGGTGCATGGTGGGCACTACTATGCTTATATCAGGCCAACCCTCTCGGATCAGTGGTACCTATCATGTTTTGTAAATTTTTTTGATTCTAGGTTTTTATGCTCATTGCTTGTCATCGCTTTCCTATTTTACTGATGCTCACTTTAACGTTGATTGGGATTGGTCATCAAGGTTCAAGTTTGATGATGAACGGGTAACAAAAGAAGACATTAAGAGGGCATTGGAGGAACAATATGGCGGTGAAGAGGAGGTACTGTTCTCTGATCATCTTGTGTCTAACTTGATATTTCTTTTGTTGTTGCTTTCTTTTAGTAGGTACTTTTATCTTACCCGTGTCCTTTAACAGTTACCGCAGACAAATCCTGGGTTCAACAACACACCATTTAAATTTACTAAATATTCAAATGCATATATGCTTGTGTATATACGAGAAAGTGACAAGGACAAAATAATCTGTAATGTGGATGAGAAGGACATTGCTGAACACCTCAGAGTAAGTTTGCTCCCGATTTTTATTAGTTACTAATTTAAATTTGCAGCTGTTTATGCCCACTGCAAAATGTTGCTGCGTGCTTCACATCACATTTCAGATAAGATTGAAGAAAGAACAAGAAGAAAAGGAGCAAAAGAGAAAGGAAAAAGCAGAGGCACATCTCTATACTGTTATAAAGGTACAACATTCCTTATCCTGTCCTCTCCATTTCTCTTTCTATAGATTTATATGTTTCTTATCTTACTTTTGTATGCCATCAGGTTGCATGTAATGAAGACCTAGTTGAGCAGATTGGAAAGGATCTATACTTTGATCTGGTGGATCATGAAAAAGTCCGTAGCTTTCGAATTCAGAAACAAACACCTTTTAATGTTTTCAAGGTACTTGAATATCAGTCTAGATCTTCTTACTTGTTCTAATCAAGCAGTTAAAAGAGATAAATGTTGTTTTAAGCGCTTAACAATAATCCTTTGATGATTTGAACTAAAATTTAATGGATTTCTTCATGTGCATGGTCTTTGCAGAGTATGCTTTCTGTTTAGATATGTTATTATTTGTTTCTTCATTTCATTTTCTTTTGATGATTTTTATTTTTCCTTGAATACATCATCAATTTCTTTATTCCGCAAGTTTGGAAGTTAATGTCAGGCAAAAGTTGGAAGTCTACAACTCTCAATGTCCTATTGTTTATTATCAGGAAGAAGTTTCTAAAGAGTTTGGTATTCCTGTGCAATATCAACGTTTTTGGTTGTGGGCCAAGCGGCAGAACCATACATACCGTCCAAATCGACCGTTAACACATCAGGAGGAAGCACAATCAGTAAGTGGACTCTGGTTCCTCTGCTTTCTTTTTTAACCTGAAGCATGTTTTATGACCTATGGTTTAAACTCTATAGTCGTCGAGCGAATTCTGTATATGTATTGAATAATGCGTAATATTGTTGATGCCATTGATCTACATTCTGCTTGTCATAAATATGGATTATGTATGCAGTGACATTTTTTTTAAACTTTTTTCCAGGTTTCTGGCAGGTGTAGGCCTACTGGTCCACCCACATTATCTGCTTTGCTTACTGTTGTTTGTCTTGCTCTTGTATGTTATCCTAATACAATATTCTGTGTATGATATGATATTTGTAATAACTTCAATTAGGTAGGACAACTGCGAGAGGTTTCCAACAAGGCAAATAATGCAGAGCTGAAATTGTTCCTGGAAATGGAGCTTGGGCCGGTACTTATTTGATAAACTTCTTTTAGATTTTGGTTTGCTTTTGAAGCTCTTTGCTTTTGAAATTGTTTCTGTGATGGTGCTCTAGTCTGATCTTTAGTATTATTTAGGATTTGCAGCCAGTAGCTCCACTTGAGAAGACTAAAGAAGATATTCTTCTTTTCTTTAAACTCTATGACCCATACAAGGAGGAGCTTCGGTGATTCCCACATCCTTCATTCCTTTAGAGCGGAACTATTTGTAATTATTGATGCTTTTATTTCTATGATGTCAGTTATATTGGGAGGATGTTTGTGAAGGGTGCTGGGAAGCCAATGGAAATACTGGCAAGGATCAACAAAATGGCAGGCTTTGACCCTGATGAAGAGATTGAACTTTATGAGGTTGGTTTAATTGTCATGTTCTTAGTGCATTTGGTTTTCTAAGATTGTGTTGACCACATCTCACTTATCTCTTCCATACACAGGAAATAAAATATGAACCCAATGTCATGTGTGAGCACATCGACAAGAAGCTCACATTCCGTACCAGTCAGGTGTGGTAAATCAGTTCTCAAGTACAATGTTTTCTTCCCCAAGTTGGCAAGCTTTTATTATAAAATCACTAATATACTTTTAGTCAATTATCTATATCTATCGATATTTGAATAATTTTTGCTGTTTCTCCTAATATTATTGACGTTTATTAGTATTATTTTTATTATTGTATGCAGCTTGAGGATGGCGATATTATATGCCTTCAAAAATTTTCTGAAGTTGTAAGCGAACAATGCCGTTATCCTGATGTTCCTTCGTTTCTGGAGTATGTGCATAATCGTCAGGTATAGGAATAATATTTTTGGTAGCAGTATTTATTCTGTTAGAAGTTGTGGTTATCTTATGTATATTGAACTGTTGATGAGGCTCTATTTTTTTTCCTGGTTGCAGCAATTTTTTTTTTATGTTTTTATGGATTGAGATTTCTTGGTGTTGTTGATGGCAATTTTTTTTTTCTTTCTTTAAAATGCTTAACTGCAATTTTGTGCTTTCTTAGGATAAAAACTCGAGAATGTGGGTCCTATCTTTTTAGTTTGTGTCCAATTTAATAGTTGGCCTCTCAATATTAAGTTTTAGGCTTGAAAGTTTACTTTTAAATTTTTGTCATTTATCTTGTGTTTGAGTGTTTCCTATTCACTTTTTCTTTTACATACTAGCTTTTATCTTTACCAGAAATGTGAAAGCATCTGTTAAATTGGAACCGTAAAGAGGGAAGGTTTTTATTTGATTGTACTTTTATGTAACCAGCATCTGTAATATCTGTTCAAAATCTATAAGTAGAGGACTTTAGTTACTGATGCTATGTGGAGGTCTGTGATTTCAATTTAATCCCATTGTATTGTACATGTTTCAAGATTTAGTGCAATTGAGGATTTTTATTTTCGATTTTTTATTTATATTGATATGTAGGTTGTTCGGTTTAGATCTCTAGAAAAGCCAAAGGAGGATGAATTTTCTCTTGAGTTGTAAGTTTGTTGTTACTAAATTCTACATTTTTAAGTGGATACATTCTTAACAGAGTAATGAGTTTACTGAATTTTGCTTTATATTGTTCACACTGTTCTAATGATTTGCCTAGGTCAAAGCTTCATAATTATGATGATGTTGTTGAAAAGGTGGCTCACCATCTTGGCTTGGGTGATCCTTCCAAAATTAGGCTTACATCCCATAATTGTTATTCCCAGCAACCGAAACCCCAGCCTATCAAGTACCGAGGTGTGGAACATTTGTCTGACATGCTGCTTCACTACAATCAGGTTTGTTTTAGTTCCTTTTTGTACCAGTCACTGCTCCTTTTAACTTTTTCAGTCAATTATAGTAATTTGTATTATTTCTGAAACGAGGTATATTTCTGTTTTTGGTAGACTTCTGATATTCTATATTATGAAGTGTTGGATATACCTTTGCCAGAACTCCAGGGCCTCAAAACATTGAAAGTTGCTTTTCATCATGCTACCAAAGATGAAGTGAGTGTTAATTATAAAATTAAAATGCTTCAATTATTGTTTATTTTGACATGTATTGTCAGGCATTGTTCCTCCCATAAATTATGTTAATTCTCAGGTAGTTATTCATACTATTAGATTGCCAAAGCTGAGCACTGTAGGGGATGTTCTTGATGACCTCAAGACAAAGGTAACAATTGCAAATTTTTTTCACACTCCTATATTAAGAAGGCCATGTTGTTCTTTGGGTAACATTTCCATGTATCTCCTGCCTTTACAAAAATACTTCAAATTACTGTTATTAAAGAAATTAAAGTACTGTGATTTTCTTCATTTCTCCACTCATCTTACTGTTTCTCTCTCTTTACCCATCACTCAAGTAACTTTTATCCTATGTTGAGTAAATGAAGGGAAAATTCTAAAATAAAGAATAAGGCAGATCTGGTTAGGGCGCCAATTTTTGGTTTTTCTCCTCAATGAGTCTAATGATCTGACACAAATCCATATCCATTTAAGATTTTAGCCATTCTCCACCTCTATACATCTAAATGTTGAGTCCAACGACTTTTTGACATCTTGGTTTGTTCCAACTGAAATTACAAAAAAATTCAAGTCATTTCCCGCTTTCAAAGTGGAAGAAGACTGAGAATGTAAAAGGAAATAAGAAGAAAAAAAGATTTTTTCTAGCATTGTAGTGTGTAGGATTTTTAATTAGTTTCCTTTTGGATTGAGATTTTTTTTCTTTAATAGTTTAAATTATTCACGCACCTTACCTATATGACACCTTGTCGGTGCTAAAATGCTAATTTTTTTCTTCCTGCATTTTTGCCAACAATGATTTGTTTGTTACTGTATTTTGTTTTTAGTTTATAGTTGATAACTTGACATGTATGACAATATAATTTAGCTTGTTGAAATCACAATATCATTCTCTGGTTTGTGAATCATATTATCCTTTGTCTATATCCATGCTTAATTGTTTATATAATTTCATTTATGTGAAAGATAAGTTGTAGTTCAACCCCATATACGACAATTATATCCATATTTTTCCTTGAAGATAAGAATTCAACAAATTGTTTTGCATTTGATGCGGTACAGGTGGAGTTGTCTCATCCTGGTGCCGAACTTAGATTACTTGAGGTTTTCTATCACAAGATTTACAAGGTATTCAATAATTTTCCTTGAAGTGTTTATTAACCTAGTCCCTTGTATTTTATGCATAAAAGTAGCTTCCACAAGCATGTATTTTATGCATTTATCTGAACTTTTTCTGTGTGATTTGTCTAGGAATTCATACAAATTATGATTGCTTAATTAACTTTGTTGTCTGGTTTTGGGTTTTGCAGATCTTCCCGCTCAATGAAAAGATAGAGAACATAAATGATCAATATTGGACATTACGTGCGGAGGAGGTAAGGCTCTTGTTCTCCATGCATGTCCTGATTTGTTTTCTCATACAGTGGACCTATCTTAATTCTTGTAAATCATACCTATCCTTTATAATTGATTGTTCCACTGATTTCAGCTTGACATTACATATCTTAAACCTTTTTAAGTTTCCATGTCACTGTCTTGAATCATTTTGTGAGTATAACAGTGCTGAATCCATTCCCCGCTTTATATGCCAGTTAGCTGTTCATGAATCATGACCTACCCTGGTGCTGACATTTGAAAATATTTACATAAATTATCCGCTTAAGTTTGAGTATAATGGATAGGGAAAAAAGTGGAAAAAATCCAATCTGTTTGAGCCAAAATTAGATGTTGAACTTGTTAGATAGTTAATCGGAGAATGGTGCAAAATTATATCTTTGCTATTGACATTTTTATTCTTTTTATACTTTCTTTCATTTATGTACTCTGTCATTTTCCATCTTCTTACACTGACTACTCAACAATCCTAGCTAGTCTAGTCATGCAAGAATATTATCAATGGTGTATGCCATAATTTCGTTTCATTTTGTCATACTGTAGAGCTTCTTGTTTTCCCTTTTCTTTCTTTTGTTGCCTTTTTCACTCGTGTCTGATCTTGATTTCTTATTGCCTTAGATACCAGAAGAAGAGAAAAACATCGGCCCTCATGATCGCTTGATTCATGTTTACCATTTTCTGAAAGATACAACACAAAACCAGGTGATAGATCATGAATGCTGTTCCCACCCAATTTTGTTTCAAAATAAGTATTTTGTATTGATGAATGTTTAAAAAACCTCTTGACATACTGGTTTACATGTTTTGCTCATCAACATTTTTGTCAACCTTAACAGCAGGTTCAGAATTTTGGGGAGCCATTTTTCCTTGTTATTCATGAGGATGAAACATTAGCCGAAGTTAAAGTGCGAATTCAGAAAAGATTACAGGTTCCGGATGAGGAATTTGCGAAGGTATGATCTCTACCCGACAAAAACCAAGTTATTATGTTTATCGAAATTGCATTGCTTTTCAGTTATCCATATTATTTCTCTTCTCCCCTCCACCCACCCCACCCCTGCATTCTTTTATGGATTTAAGCAAAAACTGAAAACTTATCTGCACATCATTCCTATTAATTACTTCATTTTTTTTCAAACTGTCCAGTGGAAGTTTGCTTTTATGTCACTGAGTCGTCCGGATTATCTTCAGGACTCTGATGTTGTGTTATCTCGTTTTCAGGTTCTATCCCTATAACCTTTCAGTTTTGTTCTTGTCACTTTTCCTGAGATATTGTGCTCCTTTTCACATTGATCTTTTACTTTGTTTTTGTAGAGAAGGGATGGATATGGTGCCTGGGAACAGTATCTTGGACTGGAACACTCTGACAATGCTCCTAAACGGTCATATGCAGCGAATCAGGTATACTATTTCTCCATTTATTCTTAGTTCTAGGACTTAAAACCGAGCCACCATGTTGCTCCGCCACTATCTAAGAATGACTTGTTTTTAAAATGATGCGGATGATCCCTGAATTATAGCTGCATGAACGGTAGTCCACTGAAATCTATTTGAAATCGAATGATTCTAAATCTAAGCTCATTGTTAGTGGAGGAAACTAGGGTTTTTGTCGGACTCTAGATGCCTGTCCGTACCACATAAGTTGTTAGATAAGAAAAGACATACTTTGTTCATTGGTGCGATGCTTCATCGTCTTGATTAAATTTTACAGAACCGTCATGCTTACGAGAAACCAGTAAAAATATACAATTAGATGAAAAACCAGATGAGCAGCAACTCTATCGAGTGGAAGTCTGTTACATCCAACTTTGTGTAATAATCGAGAAGGCCGAAGGAGGCTCATTGTTCGGTACTGCAGGCACCGTTATCGAGTCTGTTATATGTGGTCCATTGAGCTGTATGGGAAGGTATGAACCTATAAACCCTCTTCATGTTTTCCCAGCATTTCTGAACCGTCGCCAAGGCAGAGTTTAGGTAAGCCTTTGGTGTCGAGTACCTGTGTATTTTAGTAACATTGAGGTTTTGATTTTACATTTGTTGTCAGTCTAAATTTTCCTTTGAGGGTTGGTGAGTGGGGATTGTATAGAAAATACTGTTAAAGAGATTATATATCGTTTTTCATTTAATCTCTAAATTATTGAACTGATTTCTGCAAAAATGTAATTTTAGTCCCTGTAATTTTTAAAAAAATTGTAATTTCAATCCTAATCTAAATAGGATAGGATACAATGGTTAAGTTACAGGGGCTTAAAATGATTAAATTTGGATGAGAAGTAAATCCACAAATCAGGATTGATAGGTGAAAACTTTTAAGGAATTATTGTTTAGATCATTATTGAAATTTTAATTTTTGAAAAATAGGGACTAAAATTGACTTTTTTTAAATAACTTAACAAAACCAACTTTTACTATGTAGTTATATAATTTCATATAATATATAGCCTAAAATTAGCCTAAAAGACTATAGATTAGTTATATATGTAGCCGGTTATAATATAAATTTTTACTATGCAGTTATATAATTTGTTAGTGTAAGTTAAACGGTAATTATACAAAAGTTTTTTATTTATTTTATATGCTTAAAAATTATTATAAAATTACATTTTTTTAATGAAAATATACATACTTACAAGAACTTAAAAGATCTATTTTTATAATAAAATTGAGTATCTGACATGATAACAATAACTATAATATAAAATTTTATGGAAATTTATGTGATAACAATAATTAAAACATGAAAGTTTTCATAAATAATTTAAAACAAATCAATAAGTTTAATTTATTATAGATGTTAATTATATATTTAAAATTAAAAAATAATTATAAATATTTTAATATTTATAAATTTATATAATAAATTAATTAATAATTTTAAATAAAATATATTAATATTAACCATAATATATATAATATAAAAAAAATTAAATTCATTAATTTATTTTTGAATTAGAATTAGATCGATAGAGTATCAATGATTTTAGGCATAAAGATAGTTTTCACCCTTAACATTTATAATTTTGGTCATTTTAGCCCATATTCTTTTTTTGGGATAAATTTAACCCTTGACCTTTATCTTTTTAACAAATAACGCATTTTTTAACTACCATGATAACTGAACCGTTAAATATTTAATAATGATAATATATCATATATATGTAATAATATATTTTAAATGACTTAACATCTAGTATATCAAATACATAAACGCGGGATATAGTTTTATTCCAATCTAAAAATATAAAACAATTAAAGTTTAAATAAAATATTAAAAATTAATTAAATCTAAAACAAAAGGTTACTAAACATTTTCAACCTTAACTATAGTAAAATCAAAATTTTATCTAAAAAGGTATGAACATAATCTGAGAAAAAAGTATTTTATATAATTTGTTACCGGTGAATCAAAGATAAAATTTTTTGATAATAATCGATTGAATTTTTATTATTTTAATTTAGAATTTAGGTATTTTAGTTTTAATCTAAATCGGAGTTTTAGGGTTTTATAAAGATATTTTAGTTTAGTTAGGGTTGAGAATATTTAGTAATTTTTGTTTTGTATTTAATTAATTTTTAATATTTTTATATTTTATACTAGAATAAAATTATATTCTATATATGTATATATTTAATAAGTTAGATTATATGTCATTTAAAATATATTATCACATATATGATATGTTACCATTATTAAATTTTTAACGGTTCAGTTATCATAGTAGTTAAAAAATGAGTTATTTGTTAAAAAAACATAGATCAAGGGCTAAATTTATCTCCAAAAAAGAATAGGGGCCAAAATGACAAAAATTATAAACGTTAAGGGTGAAAATTATCTTTATGCCATGATTTTAAGACTAAAATTATTATTACCTTTGTCCCATTTTGTTTGTCTAGTATTGACTTTTTTAGGTCAAATTTTTTAAACTTTGACTCATTATAACTTTAAATTTATTATTGATAAAAATATTAAAAAATATATTTTAGAAACCTCTAATCACGTAGTTAAGAATATATATTTTATAAAATTTAATAAATTAAAATATTTAAAATAACTATGATCAAAGTTTAAAAAAATTGACTTAAAAAAATCAATAATAAACTTCTTATATTAAACGGAGGGAGTATCATTTTATTTAATTAAACGACCATAGTTAATAGTAATAATAGACTTCTTATATAATTTACCTAATTTATTCTTCATATTTCATCTCCCTGCTGCCGTTCCCCTCTCACCTCCACCGCGCTCCGCCGCCGACAACTCTGATACAATTAAGCAATCTAGGCATTGGTATGTTTGTTAATCTATCAATGCTGTGTTCTTTTTACTTTTCCGCCGCATTTTTAAGTACTAAATAAGCTAATCCTGTAAAGGATTTATTTACCCCCCTTCCCAGTTCCCAGTAGCAGTTTTCTTGGCGAAGAACGGAAGACGGTGAAAGGAGATCATGGACGATAAGCTTATAAACTCTGTACACTCCACAGTTTTCAAAGACTCGGATTCCCTTGAAGGGACTTGTACTAGAATCGAGGGTTATGATTTCAACCAGGGTGTAAACTACTCCAGATTCTCAAATCCATGCTTTCTACTGGCTTTCAAGCTTCCAATCTTGGTGAAGCGATTCAAATTGTCAACGACATGGTTGGTTTCATTTATTAAAACATATTTTTCTTTTTTCTAGTGAATATTATTTCAAAAGCACGGATAAATTGAACAATTTATGATTACTTCTCGAATTAGTTGATAATATTGGATGCATATTTAGCAGTGGATTTGAAATTCATGTTTTTATACCTTTTAAATAAATATACAATCATATTGAATTTCAGCTACATTTTATGTAATGTATGCATTTCATTCTCACACTTTATATAGTAAATGAAATCTAAATTCGAATATTCAAATTTATGTTACCAAATGTAGAATTACTGTTTTGGATGTTATGTTGTTAACTTGATTTGTGAAAGTATGGTTACTCAATGAAGTTAGATTGGAGGCTTTCTGATGAGACTATAGCTGCGGACAGCAGTGAAGAGGAGAAGGATCTTGCCTATAGAAAATCTGTAAGATCCAAGGTGTTTTTGGGTTTTACATCGAATCTTATTTCATCCGGTGTTCGAGATACTGTTCGGTATCTTACGGAACATCACATGGTTAGTTCCAAACCAGACTTTTTTTTATGTAGAATTGGACAATCGTTATTTCGGAATACAAGTTATATTCTTTTGCTTCTTTTGAAAATCTGACATCGTTTTCTTCATGTCATCGTGTGCCTCTTGATTTAAGTATTGTTGTTTTTGAAATGATTTTAGGTAGATGTATAGTAACTACAACTGGTGGCATAGAAGAAGATCTTATAAAGTGTCTAGCTCCAACATATAAAGGTGATTTTTCGCTACCTGGTGCTCAGTTACGTTCAAGAGGATTGAACCGCATTGGTAACTTGTTGGTTCCTAATGACAATTACTGCAAATTTGAGGATTGGGTCATTCCAATTTTTGACCAGATGTTGAAGGAACAAATTGAAGAGGTACTTTCACACACACATAGACTCTGCTGTGTCATACCCATGTTGCTCCATCTTTTTCCCTTAATGTTTATGTCCGATACATGTCTAAATATGGGTATGGGCTATATGACCCTCCAAGGATTTCTATAAAAAGCTAAGATAAAATTGTAACTTGCATGACACGCCCATATATATCACTTATACCCATGTCCAAGTAACATAGATCATACCCTCTAGTTAATCTGATAAGTTTGAATTGGTGCAACGCTTTACAGACCTTTTAGTTTTCCATAAATGTTGAAAAGATGATGATCTTTGGAGTTCAACTATTGTGTATGGTGGAATAATTCAGCTCTCATTTGTCTCTATTCCAGAGTTTTCAGTTACCACCAGTAGATGTTTTCTTGTGTTTTGCCGCATCTACCATTTCTGTTAATTTCCTTCTACTTCTTGTTTATGGTTTGAACAGAATGTATTGTGGACTCCATCAAAGTTAATTGCACGCTTGGGACGAGAAATAAATAATGGAAGTTCATACCTCTACTGGGCGTACAAGGCAGGTGTTCATAGCAATTTAGTCTAATGCTATGAAAATGAAACTATTTTTCTCTTTGTTTTTTTGTAGGTATCAATGATGATATGTGTAATCATCATTCATTAACTATACCCCCATTGAAGTCATTTATGTTACAAATAAAAGTTGGTGATATTTATTTAATCTATCATGGAATATTGGATTTTTGCTATGAAGATATTGTATTATTGCATGAACTACCTATACTCTTTCCTTCTACTACAACATAGTAAGATAGACTCATGACTCATGCCAACTGATTTAATGATATCCTATTGAGCAAGTGATTGAATTTATTTGATTACTGAAGGAGGCCCTTTTAATGAGTTATCAAGCATCTGGAACACTATAAAACATGTATCCTGTATCACATTAAGATGTTTAAGTGTCTTGTTTTTTTGGTTCATTAAGAAGTTCATCTGGGTTTTGTAATTTTGCTCTATGCAATTGTGATCTTTAAGGACTTGTCTGTGTAATGTTAGTAGCATTCATTTTCCCCCTTATAATGTAGTGGTTCATTTTTGTCATTTATTTCTATTTTCCAGAACAATATCCCTGTCTTCTGTCCTGGCTTAACAGATGGCTCCTTAGGGGACA
The DNA here is from genome assembly GCA_035048815.1 of Abelmoschus esculentus. NCBI lineage: Eukaryota > Viridiplantae > Streptophyta > Magnoliopsida > Malvales > Malvaceae > Abelmoschus > Abelmoschus esculentus. The sequence goes on from JAUCBN010000021.1 coordinate 2,672,318, forward strand.
TGTTATATTTTCATTCTTTCCGTAGCCCGGGTCTGATAATTGATGTAGTGCAAGGTAGGTCTTCTATGTTTCTCTTCATTGAATGCTACTTCTTGAGGATTGGGGATACAATTATCTAACTGGATTACCTGTTGAGCAGATATTAGAGCCATGAACAGTGAAGCAGTCCATGCAAGTCCTAGGAAAACAGGAATGATAATTCTAGGTGATGGATTGCCGAAGCATCATATTTGTAATGCTAATATGATGCGTAATGGTGCCGATTATGCTGTTTATATAAACACAGCTCAAGAGTACGATGGGAGCGACTCTGGAGCCCGTCCGGATGAGGCTGTTTCATGGGGCAAGATACGAGGCTCTGCCAAAACAGTTAAGGTATGCCTTCGTAGTGCCCTGTTGCTTCTCAACTTCTATTATTAGATACAAGTTCTGCCATTCCTCCGAATCCTCTTGTGCCTTCTACTTCCATTTCCATTTTTGTTCCTCGGAAATAGACAAACATACCATCTCAGTTTCATGATTGTATTGAATCAGGTGCATTGTGATGCAACTATTGCTTTCCCTCTTCTGGTAGCTGAAACATTTGCTTCACGATCGAAAAACTTTCCAGCCTAGTACCCTCTTTTCTCCCACAGAATGCAGATTCATCTACTCGTATTAATTGTGGTGGCATCTTAAAGAGGTAAATTATATTTTGATCCGACATAGTAACCGAAATCATGCCGAGAATTGTTGAGTTATGTGTTTTGAAGAAATGTTAGAGTTTGGAGAATCTCTGATCAACTTACTAGTTGTTTAGAGTTTTTGTTTTGGTTGTGTTGTAGTTGCAGATGTGATTGATGACTCAGTGAACTTTCTGAGGCTTCCATTTCATGACAATATGTCGCAAATGGTAACTAAACTAAGCAAAAGTATCTTTTTGGCTACTGAAGTTTTAGAAGTTACAAAACGATCATTACACATTATAAAATAGTGATAAATTGAAGGATTATTTTTTTTAACAATTTGATATATTTTAATGATTATTTTGATAAAGTTTAGTGATTGTTTTGTAATTTTTAAAATGTCTCAATTTAGTGATCATTGGTATGCTTTTAAAAAATTCCATGGAGAATAGTACCAGCCTTCATTGTTAGGTTTGTCTATATTATTTCAAGTCATTTATCAGTGCTATATTAAAAATAAAAATCTGAAAAATCGATTCAAAATTTTGGTTATTTGAGTAAAAAAAATTAGAAAATGTGATTTGCACTCAAGATTTATTTTTCGCTGTTTTTGCCATCTATTTTAACAGGAAAAAAAATTAAATTTATTATATTATTAGATTTTATATTTTAATAAATGAAGTAAAAAAAATAGGCAATATTAATATTATATACCCTTTTTATTATTTTATTACAAAATTATACTTAGACAAATTTTATTTACAAAACTATATTCCTGTTAGGACACGTATACAACGCTTTTCACAAAAAGCGATTTTAAAAAGTCTCGTCCTACACAAAGCGACTTCAGGATGATTTGACATCCCTTGTCACATCAGTTAATAAATATAATTTGGATAAGAAATCGCTTTCTGTGCATAACGATTTTTCTAGGGTTGGAAGGTAAAAACTCTAGACCAAAGAAATTGTTTTCTGTACAAAGCGACTTTTTTGTTATACGAATTGATTTCTAATAGAAATCGCTTTGTACACAAAACGGTTTTCATTAAAAAATCGCTTTCTGTACAAAGCGATTTCAGTGTAAAGACGCTTCGTGTGAGAAACGACCTCCCTATAAATAGTCGGCACTACTTCATTCCATATCATCCCAAAATCGCTTTCTATTGATTTCTTGCAACTTTTATTCCTTTTAAATTGTTTTTTTAGTTATTTTTCTTATAATTCTTCGATAATATGACAGATCTATGCAGATTAGATGGGAACCATTGTTTTGACTATTGGCGACGAAATAGAGGTAATTTTTGATATATTTTTTATATTATTTTTAATTTTTTTATTTATAATTTATTTTTTTAAGGTTATGAAAGGGTTCTAAACTGTTATTGTCACCGGATTACGAAATCGCCGCATCGGGATATAGTGCCTTATTTGGTCCAAGCCAGGTTCGGATTTGTAAGAACTATAATCGGTGGGAGTAAATTGCATCCGAAATTAATTACGCTCCCTTTTTTAAAAAAATAATTTAAGTGTAATAAAAAGGTCACTAGTGAAAAAGTTAAAATTGGGGTTTAATAAAAGGGAATTTAGGGATTTAAAATTAAATTTAAAATAAAATTAGGGTTTTAAAAATTAGGTTGAAAATTTGGGGAAATTGAAATCTAGGTTTAAAAATTTGGAATTAGGGTTTCAAATTGAAAGATTGAAATTTTGATCAAAATTGAAAATTAAGGATTAAAAATAGAATTTAGGGATTAAAAAATCTAGGGTTTAAAATTTGAGAATTTTGAAATTGAAAAGGGAAAGTTGGAAATCAAATTAGGGTTTTTGAAGTTTGGGAATTTAGGGTTCTAAAAAAGGGGATTTTTAAGAAATTGGAATTTTAGGGATAAAAATTGGTTAAAAATAGGTTGGAGTCGTCACCGGTCACTTTTGGTAGACCGGACACTGGAAAAACTAGAGATTCGTTAAAAATTGGGTTCGAGAGTCGGTTATGATTTAAAACGGGATTAGTGTTAAAAACCACCCAAAATTGACACCTCTACAAAATACCGTTTAATTAATTTTGGATTTTTTGATTTAAAGTGACACTTAAATTAAGGTTTGTTTAAGATTCAAATTTATTTTATTTTTATCGTATCTTTATTCGAAGGTAAACGCATACACCGCTATCGATACGCTAGGTGATGAGCCCGTTACAACCGAATAAAGAAATAATGCGTTATGTTGATTAATTTAATGATGTGATTTGCAAAATAAATAACATTACACAATACGCATATAAATAAAATGATAAAACATCATCAAAACACAAACAAATATGTGAACAAAAAAGAATGTACAAATAATAAAAAATACATAAGATAATAAAGATATATGATAATACAAAATACAATCATGGCATAAATATGTACACAAATAAAACATGCATGAATAAGATAGATATATGCAAATATGTACAAAATAAATGAACATGGAAGCAAAATAAATGCATAACAAAAATACATGACATAATACAACCAAAGTTATAATAAAAAAAATGCACATATGATAAGTAGATAAGTGAATAAAAACTAAGATTAAAACCAAATAAAGACAAAAAGGTTATTGTAAATGATCAAATTAAAAGAACAAATAAAATAAGAACTGAAAGAATAATTTAGAAGGGAGGAAGAGTAAAAAAAGGTTACGAGAGAGGAGGGATCAGAAACAAAAAGACCATTTATTTAAAAGATTATCACTGAAATTAGTGACATAATCGAATCATTCTGAAAACATTCAGGCTCTCAAATCGTTATTTAAAAACGGGGAAGGGCTTGAAAATAAACTCCGAAACACGGATGGACCTGGTGAGGATCAAACCAATTTGAAATGTAGGATCATAACAGAATCGAGACTAAAATGAAAGGTTTTTAAAAGCTTGGAGAACCTCAGAGGTAAATACCGAGACGCGGGGTTTTTAATGAAGCAAAAATCTCATTTTTAGAAAAGGACTTAGTATATAACATAAAATGAAATAAAAAAAATAACATTTCTTTCATTTTTTTCTTAATTTGAAAACAAAACCCCCTAGAACTCTCTCATCTATTCATCAAAGGAGGATGAACATCAAGAATGTTCATCCTCAAAACCAGAAACCAATGATCATTTTCAGAAACTACCGTACTCCGACACAAAAATTATCATCCTTTTTTTTGTTTTTGAAACCTAAATCGATTAAGACCACTTCCTTTCCCTTTTTAAAACCAAAAAACAAATCAAAATCCCTCCTTATGAACCCAAAATCTCTTAGAAACCCCAAGAAACAAAGTTTTCTTTTCTTTGAAAATATTGAAACGAAACAAAGAAAGGGGTCAGATTTCTTTGCCTCGGTTCACCCTTTCAATAACACAACGACCATAGGCTTATCACTAGAAGGCTAGAGACTCGACGACCAACCCTAAAGGTAAAAGAAACTGAAACCCTAAACTCTAATTTTTGTTTCGTATATGCAAAGAAGACAGATATTTTACCTCTAAAAATTGCTCTTTTCTATTGATAATCGAATAAGGGAAAAAAAGCTCCCCGAGTACAATCATGGGATTGATTTAAATAACCGACTTGTTTACATGAGAAAAAGAAAGCAAAATAACTCTAAAATCCCATTGGTTGCGTTCTGGAATTTGTTTGGATATGCATTGTGCCTATGATTTTTTATTTTCTCTGATATTCTGATTTTGGTCGTGTATTTGTTGTAATTCTCTGAATTGGTTCTGAATTTCACTGCAAATGTTGGCTGAATTTCTCTACAAAATGTTACGATTATCCTCTGAAAATTGTACCATTTTTGTTGTTGTGTGCATGTACGAATAGCCGAAGAAAACGTGAGGGGACCACCGATCGGACGAACGATGACGACGACCGGAGGGAGACGAACGGATCAGATCTGGAGACGAACAATCTTGCACGTGCTTGCGACGCGCGCGTAGAGGAGCCAGATCGACGACGTGTGGGCGCGTTGGAAGACCATCAGCCTCTTCTTCCTTTGATCTGAGCCGTTGGATCAAGATCATACCCAACGGTCCAGATTAGGCTGCGCATAACCAAAGAGGGATGTGTTAGGGTTTCTCATTGGTTTATTCGATTGGGCCAAGGGATTTGGGGCTTGTAATTTAATTATTCTGGGCTTATAATTGTAAATGGACATTAATTAATTAAAAGTTTGGGTTAACATTTGTTTGGGTTATTATTTATCTGATCTGTTTTGGGTTATTTAATACTTGGGTTTTAAATTTATAATCTTATATATATAATAAAAGAAAATAATATTATTATTAATAATAATATATAAAATAATAATATAACAAAATAGTAATAATAATAAAAAACGAATATAATAATAATAAAAATAGAACGAATGGGAAGTGAAATAAAATAAAAAGGGATAATATATTATAATGTTTTTGGATTTTTGAATCTTTAAAAAATATGACCATATAGACAATGGTCACACTTAACAAATAATGGTTAATTTAAAGGAACAAAATATATTTACATGTATATATATTTTTTTTGAATTTTTGTTTATAATTAAAATAACTAAGTTTAAAAGTGTAATAAAATAACAGTAAAAACCATAAGGAGGTAAAAGTAAAAATATAATATTTTTGAAATTTTATAACGATAAGTAAGAAATTAAAGCCCGTTATTAAAATTGAAATGAATATTTAAAACCCGGGTTTGAACCCCGGATAAAATTAGTAATTACATAATGCTTTACTCAAAAGGTGGCGGTCGGAGACCCACACATTTCATCTTTCGTCTGGTGAGGCAACTATCACCTTACAAGACGTTTTATTTTCAACTCGATTTATGTATCGATGGTCAGCCTATAACGGGTATTGCGGAATGTGAATGGGTTAACCTTTGTTTTGAATTGCTTGGACTTATTCCCGACAAATTTTCTAGAGGGAAAATATACTTGAATTGGTTGGAAGAAAATTTTTCCAATTTGCCTGTTGATGCTTTCGAAAAAACGAAAAAGGTAAATAATATTTTTAGTATTTTTTTAGAATTTATTTAATTTTTAATAAGTTATTTTATATTAATTTTATCAATTTATAGTGTTTTGCTCACGCACATATTTTGCGCATTCTTGGAGAAATTTTGATGTTGGACAAAACTCGCAATAAAGTGCACTTGGTATGGTTACACCATCTACGTGACATTGAGCATTCCGGGAGTTTAAGTTGGGGATCGACTGTTTTGACTTTTCTATTTCAGGAGTTGTGTACGACTGTGGATCCCTAGAAACAAGTTATTGAAGGTTCCTTATTATTACTTCAGTTGTGGGCATGGTATCGTATGTCTTTTTTACGACCTTCTCTGATGACGCAATAGAGTTTGAGTTTCCACTAGTTCGGAGGTAATGTTTAATAATGTTTAATATTTATATTTTTTTTATTGTTAATAATTTTTAATTAGAATTTTATTTTATTAATGGTAGGTGGTGTCATGATTGTCGTATGTTGGATTGCCGACCACTCAACAAGATTTTCGACTAGTGATTGACAGGGAAGATGAGATGATTTTTTTGAATTTGTTATATTTTAATTCAATTATTATATTTAAAGATATCTTAAGATAATTTTTTGATTTAAATATTATTTTTTGTAGTTACCTCAAGCCAAATGTTATGATGTGTATTCCTACTCATATATTTGTTCGAACAAACCTCTGGCTTGCGATGGTGCCATTTATTCATTATTCCACTGTTGAGTGATATCCTATTGATAGAGTTCTACGGCAGTTTGGATATATCCAAGGCAATCCCGACCCACCTCCAAATTTCGACCAGTTGCATGCTTTGACCAAACAAGGGAAGACGGACGTTGATTGGTCTGTCAAACATGCTACGTGGATTCACATGTGGGGAGAAAGATTTACGAGGGTCTTGATTTGTCAAGAAATTGGTACCGAAAGTGTGACATTCAATTATTTCAATTGGTACCGTGCATATTATAAGCCTCACATCTTGACCCTAGAGGAGCGAGAACGCCAATTACCCGTGGCTCTTGGGAGACGTCCATCGACCCAACAAGTACGCCGTGGAAGAGAAAGGAATATTCAAGACGAGCCACATGCTACCCCAATGGCAGAACCGTCTTGGTCTCCTCAGTTTCCACAACCATCGGAGGATTTTTTTATTGACGTCTTGCATCCGTTTATGTCTGCTACGGATGCTACCACAGTTCCGTTGCCGTTTTCTTCTTACTATACACAACCAACATATGTGCCTGAGTTTGCTCCTATGCCTCAATTTTCATATTTTGGATATACCACAGGTATTGTAGACCAAACTCCTCCTCAGAGCCTCTTTTATACCGGTCCCAATGGTAGTGGTTTTACCTCAGATAATGTTCAAGGAGAGGAGGATGAGGAAGAAGAATACGTGGAAAGATTGTAACATCCCAAAAATGGGCTTAGATGTTATTAAGGTCGGATCAAGGGTTCGGTTGAACCGATCAAGCCAATTAGCCTAAATTCGGGAATTTAATTTTTATAAATGGTTTTCAAAGGAAATAAAATATGGAAAAAATAATCTAAAATTCTTATTTAGATTCTATTTGAATTTGGTAAACTCAATTTTGTAAAATTACACTATGAACCTTGACAATTTATTTTGTAAAAATGACTATTTTAGTGACTAAAATGTAATTGGGTCAAAACTTAAAATCTTTAAGGGTCTATTTATCCAATATTTCTTATAAGATCTAACCTTCCAAAAATCTCTTTATAAACTTCTTTTAATCACCAATTAAGATTTAATTGATGCATATTTTCCATTTTTCACCAAAATCACAATTTTACATAACTTCCTATTTTCTCTCAACTTCTCCCAATTTTCTTGGTTTTCAATCAGATTTCTCTTGAATTTTATCGAGGTAAATCACATCTTTTTGATTAAATTTCATTCATATTATTTTCTCCTTATTTCTCTTCAATTTCCTTACATTTTACAACTTGTTTTTCATGGGTTTTTCAATTGGAAGGAGGTTGGATCTTGTTTGGAGGTAAGAAATCATTCAAAATTCTGAACTTTGAGTTCTTTATTGAAATTCCCAAGTGTTTGATCCATTGCATTGAGTTCTTGATTTATTTTATGGTTTTAATTGATGATTTTCGGTTTTTATCGGTTAATTTTGATTGAATTGATGCAATCCCGTAATAAGATGATACCTGATGGTTTTCAATGTTTAAATCAATGAATTTTGATGTGTTTTAACATGGAATTAAAGGTTCTTCGATGGGTAAACCCGGATCTTAGGTTTTGGTGATGTTAATTGGCTTAAATCTTCGGTTTATGGCTTGTTTGGGTGGCTGAATGTTTGCTGTTGGTTTAGGGTGATTAGATCATGGTTCTTGATTGTGTTTTGTTGTTGAGAGATTGTGGTTTTCTTTGGATAAGGTCTGGAGGTCGTTCGGATGAGTTTCAGATGCGTTTTTGGTTTTCTTAAGTATAGTTTTTGGGGTTGTTTGTTTGGGAAGTGTTAGAGGTTGATTGAATGCATTAATATGCATTAATACTTCTGTTTTGATATGTTAAAAACAGGGAAGGTGTTGAGCTAAGTGTTGAAGGTGTTTCGGAAAAAGGCGAGAATGTCGGTTGGCTTCGGCAAGCTAGTTTCGGATAAGTGGTGAGTGGGTTGCCGTATCGGCAAGGTTTTACTTGTTTTATCAAAGGTTTGAGGGTGTAGGGGTGGTGTGAAAAACCTCCCCATACTCAGAATTAAGTTAAATGGTTTCGCTCTCTTAACGGTTCCCATATCGTTCCATAATTGTCATATTTTAGACATGCTCTTAATGTAGTTTTTACATATGTGATTTATGCATGAGAAATGATAAGTGCTTTGACCAAAGGATATTTTCATTATTGTCCATTGATATCGAATATGTTTTGACAATTGAATACTTCATGAGTTTTATTAATTTCTATACTTGGTTAACATATCCAATGATTGGTAATGTTGCATTGGTTTTATGAGAAATAAAAATGAAGAAATGGTTTCCAATGTATGAATTGAATTTGAAAATGGTGCATGCATGTGTTAGCTGTTGTATATGTATGGTTAACGATGGTTTCCATGACTTTTGAAGCATGAGAATGATTTGGATTAAAGTATGGTTATTTCCCTTTTTCCCGAATAAAGTCGTTGAGCATGATTTGGGTTCACTTTGATGAAAATATGTTGAGTGCATTGTAAAATAGCAAGCTACTATGCATAATGAGAATGATATTGGCTTAGTGACACTATTTAAGACCACGAATACAAATGACATGTCATTAGGATTAAGTGCACTATAAAGATTATGAGAATAATGATGTTGCCTACACGTAAACAATGGTAACTTTATGTCTGACCGTGCGTGTAGAGCTTGCCTATATGTAAATAAGGGTGACTTTGTGTCCAACCGATGCATGTTGAGACCAAGTGTCTCTAGATAAGGAATAAGGAATCCGTGTATTCGATCTTGATAAGGAATATGGTTTGAACAAAGTTGGTCACTTAGTTGCCAATATGCATTGTTGAGTTGATCGATCTTGATAGTTGGCCAAGAGGGGGTGAATTGAAAATTAAAATTTTTCGGTGGAATTTTGGTAAAAATATGAAGATGAAGAACACAAAGAATTATAGTGGTTCAAGCTTCGGAATAAGCTCTACGTTCGATACATGGTTCGAAACAGACGTTAGTAGTAAGGTATTGGTATCGAACCCTGTTTCGATGTTTGTTCTTATTCTCAAGAATAATGCTTTAAAATATAGGTCGGTATCGATACCTGTTACAATGGTATCAATACTCTCGTATAAAATCACTTAGAAAATTTATTTCAAAGTTCTTGGTTTGACTTGAAAACAAAAAAATTTGACTTAGGAACTTAAAATTTATTGCAAAATTGTCCTTATACATAATTATTATATCAAAATCAATTTTAGTTTTACAATCTCCCCCTTTTTGATATAACAAAACCATTGTAAATTTTTAAGTTTAAAATCAAATTTTTTAGGTTCTAAAACTTTGAAAAAAAATAAAGATTCCCCCTTAATAAGATGGTTCCTTAAGATACAACTTAAAAACAATATAATTCTCCCCCTTTTTGTTAGATCAAAATCAATATAAGACACAATTCATAACAAGCATTAAGAATAGATCAATATAATTCATAGCATTAAATAAAATATCAAAATCCAACATAAAAAAGTTCAAAGCATAGCAAACCAAATACCAAAGCTGCATATGTTCTAACATGAATGTAAATGCAACATAATACGAAAGAAAAACATAACTAGTCCTAAAGACAAAACAAAGCATAAAATAAAGCTAAAGATCACTCTTCGCCTCCATCATCATCATCATCCTCTTCCGCATTTCTATCCTCATCTTCTTCCTCATTGCCATCTCCATCTTTATTATAAAGCTTTTGGTTATGTCGAAGAGCTTCAATAGAGACTCGCATAGAAAGGCCTTGGTTATCTAGACTCGTCAATCTCGTATCTATGGTATCAAAACGAGAATTGAATTGAGTTGACATAGAATCAAGCCTTCCATCCATGGAATCCAACCGAGCATTCAAAGTACCAAATTGAGCATCCAAATTATCGAACTTTGTTGTGAGAAAGGCCATCATGTCAACGTTTAGAGCTACTTGATGAAGCGCTTCCGGATCAATGGAAAGAGAATGAGGAGGAGAACCGTGCCCATTGACCATTAGAGGCAAATTGAAAGTGAGCACGGTTATGAGAAGTCTTGCCAATTGGTTCTTTGACGGATTCCACTTTGTCGAAAGAACAATCAATTCCAAATGCAAGAAGATAGAACTAAGAATGCAAGCATAGGGAAAGGATTGGACAAGAGGAGTTGCACGGTTTTGGATATGCCAAACAATATCGAAGAAAACAATTTGGGCAAGATTTGGGCGAAGACCCTCACGAAAGTATTTTAGCCAAAAACTGTCAACTTGACGGATTCAAGAGTACTTACCATTTGATGGACGAATTCACCAAGAGATGATAAGGTGTAAGAACCGATCATGCATGTCAAGAGATGTGACGGATTCAGTGAAAGCACCAAGTGAGTCCTCATCGTCAATACCCTCATCCTTAAGACTAAAAACCTCGAAAAAGGTGGGGACATTAATTTTAAAAGATTGACCCATGAGATAGGATTCAATAGCCATCACATTGCTCTTTTCCTTAGAAAGAATGCACGAGACAATATAAAAAATAAGGACTAGAGTTGGAAAGAACTTGCTGGTGTGAGTGAGAAAGCTAAGAATTTCCAATCAACAAGGCGATCATAGTATCGGAATTGAAACTTGAGAGAGTACATAAAACGAATATCCACACACCGCTTCTTCTTGAGAGGATAGTTGCGGTAGAGATTGAAGTTGTCAATCCTACTATCACTATTCAAACTCTTTGCGAAAACCTCTTGAATATCGACTCTAGAAGCATGAGAGGATGAAGAGCAACCGTCTTCGATACGCGATCGTTTCTTTGGTGCCATTATCTAGAGATTAAAACAATTTAGAATTAGATACATAAAACTATGTATGCTTTATCAACCTAATTCAATCTTATTAATCTATAATTTAAGGTATTTAGGAATTTTGAAAATCTCTTGAAAAACCATTAAAAACCAATACGATAAAATTAATTTATATTCGAGTGAAAAAAATTTAATTTGAATTTTTTTTGTAGGATTATGAAAACCCATACAATAAGGATCAATAATATAGTCAAAATCTAAATTTTAACATTCTAAAATCAAACGAAAATAGGTTTTTTGAAAAATTACCTTGTGGTGAGATTAGGATGAATTCGTGGTTTTTGTAGCACCAATTGATGATATAGGCTTGGCTTTGATGAAAAGATCAAAAACCCTCAAGAAAAAACGCTTGATTTTGTGGTGAAAAGGACGGATTAGAGAGGATTTTATAGGAAGTATGCGGCTAAGGTTTGAGAGAGATTTAGGAAAGTGCTTTAATTTGATTAAAATTAGGTTTTGTGTCTTTTAAAGCAATCTGTCGCCTCGTGTATCGGAACATGTATCGAAATAGCCTGTTTCGATGCTAGTACAGATATCCTGGTATCAAAGCATCGTTCGATACCATTTCTTCCCAGAACTTCCAGATGAACACGAAGAACAGGTATCGAAACATGTTCAACCTGTTTCGGTATCACTTAGTTGTGTTTTGCATTTTAGGCTTCTAAAGTACTAGAAACGAGTCTCTAAAGTCTCTAGAAGCATCCAAATGATGTTATGACATGATTAAAATGCATGAACAAGTTCATACTCCCCCTAGCAACATGCATAGAAGCAACAAGATACAAAACAACATAGGCATGATTTCAATCAAGATTCAAACATATTTTGCACAAAAAAATAACACTTAAGAGGTCAAGATAGGATAGTTAGACCTAACTCTATCCTAAGGGTCCAAAAGCGCTCTTTGTCTAAAGGTTTGGTAAAGATATCCGCTAATTGGTTTAAGGTATCAACAAACTCTAAAATAACATCATTTTTAAACACATGATCTCTAATAAAGTGATGTCTAATTTCTATGTGTTTGATTCTAGAGTGTTGAATGAGGTTTTTGGTAAGACATATGACACTAGTATTATCACATTTTAGAGGTATGGTTTCAACCTTAATGCCATAATCTAAGAGTTGTTGTTTCATCCATAACACTTTGAGCACAACAACTCCCTAAGGATATGTACTCTATTTCGGTGGTAGATAAAGCTACACTATTTTATTTCTTAGATAACCAAGATATGAGCATACTACCTAGGAATTGACAAGTTCCGGAAGTACTTTTTCTATCTATCTTACAACCTCCATAATTCGCATCCGAATAAGCATGTAAGCTAAAGGAAGAGTCTTTAGGATACCAAAGACCTAAACAAGGTGTGTTTCTAAGGTACCTAAAAATTCTCTTACTGGCTACTAAGTGTGATTCTCTAGGACTAGCTTGAAACCTAGCACACAAGCAAACACTAAACATAATATCCGGTCTACTTAAGGTAAGGTAAAGCAAAGATCCTATCATTGATCTATATAATTTGAAATCAACACACTTACCTCCTTCATCTTTGTCAAGCTTAGTTGATGGGCTCATTGGAGTGGCTTGAGGTTTCACATTCTCCAAGTCGAACTTCTTGAGCATATCCTTGATGTATTTAGCTTGATTGATGAAGGTGTCATCCTTCCTTTGCTTAATTTGGAGTCCCGAAAAGAATGAGAGCTCCTCCATCATGCTCATCTTGAATTCACCTTACATTAGCTTAAAAACTCTTGACAATAACATTCATTAATAGATCCAAAAATAATATCATCAAACATAAATTTGAACTACTAAGATGTCATTTTTAAACCTTTTTATAAAAAGTATAGTATCCACCTTTCCTTTTTCAAACCCTTTTTCAAATAAAAAGTTTGAAAGTCTTTCATACTGTAGCGATCTTAAAAAATCCACGATTATTAAGTGTATCATTAGAAATATTCTTTTTCAACGTGAAAAAACATTTTTGATGCGTCGTTTTGAAATAAATGTCTTCTACGTGGGTTTTTCGATTTAAAAATGATTTTATAAAATTGGTGTCGCCACCGGCCGTTTAGGTAGATCAGACACCATAAAACCAGAGATTTTAAAAATTGGGGTTCGGGAGTCGGTTACGGATAGGGAAGGATTAACATCCCCACATCGCCCAAAAATTGGTACTTTAATAATTTCCGCTTTACTAATATTAAATTTTCTGGGCTAATTTAAAAATCGAATTAATTTTTAATTAAATGTGCGCATTTAATTTAAAGCACCTAAACCCGAAGGTAAGCGTCCGAACCACCACCACCACTACACTGGAGTTGATCTCGCTTACGACCGAATTTAGGGCCCACATTAATAAAATTAAATCGTTATGCATTTCTAAAATGACACCAAAAATATTTACAACCCGATAAATATAAACAAGAAGTAATGTAAACAAAACTGAGGCAGAATAAAAAGGACATTTTGAAATTTAATCCACCATTGGTATTTCAACATGTGATCTAAAACATTATTAACTATTGATATATGTCGACACCTTTAAATGGAAACTTTACACTAACATGATTTGTTATTGAAATTAAACATGCAAAGATGGATTAGACCGAACATGGAAAACTGAGTTGGATAAAACTAAAAAGTTAGAACTTGATTTAACAAAAAATGACATGCATTCTTAATCTAAAACTGGAACCAAAGTCAGATCATAATTTTGAGAAGGGGAAGAATTATAAACGTAATTTTCCCATACGGGGATCCTATTCACGATATTACTTCAACCCAGAAGGACTGAATCTTAATTAGACCCAAAAGAGAAAAACATGGTAATATAAAATGTTCCATTTTTTTTAACAAAAGTCCATTTTTCATTTAAAAAAATTGAAAACCCCATTGAAACTCTGTAAAGCTTCAAACATTCAAATCAACAAAACAAAATTCCAAAAATCTCAAGGACAAACTCAGAAAACCAACATTTTCCAGAACCACACTTTCGTTTCTCTTTTGTTCCATATCCAATCCTGACAAAAAGGTTTGAGCCTCCAAGAGACTCGGCCAACGGCCGTCTCTGTGGTCATCGGCCACCTTCATGTCTTTCAAGTATCCAGAAAAGAAAGAAAGCAAAGAGAGAAGAAACACTCGAAGCGAAGCCCAAGGAACACTGAAAGTTATTCTCTCTCATGGCTCACCCAAGGACGAGAGTCCAACGCCAGTGATAGGCATTCCTAACCAAAGGGAGTTTCAAAACCCTCTCTTACTTTTCGTTTTCAATGATTTGTTTTTATGGGTTTTGGATGCATGCGAGAATGGTAAAGGAGAAAGACGATCACCAGAAACTCTCTATTCTTGTGTTTTCGATTGATTTTGTTTTTTGGGTTACAAGATTTTTTGGTTACAATGAAAACTTGCCCTCTCTGATTTTTTTCTCTCTCGAATGCTCCCTATTTTTATCGAATCAATCCCCCCTTTAATCTGATTACAATAGGTAATATATTTTTTTCAATGGTTGTCATGTTTCCCGAATTTAAACCATGGTTTTTGGCTTTTTCTCTGATAACTTATTCTTCTTTCTTTGCAGGTTGGATATGGGTGCCTCTGTTGGGCATGGTGTTGCAGCGAGATTTCCGGTGAGGTGGGTGGCGCGGCAGACGAATAGGCATGGGAGGTGCGCGTCTGGTTCACGCATGAACTGAAGCGTCGCACGTGCTTTGCATGCTCGAGTGGTGCATCTGAAAGGTCTCCCTCGGGTCAATCTCGGTCGTTCATGTTTTCCATGATCGGATGGCCAGTATTGAGCGGCTGCAGCAAAGGATGGATTATCCTATTAGTTTCTTAAGGTTTCAACATATTTCAGGCTTTGTAATAATAATTTAGAATTGGGTCATGGAATAAAATAATGGACTGTTAATAGGTTATATTTTATTTATTTTGGTTTTTTTTTATATTTTCAACATGGGCCAGACTAATAATATTATTAATAATAACATTTATAACAACTAACATTATAATAATAATAATAATAATATCACATGCAAAATATACACATAACATGAAGCACAACGACACTCATGCATAATAATAATTCACAACACAAATTATAATCACATATAAGTAAGTATGTAATACATGCATAATAACACACATAAATAACACATATACTACACATATCAATAAATGGCATATACGACAAAACATAAAATAGTGCAAAATTAAAGGCCCTTATTTAAATTGCAAAAATTAAAAATATTTCAAGTTCTCTGCTTAAAAATGGGTGATTACACATACCAAGCTCTAGGAGCTTGTTTCAAACCATATAAAGCTTTTGTTAATATAAAAATATGGTTTGGAAATTTTGGATCTTCAAAACCCGGTGGTTGTTCAACATACACTTCTTCATTTATAAAACCCTTTAAGAAAGCACTTTTGACATCTATTTGAAAAAGCTTGAAATCATGATACCATACAAATGCAAGTAACATCCTAATGGCTTCCATTCTAGCTACTGGTGCATAAGTTTCATCGAAGTCTATTCCTTCTTCTGGAGTGTAACCTTGAGCTACTATTCTAGTTTTATTTCTCACAATATTACCACTCTCATCTAGTTTGTTTCTTAAAACCCATTTAGTTTCTATAGTAGATTTATTACTAGATATATTAATTAATATCCATACATTACTTCTCTCAAATTTATTTAACTCTTCTTGAATAGCCAATATCCAAAAATCATCATCTAAGGCTTCAATGATATTTTTAGGCTCTATGCATGAGATAAATGCAATATGGTTCATTAATCTAAGATAAGAACGAGTAGTTATCCCCTTGGATTGATCACCCAAGATTTCACCACTTTTGACATAGTTGAACTCCCTTGGGTAGCTCACTCCCATTTCTTCAAGCTTTACATCTTCTAAAGCTTCTATTGGAGGATTTTATGTTTCTTCATTGGTTGGAACCCCATCCACCTTTGATGCTTGTCCATCATCAATATTTTCAATGATTCCTACATCATCATCATCACAAGAATCCTTCCTAGGAAGGAGGTTATCATCGAAAATCATATGTATTGACTCTTCTAAAACTAAGGTTCTTTTGTTAAAAAATTGATAAGCCTTTGAATTTAAAGAATATCCAAGAAAAATGGTTCCATCACTTTTTGCATCAAATTTACCTAAATTATCTTTTCCATTATTTAAAATAAAACACTTGCACCCAAAAGAGTGAAAATACCTAGTGTTAGGCTTTTTGGATTTTAAAATCTCATAAGGAGTTTTCTTCAAAATTGGCCTAATCATTACTTGATTTATAATGTAACAAGAAGTGTTTGTGGCTTCCGTCCTAAAATATTTAGGTAAATTGTTTTTGCAAAGCATGGTCCTAGCCATTTTTTCTAAAGTTCTATTTTTCCTCTCAACTACCTCATTTTGTTGAGGAGTGCGAGGAGCCAAAAAATTATGGCTAATTGCATTTTCATTACAAAAATTTTCAAAACCTAAATTTTGAAATTCGGTTCCATGATCACTTCTAATATGAGAAATTCTTTGATCAAGATCATTTTGAGAAATATTTGAAAATATGATAAATTTTTCTAAGACTTCATCTTTAATACTCAAAAATAGAACCCAAGTGTATCTAGAGTAATCATCAACAATAACAAATACATATGATTTTCCACCCAAGCTAGTTGTCCTAATAGGTCCAAAAAGATCCATATGGATCAATTGTAATACTCTACTAGTTGAAACATCATTAATGGACTTAAAAGAAACTCTCTTTTGTTTACCCTTAGCACATGCATCATAAATTTTATCTAAGGAAAACTTAAGCTTAGGTAAACCTCTAACTAGATTTTGGGAGGCTAGTTTCTCTAAAACACTTATGCTATCATGTTCTAGTTTTCTATGTCATAACCATGCATCATTTTTATCACCAGCTACCAAGCATGCATGAGATAGATTAATGTCATCTAAATGCACCATATAGATATTTTATATGCGATGACCTATGAGCATTGTCTTATTAGATTCCATGTCTATTATTTTGCAACCACTTTTATCAAAAGACACATAGAATCTTTTATCACATAATTGCTAATGCTCAATAAATTATGCTTAAGGTCATTAACAAATAAGACATTTTTAATAAGGATGGAGGAGTGATTATCAATAGAGCCAATACCCTCAATTTGGCCTTTGGAGTTGTCACCAAAAGTTACTACTCCACCACGTTTGAGCTCCAACTCCTTAAATCGCCCATTATCTCCGGTCATATGCCTTGAGCATCCATTATCAAGGTATCACATGTTTTGACTTGAAGCTTTGGCCTTGAAGCAATGCTCAACCTACAAACAAAGATTTAGTTTTTGATTTTTGGTACCCAAATTATTTTGGGTCCATGAGAGCTAGTCCCTAAAAGCTTGGTTCCCTTAGAATCCAAGAAGCAATGGAATTCACATTGTTAGAAATAATAAGTTCCTTAGGAACCCATACACTCCTAATCTTTCTATGTCTAACATGCCTTTGAAAATTTCTTTGTTTGTAGTTTTGAAAATTCTTTTTCACATGATTGGGTTTTGAAGAGTTTCCTTTTTCAAAAGTTGAACTACCAACCACTTTGATTTGATCTTTGAGCTTATTCACCACTTTATGGTGATTCTCACTCAAGCTTGAAATAAGGTTGTTTAAATCCATATTTTCCTTTTGAAAGATTTTTAAATCATTATTTATAACAATAACCTTTTCTTCAAAATCCGAAATCATTTTTGTCAAAGAATCATTTTTCTCTTTTAAATCGAAAGTAATTTTCTTGTTTTTCAAAATCGATTCTTTGAACTTCAAAACCAACTCATCATTAACATCTTGCAATTCATCATATGCTTCATATAACTCATCATAAGAAAGATCATTGCAAGCGGGTTCAAAGGTTACCTTAGGCTCATCAAGAGCCATAAGACATAGGTTGACTACTTCATTGTCCTCATCGGATGTTGACTCCTCATCACTCTATGTGGCAACGTGAGCCTTTTACTTATTCTTATTCTCAAAAATCTTTCTTTTATATTAAGGGTAATCGGTCCTAATGTGACCGGGCTTCTTGCATTCATAGCAAATGATATAATCTTTCTCCTCTTCTTTGTCCTTTGATTTGAAATTCTTCTTTCTTTAGAATCTTCTATTCCGGTTAGCTCTCACGAGTCTAGTAAATCTTTTGGCTACCATAGCCAACTCTTCTAGCTCTTCTTTTTCACTTGTATCCACCTTTTCTTGGAAGGATGAAGCCTTGAGAGCAATTCCTTGCTTTTTCTTTTCAACTTTTTGTTTCTCTAGCTTCACTCCTTCCTTCATCTTTTCATCTTTTCTTCTTTTCTTCATGATCTTATGGGTGTGAAGAGATCCCACAAGAGTATCATGTTTGAGAGTCTTGAGGTTCTTGGCTTCAATAATGGTTGTTCTCTTACTATCCCAAGACTCGGGGAGAGAGTAGATGAGATTCCACATGAGCTTCTCTTCCGGTATGATTTCATAGAACCTTTTGAGACCATTGAAAATCACCGAGAATCTATCAAACATCTTGGTGATATCTTCATCTGGCTCTATCTTGAAGTTTTTGTAGTTGAGATTTAGAAGACCTATCTTTGTCTCCTTGATGTCGTTAGTGCCTTCATATGTAGTTTCCAAAGAGTCCCAAACTTCTTTGGCACTTGTACATGATGACATCTTGGAGTAGATGTCAGGGCCAAGAGCACAAAAGAGGATGTGAAAGGCTTTTTCATTAGTAGACATCCTTCTTCTTTCCTCGTCGGTCATCTCGTTCCTTTTCTTCGACACTTGTCGATCTCCTTCCATCTTCATTGAAATTGATGGGTCATCTTCAATTATATCCCAAAGGATATAATCATTAGAGTTGATGAAGAGCCTCATTCTATTCTTCCAATACGGGTAGTTGTCACTGTTGAAGAATGGACGTTTGGTGATGGAGTGAGACTCGTTCCATGTTTTGGAGGTGAAGGCCATTTGATTTGACTTGAATGAGTGGTCAACTATCTTTGGATCTTCTTTGGTGGAGGTTAATTCCTTCAAAGATCTAGCTCTGATACCAATTGTTGAGTTGATCGATCTTGATAGTTGGCCAAGAGGGGGTGAATTAAAAATTAAAATTTTTCGGTGGAATTTCGATAAAAATATGAAGATGAAGAACACAAAGAATTATAGTGGTTCAAGCTTCGGAACAAGCTCTACATCCACTACCTTAGCTCCCATTAAAGATTTTGAAACCAATTCACTAAGAGAATTCGACCTTTTTCTCAGTTCAAGTGATAATCGTTATAATTCGAATCAATTCTTCTACCCAAAAATTGATTCAACCTCACAAGATTGAAATAGAAGAAAGATGGGCAAATAAGTTTCTCTCACAAGATTGATTAGCCCCAAATACAAAAATAATCTCCCCAAACTCAATTACAAATAATCAAAATGAAGTACACAAGTTGAGAGTCAAGAATATTCAATGAAGTGCTTTGAGTTGGATTTGATTGCTTAGATGTTACTTGAGGTTCAATAGTCCTTAATGCTGCTTGAAATGCTTCATTTTATACCTCATTATTAATTTCTAACTGTTGTGGTTGTTGGGAATATAAATAAGGCCGTTGAAGCTTCATCTTCCCACCATAAATGCACTCTGTAGCAAGTGATATCGAAAGACGGGCTACCTGTTTCGAAACAGACCAAAGTAGAAAGATCCGTTGTGTATTTATTACAAAGGGTATCGAACCACGCTTCGATACCATTATGAAACTGTAATGGTTGGTATCGAACCATGTTTCGGAATAGGCTAACCATCATTTAAAGTTTTAACTGCCACTCACGGTCGACTCATTGAATGCCAAAAGAGCCGTTGGGGATTAAAGGGGGTATTAATATCAGTATCGATACCAGGAG